>BSYR01000011.1:22753000-24078500 GCA_030270665.1 Hibiscus trionum
TATGAGTGGTCAGATGCGAGACAGAAGGCTTTTGAGAAATTGAAAGAAGCTTTGACGAATGCTCCAGTGTTGGTACAACCGGTTTCAGGGAAAGAGTTCGTGATCTATAGAGATGCTTCCTACGTAGGTTTAGGTTGTGTTCTGATGCAAGATAGGAGAGTTGTTGCTTATGCTTCGAGACAGTTGAAGGTGCACGAGAAGAACTACCCTACGCACGATATTGAGTTAGCAACAGTTGTGTTTGCGTTGAAGATTTGACGTCACTACTTGTATGGTGAGAAGTGCATGATTTACACTGATCATAAGAGCTTGAAGTATTTGATGACTCAGAGAGAGTTGAACTTGAGACAGAGAAGATGGCTTGAGCTGTTGAAAGACTATGATTTGACTATTGAGTACCATCCGGGTAAGGCAAATGTGGTATCCGATGCGTTGAGCAGAAAAGTTGCAGTTGAGTTACGAGCTATGTTTGCTAGACTGAGTGTATCAGGGGATGGTGGTTTGATTACAGAGTTGCAAGTGAAGCCTTCGTTGATACAAATGATCATAGAGAAACAGTTGCAAGACGTATCACTAGTTCCGCATGTTTAGGACATAGCCGAAGGTAGACCGACCGAGTATAGTTTCAGTAATGAGAATGTGTTGTGTTTCAGAGACAGAGTTGTAGTACCTGAAGATGTTGAGTTGAGACGTACGATTCTGAGCGAAGCACATTCGAGTCCTTTTTTCTATGCACCCGGGTAGTACTAAGATGTACCATGATTTGAAGAATGATTATTTATGGGTTGGTTTGAAGAAGGATGTAGCCGAGTATGTGAGCCGTTACATGGTTTGTCAGAGAGTAAAGGCATAACACCAGGTTTCTTCAGGTTTGTTACAGCCTTTGAAGATTTCGAAATGGAAATGGGAGAGAATCACTATGGTCTTTGTGTCGGGGTTGCCGTTGTCTCCTTCGAAGAAGAATTCTGTTTGGGTGATAGTTGATAGATTCACTAAGTGTGCCCATTTCTTAGCAGTGAACACTATAGACTCTTTAGACAAGTTTGCAGATCTGTACATCCGCGAGATTGTGAGACTTCATGGAGTTCCGAAGTCTATTGTATTAGACAGAGATCTGAGATTCACAGCAAGGTTCTAGAGTTGTTTGCACAGTGCCCTAGGTAGCCGTTTGCATTTCAGTACTTCATATCACCCGCAGTCAGATGGTCATTCAGAGCGAGTAATACAAGTATTAGAGGATATGCTCCGTTGTTGTGTGATTGAATTCCAGGGTTCTTAGGAGAAGCATTTACCCTTAGTTGAGTTTGCTTACAACAACAGTTACCGGGCTAGTATTCAGATGGCTCCTTTTGAGGCTTTGTATGGTAGGCGATGTAGGACTCCGATCTGTTGGGCTGAAACAGGTTAGAAATTGTTACCTATGCCGGATTTGCTTAAGGGGACTACTGATAAAGTGAAGTTGATTTGTGACCGTTTGAAAGCAGCTTCCGATCGTCAGAAATCTTATGCTGATTTGAAGAGAAAAGAGGTTGAGTATTCAGTGGGTGAGAAGGTGTTTCTAAAAGTATCTCCGTGGAAGAAGGTAATGCGATTTGGCCGGAAAGGCAAGTTGAGTACGAGGTTTATCGGTTCGTATGAGATAGTTGAGCGGATTGGGCCAGTAGCTTACCGTTTGAGATTGCCTTCAAAGTTAGAGAAGATCCATGATGTTTTTCATGTGTCGATGCTTAGGAGATATAGATCAGATCTGTCTCATGTTATGCCCGTTGAGGAGATAGAACTGAATCCGGATTTATCGTACAATGAAGAACCAATTGAGATACTTGCTTCTGATAGCAAGGTGTTGCGTGGCAAGACCATAGAGTTGGTCAAGGTGTTGTGGAGACATAGAGATGTGAAAGAGGCCACGTGGGAGAGGAAAGCTGATATGCTTGAGCAGTTTCCGTACTTGTTTCCGTCAGGTAATTTCAGGGACGAAATTCCTTAAGTGAGGGAGAGTTGTAACACTCGGGTTTGGGGGTTGGGTGAATTAAAATAATAAAATTTTATTTTGGGCCTCGTGTTTTCAAAACAAATAAATTATATTGGACTTATTTCAAATCAAGCCCATTTAGCCATGGATGTCATGCCCTTGTGAATACTTCATTTCATTAAGGGTAAAATGGTCTTTGGCCTTTAAATTAAAACAAAACATTAAAAATTGATTTTTCACTCATCTTCTTCCCCCTTCTCTTCAAACATTTTTCACGACAAGTTCTCCCACAACTCAAGGTTACTATTCCATCACCCTTTTTCCTCATCCTTGAAGGTTTTTGAAAGGTAAATGTATTTTTGAGTTGTCCTCGTTATTCTCTACGTATCTATACCTTTAGTTCTCATAAAAACTCATGATTTTTCATTTTGGAGTTTTGGATTAAAAATGTCATCTTTGTTAGCTTTTAGTTAAGTTTTTGATTTGTTGATGTTAGATAAGTTGTTTGCTACCTAAATGGTGCAACATACTTTATTTTTACAAGGTTTTACAATGATTCACGAATTTGGGTTTTAAGGAGGTTTTAAAGGGTTTTAAGGTTGGTTTTTGGGGCTGTTTTGGGTGAAATCTTGAGGGCTGATGGTTAGGCTATGCTTGAGGGTTGTTTTGGGTGTATTAGATGGCACTTGGGAGGTTGGAAACATGGTTTTCTAGTTTGGCTTTTAGGCAGCTCGAAAATGGCACTTATGGGGTTGTCTTTAGCTTGAATTCATGTGTTTTGTACTTGGTTTGTGTTCCGGGTTTGCTACAGTGATTTGTCGACTGAATTGTGGTTGTTTTGATTGTGTTGGGTTGTTTAAAAGCAATGAATTGTGTTGGTGAAGCCTCGGGAACGAATCCAGAACGTTGGGAGCTTAATCGACTAGAGTTGTTGAGCTTGGAATAGTCGGTGAGTGGTTCTACGTTTTTAAATTGGTTTTCAAATGTTGGTTCAAGCATGTGGACCTAGGTTGGGCTTGGTAAACCCACCTAGAATTGGGATTAGAGTGGTTGCCTAATCTCAAGCTTAGTATAGGAGACCTTTGGTTGAACTTCTAAATGCTTGTTATGCCTCTTGTTTCATATTAATTGTGATTAATGTGGTTATGTGTATTGTGATATAAATGTGTATTGAGGCATGATATTTGATGCATTGTTATATGCATGTGGTTGTGGAATGTGGTTTGTGCATGATGGTAAATCATGGTGAGTACGTGCTAAGCACGGAAATTGGTAAGGAAGTTGTGTGGTTGATTAATGAAATGTGTTAGTATTGGCACTAGTATGCTTGGGGTACAATGATCGATCATTAGGATGTTTAGTGTGCACACGAGAGTCGAAATGCGTGCGTGGTCTTGGTGATGGTAGTCATCAAGATGGAGTACGGGTTCGCCCGGAAATCTTCATATATATGTTAGTCGGTGATGAGTGGAATCCCATCGACTGGGCGTGTGGATGAGTGGAATCCCCTCCGCGTGAAACGGTGATAAGTGTAATCCCACCGTAAGGTAATGTTTGTGTTGTTGGATGTGAGTTCCAACGGTTATCCGCGTATTCGGGTCATAGCTAGGTGCCAATACGGACTATTGAATGTGTTGCCATCACGTTTGATATATGTGTTTCCATATGTTGTGTGATGGGCTTGTTGAGCATGGCATGATATTGAGTTTGTGTTCATGCATCTTTTATATTTGACTCTTGTGGCTTCGAAGGTAAGAACATGCATTCTTCCTTGGTTGTGTTGCTCGTGCTTGGACCCTGCATTGTCGAGGTTTGTTTTATGAGCTTACCTTCACTAAGCTTTATGCTTACGCTCTCTTTTGTTCGACAATGCAGATCCGTAGTTCGAGGGTTGCTTGTGCAAGGAGAGGGCCTCCAAGTGTGCTAGTTGAGCTTTTGCTATCCTCAAGTATGAATTTTTAAGTTAATGATTTAATGGTTAAACAATGGGGATCTAGGTTGTTGTTGGTGTAGGAGCTTGTTTAGATTCCTTAAAATGTTGATGTTGGTGTGGCTTGTTGATGCCATGTTTTGGATTGTAAACCGTGTTTATGTTGCTTACCTTAAATGCTTATGTTCTTTGTTTCTAAGGCATGAAACCTTAAAAGGCTATGTATGCTTCTTTTGTGGTGAATGTATGATCTTTTAAATGGATGCCCTTATTATGTGCCTTTGTGTGTTTTGATCGAGTTTGGACTAGGGTGTATGCCTCTAGAGTTTATGTATGCGTGTTGTGTTTGATTCTTGAAGTCGTTGAGGGTGTTTGGGATCGTTTAGAGATGTTTAAATCTGATTTTGAAAACTCGCAGACTGCAGGTGTTTCGGAACGGGTTGTACTGTTTCGGAACGGGTGTGGTTCCAGGGTCACCCGTATCGGAACGCGTTCCGGTACGGTTTGGCTACTGTGAGCCCCTGTTCCGATACGAGTCTCGAAACACTTTGGCTACTGTGAATGCCTGTTCCGGAACAAGTTTCGGAACGCCTACGTGAAATGGGACCATGTTCCGAAACGGGGTGGATGCATTTTGGTACGGGTGTCTGGCTTTTTAAACTGGAGCCCGTGTTTCGAAACGGGCAAAACCTGTTTCGAAACACAGGCCTGAAAATGGGCTTTTGACATCTCTAAAGGGTCTCAAGGGTTGGGCTTAGGCCCTGTTTGCTGTTAGGCTTTTTGTGAGTCTTGTTTTCCGTTGTCGCTTCACGCATAGGTTTAATTTAATCCATCTAGGCAAGATAATAAATGAAAAAGTTTTCTCGGGTTGTTAACCGAAGTGAAGCCTTAACGGGTTTCGCCTCGGTTATCCCCGTGTAACCCACTCGGACCGGTCAGTCGCCCGGACCGGGACGAGGGGGTTACATTAATATCTTTATTACTCGCACGATCTCCCATAAAGTGGTATCGTACGCCAAAATTTTTGCTTTTCCCATACAAAATAAGATTCTTCGATAGCTTTATGGTTGAACTATTGTCGCAATGTGTTTGGATGGGTGTTTGGAGGCCTAAATTTTCAATTTAACGTGATTTTTAGCCTCAAATGCCGTGCCCACATGTTTGAATTCAAAAATTCAAAATTAATGCTGGACCCTAAACATGAATCTGGGAGTAGCAAGGTAGAAGTAGCTTTTGCATTTCGTCGTGATTTTTACACTATATTTTTATACAATCGTGATTTTTTAAAAAAAACTCCCAAACATAAATCACGTTACTTTTAATAGTAAAATCATGGCCCGTTACCCGGCCCATACAAACTGGGTAACCGTAAAATCAAACAATAATTTCAAAGTACTTTTAATCCGTTAACACAAGTCATAAGAGTCAGTAAGATCATAAGAACAACGAACGATCAACTCAACATATCTTAACTTATGCCTAAGATCAAGAACTAAAGCAATGAACAATAATACATTTACATTATTAACAATTGTCCAATACTTGTAATCTTAACTTTATTTGACATGCCATACTCTTAACCCCATCATTCAAGTCATCAACAGAATGATTAATTATGTACCCAATATCATAAATTTCTACTTTGATCCGAAAAAACTCAATATAGTCTCATAAAAGATTTGAATAAAAGGCAAAAATGAGGCAATTTTATCCCAATCTTCATCATCAGGAGCACCACCAACCTTCTAAAGCTCCTTTGTGTAAGTAAGATACTTAGTTTCATATTTTTGAAAGCTTTTCTAAAGACCAAAGCACTTTTAAGCATGGAAAAAGTGGAATTCTACCATGTTTCAATGTCCAAGCAAACAAGAGATTTAAAATTTATTTTCTCTTCTTCAATACAAGCTCTAAACTTTTGAAGCCTTGCAGGGGAAGATCTCACATGTTTCACAATAGCACGAACTCTTATAATAGAGACATCAACATCTTCCAGCCCATCATTAAAACCCAAATTCAAAATACACTATAACAAAATAGGTTTTAGTGGCGTTTTTTAGCCACCAAAAGTGTCGCTAAATCGAGCGCCGCAACAGTTAGTGGCATTTGTGAACAAAAACATAATGACGTTTGATATATAAAATACCGATAAATGTTTTGGGATATAGCAGCGTTTTTGTAAAACGTCACAAATGCCTTGTCTTTAGTGACATTTTCCCTCAAAATGTCGTTATATGTTAATGATTTTTAGTGGCACTTTTAATGACAAACGTCGATATAGCCTGAATTTTAGTGGCGTTTTACTTTACAAACGCCGCAATAGCTTGAATTTTGGTGGCTTTTTACTTTCCAAACGCCGCCATAGCCTGCCCTTTAGTGGCATTTGTTTTTCAAATGCCACTAAGCTTAATTGTAAGGGAAATAAAATTATAATAAAATTAATTTTTATTTGTTTCTATTTCGCAAAAATTTTAAATTACATATACAAAATATTTATTTCATCTAAAAATTTATAGCCACAATTAACTTTAAATATTTGTTAAACAATATTTATTTCATTAAAAAATACAATTTGTCGCAATTTAATCCCCTCTACATATTTCGTTCCTAAGCCTCTCGTCCCCGATCCATTACCTCTTAGTCACCATTACCGCCGACTACCATCCTGAATCCCTATACCAAAAAAAGTTAAATACGAGAAGTTAATAGCAATTTTAGAATATATGTCTATATTACTCATACTCAGAAACAAAATATATGTCTATATTACTCATACTCATATACAAAATTGGACATACACCTATGTCAAATTCTTTGATCAGAATCCCAGTAACATAGGTTTCAAAATATTTGAATGTTGAAACTAGAAGTCAATGGTTGTGTTTAGTCTATAATTACTGAGTGATATTGCAAACAAAAGAAGATTACAACTGATAAAACCCTTCCTTCCATATTATTCAACTTTGAATACTAAAGAGAAGATCTCAAACATAGCAAAAACACAATCAACTAATGCAGAGTAATATATTCATCAGTTCCAACTCTAAATTATCACCAATTAAAGCTTCTTAATATAAGCTACAAATTTAAAAGGGAAATGGAAGAGAAACAACAAATTTAGTTAACTTTACCTCTGTAATGACCCAATTGATGACCAACGAAGTAACAAGAATGTGAGTTCAAATCTGTAATTTTAGTACCAGCCAATGCGACAAGATTAGAAGGTATTTCAAGAAACCTCATTCTTTTTCTATACAATTCCAAAGATCTAATTTTAATAATAAAAAAACTAAGATTTTCCTACCGTAATTTTAAACACAGAAAATAGAATGCATGATGCATACAAAGATAAAATGAGAGGAAAATGAAATTACCTTGTCGAGATATTCATGTAGTTTCTTGATGCGGCCCATGTAATCATGGTCTTCATATGTGTTACCGCTTTAGCATCAGCACCTGAACCATCAAACTGAAGAGGTCCTGGATTTCTGTAGACGTCATCCAGCAAAAATCTTGTTGCATTTTGTCTCAACAGCCTACAATTATAGGCTTATTACACATTAGAATGGGTGCTTATAAATCTAGGATCAATGATGCCTCACTTAAAATAACACTTACTCATATGCTTTGCCTTTCAAATCCACAGTAGCTAGATGAATAGCAGGTTTTCCAATTGCCAAAGAATTAGGATTTTGGGACAAGCGCTTTACAATCATCATTGTCTAAGATTTAGCAAATGCAATCAAAGTCAAGTTTTATAGAGAAAATATGATGAAAGAAAACGACATAGAGAAAAAAGTATTAAAAAGGAGTAGATCAGAGGAAGCGTGCTCCCAGCAAGCTAAATGAAATGATGGTTAGAAGTTGTCAGTCCATATCATGCATTATACTTAACTAAATAAAAACTCAACTAGAATAGGTGCAACATCACAATGCCACTTGTTCACTGGATTATTTAGGTTAGTTATAGTTTCCATGTAACCATTTAAACAAGGTGCAAGTATATGATAACAGACATGTCCAATAACCTGTGAAAATGCATCATTATTAATAAAGAGAATATTAAAACAAGGCAAAGGAAACGTAACCATGCTTTAATGATAGCTTACTAGAAGAAACCTTTAAAAAATTTCATTAATCTCTAGAATATGTTTATGATTTCAATAATTTAGAAAATAACAAAATATTTACCATGGGAACTACAATTTACATTTTTCTACTAGATTACACAGAGAGGAATAATGGTGAAAACTAAAGCATTCACTTATTAATGCTTCATGTCAAAAGGAATTACCATGATTGCAAGGGCAAATATAACTTAATGCCAAAATCTGTTTTCCAAAAACTAGGGATAGGAAGAGCCCACCCTACTACTACTGTCATGCTCCAACTGGTGGACAGATCTTACGTTCAACTAGAGTGGAAAATTGAAGACATACTGATAAAAGTTGATAAGTTTATTTTCCCTACCGATTTTCTAGTTTTAGATTGTGAAGCAGATGAATGAGTACCTATAATACTTAGAATACCGTTCTTAGCTACTAGAAGGACGCTGATCGACTTCGAAAGAGGAGAGCTTACAATGAGGGTAAACGATCAGGAGATAAAACTAAATGTTTTCCAAACCCTAAAACAGAATGATGACTCGGAAGAATGCAAAATGCTTCATGCCACATGTAAGTTTGAGTTCGACATTGATAAACCATACCTGGGAAAATACTGCCTCGGTAGTGTTTTTGGTGAATGCCTTGGCAGTCACTCGGAGAGTTGCCCTAACACCCGCCTCGGCGGTCAGAGTACAAAAGCTGAAGATGAGGAAGAGACAGAAGAGCAAGATGAAGTACAGTGGATGGCAACAAGGCCAGGTAAGTACTTTGAACCCTTAGATTACACTGATAAGGGAGGTAAAATTCATAAACCATCTATTGAAGAACCCCCTATCCTTGAGTTGAAACCCTTACCTGAGCAACTCAAATATGTTTTCTTGGGACCCAATGATACGTTGTTCATAATTATCTCTTCCAAGTTGCAGGCTGAACAGGAAATCAAGCTGATAGACCTGTTGTGGCGGCATAAGAGGGTAGTAGGATGGACCATCGCCGATCTCAAATGAATTAGCCCAGCAATGTGCATGCACAAGATCCTGTTAGAATAAGGTTGTAAACACACTATCGATGCTCAAAGAAGGCTGAGTGAGGTGATGTGAGAAGTTGTCAAAAAGGAAATCATCAAGTGGCTCGACGCGTGCATCATCTATCCTATATCGGACAGCGAATGGGTAAGCCCGGTACAATGTCTACCCAAGAAAGGAGGGATCACGGTAGTAAGTAGCGAAAATAATGTACGGATCCCAACTAGGACTGTGACCGATTGGAGGGTTTGCGTAGACAACTATAAGTTAAACAAGGCAACTAAGAAGGATCATTTTCCATTACCTTTTATTGATCAAATGCTTGACCGCCTTGCTGGCAAACCCTTCTACTGTTTTCTTGATGGCTATTTAGGGTATAATCAGATTGCCATAGATCTCTAAGATCAAGAAAGGACCACCTTCACCTGCCTCTACAACACATATGCATTCAGAAGGATGTCGTTTGGGTTGTGTAACGCACCAACAACGTTCCAGCGTTGCATGATGGCCATATTTTTTGACATGGTAGAAGATTTCCTGGAAATATTCATGGATGATTTCTCTGTCTTCGGTAGCAACTTCGACAGCTGCCTCGGCAACTTAGAGAAGGTGCTAACGAGATGTGAGGAATCTGACTTAGTGCTAAACTGGGAGAAGTGCCATTTTATGGTGGATGAAGGGATAGTCTTGGGTCACAAAATATCTTCCAAGGGGATTGAGGTCGACAAAGCCAAAATCGAAGTGATTGAAAAACTATTGTCGTCTCATATTATTGTTGTTTTTATTACATTTTAGGCATAATTAGGTGCATGCATTGCATTTTACAGTATTCTTTACTTTGTCATGCTTTTTATTGATTATCTTTTATTTTGTAAAGGAAAGGTGTTGTTTTAGTTTAGTTTTAGTTTCAGGTACTAGAGTCTGGTAGAAGGAGAGAGGAGCTGAGGACATGATGTTGAGGTAGCAGAACAAGGAGCTGTATTGATGCAGTTCCAGACAGAAACAACAGTTACAGAGTAGCTGCCGCTGTCGTACCTGCCACCCAGGACAGCAAGCTAAGGAATTGGAGAATTAGAGTGCGATTTGTAAAGCAAAAAATCCTGATTCTAACGATGTTATCCACTCAATTTTCCTATGATTGTAGCATCGGGCAGAGCCGCTGAAGGAGGAGTTCGAGATTACTTGCGGAGCAAGGCAACGTGAAGAAGTCCACATTCAACTCAAAGAAGCCAGAATTTAAGGTTGCATTTAATGCAAAAGCTACTTTGAAGACTTTTACTCCAAGAGGAACTAGACCTAGCTAATGCCTATACATACTCAATGTATTTGTACTTCAAAACAACTTAGGTTTTCCCTTAGGCATAGTTTAGGTTTTCTTGCCGCCATTATGTTCTAAATTCTCTTTGGGTTTGGGTTATATTGTAAACTAGTGTGATAACGGTTGTTTAGGATTTTAAGTTTGTTTTTGCAATAAAGCTTCAATGTTTGCTTATTCCATGTTCTTCATAGTTTTTTTATTAAGGTGAAAGATTAGTTGATTTTATCCATTTGTTCGGTATCGAGAGAGTCAAACTCACGAAAGAAGTAAGTACGGTCCTCACCTTAATCAAGTGTTGATCAATCCAGTATAGACATAGGTTAGGGTTTAGGGCGGCAGAAATAGAACGAACCAAACATTACTGTTTTTGTATGATTCACGCTGCGACTGGTATTATCTGCAGTGGGCATCAACTGCATTCTGACTTAGACATAAGGAGGATCACTTTCGAAGCGTTCTGTCGAGCCTTGAAGTTTTGTCGAGTTCTCCGCCGAGACACACATCCATTCTACTGTCGGGGCAGCGAGAGTGTCACAACAGCTAATCTGCCATCTCCCGCCGAGGCAGCGAAGTCTGGCAGCGCAAAGCAACTTGTCTTTTTCAACGCAGTATCACACTACTCAGCAGCATAACCCGACCCATTCTATCAATCTAATATCTTCCATTTTATTTACTTGTGTTTATTTACTTTTATTCTTAAACAATTCAACTTATTTATGCATTTAATTTTCCTTTGTGAAGGAGTTACGATTCGAGTCAAGCTGTCCAATCCCTTTGGGAGATGATATTTTTTATATTATTACTTGACAGGAGTGTGCACCTGCGCTCATAAATAGAGAACACTAAAACGCTCTATAGTAGGCAAAAACAGAGGCACTGTCAACCGGCGAAACCTACTGCCCGAAGCCAAGCTTTGGAATACTTTCATGAAAAAGAGGCTACTGCCCACATCCCACAACTCTACAGTCGAAAAATCGAGATTGGCACTCATCCACTCGATCATGCATAAAAGGTATATCAATGTGGGTGAGATTATAGCTGATGAAATTTTTGAATATGGGCAGAAATTAAAGGGGCAGCTATACTTTCCCAGCCTCAACATTGCCTTGTGTGAGAAGGCATTTGTCCCGACAAAACCAAGCGACAGCTTGACGCCGAAACGAACCGGGTGGACAAAGGAGGTCATTCTGCGCAAAATAGAAATCACAGCTGTTAACCCAGAAAACTATGTGGAGGCATCAGAAATGGGCAGCCAGCAACCTTATCAACAGCCCGCCTCGGCAACCACAATAGGCGGTCTGGCAGCACAGTTGGACAGAATGGAACG
Organism: Hibiscus trionum; assembly: GCA_030270665.1. Classification (NCBI taxonomy): domain Eukaryota; kingdom Viridiplantae; phylum Streptophyta; class Magnoliopsida; order Malvales; family Malvaceae; genus Hibiscus; species Hibiscus trionum. The sequence continues at coordinate 22,764,676 of BSYR01000011.1, forward strand.
TCATCAACTGACCTTCATAGCCTACATTCGGGACTACAACAACGCCACCGTCAATACTCTCCAGGAGAAATTCTCGATGACCCAGTTCCCAGAGTTTCTTGCCGAGATCTTTGCCCTAGCCGCACTAGACATGTCTGCCATGCCCTCTACCTCGACAACCCATACAGCCACCTCTACAACTCCAACCGCCCCAATCTTAATAGAGCCTCAAGCTTCTCCAGCAGCCACAGCCACCAAAGTCCACTCCATCTCCAATGACCGTGGTGACACCGCAACCGCTCCAATCAGAGAAAAAGGGCAGACATCACGTGCAGCAGTCGGCGCACCAACACCATTTGATTCTGCCTACCTCAACTCATTATAATCAGACTCGGTATGGCAACACACGGTCCGGTCTGTCATAAAGAATCTCGAAACAGCATACTCCCCAGCCAAAAAGAGGAAAGCCACCAACACATAGGAGATATGTCTAGACAGAGAGGATGACAGCGAAAAAGAAGTTACAAAACCAGACCAACCGACACCAGCATCACGCAAGCAGCCGCCGAGGGGGCCAAAAGACTCAAAGCAGGAGCACAAAGGCGGATGATACTTAGCGACAACGAAGAAGAGGAGACCTCCTCTAATTCGCCACAAATCTAAGTTATCATCCTTCTTCCTTATTTATTTAAATCTATGTTTTATTTTGAGTATGTATGCATGCATTGAGGATAATGCTCCTCTCGAGTTTGGGGGGGAAATGTGTCCTATTTTTTTTCTTTTCTTTTATTTATTTTCTATTTTCATTATGTAGTTGCATAGCTAGAAGCATTTAGGAACCATAGTGTAACTGCCTTTATTTAACATGGAATGAAAACTTTAGTTTGAAAAAAGAATTTTTTTTTAGTATTATTTACCCGCCTAGGCAAACTACCCGCCGAAACAGCAACCTTAGCATGACTTTGGAAGTATTTAGAATCCAACTATGTTCTGAACTTAAAGAAACACCCTTTGTGACTGGTTTGATTTTAGGACTTCTAGGAAACCTAGGTAATTCACTTAGTAAACTTGGGTAGAACTTAAGGTAATTAGAAACCAACTATATTCTAGAGGTGCCCAAAACTGGCTGTAGGATAAGATATAGGTGCCCAAAACCGGCTCTAGTCATGTGCATATAAAAAACACACACCTAACGTTGGCTCTATTAACTTTAAAGAAACCCAAGGAAATTAAGGTGCTTTGCTGGAGTTTACTTAGAAGCTAAAGAATCACTCTTGTCACAAGACTCGCACACACTCACGAGACACATAGTTTGGTTCTGGGTAAGTCCATTGTCATTCGAAGGGTTGCTGTCAAGCGTGTAGCTGCATGGTATGTAAGGGCCGCTCAATGTATTTTAAATTTTTAGCTAAGTTTTCCTACAATTTTAAGTTTTGGCATGTTACTATTAGATTGCATTGCTTGAGGACAAGCAATAGTTCGAGTTTGGGGGTGTGTTAAGTGTGAAAAAGTACTAAATTTTAGCCATAGGATAGCTCAATTATTGTTAGACTTAAGCCCATTTTAGTTGCATAATTAGGTAAACATACTCAAAAGCTGCATAGATTAGATACTCTGCCCTATTTGATGAATTTCTCTGTTTTTATCTATAAAGATATTGCTCAGGTATATGTTTCACTGTACGCAGATACCCGCCCAAACAGACGTTGCCGCGGCAGCAAGGAGGGCAGAAGGAAAGAGCTGAACATTTAATAAACAATACTGGTGTACCTGCTGGAGATGCTGATCAGACTAAGCTACAAAAGAAAAATCCAGACTAAGGAGCCATGCTGATGCAGACCTCTACCGAGGTAGTAGATGGTGTGCTGTCGAGGTAGCATCCCATGGCATCTAAAAACACGCAAAGTGGTGTGCGACTGGAAGAACACACCAAGCCCGGTTTTAGAGATCACTTGCATATAGATCGGAGCCCAAAAGCACAAGAAAAGCTACGGTCAAAGCTCAAGGTGTTTAAAGTCAACCGGGAGTCAAGCTTGGATTAAAAGAAGATTTAATTAGAGTTTAATCTTTTTAGGAGAACCAATTTAATTCCAACTTGCACTCTAGTCGTTTAACCAACTTCGAGTAGGCCAAGGCTTATATATAAGGCCTCTTAATCGACTAGTAGAGAATATCGAGAGTTCCTAGACCAAAACCTTAGTTTCCATTCATCCATCATGCTCTAAACATTTCCTAGGGTTAAGGGTTGGATTTGTTCAGTAGTTGTGAAGGATTGTTTGTATTTTTTAGGTTTTTAAGTGTTGCAATAAAATTTCAAAGTTTGTTTACTCTTGGCATTGTTCTTTTTTACAATCAAAATAGGAGAGGAGAGAGAAATTATCAATTCGTCTAATATCGAGAGAGTTAGACTCACGAAACAAGTAAACATGATTTTATCCAATTTGGGGTGAAGTTACTTCGGCTTAGGGATAAGTTAGAAGTTCAGCGGCTAAAGGAGGCTTAAGAATTGGTTGGTTTTCATCCTTTGATTCATGTCAGGAGGTAATATCAAGACGTGTTCGCCAATAGTACTTCGACTTAGGGATAAGGATGAGTCATTGAAGGAAGCCTTGCCGAACTTTGAAGTATCACTTAGCCGCCCGGGTAGCACAGCATGTTCTGCCGCGGTGGGTCATCCACCAAGGCATCACCTCGGTAGTGGAGTCGATTTTTGCAGCACTCTAACTAGAACGAAACATTCAAAATCCACACTACAAAGCATTCCAATACCGACCAATTCTTTCAATCTGAATTCTCAATTATTTAAATTACTTGTTTTTAATCTTAATCAAGTCAATTCAAATCCCAACTCAAATTGTGTTTTACTTTTTATCGTGCAGGAATTTAATCATTGAAGTAGCTTCCAATCCCTATATAGACGATATCTTAATTACTACAACTTGGCAGTAGTGTACACTTGCACTCAAATTAGAGGACACCTTTACGCTCTACAGACATTGCCTCTATCAACGGCAATAACCTAAGTTAACCATGTTAAAACCCTTATATGTCTATAATAAAGTTTTTCATTAATTAACTCGATTAAGTTTAATCTATACTCCTAAAGGGTAGATTCACTTCCGAAGTAAGCTCGTCTACTTGAACATCTTATGTCAAAGCTTCTCTCATTAGTACATGGCAACTATTACCCCTTAAGTATGTTAAGATATTAAGGCGTAATAAGCAAACAATGTCAATCGTCGTATGGCAAAGAATTTAAAGATATGAAGTGCTAGCCAGATAGAAAACAATGCCAAGGCATTAAATAATTAAAAATGAAACATAAACTTAACGTTAATCGCAAACTTCCCCAACCAAATATAAAAGCTTTGTTCATGGTTGGGGGTTCCATCCACAAAATATCATCGTATCTTAACACCATTACTTAAATAAAAATAGGTTAAATGGTCAAATTTTCCCCTGTAGTAATCTAAAATCAGCAATGTTGCCCCTACTTTTTTCCAGTAATTTTGCCCTCAAAGTCCGCAAATTGCAGCAATGTTGCCCTTTGACTAATTTTGACCGTTAAATGTTGACATGGCAGTTAACGGTGCTAATAGAGCAAGTTTGCCCTCGAAGTCATTCATGCAATTTTACACTCGAATTCATTAATTGCAGCAATTTTACCCTTGGCTTAATAAAAATAAATAAGATATTGAAAAAAACACTAACATAAAAATATTTATAAATATAAAGTTATAAATATAAAAAATCAAAATTTCAAAATATTTATAGAACCCATTTTAAAAAGTCATCGAATGTTTCTAGTTATGCTAAGTCAACTAATATTCCTTGAACATATTTTCAATTGACTCGTCCATCCATTAGAGTAGTGATAAAATTTATCAAATATTAATGCGCATTAGTTTGATGTAGAAAAAAACGAAAGAAAATTTGATGAAATTGTTCAAAATTTTAATACTTTATAAATACTTTTAATTTTATATTTATATTTTATCATTTTATAATTTCTAATGCATTTTAATTTTTATATTAATTTTTATTTTCAATAATTTTTTGGATATCTTATTTATTTTTATTAAGTTTATAGATTTGTTTAAAAAATTGAAGAATATTTTGATTTTTTGTGAGAGTTCTCAATTTTGTTTATTTTTAAAACTACCAAGGACTTAAAGTATATTTTGTTGGGATTTTTGTGGTCGTTTTTCTTCAACCATTCTTGCTCGCCAAGTGTGGAGAAGTTGGATATTTGGGTGTTTTAGTGGGAGGTGAAAATTGGAAAATAAGACACAAGGATTTATATTGGTTCAACCTTCTAACCAAGGTCTACATCCACTACCTTAGCTTCCCACTAAGGATTTCAACAAATTCACTCTTTGAATTTCTTCCCCTTTTCTAGGCTTAGGAGGAAACCTTTACACACTCAAAGCTTTCTAACCCAAAACTTGAGTAAAACCTCTTTACAAAGAGAAATTCTAAAGCAAACTTGAAATCCCTCTAATAGGTAATTGTTTGCACTATAAATCTCTCACCCAAAACCTAAACACTTGAGCAAATATAACAATGTTAAGCTCACTAGTGTTTTCTAAGCAAGGAATTTACAATTAAAGCTCTAGACACAATTTGTCATCATAATGTTGTAACAATTGAAGCATTAGTCTTCTCTTGATGCTTGGAGGTCCCTTTTATACTCCCAAATGAGTTTGTAGCCGTTGAAGACTGTTGGGGATGTTTTGGAGCCGTTAGAGCCTTTATTTCCCACCATAAATGTAGCTCTGTAGCCTACCGTATCGGTACTCGAGGAGGCGTATCGATACGCCCTTCTACAGAACTAGCCGTTGGGTCTTGCCAGCCTATGCGTATCGATACGCTGGGGAGTGTATCGGTAGGATCTGCACTTTAAAAGACTGTTGGGAAATAGCCGTTGGGGGTTGTTAAAGCAGGGATCAGTACGATTTAAAGGTTTATCGGTATGACCCCTCTCTGTATCGATACGGGCAAGCCTGTATCGGTACGAGTTTTGGTAGAATCAAATATGGAGTAAAAAGGTATCGATACGGGGTATACCGTATCGATATGGTAGTGTTGAAAAGTCAGGTTTGACTACTTTAAAGCATTCCAAACTTTGCCAAAAACCTTTTTAAATACCTCAAACATATTTTCAAGTTGTTTGGACTTAAAGACATGTTTTAATTCTTTTCAAATTAGTCCAAAACATTTTTCAATTATTATATCAAAACACCTAGTTCTTCATATTTACATCATTTTTTTAATCGATTTTTCATATATTCTGTTTGTTAAAGTTCAACACGAAAAATTAAATTATTTATCCAATTTTATTCAAAAACTAAATAAACCAAGGGTAAAATTGCTTTGAGGTCAAACAATGCAGCAATTAATGACTTCGAGGGAAATTTTGCATGAATGATTTCGAGGGCAAACTTGCTTCGTTAGCACCGTTAACTGCCACGTCAGCATTTAACGGTCAAAATTGGTCAAAGGGCAACGTTGTTGCAATTTGCTGACTTTGAGGGAAAATTGCGGGAAAAAAAGTATAGGAAACATTGCTAATTTCGGATTACTATAAGGGCAAATTTGACCCTTTAGCCTTAAAAATAAAACTAAGAGAATATGCAAGAAGGAGGTCCGTCGATACAACCCTTCGAATGCTCTAGAAATTCGGTCTAAGATGGTCGAACCGCACAGCCTCTAGCTTCTTTTTTCATCATGGTGCTCTCTCTCAAGTTGTTTGATCTCTTCCTTTAAATAGGCATGCATGGATAACCCTGGAGTGGGTTTGAATTTGAAATTTGATTTCGCGGTTAGGATAAAGAGCGTTATCTTCTTATCTCCATTTGAACTTTAGGGCTGACGTGTACTGGGTTCAACAGCTACTTTGATCGGGCATCGGACGTCACTTCTTTTCCAACCGAGCTTGGGAATCTCCGGTCCAACTCTACCAACGTCGACTCGGCAATTCTCTTCTACATTCTTGTTTCCTGCACCTGCGCTACGCTGCCAAGCCTGCCCTGCTCCTAACCTGTATAAATCCCAGCAAATGCATGATTTTAACAACTAAATGCAAACATATATAACTAAAGACAAGCAAAAGCATTATAAAATATGCATAAAAATCAGTACTTTCTAGGAGTTAACAGAGATCATTTTAAAGTAATTGAGGGCGATAAATATCATGCTGAATGTATTTATTTTTCTAAAAAAATATATATTGTGCATCTAGTAATGGAATTAATGTCATGAAGCGCCACACTAATGGGTGTAAGAAAGCACATTTTAATGTAGATAGAAAACAAACAATCTTAAATTTTGAGTCTAAGTCAAAGTGCAACACTGATAAGACTATTGAAACTATTAGTATTCCTAGATTATGGCATTTTGATCAAGATGAGATTAGAAAAGCACTTTCTATGAAAGTGATTGTTGATGAGTTGTCATTTAGTTTTGTTGAACATGAAGGGTTTTGTCATTTCTACAAGATTGGAGTTCCTAGTTTTGCTCATCCCTCACGTGCTACTATTACTAGAGACTATTATGCTCTGTTTATTGAAAAAACAAAGAAGTTGAAGAATCATTTCAATAATTTATCTTCTAGGGTATGTCTTATGTAGAATTGTGTTTTGATATAATAATTGAAAATTTGATTTGGACTAAATTGAAAAGATTTCAAAATATTTTGAAAGTCCAAACAACTTGAAAATATGTTTAAGAGTTTTTAAAAGGCTTTGGAACAATTTAAAATGTCTTTAAAGTAGCCAAACCCATAAATTTAATGTTATCGTACATATACGGTTCATACCATATTGATACACCTTAGGGTTTCAGCTATAGGAAAATTCCAGTAGCCAAAACCCATACCGATACGCCCATGTCGTATCGATATAGTGTGCTTTAAAATACCCAATGGCTAGTTCGTATACCGATACGCTCGACTACCCTCAACGGTCTTTTAAATTGCAGGACCGTGCCGATACGCTTGCCATGCGTATCAAAACACATCAGCTAAAAATGCTCAACGGTTATTTCCTAAACGGGACCGTATCGATATAGACATACGAGTATCGGTACGCTAAGCTGCAGAACTGCATTTATGGTAGGAAATAAAGGCTTCAACGGCTATAATTCATCTCTAATAGCTAGTAACGGCTATGAACTTAAAGAAAAGTATAAAAGGGACTTCCAAGCATCAAAAGAAGGTTAATGCTTCAATTATCAACAACTATATGATGAGAAATTTGTCTTAGGACTTTAATTATTCATTCTTTGTATAGACAACACTTGTGAGCCAAAATTGTCATATTTGCTCAAGTGTTTAGGTTTAGGTGAGAGCTTAAAGAGTGCAAGCAAATACCTTGTGAGAGGATTTTTAGTTTGCTTAATTCATTTCTCTTGTAAAGAGTGTTTGGTTAATCTTTGGGTAGAAAAATTAATCGTTTGTAAGGGTTTCCTCCTAAGCCTAGAAAATGGGATGAATCAATTAGTGAATTGGTTGGAAAATCCTTAGTGGGAGCTAAGGTAGTGGATATAAGTGCTTATTAGAAGGCCGAACCATTATAAACCATCGTGTTATTTAATTTTTTTTCGCTTTCACCACCAATCACCCAAATAATCCAACTTCTCCACCACTTGGCAATCTATTTCGGTTGAAGGAAATCTAGCCTATCAAGTCTAACATCTTACCACAGATACATGGACATCTGGCCAAATTTTTTCATATATGTGTCTTACTGCCCATTTCATTGATGCTGATTGGTAATTGCGTAAAATGATCATAAACTTTTGTCCAATTGACGATCATTTTGGGGAGCATATTGGTAGGATTCTTGAAAAGTGTTTGCTAGAATGAGGTCTTAAAAGGATAATGGCTATAACTGTTGATAATGCTAGTTCCAATGATCTAGCGATCAAGTATTCGAAGCAAATTCTTAACTTGTGGGATGATAGTGTGATGAATGTTGAATTTTTGCATATGATATGTATTGCACATATCACTACACCAAGTTTGGTATATAGCGGCATTTTTGGAGTAAACGCCGCTAATTTTGCACAACTAGCAGTGTTTAAATAAAAAATGCCACAAATGACAAAATTCATGGCGTTTTTGGGATAAACACCGCAACAAGTCTTACTTTTTGTGGCGTTTGTATATAAAACGCTGGAAAAATGCATTTTTAGTGGTGTTTATTTACAAAACACTGTAAATGTATAGTTTTTGGTGTCGTTTGAGTAAAGAAACACCGTAATAGGTCACTGTTTCATTTTAGAGATATACCCCCTCACTCTCAGTCACTCACCCTCACCCAATCCCTAAATTAAATCCACTATTCTTAGTTTTCCTCAGTCTCTCCACCAAATCAAACCCACAATAGATAAGGCGGCAAGGAAGATCCTTAAATATCTCAATTCACTTTAATTTTCATTTTTATCTTTACGCTTTCAAATAAATAAATCATTTTCTCGCTTCTTCTTTCCTTTTTTTCTTCGATATTTCAAAAAAAACATTTTATTAGATTCTGTTTTTATTTAAAATCTAAGTGTTATGTTTGGTTGCTGAGAAAGATGGACGTTAACGAGGGAGGAAATTCCAAATTTTAGAGATTAGGGTTTTCCTGATAAGGCCTTCTCTATTTTGGTGGAGAAAAAAAGATTTTGCAAGATAAAAATCTGAAAACCTCACTACTACGAGCTGAAATTGAAACAAAAATGTCATGGAAACTTCAAATTTGGTTTAATATTTGATTATCAAATGTTTGATGAGCTAGAATCTAACATGAATTTTCTTTTGAATTTGCTTTCATTTGTAGGTTAAATTAAAGAAGTTAGAAGTCGTTTCTCACCATTATCAGTAAGTGTATTTTTTTTTTGCTTTAACATTGAACTTGTTTGAGTGGAATAATTTGCTTCAATGATCAATTTATGATTAGTATGTACTCTTAATTTTCTGGCAGCGGTTCAGGAAAAAGATGTGTGCTGGGAATATGCTGAGAAATTAGATCGAAACAAAGTTAGATGCAAATTTTGTCTTAGGGTTTTGAATGGTGGAATTAGTAGGTTAACGCATCATCTATCTCGTCTTCCAAGTAAAGGTGTAAACCCTTGTAATAAAGTTAAAGATATTGTTACTGATCGAGTTCGAGTTATTATTTCGTCGAAATAGGATGTTAAAAAAACTTCTAGTGTTAAGAAGCAGAAAATTGTTGAAGTTAGGGCTCCGGGAAATATGTCTTCTAGTAGTAAAATTAGTAATTTAAATACACCCTCTCCCTTGTTAAAAGTTTTCCCTGACCTTTATCAAATCGTCGACCATTCAATTTTCCCCTCTCTCAGTCACTCTTCACCTTGTCCTACGTCTTCGTGGTGGTTTCTAAGCTCTATCTATGAATATGGGTTTCTAGATTTATCTAAATTTTGTTGTATCATCTTCGTTGAATCTTTTCTTTTGTTCTTGTTTTGGATGCTTGTTGTGTTCTATGATACTAATTCATTTCGATCTTTTGTATAGTTTCTGAAAGTTATGAACCTTTGATATAATCTTGGCTCCATTAGTTTCTTATAAAATCGAACATCAAAGGATTAAACTTTTTTAGGTTTATCTTTCTTGTTCTGTTTTCGTGTTCTTCAAACACCCAACTAATTTCGAGCTTAAATCGGTAATGATTCAAACTCTTTTGAATGTAAGCCAATTTTACAGGGGATGATAAAACTGCCCGGATCTTTTCAATCATGCTTATTCCTTTTGACATGAAGGATTAAACTTGGCTCCATTAGTTTCTTATAGAATCGAACATCAAAGGATTAAACTTTTTTTATGTTTATCTTTCCTGTTCTATTTTCGTGTTCTTCAAACACCCAACTAATTTCGACTCACAAAACAAGTAAACACGATTTTATTCAATTTGGGGTGAAGTTACTTCGGCTTAGGGATAAGTTAGAAGTTCGGCGGCTAAAGGAGTCTTAAGAATTGGTTGGTTTTCATCCTTTGATTCACGTCGGGAGGTATTATCAAGACGTTTTCGCCAATAGTACTTCGACTTAGGGATAAGGAGGAGTCATTGAAGGAAGCCTTGTCAAATTTTGAAGCATCACTCAGCCTCCCGGGCAGCACAGCACGTTCTGCCGCGGTGGATCATCTGCTAAGGCATCACCTTGGCAGTGGAGTCGGTTTTTGAAGCACTTGAATCAGAACGAAACATTCAAAATCCACACTACAAAGCATTCTAATACCAACCCATTCTCTCAATCTGAATTCTTAATTATTTAAATTACTTTTTTTAATCTTAATCAAGTCAATTCAAATCCCAACTCACATTGTGTTTTTACTTTTCATCATGCAGGAATTTAATCATTGAAGCAGCTTCCAATCCATGTTGAGACGATATCTTAATTACTAAAACTTGGCAGCAGACCAGCAGTGTACACTTACACTCAAATTAGAGGACACATTTACGCTCTACAAGTTTTTGGCGCCGCTGCCGGGGATTGACAATAGCAACTTCGTCTTTACTTTCTTGTACTTTTCTTTTATTTCGTTTAATTTCCAGTTTTAGAATCGAACATCAAAGGATTAAACTTTTTTAGGTTTATCTTTCTTGTTCTGTTTTCGCGTTCTTCAAACACCCGTCTAATTTTGAACTTAAATCGGTAATGATTCAAACTCTTTTGAATGTATGCCAATTCGATGAATCGCCTACTGGAGACCCAAGGCAACACTTAAAGAAATTCATGGAAGTTTGCCAACTATTTCGGCAACCTGGAATTATTCACATTTTCCCTGAGAGATAGAGCAAAATCGTGGCTAAGTTCTTTGCCACCAGGTTCAGTCACTACATGGGCAGATTTATGCTAGAAGTTTCTTTTGCAATTCCAGCCACCTAAGCTTAATGTCAAACTGAGGAATGAGATCACGACATTTAAGCAGGTTGATGACAAGACCTTATCTGATGCCCGAGAAAGATTCAAGGACATGTTAAGGAGGTGCCTTATGCATGGATTCCCTAATTGGACCCAGATAGAAACCTTTTACAATGGACTTAATGCTCATGCCATAATTGTGGTTGATGCTTCGGCAAATGGTTCCCTGCTAGACAAGAATTACACAAAGGCAGTTGACATCTTTGAAAGGATTGCTGCCGATGATTTTCAGTATCCTACTGGTAGACTAGGAACGGGGACAAAAACCACTGGAAAATTGGAGCTTAATGCACTAACATCCATCAACGCTCAGATTTTCAATCTCGCTAGCATTGTGCAAACTTTGCAAAAGAGTAATGAATCCAAAGAAGTTAAGGCATTAGATCCATTCTACACTATTTGTGGAGAGGATCATCATGTGGATGATTGCCCAACAAACCCTGAATCAGTAAATTATGTTGGCAATTTCAATCGCAATTTTCACCCATACTCCAATACTTATAATGCAGGTTGGAAGCAACACCTAAATTTTTCTTGGGTAATCCAAGGCGGTAACCAAATCAATGCCCAGCGGCAGAACAATAACGCATTGCCAGGATTCAACAAGAATGACATGCCATAGAAATCGCATAACAATTTTCAACAAGGGCAAAGATCTAACCAGGGGAACACTTTAACTGATTATATGAAGAGAAATGATGCAATTGTCCAGAGTTTGGCAGCGTCAATGTGAAACATGGAAGTTCAACTTAGGCAGATTACCAATGCACTCAGTAATCAACTCCATGGAACTTTGCCAAGTGATACAGAGGATGCTTAGTATAAAGGCAATGAACAACGCAAAGCAGTAACTCTATAGAGTGGCAAGCTATGCGAGGCCGATATACCTGAAAAGTAGTCAGACAATTGCCAAGCTGAAAAGCTGATGCCAGTAGATGACCCTAAAGGAACAGAGAAAGAATAAGCAAAATATGATGGTGCCAAAACATTATCTGATGTCAGACCGCAGCTTGATGTCGAACAATAATCTGATGCCAAACAGAAACCAGATGTCAGCACCATTTTGGCAAAGCCAATGGAGCCAGCATTTTGTCACGGGGCTAGAGTATAACTAGTTGATCCGTGCGGCCTTAGTTGACGATCTTAGTTGAAGATTAAGTCAGCCTTCAAAATCACTTAGAAAGAATGCTTAGAACTTCAAATGGTGGAAGCTTGTGGGAAAATTGGTTAAGGTGAGGCAACAAGGAAGGGAAGAAAAAACAAGAGGTGAAGAGAAATGCTAAACTCTTTACTCAATAAACTCAAAGAAATGATGGAATGGAAGATGATTTACAATGGTGGATGAAGCCTCTATTTATAGGCTCACCTCCTACGATCTAACGATCTAGGAGGATTCGATCCAAGGGCTAAGGATCAATCCTCAAGATACATATCTCATATCTATGGAAAGAGCATCACTCAAATACAATGCTGCCATAAAATGCAAAGGCAAGAATCACTCAATGATATCCTACATAGGTGGAAAGGATACTTTCCCCAAGTATGGCTCAAAGGATGATATCTTTGTATGTGTGTTGGTCAAAAGATGACCATTCTCAATGGGTCTTGATCTCTTGGGCGGATTGCGCATTGATAAGCCCGGTTTGCTCGTCCAAAACCCCTTGGTAGCATACTCGGTGCTGAATCGGGCCCTAGGCATGTGAGCAACTTAGATGGGGCTTGTCTGGCTCCCTGGTGTGCACGTCGGGTGCTAACTCGGCCTCTATGGCTTGGGCAGCATGAAGGGTTCTCGGCTGGGGCCCTTTAGGTGCGATGGAAATGCTCCCTCGGGTCCTTATCTCGTGGGCAGCGCATGGGGTGCTTGTCTCGGCCCCATGGTGCGTATGTAAGGTGCGGACATAGGTCCCTCGGTCGGGTGAGACATATAGTGTGATGGTGCAAGCCCCTTGGTGTGCGGCTTGCTCGGTCATGGGTTGGCGACCCGTGACATTTTGCTTATCCACCACCACCTTTACCACAAAGGCTCCAAAAGCATAAGCAAGACAAGCAATTTAAGTGATTCTTAGAAGTCCTTAAACAACTGCAAATCAACATACCACTAGTGGAAGCTCTTAAGTAAATGCCCAATTATGTTAAATTCATGAAGGACATCTTGTCCAAAAAGAGGAAATTAGGTGATTTCGAGACCGTAGCTCTTAATGAAGGATGTAATGTTATGATACTCAATCGATTACCACCAAAGCTGAAAGACCCGAGAAGTTTCACTATTCCCTGTACCATTGGCAATAGGTTCATGGGCAAGGCACTGTGTGACCTGGGAGCCAACATCAATTTGATGCCATGTTAGATTTCAGGACACTTTGCATTGAAGCAAGGCTTACCACGGTAACGCTTCAGCTAGCTGATCGATCTTTTGTACATCTCAAGGGTAAGATTGAAGATGAGTTAGTAAGGGTTGATAAATCTATATTTTTAGCTGATTTCATCATTTTAGATTATGAGGAAGATGTTGATATCTCAATTATATTGGGTAGACCATTCCTTGCCACATGTAGGGCCTTGATTGATATTCACAAGGTGAACTTACAATACGCATGAATGATCAACATGTTATATTTAATTTGTTTCAAGCTCTTAAATGCACAGATGAACATGAGGAAGGCTAAGCTTATGAGATGATGGATTTCATTTTCACTATGAACGTGGCACAAATTTGCCAAGACTTGGATTGTGATGCTAGAGAAATGGATGACGAAGATGAGATGAGTGAAGAACTTGAAGGATCAACCTTGGAGACTATGAGTTATTTTGGATAATCAGAACCACTAGAATTGGCTGGCAGAGAAATCAAAGCCCCCAAACCATCGATTGAATAGTCGTCAGAGTTAGAGCTGAAACCATTGCCAGACCACATTAAGTATGGTTATTTAGGTAATAACTCAACTTTTTAAGTGATTTTTCTTTTGGGGCGGAAAATTTAAAATTCTTCAATCAAATTAAAATTGGAGCTGGACAAGAAGAAACCATCAAATGCTTTCCAATCCAAATCTAATAATATATACCTACATTGCAAAGGAATCCACATTTGTTGCTGAATTATCTTCCAAGAAAGCTGGAATTGAGTCGTTAGCTCAATGAAGCATCCAAAAAAAACCCTCTTTTCTATTCAATGTTCTCTCACACCATTCTCCAAAAAACCTACAGCTTCTTAATCGATGGCCCTTTTGTCTATTTCCTTGTCTTCCACGAATATCTCGACAAATCTCACTCTATTTGGTTCTTGAATCGCCTTAAATGTGCTCTTCAGGATTTTCTTCTCACGGGTTTAACGGTGGACACCGATAATTTGTCCCGAAATATTCTTGAATCCCATTTAAACCTAATCTTTTCTAAAATAACGGGTTTTAATTTGGATTCGAAGTTGAAAACATCCCCAGGAGAACAAAATCAAAACCCTAGTTTAAATTCTAATGAACGGAGGAAAATCGGGGTGGCTCCGCCGTCAGACAAGTCAAATGAAGGGTTGAAAAAGAAGAAAAAAAAGTCAGGTGGTTTGGAGGCCCACGGTGGCGACGCCAAAGATTCTAATTCTGGGAATGGGAGTGGGATGGAGAATAAGGTGGATGTTTGTGTTAATTGTAGAAAATTTTTAGTTTGTATGAATAAAAGTAATGCATGTGTGGATAGGCAAAAGGCCCAACAAACATGGAGGAAACATATTTGGGTTATTTTGATATTGGATTTGCTCGTTATTACTACTTTGTTTGGGATAGATGGAAATCTTCTGCCCAGACTATTTTTTTTTTTGGTGCCTCACTTAAAAAAAAGTTGGTTTAGGATTTAGGTTTTAAGATTAGAGGATGTGGTTAGGAAATTAAAAGTATGTTGTATTTTTTTAGGGTGTAGAGTTTAAGGTTTAGAATGTATAATTTAAGGTTAGGATTTAAAAATATTTTTTTAATATTTTTTAGTGTGGAGCATAGAAAGAAGCATAATTAGGGGCAGATGATTTTTGTTCGTTTGAGGTTTAGTATTTGGTTTGTAAACATTACAGAGCGTAATCTACGGACAAAATATAATAGAGGGTGTAATCTCATACCACCTTATATCATTTGTAATTTAAGACTATAAACATAATCTTGGACTTTGATCCAATTTCCCTTTATTTTTTAAAACAAAACTAAGTCTAACTAAAAACAAAAATCTCTCTTATTATACATATTTTAATAAATTATTTTAATTTTATAGTTGGCTCCCTCAAAGTTTAATGTCAAGATTCGTTCTTGATTTTATATTATCTTAATCAAACAATATAATTTTATATTTAAGTTAAATTAACTCTCTATTGTAATTTTACTTTCTTTAATTTTATTTTCAAATATAATAGTATATTTCATGAACCAAACATATCACTCCCCTCTTACTATCAAATAATTTGGTGCGCAAACAACAATGCACTGGGGATTGTAAAAATTGTAAATGTAAGCATTTGATTTTTTTTCTCTTATATTTTTTTTTCAATTCATGGCATTCTTTTGGTAAATATGTTTGCGAGTTCTAAACTCCTTTCATGTTATATTTTTCACATCCTTTTTACAGTAATAGCTTTGCAAAATTATGCGATTGTACCGAGAACTGTTTTTTCTTATCGTCGGTAATTCTGAGAAAATTGTTTTAAATTTAATTTTTTATTAAATAGAGAAATAATTATATTTTTAAAGTTAATATCATGATTTGAATCAATACAAGAAAAGACAATATGCTACATTTGACCACTCAGGTGTGCGACATGTTCATACATATTCTTAACCTTTTGATAATGGGCATACACCTTGTAGATAAAACGATTTGAACCTGTGCCTCTTAGGATGAACATCATCCGCTTTTTCACTAACACACTTGTTAGGTTCGTTTCTTTTGAGAATATTGAAATTATATTTTTGATAAATATTATATTAATATTATATTATATTATAAGATGACATTAACATTGACCAAATCAATCTTATGAACAAAATATATATAAATAATTTAATAATGGTTAACTTACATATTAGCCATTACTCTTAGTGATTTGATTAATCGAAACTGTTTAACCATAAAAATCGATTAATTAACTTGTAAAATGTAATGGTTATATCAATTAACGATTATAGTTAACATTTTCAATTTAATATGCATACCTCTACAAATATCATACCTTAATTATTAGTTTTGAGTCAACAATTACTAGAACATGTGGTTAAAAACTCTTATTGGCATCCTTTTATCTTTCTTAAGTTGTGGGTCTAAAACTTATTAAGAGTAAATTTTTTTTTTTTCTTGTGAATAAGAATTGTTCAAAAGAAATATCAATTTTCTGACAAACCTAGATGGCAACTAAAAGCTAAAATGAAAACAACGATTAAATATTACGTTATTTCTATAAACGCTCTATTTCTTTTTATTTATTTATTTTCGTTTGTTTATGTTTATAGTTACTCTTTCCGACACACGTTTTTTTCTCTGAATGTGAATCCTCAAAAAGGACTCGTATGAAAGTTGATGGGATCTTGACCCTCAAGATTTGACAAATTAACATTTTATCTTTTAAAAAAATTAATACGGTTCATTCAAAATTTTTAAAAATAATTATTATACTTTAAAAATTTAAATATTTTTAATCAAGTCTTCTAAACACTTTCAAAATCCACATTAAGTGTCAGTTTAAAAAAATAGTTAAACCTGGAAATTTTCACGAAAAATATAAACAGAACCCACCATTTTTTTTTTTGAAAAATTTTATATAACCTTCTAAAATTTTTAAAAATTCCAAATAAGCCATTCAAATTAAGTTGTTAAGATCAGTCCCTACCCTGATTTTAGGCTTTGTCCGGTTGAGTCAATGTTGGGTCATGTTTTCTTCGGCCTTCAGCTCCATGTGTTGTAAAAAAAATTTTACATGAAATTTATCGTCTGATAAAAAAAGATATTTGAACATTCCATTCACACAAGCTGTATATTTTTTCGTACAATTATCCTATGATAATACGTACTAACATAAAGATCCATCACTTTAAAACGTTGATTTCGCATAATATTTCCCTCAATACTACATAATTCAAGATTGTGATGAATTAATTGTACCACAATCGTATATGTTCCATTCCATAAAATATCTGAAGAAAAAATGTTACAATCTGTCTCAACAAACACCCACAAAATTGAAAGGAGCCAATACTTAACCCTTAAAACTGACCCAATCTCTGGTTTAGTAACGTACAAGTTTTGGCCCGTACAAACTTACACCCATGTGACCACTAATTAGTTACGACAGAGACAAGGGCTTATTTGAGCAGAATAATGGAAAACCAAACTAAACAGCCTTTCAATTTGGTTACCAATTTGCCAACATTTACGGACACTAGATGCCGATCCATGCACAAAAGTCTACCATGGGATCTCTAATGTTTCGTGCATGAATCAAGCTTGTTCTTGCTCCCAAAGTTTGGCACCTACACATTTCGCTTATACTAAGCTCACAAAACTTGGGAACACCTACACAAAATAATCAACCTCTTCTAATTGATGCATGTATTTTATATATTTAATGTTCAAACATACAAAAAAAATTAAGAACAAGATCTATAAGATACGAATTTAAGAAATGTTCCTAAAACTATCATTTATTAGGTCTGAACAAATACGTAATAAGAAGAGTCTGAGAGCTACTTGTCACTTTTACCCACAGGGGGTAAGCTTTGTATTGCCTGCACCTCGAGGATTATCATCTTTCCAGTCATCCCATGCTCTTGCCTTCTCTTGGGCAGCATCATCATCGTCATCATCTTCTTCACTTGGTCCCATCTTTGGTTTGTCCTTGTACCATGCTGAGTTGGCTTCTTCAAACATTTTTGCATTCCTCTCCTGCCACTTATTCATCATTTCCATCTCCCTCAGCCCAGCTTCCTCGATACTCATCGTTGGCATCCTACAAGATAATTTGATTAGCAGTTGAGAACAATATATACAAAAAACACTATCTTTTTCATAAATGATTAGAACCAGTGTGTTGCCAATATCACATGTAAATATTGGTATAACTTAGCAAGATGTTTTAACGAAAATTAATTTGATGCTCGAATCTCTCGTCCCATCCCCGACAATAAAACAGAGTATATGAAAGTAGTATTTCAGGGCAGGGATTTACCTATAAGCAGGTTGGAAAACCTGTGCTGCCATCCTTTCCCTCTCATTAGTTAGGCTTCCACCTATAAGGCTTTGTGGTCCAAAGATCATTGGCTGGTGTTTGTGGTCATGTGCCTGTGAAACACTTGCCCTTCCTTCTATAATATCTTGAGCAAATGTAGCACATGTGATAGGTGCTGCAGGTTGAGTATATCGTGCACGAGCTGCAGCATCACGATGCCATGCCTCTGCTTTCTTGGTGCGATCATCAAGGATAGCCTCAGAAAATTCCTTTTCACCTTCCTGAAACGCAAGGAAGTTGAAACTCGTTCATTAAAAATACTGTCAAAATTTGAGTACAAATATAAAGAAGTAATTTGATGATTCGTCAGACAAAACCATTTACTTTCTGAAACTAAAAAAAGGGAAAACTATTATCTTTTCCAGCACGAGCTACCAGAAAGCTGGCTATTACTGCATTGGCGAAAGCAATGCACAAGAAATTGAGCATTTCACCAATTAGTCACAGGTTGTAACAAGTCATGGTTCGGCAGAAAGGCAATGAAAAGATTACAGAAGATTTTGTAGTGTTTATTGGTTGAATAACTATACCATGTTTCAGGTGATTTGGTCTGAAAATTTATAGAAGAAATTCCCAATTTGCTCCATTGTCAATGTCCAGTTGGCCATGTAGCATCCCTAAACATGAACTTAAGGCTACGGGAACTTAACAAGGGTAAATGTTTAGATGTTTTTCCTAGACTTAACATCATAAAATATTTTATTCGAGTAAACAATATCCAAATTGGGCTGAAAAGTATCAATCTTGGCATTCTACGTTTAGATGTTTTTCTTAGTCTTAACATTATAAAATATTTAATTTGAGTAATGATTTACATCTTTAACTGGTTTGTATAGTGTCATTCTTCAAGTAATTTACTCAAACCTTTAAATCCTCTTCCAGCTGAAACTTTCAACACAACTTATCACCAAAAGGTTCAGAAGGCAGACAAGTTTTCAGGAAAAAATCACTACTCAATACAACAGTTGAGCTATAGTTGATTTACGCAGATTAATAAATAATAATAATACCTTTAGCTGTTTCTCCTTTATAGCAGAAAGCATTTCTTCTTCCTTCTTCAGCATTTCAAGCAGATCAAAAGCCTACAATTGTAGTAGCATGCAATGAAGTTATTGCTAAGATAGAAAAAAAAAGATTAAAGCTTTTACATGGAAGATTTTATTGAAATGTATGACCAACCTTACAAATAGCCAACGAGATTGTAGTAAGCCAAGCCTGCACGAGGAGAATGTTATTCTTTAAGATATACCATAAAGTTTTGTCAAATCAAGAAGCATGGCTAATATCTTCAATAATAAGCATTAGGTATATCATCTCAGTTTCAGAGCTTAATACAATTATTCTGACAACAAAATAACCAAATTTATGGTATCAGCAGCAGACTTCAAAAGGTCTAGTGTAGTTGTAAAGTGTAATTCAGTAGATAAATATCGTACCTCAAAGTTCATTAAAAAGGAAAAAGCCAACAGTCATAGCATCACATAAAATATAACTCAAATTAGAATGTTTCCAATTATAACTTAGTCAGGTATAACCTCACAATAACAGTTAAAACTGCTGGATATCGGTCACCCAGAACATAGTCATAACTGTAGCAGGAAATTGCTTATGATAAAACATACAAACACAAGAAATAGTGTATAAAAGTTTCAGGGTAAGCCTTATTATCCAAGGGCCCTAATCAGACTTCTTGCCTGGTTTCATGAGCACATGCACAAGAACTAGATCAACAACAAATAATCAGAAGACATCTGCTTAGATAATAGCCTCAACTAAAGCTTTCCTGCATGCTACTTTTATTAAAGAAGTAATAAAGCAGTTGCAACAGATTCCTTGTGCACCATGCAAACCTCCCTATGCTCCATGAATTTACAGATTTTTATAAGATAATATCAAGTTTGACATCTAATAGGGAAAACATTACATCTAAAATAGTTTAGAAGGTGTTTCATGCAGATAACTAACCTCTCTTTCCTCCTCCCCATCATCATCCAGCTGTTCATCCTCTCCAACCTCAACAGGAGTGGATAAGGTAGCTGCTTTAGTTGAACGCCCACGTCGCTCCTTCCGCTCTTTTATTTCTGTCAGCTTTGCTTCTGCAGCTCTTTGGCGTCTAAACCGAGTAATCTGGAGACAGACACAAAAGCACAAGCACAGCAAAACAGCATCCCATTCAACTCAACTATCAAGAATGCATCCAATAATAACAAAAAATCATGCTGTTAGAAATATATATATATATATATAACTACCTTCAAGGCTCTTCGATCAGCAAAAGAATTTGAAGCTCCTCGTGCAGAAGCTTCCAATTCTTCCTGTGGTACAAGTTCCATTGCCTCGCAAAACGAAATGAATTCCTAAAAGACACCATACTTCATATAAATCCAATTGACATACGAGATAATGTAAATAGATTACAAGTCTTAACATATACAAAAGCAACTTTTGGAACATTATTATCTCTAATGCTAAACTTCCAAAGTGAGTGTTCAACCACACTTCATTTTGCGCTATGAACTAAACTTTACCTTCAATTTCGCCTGCGAAATCTTGAGAATCGGTATCCTTTCATCCCGTGCAAGCTTTTCGGTCAGCTCTGCAAGATAAAATGGCACCTGAAGGGCACAACAGTTAGAACCTAACTAAAATACTACTTAAATTACAGCCATTACTACTTTATCCAATATTCTAAAAAGGAATAACTCCCAACTTATTTAAGGAGAAAGAAGTAGTAATTGCAGAACGAAAAATCAAAGTTCGGATTAAAACATAAATGGCATACTAGGTAAAATCCATAAAAAAGAAAAAGGAAATGAAAATATTGATGATTACCAGGATGTACTTAAGATTGGCGGTGCTGATGTCATCTTTGGTCTCATTGGATGAGAAAAGCCCTAGCTTATTGATCATATCCTCGCACTTCCCAAGTACCTCGCATCCTTTCTTCACAAGATCCTGCAGGAGCAATGAAATTCATATTTTTCATTGAAGAAACAATGGATCAAGCATGAGAAGGAGCCGTACCTGATCAGCACCAGACTCCGTGGCCGTAAGATGGATCTTACGAGCTTGTTCGAACAGAGCTGCCAACGACATATCCTCCACTTTGCATTCACCCATGCCTGACTCAATCCAAAAACCCTAGAATTTATACTAACCACTCTTCCAGGAAAGAAGAAAAAAATAGAAAATGTTGAATCCTATGGGTGGCGACGATTATTGAACTTCCAGAAATCTCGAGGGTAAATTGAAAATTGGAACTTTTTTTTTTTTTTTTTGCAAAAAAGAAAAGAAAAAAAGGTTCCAAAGAGAGAAGGGAATATAAAGGAGAAGTTAAAAGAGAACAGCGAAAATGAAAGATTTATTTATAGATAGTGTGTGGATAACGTCATTGCGTAGGCATGGCCAACTCCGTTCACGGTATAGCTATAGCCTATAAGTGAGACATATATATATATATAGCGTACTTTAGTTCGATTCGGTCAAAATTTGGTCAATAATTAAATTAATTAAACTTGACTCAAGTTCAGACTTAAAAAACTCGCGAGCTACTTGAAATATCATATACTAATATTTTAATTTTAAAATATAAATTCCTAAACCTAAAACCCTAGAACATAAAACCCTAAACATAAGTCTTAAACCTTAAAATCTAAATCCTAAATTATAAACCCAACAACTTAAACCTCTAAACCCTAAACTAACACCCTAAATCCTAAAATTAATAAGTTTGTGCAAACTTTCAGTTTACACATGTGTATCAAATTTTTTTCTGATAGGGCTTTAAATGAGACGAGACAGATGGCGAGCTACTCGAGTTCGACTTAATCAAAGTTCGATCAACACTCGACTTAATTGAACTCGACTCGAGTTCTTAACGAGCCAAGTCGAGCTTATATTATTCAAACTCGTTAAAAACTACTCGCGTTCATATTCAACTCGAATTCTTAATGAACTGAATCGAACTCAACACTACTCGAGCTCCACGTTTACCCCTAGTTCGCAGTCAATTTATAAGCTGTGCGATTTCATCTCCAAGAAGGGGGAAAAAGGAAAATACTGCAATATATACTTTCGCAAAATTCTAAAATGAGTCTAATTTAAGCTAAATAGTGTAAAAGATTATCAAATTAGGTAAATTATTATAATTTTCTAATATTTTTTTATAATTATATAAAAAATCACAATTTATAAAAATATAATAATATTATTTCATTGATAATTCAGATCATTTAATATACTCTTAATTCAATTGATATTATTATTATAACATATACGAAATTATGAGTTCAAATTTATTTATAAATCTCGATTTATACAAATCTTTACATTATATGAAAAAAAAAAAAGAGGATTTAGAGCGAATCAAATTTATTTGAATTTCAAATTATGTGATCCACAAATAGAAAAGGAATTTACGGGATGGAACTAGAAACACAGGTCTTGAAAGTTGAAAGGATCAGGAAAGATGGGGAATTGTTTGGAGGCTGGGCCTAGAACTCAAGTCGTAAGAAAAAGGGCCCAGCCCCAGACATCGTAATCAGTTCCCCAAACCCCACTTCAAGTCTTAAATCTAAACTCCTTTAAAGTCAGCAGTTGCTACGTGAAGGCTCATGGATCCGATCAAATCGTACCATGTCTTGGAATAAAAATCATCACTTTTTCTTTTACTTATGGAAACATATGTTTGTATTTTTTTAATGTCATTTCAAGATTTGTATTTGATATTATTAAAATTATTTTAGTGAGTTTTCTTTTAAAATATTCAAAATCTTAGTTTTCTTTTAAAATAGTCGTCGCTTATTATTTTTTTATTTTTAAATTAGTTAGTAATTGGCAATTATCTTAGTCGATCACAGTGTTCGTTATTTTTTTTGTTTTTAGTTGTTATATTTTTTTAATTATTTAACTTTTTTATTTTAATAAGAATCACTGCTCTTGTGTTACGCTTTTCCTCTGCCTTTGTGGCATATTTTTTTGTTTTTTAGTTTCGTTTCATCTGTCGTTTTGGCATGATTTCAGCATACCTTAGTGGTCGTTTGGTGCTCGCACAGAGATCTTCATGACGCTAGTTTCTGATTATGATTCTGTCGGTGGTCATAGAAAGATAAATTTCCACTCGGTTGATGGTTGTGTGCCGATGTAATCAACCTTGGGTAGCAGAGCAATCTGCTGATAGTTTGGCTCGCTCACCACTCATTTTTCATCTCGTAACGTGTCTTGTTTGGACATAAATAAGGATATTTAGGAAGGCTTCTGGATTTTGACGGTATGTTAATCTCTATAGAAATATTTACTTTTCTTTAGGCTTTTGCATGAGATTTTGGTGGACTAGTCCCCTTTATTCTCCCTTTTGGATGCATTGTATTTGTAGTATCTTTCATGGTTTTTTTAATAAAATTCAGTTGTCATTGTCAAAAAAATTGTATTTGAGATTCATAATTAACTTTTTCAAGGGGTTTGCTATACGCAATCCTGAATAATACGTTTAAATACTACTAGATTTCTATAATTAATGTTTATTTCTTTTGTTTCGATGGAAGATTGGAATTTACTAAGATACTTAATTGTAGATATAATTAAGGGGTTGCCATACAAAGCCTTAGGGGCTATGATTTAGGATTTAGGAAGTTTATAGTTTAAGGTTTATGATTTTGGTTTTAGTGCTAGGGTTTAGGATAAGATTTAGAGTTTAATGTTTAGAATTTGATGATTGTTTTTAAGATGGTTAATAGAATAATTTTTTATGAGTATTAATTATATCCACAATTAAGCAGCTTAATTAATGTATATCATTAAAAAATAACCATTAATTATAAGAATTTTGAAGTATTTAAACGGGCAACGCTATAGCTACTCACTAGGTTATCTACTCGGCTAAGGTGGCAACCATACACGGCAATTAATAAATATAATACAATTACATTTTTCAATAAATAATTTTTAAAAGGCTTAATACAACTTTTTCCCCTTAAAGTATACCCGATTTCCCAACTTGCCCCCTAAACTTCATTTTGCCCACTTTTTCCCCTTAAACAATTCACCGTTACCCATTTTCCCCCATTCCGTTACCCTTTTTCGTTAAAAAAATTTTCGGCCAATCACATCCTGCCACGTCATCAACGGGTTGACTAAGTCAATCCGTCTAGTTTTATTTAAAGGGTAAATTACATGTCAAGTCTGTCAGGTTTGTTTTTTTGTTCAATTTAGTCACTGAAAAGTCTATTTTTACCTTAAATTGACCCCTATTTGTTTCTAATTTTTATAATTTAGTCCATTATTTGTTATTATTAATAATATTATTTTATTAAAATGTTAATATTTAATAAAAATAAATAAAAAAACAAATATTTTAATACTAAATTAGTAATTTTTTAGATTCGAATTCCAATCAAATTTTAATTATTAATTCTAATTTCACTATATTTGAATTATAGTTTTTGAGTAAAATTCAAATTATATTCGAATCATGTTCGTATTATATTCGAATCATATTCAAATTATATTTGAATCATCTTCTAATTATATTCGAATTACTAATTCGAATTTTGCTAAATTCGAAATATATTTTTTGAGCAAAATTCAAATTATATTAGAATTATATTTGAACCATGTCTATATTATATTCGAATCATATTAAAATTATTTTCGAAATATAATTTGTATATGATATTTCGAATGTAATTTTAATATGATTCGAATATAATATGAACATGATTCGAATATAATTCTAATATAATTACATGTTTTTTCAACTATTATATTCGAATCATATTCAAATTATATTCGAATCATGTTTAAGAGGTAATTATATTCGTATCATGTTTGTATTACATTCAAATCATGCTCGTATTATATTCGAATCATATTTGGAATATTATTTGAATATGATTCGAATATAATATGAACATGATACGGATATAATTACCTATTAAACATGATTCGAATATAATTACCTGTCAAACATGATTCGAATATAATTACTTGTTAAACATGATTCGAATATAATAGTTCAAAAACATGTAATTATATTTGAATTATATTCGAATCATGTTCATATTATATTCGGATCATTTTAAAATTATTTTTCGAAAATAATTTTAATATGATTCGAATATAATATGAACATGATTCGAATATAATTACATGTTAAACATGATTCGAATATAATTACATGTTAAACATGATTTGAATATACTTTGAACATGATTCGAATATAATAGTTGAAAAAACATGTAATTATATTAGAATTATATTCGAATCATGTTCATATTATATTCGAATCATATTCGAATTACATTCGAAATATCATATTCAAATTATATTTCGAAAATAATTTGAATATGATTCGAATATAATATAGACATGGTTCAAATATAATTCTAATATAATTTGAATTTTGCTCAAAAATATATTTCGAATATAGTAAAATTCGAATATAATTTGAATATGATTCGAATATAATATGAACATGATTCGAATATAATTTAAATTTTACTCAAAAACTATAATTCAAATATAGTGAAATTAGAATTAATAATTGGAATTTAATTGGAATTCGAATCTAAAAAAATTCTAATTTAGTATTAAAATATTTGTTTTTATTTATTTTTATTAAATATTAACATTTTAATAAATTAATATTATTAATAATAACAAATAATGGACTAAATTATAAAAATTAGAAACAAATAGGGGTCAATTTAAGGTAAAAATAAACTTTTCAGTGACTAAATTGAACAAAAAAATAAACCTGACAGACTTGACATGTAATTTACCCTTTAAATAAAACCAGACGGATTGACTTAGTCAATCCGTTGATGACGTGGCAGGATGTTATTGGCCGAAATTTTTTTTAACGGAAAAGGGTAACGGAATGGGGGGAAATGGGTAACGGCGAATTGTTTAAGGGGAAAAAGTGGGCAAAATGAAGTTTAGGGGGCAAGTTGGGAAATCGAGTATACTTTAGGGAAAAAAAGTTGTATTAAGCCTTTTTAAAATAATAAATGTAATACAATTAATACATGTTTTAGTAATAAACAATTTTCAAGATTATAAATACAATACAATTAATGCATCTTTATCTAATAAATAGTTTTCAAAACTAGAAATGTATTGATAAATTAATATTTTATTTTTTAATATAATAAGAAGAGAAACTAAGCTAACTCAAATATATTTTAGCATGTCGTACTATCATGATACAATTCTTCCAAAATCCTAGTAGATTACTATTTTTCAATCAAATTAAAAACTAAATATCATATATGAACCATGAAAACTTATGAGTTTAAGCTTTGTCTCACCTCAATTTCTATGAAATGCAACCCCTTAAACTTATTGATTTTAATGCTAAAAAAAACTTATTGATTTTGTTCATCTACTATCGGCTATGAACGAAATGATACACTTTAATTATTTTCTTAATTTTTTTTATCTCTATTACCCTTTCATGTTTTTCAAATTCTCATGTTACTATAAAAGAACCATTGCTCGAATTAAGTATTTAAACCTAAAATTTTGGAGGAGAAAATGCCTTAATTAATTAATTAATACTTAAACTAAAAATTACCTAAAATGTCATTATATTAAAAAGTTTTGGAGGGATAACAACCCCTCCCACCTCATGAGTGGCTACATCCCTTATAACAATGGTACCAAAGGCTCAATCAATAATTATTGTCGTTTTTTTAAATTAGTGTAAGACATTTGAGAATCAAAAAAGAAATTTCAATATTACTATAATTGATATCGTGTTAATATCAATTCAAAAATATTTGAGAATCCAAAAAAATATCTAATCTAGTATAACACGATTTTTTGTACAATGTATATGTTAACAATTTAACTGTTGTATTTAAAAATGTGATTTTATCTTTTATGCACATGATGTTTGAATCAAGTTAATCATCAGTTCAGAAAATTATTTACATTAACATATACTTATAGTTGAATTTTTTACACCCAATAAATAATTAAAAAGTTTCAATTTATTCAAATTTTTACATGTGTAATACGTGAATTGTAACACCCGTGTTTTGGGCCTAGGAGTTAGCCGGGTTATAGTTCGAGTCAAATAAAACTTAATTAAAACAATTCAATTTCAAATAATGGCCTAATTGAGTTTTGGAAAAAGGGAAGGGACTAGGGTTGTAATTTTACCCAAAGGTTTTGAAAAGCAAGACCACTTTAATAAAAAAGTTGTCTTCCTCCCTCTTTCCTCCCCACTTTCACGTTAAAAAACTCCCCCACCATTTCTAAACCCTTTCAAACCTTGTTACTATTCCATTGATCTTACTACTTGTTTTTCAACACCAATTTAAGAGGTAATTACATTTTCTTAGTCTCCTCTTCAATCTCTATCTATCTTTTGTCTTAGATTTCAAAAATATGAGGTTTTGAAAATTTGGGTTTATATTAAAGTTTGAATTTTTAAGGGGTTTTCTAATTGGTTTTGATAAATTGAGTTGGGGTTTTAGTTAATCACGTTATAATGAGTAACATATATCAAATTGGTTGATTTTGGGTGAAAATTCGTAGCTTGTTCTTGAGGTAGATTTTAAGGTATTAAAACTTGAGTTTTTAGTGGGTTTTATGTTGAAATTAAAGGGCTGATAGTCTACCTATGTTAGGAGGGTGATTTGGGATGGTTTGGAAGTCATTTGGATGCTTAGAAATGGGTATTTCAGCCAATGGTTGTTGGGGTCCGAAAATTGGGCTTTGAGAGGTTATGTGGCTTGGGAAATTGTGGGAATTGGAGTTGTGTTTGCAAAGTAAGTTGATAGTTGAGTTAGCGTTGAGTTGAGAAGTAATGTGTATGTTTTGTTTGGCTAGAATCAAGAAGAAGCGTTGAAGAGGCTTTGGGACCGAATCCGGGTGCATAGGAGGATTGGTTCGAATTACTAAGGAAGGGCGGTGAGTGGTCTTAACTTGTTTCAAAGTTTGGTTCGAGTATGTGTAGTGTGTGTAAAGTGTGCTTGGTAGGCCACTTCTATTTCAATTCGAGTTGATAGCTTAACCTTTGATATCCATAAATGCTATTGTGCTTTTTAGCTATGCTCTTATGATTTTGGTTGGTTGGTGCATGTATATTCATGAGATGTGTATATGTGTGATGAGCATGGATTGTGGTTGATGATATATATAAATCATGGTTATGATAATTGGCACTAAATAATTACCGGTTGTAAATGATCGATCATTAGGATAGTGTGCACACAAATTGAGTTAAAACGTACGTGGCCTTGATGGCGTTAAGTCATCAAGGAGGAGTACGGTGATGTAACATTCCACCGGAAGCTTTTTATATATTTCTACGGGATGATGAGTGGAATCCCATCCGTAGGGCATGTGGCGATGAGTGGAATCCCGCACATGCAAGGTCCGCTGATGAGTGTAATCCCACCGAGGTAAAGTGTTGTTGAGGTTTAAATCCGCACAATCGGGGTAATTAAAGTGGCCAATTAAATTTGTTTATGTATTGTGATATATGATGGTGATATGTGATTGTGGTATATGATGTTCTTGCATTGATGTTGATGTGGATGTTTAAACATGTTAGGATTGAGATACCATACATGTCACTTGAAAGACTAGCTAGGTCTACTTGATTTTATGCCTATGCTTGATGTATGTAAGACTAGGATTAACATGCTTGAACCCTGCATTGTTGATGTTTTTCGTTTTAGAGCACCCTCACTAAGCTTATAGCTTACGCTCTCTATGTTCAACAATGCAGATCATTAGCGTGGTATTAGCTCGAGGCAAGGCAAGAAGGGCTTTCCAAGTTGTTGCTCAAGTATGGTTAATTTTGTAGTAGTTAAGCAATGTGGCAATAGGGTGTATTTGTATGAGCTTGTATGACTCATTTCATATGATGATGTTTTGAATTTGATTATGGTTTGTAAGTATGTTATACTTTGATGAATGTTGGTGTGTATGATGGCATGCCTTAGGATGTTTTAGGTTGCCTTATGCTGAGTGCAAACCTTTTTTGTTTAACTTGTGGCTTTATGGCCATTTGAGCCTTTGAGTATGCATATTATGGCCTAAATTGCTCTCTCATTAGAATGTTATGTATGAATGCCTTAATTCATGTATGGTTGATTCCTTTGGCTTAAATATGTGTGCTTACATGGTTGTATATGCTTAGGTGAGTCGAGAAATGCATTTAGAGTCGTTTTGGGGTCGTTTAGGTTGAATTTGAGGAATTGCAGTGCAGGGGGTATCGATACCCCTAGCTAGGGTATCGATACTCTCTTGCCCAAAGGCCTCAGATTTTGCCTGGGGTATCGATACCCTAAGGGTATCGATACCCTCCAAAGTTACTGGAATTTGGATTTCTGAGTGAGAGTAGAGCGTATCGATACGGGGTTCCCGAGTATCGATACGGATCTATCTGTTGACCAAGGAAGGTTGACTGAGGGAGAGGGTATCGATACCCCTGGTAAGGGTATCGATACGGTCTTCTCGTGTTGACTTCTTGGGTTGACCTAGAAAGGGGTATCGATACCCCTGTCAAGGGTATCGATACTGCCTGCCTTATAAGCTTAAAATTGACTGTTTATGCATGGCCGTGGCTCGAATATGTTTTTCCTTTGAATGTTTTCCGCTGTTGTGAATCACATAGGACTTAATATTCATCTAGGCAAGATTAATATAAAAAGAAAAAAAATAGGGTTGCTAACCGAGGGGGAATCCTTTGGGTTTCGCTTCGGTTTTCCCCGTGTGGCTCACTCAGACCGGTCATCCGGCCAGACTGGGACGAGGGGGTTACATTTGTTGGTATCAGAGCCTGAGGTTACCGAGACCTCGGGCAGGTAAGTGAGGTAAGCTTAATGTGTTAAATGCTTATGATGTTCGATGCATGCTTTGCCATGAATCCTTGATGTTTGCTTGATTGTATGCTGTTTTGAAGCATGAATCGTCGTGTCTGGTGTGAGTGTGTGCCCATTGCTACTATTACTTAATTTAAAAAGATTTTTGGAAAGAGGAGTACTTGAGCACTATTGGACCCTTGCTTTGACTAACGTAATCCTTATCTGTTTCTTGTTGTAGTTTACCTTGCTAGTTGAACCATGAGACCACGTGGAAGGCCTAGGATGGTTCGACCGGAACCACGGGCAGAGGCTCCAGGAGTAGAGCCAGTAGTTAGGGTTGAGGCTCAAGTGGTAGAGCCTGTGGTTGGAGTTGGAGCTCCTCCACCACCTCCACCACCACCACCTCCTCCACCGGGAGTGGGAGGTGAGGCCAGGGCCGAAAGAGAGGGACCACAAGGAGGCCAAGGTGGCCAAGGACCGGCCGGGATTGACTTAGCTCCATTGGTTCAAGCGATAGTCGGGGCATTTCAGGCTGCAGTAGCTGGAGGTCAGGCAGCTCATCATCAGGGTAAGGGCACCGGGTTGCCATTAGAGAGACTTCGGGGCCTTGGGGCCGAAGAGTTCAGGGGTGCTACTCTGGATAGGTCAGAGCTATGGTTTGAGAAGACTGTCCGTATTCTTGCTCAGATGGGATGCACTGGTGAGCGCAAGTTGGGATGCGTTGAGTCGCTACTTCAGGGTGATGCCTACACCTGGTGGGTCACCGTTACTTCAGGGATGTATGAGGCCGAGATTACATGGGAGTTCTTTGAGACAGCGTTCCAGAAGAAGTATTTGGGTCCGCGATACCTCGATGAGAGGAAGAGAGAGTTTATGGCATTGCTTCAGGGGAGTATGTCTGTGACCGATTATGAGATCCGATTTGTGAGACTGAGTCAGTACGCACCCGAGCTTGTACCTACTGAGGTGGAGCGTTGTAACCGCTTCCGTTATGGGCTGAATGAAGAAATCAAGACTTATACTCTAGCTTCAGACTACACTGATTTCGATGTCTTGGTCTCGAGGGCCAAAAACTTGGAGCACAGTTTGAGTTTGACCAGGCGGTCAGGTGGATCTAGTTCGGGTAAGAGGTCCAGCAACTTCGATAGAGGTGATGCCAAGAGGCATCGAGACAACAGACATCAGTATGATCATAGGCATGGTGGCGGTAACCACGGTAAGGGCCATCAGGGTCAGAGAGCTGGTGGGAAGTTGCCCACATGTGCTACTTGCGGGAGGAACCACACCGGTGAGTGTTGGGGGAACTACCATTCTTGTTGGAGTTGTGGTGCTAGAGACCACATTAGACGTGACTGTCCACATCAGGTGGGACAGGCACCAGCTCAGGCTCCTGCTAGAGCCAACGACTTCCAGAGAGGCCGCGGGCGCGGTAGAGGTAATTTCCAGCCGAGGAACGATGGTCAGAGAAATTTAGCTCATGTAGTTGCAGTCCAGCCGGAGGGCGGAGGACAGGCTAGGGTTTACGCTCAGCGCGGGGAGCAGCATGACACCGATGTGATCGCAGGTAACTTCTCGATACAGTCTTTGGGTTTGCTTTCTTTGATTGACTCTGGGTCTACACATTCGTACATATTGAGTGAGCATGCACAGTCTTTGAATTTGCCTTGTGAATTGTTAGAGGTAGGAGTTAGTGTTACTAGTTCCTTTGGGGACACGGTAGTAGTTAGGAAGATGTACCGAAGGTGTCCGTTGATGGTTCAGGGACATGTGTTTCCAGTGGATATGATGGAACTTCCTTTCTATGGTTTCGATGTGATTCTGGGTATGGATTGGCTCACGGAGCATAGGGCTAGGATAGATTTTGAAACTAAGCGGATTTCTTTGAAGCTCACAGATGATTATGAGATTGTTGTGGTGGGTGAGAATGTGAAGTTCTTATCCAATGTGGTTTCAGTGTTAGAGGCTAAGAGATTAGTTGAGTTAGGGTGTGAAGCATACTTAGCGTATGTGATGAACCCTAACATGAGTGAGGTTAGACCTCAGGACATATGTACAGTATGTGATTTTCCTAGTGTGTTTCCGGAAGAATTGCCAGGGTTACCACCGGACAGAGAGGTAGAGTTCAGCATTGAGACTTATTCTGATTCAGCTCCTGTTTCGATTGCTCCGTATCGTATGGCACCGAAAGAATTGAAAGAGTTGAAGACTCAGTTGCAAGAATTGACAGATAGAGGTTTTATTCGACCTAGTTCTTCACCTTGGGGTGCACCAGTTTTGTTTGTGAAGAAGAAAGATGGAAGCATGAGGATGTGTATAGACTACAGACAGTTAAATCAGTTGACAGTGAAGAACAAATATCTGTTGCCTAGAATTGATGACTTGTTTGATCAGTTGAGAGGAGCATCTGTCTTTTCTAAGATTGATTTGAGATCGGGTTACTACCAGCTAAAGGTTAGAGAGGTTGATGTACCAAAGACAGCCTTTAGGACTAGGTATGGGCATTATGAGTTCTTAGTCATGCCATTTGGGTTGACTAATGCACCGGCAGCTTTCATGGACATGATGAATAAGATTTTTCATCAGTATCTAGATCAGTTTGTGGTTGTATTTATTGATGACATATTGGTGTACTCTCGAACTGAAGAAGACCATGACCGACATTTGAGACTTGTTTTGAAGACTTTGCTAGATCATCAGTTGTATGCGAAGCTCAGCAAGTGCGAATTCTGGATCCGAGAGGTAGTCTTCTTAGGACATGTAGTGTCAGCTGAAGGCATTAGAGTTGATCCGAAGAAGATTGAGGCCATTGTTGAGTGGAAGCAACCGAAATCTGTGACAGAGGTACGTAGCTTCCTAGGCTTAGCCGGATACTATAGGAGGTTTGTAGAGGGTTTCTCTAAATTAGCCGCTCCATTGACACAGTTACTTCAGAAGAGTGTTCAGTTTGAGTGGACAGATGCAAGACAGAGAGCCTTTGAGAAATTGAAAGAAGCTTTGACCCAAGCTCCGATTTTGATTCAGCCTGAGTCCGGAAAGGACTATGTAGTCTATAGTGATGCTTCTTATGTAGGGCTAGGATGTGTTTTGATGCAAGACAAGAGAGTAGTGGCTTATGCCTCAAGACAGTTGAAGACCCATGAGCGCAACTATCCGACCCATGACATAGAGTTAGCTGCAGTTGTGTTTGCTCTGAAGATTTGGAGGCATTATTTGTATGGTGAGAAATGCACAGTATACACCGACCACAAGAGTTTGAAGTACATTATGACTCAGCGAGATTTGAATCTCAGACAGCGTAGGTGGTTAGAGTTGCTAAAGGATTATAATCTTACTATTGAGTACCATCCGGGTAAGGCCAATGTAGTGGCCGATGCTTTGAGTAGGAAGATGGCCGTAGACTTGAGAGCTATGTTTGCTAGATTGAGTTTGTCTGGAGATGGTGGCTTAGTAGCCGAGCTTCAGGTTAGACCTACTCTAGGTTAGTTGATTCGAGAGAAACAGCTCTTAGATAGATCTTTGGCACCTCACGTGCAAGATATAGCCGAAGGTAGATCTTCAGACTACAATTTCAGCACTGATGGGGTTTTGTGTTTCAAAGACAGAATAGTTGTGCCAGAAGACAGTGATTTGAGACGTACAATTCTGACTGAAGCTCACAGTAGTCCGTTTGCTATGCATCCGGGAAGTACGAAGATGTACCGTGATTTGAAGAATGAGTACTTTTGGGTTGGCTTGAAGAGAGATGTAGCCGACTTTGTGAGTAAGTGTTTAGTGTGTCAGAGAGTGAAGGCGGAGCATCAGGTTCCCTCAGGTTTGTTACAGCCGTTGAGAATACCGGAATGGAAGTGGGAGAACATCACCATAGATTTTGTTTTGGGTTTGCCTTTGACTCCTACGAAGAAGAACTCAGTTTGGGTGATAGTGGATCGATTTACGAAGTGTGCTCACTTCTTGGCAGTCAACACTACTTACACTTTAGATAGATTGGCCGATTTGTATATTGGCGAGATTGTTAGATTGCATGGTGTGCCGAAGTCCATTGTATCAGATAGAGATCCGCGGTTTACTTCTAGATTTTGGGAGAGTCTGCATACAGCTTTGGGTACCCGTTTGAACTTCAGCACTTTTTATCATCCTCAGTCAGATGATCAGTCAGAGAGGGTTATTCAGATCTTAGAGGACATGTTACGATGTTGTATCATTGACTTTCAGGGTACATGGGAGAAACATTTGCCTCTAGTAGAGTTCGCGTACAATAACAGTTTTCAGTCGAGCATTCAGATGGCTCCGTATGAGGCCTTGTATGGCCGGAAGTGTAGAACTCCAGTGTGTTGGGCCGAGGTAGGACATAAACTGTTACCTATGCCGGATTTGCTCAAGGGGACAACCGACAAGGTAAAATTGATTTGTGATCGTTTGAAGGCCGCTTCGGATAGGCAGAATTCCTATGCCGATTTGAAGAGGAAAGAAGTTGAGTTCTCAGTAGGTGAGAAGGTATTCTTGAAGGTATCTCCGTGGAAGAAAGTGATGAGATTTGGCCGAAAAGGAAAGTTGAGTCCGAGGTACATAGGACCGTATGAGATTGTGAAGAGGGTTGATCCGGTTGCTTATCAGTTGCGTTTGCCATCCGAGCTTGAGAAGATACATGATGTGTTCCATGTGTCGATGCTTCGCAAGTATAGGTCCGATCCATCACATGTTATGCCCGTAGAAGAAATTGAGTTGAATCCGGATTTGACTTATGAAGACGAGCCAGTGGAGATCTTAGCTTCTGACAGTAAGGTGTTGAGGGGTAGATCAATTGAGTTAGTGAAGGTGCGGTGGCAACGTAGAGGTGTGGACGAGGCCACCTGGGAGAGGAAGGAGGATATGGAAAAGCAGTTTCCATATCTCTTTCAGTCAGGTAATTTCGGGGACGAAATTCTTTAAGTGGGAGAGAGTTGTAACACCCGTGTTTTGGGCCTAGGAGTTAGCCGGGTTATAGTTCGAGTCAAATAAAACTTAATTAAAACAATTCAATTTCAAATAATGGCCTAATTGAGTTTTGGAAAAAGGGAAGAGACTAGGGTTGTAATTTTACCCAAAGGTTTTGAAAAGCAAGACCACTTTAATAAAAAAAAGTTGTCTTCCTCCCTCTTTCCTCCCCACTTTCACGTTAAAAAACTCCCCCACCATTTCTAAACCCTTTCAAACCTTGTTACTATTCCATTGATCTTACTACTTGTTTTTCAACACCAATTTAAGAGGTAATTACATTTTCTTAGTCTCCTCTTCAATCTCTATCTATCTTTTGTCTTAGATTTCAAAAATATGAGGTTTTGAAAATTTGGGTTTATATTAAAGTTAGAATTTTTAAGGGGTTTTCTAATTGGTTTTGATAAATTGAGTTGGGGTTTTAGTTAATCACGTTATAATGAGTAACATATATCAAATTGGTTGATTTTGGGTGAAAATTCGTAGCTTGTTCTTGAGGTAGATTTTAAGGTATTAAAACTTGAGTTTTTAGTGGGTTTTATGTTGAAATTAAAGGGCTGATAGTCTACCTATGTTAGGAGGGTGATTTGGGATGGTTTGGAAGTCATTTGGATGCTTAGAAATGGGTATTTCAGCCAATGGTTGTTGGGGTCCGAAAATTGGGCTTTGAGAGGTTATGTGGCTTGGGAAATTGTGGGAATTGGAGTTGTGTTTGCAAAGTAAGTTGATAGTTGAGTTAGCATTGAGTTGAGAAGTAATGTGTATGTTTTGTTTGGCTAGAATCAAGAAGAAGCGTTGAAGAGGCTTTGGGACCGAATCCGGGTGCATAGGAGGATTGGTTCGAATTACTAAGGAAGGGCGGTGAGTGGTCTTAACTTGTTTCAAAGTTTGGTTCGAGTATGTGTAGTGTGTGTAAAGTGTGCTTGGTAGGCCACTTCTATTTCAATTCGAGTTGATAGCTTAACCTTTGATATCCATAAATGCTATTGTGCTTTTTAGCTATGCTCTTATGATTTTGGTTGGTTGGTGCATGTATATTCATGAGATGTGTATATGTGTGATGAGCATGGATTGTGGTTGATGATATATATAAATCATGGTTATGATAATTGGCACTAAATAATTACCGGTTGTAAATGATCGATCATTAGGATAGTGTGCACACAAATTGAGTTAAAACGTACGTGGCCTTGATGGCGTTAAGTCATCAAGGAGGAGTACGGTGATGTAACATTCCACCGGAAGCTTTTTATATATTTCTACGGGATGATGAGTGGAATCCCATCCGTAGGGCATGTGGCGATGAGTGGAATCCCGCACATGCAAGGTCCGCTGATGAGTGTAATCCCACCGAGGTAAAGTGTTGTTGAGGTTTAAATCCGCACAATCGGGGTAATTAAAGTGGCCAATTAAATTTGTTTATGTATTGTGATATATGATGGTGATATGTGATTGTGGTATATGATGTTCTTGCATTGATGTTGATGTGGATGTTTAAACATGTTAGGATTGAGATACCATACATGTCACTTGAAAGACTAGCTAGGTCTACTTGATTTTATGCCTATGCTTGATGTATGTAAGACTAGGATTAACATGCTTGAACCCTGCATTGTTGATGTTTTTCGTTTTAGAGCACCCTCACTAAGCTTATAGCTTACGCTCTCTATGTTCAACAATGCAGATCATTAGCGTGGTATTAGCTCGAGGCAAGGCAAGAAGGGCTTTCCAAGTTGTTGCTCAAGTATGGTTAATTTTGTAGTAGTTAAGCAATGTGGCAATAGGGTGTATTTGTATGAGCTTGTATGACTCATTTCATATGATGATGTTTTGAATTTGATTATGGTTTGTAAGTATGTTATACTTTGATGAATGTTGGTGTGTATGATGGCATGCCTTAGGATGTTTTAGGTTGCCTTATGCTGAGTGCAAACCTCTTTTGTTTAACTTGTGGCTTTATGGCCATTTGAGCCTTTGAGTATGTATATTATGGCCTAAATTGCTCTCTCATTAGAACGTTATGTATGAATGCCTTAATTCATGTATGGTTGATTCCTTTGGCTTAAATATGTGTGCTTACATGGTTGTATATGCTTAGGTGAGTCGAGAAATGCATTTAGAGTCGTTTTGGGGTCGTTTAGGTTGAATTTGAGGAATTGCAGTGCAGGGGGTATCGATACCCCTAGCTAGGGTATCGATACTCTCTTGCCCAAAGGCCTCAGATTTTGCCTGGGGTATCGATACCCTAAGGGTATCGATACCCTCCAAAGTTACTGGAATTTGGATTTCTGAGTGAGAGTAGAGCGTATCGATACGGGGTTCCCGAGTATCGATACGGATCTATCTGTTGACCAAGGAAGGTTGACCGAGGGAGAGGGTATCGATACCCCTGGTAAGGGTATCGATACGGTTTTCTCATGTTGACTTCTTGGGTTGACCTAGAAAGGGGTATCGATACCCCTGTCAAGGGTATCGATACTGCCTGCCTTATAAGCTTAAAATTGACTGTTTATGCATGGCCGTGGCTCGAATATGTTTTTCCTTTGAATGTTTTCCGCTGTTGTGAATCACATAGGACTTAATATTCATCTAGGCAAGATTAATATAAAAAGAAAAAAAATAGGGTTGCTAACCGAGGGGGAATCCTTTGGGTTTCGCTTCGGTTTTCCCCGTGTGGCTCACTCGGATCGGTCATCCGGTCAGACCGGGACGAGGGGGTTACATGAATAAATTATAAAATTTTAAAGGGTTAAAATTGAAAAATTATCATTTAAAATTTTAAAATGATGAGGCAATTATAATTATGACTTAAAATTTAGAGTGAAAATTTTAATATTAATTTTAAAGGGTCATTATATTATTGATTTTTACACTAAAATTAATGAGTTTAACTACTTTCATTATCACATCAACTAAGTCATCTACTCAAATGAGTATATAAAGTCCTATTTAAACATAACTCTCAAAACGGGAAATTTTAAGGAAACGTGGACTAATATACGATTAAGAAACGGCGTGACCGAAAATTTAATAAGATAAATAACAAAGTCGGTAAAGCGCGACCGGATATGTTGATATAATATAATGTAGTAGGTAGAAAATGTGAAGAAATATTAAAAAAATTTGGTAACCAGCAACTTTGGTTATCAGTAGGTATCGATACAAACATAACAAAATAGGTAAATTACTTATTTTGTTGATAAGAGTATCAACATATTAGGTAGCGCCTATTATGTTATTAAAGTTTAAGCCGATGGAGCCTTGGAAATCCGATGATAACAAAATAGGTAAATTACTTATTTTGTTGATAAGAGTATCAACATATTAGGTAGCGCCTATTATGTTATTAAAGTTTAAGCTGATGGGGCATTGGAAATCCGACGATAACAAAATAGGTAAATTACTTATTTTGTTGATAAGAGTATCAACATATTAGGTAGCGCCTATTATGTTATTAAAGTTTAAGCTGATAGGGCCTTGGAAATCCGACGATAACAAAATAGGTAAATTACTTATTTTGTTGATAAGGGTATCAACATATTAGGTAGCGCCTATTATGTTATTAAAGTTTAAGCTAATGAGGCCTTAAAAATCCGACGATAACAAAATAGGTAAATTACTTATTTTGTTGATAAGAGTATCAATATATTAGGTAGTGCCTATTATGTTATTAAAGTTTAAGCCGATGGGGCCTTGGAAATTCGACGATAACAAAATAGGTAAATTACTTATTTTGTTGATAAGAGTATCAACATATTAGGTAGCTCCTATTATGTTATTAAAGTTTACGCTGATGGGGCCTTGGAAATCGGACGATAACAAAATATGTAAATTACTTATTTTGTTGATAATAGTATCAACATATTAGATAGCGCCTATTATGTTATTAAAGTATAGATACTTTTTTAAAAGTTTAAGCTGATTGACATAGAATACTGGGAATGCGGCTGTAATCACATATTTTGTCCGGGGTGTTAACCCTCTTTTTTTAAAAAAATAATGAGCTTTAATTATGTATATCATATGATTAAAAATAAAATAAAAAGGGGTATATATTATTAGTACTAATAATTAGTGGTATGTATATATGAAATACTTAGTCAAAAGAAAAAAAAAACCTAACTATTATTAACATATTATGTGATCTTAACCTTATTATTATTATTATTATTATCATTGTATACCTTTATTATTATTACTATTTATTATTATTATTATTTATGTTATTATTATTATTATTACCATTATTATCTATCTACTTATTAATATTATCATTATATTATATTATATTATATTATATTATATTATATTATTATTCGTACCTCTATTATTACCATTATTATGTATTATTACTATTATTATTATCTACTATTGTTAGTATTATTTCATATTATTATTATTTTTATTAATATATTGAAACAAGCCTAAAAAGAAAAAAATCTAATATATAAATAAAGCTCAATATATTTATAATAAAAAGTCCAAGTATTATTAATACAGTCCATTTACATTTATAAAACCCCAAAAGTCTACATATCAAATTACAAGGTACGTTTCGGGCCCAACATGATTAAACCGAAAACCTTAATCGGTCTCTCAATCTTCCTGTGCAGCCAGCTCACAGCCGTTAGATCTGGGATAGATCAAACGGTCCAGGATCAAAGAGGGAAGCTTCTAGGCCATCACACGCGATCCCAGGCGTCTCCCACACGCGTCTGCTCGTCTCCCTCACTCGAGCGTGCATCGCATGCCTGCCCTTTCGAGTCCTCAAGCCGTCCAGACCGTCCCGAGCCTCTCCAGATCCCAGCGTTGACACACCAAGCTCTCCTCTGGACCCCTCCCCTCATACGAGTCGTCACATGTAGCAAAATAACCAAAATGTCAGAAGAAAAAACGCAAACAAAAATAGAATTGCATAGGCAAAACAACAACAAATTCAGAGGATGAATACGAACAAAATCATAGGCAACCAATAGCGATTTACTTCGATTTCATGTAATTCGCAAAATATGTAATTATCGGGCTATAAAACCCGAAACGAACCATTGTAATCCCTAAGTTTTAGGGGGAATTTCAGAGCAATACGAGCAACAAAACCTCAAGTTTAGAGGTATATCATCGTCTTCATTTTCTTTTTTTTATTTTGAAGTAAAAAAAAAACAACAGTGGGTGAATTCTTTTTTTACCTTTGTGTCGGTTCGATCTCCCTCTTGACGATAAGCCTTCCAACATTCAGTGGTTGCGCATGGTGAGTCGGAGGGGACGATAACCCAAAAAGTGAGCGTTTTGGGGATTTGACTTTTCGAAATCAGTTTAAGTTTTTGGGGTTTTTTGTTTTATTCTAAAAACGAAAGAGGAAAGGGGGTTTTTTGGTTTTTTAGGGGTTTCGAAGAGTTGGGAAAAGTTTTTTTAGGGTTTCGGTGCCGGCAACGGCGACCGGAACGATGACGGCGTCGGGAAAAATCATAGAGTAAAAAGGGTGAGACTATCTGTGTTTTAGGGTTAGGTTTGGACTAAAAGGGGGTGAAATGTTTTTAAATTAGCTTATATAGTGTTTTAAAATTTTTAAATTGGTTTAATTATGTTTTAAACCCCTCTGTGTCGTTATATTTACGCGTGTAAGAGTTTTTGTTTTTTTAAACCCCGTCCGAGGTCCCTTAAGTTTTTTAAACGCTTACAATTTCATCCCTGGTTTCGTTGTAATCAGTTTTCGGGTGGTCAAATCACCATTTTGGTCCTTATAGTTTTCGCGTCCTTTCAATTTGGTCCGGTTTCGTCTTTAAATTAGCATTTTTAATGGGTAATTTACTGTTTTGGTCCCTCAATTTTAGTTTTTGTTTTAATTAGCCCCTGTCAGTTTGCCTTTCTTTTTACTTAGCATTTTCTTTTTGTTATATTATGCTTTGTTATTTATGATTTTTCCATATTATTTGTCTTTGTTTAATGTGTATATATGGTTCTAAATTATATTGTGCATATAATATATGTTTTTTAATAAGTGGCTTATGTATGTTACTCATATTATATGATCGTATGTTTTTTATATATAGCCTTGTTTTATATGCTCAGTCTTAATATGTGCATGGTTTAGCCTTTGATCGTTCGAATATGTATTTTTGGCATGCATGCATTAAATTGTCATTCATGTAAACTTTAATGTTCCAATTTGTATGTTAATTAATTTTAACTATAAAAAGGAGATATTTATTAATCTGCGTATTCAAGTCAAAATATCCTAGCTTATTGGATGTTCCTCGAATATTCAAATTAATTCGAATCGTCTAAAGGTAAACTCGTAAATAATTAAAACGAACAAGACCATGACATCATACCTTATCTGCTTACATCATGCATAAAAGGTGACTTACGGGATCCAAACCCTAAACTAACACGACAGTCAGTCTTATATGATGTCGGTTTAGTCTTTGGTCCGGTGCACCGTCATCCTTTTTGATTAAATGTCAAATTAATTCGAAACCGCCAATTTGATAAAGCTCGTATGATTAAAGTCCAATTTTCAATTAAGAACCCCTAATTAAATTCATTTTAAATTTCGAATAATTTCCATCAAATAAAAGCAACAATTGTTTTGGTACTGATTTTCGGGCGTGATGGGGGCGCTAACCCTTCCCCACACGTAACCAACTCCCGAACCCTTTTAAATGAATCTCTGGTTTTTTTTTATGGTGTCCGCCCTATCTTAGTGGCCAATGGCGACTCCAAAAAAAAGATTTTTTTAAGGTTGTTTTCCGAAACCTGAAATTTTAGAAATCCCCTTTTACTTAAATGTTTGAAAAAGTGGGAACACTTAAAAGCTTTTTGTTTTCAAAAGAAAAAACCTTAACACAGCGGCTCGAAAGTATCTATACTCTTTTAAAAGTATCGATACTTATTTAAAAAGCAATGTAACTGGTTGCATAAAAGTATAGATACTTTCGAGCCACATTGCAACCGGTTACATTGCTTTTTAAAAAAGTATCGATGCTTTTAAAAAAAAGTATAGATACTTTCGACCTACATTCCAGTATGCTATGTCAATCCATTTGCTTTCAAAAGTATCAACAAAATAAGTAATTTACCTATTTTGTTATCGTCGGATTTCCAAGGACCCATCAACTTAAACTTTAATAACATAATAGGCGTTACCTAATATGTTGATACTCTTATCAACAAAATAAGTAATTTACCTATTTTATTATCGTCGAATTTTCAAAGCCCCATCACCTAAACTTTAATAACATAATAGGCGCTACCTAATATGTTGGTAATATTATCAACAAAATAAGTAATTTACCTATTTTGTTATCGTCGGATTTCCAAGGCACCATCAGCTTAAACTTTAATAACATAATAGGCGCTACCTAATATGTTGATACTATTATCAACAAAATAAGTAATTTACCTATTTTGTTATCGTCGGATTTCCAAGGCCCCGTCAGCTAAACTTTAATAACATAATAGGCGCTACCTAATATGTTGATACTCTTATCAACAAAATAAGTAATTTACCTATTTTGTTATCGTCGGATTTCTAAGGCCCAATCAGCTAAACTTTAATAACATAATAGGCGCTACTTAATATGTTGATAATATTATCAACAAAATAAGTAATTTACCTATTTTGTTATCGCCGGATTTCCAAGGCCCCATCAGCTTAAACTTTAATAACATAATAGGCGATACCTAATATGTTGATAATATTATCAGCACAAATAATCTTTCCGGTAGAAACATATAACATATTCAGTCGCACTTTTAACCGATTATTTATTTAACCGATTACACCGTATATTAACCGTATATTAACCGCCTCACGCAGAACCTCCCCTCTCAAAACCCCCCATTTTCAATGGTATTATTTTCAACCTTTAAACATAAATTTTTAACCAAGATGACAAGGATTTAACTAGGTTTGATTGGACCATACATGAATGGGATGGAAAGCTCACCTCTTAATTGCCTTAATTATTGAATATACTAATGTCATCAATTAGTACACGTCATTTCAGACAAGTAGGGTCCACACTCAGCTTCATCATTAGTATAAAATTCACAGAAGAATCTGACATCATTAGATGCAAAATTATATATGTAATGAAAGGAAATAGAGAAGCTTAAAATATTACCCTTAAATTTTAGTTATTGTTGCTTCCTGTATAATCAAATGAGTTTTCAACAACTTGGGGTTTAATTCAAATTCCAAGAGCAGATCTCGGAAATATTAAATTTATGGGGGTGGGCTCTTATCTGCTTCTGTATATTTTTCCCATGGGAAAAAAAAGAAAGAAAAGGATATAGACATATTTAATACAATGGATTTTCATATCCTTTCCTCAACAACTTCCTGCTTTACAGGACTCCATCAAACAGACATATTCTAAGAAGAAAAAAAAGAATCTTAATAGCTTTGGAGGACAAAATTATTTATCTTTTTCGGTATTTTTTATATTTTATTATTAAAAAATTAGATTTCAAGTTATAATCTTAAATTTTAAATATTAAATTATAAATTTAATTTAAAAAAAAAACACCCTACACTGATTCATTAAACCTTAATTTTAAATTTAGAGTCTGTTTGTTTCACTGTAATTGATTTTCTTAAAAACCTTTTCCTAACTTTCCGTTGTTTGGTTCATAGAAAATAAAAAAGAAAAAAAATCTAACTACGGTCAATGAAAAACAGACATTGTTTCAGTGTA
This sequence comes from Hibiscus trionum, assembly GCA_030270665.1. NCBI lineage: Eukaryota > Viridiplantae > Streptophyta > Magnoliopsida > Malvales > Malvaceae > Hibiscus > Hibiscus trionum. Next base: position 22,808,325 of record BSYR01000011.1, read on the forward strand.
AATTCACTTCCCATTAATTTTCGGTAGTCGCTTTCCTTCCTCCCATTCTCTCTACAAATATTAACCTAAACCCCAAACCTTGAATCCTAAACCTTAAACCTTAAATATTAACCCAAAAACTAAACCCTAAACATTAAATCGTAAACCTCAAATCATAAACCCTAAACCTTAAACACTAAACACTAAATGTTAAACCCTAAACATTAACAAAAACCCTAACCTTAAACACTAACCCCTAAACTCTAAATGTTAACATAAGCACTAATCCCTAAACCCTAACACAAACCCTAAACCCTAAACACTAATATAAACCTTAAACCCTAAATAAGAACTTAAACCTTAAATACTAACATAAACACTAGACACTAACAATGAAGCATAAACATTAAACACTAACATAAACCTTAAACCCTAAATAAGAACTTAAACCTTAAATACTAACCTAAATCCTAAACACTAAATGCTAAACGCTAAACACTAAATCCTATATACTAGACCCTAAACACTACCATAACCCTAAACCATAAACAATAACCCATAAACACAAATCCTAAATGTTATATCCTAGACATAAACCCTAAACCCTAAAACAAAACCCTAAACATTGAATACTAACATAAACCTTAAACCCTAAATGTTAAACCCCAATCACTACCATAAACCCTTACCCTAAACACTAACATATAAAACCTAAATGCTAACATAAACACAAAACCATAAATAATAAACTCTAACATAAACCCTAAACCCTAAATACTAATATAAACACTAAACCCTACAACCTAAACACTAACCTAAACCCTAAACAATAAACACCAACCTCTAAACCCTAAATACTAACATAAACACTAAATCCTAAACACTAAGCACTAACATAAACCTTAACCCCTAAATAATAACCTAAACCCTAAACACTAAAAGCTAAACATTAAACTCTAAACCATAAACACTGACCTAAACCTTAAACCTTAAATGATAAACCCTAAACATTTATACTAAACTATAGACCCTAAATGCTACCATAAACCCTAGTCACTCAACCCTAAATCCTAAAATATTACCATAAACCCTAAATCCTAGACCATAAACCCTAACCACCAACATAAACCCTAAACCTTAAACACTAACACAAACCCTAAATAATACCATAAAGACTAAACCATAAACCATAAACACTAATCTAAACCATAAACCCTAAACTTTAAATACTAATCTCTAAATGATGCACTAAACCATAAATACTGATCTAAACCATAAACCATAAATGATATCCTAACCTCTAAACCCTAAACACTAACCTAAACCTTAAACCATGTTTTGGTTAGAACTTGTTTTCAGCATTATCGATGCTTGTTTGTGGACTGCTCATGAATTTTTTTAGGAATCTTTACCAAACAGTGTAAAATGAATTGTACAACATCATCCAAACACCGAAAAATGATTTCTGCAATTAGTTTTTCAAAAACTGTAGTTCATTTTTCAAAATTTATTTTTCGGAAACAGTTTTTAGTGAAACAAACAAACCCTTAACTTTAGTGTGAAGACATAAATAAGAGCACCGAACAAGGCAGGTGTATTTCTATTCGGCTCTGGACCCATCAAGAATTGGCTTCATCACTTCGAAACCGACCTCCTCCTTTGTTTCTCCCCAAAATGCTCTTCACCACTAATTTTTGCCTACCAGGAGGAGCTTTCACAAGTACTAAATTCTATCTTATTCTTGGAAATCTGAATATCTTCCATTAGGAAATATTTGGTTTTCGTTAATTATAATTGAAATAACATCAAAATTAGTATCACTAATCATTATAACTTCTAACTAAATCACACACTAAAATATATCTGGATATGTGATCGAAATAAATCTGAATTAAAATCTAAAACATTAAATTAATTAGATTTGATGTTTTTATAACAGTAATTTTATGTACAAGAGTTGCTAAGTTGAAGATTGAAAAAAAAAAACGTCTGTAGATGTTAAATTCCGAACCAACCGAATTATATTTTCATGTGTTATGAGTGTCAAATGTATTGTTCAAGATTTTTTTGGTTGCTCAACTATTTGTAGGCTGTATGTATGGCTTATATTTTTATACTTTTTGTATAATCTAAGATGTTGATTGATTTGATCCATTGAATGATCTTAATGATAAAAAATGAGGTTATTCTTCTTAAGTAATTCAGATTTGAGCAACACAATCGGTAGATGTGTATGTGTTTATCGATTTCCATAGGATATGAACTATTTTAAAAATAGAAATACAATACACATCTTAGAAGAATAAAGTACACTAGTACACTAAACCATGAAATAAATGGTTATTTTCGTCACTAACCTTTTAAAAATTACAAAGTTATCATTAAATTCATTAAATTATTATAAAATAGTAATAAAATTTATTAATTTGATACAAAATAAACATTAAATTAATCAAATTTTAACATGATTTTATGACAATAATAAAATATCAATAAACATTTTATCTTTTAACATGTCATTCACTGAAGTGATATTTATATTCATAGTTTAGTTTTTATTAGTGTATTTTATCCCATTTTAACATGGTTCTGAATTTTAGGAGAAATTATTATATAGATTCGGCTTATCACGTTATTTATGGTCTACATCCACTAAAAATCAGTCGATTTATCTTTATTTTTTATGTTATATTTTATTCCTAATTAATTTCTATGTAATTATTCACTCTATTTACATAACAAAAAAAGTGAAGACTCATTTTTGAAAAAAATAACATAAACAATATAAAAATTAATTGACTAATTTTTAGTAGATGGACCACGAATGACACAGTGAGCCTACATCATACAATAAATTTTCGACTTTCTAATTAAATTCTATAATATTCTATATGTAATAACTGACAAGTAGTTTAAAAACTTTATTTTTGTAGCCTTTTCCAGCATTCATTTTGATGCCTTCACTTTTGAGCAGTTCTTATTAATTCAATAGATTACAGTTAAAAAACAGAAGAAAAGACACTCTGGAAATAATAAAGATTGTTCCACGGAAGATTTCTCTATTTTCTCCTTGTTAGTAATGGTGGACAAACACCCGGGAATCTAGTGTTGAAAGGAGGAATCCATGAAAGAAGTTGATGGGAAACAGGTGGGTTTACTTATCACTGGAAAAAATCATAACAATTTCTTCCATTCTGTAAAAGTTTCCCCTTTTTCTTTTTAACTGATTTGGCAGACTTGTACACGTATAAAAGCTTATAATTTTTGGGCATTCCCTGATAGTTTATAAATTATAATGGATATTTTCCCAAATCAAACACGCCCTTTGAAAAGATCTTCCATTGGAGACTTGTAGAATCTGGTGTTCTGTGGTCTGGGTTTCGAGTTCGTGAAAGTATTTCAGCCTTTTGTTCTTGTAAGTTTTACATTATTTTGTTATGGATATTGGATTGTACAATTTTTTTTAAGGTTTTGTTTTTGCAGCTAACTATGTAGGGTATTCTTGTTCCTCCATTATTGTTATGCCTTTTGTGCTCAATTATTTTTACTAGATCAATTAGATCACCCTGAATACATATGGAAATGGGTTTTTCTTTGTTTATATTTTCATAACTTGATTGTTCTTCTAACATTTCCCAAAGGTGAATAATCAGGCAATGGATGAGAAGAGAGTCTCTGGTTCATATCTGATCATCTCGGAAGACAAAAGTGACAGCTTGTACCCAATGTGTTTTGGTGTTTCTTGTGCCTTTTTTGCTCTCAGATTCCTAGTAGGATCCGAAAAGGGTGATGAGAAATGGTCTGAATTTCGTGATGAAATGCTTCAAGGAAGTGCTCACCTCATGGGGTTGCTTGTATGGAGAACCCAAAGAGAAGAAGAGGCCAATGTGGCAAAGGCCGAACTTCTCCGAATGCTCGAGGCCGCCGAGAAAGAGATCAAGGAGTTGAAGCAAATGAGACATGAAGATGCAAAAGCAAATGAAAAGGTCGTCAGCATCTTTGCATCACAAGAGCAAGGATGGTTAATGGAAAGAAAGAAGCTCAGGTTGCAAATTCAAGCTCTTATAAATGAACTGAGAGTTCTGGGGAAAAACAAAGATGAAGAAATTGCAGGCTTGAGTAACAAATTGAATGAAACCGAGATATCGATGGAGTCTAAGGATAAGATGATTGAAGAAATGGAGCTGAAAGTGAAAGAATTAGAAGAAAAGGCAATCAAGTTCGAAAGTGTGGCTCAAGAGTTGAGAGAATCATCAAAGCGTGAAGCTCAGGAGCATTCCACTGAGCTTTGGAAACACAAAACTGCCTTTATTGAGATTGTTTCAAATCAAAGGCAGCTCGAAGCGGAGATGGGGCGAGCCTTTAGGCAAGTTGAAGCTACAAAAATGGAGCTTGATGTTGTGTTGGAACAGAAGGAGGAATCAGTTATGTTGGCGCAAAAACTGTCCATGGAAATCACAAAAATGCGCAAGGATTTGGAGCAAAAAGACAAGATCTTGTCTGCAATGTTAAGGAAATCCAAGTTAGATATAGCAGAGAAACAACTGCTTTTGAAAGAGGTTAAAGTATCAAAGGCAAAGAAGAAGCAAGCTGAACTGGAAACAGATAGGTGGAAAGCAGTCTCCGAAACGAGGCATGAGGGACATTCGTTGAAGGGTATGTTCAGTAACCAAGCCCAAGCCACTGCAAAATTAGATGTTCCAGAACTGAAAACCGACCCGGAAGTCTTTTATCCTCTCAGAGACTGTCAATCTCCAGAAGGGACAGAGGATTTTGGTGAGAACTGACAACAATTTCCCTGTTATTATCTTCTTAGCAAGCATTGCAGATAAACTAGTAGTAGCTGTAATATGTCTTTCATGTCGTTTTTTATTTTTGTGTGTGTTTTTATTTGAGAATAGTGGTGACAGCTGATGTTAAAAGGCTGGAAAGTTGGGTTCGAGCAGAGGCAGAAAAGTATGCAAATGTGATTGAGAAAAGGCATCATTTGGAGCTGGATGCATTTGCAGAACAAATGAGACTGAAAGACGATAAGTTAGAGAGTTTTCGGTGGCGGCTGCTGAGCATGGAACTAGAATCCGACCGGTTGCAGTCCCATGTTGAAGGACTGAACCAGGATGTGTCTCAGCTCAGACAAGACAACATGAAATTGGAGGCCTTGCTATTGGAGAGAGAAGAAGAATTAGATTCCTTGAAGGATCAGTTTGCCTCACAATTAAAGCCTCTGAGTTGTCAAAAGGGTGACATATTAAATTTATCTCTGCATGATCCAGCTTTAACACATGAGTCCTTTTGGCCCAAAGTCAAGATTATAAAGAAAAAAACAACTGAGAAGGAGCAAGAAACGAAAACAACTTTGCTACAGAAAGAAGAGGTAATCCCATCTTGCAACGAGTTCAAAAACATCAGATTGATTGTTCAATCACCGGAAAAGGAGTTTGAAGAAGAAAGAGAATCTCTTGACCCTGGTTTGATCCTGAAAGAAACTGATGGTTCATTGGTGGTCCCGTCTGGTGATAAGTCGGTATCAATTGCGCATTCAATGGGTGCTAAAACCAAAAACAACCCATGGAGGATGGATCTTCAAGCTCTTGGAGTTTCTTACAAGGTCAAAAGGTTGAAACAGCAACTTCTCATGCTTGAGAGGTTAAAAGGAAAGCAAGAAAGCGGAGAGGGCACCGAAGGGGGTGACAAAGGGATGAAAGCCTTTCTATTGTTGATATCTTTGCTTAATAAACAAGTCAGCCGCTACCAGTCCCTTCAAGGGAAGACTGACGATCTTTGTAAGCGGATGGTAAGCAATGACACCGACGGTGATCTGCAACTTCTTTGCATGCATGTTTTTGAACATTTTCTTCTTTATTTGTTGCTAAAATTTGAAATCAAATGGTATTTCATTACTTTACGGTTGCCATTTTCTTATCATTATCTCAATTACAATTTTCAGCACGAAAACAATGTAGACTCGAGTCAAGGAGATTGCAGCACTGCAAAAACCAAAGGGGAAACCAGAACACTGGAGCATTTCCTAGAGGAGACATTCCATTTGCAGAGATACATGGTTGCAACGGGTCAAAAGTTGTTGGAAATTCAAACCAAAATAGGCTCTGGGTTTACAGGGGTGGAGCTTGACAAGACGGCAACATTTGACATGAAGCGATTCTCTGATAATATCAAATCCTTGTTTCAGGAAGTTCAAAGGGGTCTTGAGGTTCGAATAGCTCGAATCATTGGAGATCTTGAAGGGACATTGGCTTGTGAGGGAATGATACATTTTAGAAGGTTGTAATAATATTGTAGGAAGCTATAAAATTACCTAGGTGAAAGCTCAAATAAGGTTTGTTATACCATTTGTTCTGTTTGTTGAATATCTACAGTCCAATTTGTATATAGGAGTTGATACTAGGGGTGTAAACGAGCCGAGTCGAGCTCGAGTAGTGCTAAGCTCGGCTCGGCTCGTAAAGATTTCGAGTCGAGTTCGAGCTTGAGTAATTTCTAACGAGCTTGAGAAATCTGAGCTCGACTCGGCTCGTTTAGAATTCGAGTCGAGTTCGAGCTTAATTCGAGCCCAATCGAGTCAAGTATTGACCAATCTTTGACTGCATTGGACTCGAGTAACTCTTCATCTGTCACGTCTCATTTAAAGTCCTATGAAGAAAAAACTTTGATACACAAATTATGTAAACTCAAGCTTGTTAATTTTAGGGTTTAGGGTGTTAGTTTAGGGTTTAGAGGTTTAAGTTGTTGGGTTTAGAATTTAGGATTTAGATTTTAGGGTTTAATACTTATGTTTAGGGTTTATATTTAGGGTTTTAAGTTAAGAATTTAGATTTTAAATTATAAAAAATAAAAAAAATTAGTATATTATATTTTCGAGTAGCTCGTGAGCTTTTCGAGTCGGGTATCAAGTAGCTCGGCTCGGCTCGTCGAGAACTCGAGCCGAGTTCGAGCTCGAATCGAGTCCAATCGAGTCGAGCTTTGACCGAGCTTTGACTGAGTCGAGCTCGAGTAGCTCGCGATCTGTCTCGTCTCATTTACAGCCCTAGTTGATACAACTATTTACTAATTACTACAACATGAATAGCCTGCAGTAAGAACTTTTAACTATTTGCTCATTCCTTGCAGTGAGATTAGCCCAAAAATGAAAAATCAGGGTCAATGTTTTAGAAAGTGGACATGAGGTCAGATTGGTGAGTTCAAATAAGGAGCTGAAAAAAGATGCACAAAAATGTTGAAGGAAACTTTCTCTAAAATATGAGAGCCAAGTTTTGATCCTGGGACTTGTGGGTTATGGGCCCACTATGCTTCCGCTGCGCCACTCTGATTGCTGTCTTATATTTGGAGATTTTTCATATATAAACTTTATGTTTAGGTAACATACACACTAGAGCTTTTCTTTCTTTATATTAAATTATTTTTAATATGTTTAATGTAGTGCAATATAAAAACATTATAGTCAAATCGCAAATTAAATTGAAGTTCATATATTGTCATTTTCCGGGTTCTGTTTATAGCTCACTTAACACTCCAAGTATGGAAGGATCGTATTTTGGGAGAGCAGACCCTTGTTTGTAAATATTGTTTAGTGTTTGTAAATATTTATGAATATATTGATATATGCTTTTATATGTACATTTGTCTAATCTTGATAAAAAATATTTGTCTTTTACTGTGAATTTTTTTATAAGCGCCTAATTTTTAGAGTTAGTGTTTAAGTATTTGCGATTAAGGTTTATAATTTAAGAATTAATATTTAGGACCATTAGGGATGCATGACAACATTTTTTAATGGGTAAACTATATAATGGTCACCAAACTTTTAGGGCAGATTTATTTTGGTCACCATATTTTTAAAATATTCGATAAGGTTACCCAATTTTTAGTTTGATTTCAATATAATCACCGAACTTTTAGTTCACTTCCAATATGGTCCCTCCCGTTACCTTCCGTTAGAAGCTAACGTTAGTTTTTGTTTTTTTCCATAATAAAAAAATGGATAAACTACACCAATCATTACTCAACTTTCTTCTCACTCCTATTTTGGTCACTAGAGTTTAAAATTTTCAATTTAATAACTTAACTTTCGAATTGTTCATATTTTGGCCACTCTCAAATGACATGTTTATACAAATATAAAAATTTGGTTAATCCTTAAAAATTATTTTAGTTAATTGGTAAATTCAAATTATTCAATTCTTGATCTTATACTGTACCAATTAAATCAAATAATCGATTAACCAGTTGACCGAAATATTTGATTTTGTAAATGATTTTTTACTATGTTTATTAAAATATCAAATATGACAATATTGTAAGTTTAATAATTGTTCGGTTTGTGATAAAAGTGTAAAAACAACTAGAAAGTCAAAAATTGAAAGTTCACACCTATTAATAACTAGACTATAAGATATTGTAATGCATAAAATTTAGAAATATTGTATAATAGATCAGATTAGTTAATCAATTTTTCTTAAAACTGTGAACCGTAACCGAATCGAAATAATTTATTTTAAAAATTTGTACCGAAATCAGGTTCGATTAATCCTTAAAAATTATTTTGGTTAATTTCTAAATTCAGATTATTCAATTCTCAATCTTATATTGTACCAATTAAATTAGATAATCAATTGATCGGTTAATTGAAATATTTGATCCGAGTAATTTTTTTTACTTTGCTTATTAAAATATCAAATATGGTAATATGATAAATTTAATAAGCAAAGTAAAAAAATCATTACTCAGATTTTTTTAAGTATTAATCAATTTTTTATTTGTATGACCATGTCATTTGAGAGTGGCCAAAATATGAATAATTTGAAAGTTAAGTTATTAAATTGAAAATTGTTAAACTATAGTGACCAAAATAGGCGTGAGAAGAAAGTTGAGTGATGATTGGTGTAGTTTACCTATTTTTTTATTAAGGAAAAAAAAAACTAACATCAACTTCTAACGAAAGGTAATGAGAGGGACCGTATCGAAATTGAACTAAAAGTTGGGTGACTTTATCGAATATTTTAAAAGTACGGTGACCAAAATGAATCCACCCTAAAAATTTGGTGACCATTTATGTAGTTTATCATTTTTAATAATTCAAGCTGATTACAAAGTAGTATATATATATATATATATAAATAGAGAGTTAGTACATTTTCATTTTAGAATTCGTACTATGGGCAGAGCCATTATATATTATGGGTGTCACTTGACACCCTAAAATTTTCTAAAATTTTTCAATGTAAATTTTAATTAAAAAGAAAATAACACTCCTTTAATAATTATTTTGACACCTCTTAAATAAGAAATAAACCACATTCCTCTTGAAATATCGACACTTCTCACATAAACAATGGATAACACGCTGTTTGAAAAAATTTATAAAACATTTAATAACAAAAATTTAAACTTCATCCAATCCTCACCGACACCCAACCTCTGCTCAAAATGTCAAAAATTTGCCTTTATAAAGTCTAAGAACTCTAATTTATGGTTTCAACCGTTTACTCTCCCTTTCATATTATTGTTGTTAAATCAGTAATATTTGAACAATTTTCAGGAAGAATGATGAATCAAATCATTATTTTAGTTGGGGTTGGTCGTGCCTCCTGGTTTCAGGTTGTCGATTAGCTGTTGGGTGCTTGATTTCCGTAGCATGGTGCTGTTGTGCGAGAGCCTAGCCTTGGTTTTGGGTGATGTTTTGTAATCGGGGTATTAGGGCTTGTTTTTTCCTTTTAAAGTCGGTTGTTTTGCCGTGCTTGGTTTGTCCTTTTAGGTTATTACGTTCAACTTAGTATTTTTTGTATGATTATCTCTCAATAAAATCATACATCATTGATGAAAAAATTATTATTCTAGTATCAAGATAAAATTAATTAGATTTATATATTGTTTTGTATGAACTTTTAGTGTTTCAATTATTTAATTACCATTTGATAATGAGTTTATATTTTTAATATTTGAGATTAAAAATAATTAAATAAAAAATGAGTTGAGAATATTTTTGTTGTTGTTTATAATGTGTCAATTTCTCCTATGAAATATTGATTGAATATTTCAGGCTATTTTAGATAATTTATTTTCAATTGAGTATGTTTAGTTGTTGTAAATAATTGTAAGGAGGAGTGAGATGTTGTAATTTCAAACACGGGGTATCAACTGTTTTGGCATGAATTTTTTTTGGCAACACCAATATGACATGAATGTGTTAATCGGGTTAAGGAAAAAAAATAAAACTTAGCTTAATATGAGGACTAGGAGCTGCTGCCAATAACATGTTGCAATGTTAGATAATAAGAAAAAGTTCTTCTTTGTTATTAAACGAAAAATCTTTTATGTTATAATTCAAACATAGAAGAGAAGGAAGCGATATAGGAAAGTAGACTGCGGCATGAGGAACCATATTGTATAATCTTAATTTATTTTGATTTTTTTTCGTACATTGTTTATCCTTTAATATATCGTTTGATTAAACTTGCATTGTTATTGTCAGTTGTTACGGTAAGTGTAGAAACATTTTTTGCAATGAAAATTGTAAAAAATTACACGCGAAATCGAATTAGAGATCAATGGATGAATGCTTGGTTACATATGTTAAGAAATATATTTTTAATCGCATCGACAAGAAAAACAATTTAACGATTTCAAAATATGAAAAAGCAAACAATTGTAAGAAAAATGTATGTATTATTGAACTTTATTTGATATACTTAATCGCTTAGTTATTGTTGTAATAACTTTGTAATAGTCTTTATCGGGTATTATTATTATGTGTTATTTTTATTATTTTTTTAGACAATTTGATTCTTTAAATTATGACACTCAAAATAATTTTTTTAGCTCCGCCCATGATTCAAACCCATACAAGATGGGGCAATATGCATCCTTAGTCACTAGATTAATTAGTGGATCTCTTCTGTTCTTACTTTTTAAAATCCTTTGACATTTCATACACATTGCAAACAAAACTGATTGAACTCGTATATCTTAAGATAAACATTTCCCTTTTTTATTGAGACAATTCATTAAGTTCATATAAACATAGGATAAATATCCTATACACTGGCGGTGGAAACTGAAAGTTTCCACAAGCGCCTTAGTTTTAAGGTATAAGGACTTAGTTTAGGGTATAGGGTTTAGGGGTTTATGTGTAGGCATTTAGAATTTAGGGATAGTTGTTTAAATTTAAGGTTTAGGGTTATAATTTAGGGTTTATAGGTTAGGGTTTAGTTTTAGGGTAATATGGTGAGGATTTAGGTTTTAACCTATAAACCCTAAATTATAACCCTAAATCTTAAATTTAAATAACTATCCCTAAATTCTAACCCCTACACCTAAACCCCTAAACTTTATACCCTAAACTAAATCATTATACCCTAAAACTAAGGTGCTTGTGGAAACTTTCAATTTCTACCGTCAGTGTATAAGATATTTATCCATAAACATAATAATCAAGTTTAAATTAATTTTTTTATCTATTAAATAAGGTTTAGATGGTTCAAAGGATTCTGAATTAAATGTTTCTCATTAGACCAAATAAATCATCGACTTTCTATTTAATTGATTTAGACGACATTCGCGGTTAACAAGGGCGGAAGTATAAGGGACTAGAATATTTTAGACCAAAATTTTGAGATATTTAAATTTGGTCTTTGAAATTTTGAAAAAAAATTAATTTGATCGTCTCAAGATTTTTAAAAATTTATATTAATTTTTAAAATTTTAAATATTTAGAATTAAATTTTTTCTTATAATTTTTGAAAGTACTTATTAAATCTCTTAAAATTATTAAAAATTTTAGTTAAACCCTCAACATTTTTAAAAATTTTCGTTTAAACCTTCAAATTTTTTAAAAGATTAAATTGACCCTCAATCATCTTACTACAAATTCCGCTGCTTGTGTGGATAATGTTCCAAACTCCATGGGTTCCATTTTTTGTGGAAAGGCGCACGTTAAGGAGAATGCTCTCGGTGCATAATAGCATGATTATTGTTCACTAAAATTTCTTCTTTGCTCACTCGATTTCTCTCTTTCTCTTGTTGATCTGATTCTTGTTTATGGGTGAATTGGCTGGTTCGGAGAATTGGAGGCATCTATTTGTGGGCGGCTCCGATCAATCGTTGGATTTCTTCCCGATTAAGGATTCTGAGGTTGTCCCGCCGGCGGATGTTTTTGAGGAAGGTTCGCAGATTTGGCGTTATGCTCTGGTAGGCCAGTTTATTGGACGTTCTCCTAATTTCAGTGCGCTTCAGAAGATTGCTAGCCTATTGTGGGGGAAGCATGGTGAGGTCTAGGTAGCTCTGTTGATGAGAGTTTGTTTGTTTTTCGATTTGTAAATTCCACTGTCCGTGATTGGGTCTATGAAAATGACCCTTGGCATTTTCAAAACAAACCCCTTATCTTGCAGCGTTGGGAACCAAATCTGCAGAGCTTGGAGTTTAATCTTGATCGCATTCCAGTGTGGATCCATCTTGTTGGGGTTCCTCTGGAACTTTTCTCTCGACGGGGTTTAAGCTATATTGCTAGTGCGATTGGCTATCCTCTTTACATGGATAGTATGACTGCGTCTAAGCAAAGGTTGGCTTATGCCAAAGTCTGTGTGGAGGTGACTATGGCTACTGCAATTCCGGAGTCTGTGCCGGTGAAGCTTCGAAATGGTACCACTGTGCTGGTAGGAGTGAAGGTGCCTTGGCTTCCTCCTAAGTGTAGTAAGTGTGCTGTCTTTGGACATTCGGATAAAAATTGTCACAATGTCAGTGTGGTTGAGGATGTTGGGCAATGGAAGGCTCAATCTGAGGGAGTTAAGGTTCCTCCTCAGGGTAGCGACAAGCCCCCTATTGATCCTGGTTCTTCAGCTTCAGGCTTGTTAGTTTCTGGACGTGCTCAGTCACCTGAACATATTGATTTAGGGGCTCTGAAGGCAGTGGTTATTACTCATTTTCCTCCTTCTGGCAAGGGAGGTATTCGAAGTTCCAGCAATCAATTTCAGGTGATGGCTTCTATTGCTTCCTCTTTGGTTGACCATGAGCTTGCGAGTGTAGGGGATGATGGTATTGCACATCAGGATGTTAAATTTGTTGTTTCGGATCTAGTTGTGGATGTTGCCCCTATCCTGGAAGCTATCGAACCTACTTGTATGGTTGCTTCTGCTCATATGTCTCCTAGGAAGGTGAGGAATGCTTCTCATGGAGTCGCTCGACTGGTTTAGGGGATTAAACATAAGAAGAAGGATCAAGTGGACCGTAAAAAGAAAGGTCATGTGGCCGCTGGTGGTCAGGTGAGCTCCCCTCATATCCCTTCTTCATGATAATTTGCACTTGGAATGTGCGGGGTCTAAATGACCCTGTGAAGCAGAAGGGGATGTTTAGGCGCGTGTCTGAGGTAAGGGCTGATATTGTTTGTTTGCTGGAGACTAGGGTTAAGGTTGCAAATGCTAGAGGTATTGCAGATAAGTGGTTTAAGGGCTGGAGATGGGAATCGAATTATACTGACGCTCCTAATGGTCGCATTTGGTTATTATGAAAGGCTGAAGTTGATGTTATTCATGTTTTTAGCTCGGATCAGTGTATTACTTGTCGTTGCTGTTTGAATGGCTTGAGGTTTTTTGTGTCTGCTGTTTATGCTTGTAATGAGGGCATCAGTAGAAAGAGACTTTGGTCTGACTTGGTTAATGTTAAGACTCTGGTGGGGACTGATCCTTGGTTCATGGTCGGGGATTTTAATGTTGTTCTTCACCCTCAGGAGAGCTCGGAGGTGATTCATGTGGTCTCTAGTGATATGGAGAAGTTTTTTGAATGTTTAGATGGGATTGGCTTGTTTGATTATCCCTGTGCAGGACCTGTGTTTACTTGGTCCAATCACCAGGAGCAAAGACCTTTAGCACGGAAGCTTGATAGGATGTTAACTAATCTTGAATGGTATTCAACTTTTCCTACTTCTCAGGCTGAGTTTTTGGCGCATGGTATTTCTGACCATTCTCTAGGTGTTTTTTTTGGACTGAGAAGGCTTTTCTTTCTGTTAGTTATGTAAGAATATACGTGTAGAGTAAATTAAGGATTACGAGAATATTTCTTGTATTTACAATCCCTTACTTTAAGGGATTATATCTTTTCCTAGAATTAGTCTCTTTCCTAATTTAAAGTTTCCTAAGATAGAGATATAGCTTGTATATAAATATGTAACAGATCTTTCGAATAAAATAAGAGAATTACTTTGATTTACTACATGGTATTAGAGCCGGGTCGATCCTCTCTTCCAAATTTCAATTTTTTTCTTTTTTCTCTCTTCTCTCGACCTTTCTTCCCTATTTAGAAAATATGGGTACAGCAGAACCTGCTGCTTCTGCAATTAGCTCTCCAGTGAGCCCTCGTCCATCTAATTTTACCCTTTCGGATGCGTCTCTTTCTCCCATTCCGTCTCAATCAGCGAGACCAGCAGATGTTACTGCACATGACAGTCCTTCCAGCAATTTCAGTAAGCAACAGATTGTGGAGCTCCAACAGATGTTTGGTCCAATTTCCTCCCAATCAGATTCTACTGCATTTCCTGCTACAGAAGGTAGAATTTCCTGTTTGGCCACTTCTAATCCTCTCTCCTGGATTATAGATTCTGGTGCCTCTGACCATATGACAGGCAACCTTCAGCTATTTCACACCTTTAACCATTGCAACTCTAAAACCTCCATCAAAGTTGCAGATGGGTCTCTCTCCCAAGTAAAAGGAAGTGACACTATTCAAGTGGGTGATAAATTGGTTTTGCCTAATGTGCTATATGTTCCTAATCTTGCCTGTAACTTGTTATCAGTTAGTAAGTTAGTTCAAGATATTAAATGTGATGCTCACTTTAGAATTAATGAGTGTGTATTTCAGGAACAGGGCTCGAAGAAGGTGATTGGCAGTGCTAGGCTATCCAATGGTCTCTATATCCTTGATGAATTACCAACTCAGATTTTTTCAGTTTTACGTTGTTTTAAGACTTCATCTTCTTCTTCTTTAAGTAACCCTGATGATATTATGTTGTGGCATCGTAGGCTAGGACATCCAAATTTTTTGTATCTTTCAAAATTGTTTCCCAATTTATTTAGCCATAAAAAGCCTAATTCTTTTAAGTGTGAAGTATGTCAAATTGCTAAACATACCAGGCAAACATATGCTCCTTCCTCATTTACACCCACATCTCCTTTTTCTATAACCCACAGTGATATTTGGGGTCCGTCTAAGGTCAGAAGCTTATCTGGGTCTAGGTGGTTTATTACCTTTATTGATGACTATTCTAGGACTACTTGGACTTTTTTAATGAGGGAAAAGACGGAAGTTGAGTCAATGTAACACCCCAATTTTGGGCTTAGAAGTTTTAGGTTTGGACCGGACCGGTCGGGTTGCGGTTCGAATATAAAAGGGTGAATTTAGGAAAGCCTAGTTCGGGTTGCATTAAAAATATGGAAAAATGTCTTAAAATCCTCTTTTATTATATATAAGAGAAAGGTGAAATCAATTTTACAAAATGAGGTTTGGAAGAGTGACATTTTGGGTTAGTGACCAAAATGTAATTTTTGAAAACTGGGTGACTGTTTTAAAAAGGATTGAAACTTTGAATCTTTAAGGAGCTATTTACCCAAAGGAGTTTCTCCAGATTTTTCTAAATATTAATCAATTTATTAATGGTTTTAATTAAGGTAAAAAAAGGAGGGAAGAAGATATTTTGTCATTTTAACTAACTTTCTCAAATTTTCCATTTTCTTTTCTCTCAACCCAAACACTTTTCTCCAGCAAATTTCCCTCTGATTTTGACATTCAAAGATGAGATTTCAACTTCCTTTTGATCTCTAATCATTTCTACAACAAAACCTTAGCATTTGCTTATTGGATTTTCAAGAATCTTGGTTCCAAAAAGGGAGAAACTCAAGTTTAGAGGTATGAACGTCCTTCTCCTCTAAATTCTCAGTTCTTTACTGAAATTCCCAAGTTCTCAATCCTTGAATTATGTTTTATTAAAGGTTTTGCAATTGAGTTCTTGATCTTGGCTTTAAAATGCAAGATTTGCTTTAATTTTGATGAAATTCGTATGATCTGATTGGGCATTGTTTTGTGATGTGTTTCTGATGTAAAATGGATGTTTTATTAAAGGTTTTTGGAGTGATCTTGATGTTATGCTGTAGCTGGAGGTATAAGGACGTGATGAGATCCATTTTGGATGTTAATTGAGGTTTATGAATGTTTGAAATTGATGGATCTTGGCTGGGTAGTGTTGTGGAGATGTTTGGATGTGATTTCAGTTGTGTTTGGTAGCCGAAATGTGAGTGTTGATGTGAGCAGCGAGTTTAGATGTCTTGGTTGAGGATATTAATGCATGATGGTGCATTAATCTACTGTTTTGATGTGTTTAAAACAGGGGAGACATCTTCGGATCCTTGTGGTGTTGATCCGGAAGCTTGATTGGTGTTTCGGCAAGTGGCGAAACGAAATCGGTGAGTGGATTTTGGTTTTCAGCTTTGAAACCAATGTTTTGAAGGTTTGGGAGCTTAGTTTAAGTCTAAACAACTTTGCTAAGCTCAAGAGTAAGTTTTCGGAAAAACTCTCTTGATGATGAACCATGTGTTGGTTGTGTGCAATGTGATTGTTTGCATGTTTTAAATTCTGTTTTGAAAGCATACTTTAGCATGTTTATTTGCTGGTTTTATAAGCCATGTGTTGAAGGATGCTCAAGGTAGAAGATCCTTGTTTTGAACATTTGATAAAATGTGGTTTTGTTGCATAAGGATGCATGATGATTAATGGCTTTGTTAAATGCTTTAAAACAACGGATTATTGTTGTTAAATGATGCATATTGGCAAGTGATGTTTCGAGAAAGGTTAAGAACACTATGGTGGTTAAAAGTCCATAGGTGGTTCTTGTGTTAAGAACAACATGGTGGTTAAAAGTCCATGATTGGTTCTTGAGCTAAGGTCACAAAGGTGGTTAAAAGTCCTTGTGTGAGCCTTGTGTATTTTAAGAACACCATGGTGGTTAAAAGTCCATGGGTGATTCTTGTGTTAAGGTCACAAAGGTGGTTAAAAGTCCTTGTGTGAGCCTTGTGTATTTTAAGAACACCATGGTGGTTAAAAGTCCATGGGTGATTCTTGTGCTAAGGACACAATGGTGGTTAAAAGTCCATGTGTGGATCTTATGTTGATTGAATTGTGAAATGGAAAGATTATGATTATCACTTGTGGCCAATATGACATGTTAATAATTTGAAGCATGTATGCTTGTTTTTAATGCTTTTGTGCATGGATAAAAGTTGTTTTGAATTAAGGTTTATAAAAGTGTTTATAAATGCATTATTGAGTTGTTTTAAATGAGCATTCCTCACTAAGCTATGTGCTTACGCTCTCTCTTTTCTTAAACCAATAATGCAGAGCATTGAAGTGCATATAAGGGCAGCAAGAGGTCAAGAATCCAAGTGAAGAACTAAGCTCATGTATGGTGAAAGTTTCTTTACACTATTAGCTTTTGGCATTTGGCAATGGGGAACCTATGTTGTTGTTTTGGGAGATGTTTTGGACTCCCTAAGATGGTTTTATGTTGTTGTTGATGATGGAACTTGTAAATGGCCATTATGAGGATTGTTTGATGATTTGATGCTTAAATGGTTTTCTATATAGGATGCATGCCTATAGGATTGGGGCTTTTCTTGTTTGATGCCATGTTTATGAATTGTTGATGCCATTATGTTCCTTATGCATGTAATGTCTTGCTGATATAAGTTGGTTGCCTTTGGAGCAAGTTTGATGGGTCAATTGTGTGATAAATCAGCTAAAATTCTGCAATTTGGGCAGCCTGTTTCGGAACAGGTGTTGCCGTTTCGGAACAGAGGGCCTGAAATGGCCTAGGCGTTTCGAAACGGGCAGAGCCGTTCCGGAACAGTTTGGCCACTGCCAGGCCATGTTGCGCAACGCGTTTCAGAACGGTCCTGCGTTTCGGAACGGATCATCCCTGTTCCGAAACACCCGACCGTTGGGCACTGAAATTGACGGTTTTATGTTTTGAAATCCTTGCGTTTTGGTCCTGAATCTTGTTTATGCAATTGAATGAGTTTGAGATGTCCGTTTGAGTTGAAATTTGGCAGAGAAGCATGAAACATGACTAATTTCATAATGGTAACTCAAAGTGGGTTAAGTCCTTATAATTTCTAGAATTTACATTTTGGTCCCTAAACTTGTATGTTGTGCAATTAAGTCCCTAAATGTTATCCGAATGCGCTGATCTTTGAGTATGCTGTTGTTATGAACATATCTAGGGTTAATGTGCTTTTAGATAAGATTAAAAAGAAAAAAAGGGTCGTTAATCAAGGTTGACTTTCGGGTTGACTTTGGTTTTCCCCGCGTAAACTTCTTAATTCGGGTCAACCGTCTAGGCCGGGTTAAGGGGGTTACAGTCAATTTTCAAAACTTTTTATCAAATGATTGAAAATCAGTTTGACAACCGTATTATGGTTGTGAGGAGTGATAATGGGCGTGAATACCTTAGTCAATCTCTTGGGTGTTATTTTCGGGAAAAAGGTATTGTCCATCTTACTTCCTGTGTCAACACTCCACAACAAAATGGAGTTGCCGAAAGAAAAAACAGACATCTACTAGAGGTTACGAGGTCTCTTCTTTTTTCAGCCAAAGCACCTAAATATCTTTGGGGGGAAGCCTTACTTACTGCCACCTACCTTATCAACAGAATGCCCAGCAAAACCTTAGGTTTTGTAGCACCAACAGAAGCCTTATTCAAACATTTTCCTCACTTTAAACCACTGTCATCTGTTCTTCCTCTTAGGGTATTTGGCAGCACAGCTTTTGTTCATGTGCATGATAAAAATAGAAGTAAGTTGGACCCTAAATCAATCAGGTGTGTGTTTATAGGATATTCCTCTAGTCAAAAGGGTTACAAATGCTATTCTCCTATTTCTAAAAAGACCTATGTCTCTTTCGATGTCACTTTCTTTGAGGATAACCCATATGTTGCAGGGACTGAACTTCAGGGGGAGAAAAATGAGGAATTTCAGCCCTTTGTTTTTCCACCTTCCATCATTTCTCCTCTACCAGACATTCCTCTCATATCCCATCCTGAAACCACCAGAAAAGAAAACACTATGCCGACAGAAATGCACTCTCCTCAGACCAACAAATCACCGAGTCCTTGTACAACACCTCTTCCAGCACCTAGGGCTGTAGCACAAATTTCCCCTACTTTTGTGCATCCACAACCAGCTGACAGTCAAATTAAGGTGTATACCAAGAGAAGAAGAGCCCCTAATGAAGTAAATAACCAGCCTAGCACTTGTCAAGAACCAGAATCAAGTCCTGTTGTTGTTGAACCGGGCTTAAATCCTGCTACTGCTGAGATTGAAGGTAACATTACTCCTCAAGATTCTAGTGACCTTGGTGACTTTCCTATTGCTATTAGAAAGGGAGTAAGAAAATGTACTATGCACCCAATTAACAAATTTGTTGCCTATGGTAGACTTCAGCCCACTTTTAAGGCCTTTACAGCCAGCCTAGACAATGTGCATATTCCTAAAACCGTGGAGGAGGCCTTAAAGAATCCCAAATTGAAGAAAGCTGTAGAAGAAGAAGTAAGGGCAGTTGAGAAAAATGAGACATGGTGTTTGACAGATCTACCAGAGGGAAAGAGAGCTGTTGGATGCAAGTGGGTGTTCACCATCAAGTACAACTCAGATGAGAGCATTGAGAGGTATAAGGCAAGGCTGGTGGCTAAAGGTTTTACACAATCCTATGGGGTGGATTATCAAGAAACCTTTGCACCAGTGGCTAAATTGAATACCATTAGAGTCTTGCTGTCCATAGCTGTGAACAAGGACTGGAAATTACACCAACTAGACATCAAAAATGCCTTTCTCAATGGGAGGCTCGAGGAGGAAGTATATATGCAAATACCACCTGGTCTAGAAGGTAAAACAACTAGAAATACAGTGTGCAAACTCAACAAATCACTGTATGGACTTAAGCAATCTCCAAGAGCCTGGTTCGAGAGGTTTGCAAAGGCTATGGTAAAGAATGGATTCAAACAAAGTCAGGCTGATCACACCCTGTTTAGAAAGGTTACAACAACTGGTAAAACGACCTTATTAATTGTGTATGTTGATGACATAATTATTACAGGGGATAATAGTAGAGAAATTGAGAATTTGAAGGCTGTTCTTGCCCGAGAGTTTGAAACAAAGGAATTGGGGAGTCTAAGGTACTTTCTGGGTATGGAAGTAGGAAGGTCAAGTGAAGGTTTAGTCATCAACCAAAGGAAGTACATCCTAGATCTTCTTACAGAAACCGGGATGCTTGGGTGCAAGCCAGCCGAGACACCCATGGACCCAGGGTTGAAGTTCAACAAAGAAGAAGCTGGTAATCCAGTTGACAAAGAACCCTATCAAAGGTTAGTTGGAAAACTGATTTATCTTTCTCTAACAAGGCCAGACATTGCATACCCAGTGAGTGTTATAAGCCAGCACATGAGTGGTCCTCGAGAAGAACATTTGGAGGCTGTTAACAGAATTCTGAGGTACCTAAAATTCACCCATGGTGCTGGGCTAATTTTCATGAAAAATTTAGACAGAACAGTGAAGGTATACACGGATTCAAGCTGGGCAGGAGAGCTCACTGATAGAAGGTCAGTTAGTGGATATTGTGCTTATGTTTGGGGCAACTTGGTTACTTGGAGAAGCAAAAAACAGGATATGGTGTCAAGGAGTAGTGCTGAGGCAGAATTTAGAGCATTAGCTCTTGGAATATGTGAAGGAATGTGGATAAAGAGGCTTCTCAAAGAGCTGGAGTTGGATGAAAAGACTGAGTTCGAGGTCTATAATGACAGCCAGTCAGCAATGAGTATTGCTAAAAATCCAGTGCAACATGACAGAACCAAACACATTGAAATAGATAGGCACTTTATCTATGAGAAAGTGAATGGTGGTATTGCACAGCTAAATTATATTCCTACCAGGAGCCAGATAGCTGACATCTTTACTAAAGCACTTCCAAGAGTTATTTTTGATGAGTTTACATCCAAACTGGGTATATACAACATATACACAGTTTGAGGGGGAGTGTTAGTTATGTAGGAATATACGTGTAGAGTAAATTAAGGATTACGAGAATATTTCTTGTATTTACAATCCCTTACTTTAAGGGATTATATCTTTTCCTAGAATTAGTCTCTTTCCTAATTTAAAGTTTCCTAAGATAGAGATATAGCTTGTATATAAATATGTAACAGATCTTTCTAATAAAATAAGAGAATTACTCTGATTTACTACACTTTCCCCCCAAAGCCTTTTAAATTTTACAATTTTTGGTGTCAACATCCTCTATTTTTAGAAATGGGTGCGCAAT
The DNA here is from genome assembly GCA_030270665.1 of Hibiscus trionum. Lineage (NCBI taxonomy): Eukaryota > Viridiplantae > Streptophyta > Magnoliopsida > Malvales > Malvaceae > Hibiscus > Hibiscus trionum. The sequence continues at coordinate 22,829,667 of BSYR01000011.1, forward strand.
CATGGTTCCTTGAGGCTTTAGGTGATCTTATGAGGCAGTTGTTTGTTAAAATGAAACGACTTAAACCTGTTTTAAGGCACTTTAATAGGCAGTATTTTGGTGAAATCTCTTCCAAAGTTATTGCAAAGAGAAGAGATTTGGAGGCTGCTCCGTTGGTGAACCTTTCTTCCAATGTTTGCTCTAGTTCTGTTGGTCGAGTCCTTGAGCTGCGGACTGAGTTATCTCAGTTGGAGGATGCTAAGCGGAGTTTTTATCAGCAGCGTGCTAAGGTACAATGGTTATGTGAATCTGATCAGAGCACTAAAATTTTCTACTCTATGGTCAATGTTAAGAATCGAAGACAATATATTCAGTCCCTTATTTCTTCTGAGGGTGTTAGGCTGGACACTCAGGATGAGATTAAGAAGGAAGTTATTTAGTTCTTTGTTGGTTTGTTAGGGGCAAAGGACTCAAAGGTTGAAGTCCCTTCTATCGACCTGCCGAGGGAACTGATTTCTTTTCACTTATCTGATCAGGATGCTGATTCCTTGGTGCGCGAAATTTCAGATGAGAAAATTCAAGATGCCTTGTTTGACCAGGGGAATGACAAGGCCCCTGGCCCTGATGGTTTTACTGCTTTGTTTTTCAAGAAGACTTGGGATATTACTAGTAGAGACTTTCTACTTGCTGTGAGATTTTTCTTTTCGCAGGCTGTGCTCTTTCCTGGTTTCAATGCTACTGCTATTGTCTTAGTTCCTAAGAGTATCAGTCTGAATCAAGTGAAAGATTATAGGCTGATTTCTTGTTGCTCCATTATATAAGTGTATCACCAAGATTATGGCAAATAGATTGCGTCCTATTTTCCCTAATATGATTGCCTCTAATCAGAGTGCTTTTGTCCAAGGGCGGAATATTGGTGATAATATTTTTTTGGCACAGGAGCTAGTTCGTGGATATGGTAGAACTACTCTTTCTCCGAGATGTGCTTTAAAAATTGATTTGCAGAAGGCCTTCGATTCTATTAGTTGGGATTTTATCTTAAATGTTTTGAAGGCTATGGGTTTCCCTTCGAAATTTGTTGACTGGATAGAGGCTTGTGTGATGTCCCCCAGGTTTTCTATCTCAGTGAATGGAGGACTTGCTGGATTCTTTAAGGGTGCAAGGGGTGTAAGGCAGGGTGACCCATTGTCCCCTTATATATTTGTCATGGTCATGAATGTTCTTTCTAAACTTTTGGATGTCTCTGCTGCGTCAGGGGTGTTTCAGTATCACCCTAAATGTCACAAGGTTAAGTTGACTCATCTATGTTTCGCAGATGACCTAATGATATTTTCCAAGGGGAATCCGGACTCGGTTGCTGGTATTTGTTGTGTGCTAAAAAAGTTCTACAAGATGTCTGGTTTGCGTCTTAATGCGACAAAGAGTGAGTTTTTCTCCTCTGGTATTGCTAGGGAGGAAATTGATGATATTGTCTCAGTTACGGGCTTCCAGAATGGTTCCCTTCCTGTTCGATATCTTGGGGTGCCTTTTGTGACTAGGAAGTTGTCGATAAAGGACTGTCAACCCCTCTTGCTTAAAATTCAGGGTAAGATTCTTCAATGGTCTTCACTGAAGTTGAGTTTTGCTGGTCGACTTGAGCTTATCAAGTCTACTATCTTTGGCATCCAAAGCTTTTGGTGTAGACATTTCATTCTTCCCAAGGCTATCTTGAATAGTATAAATCATCTTTGCTTACGTTTCTTTTGGAAGGGGGAAGATAAAGTTGGTTCGAGTGCGAGGGTAAGTTGGGATGTAATTTGCTTGTTAAAGTCTGAAGGGGGTTTGGGATTGCGGGATTTGCTCCATTGAAACATTGCTTGTATGGTGTCTTTGATTAGGAAGATACTTGCTGGCCAAGGATCCTTGTGGGTGGCCTGGGTCAATGCCTATGTTTTGAAGGGAACAAATTTCATGCAGTTGGTTCCTAAGCTTTCAATGGGTTGGACTTGGAGGCAGTTAGTGAAGGTGCGTGGTCGTTACTTTAACCAAGTGCTTTCCAATGCTGGTCCTATGTTTACCTCTCAGATCTGGTTCGAGGTCAGAGGTAGTAAGGTTAAAGTTTTTTGGCATCGATTGATTTGGTTTCCTTTGCATATTCCTCGTCATGCTGTTATTGCTTGGATGGCTATTCTTGGTAGATTGCCGACAAAGGATAGACTTCGCTCTTGGGGTATGATGGTTGACGCCAATTGTGTCATGTGCGGAGATGCTATCGAGTCTAGGGATCATCTCTTTTTTGGATGTTGTTTTGCTAAACAGGTTTAAAGAGCTGTCTTGAGCCGTTGTTGTCTTGATAGGGCAGTCTTCTCTTGGACGGTGGAGTTTGATTGGGTTGTTAAATACTTCAAAAGAAAGTCCTTTCTTTCTTTGATCCTGAGGTTGGCTTGGGCTGCATTCTTTTATTTTGTTTGGCGTGAGAGGAATAAGAGACTTTTTGCTTCGAGTTCTTCAAGTCCTCATACTATTTTTTCTTGTATACATGATGTGATACATATGAAACTGTGTGGGAAGGATATACATACGAGCGATAGCATAGATTTTCAATTATGTCGTAATTGGGGTTTGATTGTATAGCTGGGGCTGTTTTAGTTTTGTCTGTTCTGTACAGTTTTGGTGTTTGCTGTAGCAGTGTTTTAATGCTATTTGGGTAATAAAAACAATTATTCAATTTTTTTTTCCAAACTCCCAAATTCTTTTCATCTATTGACCGACAATCTTAACGTTCCTCCACTTCAAAGTGGCTTTATCAGCTCCTTCACACTACCGATTTTATGGAAGATATATGCATTTGTAACTCATGCAAACTAATATAAAAAGTTTAACAAAAAGAAAATCTCCTTCTTTCTCGTTATTAGGATAGAAGGGTCGTTATTATAACAAATTTATATAGTATTTAATTCGAATTAATGAATCAATGATTAGATACAAATAATTATACTAAAAAACATTAGTGTTTAAATATTTTTAAAGGAAAAAATACAATTAGAGTTTAAAAGTTTTAAAATAAGAATATATAGCTCAAGAGACATAGGGAAATGAATCGAATTAGGCACGAAAAAAGTAAGGTACAAGTTACATCAAACTCCACAATTTTGTCTATGAATATTACTACATATAATTTGAATGCCATTGCTTTTTTTTTTTAGCCTAAGATATTATTTTGGTAAAGTACATAAATAATCACTAAATTATACCAAAAAATATAAAATAGTCACCAAACTTTTAAAACTTATACAATAGATATTAAACTTTAGTTTTTGTTATAAAATGGTCATCAAATCGTTAAACACCGTTAACTGGTGACATGACAATTATAAAAATTTGTAAAATTACACATTTAATCTTTTAGATTTACAGATTCATTCAATTTAGTTCTTATTGAAAAGATTCAATTTAACCCTCATTATTTAGAAATTCGTTTAATTTGATCCTATTTTTAATTAAAATAATTTAATATTTTCCTCTAATCAAATGGTGATATGTGTCACCATTTGGTTAAAAGAAAATAAATCGAAGAGATTTGAGGGATAAGAGAATTGAACATGGGTGACGGTGCAACCACTGAGGATGTGGCTAGTGAAGGTGAAGGGGATAGTTTTGGGATTGGGGATTATAATTTATGGATTAGGGTTTGAGTTCCAGATTATGGTTTAATTCTTTTATTCTACATAGGAAAATACTATAAAATCAGTCATGCCATAGGAAAATACTAATGAAATAATCTATGTAATTATATATTGACCAAAACAAGAGTAATTAAAAAACTAGCGATTAAATTAATTAATTTTTTTTAACTTTTGTAAAAGAAAAAGAGTGAAAAGTAAATTAAGTGATGAATTTAGTAATTTACCATTACCTACCAGGCTACCATAGTTATAAAAGTATAGCATCAAAATTTCCACACACCTTAATAATAACTTAATATAATAAGTGCATAAGATTTTCTCGTGAATAAGAAGCGCCGGGAGCGTTCGGTGTCGTTGCTAATGCTACGGTGGGACTCTCCGAGTTCACATTCATTGCCTCCCTCTTTACCCACCATCTCTTTCTCTATAAACCTGAAAATCATTTTATACATTGTGTGAGAAAAGAAAAAGAACCAACCTTTGCATGATCAGAAGGTGAAAGCAAAAATGAGATCTCCTCCTACACCAAAGCTTTCTCTATATTCGTTTCCGAGTAAGGGGAAAGAGCCGCCGGGAATGATAACACCGCCGATCCATGTCCCAGTTTCGATTCCATTCCAGTGGGAGGAAGCACCGGGCAAGCCTAGGCGGCCGTATCGGACCACCGATAACGAAACTGATACAAGCAGTCGATCAAAGCCGAACGCTGCGAGATGCTTGGAACTGCCTCCGAGGTTGTTAGCCGAGTCTAAAGTTGCTAACATGCCATCTCCAACAACTGTCCTGGACGGGCCTGATGCTTGTCGGTTTGTGCCTAACGCCTTGTCGTTTCGAAAGGGTGGGTCTTTGAGGAGCCTGGACAACAAGTGGGTGAATAAGGAGAAAGGTAAGTTTGGATCCAGTAGGTGGGGGAGCTTTAGAAAAGCTGGACGAGTTGTTCAGGGAAGTTTCGACTCTTCGACTCCGGTTGTCGTCGACGGTGGAGTCGGAGATGCAGAGGTGAAGATCACAAGGGTTAGGAAGAAAGCCAGTTTTCTGAATCTATCTCATGCTAGGTCACATGTCTTGGTATGTTTCAAAACCACCATTGACTATCTATTTGTGTTTTTCAGTTCCTCACAATTGTTAAGCATAGAACAAACTATTTATCATGTTCTTAATCTTCTTTGTTGTGTCAAACTTTCTGTTATAAGTTTCTTAATTTTCTGGGAATTTTACACTCTTCTTTGAAAGTGAATTTGAGTGATGTTACGAGTAATGAAATATTTTACCACAATCTTTGGTTAGTAGGTATAATAAAGAATTCCTTGACTTTTTTATTGAATGTTCTCTAATCGGACAACTACGTTTATCTGCAGGCGCGCATTTATGAAAGCTTACAGCAAGTGGTCCCATGGAGACGTGGGCATGGCATGAGAAAATGAAGAAAAAAAGGCTCCTGAAACGCATTGGCACCGTCTGATCAGTTGTTTAACTTTAGAGCACTTTTAAGTAATATTAAGGAATAATTTAGAGCACCTGACATGGATCTGATGCTTCACTTGGCATATACCAGAAATCATGGTTTTTATGTACATACAATTATCACTAATTGACTATATCATATTCTATCTATGGTACCCAGAAATCATGGTTTGGTCAAATTACATTTTTTTACATTAATGTCTATATATGGTTTTTGATTCAAAACATACAGTGAAAGGTTGCTGTGGTGACTGTATTAGAGCAGAAAAGTAAGCGCAGAATGGCATCGCAGTCAATAACAGGAGGCGAGGGCTTTTTTTTCTTTTTTGTAATTAGCTTCTTTGATCTCTCGGTCAATTCCATATCGGGCAGTTTTTCGAGCACCTTAGATGCTCCTCCAACATCTCTATCACATTAGTCAATCCAAGCTTCTAAAATTAATAAAGAAAACAAATTCATCACATCTAGAATATAGGAACCACACGCTTTGAAGAGTTTGGTGAGTTGGCACCATCAATCTCTGCTAATGCCAGCCATTAGTTTCATCATGATCGTGTCATGTTAACGAGACCCTAAGCAAAATGGAATGTCTACAGTAAGAAGCATATATAATTCTGCTAAATGTAAACACAATGCACATTGTTGATGGACTTCAAGCACTTGATCTTCCTATGAGGCCATCGCAACATGTCAAGTTCCCTGCATCTCTTCTTCAACAGAGTTAGCCCCACCTTAATCTCTTTAGCAGTTTTGGATAACGGGAAATCAAACTACTTTTGAATCTCATATAATTCCATTAAGCGGTGGATCCAGAAATATTTTTGACGTTGAATACATATAAAATCTCAAAATCTCAAGGCGTGTACAATTCATAAAGATTAAATTAATTTAAAGATTAACTTATAAAATTTTAAAAATTAAAATCAAGTGTATAAAATTTAAAAAGTTCATAGTAGAAAAATGCATAGTGCATACCATAAAGTATACAAGGATACGTCATTCCACTGCATCCGTTGCTCTTCCTTCTAAAACTCCTGCTTATAGTTTGCCTTGCATGTGATCCGCTTGAATCTCCACACACCATACCACGAATCCAAGTTTCATTAATTTCTAATTTTTATAATAAATTTTAGGGTAAACTATACAAGTGACCACCGAACCATAAGATCGTTCCTATTTTGATCACTCAACAAAAAAACTCGTTAATCAGACCATTGAACTTTTAAAATGCTAATTTGACAACCAACCGTTAAAATCTAACAGAGAAGGTGACATGGTAGTTGACAGAAATTTGTATAATTATACATTTGGTCCATGTTAGTTACTTTTATACCAATTTGATTCTAATTTTAATTTAATTAAATAAAATTAATCAACCAATCGAGTGTCAGATAAATTTACTCTAATTTTTAATTTGTATTATTTAATATATTTATTTTCTTCCAATCAGGTGGTGATGGTTAAATGAAAGTTAAAGAGAAAATGATAACCTTGGTGTGAAATGAACCTAAGATCTTTAGGAGAAATATCCAAGCCTTAACCACTACACTAACCAATCCTTAATAATATGAATTGTACCGTTTTATATATATCTTACGATGCAGTAAATGTTAGAGATAAAATAAATAAAAATTGTTAGGAGGGGACTTGAACCTGGGCCACTTGGGATGTATAAAAACATACAAACCACTAGATCAATTTAAATTATTAAATAAAAATATTTTAAATATATTTAAAAAGCAAGATTTAAAATGAAAATAGATTTATGGTTTTTATATTTTTAAATTAAATTAAATATTTTTATATTTATTTTAATAATTTAATATATCTAATATTGAATCAAGTTCTTTAATTTTAATCAATAATTTTAAATTGTACTCAAAATTCATTGAATTACTATAATATATAATCATTAAATTAAGATATTTAATAAAAAATAAAATTATTAATTATATTAAAGAAATCGAATCAATATATATATATATATATTAAATTATTAAAATAAATGTGAAAAAATAATCTATTTAATTTAAAAATATAAAATCATAAATCTATTTTCATTTTAAATATTACTTTAACTACAATTTAAATATATTTAAAATATTTTCACTTTTAGCTTAATTATTTGAATTAGTATTTGTATTTTTTTGTTGAAGAAAAGTGGTCCTCATTAAACCCCCTCTAAAGTCACACGTGGGCCAGAGGCCCCGAGTGAGCACCTAAGGGGAAAAGAGTACCCAAATGTATTAACTTGGATAAAAATGAATCTCATTAGTTACAAGATAACACAAATAACCGGGATAATTCGAAGCGAAAGAAACAGACGACAAAGTCCGAAGAGCCCTAGAGGCAAGAGTGTGAGCAACATTGTTTACCATCCTAGGAACAAAACGAACACAAAAGTTATCTGCATCGCAAGCAAGACACAAGCATGCTCAATAATAGAGCTCAGAGCAGAAAAATCATTACATCGCCAATTTAATTTATTAGCCATAATGGTCGAATTCGTCTCAATGACTAAATTAGACCAGCCGCGAGCATGGCCGAACTGAATGCTAGCAAGAATCACTTGTGCTTCAGCCGAGGCAACATCCGTGCAGTCGCCCAAGGGATGAGCAAGCCTACTAAGGACAGCACCGCTAGCATCATGTGCAACAACATCCACGACAACAGCCTTGGTGAGAGGATCAAAGGCCTATCCGTGTTAATCTTGAGGGTCTCGGCCCGGGGGGGGGGGGCTGCTAATGCGGGCGCGTAAGGGTTGGTTCGTCCGTCTGTCGCGAGGTGGAGCTGGTTGTTGTAGCCCATGCGTAGTCGCGTAGAATGCCCTGAGAATTAAGAACCATGAGCCAAGGGGACTGGAGCCGATGATTATTGACCCAATCATTATGCCTATTCCATAGGTTCCAAAGTACCGTCAGCAACAACACAAATGATTGAAGCGATAAACATCCAACCCCTTCCTCAAGCCAAGCTAATATGGACGTCGTAGTACTGGAAATAAGGAAGCTCGATATGAAAGCCAGTTGGAGGGCCTCGGTTGCACCCTGGCAGTCACGTAAAGCATGGATCGTCGTTTCCGGAGCCATGCAGAAAAAGGGGAAGGTCCTAGGGGCGAGGGCCGTTTTCTGGAGCTTATGACCTGTTGGTAGAGCATCATGGCCCACACGCCAACCAAATGATCGAATCTTCGGAAGAACCTGTAACTTAGATATAACTTTCCAAATACGCGAAGGCCTGTTTATGGGGGTAAACGACTGCTGCAAGTACAAGTATCCGGATCTAACCGAGTAGACTCCCGAGTTATGGTTGCTCCAAAAAATCGTGTCACATTGGTCATTGATAATTAGAACGCTAAGGACAATGCTGGCATCATCCGGGTCAAAGTAATGGCAGACTTTATCCTCATCCCATCTAGGTTTCCCAGGTAACATAAACTCACGGAAGCGAACATGCATCTCATCGTTATCTATGTACTCACTATACAAGTTGATGGCAGACGCACCACCCCAATTATCCATGTGTACCCGTACCTTGCTATCCACCCCTTCCTACAAAAAAACCTGGGGAGGAGTTTCCGAATGGCCCGATGAATACCTTTCCAGGCAAAGGAAGCCATTCTATTAGTCTTAGCATCCAATATATTCCAAAGGTAAAGTATCATGTCCTATAGATTCGAGAAAGTAGAGAATTAGGCTCTGTGATCATACGCCAAATTTGTTTGCATAGTAAGGCAATATTAAAAAGATGCATATCCCGAAAGTCGACGTCTCCTGCAAATTTAGGGGAACAAATAGTGTCCCAAGAAATCAAAGGCCAACCTCATTTATTATTCTTTCCAGAACACCAATAACGCTGCACATACTTAGTCCTATCGTCAATAATGTTCTGGGGAAAAAGGTAGCAGGAAATCACGTATTGGGGCAACGGCTGAACCAAAGACTTAATAAAAACCTCTCATCCGCTGAAGAAAAAGAGGTGTTTGTCCTAATTAGACATACGTGAATTCACCTTGCCCCGAGCAAACCCAAGGGATGCATTTTTATTTTTCCCTATTAAGAGGGTAATGCCGAGATAGAACCCCGAGTCATCCACCTCTATAACCCCAAGAATTGTATGGAGCGACTGCTTCTGATTAGGGGAAGTGCAAGGACTAAAAAAGATGGTAGATTTCTCAAAGTTAACTGCTTGACCCGAGGAAGACGCATAGAGACGAATAATTTCTTTAAGATGTGATGCTTCAACAACATTGTTCTGGATGAAAACCATACTATTATTAATGAAAACCATGTAATTTACCCGAGGCCTATGACGACTGGAGCAAAGACCTGGGAGACGGCTTGCCTATTGCTCGGCAATGAGAGTAGCCGAGAGTCTTTGGGTGCAAATGAGAAATAAGAAGGGGAAGAAAGGGTCTTCTTGCCTTAAACCTTGTTAGGGATGGAACACTGGCAATAACAAATCATTTACTCGAGCAGTAAAAGAAACCGATGAGATGCAGCACATAAGAATATCAACCCATGAGGTAGCGAACCCCATCTTCAACATAACCCGTTGGAGGAAGGACCACTCCACTCGATCAAAAGCCTTTTCCATGTCTAATTTTAGCGCAACATTTTGAAAGGGACTTGTCCCACTTGAATTGAGAGAGCACCAATTTATGGGCGAAAATGATATTGTTCGTGATATTCCCCCATACAAAAGTAGCCTAGGTGTCGCTAATGCAAGAGGGAAGTACGGGTTTCATGCGGTTGACCAGTATCTTAACAACTATTTTATAAATCACTGTGCATAGAATAATAGGCCGCAACTATCTCATAGAGGTAGGCTCAGCCACCTTAAAAATAAGGACCAAGATCGCACGATTAACCGTAGCCATGTTCGCATCCCTGGACAACAAGTCCAAACACAAATTAATAACATCCTAGCCTACCGTGTCCCAATGTTGGCAGTAAAAATTGCTGGGAAGGTCGTCAATACCGGGAGATTTCCGTGGATTAATGTCCCAGAAGGCATAAATGATTTCTTCTGCAGTAAAAGGCCTTGTCAGGACCTCGTTCATCTTAGGTGTAACAGAAGAGGAAATGTTATCAAGGATCATGAAGGAAATAGACGAGTCAGAAGAGGTGAAAAGCCCATGAAAATAGTCATTGGCAATTACCATAATATCTCCCGTACCCTCCCGCCAAACTGGTCAAACAAACCTTTAATTTTATTTTTCTTACGCCTTCCATTCGTGCATGTGTGGAAGAAGGAGGTATTCTTATCGCCCTGAGTGAGCCAAGCGACATGAGATTGTTGAGCCCAATACACCTCCTAAACATCAAGAAGGGGGCAAAGCTCAGTTTTAGCCGCAAGAATGACCTTTATATTGGCAGAAGAAAGCTGACGGCGAAGGCATAAATTAATTTGGTTGTTCAGTTCAACGATGCGCTGTAACACCCCTCGCCCGGGTTAGGAGCGAAGGACGTTACCGATTAAGAACGAAACTTGACAATCGACATACATGTAACTTTCAAGCAAAACATAACACATAACTTTCGATATTAAACATAGAAATCTATTCTGAAATGAACAAATGGTGGGCTAACAAAAACCTTAACTTAACCTTATCAATTGGGTTACAAACTTAATCATATCTAATCCTATATGCTATTGCAACCATATTATTCATATATTTATACATGATCTTATAAGCTAACACATTCGTTCTTATATCATATTCAGATTGGTATATATACATTACATGACAGTGACATAATAGAAATACTTCTACTTGTATAAGTACTACGCAAATTTTAGTCAACTAACATGTGAAATTTGAACAACAATCAAGAACAACTAATTTAGAACAACTTATAAATATATAAACAACCAATACATTATTCGAATTAGACCCAATAGCCCCTTTCCTTAAGGGCATTCAAATCATGCTCTAACTACTAGAATCAATTTAAACATTATTCACATCAATTAACTAAACGCATTGACCACTCTTATGTTATTCATACCATACAATCAATCTAGGAAATAAATTCCAGATTCCATATCACCTAAATTCCAAATCTTTCGAAGCATACATGTGATCACATTTACATCTTATTTAACTTCATATATCATACACAAATATCATATACACAAACACCTTTGCATATAAACGAGTCAAGGTAGATTACTTATATATATATAAACAAAAGGTTTTCCTTACATAGCATTGCCAAACTTGGCTAAATATTTACATCACAAAATAAGGACTTACTTTCCATGCTTAATTCATAGTACTCAAGGAGCATATATAAGGTTCATACACCAACTTATGTGCAAGCTTATGTCAAACAGCATGAAGTGAACATCTAGACACACTTCTAAGCCACCATCTAAGATTCTAAACTTGAGACTTAAATCATACATGTTCAAGATCTTGTAATTTGCTTTCAATCGATTAGGTATCTTCTTGCTAAAGGTACCCTGTTGATTGGGAAGAAGGAAACAAAAGAGTGATAAATACACTTTTTACTTAGTGAGGTAGTTCTACACTAATTTCATTTTTAGATGTTTTATTTCAATACTCAAGATCACCTAGCTAGGTTTAGAATCATATTAAGCATCACCTAGCTATTTTTGTTATCACACATGATTAAATACATGGACTACATACATGTTCATACATTATCCAAGCATGTCATCTTCCATATCAATCATATATGCAAAAATCCATTCATGAAGTACATTAAACAATCATGAATTAGCAATCAAGATCAAGGCCTCATATAATACATGTAATTCGAATAGAGCCATTACTCTCATCAATCAAATACAAATCATATGACATGTATCTCATCTCATCGATCTTTCATATAATTACATACAAATACCCATAATTTCAATTAGCCATTCCTTAGTTTCATTGGTCAAGACAAGATTTTAATTAAGGTATTAAAGGTTTTTCCTTGGAAGATTAGATTAGACAAGGTAAGTAAGTCTTTCAGGGAGTACAATGTACCAATCAGAGGATGCATTAAGCATCAAAATCCGAGGATGCATCATTGCATCATGGTGACTTATACACCAACATGCGATAATCAAAGTGATAACAAAGGATGAACAAAGCATCAGAACATTAGGTGCCTTTCAACACCAACATCAGAGAGTACACATAGTACTTAGTCAAAGGAGCTCTAGACTCTAAGGCATGCCCTTCTACCTATGACCAACTAGTCAACTAAGGTCTTTTAAGGCTTTAAAATTTATGATACACAATCCAATTCATTTAGTCAACAAGCTATATAATTTCACATTTCTTTACCCTTAATTCACGTTTATCTTGTAGCCCTTGAACATCTTTATTCATGCCACACATAACCATCATGTATATATATATATATCTAATATATCTCAATTAAAAATTCAAAATAGTAGCAATACATGTATTTCCATGCTCACATCAATCCTCATTAACATCTCAAACAAAGCAGCCCCAAAGATGCACATTAATCACCTTGGTAAGCAACCAATTTAAGCATGCTTCCATGTTTTATTTTTAACCTCCTTCCCTTATTAAATTACCAGCCTTAGTTTAGGTTCATTTCATGCATTTAACATTGTTAGAATTTAAATAAAACAACAACAACAATGGTTAGGACAATAGTCCTAACTAGGGATGTAAAAAGCCGACTCAACCTGAAAATCTGACTGAAACCTACTCGAGTCAGAACCTGGTTTGACCTGAGAATTTGATGACCCGAACTCGATCTGTAACCGACTGTTGCTGACTTGAACCCGAATTGAACATGTTACTGTAGTAACCGAACTCGACCTGCATCCGACTGAAACGAACCCGAACCCGGGACCGACCTGGCAAATAACTGATATAACCCGACCTGTTTTTAACCTGACCTGTTTTAAACTCGACCTGTTTTGAACCCGACCTGTTTTGAATCTGACCTGTTAATTGACCTGACTTGTTTTGAACCCGACTTATTTTTAACCTGAACTGATATTGATATAACTTGATATTTACCAGACATGTTGTTGAGGAAGTCTATGATTTGATGAATTTAAAGTGTTGATAAATATAAAATATTAACTGTTAATTTTTTTAAATCAATTTAAAGTGTTAAATAATCTTTCTGTTAAATATACATATATAATCAATTTAATATATATGTATAAAAAATATTGTATTTAAATATTCATTTTACGCTACTAAGTTTTAAATTTTGTTAAATAATTCAATATGCTTAGTACTAACTCATTTAATATAAATTATTTATGGCGTTAATAACTTAAAATTTTTATTAAATTAATAACTTGTGATGAATGAATTAAAAATAAATTATTTAAAATTTAAATCATTTTATTAATTATGATCATTAAATTAAAAATTTATTTTATTAAAAATTTTAATTTTAATTATTAAATTTAAAAATACTTTAGTTTTTAATTTTGGGGAGAAATTTTTTTAAATTAATGGGGGAAAGTGTGCGCTGTCAAAATGGGGGAAAATTTTGATAAAAAAATTGGGGGGAAAATTGATGGGGGAGGGGAGGGATGCCGCCAAATTGAGGGAAATATTGATGGGTTTTTTTTCTTATGAATTGAAAAGAGATGCCGCCTAATTTGTTATTTAAGGGTTAATCACCCTTTAGGCCCTTCCTTAATTAGATGCTTAGGGTTTAAATTTTTTAAGTTTTAGTTTGTTTCTTTTTAGTGCTAACTTTTGGTATAGTTTCTTTAGATTTCATTCAATTAGGTCATGCTTCATAAATTGATTAATTATTAAGTCTTTTGATTTGCTTTAAATTTGATTTGGTCCTTGTATAAAGATTTGGTAATTAATTAGCTTTAACAATTTGAATAATTTGTGAATTAGGCTCTAAGTAATAATTTAGTTTTAATTTATTTTCGAATCTGTCCTTTTTATGTTTTGATTTATTCCGTTTGTTAGATTTATCGGTTTATGTTTGGGGTTTAGGGGTAAATGTGTGTATTCTAATTATTAGTGATTCGTGTTCATGAAAGTCGTTAAATAATTAACTCGAAATAAATGACCAACCCAAAGTCTATCGACTATTTATACTAAACTCAAACTTAATACGAATTCGAAACTCGAATTTAGTTTAGGGGTATACATTATATATACATTAATAGTAATACATGCATAAAATACATACATACAAACAAAGTTTAGGGGTTAAGGTATGTATGTAGAAACCCTAAACCCTAAACCTCAATCCATGTATATATATATGTATGCATGTATAATTGTAGGAACCCTAAACCCTAAACTCCAAATTATAAACCCTAATTCATGTATGTATATACATATGTATATCATATGTAAGTTAGTATGTATGTCATACACATACATACTAAAACTTACATTCTATCAAGAATATGTAAGTTTTAATTCCCAGCATACTAAACTATCCTAATCTAGCAGATTTGAGTATCAGCCACTAAACTGGTCATAACTTTTTATATAAAACTCTAAAATTCAATTATCATACATCCATAGAAAGGTAATTCACTAAGCTATCTAACCATGCAAGCCTCATATTTTTATCATTTCTGGATTGATATAGTTTAATGTTTAAAGTTAGTACAATTTCTAGAATTCAAATCTGCCAGTTTGCATATAAGGTACTTTAAACCTTAATTTAACCTTGTTACATTAATTCACTTCCAAACCATTTCTAATATAGTTCATACCATCTATCTAATATATTTTCAAGTCCTTAGCAATCCATTTAATCAAAAGATTAGTCCACAATTTTATACAAATTCAAGATTAGTCTAGTTTTACTCTCTATGTTACTAATTTATTTAATTCACTAAATTAAGTCATTCAAGGTCCAATTCAAGTCACCAAGATTTTTCCAACATAATCCCCTGTTTCTAAACAAGATTTCCAGAATTTATTACTTAGTAAAATAATCCCTTAATTTTCCGGATTTAACTGAATCACCCAGATTTTGCAAATTCAAACTTATGTGTGACCAATTTCGTTCTAACATAGTTTCCAGCAATTTTATGAACATTTTCATTATTCCAGGACCTCTATCCTATAGTAAATTCAATTTTATACATCTTTATCCTACGACAACAAGATGAGGAATTGGAGAATTGAAGTGCGATCTGTAGAGCAAAAAATCTTGATTCTAATGATGCCATCCACTCAATTTTCAAGATGAGGAAGGAGGAAATCGAGATAACTTGCGGTGCAAGGCAACGAGAAGAAGTCCACATTTAACTCAAAGAAGTTAGAATTAAAGGCCGCATTTAATGCAAAAGCTACTTTGAAGACTTCTACTCCAAGGAGGACTTGACCTAGCTAATGCCTAGATATACTTGACATATTTTGTAATTGAAGACAACTTAGGTTTTCCTCTGGGCATAGTTTAGGTTTTCTTGCCACCATTATGTTCTAAATTCTTTCTTGGGTTTGGGTTATGTTGTAAACTAGTGTGAGAACGGTTGTTTAGGAATTAAGTTTGTTTTTGCAATAAAACTTCAAGGTTTGCTTATTCCATGCTCTTCATAGTTTTCAATTAAGTTCAAAAGATTAGTTGTCAACTATCTATTTTTTCGGTATCGAGAGAGTCAAACTCACGAAAGGGATAAGTACGATTTTCATCCTAATCAGGTGTTGATCAATTCGGCCTAGACATAGGTGCAAGTTTAAGGCGGCTAAAAGAGGACGAACCAAGGTTGTTGTCTTTGCAAGATTTGCATCGTGACGGGTATTATCTGCAGTGGGCAACAACAACATTCTAACTTAGACATAAGCAGGATCAATATCGAAGCATTCTGCCGAGCCTTGAAGGTCTACCGAGTTTGCCCACGAGCCAATCTTTTGTTCCACTACCGAGGCAGCGAAAGCGTCGAAGCAGCCAATTTGCCATCCTCCACCAAGGTAGCTAAGTCTGGCAGCGCAAAGCAACTTAACCTATTCAACGCAGTTACACACTAGGGAGCAACATAATCTAACCCATCCTATCAATCTGATCCTTTCTATCAATCTACTTGTGTTTTATTTACTTTTACTTCTTTCATAAACTAATATTCATTTGTGCATTTAATTTTCTTTGTGTAGGAATTACAACTCGAATAAGTTGTCCAATCCCTATGGGAGACGATATCTTTTATTCTATAACTTGACAGGAGTGTGCACTTGCGCTCATATTTAGAGAACACACAAACGCTCTACAAGTTTTTGGCATTAGTCCTATATTTTACATGCATTCCATCTCATATTATTGCTGTTCTTAAGTACATTTTTGTAACACCCCAATTTTGGGCTTAGGAGTTTTGGGTTTGAACTGGACCGGTCGGATTTTCGGTTCGAATATAAAAGGTGGTTTTAAGGAAAGCTTAGTTCGGGATGCATTAAAAATATGGAAAAATGTCTTAAAATCCTCTTTTATTATATATAAGAGAAAGGTGAAATCAATTTTACAAAATGAGGTTTGGAAGAGTGACATTTTGGGTTAGTGACCAAAATGTAATTTTTGAAAACTGGGTGACTGTTTTAAAAAGGATTGAAACTTTGAATCTTTAAGGAGCTATTTACCCAAAAGAGTTTCTCCAGATTTTTCTGAATATTAATCAATTTAATTAATGGTTTTTAATTAAGTACAAAAGGAGGGAAAAGATATTTTGGCATTATAACTAACTTTTCTCTAAATTTCCATTTTCTTTTCTCTCAACTTTTCTCTCAACCCAAACACATTTCTCCAGCAAAATTCTCTCTGATTTTGACAACTAAAGATTTGATTTCAACCCTCATTTGATCTCTAATCAATTCTACAACAAAACCTTAGCATTTGCTTATTGGATTTTCAAGAATTATGGTTCCAAAAAGGGAGAAACTCAAGTTTAGAGGTATGAACGTCCTTCTCCTCTAAATTCTCAGTTCTTTACTGAAATTCCTAAGTTCTCAATCCTTGATTTGTGTTTTATTAAAGGTTTTACAATTGTGTCCTTGATCTTGGCTTTAAAATGCAAGATTCGGTTAATTTGTGATGAAATTCGTATGAAATGGTTGGGTACTGTTTTGAGATGTGTTTTTAATGTAAAATGAATGTATATTTGATGAGAAATTGAGGTTTAATCAATGCAATCCCGAATAGGTTGATTTTTCTAAGTTTCTACTTGTGAAAATGGTGGTTTTTGGGGTGATCTTGGTGTTTTGTTAATGCTGGAGGTATAAGGACGTGTTTGGGATCATTTTGGATGTTAATTGATGTTTAAAAATGGTTAGAAGTGATGGATCTTGGCTGGGTTAGGTTTTGGAAGTGTTTGGATGTGATTTCGGTTGTGTTTGGTAGCCGAAATGTTGGATTTGCAAAGAGCAGCGAGTTTAGGTGTGTTGCTGGTGTTTTTAATGCATTATGATGCATTAATCCTCTGTTGTTATGTGTTTGAAACAAGGGAGAATGATCCGTGAGCAATAGAGGTGGCGTTGAAGGTTTCGGATGCTTGGAAGGCTTGTTGGCTAGCCTTGTTTTGTGTATCGGTGAGTGAAGTTGGGTTTTCAGCTTTAAAACCAAGGTTTGAAGGTTTTGGGAGCTTAGTTTAAGTCTAAACAACTTAGCTAAGCTCAAGAGTAAGTAAATAGAATTTCTCTCTTGGTTGTGTTATGAATTGGTTTTTAAAGCACTTGTGATTGTTGGATGCAATGCATGTGATTTGCATGTTTTAAATTCTGTTTTGAAAGCATATTTTAGCATGGTTTAATGTTGGTTTTGAAAGCCATGTGTGAAGGTTGCTCAAGGTAAGAGATCCTTGGTTTTGTACATTGAAATTGTGGAATTGTTGCATAGTATTGCATGTTGTTTAATGGCTTTGTGTAATGCTTCAAAAACAGTGGATTGATGATGGTAATTAGTGGTTTTGGCATTTTGGTTATGCTTGTAAAACAATGGATTAATGTGGTAAATTGGTTATATTGGCAAGTGATGTAAGTGGTTCTTGGTTACTTGAATCGGATATAGTTAGCCGGCTATAGGATTGGGTGCACCGTGAATAAAGTCGCCTTGGATGTGGAGTGGTTGTGATTGTACCGGTAACTCCATCCAAGTACACTAACGAGATGGTTAAGAACACCATGGTGTTTAAAAGTCCATGGGTGGGTCTTGTGTTAAGGTCATATGGTGGTTAAAATTCCATATGAGGACCTTGTGTACATTAAGGTCATAATGGTGGTTAAAATTCCATTTGAAGACCTTGTGTATGGTAAGATCACAATGGTGGTGTAAAGTCCATGTGTGGATCTTGTATGTCCTGTGATCTCGTTAGTGATGTTATACAACTACCAATGAGTGATGGTAAGGTCATAATGGTGGTTAAAATTCCATTTGAGGACCTTGTGAATGTTAAGGTCATATGGTGTTTAAAAGTCCATATGAGGACCTTGTGTATGGTAAGGTCATAATGGTGGTTAAAATTCCATTTGACGACCTTGTGAATGTTAAGGTCATATGGTGTTTAAAAGTCCATATGAGGACCTTGTGATTGGTAGTGTGTATGAAGCGTGGGGACAACGCTTGTAATCCGCGTATCCGATTGTGTCTTGTGTTATGATGGTTTGTGAATTATCACTTGGAAGCCAATATAATGTTCTTGAATATGATGAAGCATGAGATGCTTGAAATGATGCATGGTTGCATGAGAAGTGTGTAATGTTCTATTAATGCATGTTTTACTTGTTAGCTTGAACAAGTGTTTATCTTCTATTGAGAATGTTGCATTGTGTGCATGGAATCTCTTTGGTGCATTGAAGTCTTGTGAGGGCTTGTTTTAAAAAGGCATGTAATGCAAATGTTGATTTTGGGGTTCATGTATTGCATTTGCTTAATGCATGAGATAGAATTGAGGGTGTAAGTGGTTTTTAAAGGTTTCTTGCTTTGAAATGATTTTCAAGTATAAGAAAAGTATAATGTGAAGTGGAAGTGTTTTCCAAGGATCTTGTATTTAACTTTGCATAGGATGTTCATGCATGGAATGGTTAAATTGATGGTTTTGCAAGGTTGTGCTTTGAAGTGAATTACTTAGCTTTTCTAAGCTAAGGGTTGGTTTTTCATGTTTGAGCAATGCATGATTTAAAGCATGTTGTTAAAAGGGGTTTTCAAACATTGCTTTGGTTTATCGAATTGTGTTTACTTTTAAAAGAGGTTTTATGACTCGCTGCATTGATGGTGTTTTGGTTTTGAGCATTCCTCACTAAGCATTATGTGCTTACGCTCCTTTTTGTCCATCAATGCAGATATTTGAAGTTGGGACAGCGAGAAGCAAGGGATTCAAGGAGAGCTCCATTTGAGATGTATGTCTCGGTTAATAGCTATAGATAATAAATGCAATGGGGGGGGGGGGGAGAATCTCTTATGTTGATGTTTAATGAGATTGTGTATGTTGGATAAGTTTGGTTTATGATTTTGAACTATGTGGTTTAACGCTTGCAACGTTGAGTCTTCATATTCTTAAGTCGTTATGCTATGCTTCTTGTTTTAAAAGCATGATTGAGTGTTGGATGTGTTGAATGAGTTGGTGCACCTAGGGGTGGTTTTGTATCTAGATTTTGATGCAAATTGGTAGGTATGATGCTTGGCATGTTTTTGATTTATTGTGGAATGGTTTGGAGCATGTTTGATGGGGTTTAAAGGTGTTAAAACAGGCCTATCTGCTGTTTCTGGGCAGGGTGTTTCGAAACACCCTTGCCTGTTTCGAAACAGGCCCTTGTTTTGGCCAGGGTGTTCCTGAACGGCCTAGACCCGTTTCTGAACACTTTGGCTACTGCCAAGGGGTGTTCCTGAACGGCCTAGACCCGTTTCGGAACACCTGACCGTTGGGCATAAAATTTGAATGGTTTTGAGGTTTGCAAGCTTTACGTTTTAGTCCCGATTCTTGTATGTATAATTGCTTGAGTTTGAGATGTCCGTTTGAGATGAAATTTGGCAGAGAGGCATGAAACATGACTAATTTCATAATGGTAACTTAAAAATTGGTAAAGTCCTCTTAATTTTCAGAATTTACAAAGTGGCCCTAAATTCGTATTTTGTGCAATTGGGTCCCTTATTGTTTTCCGATTGCTGTGATTTTTGAGTATGCTTATCTCAAGAGAATGCCTAGGGTTAATGTGCATCTAGACAATTTTAAAAAGAAAAAAAGGGTCGTTAATCAAGGTTGACTTTCGGGTTGACTTTGGTTTTCCCCGTGTAATCTTCGTAGTCTGGGTCAACCGTCTAGGCCGGGCTAAGGGTGTTACATTTGGTGGTATCAGAACTGAGTTGCGAATGCTTGGGGAAAATGGTAAATTGTTGTAATAAGTGTTTAATGTTTTTTCTGATGTGTGGTTGAAAGTCGGTTGAAATGTGTGTCTGTGAGCGAATTGTTGATGTTTTTAGCATGCTTTTTGTTTGTGAATCTTCATTGAGTTAATGTGGATCTGTGCTGGTGTTATGCTGGTGATGTGAGCTGATTTTATGAATGATGAAAGTGTGATGGGTATGATATGTTGATATTATGCTGTTGCGAGTGAATGTTGTTTGATGAGAGCATGATCGAAATATGTTGATTGATATGCTCAATGTTGTGATATCCATGTTTTTTATTGACTGTTATGTCATGTAAAAGGGGAGAATTCGGGATACCCATTGCCTTATTATTATAGCTATTGTGTTATTTTCGAGTTGGAGCTTTGAATCCTTGCTTAAAGCTGGTCTGATCGATTTGTTTGTTTTGTTATGATTGTTTGTTGTTAATAGCATGGTGAAATCGATGAGAGAATGGAAGTTGGGTGAGATGGTTGCTGCTTTAGAGCAGGTTGTTAAGGCGTGGAATTCACCTTTTGGTGGAGGTGTTTCGTTTCAGCCTACAGTGCCTGGAGTTGAGGTAGTGAGGCAGGAGGAAGAAGCTGGTTCTGTGATGAAAAGTTCATCACCTTTAGTTCAAGAGGTGTTGGGAACATCTCAGGCTGTGGCAAAAGTAAGGCCTGTAGACGTGCCGGCTGTGGGATGTGCGGGTTTGTCGAAACAGCGTTTACATGATTTGGGAGCTGTGGAGTATCATGGTTCGACACCTGAAACGTTCGAGGCCTGGTTGGCCAGTGTAATTCTGATTTTGGATCAAGAGGGTTGTGACTATGCCTGTAAGATGGGAAGTGTGGTCTCATTGATGTTGGAGGACACTTGTGCCTGGTGGACATCTGTGGCGGTGGCATCGCACATCCACGATATAGATTGGGACTTCTTTGTGTCTGCCTTTTATGGAAGGTACCTTGGAGAGAAATTCCCAAGGGTTAAGCAACGTGAGGGTGTGGTATCAGTTTATGAAGGTGAGAAAAGTTTAAGCGAGAGAGTTGTGGGTACTGACCTCGAGAGCGGTCAGCGTAAGAGGCTACGTGATAGAAGGTTTTGATTGAATCGAAGTCTGAGTGGTAGTGCAAATCTGGGGCAAGTGCTGCATGATCAAGGAGTGGAAGCTCAGTTACCAGTGTGTGACCGTTGTGGAAGGCGCCATGTTGGAGGTTGTTGGGGCGCAGGTGTTTGTTGGAACTGTGGTTCTAAGGAGCATGTGAAGCGGAATTGTCCTCATGTGGTGAGATCAGTTTCAGTGGTAGCAAAAGGGTCTCTGAAGGGTCGTGGGCATGACCGAGACAAGGTTCGAAGTTGGCAGGAAGGGCAGAAAGGTGCGAGGAGCTTGCAGAATGAATCTTGTTGGAATTGTTGGTCTGTTGGACATTTGAGACGTAATTTTTTGAAGTTGGCTCGGGGTAGTCAGGGTTCTTTACCGCAGGGAGATGGTGATGACCTTAATGTGTTAGCTGATGTTGCAGCAGTGCGGCTGGAGAATGATGGTTCTGCGAGGAAGAGAGCACGTCTGTTGAAGCTCCGGGGTAGTGAGGTGTTTACAGGTAACCTTGTTAAGTAATCTTTGCCTTAGTTATCTTAGTTTGGTTTCAGTTGGTATTTCCCTTGTGTAGTGGGTATGGTCTCGTAGCTAGCATGCTTGGGGTAGTAGTTGGTGTTGTTTTGAAAACAACTTTAGTGTGAAGAGGGCATTAGTGAGTATTTTGTGGATAGTGGGTTGAAAGAATGATGGAGTTGGTCATGTTAGAAGTGAAGTAGGAGGTTGTTCTTAGGCGGATTCTGAGAATGTTATTTGTGGGTGTGAACCGTCATACATGCACAGTTAAAATCATTTATTATATGCTATATTATATATGTACTGGTCCATGCATACATGTGACATGACATTAGAGGTTTTGCATGCATGTACATCAGGCATTGATAGGGCATATTGGTGACCATGCATACGAACGTTCACACTCGCTGATAGTTAATCGGGTCCGTTAGAGTTGTGATAGGGTTAGGTTTGATGATGGGTTTTAAAAGTTGTTTTGGTGCTAGGAGAATATTAGAAGTAATGGAGGGCTGTAGGTGAGTTGTCAGTAATAGTGAGTGCGTTATAGCATGTTGACAGAAGGAAAGTGTTTGGGCTTAAAGAGTTTAGCGGTATGGTGGTGAGTAGATTACCGGTTAGAGTTAGAAGCAGTCGAGGTGGTTGGGAATAGCTAGTAGAAGTGGTAGTTTCTTGGTGTTAAGTGATGTTGCAGGATGTGTTTCCAAAGTGCTGAGGTAACTCGGCCTTGATGTTGTAGTAGAAGGGTTGTTTATGTAGGTGATGGTTCGTAGCAACCTTCGAGGAGTTGTGAAGAGGTTGTGTTGTGGGTTGTAGAAAAAGGTTGGCCTGGGTGAATAGAAGTTTCGTAATCTTATGTATGTATAGAATGGGCGGTGTCCTGGTAAGGCTAGTGTTCTAGTCAAGGCTTGAAGTGGAAAGGCAATGTAAGTTCAAGGGCCGTTGTTGGTTGGACGGGTTCTTGTGAGAAGTGGTTGGCTAGTTGTGTATGAGTAATTTCCTTTTGAAGTCGGCTGGTGGGGTGTGAACAGCTGGCGGAGTCAAGGTTGGGGTTTTGTGATGTGATTTTCGGATGTTAGGTGAGTAGCCCTGGTGAGTCGTTATGGTGATGATAGCGGCGGGCGTGAAGAAATGTCATCAATACGTTGAGAAGTTTGAATAAGCAGTTGATGCTTAAGAATTTTTGCTTGATGTGGTAACCTTTGGAAGAGGTTGAGCAGTTGTGCAAGGGGTTTTAGGGGCAGTGAAGGTTGTGGGTCACCTGGTGGCTGAACTGGATTGGTTGGTGTCACTGTGTGAACAAGTTTTGAGAGTTGTGAGTTAGGGTGGTGTATGCTGTAAAAGTTGGAGGTTCTTCAGGTTGTTGTTGGGGCTATGTGTAGTCCGGAAGTGTGAAAGGTTAAGATGTGGTTAACATTTGAGTGTTCTGGAATTCGTGAACAGTATGTGTTGGTGTTGGGTTGGTGGAGTTTTGTGAGGAGAGTGTTCAGTGGTGGTTAAGTCTCCTGTGTTGCCTTGTGTGTTGCTTGAGAAGTTTGGTTGTTCTCTTTTCGCCGGTTGAAATTTCGAGGACGAAATTTCTTAAGGGGGGGAGAGTTGTAACACCCCAATTTTGGTCTTAGGAGTTTTGGGTTTGAACTGGACCGGTCGGATTTTCGGTTCGAATATAAAAGGTGGTTTTAAGGAAAGCTTAGTTCGGGATGCATTAAAAATATGGAAAAATGTCTTAAAATCCTCTTTTATTATATATAAGAGAAAGGTGAAATCAATTTTACAAAATAAGGTTTGGAAGAGTGACATTTTGGGTTAGTGACCAAAATGTAATTTTTGAAAACTGGGTGACTGTTTTAAAAAGGATTGAAACTTTGAATCTTTAAGGAGCTATTTACCCAAAAGAGTTTCTCCAGATTTTTCTGAATATTAATCAATTTAATTAATGGTTTTTAATTAAGTACAAAAGGAGGGAAAAGATATTTTGGCATTATAACTAACTTTTCTCTAAATTTCCATTTTCTTTTCTCTCAACTTTTCTCTCAACCCAAACACATTTCTCCAGCAAAATTCTCTCTGATTTTGACAACTAAAGATTTGATTTCAACCCTCATTTGATCTCTAATCAATTCTACAACAAAACCTTAGCATTTGCTTATTGGATTTTCAAGAATTGTGGTTCCAAAAAGGGAGAAACTCAAGTTTAGAGGTATGAACGTCCTTCTCCTCTAAATTCTCAGTTCTTTACTGAAATTCCTAAGTTCTCAATCCTTGATTTGTGTTTTATTAAAGGTTTTACA
Organism: Hibiscus trionum; assembly: GCA_030270665.1. Taxonomy (NCBI): domain Eukaryota; kingdom Viridiplantae; phylum Streptophyta; class Magnoliopsida; order Malvales; family Malvaceae; genus Hibiscus; species Hibiscus trionum. The sequence continues at coordinate 22,853,986 of BSYR01000011.1, forward strand.
ATTGTGTTCTTGATCTTGGCTTTAAAATGCAAGATTCGGTTAATTTGTGATGAAATTCGTATGAAATGGTTGGGTACTGTTTTGAGATGTGTTTTTAATGTAAAATGAATGTATATTTGATGAGAAATTGAGGTTTAATCAATGCAATCCCGAATAGGTTGATTTTTCTAAGTTTCTACTTGTGAAAATGGTGGTTTTTGGGGTGATCTTGGTGTTTTGTTAATGCTGGAGGTATAAGGACGTGTTTGGGATCATTTTGGATGTTAATTGATGTTTAAAAATGGTTAGAAGTGATGGATCTTGGCTGGGTTAGGTTTTGGAAGTGTTTGGATGTGATTTCGGTTGTGTTTGGTAGCCGAAATGTTGGATTTGCAAAGAGCAGCGAGTTTAGGTGTGTTGCTGGTGTTTTTAATGCATTATGATGCATTAATCCTCTGTTGTTATGTGTTTGAAACAAGGGAGAATGATCCGTGAGCAATAGAGGTGGCGTTGAAGGTTTCAGATGCTTGGAAGGCTTGTTGGCTAGCCTTGTTTTGTGTATCGGTGAGTGAAGTTGGGTTTTCAGCTTTAAAACCAAGGTTTGAAGGTTTTGGGAGCTTAGTTTAAGTCTAAACAACTTAGCTAAGCTCAAGAGTAAGTAAATAGAATTTCTCTCTTGGTTGTGTTATGAATTGGTTTTTAAAGCACTTGTGATTGTTGGATGCAATGCATGTGATTTGCATGTTTTAAATTCTGTTTTGAAAGCATATTTTAGCATGGTTTAATGTTGGTTTTGAAAGCCATGTGTGAAGGTTGCTCAAGGTAAGAGATCCTTGGTTTTGTACATTGAAATTGTGGAATTGTTGCATAGTATTGCATGTTGTTTAATGGCTTTGTGTAATGCTTCAAAAACAGTGGATTGATGATGGTAATTAGTGGTTTTGGCATTTTGGTTATGCTTGTAAAACAATGGATTAATGTGGTAAATTGGTTATATTGGCAAGTGATGTAAGTGGTTCTTGGTTACTTGAATCGGATATAGTTAGCCGGCTATAGGATTGGGTGCACCGTGAATAAAGTCGCCTTGGATGTGGAGTGGTTGTGATTGTACCGGTAACTCCATCCAAGTACACTAACGAGATGGTTAAGAACACCATGGTGTTTAAAAGTCCATGGGTGGGTCTTGTGTTAAGGTCATATGGTGGTTAAAATTCCATATGAGGACCTTGTGTACATTAAGGTCATAATGGTGGTTAAAATTCCATTTGAAGACCTTGTGTATGGTAAGATCACAATGGTGGTGTAAAGTCCATGTGTGGATCTTGTATGTCCTGTGATCTCGTTAGTGATGTTATACAACTACCAATGAGTGATGGTAAGGTCATAATGGTGGTTAAAATTCCATTTGAGGACCTTGTGATTGGTAGTGTGTATGAAGCGTGGGGACAACGCTTGTAATCCGCGTATCCGATTGTGTCTTGTGTTATGATGGTTTGTGAATTATCACTTGGAAGCCAATATAATGTTCTTGAATATGATGAAGCATGAGATGCTTGAAATGATGCATGGTTGCATGAGAAGTGTGTAATGTTCTATTAATGCATGTTTTACTTGTTAGCTTGAACAAGTGTTTATCTTCTATTGAGAATGTTGCATTGTGTGCATGGAATCTCTTTGGTGCATTGAAGTCTTGTGAGGGCTTGTTTTAAAAAGGCATGTAATGCAAATGTTGATTTTGCGGTTCATGTATTGCATTTGCTTAATGCATGAGATAGAATTGAGGGTGTAAGTGGTTTTTAAAGGTTTCTTGCTTTGAAATGATTTTCAAGTATAAGAAAAGTATAATGTGAAGTGGAAGTGTTTTCCAAGGATCTTGTATTTAACTTTGCATAGGATGTTCATGCATGGAATGATTAAATTGATGGTTTTGCAAGGTTGTGCTTTGAAGTGAATTACTTAGCTTTTCTAAGCTAAGGGTTGGTTTTTCATGTTTGAGCAATGCATGATTTAAAGCATGTTGTTAAAAGGGGTTTTCAAACATTGCTTTGGTTTATCGAATTGTGTTTACTTTTAAAAGAGGTTTTATGACTCGCTGCATTGATGGTGTTTTGGTTTTGAGCATTCCTCACTAAGCATTATGTGCTTACGCTCCTTTTTGTCCATCAATGCAGATATTTGAAGTTGGGACATCGAGAAGCAAGGGATTCAAGGAGAGCTCCATTTGAGATGTATGTCTCGGTTAATAGCTATAGATAATAAAGGCAATGGGGGGGGAGAATCTCTTATGTTGATGTTTAATGAGATTGTGTATGTTGGATAAGTTTGGTTTATGATTTTGAACTATGTGGTTTAACGCTTGCAACGTTGAGTCTTCATATTCTTAAGTCGTTATGCTATGCTTCTTGTTTTAAAAGCATGATTGAGTGTTGGATGTGTTGAATGAGTTGGTGCACCTAGGGGTGGTTTTGTATCTAGATTTTGATGCAAATTGGTAGGTATGATGCTTGGCATGTTGTTGATTTATTGTGGAATGGTTTGGAGCATGTTTGATGGGGTTTAAAGGTGTTAAAACAGGCCTATCTGCTGTTTCTGGGCAGGGTGTTTCGAAACACCCTTGCCTGTTTCGAAACAGGCCCTTGTTTTGGCCAGGGTGTTCCTGAACGGCCTAGACCCGTTTCTGAACACTTTGGCTACTGCCAAGGGGTGTTCCTGAACGGCCTAGACCCGTTTCGGAACACCTGACCGTTGGGCATAAAATTTGAATGGTTTTGAGGTTTGCAAGCTTTACGTTTTAGTCCCGATTCTTGTATGTGCAATTGCTTGAGTTTGAGATGTCCGTTTGAGATGAAATTTGGCAGAGAGGCATGAAAAATGACTAATTTCATAATGGTAACTTAAAAATTTGTAAAGTCCTCTTAATTTTCAGAATTTACAAATTGGTCCCTAAATTCGTATTTTGTGCAATTGGGTCCCTTATTGTTTTCCGATTTCTGTGATTTTTGAGTATGCTTATCTCAAGAGAATGCCTAGGGTTAATGTGCACCTAGACAAGTTAAAAAAAAGGGTCGTCAAGGTTGACTTTCGGGTTGACTTTGGTTTTCCCCGTGTAATCTTCGTAGTCTGGGTCAACCGTCTAGGCCGGGCTAAGGGGGTTACAATTTTAGGCATATTTAGGTTCATGCATTGCATATTTACAATATTCTTTACTTTGTCATGATTTTGTTGATTATCTTTTATTTGGTAAGAAAAAGATACTGTTTTAGTTTAGTTTGCATTTCAGGCCTAGAAGTTGTTAGGAGGAGGACAAACAAGAGGAGAGGATGCTGAGGCAGCAAGCCTAGAAGCTGTACTGATGCAGTTCCAAGCAGAGAAAGCCGCTGCCGAGTACCTACTGCCCAGGGCAACAAGCTGAGGAATTGGAGAATTGGAGTGCGATCTGTAGAGCAGAAAATCCTGATTCTAATGACGCCATTCACTCAATTTTCTAACGCCTGGAACAACAGACAGAGCCGCCGAAGGAGGAAATCGAGATAACTTGTGGTGCAAGGCAACGAGAAGAAGTCCACATTCAACTCAAAGATGTCAGAATTAAAGGTTGCATTTAATGCAAAAGCTACTTTGAAGACTTCTACTCCAATAAGGACTTGGCCTAGCTAATGCCTATATATACTTGACATATTTTGTAATTGAAGACAACTTAGGTTTTCCTTTGGACATAGTTTAGGTTTTCTTGCCGCCATTATGTTCTAAATTCTTTCTTGGGTTTGAGTTATGTTGTAAACTAGTGTGAGAATGGTTGTTTATGAATTAAGTTTTTTTTGTTGCAATAAAACTTCAAGGTTTGCTTATTCCATGCTCTTCAAAGTTTTTAATTAAGTTCCAAAGATTAGTTGTCAACTATCTATTTGTTCGGTATCGAGAGAGTCGAACTCACGAAAGGGTTAAGTACGATCCTCATCCTAATCAGCTGTTGATCAATTCGGCCTAAACATAGGTGCGGGTTTAAGGCGGCTAAAAGAGGACGAACCAAGGCTGCTGTCTTTGCAAGATTTGCGCCATGACGGGTATTATCTGCAGTGGGCAACAAAAACATTCTGACTTAGACATAAGCGGGATCAATATCGAAGCATTCTACTGAGCCTTGATGGTCTACCGAGTTTGTCGCCGAGACAATCTTCTGTTCCACTACCGAGGTAGTGAAAGTGTCGAAGCAACCAATCTGCCATACTCATCCAAGGCAGCTAAGTCTGGCACCGCAAAGCAACTTAACCTATTCAACGCAGTTACACACTAGGGAGCAACATAATCTAACCCATCCTACCACTCTGATCCTTTCTATCAATTTACTTGTGTTTTATTTACTTTTACTTATTTCATAAACTAATATTCATTTATGCAGGAATTACAACTCGAATAAGCTGTCCAATCCCCGTTGGAGATGATATCTTTTATACTATAACTTGACAGGAGTGTGCACTTGTGCTCATATTTAGAGAACACCCAAACACTCTACAAGTTTTTGGCGCTGTTGCCGGGGATTGGCAACAGTAAATTCAGTTTTATATTTATGCACTTTTATTTTAATTTGCATTTAATCTTTAGTTTTTATTTTTCCTATTATATTTGAAAAAAGGAATTTTACATTTTCCTTTGCTAGTGCATGACCAGAGCAAATCCAAAGGGCGAAATCATTTTCTTTGACGACATCGAACGGAGAGCAAGAGAACTTAAGAAAGAAGTTAGAGAAGCCCTAGGGAAAGCCAAGGCAGAGGGGGGAAAAGAAAAAGCAATAATGGTTAATCGCCAAGATGATAACCCTGCCATCGATGCCCGTATCGGTAGGGATGGGCAGCAAGATCCACCGCCCGAACAATAACAACAAGTTCTACCCAGACAACACCCCCCAATTCCACCCAGGCAGCAACAATATGTACGAACCACCAGGGACTACTTGGAGCATGACTTTAGGGGAATTGACCCAACTGTTGCAGAGCCTGAAATCGAGGCGGACCATTTTGAGTTAAAGCCAGTGATGTTCAACATGATCAACACATTGGGGAAATTTGGAGGAACTGCCACATAAGATGCTCGGCAGCACTTGAGAGGATTCCTAGATATATGCAGAGCATTCAAGATACATGGAGTCCACCAAGATGTGCTAAAGCTGTGGTTATTCTACTATTCACTGAGGGATAGAGCGAAGCAGTGGTTGAACAACCAGCCGACAAGTTCATTCAGCACATGGAAGGAATTGTGCAAAGACTTCTTGGATCGTTTGAGCACATCTAATGTTACAGACAGGCTACGAAACGAGATAATAGTTTTCCGACAAGGGGATGACGAGCCAATGTATGAAGCATGGGAACGGTACCAACAAATGCTCAATAACTGCTCACTTCATGGTTTTCCGTCTTGGACGCAGGTGTCAATGTTTTACAATGGGGTGAACTACCCAACTCGATTGAAGCTCGACGCGTCCGCCAACGGGATAATCCTCGACCGACCACCTGAAGAGGCACTACAGATTCTGAACAGAATTTCTAAAAACGACTACAAGTTCCCTACAGCCCGCCACGACGACATAAGGCAGTCAGCTGTTGTGAATGAGGTAGAGGCCACCGAATCTGTTAATGACCGTATGGACAAACTGACCGAGTTGGTAATGAACATGGCCAAAAGAAAGACGTATGAGGCTAAGGCTGTGGAGCCTTTTTGTGATGAGTGTGGGGGCAACCATGATTCCTCTAAATACAACGAATCTTCCAACTTCATGGGTACCTATGAGAGGAATAGCAGGCCTAACAACAAAAATTACAACCCTGGCTGGAAAAAACATCCAAACTTCTCCTGGAGCAATCCAAACAAAGCTACAAATCCAACTCAGCAACCAGGAGGATACCAACAGAATCTGTCCAGACAGCTGCCTCTGTAGCAACAAAATACGAGCAATAACTCACTTGAAAATACTTTACATACTTTTATGTCTAGAACTAGTGATTTTATTGTTCGTACTAATAAATTTATTGATAAGGCTGAGTCGTTTATGGACAGGACTGAGATGAGGATGAACAATCAAGAGGCTGCGATAAAGAACCTGGAGACCCAGTTTGGGCAATTCACGGAGATCATAAACAACATGACAAATGGTGCAACATCTAACAGCACAGAGGTAGCAGCCAAACCCACTTATGAATAGTGCAAAGCAATATAAACCACAAGTGGGAAACAATTGGATGAACCTAGAACGAAAAAGCCAACAGATGAACAACCAGCACAAAAAGAACTACCTGCCGCAGTAGCATCAATACCAGCTACCCCGGTAGATGAGACTGACAACAGCCCTGAAGCAGATGATCCTCCACAGATCAAGTTCCCATGCAAGGAGCGTATAGAGGACATCCGCCTGCCGCCATCTTTCCCCCAGAGGCTTAAGCAACAGAAGCAGAAGCACTAGTTCAAAAAATTCCTAGATATTCTGAAACAGGTGCACATAAATATCCCTCTCATCGAAGCCATCCAAAACATGCCCAATTATGCAAAATACTTAAGGGACATGGTTTCTAAGAGGAAGAGAATTGGGGAGTTCGAAACAGTTGCTGTCACAGAGGAATATATGGCAATGTTACACAACAAGCTGCCTCCCAAACAAACAGATCTGGGAAGTTTCGTTATACCATGCAGAATTGGCGGCAACCATGTAACGAGAGCCTTGTGCGACTTAGGAGCCAGCATCAACTTGATGCCCAAGGCAGTTTTCGACAAGCTAGGTATTGGGCAAGCCAAACCTACCTCCATTATGCTGAAACTTGCTGATCACTCATTTTTACAACCGGAGGGTAAGATCGAAAACATCCTAGTTCGAGTGGACAACCTTATTTTTCCAGCAGACTTCCTCATCTTAGACTGTTAGGCCAATGAAAATGCCATATCATCCTTGGGAGACCATTCTTGGCCATGGGCAGAACGTTAATAGATGTGGAGAATGAGGAGCTGATAATGAGGGTAGACAACCAAAGCATCAAGTTAAATGTTTTACAGCACCAGAAAAGGAAAAAAAGCATGATGCCCAAATGCACAGGCTTATAATGTCAGCACTGAGACAGGGCAATACAGTAGCTGCCAGGGCAGACAACAACAAAGAAAGAAGAACCCCAAAGAACAAGAGGAACCCCAGGAGGGAGAACAACATATTACCTCAAGAAGTGGTTATGTTTGGGAGATGCACCCCAATGCACTCCCAACATGACTTAGTTAATTTTATTTTTTATTATTTTATTTTATTTATTTTCTTGTTTTAGGAATAGAATTTAATTCATTGCAATTTATTTTCTTTTAAAATTAGATTTTAAATTAAGTTGAAATTATTCTCCATATATTTTTTACTTTTCAGAATTTATTTTTATTTTAGTATTTAATTATTTTCCTTTTTAATTCAGGCTTTAGGAATAAAGGAGCCAGACCAAGAAGAAGGCCAGACAAGAAGCCCGCCCACCATCCCGCCAAGACAACTGAGGGCGGCCCAGCGCAGAAGTCAAGTAACGGCTAGTTGATCGCTAACGGCTAGCTGCTAACGGCTACAGAAGTAATGGGTAGAAATCCCATAACATGTACGAAGCAATCTGTCCGTTGGACATTTAATGCTGCCACGACATCTCTCGGCACCATTTATATAAACCCCACTTCTCCCATTCATTTACTTTACTTTGATCTCATTGTTAACCTATTTTTGAATCCACTGATCTCTTTCTCACAATCTTCTCTTTAGTTTCTGATTACAATAAAAACCCGTCTCACACATGGCATCAACATCACAATCCAAATCCACCTTCCAAAGGTTCTTCTCCCATGAAGAATCAAAACGGTACCGAACCCAGTTCGCAAAGCAAGCAATATGGGAGGAACAAGGGTTCAATTACTCCTAGCAGATAGGGGACCTCGGCCTTGAGCCCGCATTATTTGAGAAGATCCACAACAAATATTGGGAAATATTTCCACGGCAGCCGGAGGCGGCAAACATCACGATGGTTAGAGAATTCTATGCCCACCACCCCCGCCCTGAGCTGTCGTTCGTGTTTGTTCGAGGGGAACCAGTCAAGCTCAACCCGACAGTGATCAACAACTTCTATGGGCTCGAGATGGACGTCAACCCACATGAAGAATGGAGGCAGTCACTGACGACTTCCGACTATGACAAGATCAAGGCCCAGCTGTGTGAACCCAACACTCCTTGGTTGGCAGACAAACATGGTGGCTCAGTGCAACGCTGTCGCCTTCTGCCCGAGCCGATACTGTGGAACACCTTCATTAAAAGGCATATGCTGCCCACCTCCCATAACTCCATCGTAGATCGGCTGCGTCTTGCTCTCATCCACTCCATCATGGTGAGCAGGTCAATAAACATTGGAGAAATAATCTGCAAGGAGATCCACAACTGCTTCCAGAAGTCAAAGGGTCGGTTGTACTTCCCATCCCTCATCACAGGCCTATGTGCCAATTTCAACGTCCCGTCAGATCCAAACGATGAGATGACAGCCGCCAAAGAGGGCTGGACCAAAAAGGTCCGCCTGCAGATGATGCAGGCCCAAGAGACAGAACCAATAACTCCAAGCCAGCCCTCCGCCGCCCAGAATAATGAAGTCATTGCCCTGCTCTGCACTCTTATTGACAGCAACAAACGCATAGAGCATCAAGAATTGACATTCATGAAGTACGTGGGAGTGGTCCAAGAGGCCTTTTTGGCCTATCTCCTTCAAACACTTCCCAATGACGCCCCCACCCTACCCACATTCCCTACAGATCTAGCCGTCGCAGCTGTGCTCAGAAAAGGATTACCATCAGAAGCAGCTGCCTGCCACGCCGCCTTCCGCCGCCAAATGCCCTCTCCAACGCATTACCCGTTCTACTCCGCCACCTCCGCTTCAAACACGATGGCAGAGCCTGAAATCGAGGCAGATCATTTTGAGTTAAAGCCAGTGATGTTCAACATGATCAACACATTGGGGCAATTTGGAGGAACTGCCACATAAGATGCTCGGCAGCACTTGAGAGGATTCCTAGAAATATGCAGAGCATTTAAGATTCATGGAGTCCACCAAGATATGCTAAAGCTGAGGTTATTCCGCTATTCATTGAGGGATAGAGCGAAGCAGTGGTTGAACAACCAGCCGGTAGGTTCATTCAGCACATGGACGGAGTTGCGCAAAGACTTCTTGGATCGTTTCAGCACATCTAATGTCATGGATAGGTTACGAAACGAGATAATAACTTTCCGAAAAGAAGATGCCGAGCCAATGTATGAAGCATGGGAACGATACCAGCAAATGCTCAATAACTGCCCACTTCATGGTTTTCCGTCTTGGACGCAGGTGTCATTGTTTTACAATGGGGGTGAACTACCCAACTCAAATGATGCTCGACGCGTCTACCAACGGGATAATCCTCGACCGAAAACCTGAAGAGGCACTGTAGATTCTGAACAAAATTTCTAAAAATGACTACAAGTTCCCTACAGCTCACCGCGACGGCATAAGGCGGCCAGCTGTTGTGGATGAGGTGGAGGCCACATAATCTGTTAATGCCCGTCTGGATAAACTGACCGAGTTGGTAATGAACATGGCCAAAGGAAAGACGCATGAGGCCAAGGCTGTGGAGCCTTTTTGTGATGAGTGTGGGGGCAACCGAGATTCCTCTAAATGCAACGAATCTGCCAACTTCATGGGTACCTATAAAAGGAATAGCAGGCCCAACACCAACACTTACAACCCTGGCTAGAAAAAACATCCAAAATTTCTCCTGGAGGAATCCAAACACAGCTGCAAATCCAACTTAGCAACCAGGAGGATACCAACAGAATCTGTCTAGACAGCCGCCTCAGTAGCAAAAGAATACGAGCAATAACTCACTTGAAAATACTTTACATACTTTTATGTCTAGAACTAGTGATTTTATTGTTCGTACTAATAAATTTATTAATAAGACTGAGTCGTTTATGGATAGGACTGAGATGAACAATCAAGAGGCTGCGATAAAGAACATGGAGACCCAATTTGGGCAATTCACGGAGATCATAAGCAACATGACAAAGGGTGCAGCATCTAGCAGCATAGAGTTAGCGTAACCCACTTATGAATAGTGCAAAGCAATATAAACCAGAAGTGGTAAACAGTTGGATGAACCCAGAACAGAAAAGCCAGCAGATGAACAGCCAGCACAAAAAGAATTACCTACCGCGGCAACATCAATATCAGCTGCCTCGGCAGATGAGACTGACAGCAGCCCTGAGGTAGATGATCCTCCACAGATGAAGTTCCCATGCAAGGAGCGTATCTAGGACATCCGCCTGCCGCTACCTTTCCCCTAGAGGCTTAAGCAACAGAAGCAGAAGCACTAGTTCCAGAAATTCCTAGATATTCTGAACATGTGCACATAAATATCCCTCTCATCGAAGCCATCCAGAATATGCCCAATTATGCAAAATACTTAAGGGGTATGGTTTCTAAGAGGAAGAGAATTGGGGAGTTCGAAACAGTTGCTGTCATAGAGGAATGTATGGCAATGTTACACAACAAGTTGCCTCCCAAACAAACAGATTTGGGAAGTTTCGTTATACCATGCAGAATCGGCGGCAACCATGCAACGAGAGCCCTATACTACTTAGGAGCCAGCATCAACTTGATGCCCAAGGCAGTTTTTGACAAGCTAGGTATTGGGCAAGCCAAACCTACCTCCATTATGCTGAAACTTGCCGATCACTCATTTGTACAACCGGAGGGTAAGATCGAAGACATGCTAGTTCGAGTGGGCAACCTTATTTTTCCAGCAGACTTCCTCATCTTAGACTGTGAGGCCGATGAAAATGCTCATTTTATCCTTAGGCGACCATTCTTGGCCATGAGCAGAACGTTAATAGATGTGGAGCATGAGGAGCTAATAATTAGGGTATACAACCAAAGCATCAAGTTAAATGTTTTATAGCCCCAGAAAAGGAAAAAGCATGATGCCCAAATACACAGGCTTCTAAGGTTAGCACTAAGACAGGGCAATACAGTAGCTACCAGGGTAGACATCAACAAAGATAAAAGAACCCCAAAGAACAAGAGGTGCCCAGGAGGGAGAACAACATATTACCTCAGGAAGTGGTTATGTTTGGGAGATGCACCCCAATGCACTCCCAATATAACTTAGTTAATTTTATTTTTTATTATTTTATTTTATTTATTTTCTTGTTTTAGGAATATAATTTAATTCATTGCAATTTTTTTCTTTTAGGATTAGATTTTAAATTAAGTTGAAATTATTCTTCATATATTTTTTACTTTTCAGAATTTATTTTTATTTTAGTATTTAATTATTTTCATTTTTATTTCAGGTTTTAGGAATAAAGGAGCCAGACCAAGAAGAAGGCCCCACAAGGAGCCCGCCCACCATCCCGCCAAGACAGTTGAGGGCGGCCCAGGGCAGAAGTCGCGTAACGGTTAGTTGACCGCTAACGACTAGATGCCAAGGGCTACAGAAGTAACACGCAGAAATCCCATAACGTGTGCAAAGCAATCTTTCCGTTGGACATTTAATGCTGTCACGACACTCTCGGTACCATTTATATAAACCCCACTTTTCCCATTCATTTACTTTACTTTCATCTCATAGTTATCCTATTCTTGAATCCACTAATCTCTTTCTCATAATCTTCTCTTTAGTTTCTAATTACAACAAAAACCCGTCTCACACATGGCATCAACATCACAATCCAAACCCACATTCCAAAGGTTCTTCTCCCATGAAGATGCAAAACGGTATCGAACCCAGTTCGCAAAGCAAGCATTATGGGATGAACAAGGGTTCAATTACTCCTAGCAGATAGGGGACCTCGGCCTTGAGCCCGCCCTATTTGAGAAGATCCACAACAAATATTGGGAAATATTTTCACGGCAGCTGGAGGCGGCAAACATCACGATAGTCAGAGAATTCTATGCCCACCACCCACACCATGAGCTGCCGTTCGTGTTTGTTCAAGGGGAACCAGTCAAGCTCAACCCGACAGTGATCAACAACTTCTATGGGCTAGAGATGGAGGTCAACCCACACGAAGAATGGAGGTAGTCACTGACGGCTGCCGACTATGACAAGATCAAGGCCCAGTTGTGCGAACCCAACACTCCTTGGTTGACAGACAAACATGGTGGCTCAGTGCAACGCCGCCTTCTGCTGCCCGAGCCGATACTGTGGAACACCTTCATTAAAAGGCATATGCTACCCACCCCCATAACTCCACCGTAGATCGACATCGTCTTGCTCTCATCCACTCCATCATGGTGAGCAGGCCAATAAACATTGGAGAAATAATCTGCAAGGAGATCTACAACTGCTTCCAGAAGTCAAAGGGTCGGCTGTACTTCCCATCCCTCATCACAGGCCTATGTGACAATTTTAACGTCCCATAAGATCCAAACGATGAGATGACAACCGCCAAAGAGGGCTGGACCAGAAAGGTCTACATGCAGATGATGCAGGCCCAAGAGACAGAACCAATAACTCCAAGCCAACCCTCCGCCGCTCAGCCAGCTACACCGGAAGCCCCGGGCAGTACTGACGCTGCCCAGAATAATGAAGTCATTGCCCTTCTCCGTACTCTTATCGACATCAACAAACGCATAGAGTAGCATGAACTGACATTCATTAAGTACGTGGGAGAGGTCCAAGAGGCCTTTGTGGCCTATCTCCTTTAAAAACTTCCCAATGATGGCCCCACCTTACCCACATTCCCTGCAGATCTAGCCACCGCAGTCGTGCCCAGATAAGGAACACCATCAGAAGTAGCTGTCTGCCACGCCACCTTCTGCCGCCAGATGCCCTCTCCAACGCATTACCTATTCTACTCCTCCACCTATGCTTCCAACATGGTGGCAGACACTCACGAGAGGCATCAACAACATTGCTCTCCTGCCCACACAGCGGAAACGGTGGTGAACAACTCCTAGTCTAATGAGGTTGACCAGCAGCCGACGGCAACAACGAAACCCATGGCACCAGAGGATCCACCGACAGAATCCATGATAGAGGCAACCAGGAAGAGAAAGCGGCACATCATCTCTACCGAGCTAGCGGAAGAGGAGTCTGAATCGGAACCAGACCAAAGTGCAGCTACTCGCCCCACTCATAAGAGAGTCTAGCCGCCGCGGATAGAAAAGATTTCACCTGCCAAGTCTACTGCCTGGACACCTGCCAGTCGCCGCCTTGTCATCCAGCCTGTACACAATTTCTGCATTGGCAATGTAGTTTAATTCTGAGGTAATTTATGCTATTCTCCTTTCACCAATATAATGTAGGTGCCACGACCTTGAGGTGCTAAATCAAGTTTAAAACAAGTTTATCTTTCTGATTAGTTTAAAGGGCAAGTATGTTTAGATTTGCATTGCTTGAGGACAGGCAATAGTTCAAGTTTGGGGGTGTGTAGAGTGCATATTAGTCCTATATTTTATATGCATTCAATCGCATATTATTGTTGTTCTTAAGTCCATTTTAGGCATATTTAGGTTCATGCATTGCATATTTACAATATTCTTTTCTTTGCCATGATTTTGTTGATTATCTTTTATTTGGTAAGAAAAAGATATTGTTTTAGTTTAGTTTGCATTTCAGGTGTTGAGTGTGTAAAAGTTCTATTATTTACCCCCCATTTAACCCATATTTCTGCTGCATTCAAGCATTATTTATTGCATTTAGGTCAGTTTACAGTTAAACATCACAAATATATTAAAAGGCACAGTTTCTACTAAAATTGGTTGTTTTTGCAGGTTGCTGCTGTAGCAGACGGAAAGGGCAGGCGCTTGGCAGTGAAGCAGAAGAGCTGGAACTGGACAAGCAGTCAAGGAGGACGATGCTGCCATGGTTGCCGCCGTGACAGCAAAGGATGACAACAGTTTTGAGGAGAAGAAGCAAAGTGGACCTCGACAGATAGAGAAAATTCAGCTCGTCTGTCGTGTGAAATCACCATATTTTTCCAAGCCCCAGATCGAAAGGAATGTCAAGCCCAAAGTTCAAGGAGAGAAAATCCCAAGAAAGAAGGAGGACGACTTAAAGATAGATTCTCTAAAGATCTAGTCTTTATTAGAGTTGTACTTTAATTTAAAGTTTTAATCCTTGCTAAATTAGAAAACTTGGACCCAAAGCCTATATAAGGGCATGTATTTCGACCTAGGGAGATAATTCACCATTCTCTAGCCTTCTCGCAAACCCTAGCCGTTTTCTTCCTCTCAACATGTTCTAAATTCCCCTTAGGGCCACGAGTTGTTTTGTAAAGTAGTTGCACGAGTTGTTTTGTCTTAGGAATTTTCAGTTCAATAAAATAAACTTCAAGTTCTCTTATTCTGGTTATTAATATCTTGCAAGAGCATCGGGAGAGAATTGTGAGGTTATCAATTTACTTAGCATCGGGAGAGTTAAGTATACGAAATGGATAAGTGCGAGTTCTCTAGTTTATAGTTGAACTATCTCGGACCTAGGGATAGGACGAGGTTAAGTGGCTAAAGAAGAATTCAACAACATCGGTGTTCATCCTTCGATTCACGCCGGGAGGTATCATCAAAGACGTGATCATCGACAGACTTGGACCTAGGGATAGGCCAAGGCACAGCAGGGATTCTTGCCAAACTTGAAGTACAGAGTTGATTGTTCGCTGCCGCGACAAGCAACGGACTGCTGCTGCGACAGGTGCTGCCGCGACGGGGACGACGACAGAACTGGATTTCCTAGACTTAGCAATACCTGCACTACTGAGCAATTCAATACCAGCCCATTCTCTCTATCTTGATTTCTCTACTCTTTTATTTCAGTTCTCTTTATTATTTTCGTGACAACTTTCTCAAATATTTTCTTTACTCTTGTGCAGCAATCTAAGGTGAAGCTATTAGCCCAGTCCCTGTGGAGACGATATCCGATACTTCGTATCACTTTACTAATTGCGTCGTGTATACTTGCATTACAATTGCGATAGACTATTTTACACGCAACAAGTTTTTGGCGCCGTTGCCGGGGACTGGCAACATAACTCTACCTTTTCTTTTACTGCACTTTTTGTTTTTGTTTTTATTTTTCTGTTTTTCTTTGGTTTGTTCTACTCTTGCTTTTCACAAGGTTCCTTGTTTATGCGCAGATTGAAACGAGGTGAAGATCCTGAGTATCCATTAGATCCAGAAATCGAACGTTCATTCAATCTTAAGAACCGAATTCGTCACGTACTAGCCAGGAACGAATACCTTGAGGAACAGTTAGAGACAATGGCACACCAAGGAAACAACCCTCTTGCTGGAGATGGAGCTGTTATACCGCCTGTCGGCGACCCGCCTGCCGCTGCCGGACGACGGTCCTGTCGTGACTACATGTTGAACGATCATGTAGAACTGGAAACCACGCTGCCGGACATAGAAGTTGACAATTTTGAGCTAAAACCTGTTATGTTTAGTATGATCAACAACGCCGATCAATTCAGTGGTGCTGTTACAGAGGATGCTAGGGAGCATCTAAAAATGTTCCAGGAGATCTGTGGTTCGTTTAGGCTACCAGGAGTTAATCCGGAGATACTGAGGCTTCGGTTGTTTCCCCATTCATTGAGGGACAGAGCAAAGACTTGGTGGAATAAACTTACGACGGGTTCAATTAGAACTTGGGCAGATTTGTCTCGTGAATTTTTATCTCATTTTAATCCTTCACATTTATCTGAGCGATCACTTAACGAAATCGCTACTTTTCAACAGGAAGATGACGAGCCGATGCACGAGGCCTGGGACAGATTTACCACTCTTCTACGGAACTGCCCAATGCATGGATTCCCCGTCTGGAACCAGGTAACTAAGTTTTATAATGCTGCCAACTTACAAACTCGTATTCGAATTGATTCAGCAGCAAACGAATTACTACTGGACAAAGACCCGGATGAGGCAATGCAAGTATTGAAAAATCTGGCTAAGAATGAGGAGCAGTTTCCGACAGCAAGAAGAGGGGGTAAACGGGTTCTAGCTGTTAAAGATTATGAGGCCGACAGCACGATGAAATCACAGGTGGCATACCTTACTAAGGCAATGAAAAAGCTCTTGAACGATGATGCACAACATGGATTTGCTGTCGAGGAGGTATGTGACATTTGTGAAGGAAATCACAGTTCGGAGGAATGTCCAATACAGTTAGAAGAGGGAAAGTATGTTGGAAATTACAATAAGCCGAATTACAACTCCAACAACTATAATCCCAACTGGAGAAAGGATCCCAAGTTTTCTTGGAGTAATTCTAATAATGCCCTGAATCCTCAAGCACACAATAATCAGAATTAGGGAGGACCTAGATTGTTAACTCGATAGCAACCACAGCAGCAACAGCCACCAGCTGCCACGAACAGTATACTAGAACAGACTCTGGCTACGTTTATGTCTCAGACAGGAACTTATATTGAGAACATGAATCAGTTTGTCAAGAAGACGAAGACATTCATGGATAAAACAGAGATGCGGATGACAAATCATGAAGCTACTCTGAAATCTTTGGAGACACAGATGGGTCAGGTTTCCCAGCATATCAACCCAAGGCAGACTGGCGGATTCCCTAGCAATACTGAAAATGCTAGGCAGCCCACACATGAGCAGTGTAAAGCCATCACTACTAGGAGTGGGAAGAAACTACCAGGGCCAGAAAAGAAAACTGAAACAGTGAAAAAACTAGCCTTGGACACACCTGTCGAGGAAGCTGCCCCGACAGGTAACAAACAACCTGCTGCCGATAAGCCTGTCACGACAGCAGAAACGATAGAGGAGAAAACTGATGAACCCAAACCTCCTTAGATTCGTATGCAGTGGGAAGGACGTATTGCTGATTATCATCCCCCACCTTCTTTTCCTCAACGGTTACAGCAAGTGAAGCAAGAATCTCAGCTCAAAAAGATTTATGATATTTTTAAGCAGATTCATATTAATATTCCGCTGTTAGATGCCGTGAGGGAGATGCCCGGTTACGCCAAATTTCTCAAAGATGTCATGTCAAAGAAATCTAAATTTGGGGAATTTGAAACGGTTAAGATGACAGAAGGATGCATGAGTATTCTTCATAGGCAGCCACCCCAGAAAAAGAAGGATCCGAGGAGCTTCATCATACCTTGTGTAATCGGAGATAAATATGTGGGTAAGGCACTTTGTGATCTTGGTGCTAGTATTAATTTAATGCCAAATTCTGTTTTTCAAAAATTGGGTATTGGAAAAGCTCGGCCCACGACACTAATTCTGCAGCTGGCAGACCGCTCTTATGTTCATCCGGAAGGAAAAATCGAAGATATTCTGGTAAGAGTGGATAAATTTATTTTTCCTGCTGACTTTCTTGTGTTAGATTGTGAAGCAGATGAAAACGCACCAATCATCCTGGGGCGACCCTTCTTAGCCACGGGAAGATCACTGATTGATGTGGAGAAAGGAGAACTCACCATGAGAGTGAACGATCAAGAAATAAAGTTGAATGTTCTCCAAGCTATGAAGCATGCTGATGCAGGTGAGGAATGCAAGGTTATCACTGAAGTTACCCTTGACCAACCCTGCATCAGGTCGGGCTGTCACGACATAGAAATTGGTCACTGCCTCGGCAGCCACTTACAGGACTGTCATGACAGCACCGACGACAACAACTCCTCAGAATCCGATACATCTGATACTGAAGATCAGGAGGAGGTAAACTGGATAGGCGATCGTCCAGGTAAGTTATTCGAACCTTTAAATTATACTTCGGATAACCATGCAATCCAAAAGCCATCGACTGTTGAGCCCCCTATTTTAGAACTGAAGCCCCTGCTAGGGCAGCTAAAATATGTTTTTCTTGGTTCAAATGATACGTTGCCCGTAATCATCTCTTCCAAGTTGATGCAGGAACAGGAACAGCAGTTAATAGGGATGCTGCAGCAGCACAAAAAGGCTATTGGATGGACGATAGCTGATATTCAAGGCATTAGTCCGGCATTATGTATGCATAAAATCCTTCTCGAGGATGATCATAAGCCGACTATAGATGCTCAAAGGTGGCTAAACAATGCGATGAAAGAGGTGGTGCGAAAGGAGATAATCAAATGGTTAGATGCTGGTATAATTTACGCCATCTCGGACAGCAAATGGGTGAGCTCGGTGCAATGCGTTCCCAAGAAAGGTGGAATGACCGTGGTTACCAACGAAAACAATGAGTTAATCCCAACCAGGACTGTGACCGGTTGGAGGGTTTGTATGGACTATCGGAAGCTTAACAAAGCTACCCGAAAGGACCACTTTCCTTTACCCTTTATTGATCAAATGCTTGATAGATTAGCGGGTAAACCTTACTATTGTTTTCTTGATGATTATTCAGGTTACAATCAAATTGCTATCGCACCGGAAGATCAAGAAAAGACGACATTCACATGCCCGTATGGAACATATGCTTTTAGGAGAATACCTTTTGGACTATGCAATGCACCAGCCACCTTCCAAAGGTGCATGATGGCCATATTCTCCGATATGGTGGAGGACTTCCTAGAGATTTTTATGGATGACTTTTCAGTCTTTGGAAACGATTTTGACAGCTGCCTCGACAACCTACAAAAGGTACTCGAAAGATGTGAAAAAGCAAACTTAGTTTTGAATTGAGAAAAATGCCACTTCATCGTGGACGAAGGGATAGTCATTGGCCATAAGATCAGGTACCGTGGCATAGAAGTTGACAGGGCCAAGATAGAAGTGATCGAAAAGCTGCCGCCGCCGATCACAGTCAAGGGTATTAGAAGTTTCTTGGGACATGCTGGTTTTTATCGAAGATTCATTGCAAATTTCTCAAAAATCACCAAGCCCCTATGCCATCTTCTGGAGCAGAACCGACCCTTTGACTTTAATGATGAATGTACTGAAGCATTCAAGGTTCTGAAGGAAAAGCTGGTAACAACCCCAATAGTACAGCCACCAGACTGGACACTGCCATTTGAGATCATGTGTGATGCTAGTGACTATGCTGTCAGGGCAGCACTTGGGCAGCGAAGAGACAAAATTTTTCATGTCATATACTACGCTAGCAAGACACTGAATGACGCCCAAGTGAACTACACAACCACAGAAAAAGAGTTATTAGCTGTGGTATTCTCCATTGACAAGTTTCGTTCTTACATACTTGGAACGAAGGTAATAGTGCACACAGACCATTCTGCTTTGAAATATCTGTTCGCGAAAAAGGATGCAAAGCCTCGATTGATACGGTGGATCCTGCTATTGCAAGAATTTGACCTTGAAATCAAGGATAAAAAGGGGACAGAAAATCAAGTAGCAGATCACTTGTCAAGGTTGGAGAAGGGACAGAGTCTACCAACTGATGAGACAAACATACTAGAGACCTTCCCAGACGAGCAGCTCTTTGCTGCCGCAATCTCTGCCGCGACAGCCATGGCGGCAGGTAAGTATTCTGAACTTCCTTGGTATGCAGATTTCGTTAATTTTTTAGTTAGCGGAATAATTCCTTCTGACCTTAATTATCAAGCCAGGAAGAGGTTCCAAAATGATGTTAAGCATTATTATTGGGACGAACCTCTTCTTTTCAAAATCTGTGCAGATCAGGTTATAAGGAGATGTATACCACAGGAGGAGCAGAAAGACATACTTCATCACTGCCATGCTTCACAGTATGGAGGACACTTAGGAGGCAACAAAACTGCTGCCAAGGTGCTGCAGTCAGGGTTTTATTGGCCGTCACTGTATAAAGATGCGCAAATCTTCTACAAGAGCTATGACAGGTGCCAAAGGACAGGAAACATCTCAAGGAGAAACGAGATGCCACTGCAGAACATTCTAGAAGTCGAGATCTTCGACGTTTGGGGGATTGATTTTATGGGACCATTCCCATCTTCATGTGGGAATATATACATCCTCCTGGCAGTAGATTATGTCTCTAAGTGGGTTGAAGCTATCGCCAATCAAAAGAATGATGCCAAGACAGTCCAAAAGTTTTTACACAAAAACATTTTTTCTAGGTTTGGCATCCCTGTTGCGTGTAAAAGAGTCTATCGCAATTATAGTGCAAGTGTACACGACACAAGTAGTAATGTGATACGAAGTATCGGATATCGTCTCCACAGAGATTGGGCTAATAGCTTCACCTAGTTTTACTGCACGAAAGTAAAGGAAATAATTGAGAGTTGTCACGAGAATAATAAAGGAAAACGTAAATAAAAGAATAGAGAAATCAAGATAGAGAGAATGGGCTGGTATTGAATTGCTCAGTAGTGCAGGTATTGTATTGCTTAGGAATTCCAGTTCTGTCGTCACGCCTGTCGCCGACAGCACCTGTCGCGGCAGCTGTCCGTTGGTCGTCGCGGCAGCAAACACACCAACTCAGTACGTTCAAGTTTGGCAAGAATCCCAGATCTGCCTTGGCCTATCCCTAGGTCCAAGTCTGTCGATGATCACGTCTTTGACGATACCTCCCGGCGTGAATCGAAGGATGAACACCGATGTGTATGAATTCTTCCTTAGCCACTTAACCTTGCCCTATTCCTAGGCACAAGATAGTTCAACTATAAACTAGAGAACTCGCTCTTATTTCTTTCGTATACTTAACTCTCCCGATGCTAAGTAAATAGATAACCTCACAATGCTCTCCCGACGCTCTTGCAAGATATTAAAACCAAAATAAGAGAACTTGAAGTTTATTTTATTGAACTTGGAAAATCCTAAAACAAAACAACCCTTGCAACTACTTTACAAAACAACCCGTGGCCCTAGGGGGAATTTAGAACATGTCGGTGACGGGTAAACGGCAGAGGGGTTTAGGTTATCGGTTATGGGGTATGATGCCTCCTAGGTTAAATCTATGCCCTTATATAAGCTTTGGGCTCAAGTATTCTAAGTTAACAAGGATTACAACTTTAAATGAAAAGTAAGATTCTAATGAATGCTTAATCTCTAAGGATTCCTACTTTTCAGCCGTCCTCCTTGTTTCATGGGAATTCCTCTCCTTGAGCTTTGGCTTGACATATCTTTTGATCCGGGGCTTGGAAAAATATTTGGCTTTCACACGACAGACGAGCAGATTTTTCTCTATCTATCGAGGTCCACTTTACTTTTCCTCTTCATAAGGCCGCTGTCACCTTGCTGTCACGACAGCTCCATGGCAGCTTCGTCCTCGTCGTCTGCTTGTCCAGTTCAGCTCTTCTGCTTGTCTGCCCAGCGCCTGCCTTCACCGTCTACGATGGCAGCAACCTACAAAATAAGCCATCTTTTAGTAGAATCCGTGCCTTTAATCCATTTGTGATGTTTTACTGTAAACTAACCTAAATGCAATGCAATGATGCTTGAATGCAGCAAAAATATGGGTTAAAAAGGGTGTAAATAATAGAACTTTTACACACTCAACACACCCCCAAACTCAAGTTTTTTGCTTGCCCTCAAGCAACTACGACCTAAAATAAAAAAGAATATAATTTTTTTTTTTGTGGTGGCCTTCAAACAGTGAATTGTCCCTTACCCGTCGCTCATTCTCTATGGCGGTAGCAACCTGTCGGAAAGATTAGGATCTGTCCGGAATCTCCCTATAGTCCTCGTGCAGTGTATGCATGCTTGTGGACAGTTATATGCTAAGACTCTCTTAGTTTCACTAGAATATTCAACTCTTAACTTGAATTTTTATGCCAAAGTTTATCTTTTTGAAGGCACATTTTCATGCTTATTTGATTTTCTGTTTTGACTTGCTTTTTATTTTTCAAGCTAAAGTTTCACTAGAGCCGGTTTCGGGCACCTCTAGCTAACTTCCTAGAGCCAGTTTCGGGCACCTCTAGGGCTATTTTGCTAAACTTCTTTCCTAGAGCCAGTGTTAGGCACCTATAGGGGCTATTCAAGTGCTAAGCTTCCTATTCTAGTTTGGCTAAAAGAAATCTAAGCAGTATAACAGTCACAATGGTGTTTAAGTTTTCAGAACTATAGAAAGGCTCTAAACTTCTCCTTAATCTGTCCTAAAGATGCTGTCACGACAGAGCTGTCATGACAGGTAAGTTAACTTCACAGTTTTAAGCCAACAGTTTAATCTTTTTTTTAGAGAGAACTTAAATAAATAAAAGACACAACAGATTAATAAAAAGATATACTAAGACTCCATTAATGATGGAGGGTTGCCACCCCCAAACTCGAGGGTTGCATTGCCCTCAATGCAAAATGACAGAAAAACAAAAACATGAAGGTAAGTACATCACAAAATATATAAGGCAGGCAGCAATAAAATAAAAGACTTAAATTTTCAATCGCTGTCCTCGCTGCTGCTGCTGACACGGATCTGATGGCGGCGTCTAGGCTGTGGTGGAGGCTGGACAGTTTTCTCAACGAGCTGGACGTCTGAACTGCTGCCATTGTCCCACGTGTCGCTGGTGGAGGTGCTAGCCTTGGGCATCAGCTTCCTGTCTGCCACGTGCTTCTGTCGCTTGACAGGCGTAAACTCCCTCTCTAAATTCCTTCGAATTAGAGGTTCTTCTTCGATGTCGGCTGTAGCTGGCCGCTTGGTTCCACGTGTAGGGCTGTCGACCAGAGGATTCGCAGCTGCCGTCCGGGCAGGTGAAGGGGTGGAGGCAGCAGAATGTGCATGGGGGAGACAGGTGGTGTGGGTGTAGGGGAGGGGATATGAAAATAATGGGCAGGGAAGGTGGGGAAGATGACATCCGTATAATGTAAAGTGTCGGTAATGAAATTTACCGTTGCGTTGGTGAAGTCCCGGATGAAGGTCATCATTCCCATTTGTCGTTCTTCTACCCGTTGGATTGCAGCAAGGATGGTGGCAGAATGGTCTGTCGGGGCGGTGGCGGCTGCAGGTTCTGTGGCAGGCTCCTCATCTGAGTCTGCAGGGGAGGCAGCTGGGTTGAAGGAGTGAATGGGTGTTGCAGCTATGACCTCCATGAGGCTTGAGATGTTGTTGTCAGTCCAGCCACGACCATTGACTAATTTGTCGGTGGATACCTCGGGGACAGCAGCACAGCGGCAGAGAGAAGTTATCGTGAACGGCAGGCAGAGGCGAGAGTCTATTCGATGGGCACAATCCAAAATGCTTTCCCTCATATATCGGCCCCACGTTGATAGGCCTGTCGTGCATAATGGAGTGGATGAGGGCGAGACGCTGCTGGTTCACCGTCGTGTGATGGGAGGACAGCATGATACGTTTTTTGATGAAAGCGTTCCAAAGTTTAGCTTCTGGGAGCAGCTGCCCCCTTTTGACGGAGTGGGGGTTCTTTTTGCTGGTTGTCCATGTTGTTCCTTCCTCTGTCACCTCCGCCATGACAGCATCATAGGCGGCAGCATCGAGGGTGTCGAGAAATTTCTGGTGGGCATCATCATCGGGGCCAAAGAAGAGGCCAAACATGTGGTTGATGCTGTCAGCTGTGAATGGCACCTCCACTCCTCGGATGGTGACAGATGTTGCCATTCTGCTGTCAATGGCAGCGTAGAACTCTCTAACCAGGGTGTCGTTTAGTTCTGCTGGCTGTTCTGCGAATTGCTCCCATAGTTGAGCTCGTATGGCCCTCGCAATGAATGGTCGGAGCCCCATGTTTGGTGCTTTGCGGATGTAGACGAAGCCCCTCTCTTCCCATAATTCCTTGTTGGCAAATGGCGTTGCTGCTGCTGAAGAAGAGGCTGAGGCAGCGCTGCGGCGGGTCTGTCTAGACGACATATTAGTTGCAAAGGTTGTGGAAATGAAGAAAGCAAATAAAAACTAGAGGAGAAAGCAAGGAAGAGTAAGCAGAAGTGAGAAAAATGAAAATGAAAACGGGGTTTTATAGCGGTCGAGGGGCTGCCCGTTTAATGCTGTAACGGCAGGCGTGGATAACGGAGCGACTGTTGGGATTTAGCGTGTCTGACGCGTCTGACACGTATTTATGCGTCTGTTACGCGTCTGCCACACGCTTCTACGTCTGCCGTGTCAGTCTGTTGACAGCCTGTCTTATCCGTCTGCGGCGGCAGCCGAAACGACAGGCTTAATAAATGGGCTCTGTTGGGCTGATGGATGGATGGTGGGCTTGGGTCACTTATCCTTTTCTTCTTGACTCCTTTATTTCCTAAAAACATAAAATAGAAAAAAAAATTATTCAAATAAAATAAACCTAATTACCTAATAAATAATAAAATAATAAAAATAAATAATAAAAATAAAATTTAGGTTAAATTAGGGATGCCTTGTGGGGCATCTCCCAAAGTAACCACTTCCTGTATTCCTGGGGCTTCAGTCCCTTGATAATGCTTGAGGCGCTGTCCATTAACTTTGAATTGGCGCCCGTCTTTTAATGATTGAATTGTGATGGCACCATGGGGAAAAACTTGTACCACTTGGAATGGGCCAGACCATCTAGACTTTAGCTTTCCTGGGAAGAGTTTCAGTCTAGAATTGAACAACAACACAAGCTGTCATGGGCAGAACTGTCGTGGCAGCAACTTCTTATCATGCCACTTCTTTGTTTTTTCCTTGTAGATTCTTGCGTTGTCATAGGCCATTGTCCGTATTTCCTCAAGCTCGTTCAGATCTAACAGCCTTTTCTGGCCTGCCTTGTCCAAGTCCAGATTCATTGCCTTGATTGCCCAGTATGCTTTGTGCTCGATCTCGACAGGCAAGTGGCAGGTTTTTCCATAAATCAGTCGGTATGGAGACATGCCCAACGGAGTCTTAAAAGCTGTCCTATATGCCCATAGTGCATCATTCAGAAGTAGAGACCAATCTTTCCTAGTTGGTTTAACCATCTTCTCAAGAATGTTCTTCACTTCCCTATTGGATATCTCAGCCTGTCCATTGGTCTGTGGGTGGTATGCTGTCGCGATCCTGTGCTTGACACCATATTTCTTCAAGGCGGCAGCAATTACCCTATTATCAAAATGTCTCCCTTCATCACTGATAATCGCCTTAGGGATGCCAAACCTCGAAAAAATGTTTTTGTGTAAAAACTTTTGGACCGTCTTGGCATCATTCTTTTGTGTGGCGATAGCTTCAACCCACTTAGAGACATAATCTACTGCTAGGAGGATGTATAAATTTCCACATGAAGATGGGAAAGGTCCCATAAAATCAATCCCCCAAACGTCGAAGATCTCGACTTCCAGAATGTTCTGCAGTGGCATCTCGTTTCTCCTCGAGATGTTACCTGTTCGCTGGCACCTGTCACAGTTCTTGTAAAAGTCCTGTGCATCTTTATACAGTGTCGGCCAGTAGAACCCTGACTGCAGCACCTTGGCAGCAGTTTTGTTGCCTCATAAGTGACCTCCATATTGAGAAGCATGGCAGTGATGGAGAATGTCTTCTTGCTCTTCTTGTGGTACACACCTCCTTATAACCTGATCTGCACATAATTTGAAAAGAAGAGGTTCGTCCCAATAATTATGCTTGACATCATTTTGGAACCTCTTCCTGGCTTGATAATTAAGATCAGAAGGGAATATTCCGCTAACTATAAAATTAACGAAATCAGCATACCAGGGGAGTTCAGAAGACTTACCTGCCGCCATGGCTGTCGCGGCAGCGATTGCGGCAGCAAAGAGCTTCTCATCTGGGAAGGTCTCCAGTATGTTTGTCTCATCAATTGGTAGACTCTGTCCCTTCTCCAATCTTGACAAGTGGTCTGCCACCTGGTTTTCTGTCCCCTTTTTGTCCTTGATCTCTAGGTCGAATTCTTGTAATAGCAAGATCCACCGTATCAATCTAGGCTTTGCATCCTTCTTTGCGAACAAATATTTCAGGGCAGAATGGTCTGTGTGCACTATCACCTTCGTCCCAAGTATGTAAGAACGAAACTTGTCAATGGAGAACACCACAGCTAATAGCTCCTTTTCTGTGGTGGTGTAGTTCACTTGGGCGTCATTTAATGTCTTGCTGGCGTAGTATATGACATGAAACAGCTTATTTCTGCGCTGCCCAAGTGCTGCCCCGACAGCATAGTCACTAGCATCACACATAATCTCAAATGGCTGTGTCCAGTCTGGTGGCTGTACTATGGGGGCTGTCACTAGTTTTTCCTTCAGAACCTTGAATGCTTCAGTACATTCATCATTAAAGTCAAAGGGTCGGTTCTGCTCTAAGAGATGGCATAGGGGCTTGGTGATTTTTGAGAAATTTGCGATAAATCTTCGATAAAAACCAGCATGCCCTAAAAAACTCCTTATGCCCTTGACTGTGGTTGGCGGCGGCAGCTTCTCTATGACTTCTATTTTAGCCCTGTCGACTTCTATCCCACGGCAGCTAATCTTATGGCCAAGGACTATCCCTTCATCCACCATAAAGTGGCATTTTTCCCAATTCAAAACAAGATTAGCTTTTTCACATCTTTCAAGTACCTTTTGAAGATTGCCAAGGCAGCTTTCAAAATCGTCTCCAAAGACGGAAAAGTCATCCATAAAAATCTCTAGGAAGTCCTCTACCATGTCGGAGAATATGGCCATCATGCACCTTTGGAAAGTGGCAGGTGCATTACAGAGTCCAAATGGCATTTTCCTAAAAGCGTACGTTTCGTAGGGGCATGTGAAGGTCGTCTTTTCTTGATCCTCTGGTGCAATAGCAATTTGGTTATAACCTGAATAACCATCAAGAAAACAATAGTAAGGTTTACCCGCTAATCTATCAAGCATTTGATCAATAAAGGGTAAAGGAAAGTGGTCCTTTCGGGTAGCTTTGTTAAGCTTCCGATAGTCCATACAAACCCTCAAACCGGTCACAGTCCTGGTTGGGATTAACTCATTGTTCTCGTTGGTCACCACGGTCATTCCTCCTTTCTTGCGAACGCATTGCACCGGGCTTACCCATTTGCTGTCGGAGATGGCGTAAATAATACCAGCATCTAACCATTTAATTATCTCTTTACGCACCACCTCTTTCATCGCATGGTTTAGCCGCCTTTGGGCATCAATAGTCGGCTTATGATCTTCCTCCAGGAGGATTTTGTGCATGCATAACGCCGGACTGATGCCTTGAATGTCTGCTATCGTCCATCCAATCGCCTTCTTGTGCTGCCTTAGCATGCTGACTAGCTGTCGTTCCTGTTCCTGCGGCAGCTTAGCAGAGATGATTATGGGCAGTGTGTCATTTGAACCAAGAAAAGCATATTTAAGCTGCCCTGGCAGGGGCTTCAGTTCTAAGGCAGGTGGTTCAATAGTAGATGGCTTTTTGATTAAATGGTTATCCGAAGTATAATTCAAAGGTTCGAATAACTTACCTGGACGATAGCCTAACCAGTTTACCTCCTCCTGATCTTCAGTATCAGATGTATCGGATTCAGAGGAGTTGCTGTCTTCGGTGCTGTCTTCGTTGCTGTCGTGACAGGCTTGTAAGTGGTTGTCGCAGCAGTGACCGAAGTTTATATCATGACAGCCCGACCTAATGTATGGATGATCAAGGGTTACTTCAATGATAGCCTTGCATTCTTCATCCACATCAGCATGTTTCATTGCTTGGAGAACATTCAACTTAATCTCTTGATCGTTCACGCGCATGGTGAGTTCTCCTTTCTCCACATCAATCAGTGATCTTCCCGTGGTTAAGAAGGGTCGCCCTAGGATGACTGGTGCGTTTTCGTCTGCCTCACAATCTAAAACAAGAAAGTCAGCAGGAAAAATAAACTTATCCACTCTTACCAGAATATCTTCAATTTTTCCCTCTGGATGAACGTAAGAGCGGTCTGCCAGCTGCAGAGTTACTATCGTGGGCCGCGCCTTTCCAATACCTAGTTTCTGAAAAACAGACTTTGGCATTAAATTAACACTAGCACCAAGATCACAAAGTGCCTTACCCACAAATTTGTCTCCGATTACACAAGGTATGATGAAGCTCCCCGGATCCTTCTTTTTCTGGGGTGGCTGCCGATGAAGAATACTCATGCAACCATCTGCCATCCTTACCGTTTCAAATTCCCCAAATTTATATTTCTTTGACATGACATTCTTGAGAAATTTGGCGTAACCAGGCATCTCCCTAACAGCATCTAACAGCGGAATATTAATTTGAACCTGCTTAAAAATATCATAAATCTTTTTAAGTTGAGATTCATGTTTAGTTTGATGTATCCGTTGAGGAAAAGGTGGTGGGGGACGGTAATCAGCAATACGTCCTTCCCACTGCATACGAATCTGAGGACGATGTTCTTCATTTTTCTCCTCTGTCGCTTCTGCTGTCGTGACAGGTTCATCGGCAGCAGTCTGTTTATCACCTGTCGGGGCAGCTTCCTCGGCAGGTTTATCCACGGCTGGTTCCTTTTCTGTTTCAGCTTCTCTTTCCGGCCCTGGTAGTTTCTTCCCACTCCTGGTAGTAATTGCCTTACATTGCTCATGTGTGGGTGGTCTAGCACTTTCAGTATTGCTAGGGAATCCTCCATTCTGCCTCGGCTTAATATGTTGAGAAACTTGACCCATTTGTGTCTCCAGAGATTTCAAAGTAGCTTCATGATTTGTCATTCTCATCTCTGTCTTATCCATGAAGTTCTCTGTCTTCTTAACAAACTGATTCATATTCTCAATATAAGTACCGGTCTGAGACATAAAGGTGGCCAGAGTCTGTTCCAATATACTGCTCATGGCAGGTGGTGACTGTTGTTGCTGCTGCGGCGGCAGGTTCTGCAGCAGCTGCTGTCGCGTCAGCAGTCTAAGACCTCCCTGATTCTGATTGTGTGCTTGAGGATTCAGGGCATTGTTAGGATTACTCCAGGAAAATTTGGGATCCTTCCTCCAATTGGGATTATAATTGTTGGAATTGTAATTTGGCTTGTAATTTCCAACATATTTTCCCTCTTCTACATTTATTGGGCACTCATCCCGACTATGATTTCCCTCACAGATGTCACATACTTCCTCAACAGCAAATCCTTGTAATCCATCATCATTCAACAACCTTTTCATTGCTTTAGTAAGGAATGCTACCTGTGATTTCATAGTGCTGTCGGCTTCATAATCCTTGACAGCAAGTACCCGTTTACCCCCTCTTCTTGCAGTCGGAAACTGCTCCTCATTTTTAGCCAGATTTTTCAAAACTTGCAATGCCTCGTCTGGATATTTATCCAATAATAGTCCATTTGCTGCAGAATCAATTCGAATGCGAGTTTGTAAGTTAGCAGCATTATAGAACTTAGTTACCTGATTCCAGACGGGGAATCCATGCATGGGGCAGTTTCGAAGAAGAGTAGTAAATCTGTCCCAGGCCTCGTGCATTGGCTCGTCATCTTCCTGTTGAAAAGTAGCAATTTCATTACGTAATCGCTCAGATAAATGCGAAGGATTAAAACGAGATAAGAATTCACGAGACAAATCTGCCCAAGTTACGATTGAACCCGGTGTTAGTTTATTCCACCAAGTCTTAGCTCTGTCCCTCAATGAATGGGGAAATAACCGAAGACTCAGTATCTCCGGATTAACTCCTGGCAGTCTAAACGAACCATAGATCTCCTGGAATGTTTTGAGATGCTCCCTAGCATCTTCTGTCACAGCACCACTAAACTGCCCGGCGTTGTTGATCATACTAAACATGACAGGCTTGAGTTCGAAGTTATCAACATCAATATCCGGCAGTGTGGTCTCCAGCTCTACATGATCGTTCAGCATGTAGTCACGACATGACCGTCGTCCAGCTGCTGCGGGCGGGTCGCCGACAGGCGGTACACCATCACCAGCGGGCGGATTACGGGCCATCTTCTCTAGCTGTTCCTCAAGGTACTCGTTCCTGTCTAAAAGGTGGCGAAGTTGTTTCTTGAGATTGAAGGAACGTTCGATTTCCGGATCTAATTTATACTCAGGATCTTCGCCTCTTTTAGATCTGTGCATAAACAAGATAACCTTGTGAAAAGCAAGAGTTTAAAGTACTAACGAAAAATAGAAAAAAAAAATTAAAAGAAAAAAACAAAAACAAAAACAAAAACGAAAAGTGCAATAAAAGAAAGGTGTAGTTATGTTGCCAATCCCCGGAAACGGCGCCAAAAACTTGTTGCGTGTAAAAGAGTCTATCGCAATTATAGTGCAAGTGTACACGACGCAAGTAGTAATGTGATACGAAGTATCGGATATCGTCTCCACAGGGATTGGGCTAATAGCTTCACCTAGTTTTACTGCACGAAAGTAAAGGAAATAATTGAGAGTTGTCACGAGAATAATAAAGGAAAACGTAAATAAAAGAATAGAGAAATCAAGATAGAGAGAATGGGCTGGTATTGAATTGCTCAGTAGTGCAGGTATTGTATTGCTTAGGAATTCCAGTTCTGTCATCACGCCTGTCGCCGACAGCACCTGTCGCGACAGCTGTCCGTTGGTCGTCGCGGCAGCAAACACACCAACTCAGTACGTTCAAGTTTGGCAAGAATCCCAGATCTGCCTTGGCCTATCCCTAGGTCCAAGTCTGTCGATGATCACGTCTTTGACGATACCTCCCGGCGTGAATCGAAGGATGAACACCGATGTGTATGAATTCTTCCTTAGCCACTTAACCTTGCCCTATTCCTAGGCACAAGATAGTTCAACTATAAACTAGAGAACTCGCTCTTATTTCTTTCGTATACTTAACTCTCCCGATGCTAAGTAAATAGATAACCTCACAATGCTCTCCCGATGCTCTTGCAAGATATTAAAACCAAAATAAGAGAACTTGAAGTTTATTTTATTGAACTTGGAAAATCCTAAAACAAAACAACCCTTGCAACTACTTTACAAAACAACCCGTGGCCCTAGGGGGAATTTAGAACATGTCAGTGACGGGTAAACGGCAGAGGGGTTTAGGTTATCGGTTATGGGGTATGAAGCCTCCTAGGTTAAATCTATGCCCTTATATAAGCTTTGGGCTCAAGTATTCTAAGTTAACAAGGATTACAACTTTAAATGAAAAGTAAGATTCTAATGAATGCTTAATCTCTAAGGATTCCTACTTTTCAGCCGTCCTCCTTGTTTCATGGGAATTCCTCTCCTTGAGCTTTGGCTTGACATATCTTTTGATCCGGGGCTTGGAAAAATATTTGGCTTTCACACGACAGACGAGCAGATTTTTCTCTATCTATCGAGGTCCACTTTACTTTTCCTCTTCATAAGGCCGCTGTCACCTTGCTGTCACGACAGCTCCATGGCAGCTTCGTCCTCGTCGTCTGCTTGTCCAGTTCAGCTCTTCTGCTTGTCTGCCCAGCGCCTGCCTTCACCGTCTACGATGGTAGCAACCTACAAAATAAGCCATCTTTTAGTAGAATCCGTGCCTTTAATCCGTTTGTGATGTTTTACTGTAAACTAACCTAAATGCAATGCAATGATTCTTGAATGCAGCAGAAATATGGGTTAAAAAGGGTGTAAATAATAGAACTTTTACACACTCAACAATCCCTAAGGCGATTATCAGTGATGAAGGGAGACATTTTGACAACAGGGTTATTGCTGCTGCCTTGAAGAAATACGGTGTCAAGCATCGGATCGCGACAACATATCACCCACAGACCAATGGATAAGCTGAAATATCTAATAGAGAAGTTAAGAACATTCTTGAGAAGATGGTTAAGCCAACTAGGAAGGATTGGTCTTTACTCCTCAATGATGCATTATGGGCTTATAGGACAGCTTTTAAAACTCCATTGGAATGTCTCCGTACCGATTGATTTATGGGAAAACATGTCATCTACCTGTCGAGATAGAGCACAGAGCATACTGGGCGATCAAGGCAGTGAATATGGACTTGGACAGGGCAGGGCAGAAAAGGCTGTTAGATCTGAACGAAATTGAAGAAATCCGGAAAATGGCCTATGACAATGCAAGAATCTACAAGGATAAAACTAAGAAGTGACATGACAAGAAGCTGCTGCCACGACAGTTCTGCCCAGGGCAGCTTGTATTGTTGTTCAATTCTAGATTGAAACTTTTCCCAGGGAAACTGAAGTCTAGATGGTCTGGCCCATTCCAAGTCGTACAGGTTTTTCCTCATGGTGCCATCACAATCCGATCATTAAAAGACGAGCACCAATTCAAAGTCAACGGACAGCGCTTAAAGCATTATCAAGGGACTGAAGCCCAAGGAATGCAGGAAGTGGTTACCTTAGGAGATGCCCCACCTGGCATCCCTAATTTAACCTAATTTTTATTTTTATTTTTATTATTACTTAATATTTATTAGGAAATAAGATTTAGGAAATAAGATTTATTTTATTTGAATAATGTTTTTATTTTTCTGTTTTTAGGAAATAAAGGAGTCAAGAAGAACAGGAGAAGTAAACTCAGCCCACCATCCATCCACCAGCCCAACAAAGCCCACAAGTTGAAGCCTGTCGTTACAGCTGCCGCAACAGACGCGGAATATACAGGCTGTCAACACGCTGTCACGACAGACACAGAAACACGTCACAGACGCGTAACAGACGCAGAAAAGCGTGACAGACGCGTCAGACACGCTAACGCATAACAGCTAGCCCCGTTATTCGCGCCTGCCGTTACAGCTTCAACGGGCAGCAAATCCTTCTATATATAACCCCGTTTCATTTTTCATTTTCACTCACTTCTACTCTTCTTCCTTGCTTCCTCTAGTTTTTACTTGCTTTCAATTTTTATTTCCACAACCCTTGCAACAATGTCTTCCAGGCAAACCCGTAGGAATGCTGCTTCCGGTTCCACACCGACAGCAACCATCCTACACCCCTTTGCAATCAGAGATATGTGGGAAGAGAGGGGTTTCATTTACAACTCAGAGGAGGAAAATCTGGGCCTCCAGCCATTCATAGCCCGGAAGATTCGAGCGTTACAATGGCAGACTTTTGCGGAGCAGCCTGAAGAAATGAACGTCACGTTGGTTCGAGAATTTTATGCTGCCATCAGCAGCAGGACGGCGACAGCGGTGATTGTCCGAGGGAAAGAGGTGCCGTTTGCAGCTGAGTACATTAACACATTGTATGGATTCTACATCGGCAACAATGACGATGCCCACCAACAGTTCCTCAACACACTAGACCCTGCTGCCTATGATGCTGTCATGGCAGAATTGACAGAGGAGGGAACTGAATGGAACACCAGCCGGAAGAATCCACGGATAGTAAAGCGGGCCCAGCTACTTTCGGAGGCGAAGTTATGGAATGCCTTCATAAAAAAGAGGATCATGCCGTCATCCCACAATACCACGGTCGACCAGCCGAGGTTAGCTTTGATACACTCCATTCTACATGAACGGCCCATTAATGTGGGCAGCTATATTCGTGAAAGCATTTTGGAGTGCACGCACAGACCGACGGGTCCCCTTTACCTCCCATACCTCATCACCTCACTCTGCCGTGGCCATAACGTCCCAGAAGTGAACACTGACCATCGAGTCCAAGGGAACGGTTGGACAGAAAAGAAAATACTGAGCCTCATGGAACTGACCGCTGCCACCCCTCTGTCGTCATTTGATCCAGCTGCCACAACAACCAACACGACAGCGCAGCCACAGACTGAACCAGCTACCGCAGCAGCCGCCCCGACAGACTCTTCCTCCCAGATTTTAGCTGCCATTCATAAGATGGAGGAACGACAGCTGGGTTTAATGACCTTCATCAGGGATTTTGCTGCCTCTACGGTAACTTTTATACAAAATTCTTTAAATTTCCCTGATGTTGTCTTCCCCACATTTCATGCACATTACTTTACTGTCACTACACCTACCCACACTCCCACACCTGCTGCCACACCACAAACACCTCCTGCAGCATCTACACCAACACCTGCCACGACAGCTGCTGGCAGTAACCCTGCAGCAGAGACTTCTGCCCGTAGGACAAAGAGAAAAACGGCGACGGAAGAACTTGACGCCTTCATTACCGGTTTATCGTCCTCTTCCGTGTGGGCCGCCAGCGACAATGAACCCTCCATCAAGAGGAATCTCTCGAAGGAGTTTTCACCGGTCAAAAGGCAGAAGCGAATGGCAGACAAAAGTAATATGCCAAAAGCCAGCGGCAGCCGCAATGACGGCAACAGCCATAATAGCAGCAGCAGTGAGGAAAGCAGCGGCAGTTCTGAAGTTCAGGTTGTGGAGCAACCCCCTCATATCTCCCCGACCAGAATCCAACCACCGAGGGAGGCCAAAACAAAGAACACATCTGCCTCCCCCATTTCCCAGCCAGCTCCGAAAGCTAGAGCCCGCCGCCAGATCAAACTCAGCAGCAGCAGCGAAGACAACGAATAAAATTTAAGTTTCTTATCTTATTATTGCTGCCTGCTATATATTTTGTGATGTACTGTTTTTATTTTATTTTTATCTGTCATTTTGCATTGAGGGCAATGCAACCCTTGAGTTTGGGGGTGGCATCCCTCCATCAATGGAGTCTAATTTAGTTTTAATGGTGTCTTTTACTTAGTTTTTTTTAGTTAAAAAAAAGAAGAAAGATGAAAATATTGAAAACTTTGGCTGAAAACTGTGAACTGAACTTACCTGCCGTGACAGCTCTGTCGTGGCAGTGCCTTTAGGATAGTTTTAGGAGAAGTTTAGAGCCTTTCTATAGTTCTGAAAACTTAAACACCATTGTGACTGTTATACTGCTTAGAACTCTTTTAGTCAACTAGAATAGGAAGCTTAGCACTTGAATAGCCCCTAGAGGTGCCTAACACTGGCTCTAGGAAAGAAGTTTAGCAAAATAGACTCAACAGCCCTAGAGGTGCCCGAAACCGGCTCTAGGAAGTTAGCTAGAGGTGCCCGAAACCGGCTCTAGTGAAACTTTAGCTTAAAAAATCAATGAAATCGAGTTAAAACAGAAAATCAAAGGAGCATAAGAAGTGCCTGCAAAAAGATAAACTTGGCATAAAAATTCGAGTTAAGAGCTGAAATATTCTAGTGAAACTAAGAGTCTTGGCATATAACTGTTCACAAGCATGCACACACTGCACGAGGACTATAGTGAGATTCCGGACAGATCCTAGATTATCCGACAAGGTGCTGCCGCCACAGGGAACGAACGACGGGTAAGGGAAGGTCCACTGTTTAAAGCCAAAACAAAAATATTTCATTTTTCTTTTAAGTCTTAGTTGCTTGAGGGCAAGCAAAAACTTGAGTATGAGGGTGTGTTGAGTGTGTAAAAGTTCTATTATTTACCCCCTATTTAACCCATATTTCTGCTGCATTCAAGCATTATTTATTGCATTTAGGTCAGTTTACAGTTAAACATCACAAATATATTAAAAGACACAGTTTCTACTAAAATTGGTTGTTTTTGCAGGTTGCTGCTGTAGCAGACGGAAAGGGCAGGCGCTGGGCAGTGAAGCAGAAGAGCTGGAACTGGACAAGCAGTCAAGGAGGACGATGCTGCCATGGTTGCCGCTGTGACAGCAAAGGACGACATCAGTTTTGAGGAGAAGAAGCAAAGTGGACCTCGACAGATAGAGAAAATTCAGCCCGTCTGTCGTGTGAAATCACCATATTTTTCCAAGCCCCAGATCGAAAGGAATGTCAAGCCCAAAGTTCAAGGAGAGAAAATCCCAAGAAAGAAGGAGGACGACTTAAAGATAGATTCTCTAAATATCTAGTCTTTATTAGAGTTGTACTTTAATTTAAAGTTGTAATCCTTACTAAATTAGAAAACTTGGACCCAAAGCCTATATAAGGGCATGTATTTCGACCTAGGGAGATAATTCACCATTCTCTAGCCTTCTCTCAAACCCTAGCCGTTTTCTTCCTCTCAACATGTTCTAAATTCCCCTTAGGGCCACGAGTTGTTTTGTAAAGTAGTTGCAAGGGTTGTTTTGTCTTAGGAATTTTCAGTTCAATAAAATAAACTTCAAGTTCTCTTATTCTGGTTATTAATATCTTGCAAGAGCATCGAGAGAGCATTGTGAGGTTATCAATTTACTTAGCATCGGGAGAGTTAAGTATACGAAAGGGATAAGTGCGAGTTCTCTAGTTTATAGTTGAACTATCTTGGACCTAGGGATAGGACTAGGTTAAGTGGCTAACGAAGAATTCAACAACATCGGTGTTCATCCTTCGATTCACGCCGGGAGGTATCATCAAAGACGTGATCATCGACAGACTTGGACCTAGGGATAGGCCAAGGCACAGCAGGGATTCTTGCCAAACTTGAAGTACAGAGTTGATTGTTCGCTGCCGCGACAAGCAACGGACTGCTGCCGCGACAGGTGCTGCCGCGACGGGGACGACGACAGAACTGGATTTCCTAGACTTAGCAATACCTGCACTACTGAGCAATTCAATACCAGCCCATTCTCTCTATCTTGATTTCTCTACTCTTTTATTTCAGTTCTCTTTATTATTTTCGTGACAACTTTCTCAAATATTTTCTTTACTCTTGTGCAGCAATCTAAGGTGAAGCTATTAGCCCAGTCCCAATGGAGACGATATCCGATACTTCGTATCAGTTTACTACTTACGTCGTGTATACTTGCACTACAATTGCGATAGACTATTTTACACGCAACATCAGGCCTAGAAGTTGTTAGGAGGAGGACATACCAGAGGAGAGGATACTGAGGCAGCAAGCCTAGGAGCTGTACTGACGCAGTTTCAAGCAGAGAAAGCTGTTGCCAAGTACCTACTGGTCAGGGCAGCAAGCTGAGGAATTGGAGAATTGGAGTGCGATCTGTAGAGCAGAAAATCCTGATTCTAACGAAGCCACCCACTCAATTATCTGACGCCTGGAATAGCTGACAGAGCCGCCGAAGGAGGAAATCGAGATAACTTGCGGTGCAAGGCAACGAGAAGAAGTCCACATTCAACTCAAAGAAGTTAGAATTAAAGGTTGCATTTAATGCAAAAGCTACTTTGAAGACTTCTACTCCAAGGGGGACTTGACCTAGCTAATGCCTATATACTTGACATATTTTGTAATTGAAGACGTCTAAGGTTTTCCTTTCAGCATAATTTAGGTTTTATTGCCGCCATTATGTTCTAAATTCTTTCTTGGGTTTGGGTTATGTTGTAAACTAGTGTGAGAATGGTTGTTTAGGAATTAAGTTTGTTTTTGCAATAAAACATCAAGGTTTGCTTATTCCATGCTATTCATAGTTTTCAATTAAGTTCGAAAGATTAGTTGTCAACTATCTATTTGTTCAGTATCGAGAGAGTCAAACTCACGAAAGAGATAAGTACGATCCTCATCCTAATTAGGTGTTGATCAATTCGGCCTAGACATAGGTGTGAGTTTAAGGCGGCTAAAAGAGGACGAACCAAGGTTGCTGTCTTTGCAAGATTCACACCCTGACGGGTATTATCTGCAGTGGGTAACAACAACATTCTGACTTAGACATAAGCGGGATCAATATCGAAGCGTTCTGCCGAGCCTTGAAGGTCTGCCGAGTTTGCCGCCGAGACATTAGTCTGTTCCCTTACCGAGGCAGCGAAAGCGTCAAAGCAGTCAATCTGCCATCCTCTGCCGAGGTAGCAAAGTCTGGCAACGCAAAGCAACTTAACATATTTAACGTAGTTTCACGGTAGGGAGCAGCATAATCTGACCCATCCTATCACTCTGATCCTTTCAATCAATTTATTTGTGTTTTATTTATTTTTACTTCTTTCATAAACTAAAATTATTTGTGTATTTACTTTTCTTTGTGCTGGAATTGCAATTCGAGTAAGCTGTCCAATCCTTTTGGGAGACGATATCTTTTATACTATAACTTGATAGGAGTGTGCACTTGCGCTCATATTTAGAGAACACCCAAACGCTCTACAATATCTAATATATCTCAATTAAAAATTCAAAACAGTAGCAATACATGCATTTCCATGCTCATATCAATCCTCATTAACATCTCAAACAAAGCAGCCCCAAAGATGCACATTAATCACCTTACTAAGCAACCAATTTAAGCATGCTTCCACGTTTTTATTTTCAACCTTCTTCCCTTATTAAAATTACCAGCCTTAGTTTAGGTTCATTTCATGCATTTAACATTGCTAAAATTTAAATAAAAAACAACAATGGTTAGAACACTAGTCCTAACCCTAAGGTAACTACACTCACAAACTCCAAGCTTAAACTTGATCCTTGATAATGTTTCCTTTACTCCTCATTTGAGATTGCCCAATCCTTGCTTCTTCCTCAATCCCTTGATCTTGTTGTTCATAGAATTACACATAGAAATCACATTAAAATCCATAGTCATGCATTCTATCAAGAATATGTAAGTTTTAATTCCAAGTATACTAAAATGTCCTAATCTGGCAGATTTGAGTATCAGCCACTAAACTGGTCATAACTTTTTATATAAAACTCCAAAATTCAATGATCATAAATACTTAGAAGGTAATTCGCTAAGCTATCTAACCATGTAGGCCTCATATTTTTATCATTTCTGGATTGATACAGTTTAATGTTTAAAGTTAGTACAATTTCCAAAATTCAAATCTGCCTGTTTGCATATAAGGTACTTTAAGCCTTAATTTAACCTTGTTACCTTAATTCACTTCCAAAACCCTTTCTAATATAGTTCATACCATCTATCTACTATATTTTCAAGTCCTTAGCAAACCCTTTACTCAACAGATTAGTCAACAATTTTATACAAATTCTAGATTAGTCCAGTTTTACTCTCTATGTTACTAATTTATTTAATTCACTAAATTAAGTCATTCAAGGTCCAATTCAAGTCACCAAGATTTTTCCAACATAATTCCCTGTTTCTAAACAAGATTTCTAGAATTTATTACTTAGCAAAATAATCCCTTAATTTTGCAGATTTAACCGAATTGCCCAGATTTTCCAGATTCAAACTTATGTGTGACCAATTTTGTTCTAACATAGTTTCTAGCAATTCTATGAAAATTTTCATTATTCCAGGACCTATAACCCATATTAAATTCAATTTTCTACAACTTTTCCTGCGGAAATGTTTCCAGTTCGATCTCTAACATGTTAAAAAATTCAGATTTCTATAAGATATACTACTTGTACGAATCTGGGCAGATATGTATACATTTCAACAACTTTTTCTTAGTACTTGTATTCTATTTCCAGTTCTTAATATAAACCTAGCAAATTTCAAGATTATCAACATCTTAAACTCAACAAAATTTACAGATTTTTATCACTAAAACAACAAAGAAATCAAAATGGGAATCAGTTAACTACAACTTACGAGCTTTATCTACACATGCATGAAGTTAGATCAAATTTCCAGCCATGAATTTTGCTCAAGCTTTTTCTCTTTGGTTCGGTTATGGAGATGAGAAAAATGTATGAAGAGTGAATGGAAAGTTTTGGTTCTCTCTTTGAGTAGAGTTAGTGGCCGGTCACCCCCTTCTAATGACACATGGTGTATCCTAAGCCATGTGTCATCATTTTCATTTTTAGCTATAATCACTAATTAATCCTTTAATTACTGTATACTATCATGCTAACTTCTATTATCAATGTGTGTTTTATAGTTTTAGGTAATTTACATTTACATATATATATATATATATATATATATATATATTATATAATATTACATAAATCATAAAACATAGCTTAGTTTAATTAACAATATAAGTTTCATTCTAGTCTTTTGTTAAAGTGTAAAATATTTACACTTTCCTTGATAATTAATTTAGGGTTTCTGACTAGGTATATTTTGGGGTATTAAAACTCCTCCCCCCCTTAAAAATAAATTCATCATCGAATTTACCTGAATCTAACATATGAGGATATTGTTTCTTCATCGTATCCTTGGGTTCCTACGTCGCTTCTTCGACTTTTTGGTTTCTCCATAGAACTTTAACAAGGGGTACATTCTTTTTGCGGAGTCGTTTGACTTCGTTATCAAGGATCCATACGGGTTCCTCCTCGTAGGATAGATCAGGGTTCAGTTCCACTTCTTCGGGTTCAAGAATATGCGATTGTTCGTATCGGTATCTTCCGAGCATCGAGACGTGGAAGACGTTATGGATTTTATCGAACTCTGGAGGAAGTGTAAGTCGATAAGCTACTGGATCAATCTTTTCAATGATTTCAAAGGGTCCGATAAAGCGAGGTTTGAGTTTCCTTCTCTTGCCAAATCGGAACACTTTCTTCCATGGAGAGACTTTAAGAAAGACTTTATCTCTGACTTCATACTGGATTTCTCTATGTTTCAGATCAACGTAAGACTTTTGACGATCGAAGGCTTGTTTCAAACGGGAATGAATAACTCAAATTTGTTCTTCAGTTTCCCGAAGCAATTGTGGTCGTAACACCTTGTTATTGCCAAGTTTAGACCAACAGAGAGGAGTTCGGCATCTTCTGCCATACAACACTTCAAAAGGAGCCATTTGAATCGAAGATTGGAAACTGTTGTTGTAGGCGAATTCGACTAATGGTAACGATTTTTCCCAGTTCTTTCCGAAGTCGATGATACAAGCTCGGAGCATGTCTTCAAGAATTTGAATCACTCGCTCGGATTGTCCATCACTTTGTAGATGGAAAGCCGTACTCAAGTTCAACTTGGTGCCAAGAGCTCGTTGAAGAGTCATCCAGAAACGAGCTGTGAATCAGAGATCTCGATCGGAGACAATTGAGATAGGAATTCCGTGCAAACGGGTGATTTCCTGGATGTAGAGATCGACCAGAGTTTCCAAACTATAGTTCATACAGATTGGAATGAAATGAGCAGATTTGGTGAATCTATCAACAATAACCCAGATAACGTCATACTTTCTTGAGGAGCAAGGAAGACCAGATACAAAATCCATTGTGATTCTTTCCCATTTCCATTGTGGAAATTTGAGAGGTTAGAGCAATCTGGTAGGGACTCGGTGCTCGGCTTTCACATGTTGGCAATTCAAACACTTCGAGACATAGTCGTTGATAGCTGATTTCATTCTGGGCCACCAATACAAGGGCTTGAGATCCTTGTACATCTTAACCGATCCAGGGTGGATCGAGAAAGAACTTTGATGTGCTTCTTGCAGAATTTCTCCTTGTAATTCATTGCTCTTAGGAACACAAATTCTATCTTTGAAATATAGAAGTCCGTTCGATTTAACGGAGAAGTCGGAATTAGACTCAAGCTTTGAAACAATCTTCTGTTGTTCTGGATCAATTTGTTGAAGCTATTTGATCCTTGTGATTAAAGTAGATTGGACTTGGAGTTCACATAGATAATTCTGAGCCTTTCATAGCCGGAAATGAGCATTAATAGCCAAGGAAGCTACGAACAAACAATTTAGACAGATTACTTAGGATAAAAGAAAGATTTCGAATGCTCCCTTGCTTGACAAGGAGGTGTTTGAATCCTTTCTTATCTAGCAAGAAAGAATTTTGAATAGTTTCTTTAAGTACAAGAATGGATATTTTGAATTTTAGAGAATTTAAAAAAAATGCTTACCAAGATTCGTTTTCAACTAAGGGCGTCAGCAACCACGTTAGCTTTTCCCGGATGATAATCTATGGTCAGATCATATTCTTTGAGTAATTCTAACCATCTCCTCTGCCTTAAGTTCAAGTCTTTTTGAGTGAGTAGGTACTTGAGACTCTTGTGATCAATAAACAATTTGCATCTTTCACCATACAAGTAGTGTCTCTAGATTTTGAGCGCGAACACAATAGCCGCTAGCTCGAGATCGTGTGTAGGATAGTTCAACTTGTGAGGCTTTAATTGCCGGGAGGCGTACGAGATCACATTGCCTTCTTGCATCAAAACACAACCAAGGCCCGAGTGTGATGCATCGCTGTACACCACGAACACTTTTCCCGATTTGGGTTGAATAAGGACCAGGGCATGAGTCAAAGCTTGCTTGAGTTGGTCAAAGCTTAGTTGTTGCTTTTCCGACCACTCAAAGACTTCATTCTTTCGAAGGAGATTGGTTAACGGTGCGAAGATCATTGAGAAACCTTTCACGAATCTTCGATAATGCCCAGCTAAACCGAGAAAACTTCGGACCTCCCTCACATTTCTCGGGGGTCTCCAATCAAGGATGGCTTGGGTTTTCTTGGAGTCGAATTTGATTCCCTCAGATGAAATGATGTGTTCGAGGAATGAGACTTCTGATAACCAAAATTCACACTTAGTGAACATGGCGAACAATTGGTGTTCTCGGAGCGTTTGGAGCACGATTCGGAGATGTTTGGCGTGTTCTTCCTTGTTCTGGGAGTAGAAAAGGATGTCATCAATGAAAACGATGACGAACTTATCGAGATAAGGTTTGAAGACTCGATTCATTGGGTCCATGAACGCAGCAGGGGCATTCGTTAACCTGAATGGCATTACTAGGAATTCGTAATGACCATATCGAGTTCTAAAAGCAGTTTTGGGCACATCTTCCTCCTTCACGCTCGTTTGATAATAACCAGATCAAAGATCAATTTTGGAGAACACGACTGCATTTTTGAGTTGATCGAACAAGTCCTCGATCCTAGGCAAAGGATATTTGTTTTTTTATGGTTACTTTGTTCAGTTGCCGGTAATCAATGCAAAGCCGCATCGTAATGTCTTTCTTTTTCACGAACATGACAGGAGCACCCCAGGGAGAAGTGCTAGGTCGGATGAAACCTTTGTCCTCGAGTTCTTGTATTTTCTTCTTAAGTTCTTTCAGCTTAACAAGTGCCATAGGATAGAGTGTAATGGACACCGAGTTTGTTCTGGGCTAAACTTCAATGTTGAATTCGACTTCTCGAATCGGATGGAGTCTAGAAAGTTCATCGGGAAAGACATCAACAAACTCAGATACAATTGGCATTTCGGTTAACCCAAAGTCTAATTCATCTTATAAAACCATAGCGGCAAAAATAGATGTCAGTTTCTTGTCAATCAATAGGATCGACTCTTTTCCTAAACCCCTTAGATACAATCTTTTATTCCGACAGTCTATCCAAGCTTCGTGTCTACCCAACCAGTCTAGACCTAATACTAAGTCAAATTCACATTCAGGTAAGACATACATATTACAT
The DNA here is from genome assembly GCA_030270665.1 of Hibiscus trionum. Classification (NCBI taxonomy): domain Eukaryota; kingdom Viridiplantae; phylum Streptophyta; class Magnoliopsida; order Malvales; family Malvaceae; genus Hibiscus; species Hibiscus trionum. The sequence goes on from BSYR01000011.1 coordinate 22,896,785, forward strand.
GGGAAGGGTACATTCCGAATAGTTACCTGGCAATTCCTACAGAGCAAATTAATAGGCATATTGTTGAGTGGATCGCAAGATCGATATAAACCAAGAGGGGGTGAATTGGAAATTTAAAGGTTTTGTGGTGGAAATTGCAAATTAAAATTGATAGACACGGGATTTAGAGTGGTTCAAGTTCCAAATGAACTCTACATCCACTACCTTAGCTTCACTAAGGATTTGCAACAATTCCACTAATTGCTCTTCCCCTTTTCTAGGCTAAGGAGGCAACCCTTACAATTTCGGTTGATTTTTCTACCCAAAAATCAACCCAATCCTCACACAAGTGAACAAACAAATTTGTTGGCTAATAAGGTATCTCTCAATACAAATGATAGCCCAATTACAAGCACTCAACCCAATTGAACAATATATGAATGAAAATTACAATTGGGGTTTCTAGACAAAATGGGATTTTTGCACAATTGCTTGGATTTAATGTTTGGATGTTTGCTTTTGGATCAATAGTTGTTGCTGGAGCTTTTAGAGGTCTTTTTTATACCTTCTCATTGATTTCTAGCCGTTGTGGTTGTTGCACTCATCAATAGAGCCGTTGGGGATGTTATCTCACCACCATAAATGCAGTCTGCAACAACCCGTTTCGAAACGCGGGGTACCTGTTTCGGAACGGGCTAAAATAGAAAGAACCGTTGGGGTGCATTTAAGAGCCTGTTTCGAAACGCCTTAGGGCCGTTTCGAAACACTTTTGCCACTGTCAAGGGTCGTTTCGAAACAGTCTTAGCCCGTTTCGAAACACCCTAACAGTTTTCAGAAAATCAGTTAAAAACAACTTCAACGGTCAAGTTTTTCAATTTAAACTTAAGAAATGTTTCGAAATGCTTGGCCTCGTTTCGAAACGGTTTTGCTACTGTCAAGGGTCGTTTCGAAACAGCCTTAGCCCGTTTCGAAACACCCTATTTTTCTTTAAGAATTCAGTTAAAAATTATTGCAACCGTTAAGTTTTTTCAAAACAAATATGAAGAACAGTTTCAAAACGTGTGAGACCGTTTCGAAACGGGTTCAAGTGTTCTTAAGCCGTTTCGATACACGTTTCGGAACAGGGGTTGGCAGTGATGAAAATGTTTCGAAACGCCTTAGGCCGTTTCGAAACAGGGACTTGAAAATCACTGTTTTGGCTTTAAACACTTAGAAAAATATTTGAAAAAACTTTGTTTTTAACTTGGGCATAATCTTAAAATTATATGGGGGTATTTTGAGGACTTAAAATTTGTTTTGACATTTTCAATTTAGTCCTTAGGTTTTTAGTTATATCAAAATTAAAATATTTGTTTCACAATCTCCCCCTTTTTGATATAACAAAACCAAAGTTAGAATTTTTAAGAATTTTGAAAGTTTTGAAAATATTCTAACTCCCCCTTAATTTAAGATAGGTTTTTAAAGTTAAAAAATGTTTGACTTGAAATCCAAGTTGTAAAGCTTTAAAAAACCTTTTAAAAATTTAAAACGAATTTTAGTTTGTGGCTCTTTAATTTCTTCTCCCCCTTTTTGTTAGATCAAAAAGAATAATGAAAGCTCATAGAGAAGACAATGGATTAGTACCAATAAGCATTAATAAGCAACCATAATATTAATTCATAATATCAAAATATCCAAAACATAAACCAACATTAAGTTCATAATAAAATCCCAAACAAAAGATCAAAAGCATAGGTTCCTAAAACATAATAAAACATAAAAAATTCAATCTTAATCCTAAAATGTATAGATAATATGATATGATATGATATGATATGATATGAAGATCCTAGGCCTCGTCATCATCATCCGAAGTATCATCATCGCTCTTGACTTGAGAATGGTGAAACTTCGTCCATTGCCCATAGAGAGTAGAGAAGGACAAATCCAAGTTTCAATGGGAAGTCTCAAGAGTATGAAGGCGATCCTCGACATTCTTCAAACGATTGTCCATGGCATTAAAACCCGAAGCAATGCTAGTATCCAAAGCATTGAACCGCTCGGTAAGGAGAGCCGTGAGGGCTTCATTGTTTCCAACTTGAACTTGCAGTGGAGGAGCAACGGGAGGAGGAACAGCTTCTCTATCAACTCTTTCCCAAACATCATTCACATATTTAAACCCGGACTTGCGAAGGGAGGACTCACCAATCTTGGACTTACGAGGTTCCGGAGAGTCGTAGGTACAATCGATACCAAGGTCATTAAAGATGTAGCTCAAGATTGTGCCATAGGTAAAAGACTTCAACTCATTTGTGTCAATAAGCTTAACATTATTGACCATCTCGGCAAAAATAATCTTGGGCACATTAGGTCGCTGACCTTTACGGAAACATTCAAGCCAAAAATGATCAGTTTGACGGATATGAGAGTATTTACCTCCGGAAGGTCGAATGGACCATGAAACCATCAAGTGAAGAACGCGATCGTGCACATCCAAAGTAAGTGTCGGACCGGTGAAAGTGCCAAAGTGACGTTCATCCTCAAGACCCTCATCTTTAAGTTTAAAAATTGACTCCAAGAGAGCAATATTAACAATAAAATTTTTGCCCAATATGAAAGATTCAATTCCTATAATCTCGGTTTTGGTCTCATCATGAATAAAACGAGCATTAGAGTAAAAAAGGAGTACCATGTGTTTGTAGCGAATATCCGGAATACTTAAGAAAAAGAGAAGATTCCACTCACTCAAACACTCGAGATAACGGAATAGGAATCGCTCGGAATTGAGGAAATCAAGATCAATGACACGTTCTCTACGAACTTCAAAATCCTTGACATAAGTAAAGCGAGCTCGTATCTCCGGAGTTCGAAGGGATTTCTGAAAAAGCTGAGCGAGGTTCGGACGCATACTCAAATCACCGGTTTGAATGGCCTTACGCTTTTTGTTAGCTTGTTCCGCCATCTAAAAACATTAAGCAAGTATGTTTTAAAATTAAGTGTATGCATTGATATTTAAAATCAATCCAATAATAAATCCCACTTAGGTTTTTGAAACAAAATTAAAAAAAATAAAACAGTAAAAAAAATACGACTAAAAAATTTTATATTCGAATCAAAAAATCTGAAATTTTGGAAAAATTTTACAAAAAAATGGAAAACCCACACATGAAAACGTATAATTTATACAAAAATAAAATTTTCTATCCTAAGATTCGAACATAATTTGAAAGAAAAAGAAAAATAAGAAAAATACCTTAGTTAGGGATTTTGGATGATTTGATGAAAATCCTTGCACAATGTTGATGAAACTTGCTTAGACTTGAGTTTTAGAGTAAAACCCCTCACAATTTTGTGAAAAACAATGAGTTTGAGAGGGTATTTATAGAGAGAGAGGCGGTTTAGGGTTTTAGGGTTTTTTAAGAGTTTGATAAAAAGTAGAATTTTAACATTAAAAGCCCTAAATAAAGCTATCCGCGATGCCGTTTCGGAACGGTCAGGACCGTTTCGAAACGAGACGACTAGGGTTTTGACCGTTTTAAGATCGTCAGCTGACCGTTTCGATACGGTGTTGACCGTATCGAAGCCCTGTTGACCCGTATCGAAACACGTTTCGATACACCCCTTGGCAGTAGCCAAAACGTTTCGAAACACATTGGAGGCGTTTCGAAACGCCCTTCTCTCATAACTGGATTTAAGGTATCCGTATTGAAACAGGGTCACCCGTTTCGATACACCTGGGTCTGGAAGTGCAGATGAGGCTCTAAAAGTGTAGAAAAATGAGTTTTTCTTAGGCCTAACATGCATAAATGTCATGAATGAGCAGGCAAAACATATTCAAACATAAACATACTCCCCCTAGCTATAAGCATGGATAAAATTAGGAGTCTAAACACATTAACATGGCATTTCACAAGATCAAGCAAATTTAAACACAAAAGAGGTCCTAAAAGGTCAAGATAGGCTAGCTAGACCTAACTCTCTCCTAAGGGACCAAAAACGCTCTTTGTCTAAGGGTTTTGTAAATATGTCCGCTAATTGATTCAAGGTGTCTACATACTCTATAACCACATCTTCCTTAAGGACATGATCTCTAATGAAATGATGCCTTATTTCTATGTGTTTGGTTCTAGAGTGTTGGATGGGATTTTTTGTTAAACATATTGCACTAGTGTTGTCACATTTTAGGGGTATGGTTTCAACTTTAATTCCATAATCTAAGAGTTGTTGCTTCATCCAAAGGACTTGAGCACAACAACTTCCTAAGGATATGTACTCGGCTTCGGTGGTAGATAAGGCTACACTATTTTGTTTCTTAGAGAACCAAGATATGAGCATACTACCTAAGAATTGACAAGTTCCCGAAGTACTTTTCCTATCGATTTTGCAACCCCCATAATCCGCATCTGAGTAAGCATGAAGGTTGAAGGTAGAGTCTCTAGGGTACCAAAGACCTAAACAATGAGTGTCTCTAAGATACCTAAAGATCCTCTTAACGGCTATAAGGTGAGACTCTCTAGGACTAGCTTGAAACCTAGCACACAAGCAAACACTAAACAAGATATCCGGTCTACTTGCGGTAAGGTAAAGCAAAGATCCAATCATAGAGCGATAAAGCTTAGAGTCAACACACTTACCTCCTTCATCTTTGTCAAGCTTTGTAGATGAGCTCATAGGAGTGGCTTGAGGCTTTGCATTCTCCAAGCCAAACTTCTTGAGCATATCCTTTATGTATTTTGCTTGGTTGATGAAGGTGTCATCCTTCTTTTGCTTGATTTGGAGTCCCAAAAAGAATGAGAGCTCCCCCATCATGCTCATCTCAAATTCACCTTGCATTAACTTAGCAAACTCTTGACAATGACATTCATTAGTAGAACCAAAAATAATATCATCAACATAAATTTGAACTACTAAGATGTCATTTTTATATATTTTATAAAAAGTGTAGTGTCCACCTTACCTTTTTCAAATCCTTTTTCAATCAAAAAATTTGAAAGTCTTTCATACCAAGCTCTAGGAGCTTGTTTTAAACCATAAAGAGCTTTGGTAAGTTTGAAAACATGATTTGGAAATTTTCAATCTTAAAAACCCGGTGGTTGTTCCACATACACTTCTTCATTTATAAACCCATTTAAAAATGCGCTTTTAACATCCATTTGAAAAAGCTTGAAATTATGATAACATGCATATGCAAGAAACATCCTAATGGCTTCCATTCTAGCTACGGGTGCATAGGTTTCATCAAAATCTATTCCCTCTTCTTGAGTGTAACCTTGTGCTACAAGTCTAGCTTTATTTCTTACAATGTTACCACTCTCTTCTAGCTTGTTCCTAAAGACCCATTTAGTTCCTATTGTGGATTGATTACTAGGCCTATCAACTAATGTCCAAACATTACTTCTCTCAAATTGATTTAACTCTTCTTGCATAGCCATAATCCAAAAGTCATCTTTCAATGCTTATTTTATATTTTAGGCTCTATGCATGAGATAAATGCAACATGGTTCATTAATCTAAGAGAAGAACGAGTGGTTACCCCCTTGGATGGATCACCAAGATTTCACCATCTTTGACATAGTTCAACTCCCTTGGGTAGCTCACTTCCTTTTCCTCAATAGCCAAGTCCTTCAAGGCTTCAAGAGGTGGATCTTGTGTGTCCTCTTCTTTTGTTGGAATCTCATCCTCCTTTGAAGTTTGACCTCCATCAAAGGCATTTATGATTCCTACATCATCATCATCACAAGAATCCTTCCTAGGAAGGAGGTTATCATCGAATACAACATGAATAGATTCTTCTACTACTAAAGTTCTTTTGTTAAATACTCGATAGGCTTTAGAGGTTAAAGAGTAACCTATAAAAATTGCTTCATCACTTTTTACATCAAATTTACCTAAGTTGTCTTTTCCATTATTTAAAACAAAACACTTGCAACCAAAAGGGTGAAAATAGCTAATGTTAGACTTCTTAGATTTTAAAATCTCATAAGGTGTTTTCTTTAAAATTGGCCTAATCATTACTCGATTTACAATGTAGCAAGCGGTGTTTGTGGCTTCCGCCCAAAAATATTTTGGTAAATTGTTTTCACAAAGCATAGTTCTAGCCATTTCTTGCAAAGTCCTATTTTTCCTCTCAACTACCCCATTTTGTTGAGGAGTTCGAGGAGCCGAAAAATTATGGCTAATACCATTTTCATTTAAAAAATCTTCAAACCCTAAATTTTGAAACTCGGTTCCATGATCACTTCTAATATGTGAAATTCTAAGTTCAAGATCATTTTGGGTTAGTTTTGAAAATGTGATGAATTTTTCCAAAGCCTCATCTTTAGTACTTAAAAAGAGAACCCAAGTAAATCTAGAAAAATCATCAACAAGTACAAAAGCATAAGATTTACCACCCAAGCTCATAGTCCTAATTGGCCCAAATAAATCCATATGGATAAGTTGTAAGCATCTACTAGTAGAAACATCATTAATGGATTTAAAGGAAGACCTATGTTGTTTACCCTTAGAGCATGCATCACAAATTTTATCATTTGAAAATTTTATCTTGGGTAAACCTCTAACTAGGTTAAGAGAGACTAGTTTTTCCAAAACACTTATGCTAGCATGTCCTAGTTTCCTATGCCACAACCATGTATCATTTTCATTTTGAGCAACTAAGCATGCATGAGATGTATGTATGTCATCTAGATGCACCATGTATATGTTTCCTATGCGATGACCTATGAGCATAGTATTATTAGATTTAATGTCTACAATTTTGCATCCATTTTTATCAAATAAAACATTAAATCCTTTATCACACAATTGACTTATGCTCAATAAACTGTGTTTAAGACCATCGACATATAATATATTTTCAATGAGAATAGTAGAGTGATTACCTATGGAGCCAATACCTTTAATGTGGCCTTTGGAGTTGTCACCAAATGTTACTACTCCTCCACTTTTTGGCTTTAGATCCATGAATCGACTCTTGTCTTCGGTCATGTGCCTCGAGCATCCACTATCAAGGTACCATGAGTTTTGGCTTTGTGCTTTGGCCTTGTAGCAATGCTCCCCCTACAAACAAAGATATTAAACTTTGGTTTTTGGTACCCAAACCATTTTGGGTCTATGAGTGTTAGCTCCCAAAACCTTGGTTCCCTTAGGAATCCAAGATGACATAGCAATAATATTATTAGATTTTACAAGTTCCTTAGGAACCCATACACTTCTAATTCTTTTAGCTCTACTATGTCTAGGGTAGCTACCTTGTTTGTAGTAGTTAGTCTTTTTCTTAGGTTGGTGTGTTCTAGAAGATTCACCTATTTCATGCTTGACACTACCAACATTTTTCAAAGACTTTTTGAGCTCATTTAGCTCACCCAACACCTTTTGGTGTTCACTATTACATTGAGACAAAAGATTATTAAGATCAACATTTTCATCTTGGAAGAATTTTAGTTCATCTTTTAATCGTAATATCTTTTTCTCAAATTTTGAATTAGCTTGAGTGAGTAAGTCATTTTTCTCATTTAGTTCTAAGATAATTTTCTTGTTTTTAATGACCGACTCTTTAAACTTCTCAACTAATTCATCATAGACCTCTTGTAACTCATCATATGCATCATTTAATTCTTCATATGAAAAATCTAAAGTAGATGAGTTAGAGGTTACCATGGAGGAATCTTCCTCAAGTGCCATGAGGCAAAGGTTAGCCACTTCTTGTTCGTCATCCTCCGATGACTCCTCATCACTCCAAGTAGCAAGCTTGGCTTTGAGCTTTTTCCTCTTCTCAAAGCCCTTCTTCTTGAGTTGAGGGCACTCCGAACGTATGTGGCCGGGTTGTTTACACTCAAAGCAAATGATTGGATCCTTTCCTTCTTCCTTGTTCTTGCTTTTGAAGTCCATCTTCCTTTGGATTTTTCTTCCCCGGTTGGACCTCATGAAGCGTGAGAATCGTTTGGCTATCATAGCCAATTCCTCAAGTTCATCCTCCTCACTAGATGAGCTCTCATCATGTTGTGAAGCTTTAGCCTTGAGAGCTATTCCCATCTTCTTCTTCTTCTCAACCTCAAGCTTCTCTATCCTTTTCTCTTCTTTCTTCTTCTCATCTTCCCTTCCTTGCTTCATGATCTCATGAGTAAGGAGAGAACCCACAAGCTCATCAAGCTTCAAAGTTTTCAAATTCTTTGCTTCGATGATAGCGGTTCTCTTCCCATCCCAAGACTCGGGAAGTGAATAGAGTAGCTTTCGGACAAGCTTGTCTTCCGGTATGATCTCTCCAAAGCCCTTTAGCCCATTGACAATCGTGGAGAAACGATCGAACATCTTTGACACCGTCTCATCGGGCTCCATCTTGAAGTTTTCATAACTAAGATTGAGAATTCCAATCTTAGTTTCTTTAACATCGTTGGTGCCTTCATATGTAGTCTCTAGAGTGTCCCATACTTCTTTGGCACTTTCAATTGATGAGACATTTGAATAGATGTCCGGACCGAAAGAACAAAATAGCATGTGGAGAGCTTTATCATTGCTTTAATCTTTTTCCTCTCCTCTTCACTCATCTCTACTTTCTTCTTCAAAACCATCTTGCCTTCACCATCTTTCTTCAATGGAATATATGGTCCATCTTCAATGACATCCCACACTAGATAGTCATTTGACTTGATGAATAGACGCATTCTATTCTTCCAAAAAGAGTAGTTATCACCGTTGAAGAAAGGAGGCTTTGTAGTGGATTGTGACTCGTACATGCCCGAACCGGAGGTTGAAGCCATCTCTTGATATTTTGATGATCACACTCTTCCAAGGAACTCTTCTTGTGGTTGTTAATCCTCAAAGAGCTAGGCTCTGATACCAATTGTTGAGTGGATCACAAGATCGATATAAACCAAGAGGGGGGGTGAATTGGAAATTTAAAGGTTTTGTGGTGGAAATTGCAAATTAAAATTGATAGACACGGGATTTAGAGTGGTTCAAGTTCCAAATGAACTCTACATCCACTACCTTAGCTTCACTAAGGATGCAACAATTCCACTAATTGCTCTTCCCCTTTTCTAGGCTAAGGAGGCAACCCTTACAATTTCGGTTGATTTTTCTACCCAAAAATCAACCCAATCCTCACACAAGTGAACAAAGAAATTTGTTGGCTAATAAGGTATCTCTCAATACAAATGATAGCCCAATTACAAGCACTCAACCCAATTGAACAAGATATGAATGAAAATTACAATTGGGGTTTCTAGACAAAATGGGATTTTTGCACAATTGCTTGGATTTAATGTTTGGATGTTTGCTTTTGGATCAATAGTTGTTGCTGGAGCTTTTAGAGGTCTTTTTTATACCTTCTCATTGATTTCTAGCCGTTGTGGTTGTTGCACTCATCAATAGAGCCGTTGGGGATATTATCTCACCACCATAAATGCAGTCTGCAATAACCCGTTTCGAAACGCGGGGTACCTGTTTCAGAACGGGCTAAAATAGAAAGAGCCGTTGGGGTGCATTTAAGAGCCCGTTTCGAAACGCCTTAGGGCCGTTTCGAAACACTTTTGCCACTGTCAAGGGTCGTTTCGAAACAGTCTTAGCCCGTTTCGAAACACCCTAACAGTTTTCAGAAAATCAGTTAAAAACAACTTCAACGGTCAAGTTTTTCAATTTAAACTTAAGAAATGTTTCGAAACGCTTGGCCTCGTTTCGAAACGGTTTTGCTACTGTCAAGGGTCGTTTCGAAACAACCTTAGCCCGTTTCGAAACACCCTATTTATCTTTAAGAATTCAGTTAAAAATTATTGCAACCGTTAAGTTTTTCAAAACAAATATGAAGAACAGTTTTGAAACGTGTGAGACCGTTTCGAAACGGGTTCAAGTGTTCTTAAGCCATTTCGATACACGTTTCGGAACAGGGGTTGGCAGTGATGAAAACGTTTCGAAACGCCTTAGGCCGTTTCGAAACAGGGACTTGAAAATCATTGTTTTGGCTTTAAACACTTAGAAAAATATTTGAAAAAACTTTGTTTTTAACTTGGGCATAATCTTAAAATTATATGGGGATATTTTGAGGACTTAAAATTCGTTTTGACATTTTCAATTTAGTCCTTAGGTTTTTATTTATATCAAAATTAAAATATTTGTTTCACACATATTACCCCCTATAGGATTCGAAACTATCAACCCGGTTTTAATGATTTCAGGCTTCAATTGTAGTTTGTCTATCAAGTAAGAACATACAAATGAATGAGTTGATCCTGAATCTATTAAAGCATAAACAAGAGCAAGGTTTAGTTCAATCGTACCCGCGATGAAGTCTGGGAACTCTTCTTCATCCTTGCTACGTATATGATAAACTCGAGCTGGAGCTCGTGATTCTTGATGAGTAGTGGCTTTAGAGTGAGTGCTTCTACCTCTCCCTTGATTTTCGGACTGTGCTTGTCTCGAATTTTTATTTTAGTTAGAGAGTGCATGACTCAAATTAGGAGAATTCTGAGCAGGAGCTTGATCCGTTCTTTTCGGACAACCTCGTATATTGTGGTCATCTCCACCACAAGAGAAACACAAATTAGATTACTTTCGGCACTGACCAAAATGCTGCTTCTGACAATTCTTACAAGTTGGAGCCCGTTCGGAGTTTCCCGTACTGTTGACAGATACAACCGGGACAACAAGTTCGTTTACTGATTGTGGTTTCAGTGTGAAATTACTTGGGGGAGCAGGGTTGTAAGACGAAGACCCTTCTCTCTGACCTTTAGCCTTCTTCGACTTCACGTGGGACTTGTCATAACCTTTGCACTTCTTATCGCTTCCGTAACCGCTTTTCCTTTTCTTCGCGGCTCTCATTTTAGCTTCCGTAGCAATGGCTCGGTTCACCAGGGTTTGGAAATCTGTGATACCCAGAGCGGTAAACATCAAACTCAGTTCATCATTTAAGCCGTCTATGAACATACAACATTTGTCCTTCTCCGTCTTGATATACTCGGAGCCATATTTGCAATACTTACAAAAATCCGCAACGTATTGCTCAATAGGCTGATTCGCTTGCTTCAGATACAAGAAACACTTCCTTCGGTCTTCCAAGTACTGTTCACTGATGTACTTTTTCTTGAATTCTTCTACGAAGAATTCCCAAGTTACCGACTCAGTTGGAGCGGTTAGTGTCGTAGTCTCCCACCAGCTGAAAGCTTCTTCAGATAGCAAATCGACAACACATTCGAGTTTGTGCTCGTCCGAGAACTGTCGCTGCTTGGTCAATATCTAAGTAGTTCTTTCCAGCCAATACTCAGCTTCCTCGGGTTTTTCTTCAGTAGTACCTACGAATGTATAAGCTCGGTGTTGCGCGAGCTTGTCTATCGGGGCTCGACTCGAGGCAACACCAACAAGAGCAGGTTGTTCACGTCTTATACTCGTCACAAGTTTATCGAACATTTCTTTCATGCTCAGGAGACATTCTCGTTGAGCATTCATGATAGTCGAGGTATTCACATTCTGTTGACCTTGACCTCGAGGTCGTTCTCAAGTCTCAACTTGTTCAAGAGGATTTGTTTCCATTTTAACACTATCCCCGTCATTTGAGGATCCTCGAGGACTCTCATCATCTCGAGCTAAACGTGTCTCAGACATTCTATTAAAATTCAAACAAAATCAGAGTTAGGGAAGCAAAAATCACAAGTAATACGATATAAGACTCCTAGGTGGCATAATGTAAACCTATATGATGCATGATAGATTCAAACAAGTTTTAGGACCTATAACCTAAGGCTCTGATACCACTTTATGTAACACCCCTCGCCCGGGTTAGGAGCGAAGGACGTTGCAGATTAAAAACGGAACTTGACAATTGACATACATGTAAGTTTGAAGCAAAACATAACATATATCTTTCGATATTAAACATAGAAATTTATTCTGAAATGAAAAAATGGTGGGCTAACAAAAACCTTAACTTAACCTTATCAATTGGGTTACAAACTTAACCATATCTAATCCTATATGCTATCACAACCATATTATTCATATATTCATACATGATCTTATAAGCTAACACATTCGTTCTTATATCATATTCAGATTGGTATGTATACATTACATGACAATGGCATAATTGAAACCCTTCTACTTGTATAAGTACTACGGAAATTTTAGTCAACTAACATGTGACATTTGAACAACAATCAAGAACAACTAATCTAGAACAACTTATAAATATATAAACAACCAATACATTATTCGAATTAGACCCAATAACCCCTTTCCTTAAGGGCATTCGAATCATGCTCTAACCACTAGAATCAATTTAAACACTATTCACATCAATTAACTAAATGCATTGACCACTCTTATGTTATTTGTACCATACAAACAATCCAGGAAATAAATTCTAGATGCCATATCACCTAAATTCCAAATCTTTCGAAGCATACATGTGATCACAATTACATCTTATTTAACTTCATGTATCATACACAAAGATCATATACACAAACTCCTTTGCATATAAACAAGTCAAGGTAGATTACTTATATATATATAAACAAAAAGGTTTTCCTTACATAGTATTTCCAAACTTGGCTAAATATTTACATCAAAAAATAAGGACTTACTTTACATGCTTAATTCGTAGTACTCAAGGAGAATATATAAGGTTCATACACCAACTTATGTGCAAACTTATGTCAAACAGCATGAAGTGAACATCTAGACACACTTCTAAGCCACCATCTAAGAGTCTAAACTTGAGACTTAAATCATACATGTTCAAGATCTTGTAATTTGCTTTCGATCGATTAGGTATCTTCTTGCTCAAGGTACCTTGTTGATTGGGAAGAAGGAAACAAAAGAGTGATAAGTACACTTTGTACTTAGTGAGGTAGTTCAACACTAATTTCATTCTTTTAGATGTTTTATTTCAATACTCAAGATCACCTAGCTAGGTTTAGAATCATATTAAGCATCACCTAGCTAGTTTTGTTATCACACATGATTAAATACATGGACTACATACATGTTCATACATTATCCAAGCATGTCATCTTCCATATCAATCATATATGGAAAAATCCATTCATGAAGTACACTAAACAATCATGAATTAGCAATCAAGATCAAAGCCTCATATAATACATTTAATTCGAATAGAGCCATTACTCTCATTAATCAAATACAAATCATATGAAATGCATCTCATCTTATCAATCTTTCATATAATTACATACAAATACGCATAATTTCAATTAGCCATTCCTTAGTTCCATTGGTCAAGACAAGATTTTAATTAAGTTATTAAAGGTTTTTCCTTGGAAGATTAGATTGGACAAGGTAAGCAAGTCTTTCAGGGAGTATAATGTACCAATCAGAGGATGCATTAAGCATCAAAATCCGAGGATGCATCATTGCATCATGGTGACTTATACATCAACATGTGATAATCAAAGTGATAACAAAGGATGCACAAAGCATCAGAACATTAGGTGCCTTTCAACACAAACATCAGAGGGTACACATAATACTTAGTCAAAGGAGCTCTAGACTCTATGGCATGCCCTTCTACCTATGACCAACTAGTCAACCAAGGTCTTTTAAGGCTTTAAAATTCATCAGCCACAATCCAATTCATTTAGTCAACAAGCTATATAATTTCACATTTCATTACCCTTAATTCACGTTTATCTTGTAGCCCTTATACGTCTTTATTCATGCCACACATAACCATCATGTATATATATATCTCAATTAAAAATTCAAAACAGTAGCAATACATGCATTTCCATGCTCACACCAATCCTCATTAACATCTCAAACAAAGCAGCCCCAAAGATACACATTAATCACCTTACTAAGCAACCAATTTAAGCATGCTTCCATGTTTTATTTTTAACCTTCTTCCCTTATTAAAATTACTAGCCTTAGTTTAGGTTCATTTCATGCATTTAAACCTAAGGTAACTACACTCACAAACTCAAGCTTAAACCTGATTCTTGATAATGTTTCCTTTACTCCTCCTTTGAGATGACCCAATCCTTGCTTCTTCCTCAGTTTCCTCAATCCATTGATCTTGTTGTTCATACAAGTACACATAGAAATCACATTAAAATCCATACTCATGCATTCTATCAAGAATATGTAAGTTTTAATTCCCAGTATACTAAACCATCCCAATCTGGAAAATTTGAGTATCAGCCACTAAATTGGTCATAACGTTTTATATAAAACTCCAAAATTCAATTATAATACATATATAGAAAGGCAATTCACTAAGATATCGAACCATGCAAACCTCATATTTTTATCATTTCTGGATTGATACAGTTTAATGTTTAAAGTTAGTACAATTTCCAGAATTCAAATTTGGCAGTTTGCATATAAGGTACTTTAAGCCTTAATTTAACCTTGTTACATTAATTCACTTCCAAAACCCTTTCTAATATAGTTCATAACATCTATCTACTATATTTTCAAGTCCTTAGCAAACCCTTTATTCAACATATAAGTCCACAATTTTATACAAATTCTAGATTAGTCCAGTTTTACTCTCTATGTTACTAATTTATTTAATTCACTAAATTAAGTCATTCAAGGTCCAATTCAAGTCACCAAGATTTTTCCAACATAATATCCTGTTTCTAAACAAGATTTCCAGAATTTATTACTTAGCAAAATAATCCCTTAATTTTCCGGATTTAACCGAATCGCCCAGATTTTCCAGATTCAAACTTATGTGTGACCAGTTTCGTTCTAACATAGATTCCAGCAGTTCTATGAACATTTTCATTATTCCAGGACCTCTATCCTATAGTAAATTTAATTTTCCACAACTTTGTCCTACGGAAATGTTTCCAGCTTGATCTCTAACATGCTCAAAAAATCAAATTTCTACAAGATATACTACTAGTACGAATATGGGCAGATATGTATAGATTTCAACAACTTGTTCTTAGTACTTGTATTCTATTTCTAGTTCTTAATATACACCCAACAAATTTCAAGATTATCAACATCTCAAACTCAACAAATTTTCCAGATTTTTATCACTAAAACAACAAAGAAATCAAAATGAAAATAGGTTAACTACAACTTACTTGCTTGAGTTTTATCTACAGATGCATGAAGTTAGATTAGATTTCCAGCCATGAATTTTGCTCAAGCTTTTTCTCTTTGGTTCGGTTATGGAGATGAGAAAAATGGATGAGGAGTGAAGGGAAAGTTTTGGTTCTCTCTTTGAGTAGAGTTAGTGGCCGATCACCCCCTTCCAATGACACATGGTGTATCCTAAGCCATGTGTCATCATTTTCATTTTTAGCTATAATCACTAATTAATCCTTTAATTAGTGTATACTATCATGCTAACTTCTATTATCAATGTGTGTTTTATAGTTTTAAGTAATTTACCTTTACATATATCTGTTATATAATATTACATGAATCATAAAACGTAGCTTAGTTTAATTAACAATATAAGTTTCATTCTAGTCTTTTGTTAAAGTGAAAAATGTTTACACTTTCCTCGATAATTAATTTAGGGTTTCTGACTAGGTATATTTTAGGGTATTACATGCACTTTGAGGATTTACTACGTTGTTGTTCTTGCCAATCTTTGAGGCAGTCTCCAACAGCTTGAATTTTGTCAATGGCCGAACCATGAGTGGCTAACCAAGCAGCTTGGACTGTGGACACACAATCGACATCATATTCCCAGCAATTCTCGAACCGGAAATGATCTTCTCGAACAACATATGGCTCATTATATTTCGGAACCGTTTTCACGAAGATGATACAGTGATATGAATCCGTGTTAAACTCTAAAATTACTTGACAATAATTATGTACATTAAGCCAAGCAGGGTTCGAAACAAAATAGTTGAGCTGCTCATGTACGGGCGATGTACGAGGGCCCAATTTGGTCCAAGTGAACCAACCCTTTGTAGGCTTACAGTCAAATAAGTTGTTACGAGACAAGCAATCCCTAAAGTTATTAATTTGTGAACGAGCGCGATGACAACGAATTTGTTTCTCATTATTAGATAATATTTCATTCAGATAGCCCCAATCAGCCAAGTAAGAGGCGATGAGGAACTTAAAGTATCGATAAGATCCCAAGTTTTAAATTTTAAGTTCATTTCGGCATAGCCATATATACTAGAAAAAAGGAAATGATCGGAACCCAAGTGAACAACTACTTCAATATGGTGAGCAGATTACAAAAAAAATCAACTGTAATATTATTATTCTAGAAGAGCATAAGGCCCGAAAAATCATGATTGTTATCCACAATGATACAACCGAACATATTAAGAGCTTATTTCAATCTATCATTACTAAATTTATTTAAACGAGTTTCGCTAAGAAAGACAAGATTAGGATGTAACCTAGTAACAACCCTCTCTAAGGACTGAATTACCTGAGGCTTACCAAGGCCCCGACAGTTCCAATACATGAGCTTCATTTTTCTCAGTGGGGTTGAACATCAACCTCCGCTGAAGAGTTTTTATCGCTGCTCATCCCAACTTTAGAGTTTTTGGAGCCTTTGGTAGTAGTAGGTGGTGAAGGGCACCACCTCTTAGCCGTGACAACATCTGCAAGTGTGTAACTTCGCTTTGAGCTACGAGTTCTTGTCTCTAGTTTACTCGAATTGGGAGGCACTACGGTAGGTGGTTGCGTTGCTAACCAGGCATTGAAATCCGACAACACTGGCTAGTTGGATTTGCTTAGAGCCGCATTGCCCTTTGCACCCTCAATAGTGGAGACGACGGTGGATACCATACCAGCCTTAACCACCGGATCACCCATGTAACACCCCAAAATCCGGTCTAGTAGGAATTTAGTTCCGGTGATCGAAAATCCTACATTGATAAAGTCTAAATAATGTATCGACCAGTTAATTATTGATATCGAACCTTAATTGAGCTAAAAATATCGTCATCAGACTCTATTGAATAATATTGAACCTATATAGTGACTAAATTAGAGATAATGCAAGTTAAGTAGTAAAATCATAGAATGGTGTGAGTTGAGGGACTAATCTTGCGATTAGCCCCTCCTCAAATAAATGAGGCCTACGTGGGTTGTCAGAAGAGCTTTCCTTCACTTGAAGGAAAGCTAAATAGCTAAGTTATATTCATAAAACAAAAGAAGTAAAGGATAGAAAACTTACCCGAGAAATCCTTAAGCTAGCACCTTCATCTTCTTCATCTTCAACCTCCAGCACACACCTCCATTGGAGGAATTTTAAGCTTTGCTATTTATTCATTTTATTGATATTGAATCATTGCCATCATTCAGGTAAGCAATAATCCTCAAACAATTATTAGATTCCATGGATATATCGAACATAATCTTAAGCTAGAGTTTTGGCCATCCATGGATATTTCATTGTTAGTGTTTATATTGAAGTCGAAAATCGATTTTGATATCGTTGTATTGATTTTGATATTGAAATATCGATCCTAATAGTTTTCTATTGATTTCCTAGCTCAAGAAGTTGATAAAAGGGCATCCATCGTCTCTATCCCAAGCTAGGAACAAGGGGATTGTTATCCGAGAGCCTTGAAAGCTTCGGATTGTCAAGGTGAGTGTAGTCGAAGTCTCGGGTTTAGGAGAAAGGCTTTCCCAGATCATTATTTGATAATTTACATTACATCGCTAACATGGTTGTTGAAGAAATTGCATTGGATGGTTAATCAGACACTTTGGTAAATGTCGGTAAGTTGTTATTGAGCATTGGACATAGTCATTGTTATTGTCTCGGTGCATTGTCATTGATATAATTATTGTCATTGAATTATTGTATCGAGATCATTGGACATTGTTATTGACATTGAATTATGAAATATTGACGATGAGATACATATATTTGTCATTGGTAATATTGAAATCACCGGATATCGGAATACTATTGGTTATTGAAATGGATATGAACATTGGAACCTTGGATTGGAATGGACATTGGATACAATTGGCATGCCATAGAATTCATGAGCTCAGTTTACGGGTGGACTACGGTCCTAAGGCTACGACCTATATCTATTTGGCGAGGTGGAGGGATGTGTATGGATATTGGTCATATTGGCGAGGTGAAGGGACTAGACCATTCATTGACTTGGCGAGGCGTAGGAATTCGCGTATCCACGATCTTTATTCAATCCAAGGATTAAGAATGAAATGAACATGTTTATACATTTCATATTATTGAATATCATTGATATTGTTGGCATGAGATCATGATTAAGTATATTCATGGCATTGTTGTTATTCATGTTGTTTATGACTACCACACTAGGCAAAGTAAGCCTAATGTGTCTCATCTCTTGCATTTTTCAAGTTAAGAAGGTTTGTGTGTCGGAGGATTGGATTGGCAAACAAGACAAGTCACTACCAGCCCCAAGTAATGTGTTTTTGATTTATAAACTCCTAGTAGGGTGGCAAAGTAGTTGAACTAGTCATTTGTGCCTATTTTGATATGTTGGTGTATTGCCTAAGTTGTATTATGTTATATAGCTCTAAATGGCCTTTTGGTAAAGTTTAAAATGGATAGAAATTGCATACATAGCTCAAAAAGGTAAAAACATAGCAAACATATTCATATGGTCATGAAATTTGGCATGCTAGTAGTTTATACCATTGAAATATTACATGTAAAGTTTCGTTGCATTTGAACAACGTTCAACAGGTCAAATCAAATAAAAACCAGCAAAAATCTGTCATTACAGGTCAGGCCGTATCGAAATGGGTGATGGCGTTTCGATACAGGTGTACAATATTGAACCTAAGGGTATGTGTGTATCGGAATGGAATTGAGTCGTTCAGAACATTTTGTCTCTGGAGACCAACTTTTCGATACGGGTTCATAGCGTGTCGAAACGAGTCAAAGTCAAAGATGGTCAATCTGTTTCGATACAGGTAAATCCTGTATCGATACGGTCAAAAGGGAAAAGTCAATAAAAGATGATCAATGTCCACCCATTTCGAAACAGCTAAGGGTGTTTCGATACGGGGTTAGGTAAGTTAGTTAAGGACTCAATGAACAAATTACTAGTTTCACATTTTAGTCACATAATATTGTATGATTAAATTGGATGGGTTAATGATCTCCAAATTGTATGAAAATTTACAGGCTAGTTATTAATGCATTGAATTACATTGTGTTATTTTCTATTGCATCAAGAGACCTTTTATTTGTTAGTTTTATAGATTAGTACCTAAAACTTGTAAAAGTTATAAATTGGTCCTAAATAGTTTAATGTGGCCTTCTTGTGAATGAATTGGATTAAATGTATATTGGTAATGTTTTGTTTTGTGAAATATTGATTATGTGTTGGGAATAAAATGGAATTTATCGCACTGATCACCGTATTGCTCATCGGTAACATGCTCCGACCCGATTCTCGGCCAGGCTGGTAAGGGGGTGTTACAACCCACCAAAACATACCCTTTATCGGAAGCATCAGAAGAAATTTTGGTAGCTTCGGCTGTCAAAACAGTAGCAGCAGCAGAAGTAGGAGGTGCTGTAGTTGTTTACACCGCATCAACAAGATATGGTATAGCTGGAAGCACATCAGCAAGTGTCTCGGCCGACTTAGTTGTAGTCCCTTCAGGCTCATCACCTAGCCTTTCAGTTCCCATATTCAGAGACTCAGTCGCAACCGGCATCGAAGCTGTTGTAGTGGAAGCAGTCACAGCTGGACTTCCAGGTTCAAGCCCGGTATTGACCGAATCCGCATCCATCAACTCTTTATCAACATTATCCTCTGGAGAAGTCTTTCCCCATATGTATACAAAGGAACGTGTAAATTAATCACAATTAGGGCAATAGAAAAATTGAATATGACACCAACTGTAATATCCCTAAAACTGGGACTAGAAAATTGTTACCACTATTCGAATTGTTAGCTAATTAAGATATTAGCTAGTTGAACTATGCCCTAATTAAATTGAAATAGGGAGCTAATGGTGAAAATTTTAAAAAAAGAGAGGGTACATGAGTTATAGTGATTAAATTGAATTGATCTCTAAACCGATTGATCTAATTAGAAAGGACCAAAGTGATAAGAGATGAAATCAAGGTAACTCTAACCATATTGACCAAATCGAAATAGAATTAAAAAGGGAGGATTGCATGGTTAAAATTTTAATCCTATTGGACATTACACATGTCTTAGAATGAGCTTAGTGGATGAACCACTATCACCATCTTCTTCCTTCATTCATTCTATTCATCGAATGTATGAACAAAGAGAGAGAGAAGAGAGAATCGGTGAGTAAAAGCCATTGTTAGAGCTTGGATATTGCCTTGATTGGAAAAATCTTAGTTGTTGTCTCCTAAGTTACAAGGTAACATCCATTGCTCCTAGATTCTCTATGAATAGTGGTTGTAATAACTTGTCTAGCTTAGGAAATATGGGTGTTGATTGCTGGAAAATCTGAAATTAATTATGAATCTTGTATGTGTCTTTAAATTCAACCAATTGAAGTATATATCTAGTGTAGATATTGTTACATGTTGAATGAACCATTAGAATTGATGGTTGATTGGTTAGTATGCTGGAAATTCTGGAAAATGAACACATTGAGGTTGAATTGATTGAGAACACTTTGGTAATAGATTGGCCAAATGTCGAATTGAAGTGTATAAAGGCTCCAATTGGTCTAATTTGAAATTAATTCTTAATTGCCCTGTTTCACATGTTTAAAACCTGATTGGTCTGACCTAGACTTGTGCAGATATTTTTATAAGTTGAATTATAATGTTAGAAACTTGTTTATATGAATTATATAGCTTAAAAACTTAACCTAGTGTAATCTGCCCAGAAAACTCTATTATGGGAAATAACTTTGAAAAATCATCATAAATTGTAGTGGTGGAATTTAAGGCTAAAATTTACATGGATGAAACTTTAATATGTCTATTTTCATTAGGAACAAACATAACTGAATTCTAGATTATAGAATGGAATCTGGAAATGAAAATCTCTGGACAGTGCAAACTGTCCAGTAATGCAATTGGACTGCCTTTGAGTTATAAACTATATTAATTAGTAAAGAGTATAAATGCATAGTCTATACGGTTAGAAAGAGGGTTGAGTTAGCTTTCTAATCATGTGAAGGGTTCTAAATTTCGACGTACAGAATGAAAGTTATGGGTAATTAAGTGAGCAGTACACGTGCTGCCTGACAGCAACAATTTATGTATATTGACAGTTTTGTAAATTGTTTTATATACGGTTTGGACAGTTTAATTGGTGCCTTGTGTAAACATAATTCAAATGTACATGTGAGCATGTTGTTCGGTTAATAAGAATGTGTAATTAGACAGTTTCAATGCTTGGAAACTGCTATATTGTAGGCTGTCCAAAAATGTGTCAATTGTATATTTAAATTTATTGATTGAAGTAGTTGCTGGAAGTTACCTAATAATTATACATGATTGTAGAGCCTTTGGGTGTACTCTATTTATGAGCGCAAGTGCACACTCTTGTCAAATTATAGTATATAAGATATCGTCTCCCACAGGGATTGGACAGTTTGGTTCGAATTATTGTTCATGCACGAGTAAAGTAAATGCACAAGTAAGGTAATTGTTGAGAAGAAAAGTAAACTAAAAACACAAGTAAAAGAGGAAGTAATTCGGTTGATAGAGAGGGCAGGGTTATGCTGCTACTTAGTGTGATACTGCGTTGAATATGTTAAATTGTTCTACGCTGCCTTGGCGAGTAATGGCAAATTGAGGCTGTGGCAACTTTCGCTGCCACGGCGGAACTTTGCTCTTGCAACATTCGCTGTCCCGGAAGGTGAGATGGAGAGAAGTCCCGGCAGCAAGTCTGGCAAATAATCCAAGTTCGGCGAAGCAATTCTGAAGTGATCCTTCCTATGTCTAGGCAAGGATACTGTCACTGCGTGATGTAGGCAATACCTAGCAAACTCAGCGTAAACCTAACACAGACAGTCGACGTTTGGTTGCTCCTTTTAGCCGCTGAAATTCTAACTTATGTCTAGGCCGAATTAGTCAACACCTCGACATGATGAGATCGTACTTAACTCTTTCGTGAGTTTGACACTCTCGTGCCCGAAAAATGGATTTCTTTAATTGGACTTTTGGAACTATTTGAAGAAGTGAAGTACATGAATTAAGTAAACTTGGAAAATTTTATTGCAAAAACAAAACTTGAAAACCTAAACAATCGTTCTCACAACTAATTACAACATAACCCCAAACCCAAAAGAAGTTTAGAACATGACTGTGGCAAGAAAACATAATCTATGCCTAAAAAAACCTAAGATCTCTCTCTCGAAATAAAAAAAACATGTGAAGTATATATAGGCCATAGTCTAGGTTAAGTTTTCCTTGGAGTAGAAGTCTTCAAAGAGCTTTTGCATTAAATGCAACTTTAAATTCTGACTTCTTTGATTTGAATTTGGACTTCTTTTCCAGTTGCCTTGTAACACAAGTAAGCTTATTCTTTCTCTTTGGGCGGCTCTGCATTCTGCTACAAGCGTCAGAAAATTGCGTGATTGGCACCGTTAGAATCAGAATTTTATGCTCTGTCGATCGCACTCCAATTCTCCAACTCCTCAGTTTGTTGCCCTGGGCAGCACTGGGTGGCACTAGGCTCACTTTGCTGCCCTTGTCTGTTGTCTCAGCATCCTCTCCTCTAGTCTATCCTCCTTGTGTCAGCTTCTAGCCCTGGAAAACTAAATATACACTAAAATAGTATCTATATTATACCAAATAACAGATATTCAATAAAATCATGGCAGAATAAAGAATGTTGTAAAATGCAATGCATGGACCTAATTATGCCTAAAATGTACCTGAAAACAACAATAAAACGAGATGGAATGCGTACAAAATATAGGACTGTTGTGCACTTTACACACCCCAAACTCGAACTATTACTTGTCCTCAAGCAATGCAACCTAAACATACTTTCCCTTATACTAACCAGAAAGAAAAACATGTTTTGAACTTGATTCTGCACCTCAAGGCCGTGGTACCTACATTAGATTAGTGAAGGGAAAATAGCAAGAAATAACTCAGAATTAATCTATAATGCTAGTGCAGTGTGTGCAAGACTGTGTACAGGCTAAATATGAAGAATAACTAGATAAACAAAGATGTTGTTATGATATATAAGGTTGTTGCCGAGGCAGCACAATTAAGCACAATTATTTAATCATGGCAATGAGGGCTTCAGCTCATCACAACTACTCTTCTAGGTCTGAAATTAAGATAGGAGCAAACTACAAAACCCCGAACCCATGGAGTAGAGTCATCCCGTGAAGACTTTCATTCACTCGTGCTAATTTGTCCGTCACTACAACAATTTTTTTTGGTTTTCTCTACCGTGGCAGTGCTTTGATTTTTCTATCTCTGTTGCCTGCCTCGGCGGCTACCTGCAACCATTGTTAGAACTTTGCAAAGAATTCTAAAAACAAAGCATGCAATGTTTATCAGATATTCTATCAAACTCAGCAAGTAATAGTAGTGTTTAATTTTTTTGGCTATTATAGAAAATTCTAAGTTGTTATTCATGCTTTTCCCGATTTAAGTTCAATTTTTAATTGGTGTGAAAAATTAATCGGTTGTCCTATCATAGGCACAAGTTATAACAATTTTTTTTCCGATTAATGTGAAGGCAAGTACAATATGCAAACTACATGCTACTAAGTATGCCTAAAAAAATGTGAGAACTATACCCACAAACTCGAGATGGGTATTGCCCTCAATGCACAAAATAAAACTAAAACTGAAAAATAAATATGAGAAAGGGAAAGAAAACTCAGGCTTAGTTGTTGTTAGATGGTGGAGAAGATGTGGAGGAGTTATCTGCTCTTCCGCCAGTTGCGGCAGTGCTGCCCCTGTTGTGCTCGGCGGCTCAATTCCTTAGGGTCTGAATCTGGGTAAGTAGTTGTGAGACGGGAATAAAATGCAAATAAAATTTGGTCCTAAGTAGGTAAAATATACTCCTAAATAAAACAATAAAGATGTGGAAAAATAAAAACTTATACAAAATTTTTGTTACTCTAAGAGTGCATTGATATGCATCTCCTAAAGCAACTACTCCCTTATCGTTTTAGCTCAAGAGGGTCATTTTCGATACTTCTTGTAATCAATCTGCACCCTTCATCTAGTGATTATCCTCATGGTGGAGGAGTCCTTCTTCCTCGTTCCCTTGTAATCCATGTGAACCTTCCTTCTTGTTCCTATTCTTGAAGGCATGAACATGTGATTAGGAAAAATTATATAACTACCTAACCATGTACTTACCTCATTTTTGTCAAAGTTCGTCATAGGGGAAAGTTTCTTTTGCTGCTGCGGCAACTTGCTGTCGTGGTAGTCTTCTGTCATAGTGTTGTGTCGGTCAAGGGAAAACTCTTTAGGCTCCTCGAAAATCTCCATCAGTAGAGATTTAGACAACTGTAACTCTGCCTACATCGGCTCCTCTAGATATATAATCCATAGCTACCGAGGTGTCTACCGAGGCGGGTGTCATTATGGAGGCTTTTGTCGTAGCGGGCCTCTCTGCTGAGGTATAGCTTTGCTTAGATGCTGTCAGTTCGTCCTTAGGGCAGGGTTCTAGGTAGCTGCCAGAACAACTTTCAATCTTGCTTTCTGGGAAGCGTTCTGCATCCTCTTGGTTTGGAGGTTCTAAATGCTCATCATACATCGGAGATCCTTCTTCGTATTTCTCTTCATCCTCTTGCACTGGGACATCAACATCCCTTAGGTTTAATTGTCCAGGTTCATCCATGGAATTAATTAGGATTGAATTGCTCAAACGTGCATCCATCTTAGCAATGCTGGCATCCATAGCAGTTGACACTTTATCCGTGAGTGCAAGGAAAGTTTGAAGTGTGTCCTCCAAGGATTTTGATTATTCTTGCGGATAACTATATTGCCAGGGCATATTGATTTCTGCAGCAAAACTGTTATGGTAATTTTTTTGAGATTCTTGATTATACCATGAAAAATCTTGTAGATGCGGCGACAATTGTGACAGCGACATCTACTGTCCTTGCTGCTGCTACGGCGGCAACTGCTGTTCATATTCAGACATCCACTCCCAAGTGTTTTTTCTCGACATGTCTACTGTAAAAAGATGAGGGCAACTTTCGAACACATGATTGCCTTCCCAAAATTCGCAAGAACTTTCCCAAATATAGCCGCCCTTAACTCGTGGGGAACCTGAATAAGCATTTTCCCACATTTTTTTTCAACTAATAATAAAAATAATAATAACTAAAATTAAATGCAAAGAAAATAAAAGTGCAGATATAAAAACGAAATTCGATATTATCAATCCTCGGCAACGGTGCCAAAAACTTGTAGATTGTTTGGGTGTACTCTATTTATGAGCGCAAGTGCACACTCTTGTCAAGTTATAGTATATCAGATATCGTCTCCCACATGGATTAGACAGCTTGGTTCAAATTGTTGTTCCTGTAAAAGTAAGGTGATTGTTGAGAAGAAAACTAAACTAAAAACACAAGTAAAAGAGGAAGTAATCAGGTTGATAGAAAGGGCAGGGTTATACTGCTGCTTAGTGTGAAACTGCGTTGAATATGTCAAATTGTTCTGCGCTGCCACGATCTGCTGCCTTGACGGGTAATGGCGGATTGAGGCTGCGGCAACTTTCGCTGCCACGGTGGAACTCTGCTCTTGCAACTTTCACTATCTCGGCATGTGAGATGGAGAGAAGTCTCGTTGGAAAGTCTGGCAGATACTCCAAGTTCGGCGAAGCAATTCTGAAGTGATCCTTCCTATGTCTAGGCAAGGATTCTGGCACTGCGTGATGTAGGCAATACCTAGCAATCTCATCGTAAACCTAACACAGGCAGTCGATGTTTGGTTGCTCCTTTTAGCAGCCGAAATTCTAACTTATGTCTAAGCCGAATTAGTCAACACCTCGACATGATGAGACCGTACTTAATTCTCTCGTAAGTTTGACACTCTCGTGCCTGACAAATGAATTTCTTCAACTGGACTTTTGGAACTAATTGAAGAAGTGAAGTACATGAATTAATCAAACTTGGAATATTTTATTGCAAAAACAAAACTTGAAAACCTAAACAACCGTTCTCACAACTAATTACAACATAACCCCAAAACCAAGAGAAGTTTAGAACATGACGGAGAAAAGAAAACCTAAGCTCTGCCTAAAGAAAACTCTAAGCTCTGATACCACTAAATGTAACCCCCTAGACCCGCCAATGCGTTACCACAGATCCTAGGAAGTCACATTAGGGTCACCGGAGCGACCCACGATAAAATTTCAAATAAACAAATTTGTTGAACCATTTGAAATCATAAATCAAGTTCTGAATTAAAATACAATTTCAGAAAAACATTTAGACAATAAAACAAAATTCTGATACAAATTATTAATACAAGTTTCAAATCTGAATATAAATAAAAACATGACATACATGCCCCCTAATTATACAGATACCATACTCCGCAAGCAAGCCAAAGAAACTCTCATACCGACGTTGACAGCTGCGACAAAGTCGATCTTCTAACCTGTGATGGTAAAAATAACATGAGCTTCGGAAAGCTCAGTAATACAAACTACCCGGAGATGCTAAAGGTGCAAGTAGGTATATGGCAACGTAACATTGTTAGGAAGAATTAAGCAACGGTAAGCTCAAATTACGATTCGATAATTCAGTGAAGCATTATTAGAAGGTCACAGAGCTGTTCTTTATTTGATCACCCAAACCGTAAAAGGTGGTCTAAAGCCAGAGATTCAAAAGAGATTCAGATTTTAGAAGTTGAATCAAGTTGTTTAGAGTTGTCCATTAAGTACGAATTTTTAAGTTTACTGAGGGTTCAACATTGATACATTAATTTAGTAGGATATGTTTCAGAAGAGGTCAAAAGGTTCTATTAATTAACTTAACTACCCTCAACCGAACTCTAAAATGTAATTCGCCCTGAACTGCATACAGAAGGTCTTACCCTAGACCTGAGGCATAGGAGCCTACCTAAGGGGATGCCTTAGGTCCAGAAAGACTTACCCTAGGCCCGTGGGCGTAGGAGCTTAACAAAGAGGCTTACCCTAGGCCCATTGGGCGTAGGAGCTTAAGTACAGAAGGACTTATCAGCGCTGAGCCTACAGATCATCATTCATATCCAGATAATATACCACAGATGATTTCAATTTATATTCAGAAGACAATATAGCAGAAAATAAATATTAAATCTATTCTTATACCAGAAGACATGTATCAAATTTATTTTATTATCATTATCATTATTTCGTATTCAATGTCATATATCAGATATATTTTTCATAACAGAGGTCAGAAATCAGAGAATTGTTTTCCTTTCGTATTACAATATCATACTTTTAAATTTTAAGCATATTGCCTTGGTTTAGAACATAAAGTATTTACAGATACATGGTACACGCTTTATGGCCTAATTCATTTCTTAGAGGTACTCGATAGATATCAGAAAGATGACACTTGATGAATTTAGACTGATTTCAGAACGAGGTCCCTACGAATAGGGGAGTTCGATAAGACAGATCGAATTAACATCGAAAGTTGATGCATCAGAATCATTGGGATTTCAGATATATCAAGAGTGATTCGATCGCTAAAGCTTACGAGGGTATTGTTGGTCATTCCAGCCTTCGGAGGGTAATTTGGTAAGCTAAACCAACAAGGTATAAACGGTGATGTACAAAATTTAGGAATTCTAATTGCTCATCAAGCTTTCGAGTCCCTCTGAACTAATTGAAACCATTAACACAGAGTTGGAAATATAATCGGATAAGTACATCTTAAGCATTCATTTCCAGAACTGATTACAGCGTAACAACAAAGCAGATCGTCTTCACCTTACATCCACTGAATTTACTATGAGAGATCAAACATGTATCCAAGCGGTAATTTTCCAAATTCCTGAACATGCATATAACCCCCGAACTCGTTCCATAGCATCGAATTTATCTTTTTGAGGAAACATGTTGCTCTTACCAATCACTGAGTACTTTATCCAAATAACCCGAACATGTCGTCACATGGTATCTTTCCAAAATTAGGATAGTATCAGAAACAGCCAACAAACACGGACCGTGAATTACCACTTTAGAGTTATTATATTGTCTGGCTTTATTGGTATTCCTTATTCCAGTTTTGGAGTTAGCTTCAGTCATTTCAACATTCACAGGTATTTCAATTGCTTCATATACGAAGGTGTTCCAAAACAAATTCTGAGCCTTTCAGTCGTTCCAACTATTCAATCCTTTCCGATATCAAGGGTATATTCGTCATTTCGATTAATTTGACAATTGGTGCCGAGGATACATTATTCTTTTTAATCATTATAGATATTCCGACCGATTCAACTTTATCAGTATTACCAAACATTTCAGTCATCTCGATCGATTCAACAATTTACGCGACTTTGTCTAATCCAAACATACAATTGTTTTCTCGCAATTGTCTTCAGAGAATATTCAATCTCAAAAAGGAATCTGAGCAATTTACAGACTCAAACGTGAAGCCTCGCTACCATAATTTCCCAAGCAAATTTCAAGATTTTTAGAAGGACTAGATGGTTTTACCGGATCTGGTGTAGATTCTTAGACCACTTCCTTTAATATAGGTATTTTAGTCGTTTTCATACATCAATGGCATTTTTTAATTCATTAGCCAAAATAATCAGACCTAGAGATCAAACTTTTTTATTAATCGCTTACTGAACTTGGGAGTCCTTTCGATTTATCAAACCACTTATTCGAATAATTGCCTTAGCCATTATTATTTTTATTTCATAAATGATCGACATAATCGGAAATAATCATACGCTCAAACATGGTCGTGTAAAAATTAACCGAATACCAACATATTGCAAAAGCATGCAGAAGGTAGTAATGTATTACCTTAACTCCGAGCTATATCTGTCGATTCATGAAACCCCATTCAATTGCAATCGAACTCGAATTCGATGTCCATCAACAATTCGTATTCAAGGAGCTAAGAGTACCTTCAATCACACAATATTCCATTTTAGTCCTTATTCATAGAGCTCTTAACTGAAAAATTAACTACATAAACAAGTTCAGGTTCAATGTCAGATTTGGAGGGTTTCTGGTCAGAATTTTGTGAAACGGGCTTCAAAAACGGACTCAGGACGTCGAAAAACATAAAATTGGAGTTTTCAGAAAATTTGACTTTTTGGTCAATGGTCAAAGTCAACGCCGACGTCAGCAGGTCAACGCTGACGTCAGCTGGGTCAGAGTCAACGCTGACGTTAGTAGGTCAACGCTGACGTCAGCAGTCAACTGGTAAGGGGTCAACTGAGTTGACTCGTGCTGACTCGAACGAGTTGACTCGGGCTGACTCAGACGAGTTGACTCGGGCTGACTCGGTTCGGGTTAGCGGGTCGGGCAGACGGGTCGGTTATCAGGTCGGGTTTGGGCTCAGACTAGGTTGTATGTAACGGGCTCGGGCTTGACCCAACATTTTTGGGCTCATATTGGTTCGGGTCATGACTGGGCCGATTCAAATTGTGGCCATACCGGGTCCAGCATTGATCGGCCGGTTCAAACCAACGGGCACCACAGGCAGTGGTCAGAAAATGCCCCCCGGACGGCGCGTGGTCGCCACGAGCGGCCAAAAATGGCCGGACAACACACCGGAATAACGCTACACCAACCATCAACACATATTCTCAGTTAAACAACCAGAAACTCAAGTTAAAACCTTACCAACATACCTAAAACGAACAATAACATGACTGGCCGACGAAACTCCGACGAGACTTCTCCCGGCATCGGAACCGCGAATGGTCAGAGGGCTTTTGCTCGGCCTGATGTGAGGAGTCCAACGGTGGTGGCCAAGCATCGATCGGACGTCAACCGACGCTGGGATCTTCAACAAAAATGGACGGTGAGGGTTTGGGTTAAGCTGAGCCTTCGAACGAGCTTCTACCGACGACGACAGCTCGGTTGCGCGTGTGACAGGTGGCTGAAGGGCCGGAATAGGACGTCGGACACACCGGTGGTGGCGGTGTCACGCACGGCGGTGCGGTGAGTGAGATCAGACGGGCCGAACGGTGGTGGCTGGGAGAACAAACTGAGAGAGTTCTAGAATTTCTCTCTCTCTGAATTTTCCATATTCGAAAAAAAGGCAGGTGAGGAGTCAGATCGAATTTATTATCTTTGGTAAATCCGTACTAAATGTTTAAGGTTAATTTGTGGTAAAACATAACCAAATTATCACCTTAGCCCAAATGGTTAAAACACTACTCCCTTAGCAGCCAAGGTCCTGGGTTCAAACCTCCTTGGCTGCAAATTCCTCTTTTTTTTTTGGCCAAAACTTAGAGTGTTACAAGATCTCTCTCTCGAAATACAAAAATATGTGAAGTATATATACGTCATAGTCTAGGTTAAGTCATCCTTGGAGTAGAAGTCTTCAAAGAGCTTTTGCATTAAATGCAACTTTAAGTTCTGACTTCTTTGAGTTGAATTTGGACTTCTTTTCTCGTTGCCTTGCTCCGCAAGTAAGCTCATTCTTGCTAAAATATGCATGAACACTTTCGATCACCTTAGGTTCCATTCGGCAATGTTTATGCAAACAAGGAATACTTGCTTATTTGACCTTGTACATCTCAATTATGGGTTGAAAACCATCTAAGTATAGTCATTGGATTATTATAAGCACGTTTAATTGGAATGAGTCACCCTTGCCTATTCGAATGGCTTACTTGATTAGCATGTAAGCTTGATTCATATTGAAATTGTTGTCTTAACCGAATGCTGCTATTGAATGTATTGTGTAATAATATGCCAATCCTGCTAAGAGGGTTTGGTTATGTTATAGAATGGTAATTAGAGCTTTAAGGTTGCATAATTCTAGGGTATATTGCATGAATAAGTTGTTGTCATTGATAATTTATGTGCCACCTAGGAGCTACTCGAATAGTGATTAGACTGTGACTTGAGCTTGACTTCTCTTACTTCTTACATATAGAATATCTGAAACAAGACTGGGCAAGGATAACAAAAGCCCAACTGGCTCTTCCAATGAAGGAGGGAGCGTAAGGATGAACCAGGATCCCTAAAAGCCTGATGAACCTCAGCAGGTCCAGGAGGAAGTTCCTATCATCCATCCTATTCAACGAGAATGCTTCTCCAATCTGAAGGAGATGTTCGACCAAATGGTTGTCTCTATAAGACAAAATCCCCCGACCCTTGTTGAATCTTAAATCGTAAAACCATCTAGAGCTCCAATTGATAAATTAGCTCAACATCGAGCTTACACTTTGGCCTAAGACTACTGTGAGAATTTTGACTAAACAGTTACAATGTAGTGATGAACACAAATTAGAGTGTGTAGAATCTTTATTGGCTGAAGAGGCATTAAATTGGTGGGAGACTACAACTCTTGCTGCACCAAAGGCAGCTATCACATATGAATTTTTCTTGGAGTTTAAAAAGAAGTACATTAATGACCAATACTTAGCCGATCGAAAGAAGAAGTTCTTGTATCTGAAACAAGAAGGCAAACCAATTGAGCAATATATCAATGAATTTTGCAAATATTGCAAATACGAGTCAAAATTCATAAAGAAGGAGGAGGACAAGTGTAGAATGTTCATTGACGGGCTCAACGACGAGTTAGGCCCCATGTTTACTACCTTGGGGATCACTGGCTTTCAAGACTTGGTTAACATAGCCATAGCTACCGAAGCCAAGATGGTGACTTCTGCAAAACAGATTGTGAATCAATCACGGGATAACAAAAGATCGAGGGACGATCATAAGCCTTATTGGCGCAACAAAATGCAAAAGGAACACGGACGAAATTTTTCCAATCAATGGAGTTTCTCTAAGGGTAGCTATATACCCAAACCTCAGGCCATGTCTAGAGCCACGACACCCCTAGTGTCCGTGAATAGCACCATGAACACCGGAAGGGAGACCCAAATCCCTGCTTGCAAAATATGCCAAAAGAACCACATCGACGTATGTAGAAAGATAACTAATGCTTGCTACTTATATGGAGATTCAACTCATTATATCAAAGATTATCCCCAAAACCCGAACAAGTTGCCTTCTCAAGCTTCTCACAAGCTGAATCAAGCTCCTTCACCTAGGGGAAAGGGTTCGAAGCCAACTAACTTGAACAACTATGAGAAAAGAAAAGGCTAAGGGTCTAATGCTACTTATCATGAGTCTCGGGAACCTACTCGAGTCTATCACATCTGGGGAAGAGAGGATGAAGAATCTCCTGATGTAATTGCAGGTACAATTTACCTCGATACTCAACCTTTATATGCTTTATTTGATACAGGGTCAACCCATTCCTTCATAAGACATTCTTTCATTGAAAAGCTTAAATTGAAGCCTGAACATATAGTTGTATCTTAATTGCTACCAATCCTTTAAGAGACAATGTAATACTGGACCAAATATGTAAGAATTGCCCTTTGTTCATTCAGAGCATCCCGTTTCTAGCCAACCTATTGTTATTGCCTTTTGTTGAATTTGATCTCATTCTGGGTTAAATTGGTTAGGAAGGCATCAAGCCTGGGTAGATTGCCAAAAGAGAAAACCGTTTCTCCGTGGTTTAGGAGAAAAATCTATTACCTTGATCGATAAGAAACCTATTAGCATTTTTGCTACCTTAATTAAGAAAGATGAAATTTGATTCGATGTGAGCTCATTCCCTATTGTTTCTGAATTCCTTGATATTTTTCCTGAGGAATTGTTGGGGTTACCTCCTATTCCGGAAGTCGAGTTCAAGATTGAAGTCCAACACGGGGTTGATCTACTGTCTATTGCTCCATATCGAATGGCCCCGGTGGAACTTAAGGAGCTCAAACATTAATTACAAGAGCTTCAAGGCAATGGCTTCATACGACCCAGCTCTTCACCCTGGGGAGCACCCATGTTATTTGTCAAGAAGAAGGACGGGTCGATGAGGCTATGTGTTGACTATCGCCAATTGAACCGGCTCACTATTAAGAACAAATATCCATTGCCGAGAATAGAGGACATGTTCGACCAATTTAAAGATGCCAAGGTCTTCTCCAAGATCAATTTACGGTCAGGATACTATCAAATGAGAATACGAGAGTCTGATGTGCCTAAATCGGCTTTCAAGAATCGTTATGGTCACTACGAGTTCCTTGTGATCCCCTTCGGGTTAACTAATACTCCAGCAGCTTTCATGGAATTAATGAATCAAGTGTTCAAACCTTATTTGGACAAATTCGTTGATGTCTTTAGAGACGACATTCTTGTTTACTCGAAGGACAAGGAAGAACATACAAATCACCTTCGAATTGTACTCCAAACACCAAGGGAGAATCAAATATATGCCAAATTGAGCAAATGCGAGTTCTGGCTCTTGGAAGTATCATTCCTTGGCCACGTTATCTCGGCTGAAGGAATAAAGGTGGATCTAAAGAATATCCATTCGGTTATTGAATGGAGACCTCCGAGAAATGTTGGTGAGGTCAGAAGCTTTCTCGGTTTAGCCGGGTATTATCAAAGATTTGTGAAGGGGTTCTTAATTCTTGCTACTCCTCTAACTCGTCTCCTTCGAAATAACACTCTACGTTATTCAGTGATGCTTCTCACCTCGGTTTAGGATGCGTATTGATGCAATTGAAGTAAGCTCTGACTCAATCCCCTATTCTAATCCAACCTGAATCGAGAAAAGACTATACATTCTTCAGTGATGCTTCTCACCTCGGTTTAGGATGTGTATTGATGCATGACAACAAATTCATTGCATATGCTTCTCGAAAACTCAAACCACATGAATTGAACTATCCAACACACAACTTGGAACTAGTTGCAGTCGTAATTGCTTTGAAGATATGGAGACACTATCTGTATGGTGAAAAGTGTCGATTGTTTACGGATCATCAGAGTTTGAAATCAATCCTAATTGAAAAGGAATTGAATCTTCGACAACGATGATGGGTGGAACTACTCAACGATTATGACTTAATCATTGATTATCACCCGAGGAAAGCAAATGTTGTGGTTGATGCACACAGTCGTAACCATTCGATGGGTAAGACTATGAGCATACTGTCAATACCATACCCCTATCCGAATTGAAGAGTGGTGAAAATTCACTAACCCAAATTCTTCTGATCATAGCTTCAACTACCTTCAATGCTCTCTTTAGACTCCTAAAGAATCAAAGATACGTAGCAGAACTTCAAGTTCAATCAGAATTAAATTCGAGGATCAAAATGCTTTAACAAAACGATCTCGAGCTTCAGAGAGTGTTGAAGGAGATCGAATCCAAATCGAACTCCAAATTTTCACTCCATTCGAATGGTCTCATCCATTTCAAAAATAGGGTTTGTGTCTCTAATGATCCAAGAGAGACATGCTTCAAGAAGCACATAGTAGTCCTTTTTCAATACATCCGAGAGCGATCAAGATGTTTAAGGACTTGAAAGAAGTCTATTGGTGGCCCCGGACTGAAGGTTAATATTGTTGAAACTGTCTCGAAGTGCCTTACTTGCCAGAAGGTAAAGGCTGAACACAAATTACCTACGGGACTCCTACAGCCAATCGAATTGCCCCAGTAGAAATGGGAATGTATAACAATGGACTTATATTATCGGGATTGCCTCTATCACCAAGGAGAAATGATGATGCATGGGTGATTGTTGATAGGTTCTCCAAATTGGCTCACTTCCTACCTGTTCAAATGAATATGAGCCTTGATCAATTGGCCGAGTTGTACCTAAAAGAAGTAATCAGACTTCATGGTGTTCCTAGATCAATCATATATGATCGGGACTCTTGGTTCACCTCTCGATTTTGGAGAGCACTTTACGGAGCTATGGGAACTAATCTAAACCTTAGCACTGCCTTCCATCCACAAACTGATGGACAATTAGAAAGAGTGATACAAGTGTTTGAAGATATGCTTC
Organism: Hibiscus trionum; assembly: GCA_030270665.1. Classification (NCBI taxonomy): domain Eukaryota; kingdom Viridiplantae; phylum Streptophyta; class Magnoliopsida; order Malvales; family Malvaceae; genus Hibiscus; species Hibiscus trionum. The sequence goes on from BSYR01000011.1 coordinate 22,931,625, forward strand.
GAGCTTGCATTATCGACTTCGATAACAAATGGGAGAAAAACCTACCACTAGCCGAATTTGCTTACAACAATAGCCATCAAGCTTCTATCAAAATGGCTCCTTTTGAAGCCTTATATGGCAGAAGATGTAGAAATCCTCTATGCTGATCAGAATTGGGAAAAAAGGTCTTAGGATCCGAATTACTACGAGAAACTGAGAACCAAGTTCGGTTGATCCATAGTAGATTGAAGGAACCCTTTGATAGACAAAAGGCTTATGTTGACCTCAAGAAGAGGAATATAGAGTATGCAGTGGGAGACCAGGTGTTCTTGAAAGTATCTTCTTGGAAAAAGATCCTCAGATTCGGGAAGAAGGGTAAGCTAAGCCCTAGTTTCATTGGACCCTTTAAAATCTTAGAAAAGATTGGTCCAGTTGCTTACAAGCTAGCACTTCCTGAAGAATTCAATCGAATCCACAATGTCTTCCATGTATCGATGATGAGGAGATATCGATCAAATTCCTCACATATCCTAGAGCCAGATAAGGTAGAGCTCAACCCATATTTATCGTATAAGGAAGAACCAGTACAAATTATAGATAAAGAAGTGAGAAGATTGCGCAACAACTCTGTTACTCTTGTGAAGGTTCTTTGGAAGAATCATAAGATTAAAGAAGCTACTTGGGAGCCTGAATCAACTATGAGGCAACAATACCCTCATCTCTTCTCTTAAGGTAAATTCGAGGACAAATTTCTTTAGGGGGAATTGTAATATCCTTAAAACCGGGACTAGATAATTGTTACCACTATTTGAGTTGTTAGCTAATTAAGCTATTAGCTAGTTGAACTATGCCCTAATTAAATTGAAATAGGGAGCTAATGGTGAAAATTAAAAAAGAGGGTACATGAGTTATAGTGATTAAATTGAATTGATCTCTAAACAGATTGATCTAATTAGAAAGGACCAAAGTGATATGAAATGAAATCAAGGTAACTCTAACCATAGTGACCAAATCGAAATAGAATTAAAAAGGGAGGATTGCATGGTTAAAATTTTAATCCTAGTGGACATTACACATGTCTTAGAATGAGTTAGTGGATGAACCGCTATCACCATCTTCTTCATTCATTCATTCTATCCACCGAATGTATGAACAAAGAGAGAGAGAGAAGAGAGAACAGTGAGTAGAAGCCATTGTTAGTGCTTGGATATTGCCTTGATTGGAAAAATCTTAGTTGTTGTCTCCTAAGTTACAAGGTAACATCCAATTGCTCCTAGATTCTCTATGAATAGTGATTGTAATAACATGTCTAGCTTAGAAAATATTGGTGTTGATTGCTGGAAAATCTGAAATTGATTGTGAATCTTGTATTTGTCTTCAAATTGAACCAATTGAAGTATATATCTAGTGTAGATATTGTTAAATGTTGAATGAACCATTAGAACTTATGGTTGATAGGTTAATATGCTGGAAATTCTAGAAAATGAACACATTGAGGTTGAATTGATTGAGAACACTTAGGTAATGGACTGCCCAAATGTCGAATTGAAGTGTATAAAGGCTCCAATTGGACTAATTTGAAATTAATGCTTAATTGCCATGTTTCACATGTTTAAAACCTGATTGGTTTGACCTAGACTTGTACGAATATTTTTATAAGTTGAATTATAATGTTAGAACCTTTTATAAATGAATTATGAAGTTTAGAAACCTAACCCAGTGTAATCTGCCCAGAAAACTCTATTATGGGCAATAACTTTGAAAATTCATCATAAATTGTAGTGGTGGAATTTAAGGCTAAAATTTACATTGATGAAACTTTATTATGTCTATTTCATTAGGAACAAACATAACTGAATTCTAGATTATAGAATGAAATATGGAAATAAAAATCCTTGGACCGTGCAAACTATCTAGTAATGCAATTGGACTGTCTTTGAGTAATAAACTGCATTAATTGGTAAAGATTATAAATGCATGGCCTATACGGTTAGAAAGAGGGTTAAGTTAGCTTTCTAACGATGTGAACGGTTCTAAATGACGATAAGTGAACAGTACACGTGCTGCCTGGCAGCATCAATTTAGGTATATTGGCAGCTTTGTAAACTGTTTTATATACGGTTTGGACAGTTTAATTGTTGCCTTGTGTAAACATAATTCAAATTTACATGTGAGCATGTTGTTTGGTTAATAAGCATGTGTAATTAGACAGTTTCAATGCTTGGAAACTGTTATACTGTAGGCTGTCCAAAAAGGTGTCAATTGTATGTTTAAATGTATTGATTGAAGTAGTTGCTAGAAGTTACCTAATAATTATACATGATATAAAATGCTATATCGAGTGGATATTGAGGATAAGGAGACTCATAGTGACCAGCAAGCTAGTAGAGAAAAAGGGATTGAGATTCGGGATCGAAACTAGCTCGGAAATCCCGGTGAATGTAGTTTTAAAGAATTAGAGAGGGCAATAACCTCTCCAAGCACACTTTTAAGTTAAATTTCTTATAGCTTTATAGTGTAAAATGCATATTGTGCTTGCTATTGGGAAATAGCAAGGTAAGTACTCCTTGAGAAATTATTGATTGATTGTTTGATTGAGAAGCTATCAAATGTTACTTGATTGTAAAGCTATTGATTGATTGTGTAATTGAGATTCATGACTACATTGTGAATTGCTTGCCATGTGATGATTCTTACCTTATTGAATGATAAGATATTTAAGTATGCTAGTAGTAACCAGAAATGTCTTGATCATCGATTATTGTCTTATTGATTGACCGTCATTGATTGACTATTGAAATATTGAGCCATGGATGATTGGTATTGGAAATTTGATATTGAATCCTATTCGAAAACAGGGCTATTAACACTAAAGGTGCATATTGTTCGAATTGTATATTGAATTGGTTAAAATGATAACTATTGAAAGCCTTGGTCTCGAGTCGGTCATAGATATAGTTGGCATGTCATAGAGTCCATAGAACTTAGTGTCGATGTGAACTACGGTCCAGGACTATGATCCTTATTTGCGACAGTAGGAGGGAAGTATGATATTGGTCATTGGCAACAGTAGGACCGGTATATTGTACCATATTGATTATTGTTTTGGCGACAATTTGGTTGGGGACTCAAATATCTAGACCGAGTAATCGATTCTCAAGGCTATATTTAAAATTGAAAGACATAAACCTACATAATTTTTATTGAATCCATTGAATTACTAAATTGTATTGGTAAAGAATTTATTGTTAAATCCTTGTAGCCATTCGAATGACTTGTAGTGTTCCATATTATGCTATTGATTGATTACGACATGTATATTGTTTGACTGTTGATTTCTTATAGTATGAAATGCACTTTGTTTATGAATTAAAGCTAAGTATAAACATTGTCTCTACCTAGTAGACATTGAACTCTATGTATTTCATCTATTGATTGATATTGCTTATAGTGTAAATCTTCCATTAATTATTGATTGAAATTGAGCATGGAAAACTAGTAATGCCTATTGACATTGTTCGAATGGTTCCTTATTGATGGGGGAACCATACCATCTATTAGATGGTTCGTAGCTAAGACTTAATTGTATTGTTGCTTGTTCTTTTAAACTCACTCACTAAGCTTTGCTTAACAAGTCTCCTTGCTACGTTACAGGTTGATATTGGATCCTATCGAAGAGAAGGCTCACTCAAGTCATATTTTGGTTGAAAAGTAGGTATTTTCTTTGTTATATCACTCATAGGATGGTGGCACCTAAGGCATGTAAATATTTATAGATAGATAGTAATGGTTTGTATAACTTAACTAACGACCTTTAGGGTGCATTATTCGTAGTATTGCATGTATGCGCACAACCTATCTATGATGTTTGATGGTTGGCTTAGATCTATTTTTGTATGCTTGCTATGATTCCATAAATTTTAGGATAAATTGATGGATCATTAGAAATGGTAACTTGTTAAAATATGCATGAATACCATTGATCACCTTAGGTTCCATTCGGCAATGTTTATGCAAACGACGAATACTTTCTTATTTGACCTTGTACATCTCAATTATGGGTTGAAAACCATCTAAGTATAGTCATTGGATTATTATAAGCATGTTTAATTGGAATGAGTCACCCTTACCTATTCGAATGGCTTACTTGATTAACAAGTAAGCTTGATTCACATTGAAATTGTTGTCTTAACCAAATGCTGCTATTAAATGTATTGTGTAGTAACAAGCCAATCCTACTAAGGGAGTTTGGGTATCTTACACCAACCTTACCAATTTCGCTACTTGGCACTTTTGAGGGCGTCTCAACGTCATGATAACAAATTCTATATCTCGGATGGAGGGGCCTCCTTGAGCCTTAGGAGGATCAAAATGAAGCCAATCCTTATATTGCAACTTAGAAGAAACATTAACCTTAACTGTTGGACAAGATGAAACCGAGTGACCAATTATGTCGCAGCCATGGAAAAGCAAGAAAAGCCGTTCGTACTAGAGAGGGCATAATTTCGGTGTGGTCCCAAAACCACCCAACGCTACACATCAACGAATTGGTTTGGAAGTATCCATGATTATCCAAACCAGGAAGAAGTCCCCCAATGTTGCCGTCCATAATCTGAGTATCTATCCCAACAATGGTTCCAATGCAAGATCCAAGAGACCGGCCAATATCATCAGCCATCAAAACAATCGGGATGTGATGAATACGGACCCAAACACGCATATGTGTAAAGGAATACTCATCGATTGAGCACTTAGGGTTAAAGGGAGAAGGGCAAGCTGTAAAGTGTCCATAAGTTCTATATTTTGTGCACATTCCATCTCATATTATGTTGTTTTTAAGTACATTTTAGGCATAATTAGGATCATACATTGCATTTTTCAGTATTCTTTACTTTGTCATGCTTTTTATTTATTATTTCTTATTTGGTAAAGAAAAGGTATTGTTTTAGTTTAGTTTTAGTTTTAGGTGCTAGAAGCTGGTAGAAGGAGAGATGAGCTAAGGACATGATGCTGAGGCAGTAGACCAAGGAGCTGTACTGATGCAGTTCCAGACAAAGACATACGTTGCCGAGTAGCTGCCGCTACCCTACCTACCGCCCAGGAAAGCAAGCTGAGGAATTGGCGAACTAGAGTGCGATCTGTAGAGCAAAAAATCCTGATTCTAACGATGTTATCCACTCAATTTTCTGATGACTGTAGCAGCAGGCAGAGCCGCCGAAAAAGGAATTCGAGATTACTTGCGGAGCAAGGCAAACGTGAAGAAGTCCATATTGAACTCAAAGAAGTCAGAATTTAAGGTTGCATTTAATGCAAAAGCTACTTTGAAGACTTCCATAGAAGATGCTCGGCAGCACTTAAGAGGATTCTTGGACATATGCAGAGCTTTCAAAATACATGGAGTCCACCAAGATGTGCTAAGTTTGAGGTTATTCCCTATTCACTGAGGGATAGGGCAAAACAGTGGTTGAACAACCAGCCAGCAGGGTCATTCAACACATGGACAGAGCTGTGCAAGGACTTTTTGGATCGTTTCAGCCCATCTAATGTCACAGATAGATTGAGAAATGAGATCACAACCTTCCAACAAGGGGATGATGAGCCAATGTATGAAGCATGGGAGCGGTACCAACAGATGCTAAATAACTCCCCGCTTCATGGTTTTCCGGCTTGGACACATGTGTCAATGTTCTACAACTGGGTGAACTACCCAACTAGAATGATGATTGATGCCTCAGCCAACGAAATCATCCTCGACGGACCACCAGAGGAGGCACTGCGGATCCTGAACCAAGCCGCAAAAAATGACTATAAGTACCCAACAGCCCGCCGAGGCGGCATTAGGCGGCCAACAGTTTTGAACGAAGTGGAAGCCTCAGAATCTGTCAATTTCCACCTCGATAAACTGACAGAGCTAGTTATGAACATGGTAAAACTCACTGGGAAAGTCTTTGAAGCCAAGGCTGTAGAGCCATTCTGTGATAAGTGTGGGGGCAACCACGATTCCTCCGAATGTACTGCATCTGCCAATTTTATGGGAGGATACGAGAGGAACATCAGTCCCGCCGCGAACACATACAACCGTAGGTGGAGGAATCATCCAAACTTCTCCTGGAGCAATCAAAAAACTGCTGCCAATCCACAACAGCAACATGGAGGTTACCAGCAGAACCAGTCCAGACAGCAAGCTCAACAACCACAGAACAATTCACTAGAAGCAACTTTACAAACTTTTATGTCTAATACTAATGAGTTTATTATTCGTACAAATAAGTTTATTGATAAAACTGGGTCGTTTATGAATAGGACGAAGATGAGGATGAATAATCAGGAAGTTGCAATAAAGAACCTAGAGACCTAATTTGGGCAATTCACTACGATCTTTAGTAGCATGACAATGGGTGCAGCATCTAGTAGTATAGAGGCAGCGGCTAAACCCACATATGAGCAAAGCAAAGCCATATCAACCAAAAGTGGGAAACAATTGGATGAACCCGGAGTGGAAAAGCCAGCAGAAAAACAGCCAGCACAGAAAGAACTACCTGTCGCGGCAGCATCAACACCACCCGCCCCGGTAGCTGAGCCAGACAGCAGACCTGAGGCAGATGATCCTCCACAGATCAAGTTTCTCATGCAAAGAACGTATAGAGGACATCCGCCTGCCAACTCCTTTCTCACAGAGGCTTAAGCAACAGAAGCAAGAGCACCAGTTTAGGAAATTCTTGGATATTTTGAAACAGGTGCACATAAACATCCTTCTCATAGAAGCCATTCAGAACATGCCCAACTATGCAAAAATACTTAAGGGACATGGTTTCTAAAAGGAAGAGAATTGAGGAGTTTGAAACGGTTGCTGTGACAGAGGAATGCATGGCTATGCTGCCCAACAAGCTACCACCCAAGCAAGCAGATCCGGGCAGCTTTGTTATACCATGCAGAATAGCCAGCAAGCATGAAACTAAGGCCCTGTGCGACCTAGGAGCCAACATCAACTTAATGCCCAAGGCAGTCTTCAACAAACTGGGAATTGGACAAGCCAAACCCACCTCCATTATGCTGAAACTTGCTGATCATTCATTTGTACAATCGGAGGGAAAGATTAAAGACATCCTAGTTCGAGTGGGCAGCCTTATTTTTCCAGCAAACTTCCACATTTTAGACTACAAGGCCGATGAAAATGCCCCCATCATCCTTGGGCGACCATTCTTGGCCACGGGCAGAACGCTAATAGATGTAGAACATGGGGAGCTGATCATGATGGTAGATAATCAAAGCATCAAGTTGAATGTGTTACAACCCTAAGAAAAGGGAAAATGCTCAGAAGCTCATGCCGCTAAAATTAGCACTGAGACAGGCCCACACAGCAGCTGCACAGTAGACCCAAGGGCATGCTGAAGGACCCAACAACACATCGCCTTAAAGAACAGGAGGAGCTCAGGAGGGAAAGACAAGAAAAACCACCTCATGAAGTGGTTATGTCTGGGAGATGCACCCAAATGCACTCCCAACATAACTTAATTAATTTTATTTTTATTTTTCTTTATTTTTATGTTTTAGGAATAAAATTTAATTTATTTCAATTTATTTTCTTTTAGGATTAGATTTTAAATTAATTTAATTTATTTTTCACATTTTTATTCCCTTCAGAATTTATTTAATTATTGTTATTTTTATTTCAGGCTTTAAGAATAAAAGAGCTGGATCAAGAAGAAGGCCCAACAAAGAGCCCACCTACCATCCCGCCGAGACAGCCAAGGGCGGCCCAGCGCAGACAGCGCGTAACGGCTAGTTGCCTGCTAATGGCTAGCTGCCAACGGCTACAGAAATATGTGTAAGACAACTTGCCCGTTGGACATTTAATGCCACCCCTGCACCTCTCAGCAACCTCTAATTAAACCTCACTCATCTCATTCATTCACTTTACTTCCATCTCCTTGCTATCTTATTCTTGTATCCACTGCTCTCTTGCTAATTACCTTCTTTTAAAGTTTCAGTTATATTCCAACCGTCTCACACATGGCATCAACGTCAGCACCCAAACCCACCTTCCAATGATTCTGCTCCAAGGCAGATGAGAAGAGATACAAAACGTAGTTTGCAAAGCAAGCAATTTGGGAGGAGCAAGGGTTCCACTAACCAAAGAAAACAGGGGACCTTGGCTTAGAGCCCGCCTTATTCGAAACCATTCATAGCAAGGGATGCGAAATATTTGCACGGCAACCGGAGATGGCCAACATCACAATGGTCAGAGAATTCTATGCCCATCACCCCTGCCCAGAGCTGTCGTTCGCCTATGTCTGAGGGGAGCCTGTCAAGCTGAACACCGCCGTGATCAACAGCTTCTATGGCCTAGAAATGGAAGACAACCCTCATGAGAAATGGAGGCAGTCATTGATGGCTGCCGACTACGACAGACTCAAGGCCAAGCTGTGCGAGCCCAACACGCCATGGTTGGTAGGAAAGCATGGCGGCTCTGTCCAACGTCGTCGATTGCTGCTCGAGCCCATGCTATGGAATACCTTCATTAAACAGCATATGCTGGCCACCTCCCATAACTCCACTGTCGACCGGCCGTGCCTCGCACTCATCCACAGCATCATGGTGAACCGACCCATCCATTTTGGGGAGATTATATGTAAGGAGATCCACAACTGTTTCTGCAAGAAGAAGGGCATGATGTACTTCCCGTCACTCATCACCGGCCCAACTTCAACATCCCAACCGACCCCGAAGATGAGATGACAGCCGCCAAGAAGGGGTGGACTAGGAAAGTTCGCCTGCAGATGATGCAAGCCCAGGAGACAGAGCCTATCACCCCCAGCCAGCCCTCTGCCGCCCAGCTAGCCACACGAGCCACCCCTGATAGTACTAAAGCTACCCCGGCCAATGAAGTCCTCACTTTGCTGCGCACCCTTATTGACAGCAACAAACAGATAGAGTAGCAACAGTTAACCTTCATGAAGTATGTAGGGGAGGTCCAAGAGGCTTTTGTGGCCTATCTCCTACAGAAATATCCAGATGACGGCCCTACCCTGCAACCCTACCCTGCCGATCTAGCTGTCGCAGCTGCCCCCGAACAAGGAACACCATCAGTAGCAACTGCCCGCCACGCCGCCTTCCACCACCAGATGCCGTCACCGACGCACTACCCATCATACTCTGCCACTTAAGCTTCCAACATGGTAGAAGACTCCCCCGAGAGGCATCAGCAACAGCACTCCCCCGCCTGCATAGCGGCAACGGTGGCTAACACCTCATCCGATGAGGTCAAGCAGCAGCCGCCAACAACAGCAGTAGCGGCAGAAGCAGCTGCCCCAATGGCGATAGATCCTCTGGCAACACCAACGAAAGCAATAAGGAAGAGAAAGCGGCACATCATAACCGTTGTGCCAGTAGACGAGGAGACAGACTCCGAGGAGAGCGTAACCCCTCTAGAAGAACCCCGTGAAGAACCTCAGGAAGAGCCTCGGCCCACTCCTAAGAGAATCCAACCGCCGCAGATAGCAAAGGTCTCACCAGCCAAGTCTGTCGCCCGAGCATCTGTCGGCTGCCGCCTTGTCATCCAATCCTCCTCTGACGCCAAGACCGAAGCCTCCTCTCAGCCCTCAGCCAATTTCTAGAGTTTTTTTTTCTTTTCTTCTCTTTATTTTATTTTTATGTTTTTATATTAATTGTATTTATTTTTATGTTTTTATTTTATGCATTGAGGGAAATGCCCATCTCGAGTTTGGGGGGTTAGCACTCATTATTTTTAGGCATATTTTAGGGCATTTTAGGTTGCATTATGTACTTGCCTTAGAAAATTAATTGAAAATATTTTTTTGTTAGAACTTGTGCCTATGATAGGATAGTCGATCTTAATTTTTTCGCACCAAGTTAAAATGAACTTAATTTTGGGGAAAAGCATGAAGTAAACTTGGGATTTTTCTATAAGTGCCAAAAAAATTGAAACACTATTGTTACTTGCTGAATTTGATTGAGTTTCTGATAAACAGTGTCTGTTGAATTATTTGTAAAATTCTAACATAGTTGTAGGAAGCTGTCGCGGCAGGCAACAAACAGGAAAAACAAAAGCACTACCAAGGCAGGAAAAAGAAAAATTTTATGACGTCTATCCATAGAGGTGCCCGAAACAGGCTCTAGGAAGAATCATGTGCAAGGACACTCTGCTGCTATCAAAGTCCATGAATCTGAAAATCTTGAAGTGACAGACAAATTAGCATGAGTGAATGAAAGTCTTCACAGGATGACTCTACTCCATGGGTTCGGGGTTTTGTAGTTTGCTCCTATCTTAATTTCAGACCTAGAAGAGCAGTTGTGATAAGATGAAGCCCTTATTGCCATGATTATTTAAATTGTGCTTAACTATGTTGTCTCGGCAGCAACCTTATATATCATGACAACATCTTTGTTTACTTAGAATATTCATCAGATTCAGCCTGTACACAGTTCTGCACACACTTCATTGGCATATTATAGTTTAATTCTGAGGTAATTCATGTTATTCCCCTCTCACTAATCTAATGACAGGTGCCACAGCCTTGAGGTGTTAAATCAAGTTTAAAACAGTATTTTTTTCTTTCTGATTAGTTTAAAGAGCAAGTATGTTTAGGTTGCATTGCTTGAGGACAAGAAATAGTTCGAGTTTGGGGTGTGTAATGTGTCCATAATTTCTATATTTTGTACACATTCCATCTCATATTATTTCTTTTTTAAGTAAATTTTAGGCATAATTAGGATCATACATTGCATTTTATAGTATTATATACTTTGCCATGCTTTTATTTATTATCTCTTATTTGGTAAAGAAAAGGCATTGTTTTAATTTAGTTTTAGTTTCAGGTACTAGAAGCTGGTAGAAGGACAGAGGAGCTGAGGACATGATGCTTAGGCAACAGACCAAGGAGTTGTACTGATGAAGTTCCAGACAGAGACAAACGCTGCCGCCGCGCTACCTGTCGCCCAAGACAGCAAGCTGAGGAATTGGAGAACTGGAGTGCGATTTGTATAGCATATATATACCCATTGTACTTTTACTTCAAAACAACTTAGGTTTTCCCTTAGGCATAGTTTAGGTTTTCTTACCGTCAATTATATTCTAATTCTTCTTTGGGTTTGGGTTATGTTGTAACTAGTGTGAGAATGGTTGTTAAGGACTTTAAGTTTTTCTTTTGCAATAAAGCTTCAAGGTTTGCTTATTCCATGTTCTTCATAGTTTTCAATTAAGGTGAAAGATTAGTTGATTACTATCCATTTGTTCGGTATCGAGAGAGTCGAACTCACGAAAGGAGTAAGTACGGTCCTCACCTTAATCAATTGTTGATCAATCCAGCCTAGACATATGTTAGGGTTTAAGGTGGCTAAAAGAGAACGAACCAAACATTGTTGTCTTTGCACGATTCACGCCGCGACTGGTATTATCTGCAGTGGGCATCAACAGTATTCTGACTTAGACATAAGCGGCATCACTTTTGAAGCGTTCTGTCGAGCCTTGTAGTTCTGCTGAGTTTGCCGCCAAGACACAAGTCTATTCCCTTGCCGAGGTAGCGAGAGCGTCTCAGCATCCTAACTACCATCCCCCGCCGAGGCAGCGAAGCCTGGCAGTGCAAAACAACTTGTCCTATTCAATGCAGATTCACACTAAATAGAAGCATAACCCAGCCCATTCCATCAATCTGATCTCTTCCTTTTTATCAGAATCTTTGAAATACGGAAGGACGGTGCTTGGTTTCCTCGTCGAAGCTTCAAACCTTTCTTCACAGACGACAACAAGGGTTTACGGCGAGTGGAGGGTTGGGTTCTGATCGACGCACGACGACGGTTCAGATGTGATGGGCGATGCACACCACGGGCTAGTGGTGGCTGAGATCGAAAGAGTCATACGAATGGGTTTCCATCGTTTCAAGGCACACGACGGATGGTGAGGGTAAACCACCACCACGACTACGACTGCGAGAGCAAGACGGTCCAATTGGTGTCGGAGGTGATGGTCACTGATGAGTAATTTAAATAGTTAATATCTTGTTGTTAATTACTCCTTATTTGTCGGTTTAGGTAGCTAAATTGGGCGTTTTCTCCTATTTTCTATGCAGAACATTTGATCTCAGGAACTGTGCTAAAAGAGGGGAAGTATTGCAGATTTTATCCAGAGTCAAAGTTGGACTAGTGGGCATGAAAAATGACTGGACGCCACATCAGCACTTCTAGAAGATGACGTCAGTAGCGCGGTTATAGCCTATCAGTCGCATTAGGATAACTTATCATGTATTTAAATTTTAAACTTTGGATTATCTTTTGTATTTAATTTAAATATTTTTTAGGATTTATTTTTTTTCTTTTTAGGTTATTTTTAGGGTTTTAAGATACTATAAATACCCCCTATGGGTTAAGCCATCAATCATCTCTTGTTCTTAGTTCATTATTCACTTTAGAATTTATAAATTTCTTTCTTCTACATTTCTTCTTTCTTTTACTTTATTCTAAAAATTGCTAAGTATGATTTCTTCCAAAATCATGCTTAGCTAAATTTACCATTATCCAACAATTAAGCAAAACCCAACTCACTTCGTGAGAATAGCAAAGTTCTTCATATTTTCGACATTATTGGATTGACAATCGGCCTTTCCTTTAAAAATCTCAACTCTTTCATTCCAAAGGCGCGCATTGGTGTGATCGACGTTTTGATCTATCGTTGGGGACAAAAGTATGCTTGTATCAAATTCAACTCCCTAAGAACAAACTTAGATGCGGTCTACTAAGGGAAATCAAGATCAGATACGATTCTCGTTGAGACAAAATTATCTGAGCACGAGCTTTTCCAACACATAATTCAGCATTGGCATTAGTATCGATAGCCGACGTTAGTCCAAACAAGCACTAAATTCTAAGGATTGACCTTGGAAAATTAGTTCACCATAGAGAAGAGCAAGTTACAAGGGTTGGGCCTTGTAGACTGTAACCGGCAAGAATTCGAAGTAAAATTTACTTCAATGATCGAGACGAGTTGAGGCGACGCAAAGATGGAGGCTATACATTATCATAATCATTTTCAAATATCTATTTTCCTTTATTTATCATTTCTTCCATTCGCTTAGATTATTCAACTCATTTCACTAAACCCATTTTTGTTACTTGCAGGTTTCTTGGTTAAAAATCAATTCGAAAAAATATTGGAAACTCTTTAGTCCTTGTGGATCGACACCTTCTTCTCTATAGTACGTTTAATTATTTGATCTAAATTGAGATTAAGGCTATATTTATTTGGCAAAACGACGCTTGTCAAATTGGCGTCGTTTTCGGAGACTTTGGCAAAGTTACTAATATCATTTATTTTGATTTATGACCAGGAAGAATTCAGGCGAACTTGCAGATTTTGTACCGGAGGTTGAAGCATTAGCCCGAAGACTACACGCACAAACACTTCGAGAAAGAAAACAACAACAGCAAGAACGAAGACAACGACAACAACAATTCCAACAAGAACTAGAATCGGCCTCCACATCTGGATCACACTTTGAGTACACCAACGTAGAACCAATTCCGATGGGAGACAACGACCAAACCATTCGCCAACTTATCGCAACACCAGACGATCAACAACCCTTGTGCATTATATTCCCGAATGGCGAAACACCATTCGTACTCAAGACGAGTTTGATTCATCTTCTACCAACTTTTCATGGCTTTCCCAGTTAAAATCCTCACAAGCACCTCAAAGAATTTCATATGGTTTGTTTGAGTACAAAACCACAGGGAGTATCTGAAGACCAAATAAAACTTCGCGGTTTCCCTTTTTCTTTAGAAGTTATGCGCACATTACCCCCAACACGGGCTCTCAGAACAAACGTTACTCCAGTACTTTTACGAGGGGCTAACCCCAATGGAAATGAAGATGATTGATGCAGCAAGTGGAGGAGCGCTTGTGAACATGACCCATACAACGACAAAAATGCTAATCTCTACGATGGCCGCTAATTCTCAACAGTTTCGCCCTTCAAGTGAACCATCTCGACGAGTTCACGAGGTAAGTGTGGTTTCATTAGAAAACTAAATTGACAAATTAGCTGATATTGTTCAATCCCTTATTGCAGATAAAAGAAGCAAAACTAGGCTTTGTGGGATATGTACGAGTCCAGAGCATCCAATGGACTGTTGTACAATGGTACAAGAAGAGTAAATGCCATGGGCAAATTTCCGGGACCTCCCTAGAGACAATAAAACCCAAACGTCAACTCGTATAATCCAAGATGGAGGGATTATCCGAACTTCAGTTATGCTCAAAACCAAAGGCAAAATAAAGGATATCAGCAGAGACAGCCTCCTCAACAACAATATTAGCAACCAAAGTCTTCATTGGAGTCCATTGTCGAACGATTGGCAATATCCCAAGAGAAGTTTCAAAATCGCATTGAGGCTCACCTACAAGTATTAGACAAGCAAATGAGTCAGTTGGTCCAGAAAGTAGGGAGACTCGAGTCGCAGGGAAAGTTACCCTCTCAAACAGACCTGAATCCAAGAGAAAATGTGAATGCCATAACTCTACAAAGCGGTATCATTGTTGAACCAAAAGCCACGGAGGAAGGCGTTCAAATGAAAGGTAAAGAAAAAACACCACCTCCCGTCGAGAAAGGTATGTCTGATTCACCCCCTGCAGCCTCTCCCTACGCTACTCCACCTCATTTTCCTTCAAGGTTGGTTAAACGCGAAAAACAAGTTGAAGAGAAGGAAATCCTGGATGTATTTCAAAAAGTGGAAATTAACATTCCACTTCTAGAAGTAATGAAAAAGGTACCTCGATACGCCAAATTCCTAAAGGATCTGTGCACAAATAAAAGACGACTTACCAGATTAGAGAAGGTAAATCTGGGAGAACACGTATTCGTAGTTTTTCAGCGTCGGCTACCACCAAAATTGAAAGACCAAGGAATGTTCGCAATTCCCTACAAAATCGGTAAGGTTGGTATTAAACGTGTTATGTGTGATTTAGGAGCCTCTATAAATGTTATGCCCCTTTCTTTATATAACTCACTCTCAGCCAAGCCTTTGAAGGATACAAAAGTGACTATAAAGCTTGCAGATCGGCTCATGATATATCCCGAAGGAATTCTCGAAAATGTCTTAGTCTAGGTAAATGAGCTTATTTTTCTAGCAGATATTTACATCATTGATATGGAAAATGACCGATCAAATTCCTCTTCAAAAATACTTCTCGGTCTCCCATTCCTCAATACTGCCCTTACTAAAATAGATGTAAGAAGTAGAATTCTTATGATGGAGTTTGACGGTAAGGTTGTAAAATTTGATGTTTACAAAGCAATGCGATGCCCTGATAATGTCGCTAGCATTAATTTTATAGATATTATTGAGCTTGGCATTGAAAAAAAAATTATTCTAACTTTGTAAGTGATATGTGCAGGGAAATCGAGGAATTTAAAGACGAAAACAGGGAGTTCAAAGAAATATTTTTAACTAATAGTGAATTACACCTCACCCCATCCAAATCTAAACTTGTACCTTCAATTTCGTAGGCACCGGATATTGAACTCAAGAGGTTCCTGAATCACCTAAAGTATGCACTTTTAGGGGCACAAAGGTACATTGCCGGTAATCATCTCTAATAAGCTATCCGGAGAAGAGGAAGATGACCTTGTGATGGTATTACGCGCACATAAGAAGTAATTAACAACAAGATATTAACTATTTAAATCACTCATCAAATTCCCCCTCACTTATTCAATGCTTGTCCTCAAGCATTTCTCAATTATCATGCTAGAAACCTTAAGTTGCCAACTCCAATTTCATATAATTTCCAAGATTTCTTAAGTAAACCAAATCAAGTAAATGCTGAAATTCAAGATCGATCAAGCAAGGCATAATCAATTAAGTGTAAATCTACCAAGGTATTTCAATCGTCTACCAATTTCAAAGAATACAAGACTTAGCTCCTCACATAGGTTCACTCATTACGCTCAAGTGTTTCGGGTGAAAGAATCGCTCAACCCTAAACTAATAAACTCATTACCATAGGCTTGTAACTAAATCTAATCTCGACTGCTTAATATGAAAATGATGCAAAATCAAGAGGACTTTAAAACGGGTTGTAACATGGCTAAGGTTTGGGTAGGATAAAGGCCGAAAATGGGATTTCAAAAATTCAAGACACAGAGAAAAACTATTCCAAAGAATTTATTCAAAGGGAAGCAAAAATCAAACAAGCTTTATTTACACTTTTTTTTCTTTGTTGTTCAAACCAAACTATTTTTTTCTTTTTTTTTCTGCACTATACTTTTCTGCTCATTTGAATCGAAACTGCACTGTTTGAATTTTTCTGCACTGAATTCCTACATTGTTCGAATCAAAACTGCACAGTTTGAATTTTTCTGCAATACATTTCTGCATTGTTTGAACAGTGTAGGTTTCTGGACTCTTTTGATCGATTCTATGATGTTTTCGGAATAACCTCACCTTTGTCTTGAAGAAGGGGAACAGAAGAAGGAAATAAAATTGGCTTGGGTTTAAAAAAATGGTGAACAAAGAAAAAGATAAGGCTAAAAATGGTTCACTAAGGGAAAATAAATAAAAAGGGTATGTTATTTTGTTTGGGAATAGAAATTGGTTTAATCCTAATACCTCTATCACATTAAAGCATCATAGTCAAAATGTGTAGTCTCAACAAGCATCAAATTATAAGTTCTAGAATGCAATCGATTAATTTGGCACACTCAATTGAAACAAAGAGCAAGAATAAAAGATATGCTCATTAAGCTCAAAACTCAAATGAAAGGTTTATTGAACTAAGTTATGCATTCAATTCAATAAATAAATTCATGAAATTACCAAGAAAATTTGACATCAATTAGTCATGCCATGCTATCTTACATCCTAAATTCAACAAGAACGAGATTGAATTCACTAAGAAACACAAAGAAATTAAATCAAACAAGAGATTAGCAACCAAGATTATCAACAATTCTAACCAAGAAATAGCTCAAAATCACAAAGCATAAGCAAGAGTTAATTTAATTTCACCCCTTCACTTAAGTCATTTTGTCCCAAAATGTAATGTAATGCGCAAGAAAGGGAACAAAAATACTCCCCTATTTAGTGTCGGCCACGACCACGGCCACAGCCTCGACTAGACGTGCCCAGACGGAGATAAGAGAGAATTTCAGCAATGTCAGTTTCGATGGAGTTAAGGTGCTTGTTAACGTCTGACTGTTGGTTTTCTTCTGGTGGTGGTCGTGGTATGGGCCTCCGGAGGAAGACGTGCGCATTACGGGGTGTAGTAGCGCTCGGAGGAACAATATATGGCGTGTCGGGAGTGCCGGCAAGAAGGCACATTGAGTCCAAACACCTCGCATCCAAAGCATCCATGGCAATAGCGTAAGTAAACTGTGAAGGGTCAAATGTCGAAGGAAAGAGACGAGATGCAAGGTGAGTGATGTAAGGACCAACAATGAGTGGGCATTTGGTTCACGCAACATGCTCAAAAGCGTGGGCAAACCAAAAACCTAGATTTACCTTCATACCAACTTGCATGCACCATAAGAAGAAAAGTTCAACCTTACTCAAAGTGGAAGAAGTGTCATTACAGCTTGAATAATTGTACGCGAGGAACCGGTGTAAGTAGTGGAGCGCCAGATCATGAATATCCTATCCCTTTGTCTCGCGAGGATCGTAGTGGAATCCCACCAAGCCAGTAAGAGTTTCGTAAGAAAGATCATTGTCAAAGTCCTATGGAATCTCAAGTAAAGCAGTCAAATACCCAGGATCCGTGACATCAGTCACGAATCCCATATAAAAATTAAATTTTGTAATGGACATTCTAAAATACTGACCAAGCAGGAGAAACGATATAACATTAGGATAATGAACAGAAATAGCACGTTTTTATGGAATAAAAAAGGTGGCATAAAACTCAAAAACCAGTTCATAATACGTGTTACATTGAATTGCAGGATAAATTGTCCATCCAATCGCATCAAAAAGTTGCATAACAGACTCGTGTAAGTGTAAAATTTCCAAAGTTTGGGGAGGAATATACTTACAGACTTGAAACTGGCGGTGTCGAATGTGACAAAAACGCAGCAAGTCGTCGTCATCAAAGTGCAAATAGCCATGTAAAACCTCCTCGATCGAAACTGAAAATCTACGACCATGGCGGTAATGTTCTAATCGGTCTTCCTGATTGGGATGTTCGTTCGGAATGGAACTGTCCCCCGAACTTGCTTCGAATGTAGGTGACTCAGGAAGTTCGTTGTTCGAGTCAGATGAAGCATGCTGATCACTCCCAACATTTGTCTCATCCGTTCCCATGTGAAAACCAGTTTCGAAATTTTCTACGAAACCATAAATAGGATGGAACATTAATAATGGTTGAACCGAATAAAAGTTAGAGTTCACCTTGTCTTCTTGGTTAGGAATGGAGTGAGAAGACGCGACAGCGTTAGGCATGGACTGGAAAGATGGTGTCGGCATCCGCGAAGGACAGCTTCGTATGTTAGAACTAATTCATAAAATAATATGAAATCTAAAACCCATGATCTATCATGTCAAATCATCAATAATAAACCGAGTGCGGAAGCGTACCTGAATTCATTGATAGATTGAAAAACTTGAATCTTGATTTGGAAATCCCAAAACTTTGGTATTGATCTTCCAAGAAGATAGGTTATCTCTTGAAGTAAAACTCTCTGACGGGGAAGGAGAGAAAAACAAGTTAACCTATTTCTTAGGGACCACTACCTCTTTATATAGTTGATTATTAAATCAACTATTAAATATTTATAACTCTGCCCCTCATTGAATTATAAATATATCTTATGGTATCTACACTTTTATTTCCATGACACTTTAATACCTATGACACGCCTAACATAATTGGTCACTTAATTTTGTGTCATACTTTATAATAGCAACATACATTTTACATATGTGCCCACAATTGTGGATTTTAATCCAACAATCTCCCACTTGGGCAACATATGTTTCCTGATAAATGTACAACCTTATGAGCTCAAAAAAATTGTTATTATATAATAGGTATTCTATAATAATCTCGTCCATCAACTATATCTATATAGGATCAAAGTGGTCTTCGCCATATCAATCATGACTGGACCCATCAATGGTCACGTATACAAACATAGTCAAATGACATAGATCAATCATGGATATGTAGCATGGAAAATTACATGAAATGTGAACCGTACATGTCTATTTCCAACTGGTCCTCCCAAACCTTAGTGAGATCAAACTTTACTGAATTCAGAGTGTGCATAAACCAAAAGAACTTTATTTCTGCAGAAAATAATCTTAAATAACTTTAAACTGAAGTAACCGAAATTGTGTCTAAACCAAATGAGCATTTTTCAAAATTACAAACTCCCACTAAACCGAATATCCTTAAATAACATTACACCCACATGAGTAGTGTGCTCATGAAAGACCTAGGGTGACAGTTTCTTAATATGCGCGCAATTATGGAGTTTGTACCAACATGCTCTATAGACACACAACCACTCTGAATTTTCTTTAACAACTAGGAACGTAATATTTATGTGCTTCAAGTTTGAAGTGTTCCTATTGTGTATAGAATAAATGAATGCATATTTATTGTTACAAAATAACTAACGTGGTCTTTTTTTTTATTCAATCTAAAATTAGCAGCTCATGTGACAAAATTCATTTGCATCAATATTCTATTAGAATCGAAGTATGTAAACCTAATGATCTCTAAATTACCAAAACTTCGACATGTGAGCATGTAATTTTTGTTCTCTAAAGATATCTCATAACTCTATTGGCTGCTATCCAATAGTCCATACTAGAATTTCTTAAATATCTATCTAACATTCCAACAATGTACACAATTTTCGAATGGATACATACTTAAACATAAATTAGATTCTCAATAAGTTATGTATAGAGAATCTTTTGGATTTTCTAAATTTCAATGTTACTTTTAGGGCATTGAGTAAGATAATACTTATCTTCTTTAGCAATATGAGTGTCACTTGGCTTACTCCCATTGAACTTGTAGTATATACAAGTGCCAACCAAATTTATCTCAAAATCGAATGAGATAATCAACATGAAATTTATAATTTCATTAATGAAGTCCTACTTAAGCTCATAGATGAATTTCTTTAATTTACATATCATTGATTTTGTATCATTAGACACAAATCTATGATTGTACCATATAATTCATTTCTTCAATGTCGCCATTGAAAAACACAAACTTAACATTCATCTTATGTAACTTAAGATTAAAATAAGCAATAAGCGTCATGATTATCCTGAAAGAGTCTTTCAATGAAACTTGAGAGAAGATCTCTACAAAATCAATGTCTTCTTTTAGAGTATATCCTTTAGATACAAGACGTACTTTATACTTATCCACATTACCATTTCCATCTCTATTGGTTTTAAATATCCATTTACAACCAATTGGTTTGCACCTTAAGGAAATGAGATAAGTTCTTAAACTTTATTGTCTTGCATAAAATTATATTATTCTTGAATGACATCAATCCACTTGTGAGAGTTAAAACTTTTATGGTCTGATAAAACCGATTGAGTCATTTTCTATCATTCCATTGTTACCTTATTTTCTTGAAGAAATACAACATAATAATTCGGAATAGTATTTCATCTTCCTCTCGTGGACATATTTAATGACACTTATTTTTTTTAAGGTTGTTGAGTTTGTTCTTCTGAAACAATTACCTTATCTTGAATGAGAGTTGTTCAACATTGTTTTGTTGAGGTACTTAATTCACTTCTTGATTAATGATAGGTGTGAAAACCTAAACATCATCAAAAGTGATAGTATGAATTAAATTATAATTCATTTTTCCTCAATAACAATGCATCTAACCTTATTTCTCCCTCTAAACTCAACATCCTAAAAAAAATTATAAACCTCTCCTTAAAGTAATCTTAATTGTGGGATCATAAAATTTACAGCCCATGGATCACTCAAAATAACCGAAGTAGTTGCTCACTTTTGAAGTTTAATTTATTTACATGTGTCCTAACTTATACAAAAGAATCAACACTTTGTAACTTATTGTTGTTTCTTTTGACTAGGACCCTTAGCAACTTTATTCTAATATTTTCTTTTATTGCCCTTATTCTTAGAGACACTAACTAAATGAGCACTAACAAAATGTGTACTTTTATACTTATAATGCTTCAACTTTTCTTCCTCTTGAACATAATGAGAAATGAGCCTAATTAGAGTATATTTCTCATTTTGGCAGTTGTAACTGATTTTGAATTGGTTAAACTGTATAGGAAGCGGTACCACAATCATAAGAACAAACAATTGTTAGAGAGTTTGATCTTATGTGCCTTATATTTTGAAGCAATATAAAGAATTTTTATAATTTACTCCCTCACATTTCCTTGACCTTTATACTTTACAGACATCAAATAAGACATAAGTGATGCCATCTTAACCTTAATGTTTTAAGTAAAATATTTATTAATTTCGTCAAGGAAACCCTTAGTATGAGTATTCTCTTCATATTTGTGCTCCAGAAAACATCTAGAGTGTTGTACTTTATGATCATTGGACTCATGCGTTCAAAAGATCTCACCTCTCAAAATACCTTTTATAGGTGCTTACCGCAGTGAGAGGTGCAAGATGTTCTTTCTTTAGTGCAAAGTCTATGTTCATACAACCAAATACTATATGTAAGTGTCTTTTCTATTCCTTGAAATTAGTTTCACTAAACATGAGTGTGGAATGTATTTAACAGATATTGTGATAGCAAAGATAAATTACCTAAATATAGAACAAAAATAAGTAAATAAAATAAAAACAAGCTCACATTAATACTCATGAGTAAACAAATAAATTCAATATAATGGCTAGTTCCCCTCAAGATACCAAGCACAACATTAATATCAAGTCTTTGGACAGTAATATTAACTGTAAGCGGTACTCTTGTTGTAGCAATCAAACATTGACAATAAACTATGTCAAACAATAGGCTAATCTTTGGACTAACGTATTGCTCACATAAAATACCTTATAATTGTCACACATTTATCGCCACAATTGTCGTTGTAATTCTGCCAAATATTAATTTTCCTTTGGGCCAATTAATAAACGCATGAATTACAAAAACACATAATCATCTTAATATTTTAAATAAACTAATCTACACAAAAGCGGTCACTTTGGTGACATTATGTTTCAACTAATCTATTAAAATATTAGATGTCCGAAGCCAAAATATGAATTTATTTATTTCAAAAAAATCCTTAATTTTTTTAATCTTTCAATTAAATTAAAAGATAACCAAAATAATAATAAATTTGAATAAAGGTAAACCTCATATTAAGATATCGAACACTCCATTAATATTTCATCGTTGGACAAAACATTAACTTGCAAGTGATATCTTGGTATAGTAATCAAACATTGATAATAAGAACATGTCAAACAGAAATCTTCCTTTGGGCCGATTTATTGCTCACATATAAAACTGAATAATTATCACATGTTTATTACCACAGTTGCACATGTAATAATGTTAATTATTAACCTTCCTTTGGGCCGATTAATACTAACATAATCCGACTTACATGCACAAAACCTTCTATATTTTAAAATAAAATAATATCCACAATAGATGTCACTTTGGTGACTTAATGTTTCAATTAATTTATCTTAAAATATATACTATAAATATACCGATATCCAAATTTAAAATTGCGTAACAGTCAAAACTGAAACTTCTGATAACACTTGAGTTTTCCGAAATAACCTAAAATAAGGTTGTCTGAATGGAGGTATCAGAAATCGAAAAACCTAAATCCTTGACTGTTTCTTTAAAAATTTCTTAAGCATGCATTTACCAACGTAATCAAAAACATGATACAAGGAATAAGTTTAATCCTATTAACCAAATACGATTATAATAATAAATAAACATTATTGTAACTGTGCGTTATTGTATCAAAACAACCAAAAGAATTATTAACTTTGCATGCTAAAATTTAAAACAAATACCAATACCAAACAGAATTCATTTGGTAATTCAAAAACAACGAATCACGTACTGTAATTTGCACCTTTATAATATACATTAATAATAACATAAACTTGAAACGTATTGATCACATATTGTTAGAATAACATGCTAAAGAGAGATAATACTGTAACCATAACCGAAATTAAACAAATATAGCTTTACCTTTGAAATCCATATGTATCATAGAATACCAAAACCAATCCATCACATGAGAAAAAAAAAACTTTACCTTTGAATATTAATTTAACTTTACCGCATGCCTTAATCTACACTA
The DNA here is from genome assembly GCA_030270665.1 of Hibiscus trionum. NCBI lineage: Eukaryota > Viridiplantae > Streptophyta > Magnoliopsida > Malvales > Malvaceae > Hibiscus > Hibiscus trionum. Next base: position 22,954,923 of record BSYR01000011.1, read on the forward strand.
TAAATAAATTCTTAAAACCTGGCATTTACCGCCTAGGCACCCAAAAAATGATTATAAAATTGACAAGAAATTGATATCAATTGGACCAAAACTTTATAAGGGAATTTTAATTCCACAAATTATAAAACCTTAAAATTTCAATATCAATTTATAATCAAATTTAAAAGTCAAACCAGAATTTCTTTTTCCGATTACAGTTAATAATATAATCATAATTTGAATAATCCAAAAAAGTGATTATCAAGGAAGCAAAAGTAAGATCCTAACAATCATGACATAAAAATTGATTATCCAAAGGTCTTAAAACCCAAAATCTAAAGGCAGAAGCGTGAGGGTTATGGCACCTGAATTAAAATTGCAATTGGAAATATTAATCTGTGCGATATTAAACCCTAAGCGCTATGCAAGCGATTTTAATACATAAAAAAAATTCATAATTAATCAATCCAAACATTATATCAGAACGGAACCACGGAAGTACTAAAACAAGATTTTAGAATGAATCAAACCGAAAGGTAAATTAATTAACTCTCAATGATTCAACATGACGAGGCTCTAATACCACTTGTTAGAACCAATTCATAAAATAATATGAAATTTAAAACCCATGATCTATCATGTCAAATCATCAATAATAAACCGAGTGCGGAAGCGTACCTGAATTCATTGATAGATTGAAAAACTTGAATCTTGATTTGGAAATCCCAAAACTTTGGTATTGATCTTCCAAGAAGATAGGTTATCTCTTGAAGTAAAACTCTCTGACGGGAAGGAGAGAAAAACAAGTTAACCTATTTCTTGGGGACCACTACCTCTTTATATAGTTGATTATTAAATCAACTATTAAATATTTATAACTCTGCCCCTCATTGAATTATAAATATATCTTATGGTATCTACACTTTTATTTTCATGACACTTTAATACATATGACACGCCTAACATAATTGGTCACTTAATTTTGTGTTATACTTTATAATAGCAACATACATTTTACATATGTGCCCACAATTGTGGATTTTAATCCAACATCGTAGTGGCCGGGAAGTCTCAGCAGCGTCTGGCATAGATTAGGAAGACGCGAAACCAGGTGGTCGGAGCTGTAGAAGGTAATGAGGGTTGAGGATGACTTCTGGAATTCTCTGGTCTTTTACTCTCAAAGTAGACGATAATTATAGGGTAGATGGATTGTTTTTTTTTTCTTATAACCCGAATGGTTTTTGGTTAAAACCAAACAAAGGTAGATTAATACAAAATATGGTCTTAGCACAGATGGCTAAGGCGTTGGTTTACTAGACTTAAGTCGCGGGCTCAAAACTTGTTAGCAACATCTTCCATTCTTCTTATTTTTTTTGGTAAACTACTTCATTGACCACCATACTATTGGTAAAGTTGCGATTTGACCACATTATTTCATTGGCAGTTAAAAAAATAGGGGTATAATTACATATTTGGTCCTTATCATTTACACAATTTTCAATTTAGTCTTAATTTTAAACTAATAAAATAAATAAATTATTTAATTAGGTGGCAACACAATGTCTTATTGGAAGAATTTAATTATTTATATTTGATATAATAAATTATTTTCCTCCTCCAATCAGGTGGTGACAGGAGAAAAACAAAATCCCCAAACTTGGACAAGAATCGAACTTGGGGTGAAGCATGGGTAAAGGAAATGGCTTAGCAACTACACCAAACACATGTTTGTGCTATAAATCACCAATTGTAGTATATGACTTATTGTTTCCTACATTAATTTTTTAATTTCATATATATATATATATAATCATCGAATTATTTTTTAATTTAATTAAAAATCTCAATTAAATTTTTATATATGTTAAATTATATTTAAAAAATAAAATTTTAAATTATAATAAAAATTTATTTAGAGAATTCAAACTCACAAATTGGGATTTGTGTTATATTTCTTTTTATCTAAAAAATAAATGTAAAAAATATATAATAATTTAAAATTATTAATTCGATGATTATATATGTGAAATTAATATATATATATATATATATAATTAAGATTTTGGATACGTTAAATAAATTTTTATTATAATTTAAAATTTTATTTTTAAATATAATTTAACATGTATAAAAATTTTATTGAGATTTTTAATTAAATTAAAAAAATATTTCGATGATTATATATGAAATTAAAAAAATAATGTAGGAAACAATAAGTCATATACTACAATTGGTGATTTATAGCACAAACATGTGCTTGGTGTAGTGGCTAAGCCACTACCTTTACCCATGCTTCACCCAGGTTTGATTCCTGCCTAGCGCAGGTTCGGGGATTTTATTTTTCTCCTCTAAATAGGTGTTGACACATGTCACCGTCTAATTAAATAATTAATTTATTTTATTAGTTTAAAATTAAGACTAAATTGAAAAATGTGTAAATAGTAAGGACCAAATGTGTAATTATACCCCTATTTTTTTAGATGTCACGTCACCATGTCGTTAACCTCTAACGGCTGGTGGTCACATTGCATCCAATTTAATAGTATGTTGGTTTAATTGCTTCGAAAAAAAAGTAATCTGGTTAAAGCGCAACTTTACAGATAGTATGGTGATCAATGAAGTAGTTTACCCTATTTTTTTATCACTTGCTCCCTTTTTAGCATTAATAACTTATTATTATTAGAAAAAATTAGGGGTGTTGTTACGGTTTATAGTTAGGGTTTAAGGAATTTAGGGTAGGGTGTAGGGTTTAAGGAATTTAGGGTAGGGTGTAGGGTTTAAAATTTAGAATTTAGGGTTATAGTTTAAAATTTAACTTTTTAGTGTTTTTATAGTGTTTCATAGAGGATTTTTATCCTATAGACAATACCTTCAAGTGTTAACACATCATTGTTTTGTTTTTTAGTCTTTATGTTTAAGGTTGTTAATGATTCGAGTTTAAATGAACATAACTTTTTCATGTTTGTTTGTTATTTATTTCTAAGTTCATTTCATGATCGACTAAAGTTTCATTTAAAATTTTAAAACTGTGTTAGTGTTGATTTATTTAAAATTATGTGTCATGTTTGTTTGTTTAATGCTTATGAACACTAAAGAAATATGTCTACATATATGTTTATGAATATATAATTAAACATATACGTGAAAAATTAAAATATGTTTATAAATATTTTTCAAAAAAAAAATATGTTTATAAATAATGACCAAACTATAAATGAACATATTTCTTATTTTTTATATCTAATAATCAAACAAAAATATTAATATTTATATTAGAAATAAATAAATAAAAACATTTTTAATATCTTTTATTTAAAAAAATATCACTTTAAATAAACAAACTTATACATGAACTAATAAATAAATTTAATCATGAAAAATAAATTATCAATTACTGATTTGTTACAAAAGTATATCATCAATCTCTTTGTTCTTATTCAACTAAACACACTAAATTTTTTTTAAAAAGAATTAAACACAATGATATTAAATATATATTATAAATGATTGAGTTTATATTCAAAAACAGATATTACTTGTAATCACCTTAGCTTGATGTAATTCTGCTGCATAATGGATCCCATCAGACCAGAAAAAAAGGGTAAACTATACTAATGACCACCGAACTATGGGGTTGGTGTCGATTTGACCACTATGTTTTCAATTGTGTTAAATATACCACATAACTATTTAATTGGTTCCAATGTAGCTACATGCCGTTAAAAAAAATGAAAAAGTTAACGGAACTGTTAAAATAATTGGTATAATTACACATTTAGTCCCCTTTATTTATACAATCATTCAATTTAGTCCTAATTTTAATCTAATAAAATAAATTAATTATTCAATTAGGTGGTGACACGTGTCACCACCTTATTTGAGGGATTTATCTATTTTTATTAGATTTATTAAATTTATTTTCCTCCCCCAATCAGGTGGTGACACATGTCACCACCAATTGAAGTAAGAAAAATGAAATAGGAAAAATGGCCCCAAAGAGAATCGAACCTGGGTCTTTAGGGAAAATGAACAAAGCTCTTACCACTGGGACAAAGTTGTCTCTGGTGTATGGAATACCAAATATATTATATGTCGTATATGTTTGGTTTAATCATTACCAACAAATCTCGAATATATGTTTGGTTTTATATCAGTCTTTCTTGGGGACGATGAACTGCACAGATTTTTTCTTGCTGTGGTGATGCCCCCTCAAAACCCTGTATTTAAAACCACCTAATGAAGAACAAGAAATCCTAGAAGCTGAATCTGTTTTGGTGAAGGATGGAAGTCCTGAACTTGTAGAAGAAACAAGTGTAGAATGCCAAGATCAAGAACATGAAAATGAAATGGAGGAAACCCAGCAAGAATCAACATTTAAAGAACAAATTTTGACTGAAGTTTCCCTTGATATTGAAAAGCTACCCGTTGAAGAAGATGAATCCGCCATTGAAGAACTGCAACAAGCAGAAGCTGAAGCCGAAGCCGAAGAGGAAGAAAGGGAAGATCAAAATGAAGCTGAAGAGGAGGGTTTAAGTTCAACAATGGAGGAAGAAGAAAGTGAAAGAACCCAGGAAAGATCCGAACCTGAAACTCCGAAAACCCGGGGAACAGACCCGGAAAACGAGTCAAAGGAGAGTGAAAGCGAAGAGAAGTTATTGCCAGATTGTTTACTGTTAATGATGTGTGAGCCAAAGCTGTCAATGGAAGTATCCAAGGAGACTTGGGTTTGCAGTACGGATTTCATCAGATGGTTACCGGAGAAGAGAAAGCAACCCCTGGTCAAACAAAAGGACAGTGGAGATGAACCCAAGAGGAGGACCAGCGTTGACTCTAATCCTCGCCCTATTTTCTTACACCCACCTCGCTCTTCTTGCTCTTTCCCGGCTGCTCCGCCAATGGACTGATACAAAACCAAACATATATTCGAGATTCGTTGGTAATGATTAAACTAAACATATACGACATATAATATATTTGGTATTCCATAGACTAGGGACAACTTTGGCCTAGTGGCAAGAGCTTTGTTCATTTTCCCTAAAGACCCAAGTTCGATTCTCCTTGGGTTTATTTTCCCTATTTCATTTTTCTTACTTCAATTGGTGGTGACACGTGTCACCACCTGATTGGGGAAGGAAAATAAATTTAATAAATCTAATAAAAATATATAAATCCCTCAAATAAGGTGGTGAGTCACCACCTAATTGAATAAATAATTTATTTTATTAGATTAAAATTATGACTAAATTGAATGATTGTATAAATAAAGGGGACTAAATGTGTAATTATACCAATTATTTTAACAGTTCCGTTAACTTTTTCGTTTTTTTTAACGGCAAGTGGCTATATTGGAACCAATTAAATAGTTATGTGGTATATTTAACACAATTAAAAATATAGTGGTCAAATCGACACCAACCCCATAGTTCGGTGGTCATTAGTATAGTTTACCCAAAAAAAAAAAATCTAGTCAATCTACTGCTGCAAAGCATATCGGTCCCACTGGAACGCCATTCGAAGGAGCTGGCAAAATCAAGTACAGCAAGACGTGCTAAGTGTTAACCTTGCTTGCCAGTTGCTTCTTTATCGAGTACGACTGCAAGTTTTTGCCTTTTGTGCAGCTCCCTGAGCCGGTTGATGTTTGTCGTTTTCTTAATGTCTAGCCAAAAAAAACTGTACATCAAACTATATCGGTCACCGTCAATCACGCTTTGTTTAAGTTCTGCTGGTTTTTAAAGGTTAAATTGGAAGCGGGTCTCGGTTTTTACAGGTTCAGCTGCACTGGAAGTGGAAATAAATGAACAAGCTTGTCTAACGAGGAGGTTAGTTTTTTCAATTTTACTTAGAACCCACTTTCTATTTTGGTTAGCTTTATTAGAGTATAGGTTTTGAATGTTGAGACTCTGAGAAACTGAGAAGAAAGGGAAGAAGAGATGATCCAACAAGGCCTACAATTTGTTTTACTCAGCTGAGCCTGAGAAGTATCTCAACACACACTGTTTTACATAATAGTTCCTGTTCTTTGGCTGTCTCTGCAAATAATGAAAGGGCGTGAAAATTCCCAGCTTTTGGTGCTTCCTTTCTTTTTCTTTTTAAAATGCTTAATGCACTTGAGTATTGATGAAGATTCAGACAAAATGGGCTTTTTCCTATGTATTAAGATCAAGTATTTTAGTTTATTATTTGTCGATTTTGTGTTTTTTTTCCTTTTATTTCTGGGTAGTGGCAGAAATGCAGCAACTGGTAAAGTGCTGTCTGTCCTTTATTATTTGTTTTCTATTGCCTTTGGTTGAAATATTTGCTTTTTTTGTATCTTATTAGTTGTTACTTAGTTTTGAAGTGTCTTACTCTGTCTACAAGTTTCAAGCTTGATGTTGTCATATTGTTAATCATTCTGGTAATCTGGTTTTGGTTCTTGTTTTTAAAATTCTCAAGATTTAATGAGTTTTTCAGTTTCTTTCCAAGGTCTTCAGTATAAGATAATTAGGATTAGGGACATAATATTACTATATGATTTCTATCTTTTTGTTTGATGTTAGATGAACCATTCTTCTTGTTATTCCTTTTCCCCCATTTGCTTGAAGTAAATTTGGTTATTCTGATTGATACAGGTTAAGGCATACTCGGTCTGGTCTCCTTGCCGCAATGCCGATGTCTCGAAAAGAATCCGATTGTGAAGAGGTTTCTATGCAGCAAAGCTTGTTATTTTCTGATAGTCTCAAGGTATTAGAGTTCTTGATATTTTGTGCCTGTTTAGTTCTTAGGAATGCAAGAATAGGATCTTCCTTAAAGTTGAAATCCTTTTCTCATTTCTTTTCTTTGATATCCTGGTCGAAATTTAGCATATTTGGATTGTATGCTTAGCATTTTGACGGCCAAGCTGATTGCACCAGCATTCAAGTTAAATCACTGCCTAATTTGGGTGGTTTTGTCTTAATATTTCAAGTGGTGGATGTTCTTGGAGGTTTCTGAGCCCCCATCCATGTCAGTCTCGTGCGTTATGCACAGATTTAGCACTTTGCAGTTTGCATTGCTAGATAATGCATTCATATCCCATAATTATGGTTTTATCATAGAGTTTCTTTGTTTTAGGATTTGAAAAATCTGAGAACACAACTCTACTCAGCAGCCGAGTATTTCGAGCTATCCTACACTAATGATGACCATAAGCAGATGTGAGTCACTCTAATTCCTAATAGCTAGTTTCTTCCAGCGTTGGTCGAGTTTAATAACTTCCATTTTCTCCTATTTTTTATTACGTAGCAAGATCATCCTGTATATGCAGAGTGGTAGAAACATTAAAGGATTATGCCGTAAAAGCTATCGTGAACACCATAGATCATCTGGGTTCTGTGACATACATGGTTAATAATTTTCTGGAAGAAAAGGTTGACCAGGTCTCCGAAACAGAGCTTCAGGTATCTTGTGTTGAAGAGGTAAGGTTCGTTTCTCGGTGCGATAACTATGATTCTAGCCTTTCGTGTTCTGATGATTTAAGCGTAGTATGCTTACAAAGTATTGAACTTTTCCGTTCTTTAATGTGGCACTGCAGAGAGTACAACAATGCCAAGTATATATTGACCATGAGGGAATTTCCCAACAGTCGTCCGTGATTAAAACCCCGAAGTACCATAAACGGTACATCTTGCCAGGCAACTACCTGTCTCTACTCATTTTACTCTTCGCCTTTTTCCCATTTCATAATAATTACCGGGAAAGGATATGCGGCTGTTTACAATGTCTTTGATTAAATCCCAGTTGGAGAGACCTTGATTGGTGCAAACCAAACCAAGTCAAAATATCAAGGACGCAGTCTAGACGGTGAAGACAACCGCCATCGGTTTAGGCGTGGTAGTCGTTTTATCTATCCTTTTGCATCACCTCTTATATTTTTGGATAAGATTCCAATGTAACTCGATCATTCTTGTAATGATTCCTCTAAAGCTGTTCAACATAAAATTAGAGAAAGCCGACCCCCGCCATCTTCTGTCAGGGAAACCTCAGCATCTTCAATCAGGTAAAGATCACCATTACATTCTGGTGAATTGCATTAATAAATCACAGTTAGTTGTATGATTAGAGCATCAATATCAACTATTCTGGTAATGGTTGTTGCAGAAAAGAACGTTCTCCGTCACCTACTCCTCGGCCTCTACAGAGATCTGCAACATTTTCCTTTACTGCTACCATGCCGAAGAAAGAACTAGGTCGATATACTTATTGAACTATTTTATTTTCGGATTGCAATTCTATACTTTCTTTCTCTTTTACCATTGTGATTCCACAAAACTGTTTTCAGTTATGACTTATGAATGCATGTCCTGATGTTGTTTATACGTATAATCAGAGAAGCGAACAGGATCACCTCATCGATTCCCACGTTTGAGTTTTGGGTCTGATAGCAGGCCTACAACCCCCAATAAGAGCCGGTCAAGTACTCCAAATACGGCTGGTGCGATGCGACGGGTGAGTGTAAAATAGTTTCATTCATATGCACACTCAACCAATGAAATGTTTTGATGCCGAAAACATTCATAATCTGTTAAGGATTCTAAGTTCAATTTTGTTTGAATTGTCAGTATCCATCAGAGCCTCGGAGATCGGCTGAATCCGAGAAAGACAACACCAAAGGCATTGAAGAATATCCGAGCAAAAGTAAAAGACTCCTGAAAGCATTTTTCAGCCGTCGCAAATCAAAGAAAGATGATGTGCTGTATACTTATTTGGATGAATATTGAGGGAAATAAAGATGCATGATAGAAGACCATCAAAATGGCATGTGATAACGGTGAATGTCAAATTGGGTACGTGTCTTGCACGGTGTTCTCTTAAAAAAAAAGGGTGTTCGGGATATATAGCGGATAGGTGTAAATCGTGTATGACGACCTGCAATGATATTTATCACACCCTATTGGGATTCGGATTCGGATTCGGAAGTGGGATATCTATTATGATAATTCTATTCCATTACAAGATAGAGATAGTATGTGTTTGATTTCAAAACTGGATAAATTATTCGAATATGGGCCATTTAGATGAATAGGTCACCCGGGCCATTTTTTATAATAAGTTTTATTATTTATATTTACAGATCATAATTTCATATTCAGTTCAGTGTTGTAAAAACCATATTGAAATTCAATGTCCATCTGATCCAGAGTATATCATCGGTTGAGAATCTTTTTAATCGAATAAGGATTGGTTCAACCATGTTCCAAAAAGAAAAAAAAGGATTGGTTCGACATGTAATGTTTTCTGAGAGCATCTAATGTAATTGAATGATTAAATTTATATCCAACACAAATTCAATCTTCGACATATTTTCACCTTATTTTAGAGTACTAATCTATTCCAAAAATACATTTTAGGCATCTAAATTTTAAATATTAAAATAAAAATTAAATTTTATTACAAAACGAACCTCATACATCAACTGTTGTTAAAATATTAAAAATATATCTCAACCGACCCTTCAATTATAATTTAAATTTTGATAGCGGAAATATAATTCAAATCCTAAGACAGAAAACCTTAGCTACTTGTTTCTCTTCAACCCTAACCGCTTGTTTCTCTTTATTCTATGGTAAAGATGAAGATCAAGTTACACGCGTCGGCAAGGGACAGAACTATTAAGAAAATAAAAGGGGATTTGGCCTCCTCCATTTTTGTTAATGTATTTTTGTTTTGTTAGTTTGTGTGTTTTTTTAGTTTTATAATATTTTTAATTTATTATGTCTTTGTTAGCTTTGAAGTTAGACAATTTGGTTGTATCTATTGTCAAAACTTTTTTGTGCAATTAGGTGTCTAAGTTTTTTATTTGGTGCAATTAGATCCTTCATTTTTATGGTGTAATTTTGTACCCGATATCTTTAATTATTCATGTTCAATTTTGACTAGTTTATACTCATTATTTTAACGTTGTGTAGTTAAAGTGATAATTTGTTTGCAAATTCAAAAAGTTAAACATTGAAATTCAACGTGTGTAATAAAAAAAAAGTTAGGTGTCCAATTATACTAAAAATAAAATTAGGTACCTAGTTACACCTTAAAAATTAGACACGTAATTGCTCACAAAAAATAAGTCTTACATTATATATTAATAATAAAATTAGGTCCCATAATTATATTTACCTTGAATCCAATTTAGTGAAAAAGGACGATGCTCATCTTAAGAGACTTGGATTTGAGCAATTTTATTTACAAGATGTGCATACATTATCAAAGGATTAAGAAAAAATATGAATAAATATTATTTTGAAATAACCTTAAGACTATTAAAAAATATATTTATCCTAAATTATATTTAAGATCAACATTGATAATTTAATGTGTTATTTTAATAGTCTAAAAGTGATTACAAGGTAGTATATGTTCATAGATATTTTTAATCCTTTAACAATGCACACACGCCTTGCTGAAAAAACGATTGAACCTGAGTCTTCTAAAATGAACATTATCTACTGAGAGCACTTGTTGAGTTCATAATTTAATGTGTTATATATAATAATATAAATAAATAATTAAAATATTATATGTTTTCTTTTTTACTTATTTTTTTTATCTCTCTTCATTTTCCTATTATATATATATATATGTTTGGGTATCTTTTATGGATAAAAATCCTCTATTCCTTTTCGGTACTTTTTTATGTCTCAACACTAAAAACAATAAATTTAAATTTTAAGGCCTAACCTTAAATTCTAAATCTTAAACCTTAAAAAATACACACTAGCCTAAATTTCCTAAACCCTAACTATAAACCTTAATCTTAAACACTAAACTCTAAACTCTAAACCCTAAACCTAATTTTTAGTGAGTGGCATAAATAAGTACATCGAAAAGGGAAGAATATTTCTATTAATCTTTTATATCATTAAAAGCGATCGTATGCTATTTTAAGTGCACACATTTGGTCTGAACATTGTAAATTGGGAAGGAAACACTGCTGTGGGTAGTGTAAACTTAAAATCAATATTTTAACTAAACTTCATTTTGTTTTCTTTTCTTGGGCATCTAAATATATATAAAAATAAAAAGTAGCAGAACACTTGATTATTTAATCTTAATACATAATTATGGCAGGCAAAGGCAATAATAGCCAGTGATACACAGTCACAACATATTGCAACAACACAATAGTTTATGAGCATAAAAACTATAATACACCCACTGAGTAGGGTTTGTAATTATACGAAAAATATATTATCATGATTATTGCTGCTCTAAATAAGAAGTCATTGAAGAACACCATAATATCACGCCTTTCTAATACTAAGAGATCATCAAAACCTCTGAAAAGAGAGGGAATGAGTAGACAGTAGAGAGTTGATATATATATATATATCAGGGTTTCCCAGGTTTTCTCCTTGGTTCGTGCTTGGTATTAGCACCTGTATCATCATAATCCAGAATTGCACCCGTCAACAGCTTTCTGGACGATGAACTACTCCCACCCTTCATCTAATGATTAAAACCAACAACATTTCGAAATAATTAAATAACGTGTACATTATTTATCTGCATCTTTGCATGCATATATTAATCCCAAAGGTGGAGAAAGATTATATACCTGTTGATGAAGTGAGTAATATTCAGCCTGCATTCCACCTTGAAACCCGTTAACCATGCCTGCCAACAACAATCACTCTCATCAGCGCTTCAGTAAAGACTAAAGAGATTAATGCATTCCATCTAATGTTATCATTGTCCATATGATGGTGATATGGTTTGTTAATTGAATGACTCCCACAGTAAATGCATATGCAGTGAGTGGAGTATTGGTTACCATAGGAGAAAGGCATGAAGAGGAGCAAAGACAGCAGAAGAAAAGCGTTGAAGCGAAGAGTTGACATGGGTGGTGCTTGTTCAGGAGGCTGGTTGGCAATGGGAGAGGGCAAGGTGCCAAGGTGTGGCTTTATATGATGTAGCTACTAAGCTAGGTTTGGTTTAGCTCTTGTCATGGCGCACCCATCATTCATCATGAGATGCATTACCCCCTTAAGTCAACTACTCTGTTTTTCATTTCACAAACAAACCTTATTTATTTATTATATTCGATTGAAGATGGGCAGACGGTACACCTCCCCACATTCGGAATTGTTTTCATCGACTCACCATTTTCTCTCTTATATGTTATCCTCAGAAGATTTATAAAGTTAGAATTGTCTCAGAATTATCATATAACAAGTATTGTCTGTGGAACAATCAATCAAACCAAGACATCCCAAATTTGAAACAGAAATGTCCCAATGGATATAAGACAGTTAGCTAGCCTAAATAGTACAATATTGATTGTTGAGGATTTGCTTGGTTGTTAAACAGATATTGATTGTTGAGGATTTGCTTGGTTGTTAAACAGATGACACTTTCTAAACTTCTCACGAAGGAGTCTAATTATTTATCGTTTTAACGTCACTCCTAATGCGTAGATATTATCGCGATGTTTGGTAAAAAGAAGTTTGAGCTAAAATTAGAGATTTGACCGGTCAAATTCGCTAATTTGAATGTTTGATAAAAAGCGGATTGAAATAACGGATTAGGTAAAATCTCTAATTTTGAAAAAGCTGCTAATATGAGTTTTTTGAAATTAGAAGTTTTGACATAAGATTTATAAACACCTTTTTACCCTTAACAATTATAAAAAATCTTCAAATAACTTAAATTTAACCATTTCTATTTTAATTCTTCAACCTCATGTATTTACATTGTGACATTTGTAAACTAATACTTTTTGTTTTTTTTTATTCTTACACATTTATATTTGTATTTAAATTTAATAATTAATTAAACTGTATTAAAAATAATTATATAAATAATAAAATAATATATATCCTTTAAATATGCTTAGTAATGTTATATTAAAAATTATTTTTTGTAATCTAATTAGTATTAATGGATACAAAATATTGATAACCAATAAACTATTCAAATAAGTATCGAATATAATCATGTCCTTATATGTCATTTTGCTTGTTTAAATAATCAAACAACTATCAACTATTAGTTAATTTTACCAAACACTTTTATACAATCAACTAATACAATCTCTGCTAGTCAAATCAACCAATGCAAATCGCTATCAGCTATTATAATCTGCTATAAGCTATCAGCTATCCGCTATGTCAAATAAGGTAGATACATAAATATAGTAATATTTATAATAATGTATTGAAAATGATTAATAAAAGAGGTTGATTTTATCATGTTCCTAGGGAATCAAATCATGCTACTATATAAATAGGTTTAAAATTAAATATACTACTTTTATTTAGTTATTCGTTGTGGTGTGAATCACGAATATTCTTCACGTATCCGTTTAACGATTTAAATAAAGATTGATTCCTTTGAGTCAAGTAAAATTACAAGTGTGACAAAATTCTCTCATTAAGTATTTAATATTGTTGCATTTCCAAGGAATCAAACACGAAACTTTAGTTAAGTTGAAACAATCACACATTATTTGATTCAAACATTTGATGGTACAAAACTTTTTATTTAGTGATCATATGTATTGTTGCAATAAAAAGTAGCAAAAGTGGTAAAGCCAAGTGTAAGATTTGGTTCATGTCCATTTTGGACAACAATGAACAGTCCATTGCATTGCTCAGTATATAGGCCTATTTTCAGGTTGGCCTTTTCTTTATGGGGATGCATTTATCACCCATTCATAAGTCAATCCACTTCTCGATTTCTGTTCTCCACCTAATTTTTACTTTCCCATCCTTTGTGGTGCAAATTTAAGGGGAAATGTTGCTGAAATTATCATTCCTTTAAAAAGTATAATTTATAGTGGCTCTTGAATCTCTTATCCTAGATTTCTTAATCCGTGGTACCAAACACCACTTTATCAAACAGTAGTTTCAGCACATTCCAAGGCAATTACGATGGGGACAAACAAGTCATAGTGGCCAACACACGAAATCAAAATAGAGAGAATTTATGGTGTTGAATTTTAGCTACATCCATTAACAAAGAGCACTACGAAAAATAAAAGGTAGGGGACAACACAACATCTTGAACCCCTAACACTAATTTTAGTTTAATTGTTAATTAATATTCAAAACTTGAGTTAATCATCTTTAAGGAGACCATATGTTGGCAATGATGTTGTTTAAACCAAGGTGATTGACTAATGAGTATACTTAAGGACCAATTTCATCAATAACCTCAAGAAGTCTACAAGTAATAACATCATAGTATTTTTTATGGGTAAATTGTTGGATCACGCCGGTACACCCCATGATGCAGCGGAAAAATTATCTGGCGATTACCACCATAGATCCGTGTACAAGGAACGAATCGGAGTGAATAAGGGTTTAAAATTACCTGTTTAAAATCTGAAATTCTGAATTTGGAGAAGATAGATATTCAATCACAATTTCACAATGTCGATTCCTAAGCCGCAACGATAATGGTTCAACCTCTACGTACTTCACCCAGTTGAAACGAGCATATAAAAATTCTCTAAATCATTTAAAAGACAATGAGCATATAAAAACTCTCTAAACTATTTAGAGGGTTTTTCCCAAAAAGCATTAATGACTGCTAGATCTCTCATGCCTTTATATAGCCTTTGAAATCTTAATTTAACTCATATTAGTATTTCAATTTAACTTAATTAGGATTTTAATATATATATATATATTTAATTACAATTCAACTTAATTAGGATGTCAATATATATATATATATATATATTAAACGTATATAATCCTAATTCAACTTAACTAGGATTTCAATTTTTATATATTAAATATATATAATCCAAATTCAACTTAATTAGGATTTTAATATATATATATATATATATATATATATATATATATTATATAATCCCAATTCAACTTAATTAGGATTTTAGTATATATATATATATATATATATATATTGATTTAAACTGAATTATATTATTTATATATTAAAAGAGACATAATTATAATAATTATTTTTCTTTTAATATTTACCCAATAGTTAAATTATATATATCAAATATATATTAATTTAAATAAACTCGTGTACAACAAATTTGTACACATATAATTCGTTTAATATATGCTCATTTCAACTGTGGGTGTGACCTTGTAGGTTCAAGCAACGTTAGTAGTAAATATTAGAACATTTTCTAATATTACAAACAACGAGTGACATCTAGCAATATGTTTGTAACCCCCCCGTCCCGGCCTAACCAACAGACCGAACCAAATGGGTCACACGAAGAAAACCGAAGCGAAACCCGTTAGGATCTCACTCCGATTAACAACCCTATTTTTTGATTAATTAAACTTCTCTAGATGCCATTTATATCCTATGTGATGCCACTAACAGCGGAAGAAACAAACAGAATGAGAACCAAACAATTCAGACAACAAGGCCAAACCTGCAATTTTCTGTAGGCCGTATCGATACCCTCAAGGGTGGTATCGATACAACTCCCAACGTCAACACTCCAAAGTCAACTTCAAAGGACCGTATCGATACACTCAGGCCCGTACCGATACCCTCAATTTCTTGTCAAATTCTCAGATTTCCAGTAGCAAAAATGGTATCGGTACGCCTTCCCATGTATCGATACGCTTGTCTTAAAGCATGAAGGCCGTATCGATACGGCCCCAACCGTATCGATACCCATGACTCGACAATGCAGAAATTTGTTGGTTTAAGCCAAAAAGCAACACCATAACACCAACTTAAGACCTCTAAACATGCATACAACTTAAAGCAATCAAGAAACACTCATTTAAGGCACATCAAACTTATAACAAGGCTAAAATCATCAAACAAGGTTTAAAAAGCAATCAAACATGCTTAACATCCACCAAAAAGGTCAAAAGCCAAACCAAGCATACTTCAACACTTTAAACATGTTAATAACATTGACAATAACAAGACTTAGGAGTTTGGACACCAACTCCACAACAACAAGCATAGCATTCCCATTGCATAAGTATTATTACAACTACAAAACCCATACTTTAAGCTAGCAAAGAACTCCAAGAACTCCTCCCTTGCCCACTTTCCTCCCGGAGCCTCTAATGATCTGCATTGTTGGAAAAGAGAGCGTAAGCTTAAAAGCTTTGTGAGCGGAGCTCTAAAGCACAACAACAATACAGTTCAAAACATATATCTATTTTTAAAAGCAAAACCATTTAAGGAAGAAAAACAATAAAACAGAAGCATAAACGAAACATGGTATGCACATACACAACCATTCCCGGTGGGACTACACATCACCGTACACAACAACTAGCATATTTCTGGTGGGACTACACATCACCGTACTCATCTACTAGTCATTACCGGTGGGACTACACATCATCATATTCAACATCAACTAACCATCACGTGAGACTTTACAACAACTACGACAACACAACAACATTAAAAGGTGATAAAAGCAAATTGCACTTCAACCAACAACGTGTATAAACACATTCATCGACACTTAATGAAATAAGGCAAGAAAACAACTACACTTACACTTGGGTTTAGGTTGGCCCCTAAGGCTCCACCCAAACCCCAAGAAACCTTCCTTGAACTTTATAAAGCTTCAAAACAATTTCCACTCACCAACTCAGAAACCCCAAACAAGCTGACGATCCTCCTTCAAACTTCCGCAACTTCACGGATTCTCATCTGGAACTCCCAAATTGATTTCCCCTGTTTCTAACCAACCAAAAACAGAGTATTACTCCCCTTTTCATCCATAAATTCACTGTCAAACATCAGTTTACAAATCTACAACATTCTCTCAACGATTAAAAGCCGAAATCCACCAAAAATACCATCAAATTCGTTCTTAAGCAAAGCCCAGCAATAACTGTAACACCCAAAAAAATGTTAGGAAATTGGGGTTGGTAGAGATTCGATCTCACGACCTCACCCTCACTTTTCCCCTCGTGTGCTAAACCATTGAGCCAAGTGCTCATTTCTGTCATGTTTAGCCTAATGTGATATTAGAGGTTAAGCAGGTGAGGAGTTAGACAAGAATTAATGACCCTTTTGACTCCCCAACTACCCAAAAAAAGACGTGTCTGTTCGAATTTTGAGAGAACCTAGAAGGTTCTGAGCTCTCTCATCAACCACCCCTCGGTGTTGCCGATCTCGGCCACCGGCTGTCCGTGGAGTGCACCGCTCCCACCGTTGTGCTCGCCGCTGCACCTCGACAACGGCTATGCCAGCCACTCGCAGCTACCATCGGACGTTCACCGTGGATATCCGGTTAGAGATTCGTTGGAAACTTATGCCCCGCCACCCTTGTTTCATCGCTCTAGTCGCCGTCCGTCGTCCGTGTTGCACACGACCGACACCATCGGGGTCCCCGTCTGTCTGTGTCAAAAACCCAGCTACCCACTCACCGGTGCGTTACGTCGTTCGCCGTTGAGAGCGAGTTGAAGCTCCGTCAAAACCTCCTCAAACCACCTTCTATTTTCCTCCGTTCTGGCCACCTCCATCGTCGGCAAGGCGCATCGATCGTGCAGGCGTGTTCAGCGTGCGGAGGAGAGTGAAACCCATATGTCCGATCGTTGTTCCGACGCCGGGAGAGTTCTCATCGGAGCAATGTGATTTTCCGGCCAGATCTGGAATTTGGGGCTTTTTCCGGTAAGATTGAGGCTCGTAATGTGATATTTTGGGTTTGGTTTACTACCTTGTGTGATCGGCTCTTGTTTTTCTGGCAAAAGCAGTGTATTTCGGGCCTCCGGCGACCATTCCAGCGATCGTCCGGCCACTAGAGACCTTTGGTGTAAGTGTTGAACCGGCCCAACCGGTTTGAACCGGCCCAGTCAGTTAGCTGGTTCAAGCCCAGCTGTTAAGCCCAAGCCCAAGTCTGATTTGACCCAAACCCATGCCCGAACCCGAGTCTGAACCCGACCCGTTTCTGTTTGAGCCAACCCGACCCGTATCCGAGCCCAACCCGTCTACCGAGTCAACTCAGCCCGAGTCAGCTCAGTGAGTCAGCCCAAGTCAGCTTAGTGAGTCAGCCGAGTCAACTCAGTTGACCTCTGCCCATTGACCTGCTGATGTCAACGTTGACCTGCTGATATCAGTGTTAACTCTGACCCTGTTGACCGTTGACCTGCTGACGTCAGCGTTGACTTTGACTATTGACCAAAAAGTCAACTTTTCCGAAAACTCCTATTTTATGTTTTTCGACGTCCTGAGTCCGTTTCGCAAAATTCTGACCCGAAAGCCTCCAAATCTGACCTTGAACCCGTACTAGTTTTTGTAGTTATTTTTTTTTCAGTTGAGAGCTCTATGAATAAGGACTAAAATGAAATATTATGTGATTGAAGGTACTCATAGCTCCTTGAATACGAATTGTTGATGGACGTCGAATTCGAGTTCGAGTGCAATCGAATGGTGTTTCATGAATTGACCGTTATAGCTCGGAGTTAAGGTAATACAATACTACCCATTGTATGCTTTATGTACATGTTGATATCCGGTTAACGCATGCATGCTTATGATGAAGTGTTTTGTAAACTCTGATTAAGTCGAATCAGATATGAGAAATAAGTGTGGAAATTATTAAATCCAAAATATTCGAATAAGAATACTAATAGACCAGAAGTATCGAAAGTTAATAGTAATAAATAATACAGTTAAATCCGCAACTCGATCAATGGTGTCTAAGATTCAATGCCCATAATATAGAGTAAAGGATATTGGATATGAGAATTACAGAAATGCCCTTGAGGTATAAGAATGACTAAACCGCCCCTAATAAAGGAAGTGACCCGAAATCTGCATTCGACCTGATTGAAAAATTACCCTACTTAAGATGTATGTTTTATTGGAAAAGACTTCGGCATCATTATTCAATGCGTGTGATACTAAAAGAAACTTAGATTTTCCCTCGAGCTCTGTATAACACACGAAGGTGAATTTATTGGAAATATCGATGTATTCTTGAGCTGATCCTTACGACAGTAATGGATGAATTAATTGGAATGATCGTAATGACCAAAAAGATTGTAGTGCCTTCGAGCACCGAAATTCTTAGTTAATCAGAATGACAATTTTACCCTTAAGTTCTAAAATGAGTAAACCATCTGTAAGGGCCGAAGGGATTAGAACGACTTAATCTCTACTGAGTACGTAAACGATGGAGGTGCTAAATAGTAAAATTTGACAAAAACGGTGAATTTATCCCAATTTCCAAAATGACTGAAATGCTCTCTTGAGTTAAATATGCAGTTATGCATTTGATGAAATTCTGGGAATTCTAATAAGACTTTAAGGGCTAAAGTGCCCCTAAGTGTTAGGAAGCACACTCTTGTATGTTAATCACTCCTGATATTAATATAAGGGTTGGTTAGTACTGCAAGGTTGGGATATGTTAGTTCGAACGGTTTGGAGGCTTGAAAAACTTCTAGAAATATTAAATATTGTAAATCGTCATTTTATCATTACTGGGCTAAATTAAAAAATCACCCCTAATAGTTAAATGACCAAAACGCCCTCGATGGCCAAAGTAATCAGAACAGCCCTGAATGTATTCGATATCGCAAAAGATCTTATCATAGAAATCTCTGAATGCCTGGCTGGAAAATTGATGAGCAAATAGAATTTCCTGAGCGACTTTTATGTCACGTTGGTATAAATTACCAAAACGCCCATGTATGATAAAAAGACCATAATGCCCTTGTAGGCTTAAATGACTAAAGTACTCATGATATATATAAACTCTCAAAGATCTTGATGTATCAACTCCGGAATATCTGGTTTGAACCGTTAATACGAATCCCCCTTTTTAATAGGGACCTTGTTTATGAAATTCGTTCAAATTGTCAAAAGTTTAATGTGTCCCCTTCTGTAAACGCCGAGTATCTTCAAGAAATAAAATGTTTCATCTAGTGTGTTCCATGTGTGTTATATTCTATTGAATTAATTGTATAATGATTACATATTGGTAAACAATCTAACGATTTAATCTTGAACAATGCTATGTTTGATGAATGTTCAATTGTTATTGAGATTGCATCACTATGTTAGAAAATGAGATAAAATGATGAACTGGATATATGATGACATTCTCTGCCTACCTGATGTATGTCTGCTCAATCTGCATACTTGGTATGTGATTGTTTGATCTGTGATGGTATTGTCTGGCTGTCTGATGAATTTGTTAGCATGATCTGTTAGCTTGACCTATGATGGTACAATCTGTTTGCATGATGAATGCTGAAAATGTCTGCTCTGCTCAATAGTATGCCCATTTATCTGTCAAAAGAATGAACTTCTGTTTCTGATACTCTTAATAAAATATGTCTGTCACATGTATTCAGTTACTCATGTCTGGAATCTGAACACCGATTACTATCTGGGGTATACTGTTGGGTTATGTTATGAAGTTTTTGCAGGTGCAGCCTTGATCCGGCTACTAAATCCTTATGGACTCAAGGTCTCCCCTTGGGTAGGTGTCGATGCTTTAGCACGGGTAAATCCTTATGGATCTAAGGCAGCCCCTTAGGTGGCACCTATGCCCATCGGGTCTAGGGTAAGTCCTTATGGATGCAGTTCTATGGGACTGCATTTGGTGTAAGGTTGGAGGGTAGTTACTAGTAAACCCTTGTATGTACTTGAGCATTTGCATTGAATTGTTACGTGTTCTTATGATATGGCTAGTATGTATTTATGCCTGTTTGATCTGCACTTATTGGAACACACTAGACGCTAAACTCTTTGTTTCTATCTTCGTAATCTATTAGCTTGAATAATTCCCGTTTGTTACTCGATGAATGAATAAAGAGCCAGTACCATTATTCTCAAGTATAACGTTACCCTAAAATAGCGGAAAGGAAATGAAGACTGTTACTACTTGGAACATCATGAAAATGTTATGCCTACCATGTATCTGCATGAGCTTATAGCATCTTTTGGTAGTTATGTATTACTGAGATTTTCCAAGCTCACGTTGTTTTTACCATCGCAGGTTAAAAGAATATAGCATGGTTTAATGTTTGACATCAGTGTCGGAGTTCCTTCGGCGTTGCCTCTGGAGTACGGTATTGTATAGTTAGTGGGCATGTATGTCATGTATTGTTTTATGACAGTGTCTGTAAAATACTTTCTGAAATTTTTGTTATGTGTTTAAATGATTTCCTGAAATTGTATTTTAAACAAAAGTTGATTTTACAGTTTAATAAGTGTTTTGAGAAAGAAAATGTTTTTATGTGTATTTTTAATGTGGGTCACTCTTGTGACCCTAATGTGACTTCCTAGGATCCGTTGTAACGCATAGGCGGGTCTAGGGGGTTACAATAACCCATCAATTTAAACATCCAAAACACTTCTAAATATACTTGAAAGCATCAATTCGAAGCTGATAAACCATCATATCTCATTTCCCCACATATTTAAATCGAAAGCTTAAGAAATTTCACTCCAAACACTACTCCCAAGTATAGTTTCGGGTTTGATTGATTAAAACCTCATTTCAACACTTTATCGACACCAAAGTATGATTTACAACTAACCCAAAACGTTGTTTTCACCAAAAAGCTTAAACCTTTCAAAAACCCCATTTTTACCCCAAATGTTGAAACTTGAGAAAAATCTTCAAAACTTGAAAGAATAATGCTAAAAACAAGATTGAAAGGAAAAGAAGAATAAAACCAAGTTGCTTACCTCTTGAAACCTCCAAAAATGGTGAAGATTGGTAAAAAAAGGTTGGTGGCTATGGCTTGGGAGAGTTTAATGTGAAAAGGGCTTTGGAAGGGGGAAGAAGAAAAAGATGATAAACTTTTGAAATACATTATTTTATTTTAATTCAAAATTATCTCAAAAACCTATTTTTTCCATTTTACCAAAAGACCCCTTTTTAAAATTTCCCATTTCCTTTAAAGCATTTAAAAGTGGTAATTTTAAATTGTTCCCCCAAAATTACTTAACCCGAACCAACCTATCTAACCCGGATATCTATTGGGCCCCAAACCCGAGCGTTACAATGTCATTGTCACCTAAGTTACAAGAAATCATGATTCGACATAAATATTTTCGTGATTAACTCTATTTATGTATTACATCATTTTGTCCTTTATATCTAGACTGGACACAAGTCTTGGAACAGTCACACTTGTATAGTCCATCTAATATTTCTTGATATCTTGAGTATACTATTATAAACGAATAACTATGATATCTCATATCAACTTATTCGAGCATGACTATGCATTTCTAGTCTCACTCAATCAAGTGGCATACGATATTACTCCTATTATGTAGGAGGGAGAAATCCTATCTTGATCAACCATATTTTACTATATAGATTGTGACATATCCAATATAAGTCTTTATAGTGTAGTCAATTAAGACACACATTTGATCGTGTCAAAATATGTCACTCACGATGTTGAAATAATGATGATCTCAAGTCTGAAGATCATACATGTAGTTATCACTATGAGCAATGTTGTGACTGTCACATAATAATCCAAAAAACATGCTCATAGCGAGTCAGTCCAGTGTGTCGTTATCTAATACATATTTATGTATTGATTTTGACATCTCCATGTCAATGAAAACACTTTGTCATCAAACAAATAAATATTAGTCTTGATGCATTATTGTTGTACATGTCCATAATAATACCCGACTAAGGATATTTTAGAATAATCATATTATTCTAAGGAATTTATTATAATTCAATCTATTTATGCACGCAGAATTATAACTAAAAATAATAATGGCAATGCCTCTTTATGAATAAACAAGGTAAAAACAAATGTCATTTAAAATCATCTTATGATTGGTCTTTGGGCATACTCTAACAATCTCTCACTAGCACTAAGACCAATCACTCATGTATCTAATACCAAGTGACTTAGTGTGACGACCATGCTTCTGTTGCGTCAAAGGCTTTGTCAGTGGATCGACAATGTTATCATCTGTTGGTACTCTACATATTTTCACTTCTCATCGATCTATAATTTTCTGAATGAGATGGTAATGCCTAAGTATGTGTTTCGATCGTTGGTGAGATCTGGGTTCTTTTTCTTGTGCGATGACTAAGTTGTTATGACAACGTAGATTTATAACATTCAATATGTTCAACACAACCCCTATTTCAGATATGAACTTTTTGATCCAAACACCATCTTTTGCAGCATCACATGCTGCAATATACTCAGTTTTTGTTGTAAAAACAACTATTGCATCTTGCTTTGAACATTTCCAGCTCACAACGCCTTCATTAAGGCAAACCACAAAATTTGATTGCGATCGAGAATCATAGGTAAGAATCCTTTTTAGATTCTTCCATACTAAATCTTTTCAATACTTTATCTATGTATTTTGACTTAGTCCTAGGAGTCGTCTTGATCTTTACAGACTGTAAGTTAGGTATGTCATTTCCTATTATCAGTATGTCATCCACTAATTTTCTTGAAAACACATGGCTCATCTTCATTTTTGATAAAACCAAACTCTTTGGTTGCATCGCTAAAACAAAGATTCCAAATTCGAGAAGCTTGCTTCAATCCATAAATGGACCTTTGTAGTTTGCATATTTTTTCGGCATCTTTTGGATCAACAAAACTTTTAGGTTGTATCATGTACACACCCTCATTTGATTTTTTCATTAAGAAAAGCGGTTTTATCTTTCATTTGCCATATCTCATAAAAAATGCAGCTATCGCAAGTAAGATCCGGATGGATTTAAACATAGCAATAGGTGAAAATATTTCATCATAGTCTATACCATAAATTTGACGAAATCCCTTAGCGACTAATCGCCTTTTGTATGTTTGTACATTACTCTCCATGTAGGTTTTCTTTTGAAAAACCACTCGTACCCTATGGGCTTAACCCCTTCAGGTGGGTCAACCAAGGTCCAAACTTGGTTTTCTGACATGGAATCCATCTCAAATTTCATGGCCTCTAGATATTTCTCAAAGTCTGGGCCCACCACTGCTTCTTGATAAGTCTTAGGCTCATCTTGATCCATGAAGAGAAAATCACTATACAACGTGACAAGAAATTCATATTTCTCATGTGCATTGCATTCTCTCAAAGATCTTCGCAGTGGTTGTGTTTCCAAAATTGTTGAATGTTCCACAACAACTTGTGGAACTTGTTGTTGTTCAATCTCTTGTTCAATGATATGTGGTTGATCTCTAATTTTATTGAGTTCAATATTTCTCCCACTTCCTTTTCGAAAAACAAATTCTCTTTATAGGAAGATTCATATTTGAACAATAAACACTTTGTTCTCGGTAGGATTGAAGAAATAATATCCTTTAGTTTCTTTAGGATAACCCACAAAATTATATTTATGATATTTGGTTCGAGCTTTGTAGACATCTTATGTTTAATATAAACTTTGCATCCCCAATATTTTATAAAAGACATACTAGAACGTTTCTCAGTTTATATCTCATATGTTGTCTTTTGAACTGATTTAGATGGAACAAGATCTAGTGTGAAAGTAGTTATTTTAGCGCATGTCCCCAAAAAATGGAAGATCAATGTGACTCGTCATTGATCGAACCATGTCTAACAGTGTTCGATTTCTTCTTTTAAAAAACTCCATTCTATTGTGGAGTACCAGGAGGTGTGAGACAATCCCACATTCCTTAAGAAGCTCACCAAACTCCGAGCTTAAGTATTCTCCTCTTCGATCTGATCGAAGAGCCTTAATACATTTCCTAGTTGATTTTGTACTTTATTTTAAAATTCCTCGAACTTTTCAAGGGCTTCATATTTATGATGCATTAGGTAAATGTACCTATATCTACTGAAGTTATTTGTGAAAGTAATGAAGTATTGAAACCCTGCTCTAGCTTGTGTATTAATTGGTCCACATACATCACTATGTATTAATCTCAATAAATCACTTGCTCGCTCACTTTTTACCATTAAAAGGAGCTTTGGTCATCTTTCTCAATAAGCAAGGCTCGCATAATCAAGTTGTTCGAAAACAAATGAATCTAGAAATTCATCTTTTCGTATGTGACCCAAGTGACAATGCCAAAGATAAGTTTAATTAAAGTCAATTGTTTTTGATCTTTTTGTATTTATGTTGTAAATTGAATTCTCTTTATCCAAAATATAAAGGTCATTTATTAATTATGTCACACCATAGAAAATATTATCGAGATAAAAGAATAACAATTATTCTTAACAGTTATCTCAAAACCAATCTTGTCTAAACAAGAAATCGAAATGATGTTTGTTTTAGTCAAACTAGGCACAAAATAACAATCCTCTAAACATAAATAAAGTCCACTAGAAACGATAAAGTATATGTTCCTATAGCTAATGCAACAACTCTTGATCCACTACCAACCCGTAGGTCCACTTCTCCTTTTTCTTAGATTTTTACTCTTTTGTAGTCCTTATACAAATGTAAAAATATGAGAGCCGCAATAGGTGTCCAATACCCAAGAAGTAGGCGTTGATAAATTAATATCAATAACATAAATATCCGAGGTGGGCGCTCCGCTTTCATTTGCCTTCTTGACTTTTTCAAGATAAATGGGGTAGTTCCTTTTACAATGACATGTCTTTTTACAATGGAAACATTTTTCTTCGAGTGACCAGTTAATGCAGTTTACGTCGCTCAACTTGTCCTTCTCAAGGACCGATTGCAATGATAACAAATTTGTATTTTTCATAATAAGTCTAAAATAATAAAATATGAATTTTGAGTATGTTTACCAAGTTTGTTTATAAAAGGTCTTTATACTCCCACTATTTTTATTAATAACCCTCAAATATTATTGTCAAAAATACTTTATGTAAAGTTTTTCTAGTGGGCAAGAATCCAAATTTCACATTCTCTTAAGTCAGCTTTGGCTTTTCTCTAAAGATTGTGGTCTATCTAGGTAAGCAACACTTGGTAATTACATCTCATGTAACTCCTTCATTTGGTGAACAACTCTTGTTCATAATCATCTTATGATTATCCAAATAACTAACTTTTAAGTTTTCTAATCATATTAGAGTAACCTAGTTAAGTCTTTAACCAATATTACAACCGACGAATATCACTTACTTATTCTTCGCGTTTGGTCAAGATAGACACAAGTACCCCGCTTTAGCGAAACCTACATTGTATCGATCTAGACTTTAACGAGGGTTAACATTGGGAAGCAATAAAAAACTTAATATTTTATTAAGGGTTTTTGTTATTATTATTTCACCATTTAACATTTGATCTTATCAATTAACTAGCATGCATCCCATACATTCATTTTATCACATACATGAAATATAGTAAATATGAATGCAATAGTTATAGCCCATATCCTAAGGTGGCCCATCCCAAACCAATAGGAGAACCAAATTATTCTTAGGATAAAAACACTTCTCAAGCATCTTTCTGTCGGCCCACACTTTTGTTCCTCAAGTTCATGCTTCTTCGTATATATTACAATTTTAGAAACTCATTTTACATATGAGGGAGTAAGATGAGAAGAGAATTACAATAGAAGTAGAGAAAGGAACAACACGCAGGCCGTATTTATAAAACTTCATAAATAAAACTAAATGGGTCATTGGGCTATAACCATGCATTCCAAACACCATGCATATCAAACATAATAATGACGCGGTTTGTTAATAAGGTCTTACCAGATTGTTTTTACGCAAGAGTCAAGCCCCTTGCATTCTAAGAGGGAGAAGCCCCTTGCAGGGTTCTGGCGGGCCCGCAGCTACTGGAGGGGTTGCCGATGCACGATTAGCTGTGGGGAAATTTTTTTAAGATCAACATCTTAATTGATGTGTAAAAACCTCACAATTTGATAACTTTTATCAACATTATCGCTTTTTTCAAGATTATAAAATCCACGAGGTTTTTACTAAAACAACTCTTGTCACTTTTCCGCACGAAATCTATAGACTAGCCATTAGTCTAATATATAACTATAACCCGTGTATGTTAACACTTAACATCTAAAACCATAAAACTCCATATTGAATATGTTAACAATTAACATATAATATTTCAAACACTATCTACAAAGATCTTGATAATTAACTCTTAATCATCAATCTTAGGAATATATATTTTAACTGGATTAATAGATTAACCGTGATTGAATAGATTTGCTCACACAAATATCATATATTCGCTAAATAAATTGAAAAATAACATGTATATCATACAATTACATCACACAAGTAATTAAAACCTGAATTTGTATCGTACAAGTGGCTCTAATACCACTGTTGGGTCACGTCGGTACACCCCATGGCGCAACGAAAAAATTATCGGCGATTACCACCAGAGATATATGTACGAGGAACGAATCGGGGTGAAAAGGGTGAAGAATTACCTGTTTAAAATCTAGAATTCTGAATTGGAGAAGATAGATATTCAATCACGAATTCACAATGTCGATTCCTAAGCCGCAACGATAACGCTTCGTCCTCTACGTAGTTCACCCAGTTGAAACGAGCATATAAAAATTCTCTAAACCATTAAGAAGGAAACGAGCATATAAAAATTCTCTAAACTATTTATAGGGTTTTCCCCAAAAAGCATTAATGACTGCTAGATCTCTCATGCATTTATATAGCCTTTGAAATCCCAATTTAACTCATATTAAGATTTCAATATATATATATATATATATATATATATATATCTCAATTCAACTTAATTAGGATTTCAATATATATATATATATATATATATATATATATATATATATATATATATATATAACCCTAATTCAACTTAATTAGGATTTCAATATATATAATCCTAATTCAACTTTAATTAAGATTTCAATATATATATATATATATATATATATATATATATATTATATAATTTCAATTCAACTTAATTAGGATCTCAAAATCTATATATATATATATAATCCTAATTCAACTTAACTAAGATTTCAATATTTATATATTAAATATATATAATCCCTATTCAACTTAATTAGGATTTTAATATATATATATATATATATTGATTTAAACTGAATTATAGTATTTATATATTAAAACAGGCATAATTACATTAATTATTTTTCTTTTAATATTTACTCAATAGTTAAATTATATATATATCAAATATATATTAATTTAACTAAACTCGTGTACAACAAATTTGTACATATATAATTCGTTTAATATATGCTCATTTCAATTGTGGGTGTGACCCTGTAGGTTTATGTAACGTTAGTAGTAAATATTAGAACATTTCTAATGTTACAAACAATGAGTGACATCTAGCAATATCTCATTGTCACCTAAGTTACAAGAAATCATGATTCGACATAAACATTTTCGTGATTAACTCTATTTATGTATTACATCCTTTTGTCCTTTATATCTAGACTGGACACAAGTCATAGAACAGTCACACTTGTATAGTTCATCTAATATTTCTTGATATCTTGAGTAAATTATTATAAACGAATAACTATGATATCTCATATCAACTTATTCGAGTATGACCATGCATTTCTAGTCTCACTCAATCAAGTGGCCTACGATATTACTCATATTATGTAGGGGGAGAAATCCTATCTTGATAAACCATATTTCACTACAGATATTGTGACATGTCCAATATCAGTCTTTATAGTGTAGTCAGTTACGACACATGTTTGACCGTATCAAAATATGTCACTCACGATGTTGAAATAATGATGATCTCAAGTTCGAGGATCATACATGTAGTTATCACTATGAGCAATGTTGTGACTGTCACATAATAATCCAAAAAACATGCTCATAGCGGGTCAGTCCATTATGTTGTTCTCTAATATATACTTATGTATTGATTTTAACATCTTCATGTCACTGAGAACACTTTGTGATCAATCAATTACATTTTAGTCTTAATGCATTATTGTTGTTCATGCCCACAATAATACTCGAATAAGGATATTTTAGAATAACTATATTATAATTTAGTTTATTTATGCACACGGAACTATAACTGAAAATAATAATGGCAATGACTCTTTACGAATAAACAAGGTAAAAACAAATGTTATTTAAAACCATCTTATGATTGGTCTTTGGGCATACTCTAACATAAACTTCACCGGAAGTCTCTCATGTTTAGGGCACGTTCTATTTTGGTCATCCAATTTGAAAATAAATTATTTTGACTAGTTATGTTTTGGACCGTTACTGTTTTGATAACTCCAATATTAGCCCTCGTTACTTAGGTAACAAAGAGTTGACATGTAACCTTTAAAATTAAAAAATCTACATTGACTCTAGGTGTTAATACATGTCAGAAAAATTATTTACTTAAATTATTTTCAACTTACCTATATAATCCCCTTTTTAATAGATTAAAAACTCTAACTCCATTTTCTCTTCTTTTTTTTTATCAATTTTGCAAAATAAGAGACCTCCAATGAAATTTACCCTTTTTTATATAGTGATTGATATATTTTAAAGGTTGGTTATATTTTATTACTTTTGATTTTATCAATGTCTTTTATGATATTGAAGATCAATTAATTTGGATCACCTTGTTTGATATTGCATAAAAAACAATGAACTTATAATACCTAAGATTAATAATAAGATTGAGTAATGAATAAAGCAACAATTTCCATTAATGTTTAATACAAAGTTATTAGGTAAAGTATACAAATGGTTACTAAACTATCCCTAAAAATATAAAATGGTAATAAAACTTTCAAAAATTACATAATGGTCATTAAACTTTAGTTTTTATTACAAAATGGTCACCAAACCGTTAATTGTCATTGGCTGGGAGACGCGGCAGTTATGAAAATTTGCCTAATAACATATTTAATCCTCAATATTTACACATTCAATCAATTTAGACATCAATAATTAGGGTTAAATTAGGAATAAATTGATTAAATTTGTCAATATGAAGGATTAAATGTTATATTATTCAAATTTCTGTAACTGTCACGTCACCCAATTAATGACAGTTAAGATTCAGTGACCATTTAATAACAAAAACTAAAGTTTAATGCCCATTATATAACATTTAAAAGTTTGATGACCATTTTGTATTTTTAAAGATAATTTACTTTACCCAAGTTATTAATGTATCTACATAAATATCTAAAAGCTATCCCCAGGTTTGGGATAGATTAATTAAAAGTCAATCAGTAATGCAATTTCCAAAATGTTAAGGGTAATTTTTGTAAAATTGAATCATTATTTTAAGTTTTTTTCTCAGTTTAATGGTAAAAAAACTCTCAGTAAAAAAATAATTAAGCTTTTGTGAAAAATTATGGCCCTGTTTGGCAATTAGCGGATAGCTGATAGCGGATTACATTAGCTGATAGCTGATAGCTGATTGCATTAGCTGATTTAACTAGCGGATTGTATTAGCTGATTGTATAAAAGTGTTTGGTAAAGTTAACTGATAGCTGATAGTTGTTTGATTATTTAAACAAGCAAAATGACATATAAGGACATAATTATATTCAATACTTGTTTGAATAATCTATCAGTTATGAATATTTTGTATCTAATAAATATTAATTAGATTTGTAAAAATTATTTTTAATATAAATTTTTAAACATATTTGAACAATTTATATATTAATTTATCATTTATATAATTATTAAAAAAAATTATATGCACTTATAAATGTGTGATAATAAAAAAATAGAATTAACTTACAAATGTCACCATATAAATTAGAAGTAACAACAAATAAGTCCAATATTTAATATGTTATTATTTATATTAAAAAATGTTATTATTTAATTTAGGTTATTTGGAGATTTTTGGTAATTGTTAAGGGTAAAAGAGTAATTACAACTCTAATATCAAACCTCTAATCTCAAAAAGCTCATATTAGGAGCTTTTTCAAAATTAGCTTTTTCACCCCAATCCGCTCTTTCAATCCGCTATTTACCAAACATCAATATTAGCGGATTTGACTAGTCAAACCTCTAATTTTTGCCCAAACCGCTATTTACCAAACATGGCCTATATCTAATTGAGTTCTTATGTTCGAAAATTTAATCAATCAAACCTCTTTTTTAATTATTACTTTTTGTTGACATAGCTAACAAACCTTTACAATGATAACATTGCCATTCACGAAGGCATAATTGATTTTTTTATGTTAAGGACTCCACTGAATGCAAATTAAAAATATATATAGAATAATTATATATATATTTATAAACATTAAAAATTATAAAAATATAAGAATTATAAGCAAAATATTTAAATAAATTATAGAAATTATAAAAAGAATATATATAAATCATTTATAATTATAAAATATAGAAAATTTAAAAATTATATTAAAAACCTTTCCTAGGTAACTCTGCAGAGAATGTATCATTCTATTATATATCAAATTTGAGATTTCTCGTCAAGTAATGCTCAATTAGATTCGAAAAACATGATCAAGATCTAATGTGATCGACCTGACCCGAGACTTGATATGGACCCGAACATGATAGTTTAAACTTGACTTGAACCTGATAAAAACGAACCGAACCAAAATCAACATAAATTTTAGTTGAGCAAAAATCAACCCAAACTAAAATTCAATCCGAATCGAAAGCAACCCAAACTAAAAGTAACCATAACCGAAAGCAACCCAATTTTAATTTGTTCAAATTTGATCAAGACATCAACCTAATTTTGATAAGATAATTGAGTCGAAATGAGCGAATAATTTATTTTTAATAATATGATAAATAATAAATATATATGTTTTATTTTCGTTTTATATTGCATTATTGATTAACAACCACTGTAACCCCCTCGTCCCGGTCTGGTCGGATGACCGATCCGAGTGGGCCACACGGGGAAAACCGAAGCGAAACCCGTTAAGGTTTCCCCTCGGTTAACGACCCTAAAAATTTCCTTTTTATTTTTATCTTGTCTATAGGCATAATTAAACCTATGTGAAGCACAGCAGCGGAAAATACAAACAATGTAACATACTCCGACCAACCAAAACATTAAACAACTCATTTTAGTCCTTTACAGCAGGCCGTTTCGAAACGCCCTTAGGGTGTTCCGAAACGCCTTGACTTAGTCAACAGGCCAGGGTCAACCATAGGGTGACCGTTTCGAAACGGGGGTGACCCGTATCGAAACGACCCTAACGGTCAACTTCTCGTGGTCAACGATATTTGACCGTTTCGAAACATCAAAGGCCCGTTTCGGAACGCCTTTATCTCGTCAATTTCTCAAAATTCCAGTAGCAAAAATGTTCTGAAACGACCCCCATCCGTTTCAAAACGGCAGGCCAAATGCAAAGGAACCGTTCCGAAACAGGGTGGCCCGTTCCGAAACGCCCCCTGTCTGCAGACTGGTTTTTGCTGGTTTAAGGCACAAGGGTGCCCCTAAACCCCACCAAAACCTCTAACAACACACTAACAACAATTTTAAAGGAAACCAACATACAAGCATGCTTGAGCATCATCATAACAAGACTAAACACCAAGGCACAACATCACATTGCCACACAACCATACATGTCATTATAGATATTAAGCTTTAACATATCCAACACTTAGGCAATTCTAGATAGCAAAATACTAACATGATTTCAAGCAAGGCATACATCCCAAAAGCCAAATTAACAAACACATGTGAGGAGTCTAACATGCTCCTAAACAAAAACAACAACAATATATTCCAAAAGCATCATACCACGACACCTAACCCATTGCTTTACTATTACAATTTTTAAATTTAAACATCATACTTGAGCTAACCATAAGCAACACTTGAAGGCCTTTCCTTGCCCTTGCCACCCACAAGCCATTGATCTGCATTGTCGAACAATAGAGAGCGTAAGCATAAAAGCTTAGTGAGGGTAAGCTCATAAAACAAACCTTCGACAATTCAGGGTCCAAGCACGAGCTACAACCAAGATAAAATGCATGATCTTACCTCCGATCCACGCGAGCCATAAATATAGATGATGCATGAACATATATTCAATATCATGTCATGCTCAACATGTTTAAATCCACAACATATGAAATCACATATATTAAACCATGTTAGCAACACATCCCAAATCACATTGGCTCACAATTAACCACATATTGGCAACATAAACTACAATCTGTATTGGCACCTAGCTATGACTCGAATACGTGGATAACCGTTGTAACTCACATCC
This sequence comes from Hibiscus trionum, assembly GCA_030270665.1. Lineage (NCBI taxonomy): Eukaryota > Viridiplantae > Streptophyta > Magnoliopsida > Malvales > Malvaceae > Hibiscus > Hibiscus trionum. The sequence continues at coordinate 22,987,964 of BSYR01000011.1, forward strand.
AACAACTCAACCATTACCTGACAGTGGGATTACACTCATCACCGTTCACGCGGAGGGGATTCCACTCATCCTCACGCCTCATTTCACGCGGAGGGGATTCCACTCATCCTCACGCTCGTCGATGGGATTCCACTCATCACCGACTAATATATATGAAGATTTCCGGGCGAACCCGTACTCCATCTTGATGACTACCATCATCAAGACCACGCGCGCATTTTGACTCACGTGTGCACACTAGACATCCTAATGATCGATCATTTGTACCCAAGCATACTAGTGCCAATACTACACATTTCATTAATCTATCACAATATCAATCCATAACAACTTCCGTGCTTAGCACGTACTCACCATGACTCACCGTCATGCACGAACCACATTTCCATGCCTAGCATGTACTCACCATGATCCTCGGATCATACAATCACTTCATAACATCATTACACATGTCAACACTACATGCATCTCAATAACACAAATATCATATCATATTTCATACATATGTATATCTCTATCACATTTATCATCAACATGCATGTAACAATGCATTAAGCCATGCCTCCACATACATGTATACAACTTATACATAATCAACACCATCACAATTTAACACGAGACATATACAATCATTAAAAAGTGCAACCAAAGTCTCTAATCAAAGCTTGGGATTAGGCTACCACTCTAATCCCAACTCTAGGTGGGTTTACCAAGCCCATCCTAGGTTCACATGCTTGAACCAAATACTCGAAACCATTTTAAAAATATTTAACCACTCACCTAAGCTTCCAAGCTCCAAGCCAAGCAAGCAACCTCCCTCAAATTTCCGGATTTCTTCCCGAAGCTTCCCCAACACAAATTCCCGCTTCTAAACAACCTCAAACACATTTCAAACAATTCCAAATCAGCCCAACATCAAAATACCAACCCGGAATACAATTCAAATGCAATTTATCATGTTGCAAACCATGAACAAATCCCATTTTTAGCAATTTCGGGCAGCCCCTAAACCATGTCCAAAAACCATGTTTCCAACATCCATAGCACCCACAAACAATCCCAAATCAACCCCTAACCATAGTACTACCATTGGGCTATCAATTTCCACCTAAAACAACCCCCAAAACTCACCCAAAACCCTCCAAAAACCTCATTTATACCCAAATTCGGGAATTCATTTAAAATACTCTAAAAATCATATATGTTGCACTATTTGATTCACAAACATCATATCTAACCATTATAAATCAAAAGCTTTAGTAAAAACCCATAAAGCTCCATCCTTTAACCTAAACTTTCAAAAACCCAATTTCTAAAACATTGATGAAAATGAAATCTATTTGTACTTCCAAGTAGAGGAAGATGAGAGCAAGTCGGAAATGTAATTACCTTTCAAAAAGCTCTAAAGATGAAGATGCTAGGTGATGGAATAGTGTAAAGGAGAGAAGAGCTCTCTAATGTCGTTGGAATGAAAATGGATGGGTGAAGAATATGACAAAAGGGATATTTTAATAAAAAGGTGGGGGATTTAAATTAGAAGTCCATTATTTACCCTTTTGCCATTAATGAAGATAGTCATTTAAGTTTATTCCAATTCCATGGAATTGGGCTTTAAAACCAAAACATGCCCAACATAATTTATTTGTTTGAAAACCCGGGCCCAAAATAGTATTTTATTATTTTAAATTGTAAAACCGAAACTCGAACCATTATTTAAATATTATTTTCTTCCGGTCCCCAAACCCGGGTGTTACAACCACTTTAGTAAAGTTTTAATTTTTTTAATATAATCCACTTTCTTTTAAAAGAACATCTTAATATATAATATTTTATCTTTTAAAAGATCATCTTTATGTCTGATTCAAAAAAAAATTATTTAAAAAATTTATGTGAAGGATTATAAAATAAAGTTATTCACCCACTTTTACGACAACTTTCATATATATATATAGAGAGAGATTTTTTTTTTTTACTTTTTAATTGTTTATTTGACTTGTTCTTTTATTTCATTTATGATATTAATTAAATATTTGATTCAAATATTTAAATATCCAATTAAATGTCAAACAATTAAAACATATATAAATTAATTTTAATTTATAAATAAATATGATAAAAAATTTATTAAATAATATCTATATAGTCCAATTCTAATTCCTTAAAATCAAATTTTACTATTTTAGAAATTATGCAAAACTTTATTTTTAAAAATAGAAAAAAATCAGTTGAAACTCAATAATGAATACAATACGAAATTCATGTTATAAACTTTAACAAGCATTATAGGTTATGTTTGTGTCAAATTATCATCCCTTAATGGTTGAATTCGAAATATTGAACAACCAGGACTAGAAATTGAGCTTAAATGATAAGATTGACAAAAAAATACATTTTCACAAGAATATATATACATACTCGATTGGAAACATAACCAACTCAACCCAAAATGAGTCTATTTTTTTTTTGAAGCAATTTAACCCTTAACGATTTATTTTGGGTCAATATGGCCCATCTGCGGATGAAAACTGTTAGTCAATTAACGCTAAATGACTTGAAATGACATAAAAAACATACATGACAATGTACGTCGCGTTAGCAGTGTCATATAAGTAAATATGTGGACTTAACAAAATGACACATCAGTCAAAGAATAATTTTATAAAATTGTATAAAATATAAAATATTTTTTCTTTTGACGTGTTATTCTGTCTAGTCATTTCAAGTTGTTTAGCATCAATTGACTAACAATTTTCATTCACGGAGTAAAATTTTGACCTAAAATGAAACGTTGAGGGTTAAACTTAAAAAAAAATAAGGGCCAAAATAATTATCCAGTTAAAAATTAAGGTCATTTTTTGACAACATGTCAATAAACTAATTATTATCAGTACGACCTTTAATCTTCGGTAATTTCACATCGATAAAAACACATTGAGATGGCTTTCAAGTGTGTTGTTGAGTAAATCATGTAAGTTTGATTCATTTATGAAACTTTTCGATCTCCTAAAGTTAATCCCCTAAAAATACTTACTCTCGTATACTTTTTAAATGTTTTAATATTTTTGAATTCTTATATCATTTTTATAGTTTTAAAAATTTTACGAATCTTTTAAAATTTTCGTTTTTATAAATATTAATGTTTTAAATTTTTTAAAATATTTTAAAAATTTTATACTTAACACTCAATTAAACTCTTAAAATTAAATAAAATAATTAATTAAACTCTCAAGTGGATGACACATGTCATTATTATAGTGTCTTTTAGTCACATCAGTAAAAAAATAATGATCATCTTGATCAATGTTAACATAGATGCTTGATTTAATAAAATTTCAACTAAAAAAAGTATTGTTGCAAATTTTACGTGAGGAATTAATTGGTTTTTTTAAAATATTTTTACTAAGGATTTTTTTATTACTAGTTCTTTTTTATTTTGAATAAAAATTAAGTGGTGCGATGTTTATATTTATGTTTAGTTCAATATATTATAATTTTTTATTTGTATAATTTCTATACATTAATAGCTAATTTATGTAGATTTGATCATGTTTTCATGTTTATGTTGTGCAAAAGTTATTCATTGTAAGAAATAAAATTCCACAGTTCTAGTCAAGCGTCGGCGATGCCAAGAACGACAAGATCAGGGGATGGGCAATCGGCAAAGGGTTTGGACTCTTTTCGTTAAGAATATTTCTGATCGCCTACATTGGCAGGGTGTATGACAAGCGTTCGATTGGCATGGTGAGGTACTCGATGTTTTCATCCCGGCAAAGAGATCTCGAGATGATGATCATTTTGGATTTGTGCGTATGGCGAATCGTGCGGACGCGTTAAGGGTTATAGAACGATTACATGGATCATGGCTTTATGAAGCTTTTTGGAGACGAAAGAAGAGAGATGTGATGGGAAACAAGGAGGAGTTGCGGGTTTTATCACATGTGAATGCAGATGTTGTGCAATCTAGTAAGAGTTTGACGGGTCAGAATGTGAGGCCATATCGCCATATTATTGGAATCCCGAATGTGGATAAGCTGGAGGTTTTAAGCACGTTTGCGGTGGCTTAGTGTCGTAGGGCGATGAATGGGGTTGTGTTAATATCAGAACTACAAAAGGCGAAGTTACATAATTGTTCGATTATGCGTATTTCAGAGCAGTATACTTATTGATGTTCACCAATGTTATTGTTAACTCCATATTGGGAAAATGATTATATTTTCATATATCCAAATGTTCACTACTACAATGTATTTATACTAGACTAAAAAGTCTGTTTACAATCTAACCATATTAACAACAGACTAACAACCAAGCTAACTAATTAACCAACTCAACTAATTCATAACACTCCCCCTCAAGTTGGTAGTTGGAAAATATTTCTAACACCTAACTTGCAAATTAAGAAATTGTGTTGCTGTGTTCCCAAGGCTTTGGTCATAACATCTGCAAGCTGAAGCCCTGTTGATACATGCTCTGTTTGAAGAACTCCTTCTTGTATCTTGTCTCTTACAAAGTGGCAATCTACTTCTATGTGTTTAGTTCTTTCATGAAACACAGGATTTGCTGCAATTTGTAAGGCAGCTTTGCTATCACAGTAAAGAATCGTTGGCTTTTCTTCTTTTTCACCAAGTTCTTGCAACATTCCTTTCAGCCAAACTATCTCAGCCACTGTCATTGCCATGCTCCTATATTCTGCTTCTGCAGATGAACGAGCAATTGTATTTTGCTTCTTTGATTTCCAGGAAATCAATGATTCTCCAAACTTGATGCAAAAACCAGTGATGGATCTACGGGTCATCAAACAAGAAGCCCAATCTGCATCACAATATGCCTTCAGCTGATGATCACCATCTGCTCTTAATAAAATTCCTTGCCCTGGTGCCTTCTTGATATATCTCACCACCCTCATTGCAGCTTCTAGATGTGACTTCTTTGGCTTCTGCATGAATTGGCTGAGGTGATAAACAGAATACATAATATCTGGTCTCATGTGAGTCAGATAAATTAACCTTCCTATTAATCTTTGAAACATTTGCTTTTCAGATTCCAGTACCACATCTTCATTACTTTCTTGTAGTTCTGAATCATAATCTGCAGAAGTGAGTTTCAAATGTTGTTCCATAGGTGTTTCAGCAACCTTTGCTTCTTCAAGACCAGTGTCTTTGATAAGTTCCAAAGCATATTTCCTTTGGTTCAAGAGAATGCCTTTCTTAGATCGAAGTAGCTCAAAACCAAGGAAAAACTTCAAATCCCCAAGGTCCTTCATCTTGAAATTAGAATGCAGAATAGTTTTGAGCTCTGTGACTAATTCTTCATCATTCCCAGTTATCAAAAGATCATCCACATAAATAAGAAGGATGACTATCTTAGTTCCTTGCTTCTTAGTAAATAAGGAATAATCAAACTTACTTTGCAAGTAACCAGCAAGGATTAAAGCATCTGTTAATTTCTTGTTCCATTGCCTAGATGCTTGTTTTAATCCATACAAAGACTTCTGCAGTCTACATACATGCTTCTCCCCCTGACTGCAGAAACCCTCAGGCAATGACATGTAGACCTCCTCAAGAAGATCACCCTGAAGGAATGCATTAAATACATCCATCTGAAAAAGAGGCCACTGATTCATGGAAGCAAGAGTTAAGACCAGGCGCACAGTAACCAGCTTAGCAACTGGGCTAAAGGTGTCACTGTAATCAACCCCCTCCCTTTGAGTGTAGCCCTTAGCAACCAAACGGGCCTTATACCTCTCAACAGCACCCGAGGCATTAAGCTTGATCCGATAAACCCACTTGCAGCCAATGGGAACCTTTCCTTGAGGCAGAGGGACTAAAGACCAAGTGTTATTTGACTCCAAAGCCTGAATTTCCTCTTTCATGGCAGCAACCCAAAGAGGATCTTTAACGGCTTGAGAATAAGTGGAAGGTTCAATAAGAGAAGAAGAAGAAGAAATAAAAGCTTGAGTAGAAGAAGGCAAATGAGAATATGAAATAAAAGAAGAAAGAGAATACTGGCCTGAGGAAGAAAAAAAACTGATCAGAAGAAGAGTGGTAAGAAGCAGTGTAGTCATTGAACCAATGAGGAGATTTAGAAACACGAGAAGACCTTCGAAGAACATTATCTTGAAAAACAGAAGTAGAACTACTAGGAACAACAGAAGGACCCAGGTCACTTGATGAAGCTATATCAGAAGATAAATGCTCAGGAACAAAAGAAGGATTAGAAGCAACATTAGGTGGAATAGAATCATGAAAAGAATCATCAGAGACAGGAGGATCAGGAGAAGTATGAACAACAGGAGAGTTTAACTGTAAAAAATCATGATCAGAAACAAAAGGCTGATTAGGAAAGAAAGAGCTAGAAGAAGTAAAAGAAGAATGAAAAGGGAAGATGTGCTCAAAAAACTGAACATCCCTATTGACAAAGAAAGATTTAGTGAGAAGATTAAAAAGCAAATATCCCTTTTGAGTGGGAGAATACCCCATAAAAACAGATGGGATAGCTTTAGGGGAAAATTTATCAGAGTAATTAGGCTGAGAAGCATAGCATAAGCAACCAAAAATCCTAAGATGATTAAAAGTAGGTGGTTTATGATGAAGAAGCTCAAAAGGAGACTTCCAAAGAAGAATAGAAGAAGGAAGACGATTGATAAGGTAGCAGGCTGTCAGAACACACTCACCCCAAAACTTAACAGGAACATTCGATTGAAAACGAAGAGCCCGAGCAACTTCTAATAAGTGCCGGTGTTTTCTTTCAGCCACCCCATTCTGTTGGGGTGAATGAACACAAGAAGATTGGTGAATAATACCTAAAGATGTAAAAAGAGTAGAACACTCAGAATTGAAGAATTCTGAGCCATTGTCACTACGAATGATCTTAACAGAAGCAGCAAATTGGTTTTTAACTAAGAGTAAGAAAGTTCTAATCTTAAGAGGAGCATCAGATTTAAGCTTCATCAAGAAAACCCAAGTCATACGTGTGTTATCATCAACTATAGTAAGAAAAAACCTATAACCACTATGGGTAGAAACTCTATAAGGACCCCATAAGTCTAAGTGTAACAAATGAAAAGGAGTATCTGACCTAGAATGACTAATAGGAAAAGGTAACCTACACTGTTTGGCTAAAGGACAAATATGACAATCATGAATAACAGAATTATCAAGAGAAGTTGCAGAAAATAAAGGTAATTTATGTAAAGTAGTAGAAGAAGCATGACCTAATCGGGCATGCCAAATATGAGTTTTATTAACAACTGAAACATTACAGTGAGACTTATCAAAAAAAGAAGAAGAAACAGAACTCAAACCAGACTTGGATTCAAAGACATACAGATCTCCTGACTTCCTACCAATCCCCTTCATCACACCAGTGGAGAGATCCTGAAAGATGCAAAAGTCAGGATAAAAAATAATGGCACAATGAAGCTCAACGGATAACTTCGAAACAGAAAGAAGATTATGCGTAAAATGAGGAACAAACAGAACATTATGAAGAATATGATTAGAATCAAAAATATACGAGCCAGTATGAGAAACAGGGGCAGTTTTACCATTCGGTAGATGAACCAATCGAGAAGATGCACAGGAAATAGGGTTTACCAGACAATGAAGATCAAATACCATATGGTCAGTTGCCCCGGTGTCCAAGATCCAGGTGATAGAATCAGAAGCAGGTAATCTTCCAGAAACAATACCTGCAAAATTAGCAGAGGGCTCGGATGAAGGCGAATCTTTGCGCAGAAGGCCAAGAATCTGATTGTACTGATCGGAAGTAAGAGCCGGAGCAGAAGAAAGAACGACAGGAACAGAGGACTCCGGAGAAATCACAGAAGGAGCCGAAACCGAGTCACCATCAATTGTGAGAGCCGCCTGTGGACCACGACGCTTGGTGAATTTGAAATCCGGAGGGAACCCAATCAGTCTATAGCATTGGTCACGTTTGTGACCCTTGAGTTTGCAGAAATCGCATACACCAGAAAAACGAGGGCCACCAGAACCAGAACGACGAGCACCAGAAGAATAAAGAGCAACAGACTCAGAAAGAGGGGAAATACCAGATAGATACGAACGTTGAGACTCTTCTTGAACAATGAGAGAATAGGCCTGATTGACCGAGGGAAGAGGCTTCATGATGAGGATTTGACTGCGAAGAGCGGAGTAAGACTCGTTGAGCCCCATCAAGAATTGGAAGAGTCGCTGCTGAGCAAGATGGTCAAGGATTTGTTCAGAAGCGGAACAGGTGCAAGAAGAAACGGGGACCAAAGCGGCGTACTCATCCCAGAGCAGTTTCAGACGGGTAAAATACTCAGAAATGGAGGATTCACCTTGAATTAGAACAGCAATCTCACGATGCAAAACGAAGATGCGCGAACCATCAACCTTACTGAACCGTTCTTTGAGATCCTTCCAAGCATCGACAGCCGCGGAAGTAAACACCAGACCGGCAGAGAGATCCGGAGAGACGATGTTGAGAATCCAAGACAACACAATCGCGTTGCAGCGATCCCACAGAGCACGAAGAGATTCAGCATAGCTCTCACGTTTGCAGCTTCCATCAATGAAACCCAATTTATTTTTTGCTAAAAGGGCAATACGCATCGAACGACTCCATAAGCTGTAGTTGACGACACCGGTGAGCTGATGAGAAACTAGCAAGCTCCCCGGCGTATCGGAGGGATGCAAGAACAAAGGATGAGAGAAATCAATTTCTGGATCGGCCATGAAATCCGATAAGGGAAAAAACTGATATCTGAAATTAGGGATTTGGGATTGGGGAACACGGGAAAGAGATGGAAGGCCAAAACCGAAAAGAATGAAAGTGAGCCCAAAAAAAGGAAAGCCCAAAATATGGAAAAAAACTACTGATACCATGTTAACTCCATATTGGGAAAATGATTATATTTTCATATATCCAAATGTTCACTACTACAATGTATTTATACTAGACTAAAAAGTCTGTTTACAATCTAACCATATTAACAACAGACTAACAACCAAGCTAACTAATTAACCAACTCAACTAATTCATAACAGTTATTGATCATTAGGCTGCTCTAGCATTAGATGGGTTAGATCAATGATTTGAACGGGTGGTGGAATGGTCGCCAGACATTTCTTGTGGATATCGTAGTGTTTGGTTGTCCATAATTAGTTTGCCGATGCAGTTGTGGTCTGTTGAATCCTTCCAAAATGTTGGGGAACTTTTGTTCGAGTGGATGAAGCTACCTCTGAACCTAAATCTTTTGAGAGAGCTCAGGTGTTAATTGTGACTAAGGAGTGGAGTGGATTGATGAAGTGCTAGAAATTGTAAGTGAGTGCTGATCATCTTTAATCCAAGTGCATGCGATTGATGTTATTCATGCTCATGATATTGTGTATGAGTGTGAGGAGGAAGATGATATTTGTGATAATGAGGTGTTATAGGATCGGATAGCTGGGGAACAGGTTGACGAGGGGATGTCGGATCGGTCATAGGGTATGAATGAGGCATCTCGACGGTGGTGTGTAGGTTGGTCTCGGGTACCTACCAAATTGATAACATTTCTAAATATTCAGAATGTATTAAATTTAGCGGCAATAATTCGTTAAGTGACGAGGGAATTTTTCATTCCCTCCAAAATTTCCCGGCTGCTGTGGAAGCCGGCGGGCTTGGTCACGGGTGCGAGGCATCTCGACGGTGGTGTGTAGGTTGGTCTCGGGTGGCTGCTGAAGGAGATGAAAGAAAGGGGTGTGGGGGGTTGTGCGGCTGGTAGGAGGTAAATAATAAAAGGGTTTAATGGGTGGGGTCCACGGAATATGTAATTGGTTGAGGGTTGACCGGGTAGGGAATTGTGTAGGTGGGGTCCATGGGTGTTTTAATTGGGTTTGAAGTGGGGGTTTGACCGGGTAGATATGGTTAGTTTGAATGAGTTTAAAATATAGGTGAGGTGATTGGGTGGGAAAGGGATAAAAATCCGAAAATTAAATTAAAAAATTGTCCCACAAAATCCTAATAATGAAAATAAATTTGAAAAAGAATAAAATCAAAATTAAATAATGAAAATAAATTCAAAAGTAGATAATGAAAATAAATTTGAAAAAGAATAAAATCAAAATTAAAAATCTAAAATCAGATTTAGATAATTTCGATTATTTATTTTATCTTTTTTTGTTTTTTTTATAGTTATTCCCTTTTTTTTATTTAACTAAAAAGAAAATTCAAATGACATTAAACTATGGCAGTTTAAAATGGAATAAAATAAAGAAAAAATAATAATAAAAATAATAAAAGTAAAAAGAAGAAAAGAAATGGGTTGCCTCCCATCTAGCGCTTGTTTATCGTCGCTAGCTTGACGACCTTGTTTATGCATTTGGTTCCTCGAAATGAATTTCTTCAACCAAACCGATTGGAACATTTTCGTAAAATTGTTTTAACTGTTGTCCATTAACTTTAAAGCTATGTCCTTCGGTGTCTTGAATTTCTACTGCTCCATGTGGAAAAGATTGAACAACAGTGAACGGTCCAAGCCATTTGGAACGCAATTTTCCTGCAAAAAGTTTGAATTTAGAATTAAATAATAGAACTTTTTGACCAACGGAAAAAGATTTAAATGAAATATTTTTATCATGGAAATCCTTTGTTTTGTCTTTAAAAATTTGTGCACTATCGTAGGCATGTTTCCGGATTTCCTCGAGCTCTTGAATGTGTAACTTGCGTTCCCTTCCAATTGCATCCATTTCAATGTTGCATTGTTGAATTGCCCAAAATGCGCGATGTTCCAGCTCGACTGGTAAGTGACAGGGTTTACCGTAGACGAGACGGTAAGGTGACATCCCAATGGGGCCTTTGTACGCAGTACGGTATGCCCATAACGCATCGGATAGCTTGATGCTCCAATCTTTGCGATCCGGCTTCACGATTTTTTTCGAGTATGGTCTTTATCTCTCGATTCGACACCTCCGCTTGACCATTCGTTTGCGGATGGTAAGATGTTGAAATCCGGTGGGTGACACCGAACTTCTTCATGAGAGCGTCAATCACTCGGTTAATGAAATGCTTCCCTCGGTCGCTTATTATCGCTCGCGGTGTGCCAAACCTGCAAAAGATAGATTCCTTTAGAAACTTAACAGTGGTTTTAGCATCATTATTTCGGGTTGCTCTAGCTTCAACCCATTTAGAAACATAATCTACCGCAAGAATGATATAAAAATTACCGAATGAAGAGACAAAGGGACCCATATAATCTAATCCCCAAACATCGAATATCTCACATACAGTAATGGGATTAAGTGGCATTTCGTTTCGTCGACTCAAATTACCAACCTTTTGACACTTTTCACAAGATTTGCAAAATAAATAGGCATCACGAAAAATGTTGGGACAGTAAAAACCACACTCAAGAATTTTATGTGCAGTACGTTTAGGCCCGAAGTGACCACCACAAGAATAAGAATGACAGAAATTTAGGATAGAGTTTACCTCGCTTCCTGCTACACATCGTCTAATTACCTCATCCGAACAATGTTTCCAAAGATAGGGATCATCCCAAATGAAGAACCGAGACTCCCTTTTTAATCGTTTAACCTCCGCTCTCGATAAATCTTGTGGCATCTTACCTGTGGCTAAGTAATTCACCATGTCTACGAACCATGGAACATTAAGCTGAGCTGCCATTAATCCTTCGTCAGGGAACTCCTCTCTAATTGGTGGATCAGATATAGATAATGGGATGCGACTCAAATGGTCCGCAACAAGGTTTTCGCATCCCTTCTTATCTTTAATTTCTAGGTTGAATTCCTGGAGTAGTAGTATCCACCGGATCAGTCTCGGTTTTGCCTCCTTTTTGCTCATCAGAAAACGTAAAGCTGCATGATCAGAAAAGACAACGATTTTAGTACCGAGTAAATAAGATCTAAACTTTTCTAAGGCAAAAACAATAGCAAAAAGTTCTTTTTCCGTTGTTGAATAGTTTTTCTGTGCAGGATCTAAGGTACGTGACGCATATGCTATAACATGCGGTTCCTTGTCGATTCTTTGACCTAACACCGCTCCAACGCTAAAATCGGAAGCATCGCACATCAATTCGAACGGGTGGTTCCAATTTGGTGGTTGGACAATAGGTGCATTTACAAGCTTCTCTTTGAGTATATCAAATGCCTCTTTGCATTTCTCGTCAAAATTGAAGGGTTGATCTTTTTGCAATAGACTGCAGAGGGGTTGCGCCAACTTTGAAAAATCTTTAATAAACCTGCGGTAAAACCCTGCATGGCCAAGAAATGATCGAATATCCCTCACAGTTGTGGGGTATGGGAGTGAGCGTATAACATCTGTTTTAGCCTTATCAACAGTAATACCTTTTGAGGAAACTATATGTCCTAGAATTAACCCTTTATCTACCATGAAATGACATTTTTCATAATTTAAAACAAGATTGAATTCAAGGCATCTTTTTAGCACATTTGTTAAGTTTAATAGACATTCTCCAAAGGAATTACCGTAAACCGTAAAGTCATCCATGAATACCTCTATACCTTTTTCGATGAAATCTGAGAAAATGCTCACCATGCATCTTTGGAATGTGGCCGGCGCATTACAGAGCCCGAATGGCATTCGACGATAGGCGAACGTGCCAAAAGAACATGTAAAGGTTGTCTTCTCTTGATCCTCGGGCGCCACAGGAATTTGGAAAAAACCTGAAAATCCGTCAAGACAACAGTAGTGAGTTTTACCGGCTAATCTCTCAATCATTTGGTCTATAAAAGGAAGTGGAAAATGATCTTTTCGAGTTAGAGAGTTCAACTTCCTGTAGTCTATACAGACTCGTCAACCATTTTGGACTCTTGTTGGGACCAACTCACCTTCTGCGTTCTTAACCACCGTGACTCCGGTTTTCTTAGGGACTACATGGATCGGGCTTACCCAGTCACTATCCGAAATTGGATAGATTATATCTGCATCGAGAAGCTTTTGTATTTCTTCTTTAACTACGTCCATCATAGGTTGATTCAGGCGGCGTTGTCCTTGTCGAGATGGCTTAGCTCCATCTTCGGTTTTTACCTTATGCATGCAAGTGGAGGGACTAAGGCTCTTGATGTCTGCAACAGTCCACCCAATGGCTTCCTTATGCGCTCGCAGCACTGTTAGTAAGTCCTCCTCTACTTCGTTTGACAGCTTGGTTGAGATGATAACCGCTAGGGTCTCTCTTTCCCCTAAAAATGCATACTTTAGATGCTCGGGTAATTGTTTAAGTTCGATCTTGGGTGCCTGCAATACAGAAGGTAAAGGTTTAGTTTTAGATGCAGTAAGTATTAAATCTTTATTTACTGAACAAAGATTTTCAAACTCCCTGTCTTCTTCGTCGGAATCTACGATTTCTCTGTACAAATCGTCCATGAAGTCAGTAAAACTAGTGTCAAAGAAATCATTTATGGCAGGTTCAATGACATCAACAAAATTTAAACTAGCAACATTTTCATGATGTCTCATAGCTTTGTAAACGTCAAATTTTACTACCTCACCATCGAATTCCATTGTAAGGATCCCACTTCTTACATCGATTTTTGTGTTTGCAGTGCTCAAAAATGGGCGGCCAAGGAGGATCTCAGAAGAGTTGTCTGCTCGGTCGTTTTCCATGTCAATAACATAGAAATCCGCTGGGAAGATCAAATCATTTACCTTTACGAGGACGTTCTCTAGTAATCCCTCCGGGTAGATTATGGATCTGTCCGCCAGTTGTATTATTACTTTCGTATCCTTCAAAGGCTCAACAGAAAGTGAGTTATAAAATGAAAGGAGCATAACATTAATAAAGGCCCCTAAGTCACACATTGCTCGTTTAATACCCACTTTACCTATTTTGTAGGGAATGGCGAACATACCCTGGTCCTTCAATTTTGGTGGCAACTTTCGCTGGAAGACCGCCGATACATGTTCTCCTAGATTAACCTTTTTAACTCCAATAAGACGACGTTTATTAGTACATAAATCTTTAAGGAACTTAGCATACCTTGGAATTTTTCGGATTACGTCGAGGAGCGGAATGTTGATCTCTACTTTTTGGAACACATCTAGGATTTCCTTTTCTTCTGCTTGTTTATCTCTTTTCATCAATCTCGACGGAAATGGTGGTCGGACAGCATAAGGGGATGGTTCAGGGGTTGAATTTGGTGTATCTTTTTCGACTGGTGAAGTTGATTTGTCTTTTTGGGTGTTTACCTCCGAGGTTTTTGGTTCTACAACGGTGCCACTTCGAAGAGTAATGGCATTAACATTTTCTTTTGGGTTTATTTCTGTTTGTGAAGGGAGTTTACCTTTGGATTCAAGACGACTTACTGTTTGGGCTAGCTGGCTCATTTGTTTGTCTAACTCTTGTAAGTGGATTTCGGTACGGTTTTGGAACTTCTCTTGGGATATCGCTAGTCGTTCAACCAAGGTTTCTAGAGACGTCTTTTGTTGTGGGTAGGGTTGTCTTTTTTGGTACGGTTGATTTGGCCTTTGGTTGTTTGCGTACCCATAATTTGATTGGTTTCTCCACCCGGAATTATAAGCATTCCCTATGGCGTTGGCTTGGGCGACATCCTCTTCCTGAATCATCGGACAACAGTCTGTCAGATGTTCTGGGCTGGTACAGATTCCACAAAGTCTAGCTGTTTTTCTCTTATCTGCAACAAGAGTTTGCACTATTTCAGCTAATTTATCGATTTTGTTCTCTAATGAAACTGTACTTACCTCGCGAACCCTTCGAGATGGTTCGCTAGACTGATTGAATCTTTGAGAGTTGGCGGCCATGGTTGATATCAGTGTTTTAGCCGCTGTTGGTGTCATGTTGACTAAAGATCCGCCACTAGCTGCATCTATTACCTTCATATCCATAGGCGTAAGTCCTTCATAAAAATACTGGTGGATGGTTTGTTCCGACAATCCATGTTGTGGACAATTTGCACACAACTTTTTAAACCTCTCCCAGTATTCATATAAAGATTCAGCCTCTCTTTGTTGAATGCTCAGGATGCTGCGTCTAATTTCGCTTGCTTTCGCTGCAGGGAAGAACCTGTCAAGAAAAAGTTTAGCCATGTCAGTCCATGTCGTAACAGAATTAGGGGGTAAATCAAATAACCAATCTTTCGCTATATCAGCTAAGGAAAATGGAAATGCTCTAAGTTTGATTTGGTCATCGGATACTCCCTGTGGCTTTGTACTTAGACAAACCATGTGAAATTCCTTCAAATTTTTATGAGGATTTTCTGTCGGTAAGCCGTGAAAGGTAGGTAGGAGGTGGATCAACCCCGTTTTTAGCACAAACGGTGTTTCGCCATTCGGGAAGGTTATACACATCGGTTGCTGGCCATCGGGCACCGCATTTAGTTGGCGAATGGTTTGATTTTCGTCTCCCATTGGATTTGGTTCGTAATTCGACTCTGCTTCGGATGTGATTTCTAGATCGCGTTCAAATCTTTGCTGGCGTCTTTTGTTTTTCTTTTCCCGAAGTGTTTGTGCGTTCAACTTTCGGGCTAGTGCTTCGATTTCCGGGATGAGTTCAAATTGTTCTCCCGGATTGCTCCTGGTCATAAATCAAATAAAACGATATTAGTACTTTGCCGTATTCCCCGGCAACGACGCCAATTTTGACACGCGTCGTATAGTGTCAAAAATAAAACCTTAAACTCAAATAAATAAAATTTAAAATAATATAGCGAGAGTAAGGGTCGATCCGCAGGGAATAGGAACTCTAACTGATTTAGACCAATAACCTGTAGAAAATAAAGGGGGGATTTTAGAGTAGTGATTTGAATGAGAAAAAAAAATAATAAGAACATAAAAATAAATATTGAGAATGAATTATAGATTAAAATAGCCTCAAGTCTCGCTTTGCCACGACATCTTCGATCACTGAAGTTGATTTTTCTTCGACTTTCCTGCAGGTTACAGTCTACAAGGCCCAACCCTTGTAACTTACTTCTCGTTGGTAAATTCGACTCCCAGGGCAATCCTTGAAGTCAAACTTTAGTGAATTAGCTACGGCAATCGATGCTAACTCAAATCTGAGTTAGTGCTGGAGAAGCCCGTGCTCGGATAATCGTCTCGATGAGAATTGTTTCCGATTTTTAATTCCCCTTAGTGGACCGCCACTAAGTTTGTTCTTAGGGAGTTGAATCGGCTACAAGCTTTTCTTCGTCCCCAACGATGGATCTAAACCACTTCAACCCGATGCACGCTCTCGGAATGAAACAATTGCGATGCCTAAAGATTAGGCTGATTGCCTAATCAATTTTACAGAGAATCTAAAAAGGAGTTGTTGAAGGATTGAAGTATTTCCTAATCTCACGAGGTTTGTCGGGTTTGGCGTTGCTTTTGGCTAAAGGGAATTTAGTTAAGCATAGTTGGTGAAAAAACCATACTTCATAAAATAAATAAAGAAATGGAGAAAAAGAAATGAAGAAAGTAGAGAGCTTTTATTAACTCAAGGAAGAAGAGAACAATGGAAAATGATTGATGATTTAATTCACCCCCAAAGTGGGGTATTTATAGTAGTTGAAAACCCTAAAAACCTAAGATGATAAATCTTAAATTTAAATAAAATTACATAAAATAAATATCCAAGTTTTGAAATTTAAAATAAAAATCGGATGATAAGCTATCTTGATAAGTGGACTGATAAGTTATCAGAGTTGCTGACGTCATCTTCTAGAAGGTGCTGACGTGGCGTCCAGTCAGCATTCATGCCCTGGTTCATGCCCATGAATCTGCCCACGACTCCAGTATTTTCTGCAGCATTCCAACTTATTTCCAGCATTACGTAACCTGCACGAGAACAACATAAAAATAGCCCAATTAAGTCATTCAAACATATATTCGATCAAAATAAGGACTAAAAACATAACCAAAATAAATACTTATCAATTCTAGGTTTGATCATTTAAAATCTCAAAAAAAAGGTCTATGTCTTTTATTCCTAATTGAGGGTTTGAGTTTGTTTAAGCGTGTTTTAAATTTTCTGAAGTAAATCTTTCTACAAACACGTCTCTATCTAAGCTTTTAGAACATAATCCTAAGTTTTGACCTAATTCTAAGAACAAAAAAAACTTGAATTATTCTTTTGTGTTTTTATTACTTCCTTTAAAAAACCTTTATTTCTTTTCTTTTTTTTACTTTAAAACTTAAACCCTTCTTTTTAACATTTTGACATTTTTTTTATTTTTTTTATTTTATTTTCAAGGAAAGAGTTTTTTCCTTTAAAAACCTTAAAAGATTATTATTATTCTTTTTCTCATTTTTAAAAGCTTTTCTTAAAAGATGACTTACACAAAATTTAAATCTTTATTTTAGAAAAGATTTTTCTTTAATTTTTTTCAAATTTTTATTCTCTTAAAATTCTAAACTTCTACCCATGGTTATTTAATCCATTTTTAAAAATTTTATCTTTTTATCCTTTCCTTTTTTTTTGAAAACTTATTATTTTTTCTAAAGCACCCTTATTTACGTTTTAAAAAAAAACTACTTTAAATTACCTAATCACCTTTATTATTAAAACTATATTTCAAAAATTTTCTTTTATTTTTTTCTAACAAATTAAGCCATTTTTTATTTTTTATTTACCCATGATTTATTATCTTCTAATTAAACCCCTTGATTTTAGTTTTTTTTAAAACATCATTAATTCACTTTTTGAGCATCTCTTATTTATTCAGTATGAACTCTTTTGTTACTTCAAATTATTATTTTATCATTATTTGGGATATTTATGTGATATGGACTTTGAGACTGTTTATAATTTGGGTTTTATTAAAAGCATGCATTTATTAAGTTATTTTCGGATATTTAATCAAATTGTCGGAACAATGTATACGACTACGTTTATAATTTGTTGTTTGGTGGACATTGGGGGTTATTGGATCTCATTTTCTTTTGTTAGGCGTGTGCTTCTTTTCTCTTTTTTTTTTCTTTTTTTTAATTTCCAAGTATTGTCGTGTTGACTTTTGTTGTTTTGGCAATTTTGGTGTAATTCTTTTTATACTTTGTTTTCATTACTATGAGTATTCTTTTTCTCTCCTAAGTTTATGAAGATTTTTAATGAGGCTTATGGTAGTGATGACTTATATGATTGTTCATTAATAAAATTATACTGTTGCAGATCAAACAATAACAACAACAACAACAACAACAATAACAACAACAACAACAACAATAATAATAATAATAATAATAATAATAATAATAATAATAATAATAATAATAATAATAATAGATTTTACCACTTTTAAGTGTCCCCGAATAAATGATTTGTTTTGTGTTGGCTATTAAGTTACTAAGAAATAACCATTCTATTTGTTTGTGTAGCATGACTGCATGGTTATGTTACATTCGATAGTATGTTTTTGGCCGTTGAGGCATGAGATTGATTACGATCACCCACCAGATTAGATGACGAGCTTCTGATGATATGTGGGTGTTATTCGACCATTTTTTGGCGTAAAGACTATTTGAATACTTGTTTTTGATTCGTAACAATGATGTTTAATTTAGATGTATTTCATGAAATTCATTATATGCCTTATCGCGATATCATGATATTTTAATGGCTATGAGTGGAGGAATGAATTGTGAGTATTTGCTTAAGGATAATTAATTGTGAGTTGTTTATGTGTCTTGCTCGATCGATAAGATATGATTAAGCCTCATTTGTAATTGCCTAACCTGCGTACTTCATATATTTTGATTAGTTTGCTTATGTTTATCTACCTAATGTAGTACAATAGAGTAGGATAGCGTCATCATCAAGGCATTCAACTTTTAGAGCACAAAACCTTTCAATCTATTAGTGGATATATGTATTTGTATGACCCTTAACTGTCGTATTGGTCTATAAACTCTATTTAGTTATACTTTTGACTTGAAAACTGGGTTGATTTATTTTGTATATTATGTCTTACCTTTTGAATCTGTTTTAACATAGCTCATTTCTTTTTATAAATGTTTTTAACTCGTATGGTTTATGATTTGTATATTCAATCATTATTTATGCACAAACATAAGATTTTTAAATTTGTCAACCACCTCGATGACTTAATATGACCTCATGGATCTTCCAAATTGATGGAGTCGAGTTTAGGGTGTTACAAAAATACATATTTAGTCACTCAATTTTTATCGATTTTTGTTTTGGTCACTCAACTTACGAATTTCATTTTTTTCACCCAATCATTAGTTCTGTAATGGCAACAACAAAACGTTGTATTTTAGGAAGTTGTATTATGAAATTGACCTAATATTCCACATTTCTTCTTTCCCTTAGTCGACATCTTTCTTCACCATTTTTTGATCGTTGTCGGCCATCATTTGCGACGTAGTTAGAAAAATAGCGTTCCCCCTTCTCTCCCGTTTATTCTTGAGATCAACTTGTTTTTTCTCTAAAATTCCCTCACAACTAACCAAATTCAAATAAAACCTTCAACATTATATTGGTCTGATATGCAATCTTCACTCTCTATTCATCATAGGATCCATATATATTACTTTTATCCTCCATCTCGACCTCTCTGTTGTTTGAATCTGGAAGAAAATACTCTGACAATGGTGAATCGAAGAGAACAAAAAATTTGAGTTCGTACGAAAAGTTTCACAGTTTTTTTTTTTTTGCATAAATTGACCATTTTTTTTAAACAATGTTAGAAACTTAATGGCTAACTAAACAAAAGAATGAAATTCAAAAGTTCAGTATTATATGAGAAGGGACAATATTAGCAACCAATTTTTTTTTGAAAAAGATATTAGCAACCAAAATTAAGTACATATATATTTTGCCCTTGCATGAGAATTCTTAATAGAAAAAGTCTCATGCACAAAATACAGTGAACTTGTTTGTTGGGTACATATGTGATATTTTGAGAATAAAACAAGATGGTGATAACTTTATTTCCTTCTGTCAAATTGTTCAACTATGGCAGCAATGGATGAAGTCACTTATACTGCTCCAAGTGGCATATGCTATTTATGTTGGATGCTTACAATAGAAAATATCTCTTCCTTTTTCTCTATGATTTTCTCCATTATCCAATAATTAGGTTTTTCGTTGCAGTGTACGACCATGAAGGCCACTAATCAACAGAGATGAAACGATTTATCACAAGAGAATACAGAAGAAAACTCATGAATTTCATGGGATCTCATCACCCCTTTATCTATTAAACCCGTTTTCAGTGAGTGTATGTGTAAAGTATGTCGACCAAGTTGGTTGAGGTGATCAAAATCAAATATTTCAACAGGTTTAGATTTTTGATGTCGATATTTTCTTATGGTCTTATTTTTTTAATAGTCTTAAGATGATTTTAAGGTAATACATGTTCATACATATTTTTAAACCTTTAACAGTACACACTTTGCAGACAAAGCGATTTAAAAAATTACAAGATAGTATTTATTTGATAATTACGGGAACATATGAAAAGAAGATAATCTCACCTCAATTTCTTGTATTCTTTTCAATTTCTTGACAAAATGAAATCATTCTTCTTAAGAAAACTTTTTAGATGGCCCAACTTTTTTGCATCGCATAGTTGATATATATGATTCATAGTTTTGTTTATAAAAAAGAATAAAGCCTCTCTACTGCTATAAGTTGGATTTTTTTCTTTAAGTTTACTTAAATGAAAAGTTTGAGAAAATCTTGAAGAAAATTATTTAAATTTAAAATTATACATTATTAGACGATAATACTAAAATAATATGCTAAGTAAAAATATTGTTTTATTTTATCTTTTAGAATTATTTAACAGTGTTAGTATAAATGATATAGTTTGATAATAAGAAAATTTAAGTGATATAATTTGATTAAATTATAATTTTGATCTATATCAAAATTGAAGTTAAATTTAATGATATAGAAAGATAATTACCGATAAAGATCTTTAATTTTATCCTTAAAATTATATAATTTTGGTATGGACATTTGAATAAAAAAACATTTATTTTTCTTTACCAAGCAAAGAGCAATGGCAATGTTAAAGATAGTTTATTTTTCTTGCAAGAAAGCAACAAATGTTATGGGTGAGCAAAACTCTTGAAAAAAATTCAAATAATTTTTTAGTTGTAAAAAGGAAACTCAAATAATTCGAAATTTTTAGTAATTAGTGGATTAATTTTCAAGTTCGAGTCGAATCATTCATTTCTACTTGGTATATATATAGCACATATGAAAAAATACATTTAAATTGGAATCAATATGTACTATAACGTTATAAATATATAATTAAATTTGTACAGAAACTCAAAAATTCGACTTGACTTGAATTTCATAAACTTGTCTTAAATTAAAAAATTTAAATAAAATTTAAATTGTAAAATCGACTAACTCGAAATCTTTTGACTCGACTCAACCAAACGCTGACACCTAATAAACGCTACTAAGTTCAGCATTAGCTGGTACTAGAAATATGTGTGGGAATCTTAGCAAACTTTGAATGCTATCTTTCATTATCTTAGCAAACTTTTAACGATATCTTTCATACCTAATGTTTGGCAATTGACAATAAAAGGCAGGCATTATAATTCAATAAATTAATAATTGATTTAATGTTTCTTTGAATATCTCCCCAACCAATAGGAACTGCATTTCTAGCTTTATCTAAAAGGTCTTTTGAAGGCATGAAAGGTTATTCGCACACAAAAACAACCTTTATTTTTTTTTGTAATAGTTTAAAAATAATTATAAGGTAGTATCTGTTGTGAGAATGACAACATCGATGTCAGAGATGTGACGGACGGTAGTTGTTAGTGTTTGAGGGAGATAAATGGTATTATAAACATGAGATAAACTGAAAAATATGCAATCAGATATTTTTATTAATAATGGATCCAAAGAGTATTAGCCATTACATGCATTATGCTTATATATGTTCATAAAAACTTTTCACCTTTTAACAACCCAAGCCTCTTAGGATGAATATCATCCACGGAAGCCACTTATTAGGTTAACAACCCTTATCTTTTCAAATCCTGAGGTAAGAGGAGATGTTGATGTTAGTTTTAAATCATTGTTAACGAAAATTTAACAATTTAACTACTATTCTGCCGTGAATACATAATTTAGAATCATCTTATATAAGTACTCACAAGTCTCTCGAGATGTTGTCACTCTCGGGTGCACATTCAGATACTCGAACGCATGTTGTCAAACTCAAAGGTGTGCACCCTGTGATGAGTATTTTAAATAGTTACTTTTTATCTTTAATTATGCGCTTAATTGTTAGTTCATGGTGCTGATTTAGATGTTTTTGGATGTTTTCTGTGCAGGACTACAATTCTAAAAATTGCACTTAAAAAACAGTATTCTGCTGTTTTATTTTCTGGAATCAAGGTTGGGCAAGTGGGCATGACTCTGGGCATGAAGTCTGATGTGGCATCCAGTCAGCAACTTCTAGAAGATCCAGTCAGCAGCTTCCAGAAAGTGTGATCATCAAGGACGAATAATAAGATCAGCCGGGGTAAGCTAGAAGATCATCTCTCATTTTCTTAGTTTGATCTAGCTTTTAAAAGTTCTATAAAATTTCCTCACCTTTCGTTCTTATTTTTAGAGCTTTTATTTTTTTTAAATGTTAAGTATGATTTCCACCATAATCATGCTTAGCTAATTTTCGAATTAGCCAAAGGCTTAAAGCGATGCCTCAATTCATTTTGTGAGAATTGAAGCTCAAAAATTGATTTTGGGTTATCAGTTTATCGGAGAGAAAAACAAGTTACAAGAGTTGGGCCTTGTAGATTATAACCGGCAATTATCCAAAGTAAAATCTTTTTCGTTGATCAGTTTGAATCGAAGCTAAGTAAAGCCTGTGACTATTCCATTTTATCAGTTTTCTCTTAAAAATTTTCTTTCATCACTTTCGCTATTACTTACGTTTACTTTCTACCTTTTCGATCAAACCCCTTCCCCATTTACTAAATTTTTCCGTACAAGTCTGAATCAGAATCTCATAATAGCATAAGCTCCTTAGTTCCTTCGGATCGACCCTTCTTCTCTTTATTACGTCTTTTTATTTATTTATTTGAGATTAAAAAATATTTATTTGATAAATACAACGCTTGTCATGTAACGCCCGAGTTTAGGGCTCGAGAGATATTCGGGTTTGGTTAAACCGGTTCGGGTTAAACTACTTTTGGGGAAAACAATTTAAATAAACAAATTTTAAAGCTTTTAAAGAAAAGAGAATTTTTAAAGGGGTTTTTGGTAAAATGGGTAACAAATAAGTTTTTAAAAATGGATTTTAAATTAAAATAAAATATTATATTTCAAACTATCCACTTCTTCTTCAAAACCATTTCACGCCTTTTTTTCTCCCCTCCATGAAACCTTCACAATTTTTGAAGACTCATCAAGGTAAGTGTTTTGTTCCTAACATTTCTTCACATTTTCTTATTTTCTAACAACTCCCTTTCAAAACATTGAAAGATTTCTCAAAGTTCCTCTATTTAGGAGAAAATGGGTTTTTGAAGGTTTTAAGTTAATGTTGTTAAAACAATGTTTTGGGTGAGTTATAAACCATATTTTGAGTGTAAAATGATGTTAAGATAATGTGTTTATCAAGAAATCCCGAAATTTAGAAAAATGGGTAAGTTTTTAATAAGGGATATTTGGGTTTTTGGCTTAGAAATGGTGGGAAAGGACTTTTAATGTTTTGATGGTGATGGGTTAATGTTTTCGGGGTATTTGTACATGTTTTGGATGTCAAATTGATGAAGTTATGGCTTTTTATCGGTTAGAGTAGAAATGATGATGATTTTGATTAGTTTCGGATAGGAATCAGAAACTTTTTGTTTTCGGATTTTGATAGGGTTGATTCAGTGGATTTGATTGTTGAAAAGTATGTTAACTCCTTGTTTTGATTTGGGTAGAAGCAGCAGATAAAGATTTGGGTTCTTCGGACGCTACACCGGGAGTTGGAGAAACTTGAAGGTGGACCGTTAGCTAATTTTGGAATTGTGCTGGTGACACTACAACAATATAGACTTTTAGTGACAAATTGCCAGTGACTAGGAGTAATTTTGTCACAAATATTAAACTTTTGTGACAATTTTTTTGTGCGGCACTATTAATATTAGTAATTGTGATGTATTTTAATTTGGTCACTATTATAGTAGTAATTGTGACAATTATATTTTCACAATTAAATCATCACTATAAGTCTATAATTGTGACACAAATTTTATTGTCATTAAAACTTTGACCTATGATAGTGGCGATATATAAAGTGGTCACTATTATTTGATATTTATTGTGACAATAAAATTGTTTGTCACTTAAAATTTTAGTTTTTGTTGTGATAAATTTTGTCACCAATAAAAAATAAAATTAATGACAAATTAGATATTGTCACGATAATAAATTTATTTTTATAACAATAGTAACAATAACAATTATAAAAAATTGAAGTTACCATAATTTAGTTTGTCAAAAGGTAAAATATATCTATTAGTCTCTATACTATGTGTAAATTGTTGTTTTAGTCATTCTATTTTGATCAATTTTAGTCCCTATATTTTTCAAATTTTAAAATTTTAATCATAATCCCAATGGGATAACAACAATATGAATAAATTACAATGACTAAAACTGATGAAATAAAAAAATAAAAATAAAATATGCAACTTATGTATAACAAATGGGCTAAAAACAAAATTTTACTTAACATATTTGAAGATTACCATTCATGTCAAGATCGAAATTTTAAAACTTAAAAAGTACAGAAACTTAAAGTTACCAAATTAAAGTAAAAAGACTAATATAGAATCTTGGCATAATATGTGATAGCAAATTTTACCTTGTAAAAAATTTTACACTTGATATTTGTTTTAACTTTGCTTGTGGAGTTAAAATTTGCATTGTTAGTATATGTAGAACTAATGTTTTGATATAATAATTGAAAAATGTTTTGGACTAATTTAAAAAGAATTCAAAACTATTTCCAAAGTCCAAATAACTTGAAACTATGTTTAGGGATGTTTTCAAAAGGGTTTTACATGTTTTCAAAAGCCAAACTACACAAAACCATCCAGGTGTTTCGAAACACCCTTAGGTGTTCCGATACGAGGTATTCTAGTAGCAAAAACGTTTCAATACGGGTATCGAGACGGGTCTTTCCTGGATGAGAATTTTGCCCATCGTTTCGATACGGGCTATGCCGTTTCGATACGCCTACGTGACATCGACAGCAACGGTCATAAACCCCAACAGTTGTTTCCCAACTAACATTTAAATGCAGATCGTTTCGATACGGAGACAGACGTTTCGATACGAGTGTTTCGAAACAGCCAAGGGCGTTTCGATACGGGTACTACATCAAACTTCAACGGCTCTTTCTACTTAAAGGGTGTTTCGATACGGTCACGAGTGTTTCGAAACGGTGAGCAGCATAACTGCATTTATGGTGAGAAATAAAGTCCTCAATTGTTCCAAATCAACCCCAACGGCTAGTAACGGCTACAAAATCATTAAGGAGTATAAAAGAGACCTCCAAGCATCAAGTAATGGTTAATGCTTCAATTGTCAATCAACAAATGATCAAAAAGTGTCTTTGTACTTAAATTGTCATTTCTTGTATAGACAAACACTAGTGAGCCAAAATTGTCAAATTTGCTCAAGTGTTTTAGGTTTTGGGTGAGTGCAAATTGTGCAAAAAAATACCTATTAGAGGGATTTAAGTTTGCTTATCTTTTCTCTTTGTAAAGAGGGTTTGATCAAGGCTTTGGGTAGAAAGCTTGATTGGTGTATAAGGGTTTCCTCCTAAGCCTAGAAAAGGGGACGAATCAATAGTGGATTGATTGGAAATCCTTGGTGGGAAGCTAAGGTAGTGGATGTAAACCTTGGTTAGAAGGTTGAACCACTCTAAAATCATTGTGTCATCTTTATTTTAGCTTCCACACCTCATCCACCCAAAATTCCACCTCTCCACCACTTGGTGAGCAACATCGGTTGAAGGAATCGAGCACCCTCATAACCCAACAATTGGTATCACGGCTTGGCTCAATCGAAAAGGATTAACTTCCTATTGAGAAGATCCGGCAAGCTTGATCATCATTTCACCAACCGGCTTAAATGGCACAATCCATCGACAAACCTCCCTTCTTCGACGAAACTCACTATGCCCATTGGAAGACAAAGATGAAGTTCTTCATCAAATCAAGAGATTACAAGCTATGAGACATAGTTGAAGATGGTCCGTTCGTGCCTCAACGAAGCAAAGCGGAGTGGAGTACCGACGATCGCAAAAAGATGGAGCTAAATTGCAAAGCCTTGCACATCCTCTTTTGTGCATTTGGCCCAACCATCTATGAGAAAATGTCTTCTTGTGAGAGTGCCAAGGAGGTATGGGACAAGCTTGAAGTCACATACGAGGGAACCGATGAAGTTAAGGAGACCAAGATTGGGCTCCTCACCTTAGAGTATGAGAACTTCAAGATGGATCCGGAAGAGAACATCGAGAAGATGTTTGATAGGTTCTCCACTATCAACAATGGTCTCAAGGGCTATGGAGAAGCCATTCTGGAGGAGAAACTTGTCTGAAAGCTCATCTACTCACTTCCCGAGTCATGGGACTCAAAGAGGACCGCCATCATCGAAACCAAGAATTTGAAGACCTTGAAGCTTGATGAACTCATGAGGTCACTCCTTACTCATCAAATCATGAAGAAGAACAAAGAAGATGAGAAGAAGAGGGAAGAAATTAGAGCTATAGGAGAGAAGAAGCTCAAGGTGCTTGGCATCAAAACCAATGTCATTGCTCTCAAATCCTCCACTTGTCATCATGTTGTGTTGCGTGTAAAAGTGTCTATCGCAATGTAGTGCAAGTGTACACGACGCAAGTAGTAAAGTGATACGAAGTATCGGATATCGTCTCCACAGGGACTGGGCTAACCCTTTCCTTTGCTATCTGCACAAGGGGAAAAGAAATAGTTTAAATTATTTGTCACGAAATAATAAAGATAACTGGAAATAAAGAGTAAAGAAATTAGGATAGAGAGAATGGGCTGGTATTGAATTGCTCAGTAGTGCAGGTATTGTAGAGTTTAGGAAATCCAGTCCTGTCGTCGCGCCTGTCGCCGACAGCACCTGTCGCGGCGTCTGTCCGTTGGCAGTTGCGGCAGCAGACACACCAACTCCGTACTTCAAGCTTGGCAAGAATCCCAGATCTGCCTTGCCCTATCCCTAGGCACAAGTCTGTCGATGATCACGTCTTTGATGATACCTCCCGGCGTGAATCGAAGGATGAACACCGATGTGTATGAATTCTTCCTTAGCCACTTAACCTCGCCCTATCCCTAGGCACGAGATGGTTCAACTATAAACTAGAGAACGCGCTCTTATCTCTTTCGTATACTTAACTCTCCCGATGCTAAGTAAATGGATAACCTCACAATGCTCTCCCGATGCTCTTGCAAGATATTAAAACCAAGATAAAAGAACTTGAAGTTTATTTTATTGAACTTGAAAAATCCTAAAACAAAGCAACCCTTGCAACTACTTTACAAAACAACCCGTAGCCCTAGGGGAAATTAGAACATGTCGGTGACGGGTGGACGACAGGGGGTTTAGGTTTCGGTTATGGGGTAATCGGTTATGCCCTAGGTTTAATCTATGCCCTTATATAAGCTTTGGGCTCAAGTTATCTAAGGTAACAAGGATTACAACTTTAATTAAAAGTAAGATTCTAATAAAGACTAAATCTCTAAAGTCTCCTACTTTCCAGCCGCATCCTTGTTTCTAGGAATTTCTTCTCCTTGAGCTTTGGCTTGACATATCTTTTGATCCGGGGCTTGGAAAAATATTTGGCTTCCACACGACAGACGAGCAGATTTTTCTCTATCTATCGAGATCCACTTTACTTTTCCTCTTCATAAGTCTGCTGTCACCTTGCTGTCACGACAGGTCCATGACAGGTTCGTCTTCTTCGGCTGCTTGTCCAGTTCAGCTCTTCTGCTTATCTGCCCTGCGCCTGCCTTCGTCGTCAACCATGGCAGATACCTACAAAAACAGCCATTTTTAGTAGAATCTGTGCCTTTTAATATATTTGTGATGTTTTGCTGTAAACTGACCTAAATGCAATGAATAATGCTTGAATGCAGCAGAAATATGGGTTAAAAAGGGTGTAAATAATAGAACTTTTAAACACTCATCATACCCCCAAACTCAAGTTTTTGCTTGTCCTCAAGCAATTAAGACTTAAAAGAAAAATGAAAACAAGAAAAAATTTTGTGTTGGCCTTCAAACAGTGAACTGTCCCTTACCCGTCGCTCGTTCTCTATGGCGGCAGCAACCTGTCGGAAAGGTTAGGATCTGTCCAGAATCTCCCTATAGCTCTCGTGCAGTGTGTGCATGCTTGTGAACAGTTATATGCTAAGACTCTCTTAGTTTCACTAGAATATTCAACTTCTTAACTCGAATTTTTATGCCAAAGTTTTTTTTTTTTTAGAAGGCACATTTTCATGCTTCTTTTTCTTCTATTTTCAAGCTAAATTTTTCTAGAGCCAGTTTTGGGCACCTCTAGTTAGCTTCCTAGAGCCGGTTTCGGGCACCTCTAGGTTTTTGTTTTTCTTTTGCTAAACTTCTTTCCTAGAGCCAGTGTTAGGCACCTCTAGGGGCTATTCAAGTTCTAAGCATCCTATTCTAGTTTGGCTAAAAGAAATCTAAGCGATATAACAGTCACAAAAGTGTTTAAGTTTTCAGAACTATAGAAAGGCTCTAAACTTTTCCTTAACCTGTCCTAAAGATGCTGCCACGACAGAGCCGTCATGACAGGTAAGTTAACTTCACATTTTTAAGCCAACAGTTTTATATTTTCTGATTTTTTTTTAAGAGAACTTAAATAAATAAATAGACACAATAATTAATGAAAAAAATGTACTTAAGACTCCATTAATGATGGAGGGTTGCCACCCCCAAACTCAAGGGTTGCATTGCCCTCAATGCAAAATGATATGAAAAATAAAAACATGAAAAATACATCACAAAAGATAAAAGCAGGCAGCAATAAGAGGAAAATAAAAACTTAAATTTTCAGTCGCTGTCCTTGCTGCTGCTGCTGCTGACACGGATCTGACGGCGGCGTCTGGGCTGTGGAGGAGGCTGGGCAGGCTCAGGGGCAGGTTGCTCCACGACCTGGATGTCGGAGCTGCTGCCTCTGAGAAAGTGGAAGCAGCATTGCGTCGGGTTTTCCTATAAGACATATTAGTGCAAGGGTTGTGAAAAGTAAATGAAAACAAATGAAAACTAAAAAGGGAGAACAAGTAAGAAAGACAGAAGTGAGTGAAAATGAAAATGAAACGGGGTTTTATAGCGGTCGAGTTGCTGCCCGTTTAATGCTGTAGCGGCAGGCGTGAATAACGGAGCGGCAGATTGGATTTAGCGTGTCTGACGCGTCTGACACGCATTTATTCGTCTGTTACGCGTCTGCCGCACGCTTCTGCGTCTGCCGTGTCAGTCTGTTGACAGCCTGTCATATCCGTCCGCGGCGGCAGCCGAAACGACAGGTTTCCATAAATGGGCTTCAATGGGCTGATGGATCGGCGGTGGGCTTGGGTCACTTCTCCTTTTCTTCTTGACTCCTTTATTTCCTAAAAACATAAAAATAGAAAAACATTATTTGAATAAAATAAACCTAATTCCTAATAAATAATAATAATAATAAAATAAATAAAAAATTAGGTTAAATTAGGAATGCCTTGTGGGGCATCTCCTAAGGTAACCACTTCCTGACTTCCTGGGGCTTCAGTCCCCTGATAATGCTTGAGGCGTCGTTTCCGGTACTTCTTGAAGTCCATCTGTACCCTCCATCTGGTGATTTTTCTCATGGTGGAGGGCTCCTTTCTTTCTCTTCCCTTTGTAGTCCATGAAGTCCTCCCTTCTTAGTAATGTTTCTGAGGGCATGAATATATGATTAGAAATAATCAAATTGACATTCGGCCACAAACTTACCTTGTTTTCGTTGAATGTTGTTGTGGTTGAATATAGCCCTTGCTGTCGTGTCTGCTGCTGTGACAGGCAGTTA
Organism: Hibiscus trionum; assembly: GCA_030270665.1. Classification (NCBI taxonomy): domain Eukaryota; kingdom Viridiplantae; phylum Streptophyta; class Magnoliopsida; order Malvales; family Malvaceae; genus Hibiscus; species Hibiscus trionum. The sequence goes on from BSYR01000011.1 coordinate 23,017,972, forward strand.
TTTTGACAGCCTGTTGTCAGGTTACTTTGCAGGTCAATGGGACATTGGTAATTGCCATCGCTCTCTATACTAAATTCTATTGACCACTCGTAAATCTCCATCAGTAGAGACTTTGATGATTCTATGTCCACCGGCTTTGGTTCCTCTAATACCTGCAATGGAATTGGTGAGTTTTCATATAATTCAAAAGGTTCGTTTATTACCTGCTCATATTCCATCGGCGAGGCATTGTCATTGGGTAGCTCTTCTAGGTGGTCGTGCGAGTGCCATGACAGGGATGGATGTGTGCAATCTTGGTTAGGCATAATCGAGGTCGTGGGTTGAGAGTTTGCCTCTGATGTGGTTGCTGCTTCAGCATCAGTTGCTGTCGAGGCGGCAGTTGCTGTCGAGGCGGTAGTTTCTGTCGAGGCGGCAGTTTCTGTCGAGGCGGCAGTTTCTGTCGAGGCGGCAGTTTCTGTCGAGGCGGCAGTTGCTGTCGAGGCGGCAGTTGCTGTCGAGGCGGCAGTTGCTGTCGAGGCGGCAGTTTCTGTCGAGGCGGCAGTTGCTGTCGAGGCGGCAGTTGCTGTCGAGGCGGCAGTTTCTGTCGAGGCGGCAGTTTCCGCTTTGACTGGAGTTTCTGCCTCAAAAGTTGTTACTGCCGTGACATTCTCTTGAATTTCACTAAGCATTGTCGCGGTGTTGCTCCATTCCGGCTCCTCGGTCATTGCCATGGCATGTTGTTGCTCAGACTCATCATATGTTGGGTATTCCTTCACATGGGCATCCTCGTCGTCTTGCCTCAGGATTTCAGGTTCATCTGTGGCATGAATGAGGACTGGTCTGCTCAAGAGTTCATCCATCTTGGCGATACTTGCTTTCGTAGAGGCTGACACTTTTTGAGAGATTGCCAAGAAGGCTTGCAGTGTGTCTTCTAAGGATTTTGACTGCTCTTGAGGGTGATGACATTGCCAGGGCAGGTCGGGTTCTGCAGCAAAACTGTTATTGTATAAAAAATTTTGTGGGTTTTGATCGTACCATAAAAAATTTTGCTGCTGCGGCATCGGCATTTGCTGCCCCTGTTGCTGCCACGGCTGCTGCCCTGGCAGCATGTCTTTACGGTAATTGCAAGAACTTTCCCACATCAACTCTCGAATGGTTTTTCCTGGCATGTTGATGCCCTTGAACCTGTATTTTCACCTGAGTTTTTTTTTGTTAAAAAAAATAAAAAAAATAAAAAAAATAAAAATAAAAGAAAAGTGCAGAAGCTATGGTAAGAGTGTGTTGCCAGTCCCCGACAACGGCGCCAAAAACTTGTTGCGTGTAAAAGTGTCTATCGCAATGTAGTGCAAGTGTACACGACGCAAGTAGTAAAGTGATACGAAGTATCGGATATCGTCTCCACAGGGACTGGGCTAACCCTTTCCTTTGCTATCTGCACAAGGGGAAAAGAAATAGTTTAAATTATTTGTCACGAAATAATAAAGATAACTGGAAATAAAGAGTAAAGAAATTAGGATAGAGAGAATGGGCTGGTATTGAATTGCTCAGTAGTGCAGGTATTGTAGAGTTTAGGAAATCCAGTCCTGTCGTCGCGCCTGTCGCCGACAGCACCTGTCGCGGCGTCTGTCCGTTGGCAGTTGCGGCAGCAGACACACCAACTCCGTACTTCAAGCTTGGCAAGAATCCCAGATCTGCCTTGCCCTATCCCTAGGCACAAGTCTGTCGATGATCACGTCTTTGATGATACCTCCCGGCGTGAATCGAAGGATGAACACCGATGTGTATGAATTCTTCCTTAGCCACTTAACCTCGCCCTATCCCTAGGCACGAGATGGTTCAACTATAAACTAGAGAACGCGCTCTTATCTCTTTCGTATACTTAACTCTCCCGATGCTAAGTAAATGGATAACCTCACAATGCTCTCCCGATGCTCTTGCAAGATATTAAAACCAAGATAAAAGAACTTGAAGTTTATTTTATTGAACTTGAAAAATCCTAAAACAAAGTAACCCTTGCAACTACTTTACAAAACAACCCGTAGCCCTAGGGGAAATTAGAACATGTCGGTGACGGGTGGACGACAGGGGGTTTAGGTTTCGGTTATGGGGTAATCGGTTATGCCCTAGGTTTAATCTATGCCCTTATATAAGCTTTGGGCTCAAGTTATCTAAGGTAACAAGGATTACAACTTTAATTAAAAGTAAGATTCTAATAAAGACTAAATCTCTAAAGTCTCCTACTTTCCAGCCGCATCCTTGTTTCTAGGAATTTCTTCTCCTTGAGCTTTGGCTTGACATATCTTTTGATCCGGGGCTTGGAAAAATATTTGGCTTCCACACGACAGACGAGCAGATTTTTCTCTATCTATCGAGATCCACTTTACTTTTCCTCTTCATAAGTCTGCTGTCACCTTGCTGTCACGACAGGTCCATGACAGGTTCGTCTTCTTCGGCTGCTTGTCCAGTTCAGCTCTTCTGCTTATCTGCCCTGCGCCTGCCTTCGTCGTCAACCATGGCAGATACCTACAAAAACAGCCATTTTTAGTAGAATCTGTGCCTTTTAATATATTTGTGATGTTTTGCTGTAAACTGACCTAAATGCAATGAATAATGCTTGAATGCAGCAGAAATATGGGTTAAAAAGGGTGTAAATAATAGAACTTTTAAACACTCATCATGTTGATTCAAGTGAAGAGGAGGATAAAGAAGAAGAGATAGTTCATCTCTTCAAGAAGTGTGCGCCGTTCATGAAGTAAGCTTTGAGAGAGATTGAACGAGAATCCATGAATAAGAAGAAGGCAAGCACTTCAAGCCATAAGAAGAAGACACATGTGGCTACTTGGAGTGATGAGGACTCCACCGACGATGAACAAGCCGACCTTTGCCTTATGGCCATCGAAGAAGATTCAAGGGTAACTTCTAATTCATCTACTTCATGTTCTTACTCTTTTGATGAATTACAAGATGCCTACGATGATTTGGTTTTAGAGTTTAAAAATCACATTTTGAAAAACAATAAATTGATTTCAAAGTTAAAAATTAAAAATGATTTGATTTCTAAAATCAAACTTGAACTTGAAGCAAAACTCGAAGAGTTTGAACTAAAATGTTTTGATTTACAAAATTTGCTTCAAAAAGTTCAAGAAGAAAAAAGATTTGATTTCCAAAGAGCTTGAAAAGAAAAATAGTTTTGGAAAATCAAATTTTTATGTAAGACAATCTAGTGCCCCTAGATTTGTAAAAGGAAAATGTTTTAGAAGTGTTTGGGTCCCAAAAGGACTTAGCACTTCAATTAAAAAGGATGACATTGAAAAATGGATTCATAAGGGGACTAAAATTTGTGCTACTAATGTTCATGGATCCAAAGCAATTTGGATACCAAAAATTACTTGATTGTCTTTTGCTAGGTGTGATGGAGAGTGATCAACAAGTCCAACTAATGAGGGGGAGTTCCATGCACACTAAGGAAGAACACTTGAAGAAGGAAGGCTTCACATCCTCCCTTGAGTTCAAGTGTGGTAAAATCTAGTTACTTTAGTTTTTATTTGATTTATTTTTATGTCAACTAGATGATCATATATGTTGGACTAACACTTTTAATGATGCTTTGAGTAAGGGGGCATTTTAAAACCAAATTCTTATTTTTGTCAAAATTTTCCTCTATAGTTATTTTGAACTTAATGTTTTAAATTCTTTTTGATATAACAAAAAGGGGAGAAATGATTTGAAAAATTGAATTTTCAAATAAATAAGGGGGAGTTTTATTTGATTTCATATCTTTAATCTCTTATTCAAAATTTTAAAGTGAAAGGGGGAGAATCCCAAACAATTTTTCAAGTTGGTTTTATTATATCAAAAAGGGGGAGATTGTAGAACTAATGTTTTGATATAATAATTGAAAAATGTTTTGGACTAATTTAAAAAGAATTCAAAACTATTTCCAAAGTCCAAATAACTTGAAACTATGTTTAGGGATGTTTTCAAAAGGGTTTTACATGTTTTCAAAAGCCAAACTACACAAAACCATCCAGGTGTTTCGAAACACCCTTAGGTGTTTCGATACGAGGTATTCCAGTAGCAAAAATGTTTCAAAACGGGTATCGAAACGGGCCTTTCCTGGATGAGAATTTTGCCCAGCGTTTCGATACGAGCTATACCGTTTTGATACGCCTACGTGGCATCGACCGCAACGGTCATAAATCCCAACGGTTATTTCCCAACTAACATTTAAATGCAGATCGTTTCGATACGGAGATAGGCGTTTCGATACGGGTGTTTCGAAACGGCCAAGGGCGTTTCGATACGGGTACTGCATCAGACTGCAATGGCTCTTTCTACTTAAAGGGTGTTTTGAAACGGTCACGAGTGTTTCGAAACGGTGAGCAACAGAACTGCATTTATGGTGGGAAATAAAGTCCTCAACGGCTCCAAATCAACCCCAACGGCTAGTAACAGCTACAAACTCATTAAGGAGTATAAAAGAGACCTCCAAGCATCGAGTAATGGTTAATGCTTCAATTGTCAATCAACAAATGATCAAAAAGTGTCTTTGTACTTAAATTGTCATTTCTTGTATAGACAAACACTAGTGGCCAAAATTGTCAAATTTGCTCAAGTGTTTTAGGTTTTGGGTGAGTGCAAATTGTGCAAACAAATACCTATTAGAGGGATTTAAGTTTGCTTATATTTTCTCTTTGTAAAGAGGGTTTGATCAAGGCTTTGGGTAGAAATCTTGATCGGTGTATAAGGGTTTCCTCCTAAGCCTAGAAAAGGGGACGAATCAATAGTGGATTGATTGGAAATCCTTAGTGGGAAGCTAAGGTAGTGGATGTAGACCTTGGTTAGAAGGTTGAACCACTCTAAAATCATTGTGTCATCTTTATTTTAGCTTCCACACCTCATCCACCCAAAATTCCACCTCTCCACCACTTGGTGAGCAACATCGGTTGAAGGAATCGAGCACCCTCATAACCCAACAATATACTAAATAATTATCACAAAAAGGATAATTCAATCAATAATTTGAATTAAATTAAATTAATTGATGCAATTAATTAAAATATAATATTTAATATCTAATATTTAATATTTTAGGTGTAAATATTAATATTCATATGTTTACATTTTAAAACCAACTCAATTATTTGTATATATTTTCTTCAAAAACGTATTTCGTATAAGAAACCATAGAAAATTAATTAAATTATTATTATATTAATTAGTTTTATAATTGATACATACTTTTAAAATAAATAAAATTAATTTCAAGTACAATTTAACATACATAATATTTTTCTTTCAAAATAATATTAAATTTCTTACCTAACCTAGTGCATAGACATTGCACTCTCCCCCTAAAAGTTCCAGGTTCGATCATTCATGAAGCCATACATTGTATTTGTTTATTAAAAATTGAAATATGAAGGTGCCACATCATTTATAATTAAAAGTTCAATGATCAAATGAAATGCTAAAAGTGATGCTTGACTACAAAGCAAAAGACCCATTAAATTTTAGGGACATAAATAAGATGGTTACAACTAAAAATATAATTAATTTTTTAATATTGAAAGTGAGAACATATTTTAGACACTATTTCAATATGTACTTGTGATAAAATGTTTGTCACTAATAAGAATAATATTAGTGTCTAAATTTTAGTCACAATTATTAATCTTTTGTGTCAAAAAATGTAGTCATACAAAATATAACTAATTGCGACGAAATGCATAAAAGTTGTCACTAATATAATAGTGACGGAGTTATTAGTGACGATTGGTGACGACTCAGAAAAATAGTCACTAAAATTTTCAATGACTAAATTTAATACTTTATTGACCATTTAATAATATTAACTTTTATATTGAGTTGTTTAAGGGTTTAGAGTTTTTAGAGATATTGTTTAGAGTTTTTAGAGGTTGTGGTTTAGAGTATTTAGGGTTTAAGGTTTAGTTTAGGGTTTATGATTTTTAGAGTTTAGGAGTTTTAGAATTTATATAGTTTAAGGTTTAGTGTTTAGTTTTAGGGTTTATGGCTTATGGTTTAAGATTTAGAGTTTATGGTTTAGAGTGTTTATGGTTTTTAGAGTTTAAGGTAAAAATCATAAACCTTAAACTCTAAAAACCATAAACACTCTAAACCATAAACTCTAAATCTTAAACCATAAGCCATAAACCCTAAAACTAAACACTAAACCTTAAACTATAAATTCTAAAACTCTTAAACTCTAAAAATCATAAACCCTAAACTAAACCTTAAACCCTAAACTCTAAATACTCTAAACCATAACCTGTAAACAGTCTAAACCCTTAAACAACTCAATATAAAAATTAATATTATTAAATAAATTAAATAATCAAATAATATTTAAATAATATTTATATTAAATATTTCTTATTAAATGCAACAATAAAATTTTCTGACTTAATTAATAATATTAGATTCACCTTACCTTGTGCCCTAGGGCATTAGTCAGAAAAAACCAAATTATAATAGTCTACATTAAAAATCCAAACTCCACGACACATTCCACCTCAAATCTGGGTCCAGCCATTACTATTGATTTTGATGTTGGACCAAATTCCGAGCGTCATAAGAACAAGTTGACCAACCATTCCACCATATGAAACCAATTCATCTTAGCCATTCATCATGCATGATGTATTTTCAATCCAACATGTCAAATCTTACAAAATCTGATCCTTGAATTGAATAGATACATAGCACTAGGCTTATTTGTCTTAAGTTTTTTTTTTAATCAACTTCTTCAGTGTCATTCAACGCTTTCAATGAAATAACATGACACTTAGTCACTTACTGAAAGACAAAAATTTTGTCCTCTTCAATGTCTTTTTTACGTTCAAATATTAAAAATTAAAATTTAAGTCTTTAACTTTAAAATTTAAATACAAAATTTTAAACCCTAAAAATACACATTACTCAAAAATTTTAAACTCTAATCTTAAATTATAACTTTAAATATTAACCTTAAACTCTAAACATATTTTAGTGTAAGGACATAAATATGAGCACAAAAAAAGAAAATTTATATTCTTTATTGAGGAAGCTTTCCATTCATTTCCTTTAGTTTGGGCACCTATTTTTATAGACAAGTTTAGCATTATTGAAAAAAGAAAAAGTATAAAAATACTCGTAAAATTTAGTTTAAAATTTAAGTATTCAATATTAATGTTAAAAAGGTATTTTTGCGAATATAAATGACATTTTTACCAGGATGAGTCTACCACGTGCGTCGAACATCGCTGAACACCACTAACGATGAACACTGCTGAACACCATTAAATTGATTAATAAAGATTAAAAATCCTAAGAACTCAACCTACAATTATAAATTATTTAAACTAAAATTTCAATTAAACTCATTTTTCATATATATTATATTTATAATTTATTTTCAAATAATTAGATCAAATACTAATCATAGTCAATCCATAAATTAAAAAACCTAAAATTTTCTCCCAAATTAGAACCTAATTCCCTAGCTTTTCTCCCCCAAATTTCCTAACCCTTGTTCGCGATTTCTGCTAGAGATTCATTTTGATTGGCAGCTTAAACTTGTGGCTTCCTTTTTTAAGTGCCAACTCGGTCTTTTATTTGTGAGATTCAGTCTAGTTTGGAGAGGTGATTGTGCGGAAAAAGTAGGGTATTAATTTAGGGTTTTAATTTAGAAATTTGAGTTTTAATTTGAGAATTAGGGTTCTAATTTGGGGGAAATATTTAGGGATTGACCATGGTTGGTATTTGATCCAATTATTTGAAAAAATTAAAAAATATAATATATATGGAAAAATAATTTAATTGAATTTTTTTTTAAAATAATTTATAATTGTATGTTAAGTCCTTGAGATATTTAATCTTTATTAATTAATTTAATGGTGTTCATCAGTGTTCATCGTTAGTGGTGTTCATCAATGTTCGTCGCCCGCTGTAGAATTTTCCTTTTTAACATTGTAGTAGGTTAAAAATATACATTCAAGTGGTATTTAAAATTTTAATATTATAATATATAAAATATATCAACCTAAAATATGGTAAAACTATAAAATAAATATAAAAAAGTTTGTAATGATTGCACGTATTCAATGAAAATATATAAAATTTAATATAAATTTTATCTACAAACTTAGCACGATCTTATATAAGATTTCAAGTGGATTCAAAAAAAAAAAATAGATAAGATTTCCAAACCCAAAAATAATTCATTAATTTATAATTATGTATTTATTAAAATCATAAGTTTATAAAATGGTAAAATAAACACATCATATGATAACAAATAAAGGTTAAATTTATAATTAAAAAATATTTCAAATATAAAAAATTAAATTTTTTTAACTTTTATGTTTGAGTTGTCAAACCCATTTTTATCATCTAAATATTATTTGTTTAGTATTCCTTACTCCTCCAAAAGTACTTTTGACACAAAATAATTCCTTATTTGTTATTTTGTTTAGCATCCCTCACTAAACAAATTTTTATTATAAAACAAGTTTTTCTTTTTGAAATTTAACAATTCTTTTTTTCAATTTGGTTTATGATAAATATAGATGAAAATAAAGTTTAGAGATTAAGGTAGGGGAAATTGTAAAGTTCAATGACTAAAAGTTATTTTTATCTTTTTTTATTTCACGTACATTTTGATGATAAATTTCAAAAAATTGAAATCAAGATACATTAAAATATATAATTTTATGATATTAAGTTTTATAATTATTTTATTTATATAAAGAAATATTTTTAAAAGATGATTTAGGTTGTTGAAATTTCATGAAATGAAAACAGTTTAAAGATGTAAGAGGTTCATGTACTCTTTAAAAATATAAAATTTAGTTATGTACCTTAATTTTGAGACATTGAGTCTCCATACTATTTTTGATTTAAAAATCTTGGACATTCCGTTTATTTTCGTCTAATTTTGTCATCAATTGCTAATATGACAACTGAAAAAGACATCATAACCTTTTTAATGCTGTACATATACATTTTTTTGTCAATTCGAACTTTAATCTTTAAAAATACATAAAATTAAAAAATTATTTATTAAATAATGAATCCTAAAAATTAAAAAAATAAAGATTCTTTTAACTTCAAAAAATAAAAAATAATATATTTTTATAGAAAAAACTAATTTTTGTGATATAGAATTACAAAATATTAAAATTACAAATTACAAAATTTTGAACCTGCCTTCCAACAATTTATAAACGTGAACCCGTTATTATTAAGGTAAAATGCTACAAATACAATAAAATATTAAATATGTAGAAAAAATTGAAACTAAAACATGATTTCATGCGCATGAACCAACTTGCTTCAGTGGTTAAGGGAACGGTTGTTGTTCCTAGAGGACACGTGTTCGAGCACCAGCAACTGCAGTAGGGTGATTCAGCGTTCATTGTCAAATGGTTGAGAGTATATTTAGAACAGATACTACTTGTAATCACTCTAGCTTTCATAGAAAAAACATGATTTCATGCAATTTTTTGATTAAGCCGCGATATATTACATTCACAAGACAAATGTCGAGATTCAAACTCATACAAAGTGAGTTAACATGAGCGTCATTGTCACCTGGCCAATTAGTGAATATCTAATTTCATACAATTTCAAATAATACAAATATTGCATTAAACTCAGAAAATGGAAATTATCATTAATTTTATCTCTTACATGTTCAGAGCAATCAAACAAAACATAAAGATGAAAAGAGGAAACACAATTTCGAAATAAAGAAAATGAACCCGAGAGTAATTGTTAAAGGAAGTGTATTCTGTTGAAATCTGTTGGGTCGTTGTAACTAATTGTAGTTAGTTGAGGCACTGGGCTATATGAGCAATGTAATGGGCTTATAGTTAACCAAAGTCATTTGGTATTTTGTATATTATTTTGTAAGTTTCAAGAATACAAAATACACATAATTTCTCTCTCTGACTATCTTAGTCAAAATCCCTAATCTCTCGTTGTCCTTACTGTTCATCTCCTTCATCATGATTCATCTATGCATTAACATGGTATCATTCGCTATGTGTTCTCGATTCCGAGGTTTTCTTACGTTCGTTGCCCTCATTGTTCTCCGTCTGCAATGCCTGCCACCGGTGATGAGTCAATTGAGAATCGTCTTGATTCTCTTTCGATTGACGATGGTGTTTTTGCCCATATTTTTTCTAATAAGCACATTAGCGTAAAATTGGATGAAGATAACTTGCTCTTGTGGCTGCAACAGTTAAACTTCTGGTTCGTCGCCTCAGATTGGAGCATTTCCTTGACGAAAACACTCATATGCCAGCGAAACTGATTGCCATTTCTGATGGCGATTGCATTGTCAATCCTGCTTATATAAAGTTCATTAAGCAAGATAGTTCGCTTGCCTCGTGGTTGCTTTCCACGATCAGTCCGCGGTTGCTTCCTCATTTTGTTGGATCTGAGTCCTCCGCCGCCACTTGGAGCTCTGTGTGTTGTCGCTATTCCAAGCTCACAACCACCAGGTTGATGCATCTCCACTGTCGCTTGCGCTCCCTCAAGAAAGGCACTCTCCCCAAGTTGATTTCATTTCTCAAATTAAAAAGATTTGTGATTTACTTGCCAATTGTGGCAATCATGTATCCAAAATCGAGCAAGTGGCGACTATCTTTAATGGACTACCTTCTAAGTTTGAGCCTACTGTTGTTGTGATCACAGCAATAAGCTGTATTCGTTTGATGCAGTTGTGTCCTTACTGGTTAATGTTGATGTTCATCTTAACGATCCTCTTCGCTTGTCGATCGGGATCAATTGCACTTCGTATAAGTCTTCTGAAGAATCTGTTGAGGAGACTCCGGATGTACAACGTTGGTCACCCCAATCTGGTGGAAGTTATAGGGGTGGCTCTCAAGCACCGGCTGGTGGCAGATACAGAGGCAGGTCCAAGCCGCAATGTCAGATCTGTGAGAAATTTGGTCATCTGGCAGATAGATGTTGGTTTCGCTTCAAGAACAATACCAATCCATCTCGTACCATTGATGCTCAAGTTCATTCTTTTTGTTGCAACCATGAGAACTTTGTTGATCATTCCTACACTCTGTTTGTTGTTGAGAATTCTACTAGAACTATGCATGTCGACATTGCTCAAGTCAACACTCTCACTGCATCAACCAAATGGTTCCCTGACTCAGGAGCCACGCATCACGTGACAAATGATAAGGCTCATCTCCATTCTGCTCAGCATTACACTGGACAGGGTAAGGTCCATATAGGTGATGATACCTCTCTTCATATCTCTCACATAGGAGAGCATACTATTAATTCGTTAGAAAGGCCTTTAATAGTTGATCAACTTCTACATGTTCCCCAAATTACGCGGAACTTGTTATTTGTTTCCAAGTGTTCTGCTGATAACTTTGTTTTCTTTGAGTTTCATTCCTCATGTTGTTATGTGAAGGATGAAAGCACATGTTTAGTTATGTTGAAATGTTTTCAGGATCAAGGTCTATATCAGTTTCAGTTTCCAGTTTTAGATTCAATTTCAGCTTCTACTTACACAACTTCAAGGTAGGATAACACAAAATATCAACTATGGCACAAGAGATTGGGTCACCCTGCACCAGAAGTTGTGAGTTTAGTTTTGAATAAACATATGACATTAGAAAAGAATACTATCTATAATGCTTGTCAACTTGGTAAGAGTCATGCCTTGCCTTTTCAGTCTTTTTCTACTATGTATACGAAACCTTTTCAATTAGTTGAGATAGATGTTTGAGGCCATGCACCTGTAGCTTTAGACGGTTACTTCTACCATGTGTCTTTTATGGATCTTTACAGTAGGAATACATGAATTTATCTGCTTAAGAATAAATCAAAAGTTGTTACTGCTTTTAAGACGTTTTATGCCTTAGTTCAGACTCAATTTTATGATAAATTGCTTGCTGTTCAAACTGACGGGGAAGGTGAATTTAGGTTCCTTGAGAATCTGCTGGCTAGTCTTGGTGTGCAACATATGATTACTTGTCCTAGGACCTCTTAACAAAATGGCATTGTTGAGAGGAAGCATAGACACATAGTGGAATCAGCATTAACTTTACTTGCACAAGCATCCATGCTTATGAATTATTGGTCTTATGCAGTGTTAAGTGTTGTCTACCTTATTAATAGACTCCTCACAAAGGTTCTTAATGGTCTATCTCCGTTTCAGACTTTATTTTGAAGGGTTCCTTATTATAAATTTCTAAGAGTGTTTGGCAGTCTATGTTACCCTCATCTTAGACCTTACAACATGAACAAGCTAGATTTCAGATCTGGCCTTGTATTTTGTGGAATATTCTCAAAAACACTGTGGATACCGGTGTTTGGACAAGAGTAGTGTCATATTATGTCTCTAGACATGTTGTATTCAGTGAGGGTGTATTTCCTACATCCGAGACTAATCATACACCTACTTCATCATCACCAAATTCTTACTCAGCTCCTCTGCTACTTGAGCCTTTTTCTTCTAATGTGCCAAGTTCTCATCCTTTTGAGATTCCTCAGTCACATTCTTCAGCACCAATCTTAGAGGCTGGTGCAACCTTGAATGCCTCCCCTAGTTCATCTGCAACTATGGAATCTGTTGCTCCTGTTGCAGTTCAAGCTTCTAAACTATCCGGTGCTAGTCTTGAACCCCCTAGTGTTAATCCTAGAGCTGGTGCTAGTCCTGAACCACCTGGTGCTAATCCTGAAGCTATTGAATTTGTTGGTGCTACTCCTGAAGCTGTTGAGTCTGTTGATTCTCTTGCTGCAACTTCTCTTGTTGCAAATGAACCATCTCTTACAACTGAAGTATTGAATGATGTTACCGGTACACTTGAAGCTCATGAACACGAATGCATGGCTCCTTATGCACACCAGTGACTAGCAACACTCATTTCATGGCGACAGAAAGAAAACATGGAATTTTCATTCCAAAGGCTTATCATTTGCAAGTGGATGATGTTCCCGGCTCTGGTCCTGAGGCTTTGAAGAACCCTGAGTAGAAGGTTACGGTTGGAGCAGAATATAATGCCTTACTTTGCAACAACACATGGGAGCCAGTTTCTCTACCACATGACAAGAAAGTCATTGGCTGCAAATGGCTTTTCAAGGTTAAGAAAAATGTAGATAACACGGTAGAAAAGGCTCAAAGCATGATTGGTTTCCAAAGGTTACTCCCAAGTTGCTAGATTCGATTTTGTAGACACAATTAGTCCAGTGGTCAAGAAATTTACAGTGAATGTCTTGATGTCCCTTGGTGTTACAAATAAGTGGCAGATTCGACAAGTAGACATCAATAATGCATTTTTGAAGGGGGGTCTTGAAGGAATTGTTTATATGAAGCAGCCAGAGGGTTTTGAGGTTAAAGCTGATGATGACAAGCCTTTCGTGTGCAAATTAAAAAGGGCTTTATATAATCTTAGGCAAACGCCCAGTAATTGGTTTACTAACTCAATGGATTTCTTGAAGGTTTGGGGTTCAAAGCATCCAGTGCTGATGCTTCTCTATTTGTTTACAAAGTAGCAGATACATATACCTACATTGTGGTATATGTTGATGATATTATGTTAATTGGGTCTTCTGTTTCGCATATTGATAGTATCATTCAACAACTTCATCAAATGTTCTCCCTCAAGGATTTGGGTTTATTGAAATTTTTCTTGGGCATCAAGATCAAGACTGTGCAAGGAGGGTTGTTCTTGACTCAAAAATATATATATATTGTGGAGTTTTTGGTTAAGGCTGATCAACGTGATTTGAATGCAGCAGCCACTCCTATTGCAATGTCTCCTAAGCTGACCAAGGGAGATGGAACACGACTGGTTGATGCTCATGAGTATAGGAGTATTGTAGATGCTTTACAATATATTTGTCACACTTGCCCACATATTTGTTTTGCAGTGAATAAAGTGGCTCAGTTCATGCATCAGCCATCTGAAGTTCACTAGTTGGTTGTGAAAAGACTTCTTCAATATTTACATGGCACGTTAGAGTATGGCCTTTGGTTTTCTTCCCAGTCAGATCACAATTTGAGTCTCACATCCTTCTCAGATCTTGATTGGGGTAGTGACCCAGATGATAGGAGATTAATCTCGGGTTATTGCACCTACTTTGGAGCTCATTTGTTGTCATAGAGCTCACGCAAGTAACATTCAGTTTTACGATCGATCGCTGAAGCATAATTTTCAAGCCTGATCGATGATGCCTCTGAGCTCATCTGGTTAAAGGTTGTTCTCCATGACAAGAGAGTTGCATTTGATGATATCCCAACGATTTGGAGTGATAATACCACCGCAATATCTATGGCTGCAAACCCAGTCTTTCATGCCAAGACAAAACATGTAGAACTGAATTTATTTTTTGTACGAGAAAAGGTGCTCTCTTAAGATCCGCGTATCAATTATTTTCCCGCTTGTGATCAAGTGGTTGATGTGTTCACAAAACCCATTCCTATTGTCAAGTTTGAAGAATTCAGACATCAGTTGAATGTTCACAATTTCTCATAATTGGAGGGTTGAAGAAGATGAGAAAATATTAAAGGAAGTGTATTCTATTGAGCCGTTGTAACTAATTGTAGTTAGTTGAGGCACTGGGCTATATAAGCAAAATAATGGGCTTATAGTTAACCAGAGCCATTTGGTATTTTGTATATCATTTTGTAAGTTTCAAGAATACATATAATTTCTGTCTTTGATTATCTTGGTCAAAATCCTTAATCTCTCGTTGTTCTTATTGTTCATCTCCTTTATCATAATTCATCTGTGCGTTAACAGTACTAGATTGATCGGATCTCCAAGCATGCCATTTTTTTAGCTGATGAAAATTTGATATATTGTGCTGCGAGTGAGACAGAGAGATATCTATAGAAAAGAGAAAGAACTGTAAAATGGCAAGGACTAATTTTTAAAATATTTTTTTGTATTTTTCTATAGTTTTATGAATTTTTTTATAATTTTTAAGTTTCTTTTTTTTTTGAAAATTTTAATAAATTTATTGAAAAACTATAATTTCATAAAAAATCAATATATTTATAAATTTTAATAACTTGTTTTAAATTTCATGTTAGAAAAATTATATATACTTTTTATTTTTCACGTGCACGGGTAGAATTATGACAAATGTCCTTAATGATTTTTTTTTGAACTTTTACATTGCTTTCTAGATTCTTGTAACAAATTATTATTTTAAAATATATCTTGTATTGAATATATATTTTTTTAAATTATGTATTTTTAAAGTTTATGGTCAAATTGACAAAAAAACTGTATGTCAATAATTTATGATAATTGCACGTACATTTATGGAATGACAAAGAATTTTAAATATAAAATGGAACAATGATTTAATATTTCAAAAAATTAAAGCACATAAATTAAACTTTAAATTATGAAAAAGTAGTATTTTTGGAATATTTAAATCAATAAAAATAATTATGAAAGAACAATAAAAATATTAACAATAATATATTTATGTATGTATGTAAAAGTATACAATAAGTGTCATTAAATTCATAAAAATAATACATATAATAAAAAGAGTTATGCTATTGACAACAGTTCTCAATAAGAATTATATAAATTCATATCAATAATACTTATTTTGTTTTTTAATAGAATCTAGTAAAATGTAAATTACATTCTTAAAAGTTGTTTGTAGAATTAAGTGTTTTGATATAATAATTGAAAAATATTTTGGACAAATTTGAAAAGAATTTAAAACTTGTCTTTAAGTCCAAACAACTTGAAAAGATGTTTGAGTTGTTTAAAAAGGTTTTTAGCAAAGTTTTTTTTAATGCTTTAAAGTAGTCAAACTTGACTTTTCAGCAAGCCCGTACCGATACGATATACCCCTTATCGATACATTTTTACCCAAGTTTTGAATCTGCCAAAACTCGTATCGATACAGGCTTACCCGTATCAATACGGATAGGGATCATTTTGATACGCCCCTTAAGCGTACCGATCCCTGTTTTAACAACCCCCAACGGCTATTTTCCAACGGTCTTTTAAATTGCAGACCGTACCAATATGCTCTCAATCAAGAAAGCTTTGGGCAGATCTGAAAATTCAATAGAAAAGAGAAGGACTTTTCTTGAAAATTTCAGATTCAATGCTGGAAATTTAAAGAAAAGAAGACAATAAGGAAGATTAGAAGATGAATAACAAGAATATAATGAAAAAGATTAAAAAAAGATGAAGAGAAGAATAGGTAAAACAAATCTGAAATTTCAAGCTTTGTTTATGGAATTTTGGGATATGGCGTGAAGATTGAAGATGAAGATGGCTTGCGATTTGTTGTTGTTGTTTTGTCCTCGGCACCCACTTAGACGCAATTATCTAAGCAAGCAACCTCAGACGGCTCTAACCCACCCTCCTAGACGCAATTACCTAGGCAAGCAAGAGTGTGAAGATGATCTCTCTCACAAGAACTTGTCGAACTTATGTTGAAGAAGACTTCTAAGGCACAAGTAATCAGCACTTGCAAAAACAAACTCACTAAATATTTCATTAATCAAAGAAAATCTCAATAACCTAAATTGCAATGGTGGAGGCTTCATCCTTTTATAGGTGAAGGATAGCCAAAGTAATTTAACTTCTACTAAAACAAGGAAACCCTAATTTAATTAAAAAAATAAAAGAAAAAAAGCCTTTAAACTCCTTGTGCTTGGGCTGCAAGTGATAAGCTGAAAAGTGCAAGTGATAAGCTCATAAGAGCTGCTTGGGAGAAGGGTGGCTGGTTCCTAAAGTATATAAAACCCTAAAAATATAATTTAAATGTTAATAATTAAGTTGGGCTAAGTCTAATTCGTCGAAAAGCTTTATATAATAGCTTTTGGGCCGAATTTTACAAAATCTCGTAATAATCCTGTATCTAGTATTCTACATGTGCAATCTTCAGTAAAATGAACGTATCTTGAGTTCCTGATGTCTGATTGATGCGTTTCAAGTTGCGTTGGAAAGATAACTGGATGACAGTCAATTTGTTAGAAGACAACTCTGCCCATAAATGTCGGAATCCCATTCGAAAAGTCGTCGCAAGTTGGCTGACTTTCCAGACTTCACAAATAGATTTAGCTTCTTGTTCAATATGCATTGCTTTAGACTTCCCATGCATGTATCATTCCCCCTCTCCTCAAAAGGATTCGTCCTCGAATCAGAACCAACAAAAGAAGGACGTTTGACATTGGCAATCAAAGAATCTTTGTCAAAGGTGGAGTGATCCAATTGAGCTCCTCTCAATGGTTCAACAAAATCCTGAAAAAAGAACTCAAAGCCACTTGAAACAAAGATGTTATGATTAGGTAGAAAAAAATATCTCTTTATCTTTTTCTTGCCTTTTCCATTTGGACATTGTTCGACTTTTACCTCATGTTTCTTTTCACTCACCAAAATTGGGCCATTAATTTGACTTTTATTGCTCCCGGCCTCTTGACTCTCGGTCTTTTTCAAATAAGATAACTCACATACCCAATTCCTCTCACAAATAATATCATCAAAATACAATTTTCTGTAGAGGATGAAGTGTTTCTAACATAATTATAGGATGAGAATCAAATAAAGGGTTAGAATCACACTTACTTTCTTGGGAGGTTGTTGATGAATCAAGAGAACTCACTACTAAGCATGAAAGATTGTCTTGATTTATGGGTTCAAGTGTTTCTTCTTCCCAAACGTCATCTTCTAAAAGTATTTTCTCATTATTGGGTATGGTTAAACTCTCAGTAGTGACATCTTCCCCACGTTCTCGAGGATAACAAATTTCTTCGACATCTTGCTTTCCTCGGTCTTCTTCGACATGACTCACCGATGGTTGTTCATTATCCTTTTGGAATAGCGATGATTCTTCTTCCTTCGACGCCATACTACTAGAGTCGAATAGTGCATTAGTAAGGATGTGAAAAGATGAAGGTTGAGATGTACCTTTATCAAAAGAGGAGTATTTCTTCCGACAAGTCTTGGATTCTTGTTGTTGGTAATGTTTGGGAACGAACCGCTCTCTCATGACCTTTTTAAGTTCAGCCCATGTTCTTATTTTGGCTTCACCATTGAGACGTCTATCTCGTTGTAATAAACGCCACCATAGTACTGCATATACCTCGAACTTTAGGGCCACTAATGTAGCTTGATCTTCCTCGGGATATCCGTAACAACCAAACAAGAAATCAACCCTATTTTCCCCTTCACAATAACCATCAGGATCATACCTTCCTTGAAAAGAAAGTATTCTAAATTTTGGGATTGCCAAAGTGTGTGCGGTTCGCCTTGGTTCAGTTCGCCTTTCTTCACAAAAATTGAATGAATGCCTCAGTTTGGTCAAGGAAGTCTTTCCTCGATAAGTAGAACCCAAAGTATCATGTTGTTTTGCACGAGGCTTGTCTCTATGAAACATCCTGGAACACTCAAATTTACAAAGGTGAAAAACAAAAGAAACAAAACTAGGAATCTCACTAAACACTCCAAGAAAGAAATACTTAGTGAGGCAAGTAAGTTGATCTTGTGCTCTTTAAAGACCTTCCTGCCACAAGTTCAAAAAAGATATAATCGGAGTTCAATCCTAACAATGAATCCTAAAGGCTTTAAGAATCCAAAGAAAAGTTTGACACCAATTGAATTAGTTGCAAGGAGAAATAAAAGTATGCAACTTTAATTTCCTACTAACACAAGAAGCAAGAAAGTGTTATATAATGTGATGAGAGTGGCAATCGATCGAACAAAACCAAGAGGGGGGTGAATTGGATTTTTGAAGGAGTGGTGGACACTAATTGCAAAGGTAAAAATTGCAAAGAGATTTAGAGTGGTTCAACTCCCCTAATTGGAGTCTACATCCACTACCTTAGTGACCACACTAAGGATTTTCCACAAATTCACTAATTTGTCTTTCCTTTAAGGATAAGGAGTAACCTTACACAATTCAATAGACTTATACCCCAAAGTCTATTGAATCTTTTCCCAAAGAACAAATACAAATAAGCAAACTAGGAAATCCTCACTAGGAATGTATTTGCAAAGTTTAAGCTCTCTCACACACCCAAAGAAACACTAGCACAAGAATTACAATGAAGAACAGTCTAGTGTTTTACAAGAAAGATTGAAAATTGAGTACAAATTGGAATTTGATTGCTTGGAAGTTTGGATTGACTTTCTTGTTACTTCATTACTGTTTGGAGACCCCTTTTATATGCTATTGATCTTTTCTAACCGTTGGGAGACTTTGGAGGGAGTTTGGAGCCGTTGGGAGCCATTAAAACCAAGCAATAAATGCTCACCTGCACAGAGGTTTCGAAACCTTTACCAGAGGTTTCAAAACCTTAAGAAGGGATTTGTAAAAACTAGCCGTTACAGGGCCAAGGTTTCGAAACCTTTATATAGGTTTCGAAACTTTTGTTAGGGTTTCAAAAACAGTAGCTACTGCCCAGAGAGGTTTCAAAACCTTAATGAAGGTTTCGAAACTGTTCTTAAGTTTTGGCCAACTGCCTAGAAAGGTTTCGAAACCTTTGTTGAGGTTTCGAAACTTTCCTCTAAAAACATATATTTTGGGCATTTGTCAACTTTTAAAAATATAGTTCGATATAGGTATTAAGTCAAACTTTTTCAAAACATTTTATCAAGTTTAAATCGAGTTTTTGACAAATTTATTTCTTAAAAATTACTTTACAAATTTTTACAAATTAGTCCTTGAAAATTAATTTTAAGTTATATCAAAATCAAAATAAGTCTAACAATCTCCCCCTTTTTGATATAACAAAACCTTTTGTAAAAATTTGTTTTTGAATAATTTGTCAAATTTACAAATCTCCTTCATAAGCTCCCCCTTAATAAATGTCTTTGTGTAATCTTTGAAAATCATAAGTTTAAAGACATGATTAAAGAGTTTGAGAAAACAAATTTGTTTAATGTTAATCTTCTCCCCCTTTTTGTTATAGCAAAAAGGATAAATGGCTACACAAGGAACAAACGTCAATAGATCAATATAATTCAAAAGCATAACATTCATTTAATATCCAAACATTCCAAAATATAAAATCCAACAATATAAAATCCATAGGCAAAAGTATCCAACAAAGATCATAATAAGTCTAAAAACAAAGACCGAAGCCTAAATCAAAATAAGTCTAAAAGTGCTATAATAAAATCATTATGTCATACTAGAATGCATAAAAGTCTAAACATCCGGTGCATCACGAGGCAATGTAGGTGGGAAAAAGTGACTATGAACCTCATGCATATCATGCTCCAATGATGCCACACGACCGTCTAAGCCACGAAGATGGGCATCAATGCTATCAAAGCGTGTAACCATGGTCGCAAACATGGTCTCCAAAGTCAACGGTGCCGGTGCATCCTCTTCTACCGGAGCCTCACAATCCTCCATGTCAATCTCCTCTACTCCTCCTCGATGAACCCAACCATGAACTCCATGATACCATTGAGATTTATGACAAGATTTTATATCAATGAAGCTCTTGTTCTTAACTTGTGGATCTAAGGAAGTGTCAATGTTGAGCTTCCTAAAAATATGGCTAAGAACATTCCCAAAGGAAAGGGAGAATGAAGTGGGGTTAGAGATGACTTTGATGAGGTTGAGGAAGATGATGGTAGCTATATCGGGACGAGTCCTATCACGATATTGGCGTAGCCACCAATAGTCAATTACTCGCATACTAGTGGCCTTTCCGCCGGAGGGACGGAAGATCCATGTAGTAAGGAGTAAGAAAAGACGCTCCTCAAGAGGAAGATGGGTGGGACTATCATCCGGAAAAGCGGGAATATTGTGAGCATCATTTTCATTGGAATTTCCATCTAGTGGAACACCTAAATGATCGGCAATAATTTGCGGTGTTAAAATAAATTCGGTACCCATGAGATAAGAACGGATACCAATAATAGAGTTTCGCTCACTAGGGGATCGGATGAATTCGACATTTGCATGAAATGCTCGAACCAACTTGCGATGGGTATAAGGAGGGATATTTAGATAATCAAGCCATTCCCATTCGGCAAATAATTCAAAGAGATCAAAATTAAATTCTTGAGACATAAGAAAATTGAAATCTATTGTTCGCTCTTCTCTAACCTTTTTAGGTTCATAAATATTACGATATCTATCTCGGTTTTCGGCATCTCTAAAACAAACATCCTCAAATTGAGGATTAGGATTAGAACCAGAATTTTGACCAATTTCAGTTCGAGAACGTTTTGCTCTAGGAGGGTTGGTTCTAGGAAGGATTGTTCTAGGAGGCATGATTAGAAAAAAATTTTGGCTTTAAAAACTTGGTTGGGGAATTTTATCAAACACTTTGTGGGCACAAATCTAAAGGAGTTTAGATAAGAGTTCAAGTAAGATTGGGTGATACCTCCTGCAAAATCATGATATATATAACAATTTAAGCAACCCACAATAATCTAATTTGCAAAAAAAAAAAATTGATTTTAAAAAAAATTTCATTACCCAAGAGATAAAAATTTTCGGAATAAATAGAAATTAAAAGATTTAACAGTGAGATTACCTCAAAAATTGATGAAGATGATGATGAAACCACAAAAACTTGATTTAATCTTGCAATGGAGGGTCAAGGATTTGAGGATTTTGAGAGAATATTGGGTTATGGCCGTTTGGAGTTTGTAGAAAATAGGTTAGGGTTTGAAAAGTTTTGTTTTAAGCTTGAAAAACCCGTTCGAAAACGGCCAGGTTTAATGAAGGTTTCGAAACTTTGTTTAAGGTTTCGAAACTTTTCATTCCAGTAACCTCCTAAAAACTGGAAAATCCTGAGGGTTTTGAAACCATGGTAAAGGTTTCGAAACTATGAGAACAAGGTTTCGAAACTTTGTGATACCAATTGTTGGGATTGTAGCACGCTCGAATCGATCTTCCGAAACCGTCAAGAGGGTTGAAATAGCTTCCCGAATGAATTGGCTAAAACCGAAAATAGTAGACAATATTTGCACGATGATTTTAGAGTAGTTCGACTACTCAACCGAGTCTACATCCACTACCTTAGCACACCACTAAGGATTTCCCAATTCACTACTATGAATTCTTCCTTTTGAGGCTAAAGGGATAACCTTACAACCCTATCTTTTCAATGGCTAAGATAGAACCACTCTAGTTTTTCTCTCAAGGCTAAACTAGAACCTCTCCCTTTTACAAGGTAATTTGTGTAAACAATGAAAGCCTCACAAGGTGGGTGTTTACAAGAATTAAGCTCACAAGAGTGTAAAGAATAAAACAATGAAAAACACTCTCTATACAATATATACAAGAGAAATGAAGAAAATAAAGACTTGAACTCAATTTCTCTTGAACATTAAGCTTGAATGTTGTCTCTTGCCATCTTCAAGTGTCCTTGTGGTGTTTATATAGTGTGGAATGAGTTTCTAGCCGTTTATGGCCGTTGGAGATGTTTTGGAGCCGTTACAGGGCCAAAGTTTCGAAACCTTTAGTAGAGGTTTCGAAACCTTTGTGCCAAGGTTTCCAAACCTTACTAGAGGTATGGAAACCTTTGTGCCAAGGTTTCCAAACCTTACTTAGAGGTATGGAAACCTTTGTTAAGGTTTCAAAAAAATAGCTTACTGCCCAGAGAGGTTTCGAAACCTTATATTGTGGTTTCGAAACGTTCACTTAAAAACCAAAATTTTTGCTAATTCTTGACTTTAAAAAGTATATTCGATATAGGTGCAAAGTCAAAACATTTTAAACATATTTTTCAAGTTTTAAAGACTTTTGAATTATTTTTGAAATCTTTAAACAAGTCCGAAACATTTTTCACATAATTGTTATATCAAAATATTTCTCAACAATCTCCCTCTTTTTGATATAACAAAACTTCTTTGAAAAATTGTTTTTAACAAAAGCTCCCCCTTAATTTTTCACTTATTTCTCCCCCTTTTTGTTATATCAAAAATAATTCAAATCTTTATAGAACATAATAACAATGGAGAGTAAGTTAAAAAAAATTCAAGTACAAAAAATTTGAAAAATAAAACTCCCCCTTACTAAAGCATTCCATTAAATTTTTAGCACAAAACTTGACACTTAAGAGATTGAATTTCACCATTGAATCAAATCAATTTAAAACACATGAAATTCAATTTATCCAAGACTTTAAAACTTTATGCAAACATATGAATGAAACAATGTGATTCATATGCATAAAGAATCATAAAATGTCATGCACTTATAAATATAAATAAGCAATGATGCATGAACATTTATCATCAAAGTAGGCAACCGAATGATTTAAAATCAAATACATTAAGATTAGAGGTTACCCATCTTCTTCACTTGTGTGACTAGAGCATTTGAGATTCTTGCTTTTCTTGCCTTTGCTCCAACACACCTACAAGAGACACTTACTTGGATTTTGGTATCCAAATTGCTTTGGATCCATTAAAATTAATCTCAATGTCTCTAGTTCCCTTAGGAACCCATACTTGTCTAATCCTATAAGATTGTCTCTTCTTTATAGGACAAGTATGTATAGAATGACCATGATAATGACAATGTGAGCATTTTGCCATTATGTGACAAGATGAATTATTGAAAACAATTTCTTTTTCCTTTGTTAAGCTTACAAGCTTAACTTTCAAATCAAGATTTTCTTTTTCTAAAATTTTATTGCTTGTTTTTGAAAACTCTAAATCATTTTTCAAAATCTCATTTTGTTTTTCAAAATCTAATTTTGTTTTCAAAAGAAAATCATTTTCAAATTCAAGTTTAGAGATCATTTTCTTAAATTTGGAATTCATGGTCTCAAATTCCAAATATAATTCATCAAATGCATCTTGTAACTCATCAAAAGAATATGAATTTAATTCATTTGAGTTAGAAGATACCTTGGGCTCATCGAGAGCCAAAACACCATCCACCTTTGGTGTTGAGAGGAGGATTGCACATGATGAAGCATCATCTTTCTTTTCTTCTTTCCCATATAATTTCTCAAGCTTCTCCCAAATTTCTTTGGCACTTTTGGATGGGGAGATCTTCTTGGAAATCTCTTCACTTAGGGCACAAAGAAGAATGTGCATAGCCTTTGCATTGAGATGGTCCTTCTTTGTGTCTTTGTCACTCATTTTCTTCTTCTTCTTAGGAGCTTCCGAATGTCCATCTTTGATAATCATCCAAATGTCGAGGTTGAATCCTTGGATGAAATATTTCATGATGTTGCTCCATTGGAAGTAACCTTCTCCTTTGAAGAGAGGATGACACATGATAGAGCGGCCTTCTTCAAATGAAATCATTGTAGAACCGCTTGCCATTTTCTTGAACGGTGGACTACGAGCGTTAGATCTTTACTCCCGGATGTTAGTCCTTCGATGGAGACGAGGCTATGATACCAATTGATGAGAGTGGCAATCGATCGAACAAAACCAAGAGGGGGGTGAATTGGATTTTTGAAGGAGTGGTGGACACTAATTGCAAAGGTAAAAATTGCAAAGAGATTTAGAGTGGTTCAACTCCCCTAATTGGAGTCTACATCCACTACCTTAGTGACCACACTAAGGATTTTCCACAAATTCACTAATTTGTCTTTCCTTTAAGGATAAGGAGTTACCTTACACAATTCAATAGACTTATACCCCAAAGTCTATTGAATCCTTTCCCAAAGAACAAATACAAATAAGCAAACTAGGAAATCCTCACTAGGAATGTGTTTGCAAAGTTTAAGCTCTCTCACACATCCAAAGAAACACTAGCACAAGAATTACAATGATGAACACTCTAGTGTTTTACAAGAAAGATTGAAAATTGAGTACAAATTCGAATTTGATTGCTTGGAAGTTTGGATTGACTTTCTTGTTACTTCATTACTGTTTGGAGACCTCTTTTATATGCTCTTGATCTTTTCTAACCGTTGGGAGACTTTGGAGGGAGTTTGGAGCCGTTGGGAGCCATTAAAACCAAGCAATAAATGCTCACCTGCACAGAGGTTTCGAAACCTTTACCAGAGGTTTCGAAACCTTAAGAAGGGATTTGTAAAAACTAGCCGTTACAGGGCCAAGGTTTCGAAATCTTTATATAGGTTTCGAAACTTTTGTTAGGGTTTCAAAAACAGTAGCTACTGCCCAGAGAGGTTTCGAAACCTTAATGAAGGTTTCGAAACTGTTCTTAAGTTTTGGCCAACTGCCCAGAAAGGTTTCGAAACCTTTGTTGAGGTTTCGAAACTTTCCTCTAAAAACATATATTTTGGGCATTTGTCAACTTTTAAAAATATAGTTCGATATAGGTATTAAGTCAAACTTTTTCAAAACATTTTATCAAGTTTAAATCGAGTTTTTGACAAATTTATTTCTTAAAAATTACTTTACAAATTTTTACAAATTAGTCCTTGAAAATTAATTTTAAGTTATATCAAAATCAAAATAAGTCTAACATAATGTATAGGACACAATTAAAAGGTAAAACAAATGAAAACAAGTAGTTAAGAATGAAAGAAGATCAGAAAACCAGAAAAAACCCTAAAATATACAGCAACTTGATCCACTTTGTTCGAGGTGTTCCCGAAGTCAAAAAATTCTGAAATTTTTTGTGGTGACTCCTACAATAGCGTAGATCGGATCTGGAAATTTTTAGCTTAAAATTCGTTCATTGATTTTTGCGAAATTTCCCCTTTAGTTCGAATTTTTCACCCAAAACGCCAAAATTCTTGCCAAAAATCGTCCCAAATCTGATACCAAATGATAGAATAGCGCAATCTTGGATTTGGAAGCCTTCTATCAAGTTGTTGCAAACACAAAGAGCTCTAGACTCAATCAAGAAAGCTTTGGGCAGATTTGAAAATTCAATAGAAAAGAGAAGGGCTTTTCTTGAAAATTTCAGATTCAATGCTGAAATTTTAAAGAAAAGAAGACAATAAGGAAGCTTAGAAGATGAATAAAAAGAATATAATGAAAAATATTAAAAAAGATGAAGAGAAGAATAGATAAAACAAATCTGAAATTTCCAGCTTTGTTTATGGAATTTTGGGAGATGGCGTGAAGATTGAAGATGAAGATGGCTTGCGATTTGTTGTTGTTGTTTTGTCCTCGCACCCTCTTAGACGCAATTATCTAAGCAAGCAACCTCAAGAGGCTCCAACCCACCCTCCTAGACGCAATTACCTAGGCAAGCAAGAGTGTGAAGATGATCTCCCTCACAAGAACTCGTCGAACTTATGTTGAAGAAGACTTCTAAGGCACAAGTAATCAGCACTTGCAAAAACAAACTCACTAAATATTTCATTAATCAAAGAAAATCTCAATAATCTGAATTACAATGGTGGAGGCTTCATCCTTTTATAGGTGAAGGATAGCCAAAGTAATTTAACTTTTACTAAAACAAGAAAATCCTAATTTAATTAAAAATAAATAAAAGAAAAACAGCCTTTAAACTCCTTGTGCTTGGGCTGCAAGTGATAAGCTGATAAGTGCAAGTGATAAGCTGATAAGAGCTGCTTGGGAGAAGAATGACTGGTACCTAAAGTATATAAAACCCTAAAAACATAATTTAAATGTTAATAATTAAGTTGGGCTAAGTCTAATTCGTCCAAAAGCTTTGTATAATAGCTTTTGGGCCGAATTTTACAAAATCCCGTAATAATCCCGTATTCAGTATTCTACATGCACAGTCGTCAGTAAAATGAACGTATCTTGAGTTCCCGATGTTCGATTGATGTATTTCAAGATGCATTGGAAAGATAACTGAATGACGGTCAATTTGTTAGAAGAGAACTCTTCCCAGAAATGCCGGGATCTCATTCGAAAAGTCGTCGCAATTTGGCTGACTTTCCAGACTTCACAAATAAATTTAGCTTCGTGTCCAATATACATTGCTTTAGACTTCCCATGCATGTATTATTCCCCCTCTACTCAAAAGGATTCGTCCTCGAATCAGAACCAAAAAAAAGAAGGACGTTTGACATTGGCAATCAAAAAATCTTTGTCATAGGTGGAGTGATCCAATTGAGCTCCTCTCAATGGTTCTACAAAATCCTGAAAAAAGAACTCAAAGCCACTTGAAACAAAGATGTTATGGTTATGTAGAAAATAATCTCTCTTTGTCTTTTTCTTGCCTTTTCCATTTGGACATTGTTCGACTTTTACCTCATGTTTCTTTTCACTCACCAAAATTGGACCATTAATTTGACTTTTATTGTTCCTGGCCTCTTGACTCTCAGACTTTTTCAAATAAGATAACTCACATACCCAATTCCTCTCACAAATAATATCATCGAAATACAATTTCTGTAGAGGATGAAGTGTTTCTAACATAATGATAGGATGAGAATCAAATAAAAGGTTAGAATCACACTTACTTTCTTGGGAGGTTGTTCATGAATCAAGAGAACTCACTACTAAGCATGAAAGATTGTCTTGATTTATGGGTTCAAGTGTTTCTTCTTCCGAAACGTCATCTTCTGAAAGTATTTTCTCATTATTGGGTATGGTTAAACTCCAAGTAGTGACATCTTCCCCACGTTCTCGAGGATAACAAAGTTCTTCGACATCTTGCTTTCCTCGGTCTTCTTCGACATGACTCACCGACGATTGTTCATTATCCTTTTGGAATAGCGATGATTCTTCTTCCTTCGGCGTCATACTACTAGAGTCGAATAGTGCATTAGTAGGGCTGTGAAAAGATGAAGGTTGAGATGTACCTTTATCAAAAGAGGAGTATTTCTTCCGACAAGTCTTGGATTCTTGTTATTGGTAATGTTTGGGAACGAATCGCCCTCTCATGACCTTTTTAAGTTCAACCCATGTTCTTATTTTGGCTTCACCATTGAGACGTCTATGTCGTTGTAATAAACACCACCATAGTACTGCATATTCCTCGAACTTTAGGGCCACTAATGAAGCTTGATCTTCCTCGAGATATCCGTAAAAACCAAACAGGAAATAAACCCTATTTTCCCAATCACAATAACCATCAGGATCATACCTTCCTTGAAAAGAAGGTATTCTGAATTTTGGGATGGCCAAAGTGTGTGCGGTTCGCCTTGGTTCAGTTCGCCTTTCTTCACAAAAATTGAACGAATGCCTGAGTTTGGTCAAGGAAGTCTTTCCTCGATCCCTGTTTTAACAACCCCCAATGGCTATTTCCCAACGGTCTTTTAAATTGCAGACCGTACCGATACGCTCTGAAGCGTATCGATACACATAAGCTGACAAAGAGACCAACGGCTAGTTCTGAAGAAGGGCGTACCGATACGCCTCCACGTGTACCGATACGGTAGGCTGCAGAACTGCATTTATGGTGGGAAATAAAGTCTCCAACGGCTCCAATTCAACCCTAACGGCTAGTAACGGTTACAAACTCAATTAGGAGTATAAAAGAGACCTTCAAGCATCAAGAGAAGACTAATGCTTCAATTGTTACAACATTATGATGAGAAATTGTGTCTAGAGCTTTAATTGTCAATTTATTGTATAGACAAACTCTAGTTTGCCAAAATTGTTATATTTGCTCAAGTGTTTTAGGATTGGGTGAGAGCTTAATTGTGCAAACAAATACCTATTAGAGGAATTTGAGTTTGCTTATTTTTTCATCTCTTTGTAAAGAGGGTTTGATCAAACCTTGGGTAGAAAGCTTGATCGGTTTTGTAAGGGTTTCCTCCTAAGCCTAGAAAAGGGGACAAATCAATAGTGGATTGATTGGAAATCCTTAGTGAGGAGCTAAGGTAGTGGATTTAGACCTTGGTTAGAAGGTTGAACCACTATAAATCATCATGTCATTATCATTATAGCTTCCACACCTCTATCACCCAAAAATTCAATCTTCTCCAATCTTGGCAAACACATCGGTTGTAGGAAATCGAGCACCATAAAACCCAACATTGTTTTTTATCAGCAAGAAAGTATGACTTTATTAAGGGAAATCATACAATTTGAGACATGGTCATAGGCCTCATCAGTCGTTAAAAATCTCTCTAAGCCTAAATGGAGGAAAATAGTAACATATGACCATGTTATATAACGAGTAAACAAAACACTGAAGCAACACCTTAAAACAGAAATATGGACAAACATTAGAACCAAAAAGCAACAACACCTCAATGCCAATCCCAACAGCAGACGCCCAAAGCCAAAAACAACTCCAATCAGCCAACACCCCCTAACTCCAACATCTCTCACAATCGAACCAGACCACCCACAGCCACAACCTCTCACAACCCCACATGTTGCAACAAAACAATACCATTTTGTAACTGCCAACCATGACGCCTAGCCAAGGCACCCAACATCCACACATTACTGGGGAAAGCCATATGCCGTGGCAAGTTAAATACCGAGGCAAGTCAATTGTTGTGACAAGTTAATTATCGAGACAATTGGGAAGCCCCATATTGGCAAATCCATCCAAGAATATCGACCCCTTATTTTGCAAGCACATTCGCAAGACCGGAACACAATCACACCATGATATGGACCCAACAAATGTTCCACAGGCAACACAGAACACCCTTAATCACACAAAACTATCATAAAAGATAAATTGCAACATGGGTAGAAAAAATAGTTTGAGTCATTTAGGCATTCGAAACCAAGCTATACGAATTACCCCACGCACCTTCATAGGCTCAACTCTCGACACTAATCCTACCTCCTCATCTACATTATGATCCTTCGAGTGGGTCGTTCCACCACTCACACGTTCCTCAACCAGTTCTTGTACATTCCACAACTGATCATCACGACAATATGATACTATACTAATATCTAAATTTTCTTATTGCACATTATCCCTTCGGGGACTAATATGCTCACATGCTACCTCTCTAGCACACTCCACATCATCTCTCTACTTACTCGAAGCGCAATGCTCGTGTTCCTCACATTCCATTACCTTCTAATCCTTGGCACCATCATCCGATTGTATCTCATCATCAACACTCTCCTCATCAGACTCGCATGCCCCTCACAATTGGCAAACACTAGTTGTTCTACAGATGGTTCTATCCCCATCACATGTGCTCGAAATGCCTCATCATGTACTTGTATTTCTATAACCTCATCAATTCACTCCAATTGTGAGGTCTCAATGAGAATCTGTCCTCGTCCGAATGAATGTGGCTCACGATTTAAGTCATTACATCTGATCATACTTCCCCAAAGCGAAGCCACATTATCAAAAGTCCCTTGTGACCAGACATGCATCGACAGTCCACTAATCGCTAACCACACACATTGATTCCCTGAATCCAAACCAGGTACCTAATTTTGCATACTTGTAAACCATTTATCAAGCGTCATATTACCGAGAACTCTTCTTCCAACCTTCATACTCGTAAACATTAACAATAGTTGAGACCCCACAATCCGCATTATTGAAAAACCTTCAACCCCGCTGCCTTTATCTCTCTCACCAACACTATGATTCCAATTTGGAACTGACACCACCAGATCGCACAGCTCTGCAAAACCTCAACTTTATTTGTGGCAATCACACCTTGTACATCCCGAATCCGCTTCTCCTCTTGTGCCTCCCTAAACCTCGTCTTCGACTCCTTCACACTCTTTAACCCCACGCTATCTTTTCGTTTCCAATAGTAATCTCGAGACGCTCCATGGTCGAAGGAGACAGTAATCTACGATCCATATATCCACTTACCTTGGAAACACTCGATAACCCACCTAGCCTCCATCTCCGTCCTCATTCGAACAAATCCAAACCGCGAACCATCTCTTGCTCTTTTCTTCGGAACAAAGACATCCACCACTTGTCTGTGCTGATCAAATATCTGCCACACTCTGATCCAATGAATCTGATCCGAAGGATGACCCACAAAGATAGTCCAGCATTGCCGACGTCTTTCACTGATCTCGCTCATTGTTTTTAATAAATTTTCAAACCAAATCTATTAACTGATGCTACTTACCTAACTTCACTTATCGATTTCAATTCTTGTATCACCATCACATGAGATTTAAAGAATATACCATAATATTTTTAGTGAAGAAGAAGTTGGCCTATTTGAAATCGAGCCCCCAAAATTGCCATTTGAATCTGAAGAGGGAACTAAAACTTTTTAAAAACTATGTCCGCATCAATCTAATTAGCGGCATAGGAGGCTTCATTGTTGGTATTCCTAAAAGTTGTGTTCCATTAATTTAAACTTTTTAATATAATTAAACCTTATAAAGCATAAAATCCTAAACCCTAAACACTAAAACCATAACACTAAAAACCTAAAACATTAAACCATACAAACCTAAACCCTACCCTAAACCATAAAATACTAAACCTTAAACCATAGACCCCAAAAAATATAAACCCTATCTAAACCCTAAACCATAAAACCATAAACTCTAAAAATAAATATCAGAAACCCTAAAGCCTAAACACTAAACACCTAAACCCTAAAACATAAACAATAAAAACACTAAACCATAAACTCTAAACCCTTAACACTAAAACCTAAAACAATAAACGTTATAACCCTAAACACTAAATCATATACCCATTTAGGTAAGTATTAATTACATTAAACACCATAAATTAATTGAACATAACATTTTAGGAATGTAATTAATTAATTCTACTAGATTCATTTGAAAAGCAAAACAAGGATTAATAAGAATCTATGTAGTTCTTATTGACAGCTCTTAGGGTTGTATGGGGCGGTTCAAAGATTTACAGGGCCCTGTGCAGTTTATTCAAACGATGCCCTTTAATTTATAACGCCAATGATATATAAGATTATTTTAAAAAGATATTTTTATCTTAGTAAAAAATATATTACGAGGTCGTTTTTAAAGTCATTTTTTGTAATTTGTTAAACCAAAATCTTTTATTTTTCCTATGAACAATTAGTTCAATTCATTTGAGGCCCCTCTTTTTTTGGGGGCCTTGTACGGTCGCTCACCTTGCACATGTCCAAAACTTCATTGAAGGTTGTTAATAACAAAATCCAATAAAAATGATATTTGTTGTTGAAGTATTTTATTTTATAGTTGGTATGTGAATTAAATAGATAAGATTTTTGAAAAAAAAAAAGAAGTATGAAAACTAGGTTAAATTTTGAGAGATTTATCCACAATAAGTTAATTTATTTGAGAGGTTTTAAAAAAATCTTGATAGTAACAAAAACCTCCTCTAAACCATTTTCCCAAACAAAACATCAAAATTTTGCTACCTCATGTGCACTTTATAGGTTCAAACTCACATATTTAAATACAAGGTTTTGCTCTCTGAAGTAAGTCAAACAAATTCCAACTCATGTCCTCAAACACAAAAGGAGTGCACTCACTAAACAATTGAAAATCTACTTTGCAGGGTGACAAGCGTCGTATTTGTCAAAAAAATATCCCTTAATCTCAAATAAATAAATAAATAAATAAATAAAGACGTATTAAAGAGAAGAAGGGTCAATCTGCAGTGACTAAGGAGCTTCTAGTATTATGAGATTCTGATTCATACTTGTATGGGGAAATTTAGTAAACAAGGGGGTTTATCGAAAAGGTAGAAAGTAAACGTAAGTAATAGCGAAAGTGATGAAAGTAAATTTTAAGAGAAAAATGATAAAATGGAATAGCCTCGGGCTTTGCTTAGCCTCAATTCAAACTGATCATCGAAATGGATTTTACTTTGGATAATTTTCGGTTAAAGTGTACAAGGCCCAACCCTTGTAACTTATTTTTCTCTCCGATAAACTGATAACCCAAAATCAATTTTTGAGCTTCAGTCAATTTTTGAGCTTCAGTTTTCTGGCTAGACTAAACATGACTATTGTTGTTAGAAGAAAATAGTTTAAAATCTGGAAGAACCCGACTCGGATTATGTTGTCTCAATAAGAATCGAATCCGATCTCAATTTCCCTTAGCGAATCTGTCGCTAAGTGTGTTCATAGGAAGTCGAATATGCTACAAGTCGATCATTCCTCCCAAATTTAAATCAGAACAACATTCAGTCCAATACGTGCTTTTTAAAATGAAAGTGAAAAGATTTTTAAAAGAAAGGTCGATTGCCTATCTTAGTTTTTAGAAAATTGAGAACGTTATTCGAAGATATTAAGTGCATTCAATTCTCACAAAATGAATTGAGGCGTCGCTTTAAGCCTTTGGCTAATTCGAAAATTAGCTAAGCATGTTTATGGTTGAAATCATACTTAGAATTTTAAAACAAAATAAATAAAAGCTTTAAATATAAGAACGAAAGGAAATTTTATAGACTTTTAGAAGCTAGAACAAACTAAGAAAATGAAAGATGATCTTCTAGCTTACACCGATGAGGTATTTATAGTATTTTGAAACCCTAAAAAATAACCTAAAAGATAAATCCTAAAAATATTCAAATTAATTCCTAAAAACAAAAGATAATTCTAAGTTTGAAATTTAAAACGCAGCTGATCTTCTTATTTATTCTTGCTGATCACACCTTCTAGAAGCTGCTGACTGGATGTCACGTCAGAATTCATGCCCAGAGTTATGCCTACTAGCCCAGCCTTGATTCCAGGAAATAAAACTACAGACTTTTGTGTTTTAAGTGCAATTTCCAAAATTGTAGTCCTGCACAGAAAACGTCCAAAAATATCCAAATCAGCACCATGAACTAACCATTAAGCACATAATTAAAGATAAAAAGGTAACTATTTAAACTACTTATCAAATTCTCCCTCACCTATTCAATGCTTGTCCTCAAGCATGCCTTAATCAATCATTAAAATCTCAAGTTACCAATCCATCATCCCACTATATTACAAGGAATACCAAATGAATCAAAGATCTCATCAACTATCGGAAACAAGGTGACAATCAAGTAAACAGACTCAATTAGTAACAAGTTGAAGCAAAAGCCAAGACATTCTAGTCATTCACCAATTTCAACGTAACATGATTCAATACCTCACAAGAGTTCACTCATTATTGTTCAATGTATTTGGGTAAATGAAACGCTCAAAGCCAAGATTAAGAAAGACATTACCATAGGCTTTTACGTAAATCAAGTCTCCACTACTTAGAGTGAACAAGATGCATTAATCAAAGGGTATTTAACATGGTTGTAATGGGGCTTAGGTTGGGGTAGGGATAAGGCCAATAATGTGGGCCAATGTCAAGACAAGAGATGCAAAAACATATGAGTTCAAGCCACGAAACAAGAAAAGGAAACATATGCAAAGAGATGTAAAAATCAATCAACTTTGTTTGAATCTTTTTTTTCTTCTTTTTTTTCTTTTCGAATATGTTTTTTACTGTTGACTTTTCTACTAAATATTCTGTTCGAACCAATTTTGTTCTTTTTTTATTTCCCGTGGCTTAAATATGCTTTTGTCTCGATGAGGGTATGAAAAGGGGAATAAAATATGAAAAGGCTCGGTTTTGTAAATGTGGTGAAAACAAAGAATGAGAATAGGCTCAAAAGTGGCTAACTAGGGGAAATGAATGAGAATGCAATTTTGGGTAGAGAAGTGGTTAATCCTAAGTGCCCTAATCATTCTAAAACATTCAATTCAACATGTATCCTTGACATGCATTCGACTACAAGTTTTAGAATATCAAAATTAACCTCGCACACTCAATTAAGAACATGAGCAAGAATAAAAAGTATGCTCGTTTAGGCTCAAAACTCACAAGAAGGTGCATTGTGCATTGAATCAAGAAACATGTCAATTAATGAATTCATAGAATATAAAAGCAAACTTTAATGGGAAAACACCAATCGTGCCATTTACTATCATGCACCTTAAATCCAATAAAAGAGTGATCATGAATTCATAGAGTATTCAAAGAAACAAAGTAAAAAAATTAAGACTAAAACAAGAGATTTTAACGATTCAACCAAGGCAATTCCTTTAGATTTTTATGCGGATCTTCACTGGGCAAACCATGATAGGTAGGTAAAAGATGTATCAAGCCCGTCTTGAGTGCGAATGGTGTTTCTCCATTCATAAATGTAATACACAACGGTTGTTGATCGTCAGGTGCCGCGACAAGTTGACGAATAGTTTTGTCGTCGTGCGCCATTGGAATATGCTCTTCGTTGTTGAATTCGAAAATGGTTTTAGTGTCAGAGGGTGTTTCTAGATCCGGTTCGGATTCTTGTTGATGTTCTTGTTGTTGTCTTTCTCTTCTTTCTCGAAGCGTTTGTCCGTGTAGTCTTTAGGCTAATGCTTCAATTTCCGGTTCAAAATCTTCTAGTTCTCTCAGATTTTTCCTAGTCATAAATCAAAATAAACTTTATCAGTAGCTTTGCCGAAGTCCGCAACAACGATGCCAATTTGACATGTAAACCCCTTGACCCAGCCTAGCCACTAGACCGAATCGCACGGGTTACACAGGGAAAACCGAAGAGAAACTCGTTAAGGCTTCACTTCGATTAGCAACCCAAAAAATTTTCTTTAAATTTATCTTGTCTAAATGCCATATTTGATCTTATGTGAGAAGACAAACAACGGGAAAGCAAACACGAACATGAACCAGGCAATAGAGACATTAAAAATAACTTTTAGCCATTTTACTTCAAGCCGTATCGATACATCTAAGGCTCGTATCGATACGCCTTCATCGGTTAGACTTCCATGGTCAAATTCAAGA
Organism: Hibiscus trionum; assembly: GCA_030270665.1. Taxonomy (NCBI): domain Eukaryota; kingdom Viridiplantae; phylum Streptophyta; class Magnoliopsida; order Malvales; family Malvaceae; genus Hibiscus; species Hibiscus trionum. The sequence goes on from BSYR01000011.1 coordinate 23,053,461, forward strand.
AGCCGTATCGATACCCTCCAAGGCTGATATCGATACGCCCTTAACAGTCAAAATCCCAAAGTCAACTTCAAGAACCGTATCGATACACTTAAGGCCCGTACCGATACCCCAATTTCTCGTCAAAATCTCAGATTTCCAGAGAACAAAGCAGGTATCGATACGCCCCCGCATATCGATACGATAGGCTTAAAACAGGGGACCGTATCGATACTGCCCGTGAGCGCATCGATACGCCCTGCATAGAAAGACAAAATTTTGCAGATATAAGCACAAGGGGACTAACACAAACACTCTAAGCAAGCATATTAAACAACCCCTAACCACATTCACGACTTAAGACATCCATGAGTATTCATTTTAAACAAGGTACACAATCAAAACGACAAGATTCAACATGGCATAATTCACTAAAGGAAACATTCATGCTTGGCATTCATAAAGAGGTCAAAAGACAAACTATGGCATACTTCAACATTTTAACCATGTTAACAACAATAACAACCACATGAGAGTTTGGATACCAACTCCCCAACACAGAAGTCTAGCATTCTCATTGCCTAAGTATTATTACAACCATGAAAATCCATACTTGAGCTAGAAAATGAACTCCAAGGTTCCTTCTTTGCCCCACTTGCCTCTCGTAGCCACTAACGATCTACATTGTTGGAAAAGAAAGCGTAAGCTTGAGAGCTTAGTGAGCGAGGCTCAAAATCACAACAACAACAATGCATTTTCAAAACATATATCTATTTTAAAGACAAAACCATAAGGAGTAGAAAAATATAAAACCGAAAGCATAAGAACAAGTTCATGGAGTGCACATGCACAACCATTCTCGGTGGGACTACACATCACCGTTCACAAACAACTAGCATATTTCCAGTGGGACTACACATCACCATACTCATCTACTAGTCAACTTCCGGTATGACTACACATCACCGTATTCTACAACACACTTCCCATTAACCATAATGTGAGGCTTTGACAACAACAACATAACATCATTAAAATGGATGTAAAAGCAAAACGTATTTCACCCAACAACAAGTATAATCACAAACACCAACACTTAACGAAAACAAGGCAAAATTTGTTAAACTTACACTTGAGTTTAGGTTGGCCCTAAAGCTTAACCCAAACCCCAGGAAAACCTCTTTGAAACATTTCAAAGCTTTAAAACATTACCACTCACCAGCACAATTCCAAAACTAGCTAACGGTCCACCTTCAAGTTTCTCCAACTCCCAGTGTAGCGTCCGAAGAACCCAAATCTTTATCTGTTGCTTCTACCCAAATCAAAACAAGGAGTTCACACACTTTTCAACAATCAAACCCACTAAAATCAACCCTATCAAAATCTGACAATACAAGTTTCCGATTCCTATCCGAAACTAATCAAAACCATCACCATTTCTACACTAACCACAAATCAGCCATAACTTCATCAATTTAACATCCAAATCATGTTCAAATACCCCGGAAACATCAACCCAACACCATCAAAACATTGAAAGTCCTTCCCCACCATTTACAAGCCAAAAACCCAAATATCCATTATCCAAAAATTACCCATTTTCCAAATTCTGGGATTTCTTGATAAACCCATTATCTTAACATCATTTTACACCCAAAATATAGTTTATAACTCACCAAAAACACTATTTTAACAACATTCTCTTAAACCCTTCAAAAAACCCATTTTCTCCCAAATAGAGGACCTTTGAGGAATCTTTCAAGGTTTTGAAAGGGAGTTGTTAGGAAATAAGGAAATATGAAGAAATGTTAGGAACAAAACACTTACCTTGATGAGTCTTTAAAAATGGAGGAGGTTTGATGGAGGGGAGGAAATGACGTGAAATGGTTTTGGAGAAGAAAAAGAAGAAGTGGATAGTTTGAAATATAATATTTTATTTTAATTTAAAATCTATTTCCAAAAACCTATTTGTTACCCATTTTACAAAAAACCCCTTTAAAAATTCACTTTTCTTCAAAAGCTTTAAAATTTGTTTATTTAAATTGTTTTCCCCAAAATTAGCTTAACCCAAACCTGGATATCTCTCGGGACCTAAACCCGGGCGTTACAACTCTCCCCCACTTAAGGAATTTCGTCCCCGAAATTTACCTGATGGGAAGAGATACGGAAACTGTTTCTCCATGACATCCTTTCTCTCTCAAGTGGCTTCTTCCACACCCCGATGTCTCCGCAAAACCTTGACTAACTCAATGGTCCTCCCACGCAAAACTTTACTATCCGCAGCAAGAATCTCAACCAGTTCTTCATCATACGAAAAATCTGGGTTCAACTCAATCTCTTCCATTAGCATTACATGGGACGGATCTGATGTATACTTTTGAAGCATCGAAACATGGAACACATCATGAATCTTTTCTAACTCGGTCGACAATCTCAATCTATAAGCAACAGGACCAATTCTCTCAACTACCTCGTAAGGACCAATGAATCTCGGACTTGACTTACCCTTCTTACCAAATCTCATCACCTTCTTCCAAGGTAAGACTTTCAAAAAAAATTTGTCGCCCACAACATACTCTATCTCTCTTCTTTTCAAATCGACATATGATTTCTTTTTGTCTGAAGCTACCTTCAAGAGATCACAAATCAGTTTTACCTTCTCGGTAGTGCCCTTAAGCAAGTCTGGAATAGGTATAAGCTTAAGTCCGGCTTCGGCCCAACAAACCGTTGTTCTACATCTCCTACCATACAGAGCTTCATACAGTGCCATCTTAATACTAGCCTGATAACTATTATTGTACGCAAACTCTACTAACGGTAGATGTTTCTCCCATGAACCCTGAAAGTCGATGATGCAACACCTCAACATGTCCTCTAACACCTGAATAACTCTCTCTGACTGACCATCTGACTGTGGGGTGATACGAAGTAATGAAGTTCAACCAAGTCCCCAAGGCACGATGCAAACACTCTCAAAATCTAGCTGTAAACCTCGAATCTCGGTCTGACACAATCGATTTCGGCACACCATGCAGTCTCACTATCTCACCGATGTACAGATCGGCCAATTTGTCTAAGGTATAAGTAGTATGAATAGGTATGAAATGGGCACACTTAGTGAATCTGTCAACTATCACCCATACTGAATTCTTCTTCGAAGGAGTCAATGACAAACCTAACACAAAATTCATAGTAATCCGTTCCCACTTCCACTCTAGAATCTTCAACGGCTGTAACAAACCTGAAGGAAACTGATGCTCAACCTTAACACGCTGGCAAACCATACATCTACTCACATACTCAACCACATATTTCTTTAACCCGACCCAGAAGTACTCGTCTTTCAACCCACAGAACATCTTCGTACTACCCGGATGCATAGCAAAAAGACTGTTATGAGCTTCATTCAAGATAGTACGCCTCAACTCGACATCTTCTAGAACAACTACTCTATCCTTGAAACATAAGAACCCATTCTCACTAAAACAGAAATATGTGGGTCTACCCTCGGCTATATCTTGCACTTGAGGTGCCAAAGATCTGTCTTACAATTGTTTCCCTCGAATCAACTAAACTAATGAAGGTTTAACCTATAGCTCAGATATCAAACCACCATCTAGAGACACACTCAATCTAGCAAACATAGCTCGCAACTCAACTGCCACTTTTCTACTCAAAGCATCGGCCACTACGTTTACCTTACCCGAATGGTACTCTATCATGAGGACATAGTCTTTAAGAAGCTCTAACCACCTATGCTGTCTAAGTTTTAACTCTCTCTGATTCATCAAATATTTCAAACTCTTTAGGTCGGTGTAGGCTGTGCATTTCTCACCATAAAGGTGGTGTCTCCAAATCTTCAAAGCAAAAACTACAGCAGCTAACTCTATGTCATGAGTGGGGTAATTTTTCTCGTGAACCTTTAACTGTCTTCAAGCATAAGCTACAACTCTTCCTTCTTGCATAAGCACACAACCTAAACCTACATATGACGCATCACTGTAGATTACGAACTCCTTCCCTGGTTCAGGCTGAATCAAAATAGGAGCTTCTGTCAAAGCTTTCTTCAACTTTTCAAACGCTTGTTGCCTTGCATCTGTCCACTCATACGGAACATTTTTCTGTAGCAATTTAGTCAAAGGTGTAACAATCTTCGAGAATCCCTCAACAAATCTTCGATAATGCCCGGTCAGCCCTAGGAAACTACGGATTTCGGTCACCGACTTCGGTTGTTTCCAATTCACTATCGCTTCTATCTTCTTGGGGTCCACACTAATACCACCGACTGAGATCACATGACCTAAAAAGACTACTTCCCTAATCCAAAACTCACATTTACTCAACTTGGCATACAACTGGTTTTCAAGCAAAGTCTGTAGCACTAATCGCAAATGCTCATAATGTTCTTCCTCGGTCTTAGAGTACACTAAAATGTCATCTATGAACACTACTACAAATCTATCCAAAAACTCGTGAAACACTATGTTCATCATGTCCATAAATGCAGCTGGGGCATTAGTCAAACCGAAAGGCATTACTAAGAACTCGTAGTGTCCATACCGTGTACGGAAGGCTATCTTCGGTATATCCACATCCTGCACCTTCAACTAATAATAACCGAATCTCAAATTAATCTTCGAAAATATTATAGCACCTCTCAACTGATCAAGCAAATCGTCGATCCGCGGTAAGGGATACTTGTTCTTTATTGTTACATTGTTCAACTGCCTATAATCTATGCACATCCTCATATTGCCATCTTTTTTCTTCACAAACAAGACCGAAGCACCCCACGGAGAAATACTAGGCCTAATGAAACCTCTATCTGACCGTTCTTGAAGCTGTGTCTTCAACTCTTTCAACTCTTTAGGTGCCATTCTGTAAGGAGCAATGAATACATGAGTAGAATTTGAATACGTCTCAATAGCAAACTCAACATCCTTATCTGGAGGCAAACCCGACAACTTTTCTGGAAAGACACTAGGAAAGTCACAAACTATTCTGATGTCTTGCGGTCTAGCTTCAATCATATTCGGATTCATCACATAGGCCAAATACGCTTGACAACCCAAATTCATCAATCGCTGAGCTTCTAAAGTAGAAACAACATTGGACAAGAACTTAATGTTCTCACCAACTACTACAACCTCATAATCATCCGTAAGTCTCAAGGAAACTCTTTTGGTCTCAAAGTCTACCCTAGCCCTATGCTCTATGAGCCAATCCATGCTCAAAATCACGTCGAAACCATAGAACGGCAATTCCATCATAACGACCGGAAACATATGACCCTGAATCGTCAAAAGAAACATCATGTACATTTTCCTAACTACCACGGTCTCACCGAAAGAACTAGTAACATTCACACCTACCTCTAAACATTTATATGGTAAATCTAAAGATCTTGCATGCTCACCCAAAATGTATGAATGTGTCGAACCCGAATCTACCAATGAAAGCAAGGATAAAGACCGTGACAAGAAATTACCTGCGATGAAATCCGTGTCATTCCCAGCCTCTCGCTGTGCATACACCCTAGCCGATCCTCCACCCTCGGGCTGAACTGCTACCACATGAGCTACATTTCTCTGACCATCATTCCTTGGCTAAAAGTTACCTCGTCCGCGCCCACCGCCTCTCTGATGCTCAAAACCTCGAACTTGGGCATGTCCGCCCCTAGCCGGGTGAGGACAGTTACGCCTAAAATGATCTCGGAAATCACAATTCCATCATGCCCCAAAGGTACCCATACACTCGCCCGGATGACGCCTTCCACATCTAGTGCACTCGGGAGGTTGAACAATAGCTCCTTGGCCCTGATGGCCACCTCAATGGTTACCGCCTCTATGTCTCGAGTCAGGTTGACATCTCCTATTCTTGTGCCTCTTGGCATGCTCTCTGTCCCAATTCGCATGTTGCTTCCCTGAATCGGACCCACTAGCACGAGAGTTCAAGCCCAAACTCTGCTCAATATCTTTGGCCCTATAAAAAACATCAAACTCGGTGTAATCAGAAGCAAGCATATAAGTCTTCACATCCCTAATCAAACTGTAACGGAAGTGCTCACACCGTTCTCTCTCACTGGGAACCAACTCGGGAGCATATTGGCTCAACCTTACAAACTGGACCTCATACTTTGACACCGTCTTACCACCCTTAACCAAAGCCATAAATTCCATCTTCTTTTCATCCTGATATCGGGCTCCAAGGTACTTCTTTCTGAAGGCTGTTCTGAAGAATTCCCAAGTGACATCCGCCTCTGGCATACCCGAAATAATTGTAGTCCAGCAAGCATACGCATCCCTCTGAAGCTAGGAGACAACACAACCCAACTTACGAGTGTCTGAGCACTCTATCTGACCTAAGATTTGTGTAGTGCTCTCGAGCCAAGCCTCTGAACCCTCAGAAGTCAAACCACAGAACTCGACTCCGCCCAAACTACGAAGTCTCTCAATGGGTAAACCAGTCCCCGCACCCTGAGGTGGTGCTGCAGCATGTATGTCGGCTAAAGCTGTCTAAAAAGCCCCAGCTATGGTCTGAATCAAATGAGTCATGTCTGCACCAGCCTGACCCTGGCCAACCTGAGGTCCATTACCATCATCTCCAACATTCGCACCAGCCTTAGGTACATTACCTCCGACATTCGCCCCATTACCATCGGGGGCAGGATGAACAGAAGGCACATCCCCGGGTGCCTGGTCACTCGATCTAGGCCGTCCTCTCGGTCTCACCATAAAGAAAATACAATCTAAAACAACAAACATAACACACAAGAAAACATTGGGTCAGCAAGGGCAAGGGTCCAAGTGCTCAAGCTCTTTTAACCAAAACCATTTTTCAATTACAATACCTAGCAATGGGGACGTTCGACTACTCTTCCACTAACATCAATAACGAAAAATCATGCTTTCATACACCATGCAACGACAAACAAACCAAACAAACCAACTTACCTGACTTACCTTCCCGGGAAACCTCGAAACCGAGGCTCTGATACCACCAAATGTAAGCCTCTTGACCCGGCCTAACCACCAGACCGAATCACACGGGTTACACGGGGAAAACCAAAAAGAAACCCGTTAAGGCTTCACTCCGATTAGTAACCCAAAAAAATTTCTTTAAATTTATCTTGTCTAAATGCCATATTTGATCTTATATGAGAAGACAAACAACGGAAAAGCAAACACGAACATGAACCAGGCAATACAGACAGTAAAAATAACTTTTAGCCATTTTACTTCAGGCCGTATCGATACATCTAAGGCACGTATCGATACGCCTTCATCGGTCAGACTACCTAAGGTCAACTTCAAGAGGCCGTTTCGATACCCTCCAAGGCTGATATCGATACGCCCTTAACAGTCAAACTCCCAAAGTCAACTTCAAGGACCGTATCGATACACTTAAGGCTCGTACTGGTACCCCAATTTCTCATCAAAATCTCAGATTTCCAGAGAACAAAGCAGGTATCGATACGCCCCTGCATATCGGTACAATAGGCTTAAAACAGGGGACCGTATCGATACTGCCCGTGAGCGCATCGATACGCCCTGCACAGAAAGACAAAATTTTGCAGATATAAGCACAAGGGGACTAACACAAACACTCTAAGCAAGCATATTAAACAACCCCTAACCACATTCACGACTTAAGACATCTATGAGCATTCATTTTAAACAAGGTACACAATCAAAACGACAATATTCAACATGGCATAATTCACTAAAGGAATCATTCATGCTTGGCATTCATAAATAGGTCAAAAGACAAACCATGGCATACTTCAACACTTTAACCATGTTAACAACAATAACAACCACATGGGAGTTTGGATAACAACTCCCCAACACAGAAGTCTAGTATTCCCATTGCCTAAGTATTATTACAACCATAAAAATCCATACTTGAGCTAGCAAATGAACTCCAAGGTTCCTCCTTTGCTCCACTTGCCTCTCGTAGTCACTAACGATCTACATTGATGGAAAAGAGAGCATAAGCTTGAGAGCTTAGTGAGCGAGGCTCAAAATCACAACAACAACAATGCAGTTTCAAAACATATATCTATTTTAAAGACAAAACCATCAGGAGTAGAAAATACTAAATCGAAAGCATAAGAACAAGTTCATGGAGTGCACATGCACAACCATTCCCGGTGGGACTACTTATCACCGTTCACAAACAACTAGCATATTTCCGGTGGGACTACACATCACCGTACTCATCTACTAGTCAACTTTCGGTGGGACTACACATCACCGTATTCTACAACACACTTTCCATTAACCATCATGCGAGGCTTTGACAACAACAACATAACAACATTAAAAAGGAGGTAAAAGCAAAACGTATTTCACCCAACAACACGTATAATCACAAACACCATCACTTAACGAAACAAGGCAAAATTTGTTAAACTTACACTTGAGTTTAGGTCGGCCTTAAAGCTCAACCCAAACCCCAAGAAAACCTCTTTGAAACATTTCAAAGCTTTAAAACATTACCACTCATGTGTTTTGGTTGTTGTGTTATCATGGTGCACTCTTTCTCTACTTAGATTTAAGGAAACTTTTTAATAAGGCTCGTAATAATTTTTGTGTGGTTTTTATCCTTAATAAAATCTCCTTTGTTGATAATAATAATAATAACAATAATATCACAGAATTTGCAAAGCATTATATTGAATGGTATAGTACCAAGACACACATTTTGATATATTTTTTTCTCAATGCGCACCTATTTTGATATTTAATATAATATTCAATAAACCTCACTATAATTATATTCTTTTACCGGAGTAGTCGAATAAGTGGTTCAGTTTGATCAATGAATGTTCTAAAATGGACTAAATACATTCAAAATAAAAAATAATTATACCAGTTAGTAGCGTAAGAATACAAATAAGAATCGAATAAAATAAATTGAATTTTCGGGTTAATGGGTTGGATCAAAGTCAACAGATCACGGGTGGAGTCAGAAGATTCATGGGTCGGATGAGTTGAGCACAGATTGAGTATGGGTACAGGTACGAATCTCGAATCAGGCTTCAAAGGTTCAATATTGAGCCAAGCGATTCCAGGTTAAAGGTAAATCAGGTAAAGTGCCTCAGCTTGGTTGACATTAGGCCAACACTGAAATGGCTCAATTTTGTTTCATAAGATCAACGATAAAGGCTCAATGGTAATTGGGCTAACACCAAACAAATCAATACAGAATTGTAGGCCGAGGATAGATGGTCTACGATTTGAATTTTGGGCAAGTTAATATGACGCGATGGTCGAGATTGCATATTGTTTGAGAGTGAATGAGTTAAGGGTTGATGTTATTAAATTTATTATTTGATTTATAAGATATTTTTTATCTTAAAAAATTAGTGGGTTAATTTATTTTTATCATTGTTTTACTACTTTCAGATTTGTTTTACTATTTCTTTTAATTTATTTTTATATCTTAATTTTTTTTCATCTTAAAAGTTTAGTAGGTTAATTTATTTTTATATCTTCGATATTTTTAATTTTATAATCTAAAATTTAACCTGTTAAAAAGAAAATATATCATAAGGACAAGCTGGTAAATTTTACTTCCAATTAATCTTACATTCATCAAATCAAACACTGCAATCTTATATTCCTACCAAATAAACCAAACAAGGTAATGTAACATTTTCAATAATGTGTCAGATAATGTTATATTTCAATAATCTTATTTTTAAAGATAATCTTACATTAAGTTAACCAAACACCCTCTTAAGGATTCTTCGAAGAATAAGGTACACGACGTGCGACACTGTGACCGAGGACGAATTGATAGTAAGGTAGGGGTTATGAATAGACAAAGGGCAGTGATGTCGAAGGGTACGGTTACAAGAGTCGTGCAAAGACTGAAAATGGGCTTACTATTATACGAGCCCATTTGTTCGTAAATAAAATGGTGGTGTTTATTATTAGCTTTTATTGTGTCATTTGTTTTGTGGGTTAAGACCCTATGTTGCATAGAATTTACTTTGTCTGTTGAATGGGTGAATATGGTTTAGGCTTTCTTCTTCCATGCATTCTTCATCTTTTCTTTGTTACAACTCTACATTCTTATTGTTTGTCTTTCTTAATTTGCCATCGATCTTTGATTTCTACCTCCTTTTGGATTAATAGTGTATCAAAGACATCTCATCCATAGATAAACTCGATTTTGGTGATGGCGCCAAAACTTGCAGTCAAACGGAGACATATTTCGTTGCCCGTTATGGATACGTCAAAGCAATAGATAGCCGAGTTCAATTTATAGAATCCACTAATGAAGGTCATTTGGAAAATAAGTTCTAATTTAGGTTTTCGTTTGACACAAATATTTCTGCAATGAAAGAATGATTGCAATCTACTCTTCCAAAATTCTTTCGGTGGAAATAGGGTTCTACTAGATGTTTTCGTCATCTCAATAGAACCACTGCTTCTACTCCATTCAGGCATCCAATATTTACTGTCAAAATACTTCCCAAGCTTCTTGCGCCACCGTTTTTTTCGTCAGCGGTGACAACCATCTCTGTTGATGGAGGAATCAAGCCATCTTCTTCATTGGGATTATCCCTTTATACGATATATAACACAATGGGATTAACAACGAGTTTCTGAGACCCAGCTCGAGGCAAAGCTCAATTACTATCTAGTGATCCAAATCGAGTACATTTTCCGGCATTCAATATGGGTCACCAACATCTTTAGCCAACTGTTGCGTTAGCTCCTTGGAGTCATGAACAACCGGTTCAACCAACCATTCCCAACATGATTCAGTTCGATTCAACTAGACCAGATTATGTTAACTTTCATTTTCCGACGCAGCCTAGTCTAGACCAATGCATCTTGGAACATCATGTTCACGACAGCTTGCCCTGACTGGATTAAGGTTGTTTCCACGGCCATTTGATTTCCATAATGATATTCGAATGATGTTGTGAATATGAATTTGCCTCCTTCATTAGAATCGTTACTTTATACGGGGTATAACACTGTGGGATTAGCAATGAGTTTTTGAGACACAGCTCTAGGCAAAGCTCCATTACTATCGAATCTACAGATTGGAGTTGAAGTGGTCTGGATCTAGTGATCCAAACCGAGTACATTATGGGGCATTCAATATGGGTCACTAACATCTTTATCTGTTACGTTATCTCCTTGGGGTCATGAAAAATCGGTTCAACCCACCATTCCTAACATGATTCAGTTCGGTTCAGCTAGACCAGTTCACAATAACTTTCATTTTTCGATACAGTCCAATCCTAACCATTACAACTTAGAGCATCAAGTTCACGGCAACTTGCCTCAACCGAGTTAAGGTTGTTTTCCATGGCCGCATCATTTCCATAATGATAATTTGAACGATGATGTGAATATGAATTTGCCTCCTTCATTGGGATTGTCACTCTATACGATGTATAACATAATAGGATTAGCAACAAGTTTCTGAGACACAGCTCGAGGCAAAGCTCCATTACTATCGAATCCACAAATTGGAGTCAAAGTGCTCTGGATCTAGTGATCCAAACTGAGTACATTCTGGGGCATTCAATCTGGGTCACCAACATCTTTAGCCAGCCGTTGCGTTATCTCCTTGGGGTCATGAACAACCGGTTCAACCCACCATTCCCAACATGGTTTTGTTTGGTTCAGCTAGATCAGTTCACAATAACTTTCATTTATTGATCCAACGCAATTTAGACCAATGCACACACACATTTCATTTCCATAATGATAATTTGAACTATGATGTGAATATGAATCTGCTTAAGGATAGAACATTGAATAAATTGCACTGAGTAGATACTATAACAATTCTAACTACATGTGAAAATCAAACTTATAAGTTGAAATGCCCTCAATTTGATGGAACAAACTTTTTTGTTTGGTGGTTCGAACTCTAACAGTGTTTTGAAATTGAATTCATTCTAGAGAATGTTAAGATACATTTAGTTATGCTGCACTTAGATGGTAAAACTTTGCAATAGTACCATTTATTGATTAGAAATGTTGGGAGAATTAATCATTTACATTGGCATCAATGTTTGATTTTTATTGATCAAAGCATGTTTTGTCTGACTCTTGAAGCCTTAATTGCATATAGTCATGGGGAGTCTCAATTACATGAGTTACACGTTTTTGGCCTTTTATGCTCATATCTATGTATTTAGCCTTAAATTTGTAATGTTTGGTTAATCATAGTGAAACCATGCTTTCTATGTTTTAAATGTTATGTTTTGAGAAGCATGTTGTTAATTTGCAGCAAAAATGATCAAAAGGCGTATCTATGACCTCTTAGAGTCTTTGTATGAACTTAAGACTAAGTTGTAAGGCTATTTGAGTTGATTTTACTGTATTTTCACCAGTTTCGTGCCTTCGGTATCGGTACCGCCCATCCCGTACCGATACGGCCATCTACCAATATTGATACGGTTGAGATCGTACCGATACGCATAGTCAAAAAGGGACAAATTTGTCTCTTTTTGCCATGCCTTATACTTATTGGTTTATTTTCAGAAAATGACATGTTTAAATGTATTTCTTGTATATTTATTTATTTGAAATTCAATATTTCTCTTGAATTGTTGGACTAACAATTTTGTTAATGCTTGATTAAGGATGAGCATATTCTTTTTATTATTTCATGATTAATTTTTTTTTGGTCTACTCTTCATTGTTATCATGATTTAAAGTGATTTCAAATATTGTTTTGAATTATTTTTATATATATAAAAAAGGGAGGTATAGGTTTGAAAATTTTAATTTCAAAAAAGGAAAACGGAGAGCTTAAAAATATTTTCCCAAAATATTCTCTATTTTTTTCTAAAATTATTTTTTAAGGCGGAGTTTTCACAAAAACAATTTTCAAGTGGTTTCATTATATCAAAAAGGAGAGATTGTTGAGTTAAAATTTTGATATAACTTTTAAGAAAATATTTTTGGACTTAAACATATTTTAGAAATATTTAAAAGTCCATAAAACTTAAAAATATGTTTAAAATATTTTTGAATCTATTCTTATATCGAATATATCTTTTTAAAGTCAATTTTTAGCCGGTTATACAAGTTTTTAATGAAGGTTTCGAACCCCCTATAAGTGGTTTCGAAACTATTGAGGCAGTAAGGCCTGGAAACCAAACTTGAGAAACAGGTTTCTAAACCCCTATCAAGGTTTCGAAACCCCCTACTTGGTTTCTAAACCAGACCCCTATAACGGCTGTTTTTTTATTTAAAAAACCCCCAGGTTTTGAAACTTCTGTGTAGGTAAGCATTTAATGTTCAGTTGTAATGGATCTCAACGGCTAGTAGCGGTCAAGAACTCATTAGAGGACTTAAAAGGGACCTTCAAGCAGCCATGGAACAACAAGAAACCAACTACCAACATTCAATGTTAGAGGAAGTGTTTTAGTGCTCAATTTTGTCATATTTCTTTGTAGAACACACTTGTGAACTTAATTGTTATATTTGCTCAAGTGTTAGGTTTTGGGTGAGAGCTTAAAATTGCAAACATATTTGCCTTGTGAGGTTTTCCTAGTGCTTTGGGAGATTTGGGGTTGTGTAAAGGTTATCTCCTTGATCTTAGAAAAAAGGGAAAACAAATTAGTGAATTTGTGGAAAATTTTTATTGTGGATAGCTAAGGTAGTGGAGGTATAATTGGTTTAGAAGTCGAACCACTATAAATTATTGTGCTTTTTTATTTTCCAATTGCTTCCACCACAATCTCTCAAAGGCCAATTCACCCCTCTTGGCGATTTCGGTTGATCATTTGATTCCAACAAACTAAAACCTGAACTTTTTGTAAAAAAAATTATGTGGTAGCAGTAACTAAAACCTTAAAGTTTTCATGAGTAATTTAAAATAGATTTCAATGAGTTTAATTTTAATGTATATACTAATTACATATCTACATTAACAATTAATTATAAATATCTTTACATGTATAAAAATGTGTATTAGATTAATTAGTGATTTCAAATGAAATGTTCTGGTGTTAACGATGATATACAGATGATTTGGGAGAAGAAAATTGATTAAATTGTTATATTTTTAAATATGAAGGTTAAATTTAGTAAATGATATTGAATTAAGATTAAATTGATAGAATATATAAGTTTCGGGCTCTAAAACTGTCATTATACCAAGTCTTGTTAGATATTGTTGAGTTGTGTGGTGCTCGATTCGATCAACCAATGTTGCTCACCAAGTGGTGGAGAGGTGGATATTTGGGTGTTAGGGTTTAGGAAGCTAGAATGGAAATGGACACAATGATTTATAGTGGTTCAACCTTCTAACCAAGGTCTACATCCACTACCTTAGCTCCCCACTAAGGATTTCTCAATCAATCCACTATTGATTCGTCCCCTTTTCTAGGATTAGGAGGAAACCCTTACAACCGATCAAGCTTCTACCCAAAGCCTTGATCAAAACCCTCTTTTACAAAGAGACAATAAAAGGAAACTTAAAACCCTCTAATAGGTGTTTGTTTGCACAATTAAGCACTCACCCAAAACCTAAAACACTTAAGCAAATTTGACAATTTTGGCTCACTAGTGTTTGTCTATACAAAAAATGACAAATAAGCACTAAGACAATTTCTTGATCATTTGATGTTTGACAATATGAGCATTAGCCTTCTCTTGATGCTTGGAGGTCCCTTTTATACTCCCAAATGAGTTTGTAGCCGTTACTAGCCGTTGGGGATGATTTGGAGCCGTTGAGGACTTTATTTCCCTTCATAAATGATGTTCTGCAGCTAAGGGTATCGATACGCGTGGAACCGTATCGGTACTGCCTTCATGAGGAACTAGCCGTTAGGCTCTTGCCAGCCTAGGCGTATCGATACGCTTGAAGGCATATCGATACTGGTTCACATTTAAATGGCCGTTGGGAAATAGCCGTTGGGGTAGTTGAAATAGGATCGGTACGCTTACCTGGCGTATCGAAATGACCCCACTCCGTATCGATACGGCAAGGGCCTGTATCGATACGGGTTTTGACAGTGGCCAAACTGAGGCAAAAAGGTATCGGTACGGGGGTTTACCGTATCGATACTGGTACTCTGAAAACACAAGTTTGGCTATTAAAAACATGAAAAGTCTTTGCCAAAAACCTCTTAAAATACCTCAAACATAATTTCAAGTTGTTTGGACTTAAAAACAAGTTTTAAATTCTTTTCAAATTAGTCCAAAACATTTTTCAATTATTATATCAAAACATTAGTTCTACAATCTCCCCTTTTTGATATAATAAAACTAACTTGAAAAATTGTTTGGGATTCTCAACCTTTATCTTTAAAAATGTGAATAAGAGATTAAGGATATGAAATCAAATAAAGCTCCCCCCTTATTCATTTGAAAATTTAATTTTTCAAAATCATTTCTCTCCTTTTTGTTATATCAAAAAGAATTTAAAAATGACATTTAGCTCAAAATAACATAGGAGGCAAAAAAATG
This sequence comes from Hibiscus trionum, assembly GCA_030270665.1. Classification (NCBI taxonomy): domain Eukaryota; kingdom Viridiplantae; phylum Streptophyta; class Magnoliopsida; order Malvales; family Malvaceae; genus Hibiscus; species Hibiscus trionum. The sequence goes on from BSYR01000011.1 coordinate 23,068,895, forward strand.
ACATACTTAAAAATTTTGGTTTAAAATTGGCTCCCCCTTACTCAAAGCATCATTAAAAATATTAGTCCAACATTTATGATCATCTAGTTGAATAAACTAAAATTAAAACAAATTAATGCTAAAAACAACTAGATTTTTACCAACACTTGAACCCAAGGGAGGATGTGAAGCCTTCCTTCTTCAATTGTTCTTTCTTGTGTGCATGGAGCTCCCCCTTAATGTTTGACTTGTTGAACATCTTCATCACACCTAGCAATAGACAATCAAGTAATTTTTGGTATCCAAATTGCTTTGGATCCATGAACTTTAGTAGCACAAATTTTAGTCCCCTTTGGAATCCATTTTTCAATGTCATCCTTTTTAATTGAAGTACTAAGTCCTTTTGGGACCCAAACACTTCTAAAACATTTTCCTTTTACAAATCTAGGGGCACTAGATTGTCTAACATGAAAAATTTGATTTTCCAAAATTGTTTTTCTCTTCAAGCTCTTTGGAAATCAAATCTTTTTCCTTTTGAACTTTTTGAAGCAAATTTTGTAAATCAAAACATTTTAATTCAAACTCTTCGAGTTTTGCTTCAAGTTCAAGTTTGGTTTTAGAAAGCAAATCATTTTGAATTTTTAACTTTGAAATCAATTTATTGTTTGTAACCCCCTCGTCCCGGTCTGGCCAAATGACCGGTCCGAGTGGGCCACACGGGGAAAACCGAAGCGAAACCCGTTAAGGTTCCCCCTCGGTTAACAACCCTAATATTTTTTTCTTTTTATCTTGTCTAGAGGAGTATTAAATCCTAAGTGATCATACAGCGGAACAGCATACACGAGACAATCAAACGAACCCAAACCATCATTTAACAGCCCAATTTTAGACTTAAACTGCAGGCGGTATCGATACACTTAAGGGGTGTATCGATACCCCTTGACTAGGTCAACTGGACAGGGTCAACCCCTGGAGACCGTTTCGATACACCCAAGGAGTGTATCGATACCCTCCCCAACGGTTGACTTCACACGGTCAACGCTAAGAAGACCGTATCGATACACCTGAGGCCCGTATCGATACCGAAATGGACAGTAGTTCCAGTGACCAAAAAGGTATCGATACGCCCCCCTCGCGTATCGAAACACGAGGCCTGAGACAAGAAGGCTGTATCGATACGGGACCAACCGTATCGATACCTCTGCACTGCAAAAACTTCCAAACTTAACTAAAACGAACAAGACTCGGACCTAGATGCATTTTAGGACTTCCCTAGACCCAAGCAAGCATTCATACAACATTTACAGGTTATTATTTAGCCATACAAACACCCAACATGTACATACATCAAGGGAAACATGCAATTGAATCAAAGATGGCATTTAAGCGTCCAAAAACTCATACTTCAACATTCAAACATAAAGGCAACCTCAAAGGCATATAGCCAACATTCATGATAAGCAATTTAGACATGAATTACAATTCAAACATGGCATCGCAAGCCATACAAAAGCAAGATAACATGGAGTCTAAGCAAGCTCCTAAACAACCAACAACCATCCATCAAAATAACACATGTCTCATTGCTCAACTAATACATGTTCAACATTAAAAACTCATACTTGAAGTACTCAAGGCTAACAACCACACTTGGAGGCCCTCCACTTGCTCAAGCAACCCACGAACTAAGGATCTGCAATGTTGAACAAAGAGAGTGTAAGCAATGATGCTTAGTGAGGGTAAGCTCTTAAAAACAAACCTCAACATTGCAGGGTCCGAGCACGATCTAGCCAAGGCAAATCACATATTTACCAAGGATCCACAAACCACAAGATAAAGATGCATGAGCACTATTCAATATAAAAGCCATGATCATAAGCTCAATTCCACAATGCATGTAATCACATTTAAACATCCAATTTAATCTCATATATCTCAACACATTGATACATATATCAATCAACATTGGCACCTAGCTATGACCTGAATACGCGGATAAACACGTTAGAACTCACATCCAACAACCACATTACCTCACGGTGGGATTACACTCATCACCGGTCTCGCGGAGGGGATTCCACTCATCCTCACGCCCCGTCGATGGGATTCCACTCATCATCGACTATATTTAAATACAATTTTCGGGCGAACCCGTACTCCTCCTTGGTGACTCAACGCCACCAAGGCCACGCGCGACTTTTGACTCATGTGTACACACTAACATCCTAATGATCGATCATTTGTACTCAAGCATACTAGTGCAAACATTTTACTCATTCCACATTACTCATTTCAAATGATTATGTGCTTAGCACGTACTCACCATAAACCATCATCATGCATGTCTCAAGCATCTCAAATCATGCCTCATCTCACATGTATAACACAATATACATAAGCATTCATATCACATTCCATACGAGACATACACAACCACATATATGAGTTCATCCAAAGGCTCTAGATCAAGTTTAGGATTAGGCTACCACCCTAATCCTAACTCTAGGTGGGTCTACCAAGCCCAACCTAGTCCATATACTCGAACCAACCATTTTAAAACCAAGTAAAACAATTAACCACTCACCTAAGCTCCCAAGCTTAAAGACCAAGCAAGCGACAACCTTCAAATTCTCGGATTTACTTCTGATGCTTCACCGATGTCCAACCTCGATTCTAATCAATCCCAAACACAAACAAAACATCCACAATCAATAACTCATCGTCGGAACTAACCCGTATTAACGTTTTCAAGCAACCAACACTCAAAATTAAGCCCAAAATAGAATTCCCGAGCAACCCACAAAACCCACTGAAATCTTCCAATTCAAGCATCCAAACAACCATCAAATACACCCAAAGTGACCCTCATATATCATACTAGCACCAGCCCTCAAAAACCAACATAAAACCACCCCAAAAACCACTTTAAAACCCTCCAAAAAACCCCTTGAAACACAATTCTGGAAATCATTATAAAACCTTGTAAAAATTAGGTATGTTGGACCTTTTGGACAACAAATGACTCATCTAACATTACCAAATCAAAAGCTCAACTTAAAGCTAACAAAGTTAACATTTTTAATTCAAAACTCAAAAACCTCAAAATACAAAATCAAGGGTTTTAATGAAAACTAGAGGTATAGACATGTAGAGGAAAGTGAGGACAAGTTAGAAACGTTTTTACCTTTCAAAAATCACCAAGGATGAATGTGTATGGTGATGGAATAGTAGAGAGGGTGAGAGGGGTTCTATTTCACGTTGATGAAGAAGAAGATGAATAGGAGAGTTGGGTTTTCTCTTTTAATTGTTTTGTTTCATCTTAAAAGTCAAAAGGCCATTTTGCCCTTAATGAGGGGAGACATTTACAAGGATGGAAATCCATGAATATTGGGTTTAAATCAAAATAGGCCCAACACAATTTATTTTGAAAGCAAAAACCCGAACATTATTTTAATTATAAAACCGAGCCCAAATAATATTAAAATATTATTTTCATCTAACCCCTAAACCCGGGTGTTACATTGTTTTTCAAAATGTGGCTTTTAAAATCTAAAACCAAATCATCATAAGCATCTTGTAATTCATCAAAGGAATAAGAACATGAAGTAGATGAATTAGAAGTTACCCTTGAATCTTCTCCGATGGCCATAAGGCAAAGGTTGGCTTGTTCATCGTCGGTGGAGTCCTCATCACTCCAAGTAGCCACATGTGCCTTTTTCTTATGGCTTGAAGTGCTTGTCCTCTCCTTTCTTTTAGGTTCTCGTTCAAGCTCTCTCAAGGCTTTCTTCATGAACGGGGCACACGTCTTGAAGAGATGAACTATCTCTTCATCCTCATCCTCCTCTTCACTTGAGTAGACATGATGGCAAGTGGATGACTTGAGAGCCATGGCACTAGCATTGATGCCAAGCCCTTTGATTTTCTTCTCTCCCATAGCTCTAATTTCTTCCCTCTTCTTCTCATCCTCTTTATTCTTCTTCATGATTTGATGAGTAAGGAGTGACCCCATGAGTTCATCAAGCTTCAAAGTCTTCAAATTTTTGGCTTCGATGATGGCGGTCCTCTTTGAGTCTCATGACTCGGGAAGTGAGTAGATGAGCTTTCGGACAAGCTTTTCTTCCGGGATGGCTTCTCCATAACCTTTAAGACCATTAGTGATGGTGGAGAACCTATCAAACATCTTCTCGATGTTCTCTTCCGGATCCATCTTGAAGTTTTCATACTCTAAGGTTAGGAGCCCAATCTTGGTCTCCTTGACTTCATCGGTCCCCTCGTGTGTGACTTCAAGCTTGTCCCATACCTCCTTGGCACTCTCACAAGAAGACATCTTCTCATAGATGGTTGGGCCAAAAGCATAAAACAAGATGTGCAAGGCTTTGCAATTAAGCTCCATCTTCTTGTGATCGTCGGCACTCCACTCCGCTTTGCTTCTTTGAGGCACAAACGGACCATCTTCAACTATATCCCATAGCTTGTAATCTCTAGATTTGATGAAGAACTTCATCTTTGTCTTCCAATGGGCATAGTGGGTTCCGTCAAAGAAAGGCGGTTTGTCGATAGATTGTGCCATTTGAGCCGGTTGATGAACTAGTGATCGAGCTTGTCGGATCTTCTCAATAGGATGTGAATCCTCTTTGATTGAGCCAAGCTCTGATACCAATTGTTTAGTTGTGTGGTGCTCGATTCGATCAACCAATGTTGCTCACCAAGTGGTGGAGAGGTGGATATTTGGGTGTTAGGGTTTAGGAAGCTAGAATGGAAATGGACACAATGATTTATAGTGGTTCAACCTTCTAACCAAGGTCTACATCCACTACCTTAGCTCCCCACTAAGGATTTCTCAATCAATCCACTATTGATTCGTCCCCTTTTCTAGGATTAGGAGGAAACCCTTACAACCGATTAAGCTTCTACCCAAAGCCTTGATCAAAACCCTCTTTTACAAAGAGACAATAAAAGCAAACTTAAAACCCTCTAATAGGTGTTTGTTTGCACAATTAAGCACTCACCCAAAACCTAAAACACTTGAGCAAATTTGACAATTTTGGCTCACTAGTGTTTGTCTATACAAGAAATGACAAATAAGCACTAAGACAATTTCTTGATCATTTGATGTTTGACAATATGAGCATTAGCCTTCTCTTGATGCTTGGAGGTCCCTTTTATACTCCCAAATGAGTTTGTAGCCGTTACTAGCCGTTGGGGATGATTTGGAGCCGTTGAGGACTTTATTTCCCTTCATAAATGCTGTTCTGCAGCTAAGGGTATCGATACGCGTGGAACCGTATCGGTACTGCCTTCATGAGGAACTAGCCGTTGGGCTCTTGCCAGCCTAGGCGTATCGATACGCTTGAGGGCATATCGGTACTGGTTCACATTTAAATGGCCGTTGGGAAATAGCCGTTGGGGTAGTTGAAATGGGATCGGTACGCTTACCTGGCGTATCGAAACGACCCCACTCCGTATCGATACGGCAAGGGCATGTATCGATACAGGTTTTGACAGTGGCCAAACTGAGGCAAAAAGGTATCGGTACGGGGGTTTACCGTATCGATACTGGTACTCTGAAAACACAAGTTTGGCTATTAAAAACATGAAAAGTCTTTGCCAAAAACCTCTTAAAATACCTCAAACATAATTTCAAGTTGTTTGGACTTAAAAACAAGTTTTAAATTCTTTTCAAATTAGTCCAAAACATTTTTCAATTATTATATCAAAACATTAGTTCTACAGATATGCATTTATATTTTAACGGAAGAGTTACTCGATTGTACCCAATTTTAGTTGAGTGGTCTGCTTGTAACTCCAATAATAATTGAGTGACCTCCAATGTATTTTTTGACAACATTTAACGTCTGTTTGCATTTAAACGTGGAGTAAACTAATTGTAACTAGAATATTAATTGAATGGTCTAAATGTAAGCTTACTAATAATTCAGTGACTTTTACCCTAAGTGTAATTACACCAATTGTAAAACAATTCGAAAAATTCTAAACTAAAAAAAGTCTAAGAATCCGCTCCATCAAGTGTGATTGCCACCTCTAATTAGAACATAGCTTGCTAGCCCATATATAAAAATAAGTAATAGCTTGGAAATTAGGTACTTAAAAGGAGATAAAGTGGAAAAGGAAAATAAGACAACATGATTAAGAAAAAAATGACATTTGAGTGAAACGTTAATGAACCAAAGACTAGAGAGTATCAGTTGGTCTGTTTGTCGGGAGGAGCTTTTGTTCACATGATATTTTCTAAAACCATATTAATCAGTCTCTTGCTGTGTCTCATGTGCTTCTTCCTTCAATATTACTTTAGTTCAATGTATCTATGTTCTTAGTTACACCATTCGATTTGACTGTCCCTTTATAATACTATTTTTAATTGCTTTACATTTTATATAAAGCTTTTCGAGAATTTAATGTCACTTAAGTCGGTGATATAAATTTTATTTGACAAAAATATTGTTATAAAAATAAAGCTAAAGAATCGTTTTATACTTAAAAGTCTCAATTACATAGTTTAAAAATAGAATTTAGAAATCCAAATAGCATAATTCACATATAAACTTATAATTTCAAAAAATATATATAATTAAGGAAATATAGTCCACTAAGATTTTTTAATTTACTTTGAGACCAAGTTTATCTTCTACTCATTTTATGTGATTTCGAATCTTAACATTTGCATTAAAAATATAAATATAACTCTATTATACCAAAAAAAATATTCAATTGATGCTCAATGTCCTAACACCCCTAATTATTGGTGGAGTATTAAAAGTCAGGATAAAAATTGTATGTCCCTTAATTATACACCTTTTGGTGCCCCACTTAAAAATAGATTTGGGGTTTAAGATTTAAGATTTAAGATTTATGGTTATGGTTTAGGAAATAAGGGGTAGGGTTTATTTTTTTAGAGTTTAGGGTTTAGATTATAAAATTTAAGGTTAAACTTTAGAAGGAAAAGATTTTTGTTCTAAAAGTTATATATATATATATATATAAATTTTTAGTCATGCATGTGAAGCTCAAGTAATGATTTTTATTTATTTTATTTAAAATTTTATAAAGATATGAAAAGACAAATGTACCCTAAAGTAATAATTGTTATAGTTCAAAGGTAAAGTTTGTTTTTAATTTCCATAAGTTGGTGTTTAAGTTGATTCGTAACACTAAACTCAATCGCATTTTAATAAGCTACATAGATATGAACCCAACAAGTGTTCTAGTGAAAAAGCGGATGATATTCATCTTATGAGACACGAGTTCAATTCGCTTTGTCTACAAAGTATATGTGCATTGTTAAATGGTTAAGAATATGTATGAACAGATATTATCTTGTAATCACCTTTAGGTCATTAAAAAAATTACAATATATATATTTCATTTAGAACCTGTTTTTATCACCTACCAATTGTTTAGTAAGAATAGGAGTTAGATCCTCAAACAATATCCATAATGTGAATATTGATATTGTTTTTTAAAAATAAGATTAACCATGTATTAATCAAGAAACCATCGGTTAAAACATCATCCGAAATACAATCTAAAAAATTAAACACAAACCAAACTAGATGATTACAAGAGAGTGCCAAATGTGCTAGTTTATGGGCTATCCCATTTGCAAATATTGATGTTGTAAATAAAAAAAAATTGAGTTGAAAAAGTTTTTTTTAGTAATATAACCCTACAATATCAATTTAAATTAATTGATCGATGAATTAAATATCAGTAATTACACTATAAAAACATATTCATTTACGTAGTGAATAGAGATGAACCCATGTGGGTCATGAAAGGGCTCTTGCCCCGTGCAAAAGAAAATTATTTTTTACCTTTGTTTTGTATATTTTCTTTAAATATATATATATATATATTAATTATGAATTTGTCTCTTTCAAGTTTTAACGTATATAGTTTTTTTTTTCAATCATAGTTCGTCCCTGATAGTAGATGTGTGTACATATTATGTTGGTAAAAAAAATAAAAACACTAAAAACAACTGTATAACGTATAATATTAAGAAATGTTAGGAGACATTATTATCTTATTATAATATGGTTGCTTTATGGAGTTATAGGCTCTGATTAAGATTTATTTAATATATTTTATTTAAAATACATTACTTTTGATGTACATAAAAAACAATTCATTACTGATATTTGGTTTGTGAAATCTAAGATTAAATCATATTATCGTATTTGGATGAAACATATTTTCTTAATCTGGTGATATAATTATCAATTTTTTGGGAAATCTTAGATTACATTGGTAATGCGAGGTCTTTGATAATTTTACCCTATTATTAATTCATTTTACTTGAATCAAAATAAAATAATAACTAAATGAATTATATTCTTAAACTCTTTAATATATTATTCAAATAACATTTCAATTATACATGCTATAAGTTGAGTAATGTTTTGTCTATGTACATTTATCGAAATATTGCTTTATAACAATTTTATCATTCTATTTCTTTGTCACTTCGATCATAAGTGAAGCTTGAACTACTTATTGTTCAATCTAATTTTATTTAGTTTATTTGAGAAATGAATTATCAAATTAATTTACAAGAGAAAACGCGTTTATTTTCCATTACAATGGAATATTACAAATTTCAACTTTTGTGTAATGAATAACTAAAAACAAAAAAAAACAAAATTTGTGAAGATTATTTTGTAAAATGTGCTTTTAGATGATTTTACATTTTATTAATCAAACAAGAAAACGTTTTGTTTTAATCAAATGAATCAACATGTTAACACACTAAATAATCTTACATACCATTACCAATAATCCTTGCGGAAAATAATGTTAGATTATATAAACTAAATGCCTCTAATTATTAATTTATGCCACTAAAGGTCGATTAACATTTCACTTATATTTTATCTTATTTGTGAAGTCATTTGGCATAGATATCAGTTCACTACATCAGAAAACAATATTTTAAAAAGAAAATCGTTTAGTATTTAATCTGGTATGATACTATATCCATAAAAAATATTTTAATCAAACCCCATCAAATAATCCAAGAACTTAAAGGAACTAAAATATGGAAGTAATCAATTTGCCTTTTGATAGATAGCTATAAAAAGCCAACACACTTAACTTTGTCCCTTACCAACTAATCATGTTTTGTCCTAATTGAGTAATTGTCTGCTAATTACGGTACCTCTATGTGTTTTAATATCAATTAATTTGTCTTTTTTTTATAAAGTAATCCTTCTTGTTTAAGTTCCTAATGATTTTTTAATGCGTCATCAGCATTTTGTTAACTTTTGATCTCGCGCTGTGGCTTGTTTATCAAGGAGATGAGCATATATATATATATATATATATATATATATATATATATATATATATATATATGGGTTAGGATCAACTTACACTATGTAAAACTCTTTAAGTTTTACACCTTTTTTGGATCGTTGGATGGGGAAAATGGATGGTTGAGATTAACTCCGTGTTTTTAATTCACAAGTGATAATCTTCACATATTTTACTGTTAATCTCATCCATCCGTTTCACTCATCCAACGATCAAAAAAAGGTGTAAAACTTAAAGAGTTTTACACAGTGTAATTTGATCATATCCCTATATATATAGTTAATATCTACTTATACAATGTAAAAGTTTATATGCTCCACACATTTTTTGGATCGTTGGATAGGGGAAATGGATGACTGAGATTAACTCCTTACTTTCTTTCCAAGTGATAATATTTACATATTTTACTGTTAATCTCAGTCATCCGTTTCACCCATCCAATGGTCCAAAATAGATGAAAAAGCAATTGAATTTTACACTGTGTAAGTGGATCCTAATTCATATGTATGTGAGGGGGGGGGAGAGGGAGAGAGAGAGTATGTGTGTATGTATAGGATAAGATCTTGTTACACAATGTAAAATTTTTTAAGTTTTATATGATTTTTGAATCGTTGATGAGTGTAACTGATAACTAAGATTAACAGTAAAATATGTAAAGATTATCGCTTGGGAAAAAAAAAGCAAAGAATTAATCTCAATCATCCATTTTTTTCATCCAACGATTCAAAAAAACATTAAAACTTAAAAACTTTTACCCTTTAAAATCGATGTTCTTTATTTTAACTTGGTTGTTTTATTTTTCTCAAACTTTGATTAGTGTCTTCGGCCTCGGATTCTGGTTTTGTCAATGTTTTTACAAACACTAACTTTTGTCGCTGTTTTTGCTTTGTCATCTTTTAAAGCCTCTTTTACTTTCACTAAGAACAACTATTAATGTTTAACACAGTAAAAAGAAAGCCTGAAATTTAGGTTTAAGAAAGCTCAAAGCCCTAAAATTTTTGGGAAAAAATTAATTAAAATTTTAATTTTTTAAATTAATAAATTGGTTTAATTAGATCTTTTTGACTAATTTTGATCATCTATTTTTGTCGATTTTTTTTTAAAAATTACTATTATCTGACATACTACAATTTTATCATGTGATATTTATATATATTTTTTTAAAAAACTGTTTTTATAAAATTTTTAAAATTTTTAAAACTTTTAAAGAAAATAACACTTTACACCAACTGATCCGAAAAAAAAAACTGTTAGACATAGCAATCAATATCGGTCAAATGAGTGAATTGGAAAAATTTTAAAATATACTGGCTTAATTGGTTGAAAAAAAAAAATCAAGGGCTTTCATTAATTTTTTTTAGTTCAAGGGCTTATGATACCCTTAAGCCTAAAAATTTAATCAATCTTTCATCACAAAAAACAACAGGAAAACATAACACTGTTATGCTCATGTTCTAAGTTCTAACAACAATTTGCTTCTCATAGTCTTATATAGCTGGGAGAAAAAAGCAACCCAATAAATAACTGAATTTATCTACAAGGGTTGATTAAAATTACAAATGAGCTAAACTCAAGTCAAATCTATTTGAGTCTAGCTTTCAGAAAGATTTTTAAAAAATGGATACAACTATTTCGGGTGTTGGTATAAATATCAACGCACTACATCTACGAATTGTGTTAGCAGGCCCGACCGACCACGAAAAACCTCCATTATACATTATGAGATCTCTATTGCCTTCTCGTAACATAACTAGTGAAATCCATTCCAGGGCAGGCAACTTGGAGGGTATTCAGATTAACTAACCTTGGTCACCCGCTCCAAGAAAGATACACAGCCACTTGTTGCAGACCACCGTGATGAAACCACAGGTTCTCAAATTCTGAACTGTGCACGAGTATCAAGCATGCGGCTCTGAGCAAGCCATGGCAGTTGATGCTTTCACATCTCGAGATCACTTGCCAGCCTACTCAAGATCAACAAAGTATATCTGGGAAACCGGCTAGTATTTTCACACGGGCACTGGTAAACCATAATTGAGGAAGGATCTAATTCTTCCATCCAAACCAGCTGTCACTATAACAAGACCCCATGCATGGGATTTAAATGTATTCTGGCAAGAAGATTTCAGAAACTTGTGCTGGGACTTATGCATTGCAGATGACACAGTCGATGGGCTGGATGGAGGAAGTGTTTCCTCTGGCCAAGTTGCAGATTCCTTCGGAAAAGACTCCAAAAAGTACTCATGGCTCAAAGAGAAATGCAAAGGCGAGGAAAATTGAAGGTTATCTGGTAAATTTTCATTCAATACTTCAAATTGCCTTCCATTTTCTGCATTCTCACATTTCATGCCACACCATGGGATTGCAATGGATGCATTGGCAAAGAATCGCTCAAAAGATCTTACATCTTTAGCACGAGTACGTGATTGTTCATCCTGGTCAACACAATTCCATATATATACATTTGCATCCTCACAAGCTGAGACAATATGCTTCCCATCAGCAGTTAATGATGTGAATGCCTGGTTACCGCCGTTACCTGCTCCTGCAGAGTTAGAAAAAAAGCATGAATTAGGAGGGAACACAAAAATTGAATAAATGTAAGAAACTGAAGTTTACAATTCCAGGTTTGATGATTTGCAACAAACCATTATTATACGGTTGAAGGTTTAGAAAACAAGATGATTATACCCTTGTATTTGCAGATCACATTGAGTCCTTGAAGAATTCTGACTTGAGAATCAGCACAAGTAACCATTACTTTGCTTGAATCTTGTGGCAAAAACTGCGGCGAATGATATATATGAGCTAAAACTGCACATTTCAGCTATTAAGAGACAAGCCTATACTATAGTGACCCAAAGCAGGGATAAGAATTACTACCTGCAAGCCAGTTATCCTTCTGCAAGGTGACCTCTTTTTCCCGGTTAATAATATATGAGCATCCAGTTGCAAACGATTATCTGAAAGAAACAACACAAAAGTTGGTTTGTTTAAGAATCAACCCAACTATAAATGCAGCTTCATGAGAGAAACATGTTTCTAGGCCTATGTCAACCGTAAAAAATCTTTTCTACGACATGTTAAAGAAACAGATCAAAATGTTCCTCTTAATAACAGTAATCATCAATAGGCCCCCCAACTATGTATATCACTGTGAATAAACATGAATCCCTTTCAGTGTGAACATACCTGCCACATTGTAAAATCGGCAGCTGCCTGTCATTGAGCCAACAATTCCTCCCTGCATAAATTAGAAGGAAATGATTTACAACAAATTTAAAACTCCTCAACCATAAGATGTAGTCCCCTAGGGGATAAAGGAGCATGAAAATCAACAAACCTGTCCATCCGGACGGTAACAAACTGCAGTAACTATATCTCCTACATCACTCCAGTCAACAACCTGGCAGCTAGAAATTGCCCAAATACGCACTTTTCCATCAATTGAACCACTAATGAAGTAATTTTCATCCACAGGGTTAAACTGAACACATGTCACTGCAGCATATAAAGAGAGGTAATCCTTATCAGGAACAAGGACAATATCACTCCCAAAATACAACAAAATTTACTGATAATTCAATTAGTTAATTACATGTTAAATAATGCACGCACACAGACAGATAGAGAATCAGCCAGAAGCGCACCATAATTACTATGAGAAAACACTCTTAGGCAATGGTCAGATCCAACTTGCCACATACGAACAGTTTTATCAACAGAGGCAGACAGCAGAAACTGCAACATGAACACACAAGTGAGACACATTAAAGGAGAATCTTAGATGAAGGTTTTTCTTCTACCTTCTCTTATTTGGTGGTGATTATGAAAAACATAGACATAAATAAGTTGACTTACATTTTTCTTTGACCATGAGAGATCCAGGATATCACCATTATGCCCATGGAACTCATGTAATGGTTTCTCCAATATTCGGAAAACTTTGGGAGGGAAGATTACACATGCTGAATCAGAAGTTTTTCTCATGCTCCTTAAATTGCCACCTTTCTCCTTATCTACAAAGAGGGGTTTCAATTCAGAAAGATGATTCACTGTGAAGTATATGCAGGAAGGATCTATTTCTGGAATGTCATGGTTGTTGCATCTCTGATCTTCCACCACTTGCCAGACTCTCACAACACCATCTTCACCAGCACTCGCCAGGTATTTCCCATCGGGACTGAACTTCATTGTCAAAATTGTACCTTCATGGGCCTGGATATCTTGTCCTTTATAGAGTGCGGAAAGTTCCTTTGTTTTCTTCCTGCTTTGGTGGACCTTAACTCTCTGAACCTTAGTACCCAAAATTGAATCATCTTCATCCCGTCCCAATTGATTATCTTCAACTTGTGTATCCGCCATACAAGATATTGAACGCAATCTACTCAACCACCTGTCCTTAACTCTCTTTGCTATTCTCTCTAATTTATTCTGCTTCTCAACTTCATTCTCCCTAAATTGTAGAACAGAGGGCGATGTCACACTAGAGCTCTCGGATTTCTTGTTGGTTACCAATTGTTCATCACTCGTTTCCCAACCCTCACTCGCCTTCTCATCCTTGTGCACTTCATGAACATCGAATGAAGCACCCTTATTTCCTTCTCTGCACACAAAATTATCTCCTGAACTTGATTGCCCAAACAAATCAAAATTATCATTCGACCAACAGGACATGGAAGACCGACTAGAAGAAAACTCCTCTTCAAAGCCAGATGTTCTCAAAACAGCATCACTAGTTTCCATTACCCTATAGAATTCCCCTTCCATACAAGGTGCGTCTACTGAATTCTCCGGCGAAACTCGACCTAAACTCAATCCCATCCAATCCAAGAATTTATTACGCCGTTCCTCGACACTTTGTGGGCTATTAATCCATACATCATATTGGAAACTACTCATAGTCACAGACGAATTATGAAAACCAGAATCTGAGTGGTGTATCTCTGTGTAATTAGAATTTAAAGCAGGCATTGTCCAAATGTGCTCATGAGCGTCAAAAAATGAACATTCTTCGTCTTCTCTTAAGCTACCCATTATTCTTTGAGTTCAACCCATGAAACTCTCCACAAACAAAAAGAAAAACAAAACTTTTTTAAGCCCTAGGCAATGTGGCAGATTCTAAATTCCTTCCACACAAGCAACCCCAGAAGAAAAACGCTGAGAAAAATTGGGAAAAAAAAAAACAAATGAAAACAAGAAACACAAAACACGAGATCAGTTAACAAAACCAAGAATAATTAAATAAAACAAAGAATTGATAACTAAACCAAAAAAACAAAAACCCAAGAGATCCAACATGGATCCCAATCAAAACCCATTGAACCTGACCCTTTCCAATGGGGAAAAAAATCCAATCTTTAATATACAAAGGAAAGCTTTTTTAGAACCAAAATGAGGGGACAAAACAGTTTTCGGCACACTGAAATATAAATGAAGATGGTAAGATAAAAGAAGAAGAAAATATGAGTGATGAATTAGATAGAGGTTGAAGGAATATAAAATAGGCTTACATGGGGATTGGGCTTGTTTTTCTATGAGATTTCTTCGAAACTGAAGGTGGCATAGATCGAAGCATCCATTAAAAACGTTTTTGGAGCACTCTCTTTTCCTTGGGGAAGCAAAGCCAACACCGGACAGGAACTTGAATATAAATAAAAATATGAAAAGTATACAGTTAAAATTTAATATGATAATGATAATAAAACCCCGAAGGTAAGGGTAAAACAGGAAAAATAATATTAACCTTGATATTGGTGAACGATTGGACCGAGAAACGAGATTTAAAAGGATGTGTTTGTGACTTTCTGTTCGTGTTGTTAATATTATTATTCGTCAACCATTATTTAACTATTACTACTACTTAATTTGTAAATATATTTTGGTTTTATTATAAAATATATTTAAATTATATATTTTTTTGAAGTGTTCATAGTTTTTTTTTCAAAGTACATATTTAATGTTTTATCTCGTTATCATATAAGGTCAATTTGATATTAAAAAAATCAACACCCAATAATTACTTGTGATACGGTTTTAATTTTTAATTTCTTTTAATTTTAAAAATTAAAAATTTCTTGTATTTTCAATAAAATTTCTAACATTTTCTAATTACTCACAAAATCCCTAAATTCATAAAACATTTAAAATTTCAAAATTTCTAAATCAATCATTTATCGTCATCAATTATTATGTTGTCGTAACTGTAATAAAGTTTTTTCTTCTCGTAACAAGATATATGATGTCGTTCATTGATTTCTAGTAATAGAAGAGTAGAGTATTTTGTAGAAAAGTCTAGTGATAGAAAGGGTGGATGGTGATGGTTGATTCCACGGCGATAGTGGATGAATTTAAAGATTTAAGGTTTTTGAAATTATAGATTCTAAGGGTTTTTAAATTAATTTTTTGAAATATAAAATTTATTTTTTAATCAAATGACATTAAAACTTAAGTTAGGTATCATACATTCATTGAATACTTATTTTATAATAAAATAATAAAATAAACTAAATAAAATGTTAAACAATTACTTTAATAAGAAAAACTTTATGTATCTAAACAAATAGAGATATAATTTAAATACTTATTTTATAATAAAGCCATGTTTTTAAAGTAAATATTATTCTTATATAATTGATTTATGATTCAACGCATAGTTTTTCACGAGAAGAAATACAAAACCATGGAACTTGAATAAAATTCGGCTGAATTCAAAAAATATATATATATTTTTTTAATTTTGATTTATTCAAGTCAAATTGAATAATTATTAAAAATTTTATTTTGATGTCAACTTCTAAATTTTAGAAGTCGAAAAATTAAATTTTACAGTTTTGTGATTTAGTCCATAGTTTTTTTTTTCTTCAATTCATCTTTCATTTTAAGTGAATTTCTGACTAAATTTGAACCGCATATTCTTAAACCAATGTATAATATCTATTTAGCTTTAATTCATGTTTTTTTAAATTTTTTCTCCTCTTTTTACAACTTAGTCCTTAATTTTGTATGGTTTTCTTATTTCTTCCATTCCTCCTTTTGTTTTTATCCATTTTTTTACCAATTTTGAACCACATGCTCTTAAACCACCGTAAAATACATATTTAGCTCATTTTCATATTTTTAAAATAAATTTCCTATTTTATAATTTAGCCCTCAACTTTGTACGATTTATTCATTTCTTCAATTCGTCATTCGTTTCATGTCTAATTTTGATCAAATTTAAACCACATGTTGCACCACCATTATATAATATTTATGTAACTTCAATATATTTTTTAACAAGAAAACATTCTTTTTTTTAATTTAGTCCCTTAATTTTTCATTTTATTAAATAACAACATTACAAATCTTGCTTACACATGTGAAAAAGATATGAAGAAACATATATGTATGTTTTATATTATTAGATAAAGTTGTTTAAATTAGAATCAATATGTACTATAACCTTATAAATAATTACAGTTAAATTTATACAGAAACTCGACAACTCGACTTGAATTTTATAAAATTGACTCGAATAAAAAATTCAAATAAAGTTTAAGACAAAAAATAAGACTTATCAACTCGAATACCCCTAGAATTAAATCATCAACCACTCTCATGCTAATTATTAAAGTTTTAAACTTAATATATTATTTCCTTTAATACATTAATTATTAAAATTGATCCAAATATGAAGTATAAGTTTACATGAAATTTATTAATGCAAAAACATTTAAAATTTCGGAAAAGGAAAATGAGATCATCGATTTGTAATGTTGAACGAGTTCAAGTTGGGAATATTCAAGTTTCTACTAATGAGTCAAATGCCAAACATTTGAACTTGCGTTTGTGACACAGATTGTCCATACGCGTCGTAAACCTGTGCATAGAAAAATAATTTAATAAAAATGTTACAAAGAATTAATTAATTAATTAGTTAACGTCGTTTTTTTTACATTTTTCAGTATGTTGTCTAGTGTTCTTTTTACTTGGTTTTGTAGATGGGTTACATAATAATATTTGTGTTTAATTTTTTTAAAATTTTAAATATATAAATTCAACATCATTTTATATTACTTGTGAATTTATTTTCCTACCAACAATGTTTCAAATAATGATTATTTTTAAAATTTCTTTTAACATTTCATCTTTTACATAAAAAACCTTAAAAATTATTACATAACATATTATCTTTTTTATGATGCTAAACTAGATTTAGATCAGTCGTAATGATGATATTTAAATTGTTCAAATGTATTTTAGTTTGTATGTTTGATTGTTTAGTAATTGAATGGTATATAATGTTAATGATCGATTATGTTTATTATTTTTTAATATAATTATATCTATTTCAAAGAATTTAAAAAATAAAAAAGAATGATATAATGTGTATGATTAAAAAAACATATTAGACGACTGCTTCCAAACTTCAATTCAAAAAAGTGGAAATAAATAAAGTGAAAAAATGAAAAGGTGGTGATAATGGGGCGGTCCATAGTCAGAGAGGTGTCTCTGCCGTGCCCGATCGCTAAACATTCATCCATTAATATTTTTTTCCTCTTCAATTTGTCCCAATTTGATGTTGTTTAATTTTAGGTGACCAATCTCACCCTTCTTTTCCTAGTTCAACAAACACCATTACCTGTGAACAAGGGTATTTCTGTCCTACGCATTTTAATGAATAGAACTTAAATAACTTTTATTCATTAAAATAATTCAAATTTTTATTTCATTGCTTAAATTAAAATACTTCAAAAAACCCTAGTATGATTGGAGTTTTCGACTCGCCCACCGCCGCCCCTGCAAATCCACGTAAACACCGCCGCCTGGAAGAGAAACCACCGGATGAAGGCAGCCCGGGTGCCAGATCGGAGGGTTTCGGGATACCCTCTTACAAGGACTCTTTGCTGCATGGAGTGTCTACGGACCCGTCTGAAGATGAGGAAATCTTGGACGATGAAGACTTTGAACTTGAAGAAGGAGACGTTACTCGTACTGTTGTCGATGGCCTCGTCGCCATTGATTTCTCTGACCGTGTACAAGAATTAACGGAGAAAAGCTTTGCGCACACGGTTATTCTAAAACTTCTCGGGCGCCGAATTGGATACACAACCCTACGAAATAAGCTTTATGAATTATGGAAACCCAAGCAATCCTTCAAACTAATGGACATCGACAATGACTATTATCTCGCGACCTTCCGGCTGAATTCTGATTTCCTCCATGTTCTCACTGCTGGCCCATGGGTTGTTTATGGGCACTACCTTACTGTTGAGCCATGGTCAACAGATTTCTGCACGTCGCAACCCCACCCATTCACGATATGGTCATGGATCCGCTTACCTGGACTGCCCGCAACGCTATATAAGAAAAGCCTCATCACAGCAATTGGTGAATGCATCGGACCAGTTAAACGTATCGACTATCAAACTGAGCATGGTCAGCGTGGCCGCTTTGCCCGCATGGCCGTCCAAATTGACCTACGGAAGCCTCTCATATCAAAGATTTTAATCAATGGGAATATGCAACTTGTCGAGTATGAAGCCCTCCCGATTATTTGCTTCGAATGTGGCCGATACGGCCATCTCAAAGAATCATGCCCTGATGCCAAGAAGTCTGATGCTCCTGTACCGCCCATGGCACAAGCACAGGCAACGTCTGATACTAACCCTGGCGTTTCGACCCCACCTGCCCCATCTGGTGCAGTCACATCAGAGCCCTCTCAGTTCGGACCGTGGATGATGGTCGAACGTCGGCAACGTAAGCCTATCAAGAAAACTACGGGTGCAGCGGAACAGCTATGGTCTGGGGCTTTCCAGGCGTCGAGGTTCAACCCAATCTATGAAACTGAGTCTGCTGGGGCTCCTGCTGACACCACTGCTCCTCCCCCAGTAAACTTACGTCCTTCTGGTGCAATAATGAAAACACAAGCAAACCCATCCAAGGCACGACCTAAGGGCAAAGGAAAGCAGCCGGCGATTCCACGTCCTACCCCAGGCCTCTCAGTACGTAAGCCGTTAACCCTAGCTGATATCCCGATAGTTCGGAACCAACACCGCGCAAGTACGTCGAAAACTACTCATGCAACCCCTCCATGCAACCTGGATAGTTTAAAGCATACTGTGGTGGTTCTCGATGAAAACTCTGACCCTAATATGGCACACACGGTGGTTCCTCAACCTGGCGATACCATTGACCCAGGTATTGAAGTTGCAAAACGGGATTTTGGTCTCGCCACTGATAAGCCGATTGAGATTGAGATGGCTCAAACGCCGGACGGGCAACCTGATGCAAATAATCAACCGCTTGTTGGTGAACAAGTGGTGGAGATGCTGGAGTAACCCAAGTTTTGGTACCTTTCACCTTAGTCTATCTTTTTTATGGATTGTACAATCTTCAGTTGGAATGTTCAAGGCTGTGGGGATAGACGCTTTCTCCCTGCAGCCAAACAATTTTTAAGAGACCACAAGCCTGATATTGTTGTCTTTGTTGAACCAAGAGTGAGTGGCATCCGAGCAAATTCTGTAATTGCAGCTTTGGGGTTTCCACACTCGCACAGGGTCGAGGCAATTGGTTTCATGGGTGGCATATGGCTAGCTTGGTGGGACACAGTGTCCGTGGATATTCTCTCAAATAATTTTCAGTACATTCATTGCCGAGTAACAGTTAAACGATCGGGGAACTCCTTTCTTGCTTCTGCTGTTTATGCGAGCCCTCATTCAAGCTCTCGCAAATCCTTGTGGACCAATCTGAGTCACCTTGCTAAAGCGATACGTGAGCCTTGGATCCTTTTCGGTGACTTCAATGCCACTTTGCATGATTCTGAAAGAATGGGATGTGCTGCATCCAGCAAACCAAGCAAAGACTTCCAAGGATTGCTCTTTGACCACTGTCTCCGGGATATGGGTTTCTCAGGGCCGGCCTTCACCTGGTCTAGAGGTAATGCCTCGGTGCGATTGGACCGTTTCTTGTGTAATAGCTACTGGGACTCCTCCTTCCCAGAGTCAAACGTCCAGCATCTTCTCCGTCTTCGCTCTGATCATAGACCTATACTTTTGTTCGTCGGATCTACCTGTCGACGATCACGCCAAACGGCTTTCCGTTACTTGTCTGGTTGGCAATTGCATCCTGATTTTTCATGCATGGTCCAGGAAAATTGGAGAAGCAGTGATTCTCTAACGTCCACTATTTCAAACTTCATAAAAGCTGCAGACACGTGGAACAAAACTATCTTCGGTTATATTGGGGTAAGGAAAAAACATCTTATGGCTCGTATTTGTGGTATCCAGCGTGCCCTCAGTACACGCTCATCTTCTTTCTTAAGACACCTTGAATCGGATTTACTGCTGGAGCTGGAACATCTTTTGGACCAAGAAAAGCTCCTTTGGAAACAAAAATCAAGGACTGATTGGATTATTCAAGGCGACAGAAACACATCTTACTTTCACCGCAAGGCAATTAGACGAAAGCAGAAAAATCGGATTACATCCTTACGAATCTCGGATGGATCTTGGTGTGAGGATGAGTCGACTTTGCAAGGGGAGGCAGTCAAGTTCTTTTCAGCTCTATTTACTGCGGACCCGCCCCCTCCAGACCCTTTTCCGGTAACCTCTACCTTCCCGGAGGGGCCACAAGACCTCCTGCAACATTTGGATGATGTTCCATCGTCTGCTGAAATCTTTGAAGCCCTCCGCGAGATGGCCCCGCTCAAGTCCCCCGGATGGGATGGGCTTCATGCACAGTTTTATCAGCACAATTGGTCCACTGTTGGTCCCATAATCTGTGATATGATCAAAGGCATCTTCATGGGAAACACGCTGGAGCAAGATCTCAACCGCACCATCTTAGTTCTTCTGCCCAAAAAAGATTCCCCGGAAACTTTTGCGGACTTCCGGCCAATAAGCCTATGCACTGTCGCCTATAAACTGCTGAGCAAGGTAATTGTTAGAAGACTGAAACCCATCTTCCCTGTCATTATCTCCCCTTGCCAAACAAGCTTCATTGCTGGGAGATCCATTGCCGAAAACATTATTATAAACCAAGAGGTGGTACATGCCATGCGCACCCGCAAAGGAAAGCAAGGATGGATGGCGATAAAAGTCGACCTAGAAAAAGCTTTTGATAGGCTTAGTTGGGACTTCATCTCTGATTCCCTTATCGCTGCTGGGTTTCCGACAGGCATCCGTCGGATTATTATGGCTAACATCACTTCTTCCCAGCTCCAGGTGCAATGGAATGGGCAGGCTTCACGACCTTTTAGTCCTAAGCGTGGGATCCGGCAGGGAGACCCCCTCTCCCCATACACTTTTTTGCTGGCAATGGAACGCCTGGGCCACCTCATTGCCGATGCAGTAAATCAAGGTACATGGCAACCTTTTAGGTTTCGACGGCAAGGCTTGCCGGTCTCGCACCTTTTTTTCGCTGATGACCTTATTTTATACGCTAAAGCGAGTGAGACACAAGCTACTGTGATCAACACCATCTTGACAGTATTTGGAGTTCATTCTGGTCACCGGGTTAACAGGCAGAAGACCCAACTTTACTTCTCGCCTAATACCCCTGCGTCATTGCGGGATATCATCACGTCTTTTATGGGGTTTCAGCAAGTTACTTCCCTGGGCAAATACCTGGGTGTGCCAGTTTTGCATCAACGCCTCCGATGCTCTGACTACGATTTCATTATTGAAAAGGTGAAAGCGAAACTTTCCGGTTGGGCTGCCCGCTCACTCTCTATGGCGGGGCGAATCACCCTCGCGAAGTCCGTTTTGGGAGCCATCCCCATATATTTCATGCAAACAACAATGTTACCAAAGGGAGTATGCGCAAAGCTTGAAAAATTAACGCGCCAATTCATTTGGGGCTAGACGGAAAACGCCCCTAAAGTCTCTCTGATCAATTGGGAATCCTTGTGCCAACCGGTTGATAGGGGCGGATTAGGACTCAGACGGCTTCATGACTTCAATACTGCTTTTATACTGAAGATAGGTTTTCAACTCATTCACGTGCCTAATGCATGGTTCGTTCGATTGTTAAGAGAGAAGTACGGTCTGTCAGGCCTTTGTCCGCCTACGGTTGAACGTAGCTCCTGCACACCTCTTTGGCGAGCCATAACCTCAGTTTGGCCGACTCTCCTTCAAAACATATCCTGGACAGTAGGCAACGGTGACTCAGTTCGTTTCCTAGATGATGTTTGGCTTCCTCAACTGGGTCCCTTACGCGAGTTTATGGTCTGTGAATCTGGGTCTGCCTCACTTCATGAGTTTATTACATCTGATGGGAGCTGGAATGTACCCAAGCTCACATGCACGTTTAGGGAGCCAGCGGTATCGCACATCCTTGGAACAAAATGCCCCTCTCCTGGAGATGCCAATGATGCAATTGTTTGGCGCTGGAGCATGCCTAATAACTTTGAAATATCATCCGCTTACAGCTGCATTGCAAGTGCAACGTGGTCGCCAAAAAACTCGACATGGAAAGCCATTTGGAGCCTGCATGTACCTCAGCGGGTTCGTTTATTCCTCTGGTGTGTTGCTCAAGGCAAACTGATGACAAATGTCGAACGTTGCAGGCGGTTCATAAGCGCGTCGACCCTGTGCCCATGCTGCAACCTGCATCCAGAATCCATCTTGCATGTGCTACGCGATTGCCCAGTTATCTTGAATGTCTGGAAGTCAATTCTGCCTCCTGCTTCACAAGAGTCTTTCTTTGCTTTATTCGACGTCACTGAATGGCTCTCTCAAAATCTGCGAGAGGTGTCGTCAGTTGAAAATATACCCTGGGGGATTGTGTTCTCCGCAATAGCATGGAATGCGTGGAAGCATCGCAATGAACTAGTCTTCCAAGGAGCCGCGAGCTTGCCATCATCCATCTTGCATCGCAGTATGCTATGGGCTCGCTACTATGTTGAGGCTTCCTGCTTTGCCCGCACCCTTAACGAGAAAATGGCAAGGAAGTCATTGATTCCGCGCATATGGAACAAGCCCCCATTGAGCTTTATATGCGTTAATGTTGACGGTAATACCCGGATACCATCTGGCTTGGGTTTGATCGGTGGAATTTTCTGAGATGACGGTGGTGACTGGTTGTTAGGATTCCAGCAGACAGTGGGCAATGCCACGGCGTTTACGACGGAGCTTTGGGCAATATGGACAGGCTTACTCCTGGCCTGGGAGAATGGATTTGAAAAAGTACAAGTACAATCGGACTGTTGACTTGCAGTGGAAATGGTGATGGCCGGTCATGCGCTCTCAAGCCCTCTACCGTTGGTCAGGGCTATTGCAGCTTGGAGAGAACGGACCTGGTTCATGGAAGTCATCTGGGTTCCCCGTGAGCAGAACATAACAGCCGACAAGCTAGCTAGAATGCAAGATTGTTCAAATCGTGCCCTTAACGTGTTGGAGCAGCCACCTTTATTTTTGCTTTCTTGTCTTCATAAAGATAGGATGAGTGCTGTGCCACCATCCTGAGCTCTGGTTTTCTCCTACTTTGATTCAAAAAAAAAAAAAAATTAAAATACTTCATCTTTATATCTTATAATTTTAAAGTTATTTTTTTAAAATACAGTATCATCAACAAATTATATTTTCAATTCAAATTTAATCCAATTTTAATAAGGATATGATTGTTTTGTAAAGAAAGACTTTGATAAATGTTGGGTTTTTTTTTTTACTGTGTTCGCTTTTGTTTAGAGGCTTAAAATCTTATTTAATACTTAGATTTGTTATTTACAAATATGGTGTTATGTGTTTTGTAAATTATATGTACTACGTGTAAAACTGACAAATTTAGATATTAAATATATAATTTTGAAAAAAAAAACATATATATAAAGAGAGTTAGAATCAATTTACGCAATGTAAAATTCTTTTACATGTTTTTTGAATCGTTAGATGGGAGAATGGATGGCTCAGATTAACTCCTTACTCTATTTTTTTCCAAGTGATAATCTTCACATATTTACTGTTAATCTTATCCATTCGTTTCACTCATCCAACGGTCCAAAATACGTGTAAAACTTAAAGAATTTTACACTGTGTAAACGAGTCCTATCTCATATATATATAGGGTTAGGATCAACTTAGACTGTATAAAACTCAATTACTTTTACACAGTTTTTGGACCGTTGGATGATGATAATTAATGGCCCAGATTATTTCCTTATCTTTTTTCCCAAGTGATAATCTTCACATTTTTTACAGTTAATCTCATCCATACATTTTACTCATCCAATGGTCCTAAATTAGTGTAAAACTAAATGAGTTTTACACCATATAACTTGATCTCATCCCATACATATACCAAATTGATTTAAAAGTACACTAACACGGGTGCCCATTTGTAAAAAGGATAGATTTGATTACCAAAATAGTATATTAAGCCTTTTTGAAAAGGTTTGATTAGGTGAAAAAAATAGGTGTCTTATCATTTATATCGATACTATTTAAGTGTATGGCTATTAAAAAACTCGTTAGCCAATTAAAATGTGGCATATGAAAAGATTTTAATTTATAGTTTTCTTTTATTTTAAAAGAAAAAATTAAAATCCTTAATTAAAAAAGGGTAAACTACATCAATGACCACTGAACTAATTGGAGAAATCTATTTTGACCACCGAACTAATCAATAAAACCACCAAATTTATTAAATTGACTTATTTTGACCACCTCCGTTAAAAAACTAACGGATGGGAAGTTAACGAAAATTTGTAAAATTACATATTTAGTCCTTGTTATTTACATATAATATCAATTTGGTGCTAATTTTAATTTAATTAATTAAATTTAATCATCCAATCTGATGACAACACGCGTCATCACCCGATTGGACAATTTATTTTAATTTTTAATTATTTTATTTAATATTTAATATATTTATTTTTCTCCAACCAGGTGGTGACACGTGTCACCTTCTAGTTAAAGGAAAATCAAAAAATAAAGAATGTGCTTAGTGTGGTTTGAACCTAAGACCTCCAAGGTAAAAACCCATGCTATTACCACTGCACCAAACCACTTCTATTGATACAAATTATACCCTTTTGTTTATATCTTATAATACATTAATTGTTAGGGGAAAAGAAGTAAAAATGATTGAGAGGGGATTCGAACTTAGGTTATTTGAGAAGTGTAAAAATAAACAAACCACTAAATTAAGTCAATTCTTTTAGAAAAAAAATTAAAATATTTTAAATATATTTAAAGTATAGTTAAAGCAAGATTTAAAATGAAAACAAATTTATGGTTTTTATATTTTTATATTAAATTGAATATTTTTCTTTCTCACATTTAGTTTAATAATTTCATATGTATAATATTTTTTGATAGAAAAGGGGGTATCGTTATCATGTGCCTCATTAAAAACCTCCCTAAACCTAATGGAGGAAAAAGAGTGCACATGATAATGATAGAGTAACAACATAATAATTACGTACTAAGAGGTACCAAGTCCTCACGTAACAAATCAACATCATAAAACGGGGCAGAAGCCAAAGTAAATAAGTCGAAATCTGAAGAACTTGCATGTTTTGCCAACGCATCTGCAACTTGATTACACTTCATAGGGATAACACGAATAGAGATCCGCCAATTCATCCGAAGCAAGGCATGTATAGAACGAGTGATATCAAGAGATAACCCATCACGATCGACTTGATGAATAAGCTTGACGGCTTGCGCATTGTCAGTCTCCACCTCCATACTCCGAAAATCCAACTCCCAAGCAAGGGAGAGGCCTAAGAAAATGCTCCACAATTCAGCTTTCACGACTGAACAACAACCGATAAACTTGGTAAAACTATGCAACCATGATCCAAAATGATCCCTTAGCACCCCACCACACCGAGCTCTCCCATCATGAGTCGAACACGAGGCATCTACATTTAGTTTAATCCAATCCACAACCGACAACATTCATCAAGGCACAGGCCTCACTGTTGACGAACAGACCTGTCTCCGTCGGTTATGGGCTAGCGAATCCCGAATGGTGTTTGCAAGCCACACATTCCGTGCGACAATGGATCTCCATTCATCAACTTCGTTATCAAAGACGACTGCGTTCCGCCGACACCAAATATTCCATATGACCGCAGCAAAAAGCAAATCCCAATCCCACGCCTTAACGCCAAAAAAAGAATTCTCCTACAAATTAGATTCAAACTAGTGCAACAACAGGAGATCAAAAAATTCAGAAAGCTTGGAAGGTCAAACCAGAAGCAACCAAACTGGTTGGATAGTCGGACATGTGCGAAGCAAATGATCTATAGATTCATCGTTCTCCTGACATATCGAACAACGTGAACCAGTGGTAAAATGACGGCGAGAGCGTTCAACATTAGTCATTAATTTCTCCCGACACGCAAGCCATATGAAGAGTTTAATTTTTTGCATACCTCTAAATTTATGAATCAATGCCCAAATACGATCTTGATTACCTGTGAATGGTCCGATCCGTAAGGTGTACGCTGATTTAATAGAGAAATGGCGATCCGCAGTCGGTCCTCAACCGACAACATCGCCTGGAAAACTCAGATTCAGAGGCTTTAAGGCTGCTAAACGCAATAACACATTCAGCGGCAGCAACTGTTGTAGTTTAGACCAACGCCATTCCCCGGATGTATTAACCATATGAGCAACAGGTAGATGAGGAAGTCGTGACCGAGTCGAGGCAGGAACCTGCGCAGCCAACACTCCAATATCTTGTATCCAATTATCATGCCAGAAATCAGTGTTTAAACCATTTTCAATATTCCAATATTGAAACGATTTAAAATGAATATTTTTCCTTTCTCACATTTATAGTTTTCATTTTAATCTAAAAACATAAAAACCATAAAATTGTTTTCATTTTAAATCTGGTTTTAACTATACTTTAAATATATTTAAAATATTTTAATTTTCTTCTAAAAGAAATGACTTAATTTAGTAGTTTGTATATTTTTACGCATCCCATATGACCTAAGTTCGGATCCCCTCTCAATCATTATTACTTCATTTTCCCTAACAATTACCGTATTATAAGATCTATTACAAAAGGGTGTAATTTGTATCAATAGAAGTGGTTTGGCGCAGTGGTAATAGCATGTATTTTTACCTTGGAGGTCTTGTGTTTAACCACACCAAACACATTCCTTATTTGATTTTCCTTTAACCAACAAGTGATACGTGTCACCACTTGGTTGGAGGAAAATAAATATATTAAATATTAAATAAAATAATTTAAAAAATTGTCCAATCGAGTGATGACATGTGTCATGATCCGATTCAATGATTAAATTTAATTAATTAAATTAAAATTAGGACCAAATTGATATTATAGGTAAATAATAAGGACTAAATGTGTACTTTTACAATTTTTTGTTAAATGCCACATCACCCATCCGTTAGTTTTTTAACGGAGGTGGTCAAAATAGGTAAATTTATTAAGTTTAGTGGTTTAATTGACGAGTTTGATAGTTCGATGGTCAAAATAGGTATCTCCAATTAGTTCGGTGGTCACTGGTGTAATTTACCCTTAAAAATCTCCTAAAATCATGAAATTTAAAAAAAAAATTCTAAAATCCACAAATTCGTAAATTCATCTTTTGTCGCCATCAAACCAATTGTCACTGCACACATTTTCTATCTCTAGACCCCTGCTACATAATACCTTACATTTCTTTCCTAAAAAATCAGCAAATATAGTGTTGATGGAACATCGAATGCTGAACCTCAACAGACTCCAATCGAGCGGCGAACAAAAAACGAACGGTTAATGATGTCACTGAGTGGAGAGACTTCATCGCAAGAAATGTGACGTGACGATCGACACCTACATCAGAAAGATTTGGGATTCAGTGTCTAGAATTTTAGGAGATATTATAAATTTTAGGGGAGGTTTTAAGAATTTTATATTTTAAAAATAAAATAAAATAAAGTCACTTAACAAACAATGTTTGGCTGTTAGATTTTTCATAGTGGATAAGCTTCAAAATGTTAACGAGATAAAATATTTAAACTTAAAATAATAATGCAATAAACATTAAATACATATTTTGTTAAAAAACTTATACCTAAAAAATTTAATTTAGACTTGTCTATAAAACCTTTTGAAAATTATCTTCCCGAATTGAAAAGAAAGGGACAATTTCCGTAAAGAACCTCCATTATATTTAAAATATAAATATATAATATCAAATATTATATTTATTCAAAAAAATAATATCAAATATAATAATTTTTAAAATTATAAACATGTATACTAATATTTAAAAATATTATATTATTTATTAATAAATTCAAAATAAAATTAATAAAATATAGTATTATTTTTTATAAATTTATATTTATATTGCAACATTACTATTTTTAGGGATGGTTCTAAATGGACAGTGGGAGGGTTCCTTTTTTTAAAGAGACGGGCCTCATTAAAAACCCCTTAACTATTGGTGTCAAGGGCAAAATAGTGCCCTTTTTGATTTGATCACGCCATTCAGTCAATACAAACAAAGTTTCTCAATGGCTTACATTTGAATTATCACGGTCGATATTTAACACCCAAGTATAGTTCACTCCCTGTTCCAACCCTTGTCTTGCCAACACATGAGCATCGTTGTTATTCTCCTTGTATTCAAACTTTAGTTCCCAGCTATTACCCATGCAATAATGATGCACTTGCGTACAATGTCCTGAAAACTGCTGGGGGCTATATGTGGGTTCTCCACCCATTTTGTTGCCAAAAAGCTATCTGTTTCAATGACTAATGAAACAACACCATTTCATCTTGAGTCTGAAAATAACTTACAGGCCTCCAAAATGCCAAGAATCTCTATTTTTGTTGGGTCAGATAAACCAATGTACTTTGAGAATTTCATGAGAGTCTTACCCGTGTGGTCTCTAAGAATGCCCCCAATTCCAGATATTCTGACACTGCCTCTTACGACTGCGTCCGTGTTGAATTTTACATGTCCTTCCACCGGCGCTACCCATTTAGCTCCTCTGTCACTCCGTTTCATAGTGCTGGAGATGGTTGATTGGGCGGAATTTCTGGTAAACTCAGATATTGAAGGGATGGATTCAAGCCATTTGCATTTGCTCCAATGTCCGATTCTAAGAATCGCTAAATCAAATAATTGCTTCCTCGAGAAAACTTTATTATTGAACACTGACTCATTTCTGCATAACCAAACTATCCATATTATACTATAAAACACCATTTGTCAAAGTGCTTTTGAGTTAGCTTTGCAACACAAATTCACCCAAACCAGAAGAAGTTCTTTCACTGTACTGGAAATCACAAGACTTATGTATCATAAGCTGCTCCAATTTTGCCAAATTTTCCAAACGACTAAGCACCTGCAGAAAAGGTGATTAATATCCTCTGGTTTCTTTGCACAAAATATACACCGACTGGTTGCCACACTCGAAACTCCTTGTTTAGCCAATTCAGTGTAAGTTAGAATTCTTCTGTGAATGACCCTTCAAACGAATGCTTCTACTTTCAGAGGGGCCATATTCGACCATACTATTTTCCAGATTCCATCCTCTCCATTTCCTGACCTTGATGCAAGCTCACAATACGCTTTGGGTGTGTATAACCCGTTCAAGGAACCTGCCCACCTTAGTGAGTCTGGACCAGCTGCATAACGGATTCCTCTATTGATAGTGCTCAAAAAAATATTCCAAACTTCCACTTCCCAATCAAACAGTCTTTGTCGTAATTCAATTCTCCAAGTTCATACTCCATTTGTGATGTATCCAAAATCCTGAACCAAACCCGATTTCTTACTAGCCATAGTGAAGATCCTAGGAAATGCAAGTTTTAAAGCTGGTACTTCTGTCCATGCATCGTCTCAAAATCTGATACGGCTCCCGTCTCCGCAAAGGAATCTAAAATTACTGGTTAGAATGCCGTCTTGGTTTCTCAATGGCCTCACAATGTTTCGCTATACCCAAGAATGATTCCTCTCGATCAAAGTATTTGGTAGCAAGGTGGCTGAATCATACCCATACTTCACTACCACCACTCTCATCCACATGTTGTTTTCTTCAACTCCGAAACGCCAGATCCATTTGTTCAAGATGGACCTGTTCCTAAGCCTTGTATCGAATATTCCGAGACTGCCACTCATCTTAGGCTTAAAGATCTGCTCCCATGTGATCCAATGAATGTCGCAGTTTGATTCCACACCCCACAAAAATTTCGCAATTAATATGTTTAACTTAGACGCTACCTCGGTCGATATTTGGAACAACGACATATAATATATCGACAGATTTGATAAGACTGCTTTGACTAAGGTGATGCGACCACCGATGGATAAAAATTTACCTTTCCACCCTGCCAGTTTGCTCTACATTTTTTCGAGTATTAGGTTCCATAACTCTTTTAAATTTCTCGGGTACCCAAGTGGGAGGCCAAGAAACATTGTTGGTAGTTTCTCCCAACTACACTTTATCAATCCATCCCATAGTTGCAATAAATTCTCCTCGATGTTGATTCCATATAATTTGGTTTTCTTGAAATTCAATTTTAGCCCCGATGCAATCTAAAAAATCCTCAGGATTCTTTTCGTGTTTTGTACCCTTTCCTTTTTCGCTTCAATAAACAGGATCAGATCGTCTGCGAACCGTATATGTGAGACCCTGAGACTACTTCTTCCCACTTGAACCCCTGAGATAAGACCAATACCTTTAGCTTTACTAAGTAGCACACTCAACGCTAAACCGACAATATTGATTAACAGGGGCGAAAGAGGGCATCCCTGTCTGAGCCCTCTTTTAATCTTGAACGTTTGAGATGGGGTTCCACTTACCAGTACAGAGATAGAAGGGGTAGAGATTCACAGTTGAATCCACTTTCGCCATTTCTGTCCGAAACCCATTCTTTGCAGGATAACATCTAAGAAACCACAATCGACTGTATCATAGGCTTTTTTAAAGTATGCTTTGAAAACCACTGCTTCTTTCTTGTTCTGCTGTAAGTCATTGATGATTTCATTTGCAATAAGCGCACAATCTATTATCTGCTTCCCATGTATGAACGCGAACTGTTGATCTCCTACAACTTCTCCAATAACAGCAGCCAATCTTTTTGCTAAAACCCTCGCTAGTATCTTCTATATACTTCCAACTAACGAGATTGGTCTGAAATCCTCTACTTTCTCCGGACCGATTCCTTTTGGGATCAAAGTGATAAATAATTGATTGATGGATGCATCTGGGAGCCTTCCATTATAGAACTCTGAGAGAAACTCTAAAATGCTACTTTTAAGATACAACTAAAACTTCTTGAAAAAATTCAGGTTAAAATCATCAGGGCCCGGCGCACAATTCCCATCCGCTGAGTTTAGAACATACCATTCTTCACTCTCTGAGAAAGGCTTTTCAAGTGACTCCACTGAAGTTGTACTTAATTTGGCGAACTGAACCCCTACTTCTTTCACAGGGAGTGTATCAACTCTATTGTAGCTTCTCCAAAAATGGTTCTCAAATGCCAAAGTGATCTGTTTCTGATCAACAAATTTTGAATTACCTATCTGTAAATATGATATATGGTTATTCTTCTGTCTCAAGGAAGTTGTTAAATGGAAGAAAGCTGTATTTTTGTCTCCTCTTTAAACCACCTCAACCTCAATTTTTGAAGCCATTCCCATTCTTCTCTCAGATATTTTGCTCACGGTATGCTTCTTAATTTTCTAATCTCATCCCAACTCTCTATTTTGCTGCCATTAGATAATGATGACTTCTCTAGGTTGGCAATTTTTCCTTCAAGAGTTTCTATCGTTTCTTTCTCCTCTTCTAGAGACCTAGCAGCCCATGACTTCGAAAGGCCTTTAATCTCTCTTAACAGACACCTTACCCCTTGTTCTTGATAATTCTTGCAAGTATATGTTACTAATTTCCTGTAGCTATCATCCAATGCCCAATGAAAAAACCATTTAAAGGGACGATGGCCACATTTTCTGCATTCTTCTTTAAGAACTACTGGACAATGATCTGAAATGCCTCTTGGAAGGATCGTTTGTCTCAACGCTGGAAATTTTTGAAATACCTCTAGAGAGATCAGGAACCTGTCTAGTTTACTTGCAGCTATTTCCGGACTTCCTCTATACCATGTGAAAGAACCTCCATTCATGAGTAAATCCATAAGATTGTTCTCCTGAATGAATTCAACAAACTGCCTCATATGTGTTTGGTTGGTTGAGCTTCCAATTCTTTCATCAGCCGATTTAACGCAGTTAAAATCTCCTCCAATGATAACCGGTGCACCTATGGAAACCATAAAATTACTGAGTTGATCAAACACGATCTTTCTCTCTCTTGGGTCATTCGGAGCATACACATTAATCAATCAAACCTTTAGATTACAACGAGCAATGGTTTCGATCACCGCTAACCAACTCTTTTGGGCAAAGCTGCCTTTCTTCTTAAAGAACACTGGATCCCAAGCAGTGCAAATGCCTTCCGATGCTCATTCTGATGGAACTGAAATAGCTTCTTTTAAATTTGACTTCTGCACTCTTTTAGCAATCCAAGGTTTGATACTGGCCAACTTCGTTTCTTGAATGAACGCGACTTTTGCCCTATTTTTTGTGATAACCCAGCATGCCGCCCTAACCTTCTCTCATCTCCCCAATCCTCTAAATTCCATGTGGTAATTACTAGATTCATAAGAAAAAAATCATCAACCCACAACAGAACTTATCCACCTAACAGTGGTTATCGCACCCGTAAGCTATTTCTAGGTCCTCAATTTGATCCTTCAATACTTTAAATAGGGTACCAAAAAGGACCCCAAGCTTTGCCCCAACTTCAAACGTCGCCTCCGTCTCTGATGCATACCCACGCTGTTGGAAGTCGTGGTTCTCACCTTTCCGTGCTTCATCAAAACCTTTCACTGATTTCGCCCTCTTTTTCCTTTTCAAAACTCCCCTTTTGCGTTTGTTTTTCTCTGAATATTCATTTGTTTCAAAAATTCTGAGAATCCATGAGGAGATGTCAAAATATCCTCAACTTCGTTTATGGGTACATCTTGTAACCTGGACTTGATTGAAAGAGATGAGCTTGACCCCAATACCAACTCCCACTCAGCTGTTGGGCAGTTATTATTTCTCGCTTCAGCCTGTGTCAGCCCCATGAGGCCCTTATCGCTTAAGACCGGGACCTCAATCAGCCCCAAACTGGACTTTGAAGCTTCTTCTCTAGCGATTGGGCTTGTTGGCCTACTTATATTGTTTGTCATTCTTCTCGTTATCTCGACATTCCCTACGAGGCTATTGGAATTAACCTCAGGACTCAGCCTGACATTATTATCTTCAACAACCGAAATGTTATTCTCCCCCTCCTCATTCACGTCAAAAGGTGATCGGCCGTCAAGGAATCGTCTATCTTCTTTATATTCCTCCGTTCTCAGCTTCAATTCATGTTTGCTACCATTGATGCAGACCACAACTCTGTCCGGGATATTAGACACTTTCTGAACTGCAACTAATACTCTTGCTTCATTGAATCTGTTTCGCTGAAGGGTATTCTTATCTATCTCGCAGACGTAACCTCATCTTCTTCCTACTCCCATAAAGAACTCTTTGGACCAAACTTGTAGCGGAACATCTTGCATAACTATCCAGGTTTTTGTTCGCCTCTTGCCATCAAAACCTTCTAATCTCTCAAGTTCATCGAACCAGAGACGAGTCATCTCCTCTCTTTTGTTCCAAACCTGAAGTAGGGCTTCGTCAGATTGGAATTGTAGAACTGCCAGTAGACCGTGCCAAGGACAAACTTTAACCATAAAGCCATCTGATCTTAGCACATCTTGCACCATATCTAGATTATACATTCCTTTGACCTGTCCGACGAGGCACTTCTTTCTCCAATTCATTCCCACCTTATTAATCATTACTATTGAGCCATCCTCTATTCTTTCTGCACGGTCGTCGACGCTTCCCCCTCTTCGAAAGTCACTTTCACGATATTCTCACAACCTCCTCCATACCTCTCTCTCATAGACGGTCTTGTTTGCATTTGTGTTTTATCCTTCTTTCTCACTCCCAACAAGACTTTCTTGATTGATCTGGAGTCCTTTAGAGACACGATTCTTTCACCTATTTTCACCCTTACTTCAGTGTCTTTGGATTTTCTATCGTCCACCTTTTTTACATTGAAACCCCTAATCTTAAACCCATCCATTAGCCTTTTGTTCCCCTTCGCAACTGCTGCCTTTGCTTTCGCTTCATACCGGAACCTTACGAACGTGAATGGAGTAGGTTTTGTCTTCCTCTTCAAATTCTTGTGGGCTATGCATACATCAACCAACCTCTTATATGCTTAGAAAGCTTTTTTCAGGGTAGAGAAATGAATTCTCTTGCTGACATTATCCACGAAAATTGTGAACCCTAGGCGCCGTCGGCTCAGGCTTGTCGCTCCCTCTCATCTCGCTCCCTCTCCTCCCATGACTTGGATTCAAATTCTATTGATATTTTTGTTTATATAAATTGCTAACTGGATTTGGGTTCCAATTAAATCTTGATGGGAGGGTTCTTGCCCTAAGGATTTTTATTTTACCTTTATTTTTTTGAAAAAATAAATTAATCATGAATTTTCTCTCACTTTTAAAATTTATGTTTTGCCTTATCCTCAAAAATCGGCTTTATCCCTGACTATTTCAGTAATAATTTGTAACACCGATAATTAATAAATTTTGAATAGTATTCTTAACATTTTACAGAAAAATGTCTTATATTAATATTTTAATATTAAATATATATATATATATATTATAATTTATAGAAATATAAATATTTTAAAAGCATAAAATAATAGCACACTTAATTATTATATCATTTTAAGGATTTTAAAATATTTATATTATTTATTACAATTTTAGTAGTTATTTAATACTCTAAATAATAATATTTTATATTAATTTAAATTTAATAGTTTAAATATTTTTATTAACCTATTATTGTTTGCAATATTAATATAAAACTAATTTTTAACTATAGTTTTAAATAATTAATATTTCAATATTTAAATCAAAATTTCTATTTAAAAGTTGTAAAAACAATATTTTACTAAATATAAATATCATACTATGTTTATAATATTTAAAAGATTGATATCATAATTTGTTAATATTGAATAATTTTTTATTTTGTGTACTTAATATTAATATTAATATAATATTTTATTATTAAAATATTACTATTTGAAATAATAATGTATTAATAAATTTAAAATATATTTTGATAATTTTTTATTTAACCAATAGTATGAGACTCATTAGTCGACTAATCCAAATCAGGTTTTGCAGAGGCTTAACACTAGATAAAAAATTCATATAACGATTCAAACTTCATTTTTTTAATTCTTTGAAAATCTTCCAATTATTTTAAAAGCATTTTTAAAAAAAATATATATATATATGAAGTACATGCATGGTAAGTAGGGGTGGGAATTGTCGGGTACCCGGTTTTTGGGTACCCGGTTCATCCGGGTACCTCATTAGGCGGCTCGTGTCCCAGCCCATTATATCCGGGTACCCGGGATTCGAGTATCCTTAAAATTCGGGTACCCGGATAATCGGGTACCGGGTACCCGGTTCTTATATTTTTAATTCTAAAATTAAAAAAAATCACATGTTAAACACAAAAATATTTTAAAAAAATTAAACTTAAAACTTAAAAGAATATAATACAAACATAGAAAAAATGTAGGGATTTAAACTTAATTTTAGAGTGAAAATATTAAGAAACATAAAATAAAAATATAATTTTAAATATAAAAATATATATATTAATTTTTATCGGGTCGGGTCGGGTACCCGGTAAGAGGAAACTTCCGGCCCGTGTCCCGGTAAATTTGTCGAGTCGGGTAATTTTTTTCGGGAATTACCCGACATTTTAAGTTTGAGTCGTCGGGTTTTCGGGTCGGGTCAATCAGGTCGGGTATTTTTTTCCCACCCCTAATGGTAAGTGTTTGGAACATTGCGAAGTAATTGAATTTGAGTGTAACTGTTTATAATTGCACATATGTTGTATGTTTAAGTATCCATTGAAATCGATGCATCCTACTGAATTGATTATAATTAAAGTATTCAATTACACTATTTCATTTGTAAAAGATAGGTGAGAATCATAGTAATTAGCGCATAATTAGTTATAAGACTTTCAAACTTTTTATTCATTTTAATTAAACCACTAAATTGGTTTTTGTCATCCAAACATGGAATAGTCTATTATAATTATTAACTTTTTCTATGATAAGATAAATAAGTCACAAACATAAACCCTTAGATTATACAATCAGCTGCATGAAGAAGCTAAATCACCATTGTAACGCCCGAGTTTAGGGCCCGAGAGATAATCGGGTTGGTTAAACCGGTTCGGGTTAAATTAATTTGGGGAAAACCATTTTTAACAAACAACTAAAGGATTTTAATGAAGAAGGGCAAAAATGGGATTTTGAAATTTTAAAAGGGTTTTAAAAATACCATCATCTTCTTCAAACTCTCTTTTAACGTTATTTTACTCAAATCCCATTTCTACTATTCCATTGATCTCACCACTTCATCCAAGCAAGTTTTTCAAGGTAATCCTTCTCTTATTTTGATTTTCTCTTCCTTAAACATGTTGTAGATGAAATCTATCTTTAAACCCATTGTTTAAATTGTTTCCAAAATGCTTGTTTCGGAAAAGAGGAAAATGGAGAAATTTCGTTTGGGTTGTTTGATCCTAGGTTTAAAGGTGTTTTTAACTTTGTTTTGATGTTCTAAAAATGTTAAGATAGTGGCTTAATGATGAGAAACCCGAAACTAGTAAAAAGGATGGGGTTTTGGAGTTGAAAATTTGGGTTTTTGGTTTGTTCTTGTGAAGAACTTTGGGTTGATGGTTTCTAGACTTTGGGTAAGTGTTTTGGTTGTTAAAAGGTGTGGTTTTGATGGTAAATTTTTTGGGTTATTGCTGGATTTTGGTTAGAGCTGATTGGATGATGTTTTCGGATAACTTTGGCTACGAATCGATGAGTGAATGTTGTTGAATATTGTGTTTGTGAATTTTAGTGGGCATGTATGTTGAAAAGGGTAATAATACTATATTTTGGATTATTTAGAAGCAGCGGAAACGGATTTGGGCTCTTCAGATGTGAGGCCGGGTAATTTGGAGGCTTGAATCGGTGTTTCGGCTATCGTTGGGCTGTACCGGTGAGTGGAATTGTTTTCTAAGCCTTAACTTGGTTAAAGAGGTGTTTTGGTGGTTTATATTGAGCCTAATAAGCCAATCTAAGCTCAAGAGTAAGTTTTAAGCTTTTTAGTCTTCATTTTCGATAATATCTACTATGTGTTTGAATGACTTTCCATAATGCATGATGCTATGAACATCCTTGTGTTATGCATTTGATTGCCTTAATTGATTTCCATGTTGGTTATGGTTGTGACCATGAGAACACAAGGTAAGTGTTGGTTTGGTGGGTATTGACATGTGAAATCTTATTACCGGATATCGTAGGTCGACCAATAGAATGTGAGTGCACTCGAGGTAAAAGTTGCGTGTGGCCTTAGTGATGCTAGATTCCACTAAAGATGAGTACGGTGATGTGAGATTCCACCGGAAGCTATGTTTTACTAGACGAGTGAGTGTGGTGATGTGAGATTCCACCGGAAGTGTCTAGTGTGTTTGAGAACTATCCACATATCCGAGTAAAAGTGATGAATGTCAATATACCCATGGTGCTCTAAATTCTCATGTTAAGCATGTTATATTGCTCTTTTCCATTTATGCTTATGCATGTGGTTGGTTTCTTGCTTGTGTGTTGAGAATGAGCATGAGGTAAGCTTGTGGCTTATGGATGCATTCGGTAAGTGCACGAGATGTTAAATGCATGTTGTTATGTGTTCATGCATGAGGGAAATGATTTGGAAATGGTTTTGGTTTCAAGCAAACTATGGTTTTAAAACTGCATTGTTGTAGTTACCCTTTTGAGCACCGCTCACTAAGCTTATATGCTTATGCTCCTTTTTCCAACAATGCATGCCCTTAGACCTACGGAGCAGCTCGGGGAACAAGGGAGAATCCAATGGGGTTTGGTTTGCTCAAGTATGGCTTTAGACTAAAATAAATAGTATTAAGCAATGAGATATGACCTTTATGTTTAAGGGGTTGTTTGTTATGTCTCTTGCTTTAGACAAGTTTGTTTAGTTATGTTTGGCTTGTAATGCCTCTAAACTTGTTAAATGTGCCATGGATTGTCTTTTCACCCCCCCTTTTTGTGATTACTATGCTTGAATGTTTTCCTTTAATGAATCTTGCCATGTTGAACCTTGATTCGTTGATTGTCTATCATGTCTAAATGAATGCTCATGGTTGGCTTATGTTGTGTGCATGTTTAAGAGTTGATTAGGTGTTTGTTTAGTGAGTTGTGTTGGTTCTCCTTGTGCTTAAAACTGCAGAAATCAGTCTTTCTAGGTAGGGCGTATCGATACACTCAAGGGCTGTATCGATACGGTCCCCTATTTTAAGCAAGGCGTACCGATACGCGGGGGTGTACTGATACCCACTTTGGTCTCTAGAAATATGAGATTTTGACGAGAAATTAGGGTATCGATACGGGCCTTAGGCGTATCGATACGGTCCTGGGTGTTGACTTTGGGAGTTTGACCTTTAAGGGCGTATCGATACCAGCCGTGAGGGTATCGATACGGTCTCTTGGAGTTGACCTTAGGGAGTTTGACCGTTGAAGGCGTATTGATACGGGCCTTAGGCGTATCGATACGGTATGTGGTTTAATTGTTAAAAGTAACCTCCAATGTCTGTTTTTGCTTGGTTCATGTTCGTGTTTGCTTCCCGCTGCTTGTCTCCTCACATAGGATTTAAATATGGCATCTAGAAAAGATAATTTTAAAAAGAACGAGTTTAGGGTTGCAAATTGGAGCGGAGCCTTAACGGGGTTCTCTTCGGTTTTCCCCGTGTAATCCGTTCGAGTCGGTCTGGTGGCTAGGTCGGGTTGAGGGGGTTACAACCATATCTTGTGAAAATAAAAGATAAACATGATTTTTAAATCCCCTTGACGTGTAAATTTCTCTAAACAATCAACAACCTTGTTACTTTTCAGATTTAAGAGTGCATAGTATTGAAGTTGGGCTTGTTTAGTTAACAAGAAAATTACAAAGAAGAAACCCAAAAAGGAAAACTAAAGAACGGTTACAAGAGAGAAAGTAGTTGTAACCAAGTGTAGGCCCAACATTCAAAATTATTTGAATCCAAAGGCCATCCCATATCAGTTTTATATAGTCCGCGACTTAGCTTACTAATTGGCACTACACAGTTCAGTTAGTTGAGCTAGTTCATACGGTTATAACTGAACTTTTTTATCTAATAATCACTCTACTTCATTATTTTCTTAGTTTTTCTTGTCTTCATTGACAGCTGTACTGGGAGCACACTGAGTCTGTTCCTCAAATCTTGAAACCGAGTTACGGGTAAGGGTTTCGTAAGTACATATGCCACTTGATGGTGTGCTCGGATGTAGTTGACTTAGAGTTGTTGCAAAATTTTCTCTCGTACAAAATGAAGGTCTAAGTCCACATGCTTAGTCTTAGCATGTAGAACATGATTTGCTACCATTGCCAATGTGCTTGTGTTATCACACCAGATTTCTAGAGAGTCTGACATGTCAATCCTCATATCACATAACACAACAATTATCCAAATTGCTTCTGAGGTTGCATCTGTAAGACTACGGTACTCAACTTCAGTTGTTGACCGAGAAACTGACTTCTGCTTCCATGAATTCCAGGATAATAAGTGATTGCCAATGTAAGAACAATATCCAAAATTTGACCTCCTATCATCTATGTCACTTCCTCAGTCAGCATCCGAAAAAGCCACAAGCTCAGAGATCATTGGTTGAGCTGAAAACCATATACCATAGTTAACAGTCCCTTTTAGTTATTTGAAAATCCTCTTTACAACAGCCTAGTGCATATATGTAGGTGAGTGCATGAACTGAGCGACCCTATTAACATCATAGGATATGTCTGGTCGAGTGTGACAAATATAAAACAGAGTTGCCACATCACTTATGTACATTTGCTCATCATAGCTGTTTGTACCATCACTTTTACTAAGCTTGAGAGTCACTGCTATGAAAGTATCAACAGAGTGAGTGTCACTCATATTGTACTTGGTCAGCAACTCATTAATTTACTTTTGCTGGTATGAAAACAAGTCATATGTATTTGTTTTAGCTTCCAAACTCAAGAAGTAGTGCATAAAGCTTAGACCTTTTAGAGAAAACTTATCATGTAATTCTTGCTTGACAAGAGAGATCACATGTTCAGATGATCTAGTGATCAAAATGTCAACGACATACACAACAACATATGTCACATCCGCATCACCATTTCCGATAAAGAGAGAGAGAGGCATCAACACTGAAGGAATTGAACCCAAGTAAGCATAAAAACTCTTTCAGCTTATTGAAGCAATTTCTAGGGGCTTGCCTTAACCCATAAAGAGCTTTCTTCAGTTTACATACAAGCATAATTCTATCTTTCATTCTCTTCTCAAACCCAGGATGTTACACCATGTAAACATGTTCATGCAAATCTCGTTTGAGAAATGCATTACTGACATCCACTTGATGTATGTGCCATTGTTCGGAAACTACTAAGGATAACATAATATTTATAGTGGGAAACTTAACTACAAGACTGAAAGTTTCCCTAAAGTCACAGCCTGAAACTTGAGCATACCTTTTTGCCACCAAACGAGTCTTGTGTCTGTTGCTGGAACCATATGAATTGTACTTGATTCTAAAAAGCCACTTACAACCAATGGCTTGCCTATTACATAGTTGTGGAACCAAATCCCATGTGCCATTGGCTATTAAAGCATCAAATTTAGACTGAACTGTAGCACTCCAAGTAAACTCTGTAATGCTTCCTTGATTGTAGATGGAACCATAGAAAATTTAACATTGTAAAGCTCCAGCTTAAATATATCAACTTTGCTTCTTGTCATCATTGAGTGACTGTTGCAGGTTAAATTTCTGTCTGAGACTGTTGAGAATTTATTATTCTCATGTACAGTTGCATAAGATCCTATTTGAGCTTTCTCATAAGGCACATCTGTAGGCAACATATCTAAGGATGCAGTAACAATTAGTTCCACTGATGAAACACTGTCAACATCTTCTAAGGGGCTAGTAGCTTCTAATGGGCCACCAGTATGTACTGGAGGTGACTCTGCAACCTCAACAACATTTCCATCTTGAATTGGTACCTTAATAGACTGAATAGGACCCTCAAGAATAGTATCATTTGTTTGTTGGGTAGATGGATCATTGCCAACACCAACTTGCACATCATCTTCACAATCAACAGCATGACTAAGTGGACTGTCTTCACCCATATTATTAGAACTAGTGTACCATAGTGGGGCAGACTAATAGAAATCAGAAGTAACATTCACGTGTTGTAGTTTTAGAAAAAGGAAAAGTGGCATCATCAAATTGAACATGCCTGGATATATAAATGCAACCATCATCTGTCGTACACTTATACCCATGGTGTTGAGGAGAGTAACCTAAAAAGCGCATGGCTTGGACCTAAATTCAAATTTATGTCTATTATAGGCTTAAAGACATGAAAAACACTTGCAGTTAAACACTTTTAGGACGTTATAATCTGGGTTCTTTCCATACAGCTTCTCATGAGAGGATAGCCATCCTAAAATTTTAGTGGGCAGCCTATTTATAAAAAAACACAACACTAAAAGCAACATGAAACCAATAATGAAGGGGTAGATATACCTAAGCTAAAAGAGTTACCATAGTCTCAATGATATGCCTATGTTTTCGTTCAATAACTTTTTTTGTGAAGTCTTAGGGCATGTTATTATATGTTGTATACCTAATATAGCTAAATATGTTTCAAGAGCCTAAAACTCCTCTCTTCCATCAGTTTGTAAAGATATAATATTTGCATTAAACTGATTTTTAACTATCATATGAAAAATATTAAAGGTACTTGAAACTTCAGCTTTATTATTCAACAAAATAACCAAGAATTTCTACTATACATATCTATAAAAGAGACATAATACCTAAAACCTGTAAAAGAAATGGGAGTTGGTCCCCATATATCAGCTTCAACCAACTCAAAAGCTTTTATATATGTAGTAGAGGACAACTGAAAAGGGAGATTGTGACTCTTCCCTAATTGACATGCTTCACACAAGACATGTTTATTTGCAGGAAAGACTTATTCAACACTAAACCAACATTCTTAATAGAGGGATGCTCTGATTTTTGATGTCATAGACAAAACGGGTGATCATGCATAATAGTAGAAGTAGATGCAACTCGAGCTAAAGTATTATGACAAGTTGGAGTGCAAACAGAAGTAGAACTAGTTCAAAAATATGAAGTTTTACTAGTGCCTGAAGATGCAAATTTGATGTAGTAAAGGCCATTCTCTTACTTCCTTTCAAGGAGCATAGACTGAGTTTTCTCATCCTTCATAGAGCAATTATCACTATGCAACTCAAAGAATACCGAATTATCCTTAGTAAATTGTGAGACATATAATAGATTTTTCTTAAGTCTAGGCACATGAAGCAAATTCTTGACATGCAACGGTCTTAAAGCAGTCATAATAGAAATTTAACATACATTTGCAATACTAATAGCATAGCCATCACCAAGAATTAACTAACCCTTACCTACAAATAGCATAGCCATCACCAAGAATTACCTAACCCTTACTTGTATAACTAGATGTGGATGAAGACCGTTGTAGGCCACAAGTGACATTGTGAGTAACATCAGAGTCCGGACATTAATTGTCATTTCTACCAGGAGTGGATTTATGTGTGCTATAGTATGAGCATCGTTAGTGACATCAGAATCACAAGTTGACTACACAAAAAGATTATAACAACACTCTACATTATCTAAATATGTAAACTGACACATATTGGATTGAGATTCAAGATGGGACGAAGATTGAGAAGAACTTCCCTTAAAATCTTTATTGAATCTGTACCAACATTTATCAGCAAGATGACCTAGCTTAGCACAAATTTGACATTGTGGTCTAGGTCGCCCCCTCGATCTGCCTTTCGATGAGTCATGAGGTTTGTAGCCAATAGACCGATGAGCATTCGAGTGTTGAGTCTTGCCATCAGCATCATATCGAGCATAGTTGATGCTCAGTGGTATCCACATTTGATTCATGATATACATCTCAGCATTAGATAGAACATAGATTGCATCTTCCAAAGTGTAAGGCTCTTTACTGGCAGTAATCACGGTAGTGAATAGATCATACTCAACTGGCAATCCATTTAGAATTGTGGTTGTATGTTCAACATCTAGAACCGGGCTTCCATAGGATGCTAAGAGATCACAAATCTCTTTGATTTGGGATGTATTCTCACGCATGAAAAGATTTCCCTTCTTCATTGCTAGAAGAAAACAATGTAGATGCATGATCTTCATGGTTGGCAAAGTAGTGACGGCAGATGATGTCAGCTCCAACCTGATCAGCTCACATTCAAACTTTGGATAATATGATCACTTCCCCTATTCCTTGAGCATTCAAAATTTAAACTCAATAGCTCATTCATAGGTCTTCCTTGCACACCTATTTAGAGAACGATAAAGCAAGCACTTGAGGGACGCTTGGGGATATTGAAAGATCCATCGACGACCAGATGCACCAAGGAGACTGTTGGGATACGTCGGCACGCCCTGTGGCACAGCGGAAAAATTAATCCGATGTAATCCAGCCAGGATCCATGTACAAGAACGAATCCGGGGTGAAAAGATGAAGAGTTACCTTTTAAATCTCTGGAAATTGGAAAACCGACGGTATGTCGGAATAACCACGTCAAGTAAAACCAGAATCGTCACAGGTTCGCAACGACCTCTACGGAGTCCACCCGAACAAAATGAACAAAGTTTCCGCCTCCCTAACACTTAGGGATAAATTTCGACAGGTTTG
The DNA here is from genome assembly GCA_030270665.1 of Hibiscus trionum. NCBI lineage: Eukaryota > Viridiplantae > Streptophyta > Magnoliopsida > Malvales > Malvaceae > Hibiscus > Hibiscus trionum. The sequence continues at coordinate 23,113,154 of BSYR01000011.1, forward strand.
AACACCTTCCAGGGAGAAGTCGAAATCCCTCCAGGGATTCCTGAGGGAGTCTGAAATCGACCAGGAGTTCAACCGGGACTTGCAATCGAGCAATGGAACCTTCAGGGATTTGCTAGGGGGCAAGTAGAACACCAGAAAAATATCGAACAGCTTCTCAGAGAGCTTTCTAGGATATGTCGAATTCCAGTGGGGAATCCCTAGGGGTGTTGTCGAAATCTTCAAGAGCAAGAAGATGGATGATTTGGTTGCTAGCCCTTTTCCCTTTAAATAGTATTTAGAGACTTAATTCTAGTTGAATTCCTTAAATCTAAGTTCAACCAAAATTCATAGAATCTAATTCTACTTGAAATTGGTTTATATTAAATATACATTATATTTAATAATATTAAATCAAATATATATATTTAATTATATAGAATCTTATTCTTCATAAAACATGGATTTAAATATACATTATATTTAATCCAAATATATATACATTTTATTATATAGAATCTCATTATATCTTTACTTGGATTTAAATATATATTTTTAATTATGTAGAATCTAATTCTACATAAACTTGGAATTAAATCTACATTATATAAATTCCAAATATATATTTAAATTTCTAGAATCTTATTCTATAATATTTAAGTCTCTAAATATTTTCATACTCTAAATAATATTTGATAAATACAATATTTATCCAATATTATTCCCATTTAAGGGAGTTGCCGATTTCCCCTATCCCATTGGGGATTTTCGGCAATCTCCCTAAAATAGGGAGTATGGTTTCCATTTTTTTTGTTCGTTTCATTCGAAGGGTGTGACCCTTGTAGGTTCATGCAACGTTAGCAGCAAAATTAGAACTGTTCTAATTTTACAAACAATGAGTGGCATCTAGCAATATATCATTGCTACCTAAGTTGCATGAAGTCATTGTTTGACTTTCCTAATTCCTGAATAAACTTTCTTTATGTATTTCATCCTTTTGTCCTTTATATCTTAGATGAACACAAGTCATGGGTTAGTCACACTTGCGTTGTCCATCTAGTGTTTCTTGACGTCTTGAGTAGATTCTGATAAACGAATCTCTATGATATCTCATATCATAATATTCGAGCATGGCCATGCATTTTCTAATCTCACTCAATCAAGTGGCTGAAGATATTTCTCCCATTATGTAGGAGGGACAAATCCTTTCTTGATCAACCATATTTCACTACATAGGTCATCACGTATCCAATCATCAGTCTTTATAATGTAGTCAGTTACGACACATGTTTGACTATGTCAAAATACGTAAATTTTTATGTTGAAATCATGTTGATCTCAAGTCTGAGGATTATACATATGTTTATCATGAGCAATGTTGTGACTGTCACATAATTACCCAAGAAACATGCTCATAGTGGGTCAATTCAGTATGTTGTTCTCTAACAAATACTTATGTGTTGATTTTGACATCTCTATGTCAATGACAACGCTTGTCATCAACCACACATTAGTCTTTATATATTGTCACTGTCCATACCCGTAATAATATTCGACTAAGGATCCTATTTAACAATAATCGTATTATTGTATGGGCATTATTATTCAATTGTTAGTTTGATGCACAAAAACTATAACACCCGGGTTTAGGGGTTAGGTGAAAATAATATTAAAATATTATTTTGGGTTTGGTTTTATGATTTAAATAATGGTTCGGGTTTGGTTTTCAAATAAATTAAATTGTTGATAGGCTATGTTTTAGAATTAAACCCCAAATAGCCATGGATTATATGTCCTTGTGAATATTTCATTTCATTAAGGGCAAAAGGGTCATTGGGCTTTTAAAATAAATAAAACAAAAATACCCCCATCCATTATTCATTTTCTTCTTCACCATCGGGAGAGAAGAGCTTCTCACCCAAATCTACCGATCCATCACCTTCCCTCCTCATTTCAACTCCGTTTTGAAAGGTAATGGTATTTTTGACTTCCCCTCATCTTCCCCTTCATAAAAGTACCATTTATTTTCGTTTTCATGAAGTTTTGAGAAAATGGAAGTTTTGAATATTTTGAGTAAAAATGTGATTTTTAAGTTGTTAAGTAGTGTATCTTGATTTTATATGCTTAGTTATGGTATAAGGAAGTCGAATGGTATATCATATATGAATTTCAAGTGATTTTAGGAATTTTCGGAATTTGGCTTTGAGAGGGTTTTTGGAGGGTCTTAAAGTGGGATTTGGGGCTGTTTAATGTTGGTTTTTGGGGGCTGTAGGTAGTATGATATATGAGGATCATTTTGGGTGTGATTGATGCTTGTTTGGGTGGTTGAAATGGGAGAATTCAGTGAGGGTTAAGGGCTGCTCGAAAATTCTGTTTTTGGACTTGTTTTAAGTGTTGGATGCTTGGTAATGTTAATCCGGGTTAGTTTCAATGACAAGATATTGATTATGGATGTTTTGTTTGTGTTTGGGATTGATTAGAATCAAGTTTGGGCATCGGTGAAGCATCAGAAGTTAATCCGAGAAGTTGAAGGTTGTTGCTTGCTTGGTCTTGAGCTTGGAAGCTTAGGTGAGTGGTTAAATATTTTTAAAATGGTTTGAGTATTTGGTTCAAGCATGTGAACCCAGGATGGGCTTGGTAAACCCACTTAGAGTTGGGATTAGAGTGGTAGCCTAATCCCAAGCTTTGATTAAAGACTTGGGTTGCACTTTTTAATGGTTGTATATGCCTCGTATTAAATTGTGATGGTGTTGATTATGTATATGTTGTATACATGTATGATGAGGCATGTTTGATGCATTGTTATATGCATGTTGATGATAGATATGTTATGTTTGCTAATAATGTGCATGTGGTGTTGACGTGTGAAATGATATTATGAGATGGTTTCATGATCCGAGGATCATGGTGAGTACATGCTAGGCATGGAAATATGGTTTGTGCATGACGGTGAGTCATGGTGAGTACATGCTAGGCATGGAAATATGGTTTGTGCATGACGGTGAGTCATGGTGAGTACATGCTAGGCATGGAAATGTGGTTTGTGCATGACGGTGAGTCATGGTGAGTACATGCTAGGCATGGAAATGTGGTTTGTGCATGACGGTGAGTCATGGTGAGTACATGCTAGGCATGGAAATGTGGTTTGTGCATGACGGTGAGTCATGGTGAGTACATGCTAGGCATGGAAATGTGGTTTGTGCATGACGGTGAGTCATGGTGAGTACGTGCTAAGCACGGAAGTGTTATGAATTGAGATTAATGATCCTTATGTGGATGTTTGATGTGGCTATTTATGTTGAGGAAGTTAGAGCTTGAAGATCATGACATTTACTTGTATATATTGTTCATGCATCTTATATTGTGGCTCTTGTGGATCCTTGGCATGTTTGTGTAATGCCTTGGCTTGATTGTGCTCGGACCCTGCAGTGTTGAGGTTTGTTTTTAGAGCTTACCCTCACTAAGCATCATTGCTTACGCTCTCTTTGTTCAACATTGCAGATCCTTAGTTCGTGGGTTGCTTGTGCAAGTGGAAGGCTCCAAGTGTGGTTTTTGGCTTGAGTTCATCAAGTATGGATTTTTAAATGTTAGACATGTAATGGTTTGAGCAATGGGACATGTATGGTTTTGTTGGATAGTTGTTGGTTGTTAGGAGCATGTTTAGACTCCTTGATGCCTTGTTTGTGTGTGACTTGTGTTGCCTTGATGAATGTTAACTCATGCCTAAATTGTTCATGTTGAATGTTGGCCTTATGCCTTAGGAGTTGCCTTCATGCCTTGAGTATGTTTGAATATGTTGGAGTACTTTTAATCTAGGACGTATGCTTCTAGATTTGGATGGTTGGTGTTGAGTGCCTTTGCCTCGTTTAAGCTCTTATGTATGGTTGTATATGAACATGAGGTGTTTTTATCATTGAAAGACATTAGAATGAAGAAAAATATGCTCCCCTGCACCTAGGTTTCGAAATTAGGGGTAAAGTTTCGAAACCTTTGCAAATTTCTGGATTCCAGAGGCTACTGCCAGCCAAAGTTTCGAAACCTTTGGGCAAGGTTTCGAAACTATGGTCAAAGGTTTCGAAACCTTCCCAAGGTTTCGAAACTTTTGGTGAAAACTGCATTTTTGAGCATGTTAGAGTCATTTCTGGAAAAAGTGTTCTTCTACAAAGTTGTAGAGGACAAAATTTTACATGAAATAGAGGTATTATTTACTCAAAAATGTTAAGTATAGGTCTCTGAATTGTTGTTAGAAGTTGACGGGACTGAAACTGAATGTATTTGGAATCTGCTGGACTAAATTGTGAAATATGAAATGTTTAGGGGTTTGGCTGTTTGTCTCGTGTGTTACGTTCCGCTGTTTGATCACTTAGAATTAAATACTCATCTAGACAAGAGTTAAAATGAAAAAAAAATAGGGTTGCTAACCGAGGGGGAACTTTAACGGGTTTCGCTTCGGTTTTCCCCGTGTGACTCACTCGGACCGGTCATCCGGCTAGACCGGGATGAGGGGGTTACAAAAACATACCAAATGATAATAATGGCAATGCCATTACTTGATAAATCTAGTAAAATAGTATGTCTATTCAATCATAATATGATTGGTCTTTGGGCATACTCCAACAATCTCCCACTAGCACTAAGACCAATCATTCTCGTATCTAATACGATATGGCTTAGTGTAACTGACATGCTTATGATGTGTCAAAAGCTTTGTCAGGGAGTTGACAAAGTTATCAACTTTGTGCGTATGTTGCATACTTTCACATCTCCAAGATGTAAGTACTTTAGAATATGTTTGGATTTATTGATGAGATTTGGGTTTTATTTGCTTACGCAAAGGTTCCATCATAACAGAGTTATGTAGCATCTAATATGCTGGGAACAACCCTTAGTTCAGAAGTGAACCCTTTAGATCCAAACATCCTTCTTTATTGCTATGTCGACTGTAATACATTCAGCCTATGTTGTAGAGTTAGATACTGTCTTAACTCGCAATATCTTTTATTAATGTAAAACGGATTGCGATCTTTAGTTCCTTTTGATGAGTATGTCATCTACATACAATACTTAGGAAAGTAACAATGCTCCCACTAGCTCTTTTGAAAACAATATTCCCTTTTGTTTCTAGATAAACCAAACCTTTTGATTGTATCTTCTGAAACGAATATCCCAACTTCGAGAAGCTTGCCTTACTTTACGGATAGACCTTTGTAGCTTACATACCTTCCAAGTGTTTACTGGAGTGATAAAACCTTCTGGATGTGTCATGTACACAATTGTTTCAAGTTTTCCCTTAGGAAAGTAATTTTGACATTCCTTTATTTGATTCCATAATCATCGTATATAACTACTTGCAAGTAAGATTAAGATGGATTAAACATAGCTACAAGGAAGATGCTTTATCATAGTCTATACTATGAAGTTTGTCGAATACTTTTAGCGACGAATCATCCTTTGTATGTTTTATCATCCATGTCGGTTTTTCCTTTTTGAAAAACTCATTCATACCTCTTAGGTTTTACCCTTTTAGGTAACCAAAGTCTATACTTGGTTTTAGACATGGATTCCATCTCATATCTCATGGCTCTTAGCCATTTCTCGAATTTTGGGCTCACCATTGCTTTCTGATAAGGCCTAGTCTTTATCTTGATCCAAAAAGAAGAGTGTTTCCATGTACGGATAGTGAGAAATCCATATTTCTCAAGTATATGATATTCTCTTAAGGATCAACACAATGGTTGTGTTTTGTTCCAATGTTCCCTGATCATTTGTGGAACATTCTCAATCTTTGGTTCATAAATTTGTTGTCTAAAATTTCTTCACATTCCAAATTCCATTTTTCCTTTTGTGAGAGGTAATCTCTTTCGAGAGAAACTCTCGTTTGAGCAACAAACATTTTGTTCTCGTTGAAAAATGAAATCCTCAGCGATAAGTATTCTCTTTCGAGATAAACTATCGTTTGAGCAACAAATATTTTGTTCTCGTTAAAGTTGAAGAAATAATATCCCTTTGTGAGAATTAATCTTTTCAAGATAAACTCTCGTTTGAGAAACAAACGCTTTGTTCTCGTTAGGATAAACAACAAATGGAGTTTTTAAGGTTCGAACTTTGTAAACATTTTAACATGTAAGTAACCTTAAAACTTCAAAGGTATTCTAGAACAATTCTTAGTCTATATCTTATATGACGTTTCGAAAAGAAAAAAAACGATCAAGTATGAGAGTTGTTTTTCTAGTGTGTAAAGAAATCGAAAATGACTTGTTCTGAATCAAAACATGTCTAACATATTTGATTCTCTTTCAAAGACTTTTCGTTCCACTTGTGGGATTATATTATGGGATAATCCCATATTCTTTGAAAGTTCATCAAACTTTAACTATTCTTGAATTTGATCTCATCAAATTACCTTAATACTTTTTATGAGTTTGAGATTAGTCATTTGTTTTATTTATCTTATAAATATTATTGATTTGATTAGTTTAAAGATCATTGATTCGTTGTGCCATAAGAGATTAAAAGAATAACATTTATTTAAATAATCTCAAAATTAAAAATATCTTGTCCTTACAAGATAACTAAAACTTAGGCACAAAATAATAATCTTAAAAACTAAAACAAATCTATTTAAGCAAAAACACATGTCCTAATGGATGATGTAGCAACTCTTGCTTTATTTCCATTCGCATGTCCATGTCTATTCTGATGCCTTCTCTTTAGAAGCCTCTGAGGTTGATGCCTCACTCATTTTTGCTTTCTTGACTTCTTGTAGGTGTGTGGGGCAGTTTCTCTTCCAATGTCCGGTCTTGCCACAATGGAAACATTTTTCATCCTTCTTGATTCCCTTCTTAGGTTTCAATGCCTCCTTTCCATCGGTTTTGGTCTTACCATCACCTTTAGACTTTGCTGCCAATTTACCTTTCTTCTTTCCCTTGCGGACCATCAGAACAGGTTTAGGTCCTACCTTCTTCAGGTTGATTTCAGCAGTTCTCAACATGTCGAGCAACTGTGGCAGCGTCTTGTTAATTTCATTCATATTGAAATTAAGGACGAACTAATTGAAACTATCCGGCAACGATTGCAGGATGACATCAGTAGCTAATTCGTCTTTCAGCGGAAAGCCGAGCTTCTCCAACGTTTAGATGTAGCCCATCATTTTAATGACGTGAGCTTCTACGGGAGATCCCTCACTCATCTTGCATTGAAACAGAGCTTTAGAGGTCTCGTACCTCTCTTGACGAGCTTACCCTTCATAAATCTCCTTGAGATTTTGAATCATTTCATAAGCTACCATGTTCTCATGTTGCTTCTGAAGCTCAGGGGTCATGGAAGCAAGCATAAGACAACCGACATCCAGCATGTTGTCCATGTGTTTCTTAAACTTGTCTTTGTCAGCTCTAGAAGCAGTGGCAACCGGTTCATCAGGATCAAGTTCTTCAATGACACATTCCTTATTTTCCTGTTTGTGAACAATTCTCAAATTGCGGAACCAGTCAAGGAAGTTTATGCCATTGAGTTTATCCTTCTCAAGGATAGATCGCAGAGATAGAGTATTATTTGCCATTAATTCTACAAAAAAGAAAATATGCTACATAAGTTTTATTAAATTTTAAAATTTATAGATAGGTCTTTACTATAAATTTACTCCCACTATTTTCTTCAAAATTAAAAACCCTCTAGTTTTAATTTCGGAAAAAAAATTCGATAGTTTTTCTAGTGAGTGAGGATCCGTATTTCACCATTCTTAAATTAGCTTTGGCCAGTCTTTTAGGAAATGGTTATTTAGGTAAAGTAACACCTTACTAATTACATCTCATGTAATTCCTCATCTTTTGGCGAACAACTCTTGTTCTTTAAATCATCTTATGATTAACCAAAACTTTTAACCACTAGGTTTTCTAATCCTATTAGAACAACCCAGCTAAGTCAATACCAATATCTCAACCGGCGAATATCACTAGCTTATTCTTCTCGTTTAACTAAGATAGATAAATGTGACATTGCTTTGGCAAAGCTCGCATTATATCGATCGAAGCTTTAACGAGGGTAAATATTGGATGGTTAAAACAGACTTAGAATTGTAGTGAGGGATTTACTTAATTATCTCATCATTTTAACATTGATCCTATCAATAGAACTATGTTTAATCATGCTTATAAAACATCCATTACATCACATACAAGGTAAATATAAGCGGTAAATAAATATGCAATGATTATAGCCCTTCTTAACCCAAGGCGACCCGTCCCAAGCCAATGGGAGGACCATTCTACTGAAGATAGAATCTGCTTTTGAAACGCCTGGTCCACCAGGGAAGGCCCACCACGCTGCTATGTTGGTTCTTGCTTTATCTCCATGAGTATTTACAATTTTCAGAAACTCGCGTTACATGTGAGGGAGTGAGATGAGAAGAGAAGTACAATAGAAGATAGAGAAAGACACGACACGCATGCCGTATTTATAAAAACCAAAACTATAAAGGCTATGGGCTATAACCATGCAAAACAAACATCGTGCAATCTAACATGCATTTCTAACATGCATTTCAAACATCGTACAAGAGAGGTGGCGCACTAGGCACACTTAAGTACCAGGTCATTGATGATGCCAATCCTAGACATGCATTTTTCATAACGTCTAACCATAACTCTTATGGATTCACCGTGAAAGATAGTTTGATAACTTTTATCAAATTAGAAGCTCTTTCAGAGATTTCATAAATCTATGAAACTACGAACAACTACTTGTTCTCTAGACTAACTATTAGTCTCAACATGTTAACATTTAACATTGAAGCAACCTAACATAGTTATGATTAACTCTTAATCATTCAGTGATAATCGAAATAGGTCTTTATTAGGTGTGATACGATAAATGATAAATATCGAAATCGAATCAAACAGCATGCATCTCATACATAAACATCACCCAAGAATTTAAGTCTGAATTCGTATGATACAAGTAGCTCTGATACCACTGTAGGGATACGTCGGCACACCCCGTGGCGCAGCGGAAAAATTAATCTGACGTAATCCAGCCAGGATCCATGTACAGGAACGAATCCGGGGTGAAAAGATGAGGAGTTACCTTTTAAAGCTCTGGAAACTGGAAAACCGAAGGTATGTCGGAATAACCACGTCAAGTAAAACCGGAATCGTCACAGGTTCGCAACGACCTCTACGGAGTCCACCCGAACAAAACGAACAAAGTTTCCGCCTCTCTAACACTTAGGGATAAATTTCGACAGGTTTGAACACCTTCTATGGAGAAGTCGAAATCCCTCCAGGGATTCCTGAGGGAGTCTGAAATCGACCAAGAGTTCAACCGGGACTTGCAATCGAGCAAGGGAACCTTCAGGGATTTTCCAGGGGGCAAGTAGAACACCAGAAAAATATCGAACAGCTTCTCAGAGAGCTTTCTGGGATATGTCGAATTCCAGTGGGGAATCCCTAGGGGTGTTGTCGAAATCTTCAAGAGGAGGAAGATGGATGATTTGGTTGCTAGCCCTTGTCCCTTTAAATAGTATTCAGAGACTTAATTCTAGTTGAATTCCTTAAATCCAAGTTCAACCAAAATTCATAAAATCTAATTCTACTTGAAATTGGTTTATATTAAATATACATTATATTTAATAATATTAAATGAAATATATATATTTAATTATGTATAATCTTATTCTTCATAAAACATGGATTTAAATATACATTATATTTAATCCAAATATATATATATATATTATTATATAGAATCTCATTCTATCTTTACTTGGATTTAAATATATTTAAATATATATTTTTAATTATGTAGAATCTAATTATACATAAACTTGGAATTAAATATACATTATATAAATTCTAAATATATATTTAAATTTCTAGAATCTTATTCTATAATATTTAAGTCTCTAAATATTTTCATACTCTAAATAATATTTGATAAATACAATATTTATCCAATATTATTCCCATTTAAGGGAGTTGCCGATTTCCCCTATCCCATAGGGGATTTTCGGCAACCTCCCTAAAATAGGGAGTATGGTTTCCATTTTTTGTTCGTTTCATTCGAAGGGTGTGACCCTTGTAGGTTCATGCAACGTTAGCAGCAAAATTAGAACTGTTCTAATTTTACAAACAATGAGTGGCATCTAGCAATACATCATTGCTACCTAAGTTGCATGAAGTCATGGTTTGACTTTCCTAATTCCTGAATAAACTTTCTTTATGTATTTCATCCTTTTGTCTTTTATATCTTAGATGAACACAAGTCATGGGTTAGTCACACTTGCGTTGTCCATCTAGTGTTTCTTGACGTCTTGAGTAGATTATGATAAACGAATCTCTATGATATCTCATATCATAATATTCGAGCATGACCATGCATTTTCTAATCTCACTCAATGAAGTGGCCGAAGATATTTCTCCCATTATGTAGGAGGGACAAATCCTTTCTTGATCAACCATATTTCACTATATAGGTCATCACGTATCCAATCATCAGTCTTTATAATGTAGTAAGTTATGACACACGTTTTACTATGTCAAAATACGTAAATTTTTATGTTGAAATCATGTTGATCTCAAGTCTGAGGATTATACATATGTTTATCATGAGCAATGTTGTGACTGTCACATAATTACCCAAGAAACATGCTCATAGTGGGTCAATCCAGTATGTTGTTCTCTAACAAATACTTATGTGTTGATTTTGACATCTCTATGTCAATGACAACGCTTGTCATCAACCATATATTAGTCTTCATATATTATCACTGTCCATACCCGTAATAATATTCGACTAAGGATCCTATTTAACAATAATCGTATTATTGTATGGACATTATTATCCAATGGTTAGTTTGATGCACAGAAACATACCAAATGATAATAACGACAATGCCATTACTTGATAAATCTAGTAAAATAGTATGTCTATTCAATCATCATATGATTGGTCTTTGGGCATACTCCAACAGAGACGTGGTTTGACCAGCTTGACCAAGAGCTTGGACCTTGAAGGCCTGCATCAAGAGACCCCCTTCTCGCCCATTCTTTTTGTTTAGTTGTTTTTATTTTCTTTTAAATGATGATGTGTTTGCAAAACGTTGAAGGTTTTTTGGTTGATACCCTCATCATTTGGTAAGGTATATATTCTTGTGGTCGTTGACTATGTATCAAAATGGGTAGAGGTTGTTTCCCTGCCAACAAAAGATGTCAAGGATGTAGCCAAGTTCTTGCACAAACACATTTTTACTCGATTTGGTTCCCTTGGAGTGATTATTCATGATGAGGGTACCCATTTTTAATTCAATCTAATTTCTAAAGCTTTGTGCAGGTATGGAATCCAAAAGAGGATTGCCACGGCATACCATCCACAAACAAATAGGCAAGCTGAAACTTCAAACAAGGAGATCAAAAATATTTTAGAGAAGACTGTGAATCCAACAAGGAAAGACTTGTCCTTGAGACTAGATGAGTCATTGTAGGCTTATAGGACCGCCTTTAAAACTCCTTTGGGTACTTCACCATTCAGACTTGTTTTTGGAAAACCATGTCATCTGCCAGTAGATCTGGAACATAAAGCCTATTGGGCAATCAGAACACTTGAAATGGCATGGAGAGTTACTGGAGAAAAAAGGTTACTAGACCTAAATGAGTTGGAAGAATCCAAGACACAAGCATATGAGAATGCCAGAATCTACAAAGAGAAGGACAAAGCGTTGGTATGACAGTAGAATAATGCCAAGACAATTTGAGGTAGGCCAACATGTTTTGTTATTTAACTCACGACTAAAATTGTTTCCAGGTAAACTCAAATCGAGATGGACAAGCCCTTATGAAGTTGTAAAGCCCCATTTCCATAGAGCTATGAACATCTAGAACTTGAAGACGGGAGATATTTTTAAGGTGAATGGCCAACGTTTAAAGCACTATTTGGAAGGTGATCAAAAGCTTGCCAAAGAGGTTATCCTCTTGGCAGAGGTACCATAACATCATCATCGTGGTTTACTTGTTGTAAATATTATGATTAGATGTTTTTTTTTCTTTTTAAGTACTTTCTTCATTTGTTTATTTTTCTTCTTTTAGTTTTTAATTTTCCTTTGCTGCGTTGAAAGGTTTTCTTTGAGTATGTGCAAATTAGTATGTCAGGTAAAATACCAAGGCAAGACTTGACATGAGACAATGACACAATGAGAGAATTCTGCGTGCCAGACATAATGCTAGGGCAGAAGCTTGAAATGCGGCAGATTGGAATATTAGAAGAAGAGATTTACCCTAGCTTGATTAAATTCGGCCCATGAGAGTGAAAATATTTTCCTTTTGAATTTTAACCCAAGCCGCCCAAACTATTAGGTTAAAATTTAAATTCAACTTAATCACCTTATCACTCCACTCTTTAAACCTATATTATTACTTACAACCTTATCACATCACTCTTATCACTTAACACATTATCAAATCAAAACTTTTTCCTTTCCATCATTATCCCCATTAAATTCGGCTACTTTATTAAACCCCATTAAACACTCAACCTTTTACTTTCCACCTACCTTAGCCGTTCAAAAAAACATAACCCTTTTCACTTCTCTCTTTCTTTATCAAGCAAGAAACCAAGATTCATCTTTTCTCTTCTTCTTCCTTTGTCCAACACGCCCAAAGCTTCATCATGTTTTAATGGCTTCTTCACCAACCCCTTTAAAATATTTTGCAATGAGGAGATCCAAAAAATGCATGAATAAAATTTCGCCTCAAGATCCTTTTGTTATGAAAAGCATTTTGACTTCAAAGGCGAAACAACCGTGGGATTTCTCGCCGATTTCATGGCGGCAGTCAACCAACACAAATTGGAGCTATTTTTCCAGCAAAAGGGGAGGTTTACGCGAATATTGTCTGGGAGTTTTTTGTTCACTTGACCACCAAGGACAATCCGTTCTTGATGATATGAGGTACATGCATTCATTTTGGTAAAGGTTATATCAATGCCATGTTCAGGTTGGGGGATGCCGAGGATGAACATTTGGAGTATGTTGAGTCAATGGCCGTTGCCAAGAGGAAGAAGTTGTTGGAAGATCTGTGTGAACCAGGCACGGTGTGGATAGTGTCTTCCAAGGGCCACCAAACCGTCAAGAGACTGGTATTGAAATCTCAGTCGAGGGGTGGAACCACTTTCTAAAGGAAAATATGATGCCAACCACCCACAATGAAATGGTGTCGGAGGAATGGTTGGTACTACTGCACTCAATCATAGTTGGCCGAAAAATCAATTTCGTCTGGATCATCATCGAGAAGACATATAAATGTGCAGGTAAGCCTAATGGTAGTCTATTCTTTCCTTTGTTAATTTCTAACATTTGCATGAGACATGGTGTGCCCAAGATCGACCCGAAAAAAGGCCAAGAAATCAAGGGCACCATAATCACGCCGGCTCTATGGCGGCAACTCACTGCCACCGAGACCAAGGACTAAGAAAGAGGAAAAGGAAAGAAAACTACGCCAAAGCCCAAGGTGCCAAAGGCAGAATCTGATGCTCCCATGCCAACTAGTGTAGTGGCATTGCTCTCACAAATCAACCATCTCTAGGAGATTATTCTTCTTAAATTAGAAAATTCGAGGAGCGAAATGTCAAGCTTTAGCAGTATAGTCATGCCAGGGATGTTGCCATCAAGGAAACTTTTGAGAAAATGTCCCCAAATTTCTTGCAAGCTTTCTTAGATTTCCCTACAGAGATCTTTGCCAGTGACGATGCCATGCTAGCTAGTCACCAATCAGGCCGTACCCCATCTGATGCTACAGTCCCATTGTCTTCAGTCCATGTTGAATCTGCAAGTACCGACTCTCTAATTGAATCAAAGAAAACAAAATCCAAGTCTATCACAACGCTTGCCGCGCCGACACAGTCTGATGCCACCGATGCCCTTATCACGTTGATACTTGTCAAGATTGTGGAGGAAGTTCTTCGCAATGTTGGAGCTTCCACTGCAGCGAAACCAACCATGACAAGAGTAAAGCGCAAAGCACCCGATCGTGGAAGCTTTGTCAAGAGGAAGACTCAAGTCGCACAAGAAGAAGTCTCCGATGGGGAGTCCTCCTCTTCCTAAACTCCTTTACATTTCATTTCAATGCATTCATATGTTCATGCATTTTATTTTTTTGTTTTATTTGTATATATGTGTTGTTTTCATGCATTGAGGACAATGCACATCTTGGGTTTGGGGGTGTGCGTTGCCTCACATTTATGCTATGCCATGCATTCACGTTTTCATTTATGTTTCCATGCCATGTATGCCTTATAGATTAGGTTTTAGCCTTGCATACCAAACCACTAAAACAAGAAAAAGAAAATTTTGTCTCGGCCAAATTTTAAAGAATGCTAACACTTGTTAGGCAAGTTTAGTTAGTTTTAGAATAATCTGTCCGATGAGGAATTTTGAAAATATTTAGTTGCCTATGCCAGTAGAGTAGTAATGCCAGGTTTGCTTGGCATTTGATCTCATGTTTAGAGAATTAAACTTTCAATTAACACGTAGTATGCATCTAATTCCCAAGCAAACTTAGAATTTTTGAAACTAAGCTCAGAAAAAAAAATTGATTGATGCCAAGGTAAAAAGAAATAAGGGTAAACTACATAAATAGTCCCCCAAATATGCTCCAATTATCTTTTGCGTCCCCCAACTATCAAAAGTTGCAAATCGGTCCCCCGACTTAAAAAGTAAAAAATTGGTCCAACGCTGTTAAAAATATAATGGCTGATTACAAGGCAGTTAATATAAATTGATATAATTACATAATTACCCTTCAAGTTCTACACTTATTTTAATTTGACCTCAATTCTAAAAAATTAACCCACATAATTTTAATAATCTATCAATTTAGTCCATCTTCTTTTGCATTTCTCCTCCCCTTTTTTATTACTCGATCCTCTGCACCAGCCTTATGTTTACGATCCGGACGGCTTGCGTATGACTGTGTTTTGGGGGTTTTTTAATCACAATACAATGCACACGTAAACTGAATTGGATGCATTGTTCTCATCTCCCCTTCCCTACCTCTACACATATTTGAACAATGCTTGTCATCCTCTGTTTTCATTAAGGTGACAAATTTCTTAGATTAAATTCATTTGCTAGTTATCATTCTGTTGGTTATCCATTGTTGCCAGAGTTAAGATGGGACACTAGGTACCGTCAAAAAAACTTTTGAGATTTTCTTATGAGTTTGGAAACCATTTGAATTGATTGTTATCATTCACAGTGTTTTAGTTGTCGTCATCAGGGCCGGTCCTGACTATTTTTTGGCTCAGGGCGAAATTAAAAAAATAGGCCCCTAATTTGAATTTTTTTTAAAGAAATATGTAATATAAAAGTTCTATTTATTAAATTAAACAAATAATAATTCATTACGATCTTAAAAATATCAAAAATATATTTAAGCATGCAAATACTTATAACAATAGCACCTGTGAAATGGGAAGATCCTCGATCGAAATATTTATATACTAAATCCGCAACACCGCCTAATTAAACTTTAAAACAATAGTACATGTAAACATATGAAAAAGATAATAAACATTTGAATCACATCTTAAAAAACTACCAAATATTAAAAGATTCAAGCTTATTAAACAAAAATAAAAGAACAATCTTAACTATAATTTAGAAATATATAAAAAAAGAAGAATAAAAAATAGAAACATGATCTTACCAAAAATTTTAAGAACAAGTTTCAATAGGATTCAAACACCACGATTGATGATAAGTAATTGTAATTTTGTGTTTGTGAGAAATATGAAAAATTGAAAAGTGAATAACAATTTTCAGATGAGTTGCAAAATATAGAACAAAAAAGAAGAAATGTAAGATTATTATACTTGAATTTTCTCCACCCAATGAGCATTAAAGAGAAAAAAAAATGACGTTAAAAAATTCTCCATTAATATGGAAAATCTGGAAATATGGTAAATTGATGGTGGTGAGAATTTGAAAAGACGGTAGTTTAACAATTTAGTTGGATTTTCATTTAAATTTTTGAAAAGATATATTTAATGAGTGTTTCGTGGGAATTAAAATTATTATTACCGTTATTATAAAAATCTATAATGTCAATTAATAGGTTAATAAATTTATGGGCCCCATCCTTTTACTTATACAGTTTTTTAATTTATTATCAAAAATAAGAAATATATTATAATAAGATTTTTTTAAAAAACTTATGGGCCCTGGGCGGGTGCCCCTTCTGCCCCGGCCCAGGGCCGGCCATGGTCGTCATACATGGCAGAGGTAAATAAATAGAAGTAATATAAGTTATTTTTGTTACAGTTTTGATTATGTTTAATTGGAAACAATGCTAGCTTAAGTGTGATGAAATATGTTATGATATATTTGGACCCTAAGTTCTTTGTAATGAAGCTTCAGATGATGTATCTTTCTTTTCAGTTCAATATATGTCCCATGCAGTCTTAGTTAAATCTTCTTCTTAAATATTAGTTGAATTGTCCTCATCCTTTTGGTGTCTTCGAACCAACACATGACCCAACAGATTCATCCACAAACTTGTTTACTAACCCCTCTAAAGTAATGAGTAAACTTAACGGATTTGGGAAGTCAAAAGTGCATAATTCATCTGGTAGTAGGGGAATATTTGATGATATTGATCCTCTTGATGGTCTTAGAAAACATGTTCCTCATGTGTCATCTAAGATCAATAAGAGAGGGAAAGATAGAAGGCGTTTAAGAACTGCAAGTGGACCACAAGCTCCTGCTACTAATGAGCAAAACAACAGGGTTCATGAGAATGTTAGGAAGAAGAGGATGCCTTCTATGGACGGTTTTCTTGACTCTAATCAACATGTCTTTGACATACCCAGTATGTCAACTGATTTTCATAGCTTTGTTGGTCAAACTACTAGCCCTTCTTCATACTTGAATGTTGGTTCTAATGAGACTATTTCCCATATACATAAAACTCAAAGATTTGAAGAGAACTTTGATGCATCTGATGATGTTTGGCTCACTATAGAGCAGAAAGAGTTGTTGTTGAGAGGGCTGCTGCAGAGGCTCGATAAATAGAAAGGGAGAGGATAAATAGAAAAGAAGATGGAATAAATTGATAGATTATTAAAATTATGTGGGTTAATTTTTTAGAATCAGGGTCAAATTAAAATTAGTGTAGAACTTGAGGGCTAATTATATAATTATATCAATTTATATTAGATGCCACGTAATCAGCCGTTATATTTTTAACGACATTGGACCAATTGGTTACTTTTTTAAGTTGGAGGACTAATTTGTAACTTCTGATAGTCGGGGGACGCAAAAAATAATTGGAGCATAGTTAGGGGACCATTTATGTAGTTTATAAGGGAATAATGTAGTTGAAGAGAAAGACTAGTGATAATTGGATTAACATGGGGGTTCATGGTATGCTTTCTCTTATTTCTCACACTAAACAATGCCACAAGCAAGCTTAAATTAATGCCAATTGAAACCCTTGGCAAGAATAAAAGAAAAAATAAAATTTTTGAGTTTAGGTAGTAAAATTGACTAAGGGAGTAAAAGGATACTTGATGCATGTTGCCCACACATCATGCACTTTTCATACCCTTAGACTAGAGTTATATTGTTGCATTTGAATTTACCATATGCTTGGCATTACTGCACTGAGATGACTGAGGACATAGCTAGACTTAATCCTGCTTGCCAACATTTGTTGGCATTCCAACCAAAACTTTACCGAGGTAATATTTTCACATTTTTGTTTTTTAGCTTTCTTGCATTACTTGAGGACACGCAATGAGCTATGTTTGGGGGAGAGTTAACTCTTCAAAAGTACTGAATTTTTTTGCCTATTTTACAATGTCTTTGCTTGCTTTTGTGTACATTTATTGCATTTACTTGTTAATTTCATGCATTTGCATAAGGAGTTAGAAATTTTGTCTATGTCAGTGTGAAGTGTTGTTTTGTTGGCATTTTTGCAGGTTAGGCATAGCAGTTGGTAGAACACAGCAGCGCAGGAAGGAATGCCGGAGAGAATGATGAGATGTTAGAACAGATGAACCAAATATTGTCAAAGCACCGATTGGCAGAGAAGAAGAATTTGATGCCCGACCAAA
Organism: Hibiscus trionum; assembly: GCA_030270665.1. Classification (NCBI taxonomy): domain Eukaryota; kingdom Viridiplantae; phylum Streptophyta; class Magnoliopsida; order Malvales; family Malvaceae; genus Hibiscus; species Hibiscus trionum. The sequence goes on from BSYR01000011.1 coordinate 23,131,229, forward strand.
TAAGTTGTTGAACCCAAAAAAATAGAACCAGATCAGGCGGTGAGAAAATAGCAATTGGATAAAACTCCGAAAAAATAGCAGAGAAATAGTGCCAAGCTTGGTTGGCGAAGTAGTGACGGCAGATAACGTCAGCTCCAACCTGATCAGCTCACATTTAAACTTTGGATAAGATGATCACATCCCTTATCCCTTGAGCATTCAAAATTTAAACTCAAGAGATCATCCTAGGTCTTCCTTGCACGCCTATTTAAAGAACGATCAAACAAGCACTTGTGGGACGATTGGGGATATCGAAAGATCCATCGACGACTGGATGCACTAAGGAGAGGTGGTTCTACTAGCTTGACCGAGAGTCTGGACCTTGAAAGGCTGCATCGAGAGACCCCCTTATCGCTCATTCTCTTTGTTTAGTTGTTTTTATTTTCTTTTAAATGATGACGTGTTTGCAAAACATTGAAGGTTTTTTGGTTGATACCCTCACCATGAACTAATTTAATAGTTGGTAGGGGATGTTTGCGTTGAACGTTGTTTTTATGTTTATTTTTTAATAATCGAAATGCTTCGACATCATTTTCCCTATTTGTCACGTTCTTCAATTTTTATCAAAATTGTGCCAAGAGAAAGATGGCATTGTTGGCTTATTAAACCTTAATATCTTAACAGACTTAGGGGGAAACGATATGTTGCCATATACTAAGGCGGGATGCTTCGAAAGAAGATGTTCAAGTAGATGAGCTTACTTCTGAAGTGAATCTACCCCTTAGGAGTATAGATTGGGACTTAATCAAATTGATTTATGAAAAACATCACTATAGAAATATATAGGGTTTTACATGGTTAATTTCGGGCATTGACTATCGAAAGAGGCATTGCCAACTTTGAATCTGCTCGTTAAATGATGCCAAGACACTACTTTATTAAAGGCTGTCATGGCATGAAAAGCATGAAAACCAGGCATCACTTGCCAATGCTTATCGCTTATTTGACACTCTCCTTGTCAACACTATTCTATTCTATTTTATTTTATTTTTCTTTTAAATCATTTTCAAATAACTCCCAAATTAAACAACATTTTCCCTTGACAAGTAAACGTTCAAAGCATTCACCTCTTGGTCAATCCCTGTGGAGACGATACTCAACTCACTATAATATTACTTGCAGACCGTGTATACTTGCACACAAAAGACTCTTACTTGGCACTATTTTCATACATTTCTAATACATTTTCCACCCTTTTTCCAAGCACTCACAAAAGTCTACAATTAGAAACCATCTCGCTCGCGGCATTGACAATCAATTTCGTCAGAATCAGAGTCGATTCATCCAAGAAGTGCTCCAAATCGTGACCGCAAACCATTAACATAACTTGTTGTTGCCAAAAGAAAAAATTCATATAATCCAATCGAACATTAATTTGTTTATTAGAGAATGTGGAACTTCCGGATTGATTAGCACCATCAACTTCCATTGCAAACAACGACGAACTGGCACGAGAATAGAGGAGAAAATGAAAGGTAACAGCAGGAAAAAAAATCACCTCTAGATTGACTGCTCTGATACCATATTAAAGTTGAGCTTGTTTGGTTAACAAGATAATTACAAAGAAGAAATTCAAGAAGGAAAACTAAAGAACGATTACGAGAGAGAAAGTAGTTGTAACCAAGTGTAGGCCCAACATTCAAAATTACTTGAATCCAAAGGTTGTCCCATATCGATTTTATACACGTGATGCATTATTGTTATAGGAGAATCTAAGGAATTAGGTTGTTGAAGTGCACAAACAACTTCCAAGTTATCAACATCGACCATGATTCACCTTTCACCGATGTTCCAAGCATGTAAAAGACCCTTATAAACACTCTAAATTTCAGCTTCAAATACCGAGCAAACACCGCCAAATTTACAGAAATCAAACACCGAATTACCTTGATGATCACAGATCACTCCCTCAAACTTTGCAACGACGTCAACTTCATTTTTTACACAGTCGGTATTTAGTTTACTCTAGCCTCGTGGAGGGGCTTGCCAATGCGAGGCCTCACGCCTTACTTGATCTCTCTTTGTTGAGGCCAATATAGTAATTGCACGAAATGTAATTACTATCATAGTAATTACACTTGTGTGTAAATAATAAGAATTCTAATTTTTTAGATATATTTGACTCTCAAAGTGTAAATATATCTTAATTCGTTATGTCATGTTTGGTAATATAAAATATAATTATATGATTACATAAATTTAAAATTTAAAATAATATTAATTATACTAAATTTAGTAAAACTCACAAATTATAATAATTAGCCAAACATACTACTAGGGATAGCCATGGGTCGGGTTTTGGTCGATCCGTCCCTAACTAAAAACTTTAACACTTCCATCTAAACTCGAGCCGACATGATATTTTATGATGTTCCATCCGACCCCGAACTCGAATTCTAGAGTAAGAACCCGAACCGAAATAAATAAAAAATTACCAATTTTCAATATTATTCGATAAAATAAGGAGCTAATTGTAAAAATACAACTAGAGATGGAGCATTATAATATTTATTCCACTTTTATTAGACAAAATAGAGAGATAATTGAAATATATATATATATATATATATATATATATATATATATATATATATATATATATATATATATATATATATATATATATAAAGAGGGGGCATTGTAGCAATTATAACTAATTATTTAGAATAAAATAAAATTATTATCTTGGGTCGGGTATGTTCTACCTTAAACCCAAGCCCAACCCGACTCGACCCGACCTCATCCTCAAAAAATCAGACTCGAACTCAACCCGAACCTGAATTTTTTTTTTTAAAAAAAAAACCGACCTTATAAAATTGAGTTGGGTCGAAACCTATTAAATATGGATCAAGTGGCCATTCTTATATACTACAATTGTATAATTCAGTTACCATGTAACTGTCCAAATATATTCTACGATTATAAATAGTTAAATACTACTCCAATAATTACATTCGTGATCTAAATTTATCTGCCATACCCAAACCGTAATTCTGTTGGAGTGAGACATAAGTGCCTAATTTCATTTAATTAGTGAAGTTCACGCTTCATATATATATATATATATATATATATATATATATATATATATCTTCAGGGACGGAGCCAGGATTTGAAGTTGGGGGGCAAAATATAAATTTTGAAAGGTATGAGCAAATTCATAATTATTCCAATTTTTTTCAGTAAAAATATAAAGAATCAAAGGGTAAAAAACAATTCCCTACCCGGGAGTCACAACATCTCCCATTCAGCATATAGCATCGTTCATGTTTATCTTAGATAATTAATTTAAGACATTTATCTAGTATTTTCCACTTAAAAAGTTTCGTAGGTAATCATTCTATAATGTGTGAACTTGTATTGGAGCCGATGTGCTATATTCCTAATAATTGAATTGTGATGGAAAAAAAAGGAATGAAAGAATATGATTCAGTTGATAATTGAAAAGTGTGATCTCTGATTATTGTGTGTCGTTGGCACAGCACAATTGGACTTTATTCTCAACCATAATAATTGAATTAAAGTTAGGAGGTAATCCACTCCATCATGTTATTAAACAATTTAACACAATATTTTTAGGTCAACTTTAGCAGGGTTTTCCTGTCTCAATCAAATCCAAACAAAATAAAGTTAAAAGTTACCAATGTTTCTAATTGATCAAACATTTCACTCAAGGTGGTTTGATTAGTGTTGGGTTTCTTATCATTTTTCAACAAAAATGACCAATCTCAGTTTATTCAATACAAAAACAAAAAAATATTAATCACTATTACTAAGTAGTAATAATTACAAAATATAAATTAGACACAACTTAGATCAAAACAACTATAGACAAAATCACGGACAATTCTAGTATGCGGCCGCCTAATATAGGGCTAAAAAACGGCGTTGCCGAAAACATTATAAGATAAATAATGTATCCGGTAAAGCGCTACCGGATATGTTGATATGAGATAATGTATCCGGTAAAAAACATGAAAAAAAATGGTAACCGGCAAATTTAAGTTATCGGTCAAAGATAACAAAATCGGTAAAATTACCTATTTTGTTGATCCGAATATCAATATATTCGGTAGCGCTTTACCTATTTTGTTATTAAAGTTTAAGCTGATGGGGCCTTCGAAAGTATCTATACTTTTTTAAAAGTATCCATATTTTTTTAAAAAAAGATAACAAAATCGGTAAAATTACTTATTTTGTTGATCCAAATATCAATATATTCGGTAGCGCTTTACCTATTTTGTTATTAAAGTTTAAGCTGATAGGACGTTCGAAAGTATCTATACTTTTTTAAAAGTATCCATACTTTTTTAAAAAAATATAGTATAACAAAATAGGTAAAATTTTACTTATTTTGTTGATAAGAGTATCAACATATTCGGTAGTATTAAAGTATCGATACTTTTTGTTGATACTTTTTTAAAAGTATCGATACTTTCGAGCCACATTGCAACCGGTTACATTGCTTTTTAAAAAAGTATCGATACTTTTAAAAAAGTATGGATACTTTCGAAGTATCAACAAAATAGATAATTTTACTTGATATGTTGATACTCTTATCAACAAAATAGGTAATTTTACCGAATATGTTGATACTCTTATCAACAAAATAGATAATTTTACCGAATCTGTTATGTTTACCGGTCACCTTTCTAACCGGTTACGCCGTATATTAGCCATATATTAACCGCCTTACCGCAGAACTACCCCAAAATCACACACATGATGAAATTCGAACTTACACTCTTAAAGTTGAAGGTGAGCATTCAACCGAGTTAAAAAATTTCGAATTATTAAAATTGATGTGTCATTGTAACACTCGGGTTTAGGGGTTAGGCGAAAATAATATTAAAATATTATTTTGGGCTCGGTTTTATACTCTAAATAATATTTCGAGTTTGTTTTCAAAATTTATTAATTTTGAGTTGACCATGTTTTAAGATTAAACTCCATTTAACCATGAATTTACCTCCCTTGTAAATGCCCCATTTCATTAAGGGCAAACAAGTCTTTTGAGCTTTAAAATTTATCACATGTCAAATAAAACACCCACCCTTCTCATCTTCTTCCCTTCACTCTTTCAAAAACCACCGTTACCTTCTTCTCTCCTTGGGGGTTCACTGTTCCATCACCTCTACTCCTCATTTCAACTCCGTTTTGAAAGGTAATGGTATTTTTGACTTCCCCTCATCTTCCCCTTCATAAAAGTACCTTTCATTTTAGTTTCCATGGAAGTTTTAGAAAATGTCATTTTTGAATATTTTGATTAAAAATGTGATTTTTAAGTTGTTAAGTGAAGTATTTTGATTTAATATACTTAGTTGTGGTATAAGGAAGTCAAATGGTATATCATATATGAATTTCAAGTGATTTTGGGAATTTTCGGAATTTGGCTTTGAGAGGGTTTTTGGAGGGTTTTAAAATGAGATTTGGGGCTGTTTAATGTTGGATTTTGGGGGCTGTAGGTAGTATGATATATGAGGATCATTTTGGGTGTAATTGATGCTTGTTTGGGTGTTTGAAATGGGAGAATTCAGTGGGTGTTAAGGGCTGCTCGAAAATTCTGTTTTTGGACTTGTTTTGAGTGTTGGATGCTTGGTAATGTTAATCCGGGTTAGTTTCAATGACAAGATATTGATTGTGGATGTTTTGTTTGTGTTTGGGATTGATTAGAGTCAAGTTTGGGCATCGGTGAAGCATCGGAAGTGAATTCAGGAAGTTGAAGGTTGTTGCTTGCTTGGTCTTTGGGCTTGGAAGCTTAGGTGAGTGGTTAATTGTTTTACTTGGTTCTAAAATGGTTGGTTCGAGTATACGGACTAGGTTGGGCTTGGTAGACCCACCTAGAGTTAGGATTAGGGTGGTAGCCTAATCCTAAACTTGATCTAGAGCCTTTGGATGAACTTAAATGTATGAATGTATATGCCTCGTATGTCTTGTGATATGAATGCTTATGTATATTGTATTATACATGTGAGTTGAGGCATGATTTGTATTGCTTAAAGCATGCATGGTGATGGTTCATGATTGTGTTCATGGTGAGTACGTGCTAAGCACGGAAATGATTGAAATGAGTAATGTGGAATGAGTAAAATATTGGCACTAGTATACTTAAATACAAATGATCGATCATTAGGATGTTAGTGTGTACACATGAGTCAAAAGTCGCGCGTGGCCTTGGTGGCGTTGAGTCACCAAGGAGGAGTACGGGTACGCCCGGAAATTGTATTTAAATATAGTCGGTGATGAGTGGAATCCCATCGACGGGGCGTGAGGATGAGTGGAATCCCCTCCGCGAGACCGGTGATGAGTGTAATCCCACCGTCAGGTAATGGTTGTGTTGTTGGATGTGAGTTCCAACGGTTATCCGCGTATTTGAGTCATAACTAGGTGCCAATGTTGATTGATATGTGTATCAATGTATTGAGCTTAATGATCCTTATGTGGATGTTTGATGTGGCTACTTATGTTGAGGAAGTTAGAGCTTGTTGATCATGACATTTACTTGTATATATTGCTCATGCATCTTATCTTATGGCTCTTGTGGATCCTTGGTATGTTTGTGTAATGCCTTGGCTAGATCGTGCTCGGACCCTGCAATGTTGAGGTTTGTTTTTAGAGCTTACCCTCACTAAGCATCATTGCTTACGCTCTCTTTGTTCAACATTGCAGATTCTTAGTTCGTGGGTTGCTTGCGCAAGTGGAAGGCTCCAAGTGTGGTTTTTGGCTTGAGTTCATCAAGTATGGATTTTTAAATGTTAGACATGTAATAGTTTGAGCAATGGGACATGTATAGTTTTGTTGGATAGTTGTTGGTTGTTAGGAGCATGTTTAGACTCCTTGATGCCTTGTTTGTGTGTGGCTTATGTTGCCTTGATGAATGTTAACTCATGCCAAATTGCTTATTTTGAATACTAGCTAAATGCCTTAGAGGTCATCTTTATGTTTGAATGATGTTTGAATGAATGCATGTTTGTGAAGTCTTATCTTAGTGTTTAGACTTACCTTAATCTTGTTGAAGCATGCTAGTATGGTTGGTATGCCTTAAGTTTAATCAACGTGGTGTTGTGATGTGTTTTGGTGGTGTTTTGGGCACCTTTGTGCCTTAAAACAGAAAAATCGAGTCTGCAGACAGGGGGCGTTTCGGAACGGGTCCCCCTGTTCCGGAACGGTTCCTTTGCAAATGGCCTGCCGTTTCGAAACGGATGAGGGTCATTTCGGAACACTTTTGCTACTGGAATTTTGAGAATTTGGCGAGATGTAGGCGTTCCAAAACGGGCCTTTGAGGTTTCGAAACGGTCAAATCTCGTTGACCACGAGAAATTGACCGTCAAGGTCGTTCCGATACGAGTCACCCCTGTTTCGGAACGGTCACCTTATGGTTGACCCTGGCCTGTTGACTAAGTCAAGGCGTTTCGGAACACCCTATGGGCGTTTCGAAACGGCCTGTTGTAGAACATTAAAATGGGCTGTTTTATGTCTTGTTGGGTCGGAGAATGTTTCATTGTTCGTATCTTCCGCTGTTGTGCTTCACATAGGAACTTAATATGCATCTAGACAAGACTAAGGCTAAAAGAAATCTTCTGGGTCGTTAACCGAGAGGAAACCTTAACGGGTTTCGCTTCGGTTTTCCCCGTGTGGCCCACTCGGACCGGTCATCCGACCAGACCGGAACGAGGGGGTTACAGTCATATTTAATAATTATAAAATATAAATAGTTAAGTTATTGAACACGCATACTTGTTGAAAGGGTTACACCTTTCGCTATTGGTAATTATGATATGGACAGCAAAGTAAGAAATTAAGGAAGTTGGTAATGAAATGATAGCCCATTAGTAAGACAAGAAGACACAAAGAAGACAAAGGTTTCAATTAATTCCACATCTACCTTTCACTTAAATGACTTTAAGGCAGTCAAAAAGCATTGTTAAAAATGAAAAAGAGAGAAGTTTGGCAATCAAAGACACCCTAATTCTAGGACAACAAAACACTAATTTTATACCTACTTTTTAAACACTAGTGTTTTTATCATATACATTTTAAATTTTTTAATTAAAGTATGTTTGATTCTATATCTTAAATTATTAATTAGATAATAAAAACAATGAAAATTATATATTAAAAATAAAATAATTTCGAACATTATCTCTGTCTCCCTATAAAATTGTCCGAGTCCTTCCTATTCATAGATGCATTTACTTTTGAATCTAACCTTTCCCATCAAAACCTTTTGTTTCAAATTAACCTTTTGATTGTAATAAATTAAAAGAGAACATTTTTTGTTTTTCATGATATAAATAGGGTAATAAGCACCTCGTAATCCACACCATTAGTTACTTTTTAAAATGTAAGACCTGTTTTTTAACAGCAATAATTGCAAGTTTGCATTGGAGAATTCCAAATTTAACTATTTTCCCCATAAATTGTGTTCGGTTTGAATTATTCAAAACTTGATAGGTCTAATTTAAATGGAATATGAGATAAAAGATATTTTTCAAGCTAAACTAATATCCCAAATTACTTTTTACTTAATAATAATATTTAATTACAAAATATATATTAAAATAAAATCAATATTTTATTTCAAGAGAACATATTTCATTTTTATTATATTGAAGCATATTATTGAAAGGGAAGAGTGGGAATTAATTTAAATCTTAAAACTTTAATATTCTTAAGGACTGTAATAATGTAAGACATTAATTTGAACTTTAAAGGTTAAGATAAGATGCTAAGATATTATAATGGAATTGGGGTTGGAGACATTGATTATTGCTTATAGCATTTTAATATTTTGTGATCTCTTACCTATAGAGTGAGATATAAGTTAAAATAATCCATCTACTATTAATTTATAATATGCAAAAAGAGGCCAAATGTCACCGTATTGCACTAGGACAATTTCTGAACTAGCCTTATGTTTATTATCATGAGTGAATATCTAATTTGTTATATTAGTGAACTGCAAAATTATTAATATCTAAGTAATTTGTGAGTAGTTTGCCTGGGCGCGTTTAAAAAATAAAATTATTAAAAATATATTATTTTCTAATCACATGAGAATGTTCAAAAATAAAAGTAACAAGTTCTTTAACTCTTTTTTATTCTTACACAATCAAAAAAGGATAAACGCATAACTTTATGTAAGGGGCAAACCTATAAAATTATAGGAGGCTAACTTATAAATTTTTAGGGGGTGAAAATAATTTTTCAATAAAAAATACATAAAAAAATTCTAAATCATTTACAAATTTTAAATTTTTAGGGGACTATAATCCCCTCTAGTCCCCTCGGTCCATCGCTGCAACTAGGGATGGACCGTGAGGGGCTGGAAGGGGCGATCGTACCTCCTAAAAATTTGAAATTCATATATGATTTAAAAAATTGTTTATGTATTTTCTCCCCCAATTTTAATAAGTTCTTCCTTTAAAATTTTATAAATTTATTCTCCTAACATAAAATCTTGCGCTCGTCCTTCTTTATACGCAACGTCATGCATGAGGGAACTTTCCCCTCAATTAAGAAAGATTTAAATAAAATGGAAGAGGGTTGCCATGATTTTTGGCAAAGCTTGCATGCAAATAGAGAATATTTGTAGCCAAAGTGATTGGGTTGGGGAATGGGATCAATGCTTTCGTGCACATGATTGCCATGTGGCACGTTGTGCTACAACTTGTCTTTTTATGGGTTTTATATATCAATCATAAAACTGTCCAAAAGTTGGTGCACCACCTCCATCCCCAAACATTTACATGCATTGCATGACTTCAATAGATATAAAATATTTATTATTTTATGTACAGTTCGATCTCCAAAGCTTCAAAGGCAATTTAAGAGTTTAGGTCAATGTAGTTTGAATAGTTGGTCATCGGTATTCATTAATGAAATTGTTGTAATTTGGATTTTGGATTACGATATCTCTAACTTGCGTCTATTTTATTTTTAGTAACGTTTCCTTTTATGTGTAGGACAATATTTTTACAAATAATTCGTGGTTTACATTGTAAGAATTATTTATTATTTTACAAATAATTCATGGTTTACATTGCAAGAATTATTGGCATTTTTATTCTGGAATAAGACAGCTAAAATGCTCTAAAACTATTCTATCATCGGTCACCAAATCTGGAATCTGGAATAGAATGTTAAACCACCTTGACATTTCTATATAAACATTTGATATATTGACGATGCCTAGAATTTTATACAGTCAGTGTATCGAATATTAATCTCTTCTCTTCTATATGTATATAAATAAATGTTGCATGAAAGAGAAAATAATAATATACGAGTATTACCATAGCAGAGTTGCCTGTTTGGTAAGCAAGAAGGCTCGCCCAAGATTCTAGCCTGGTCATGGTTTTATTAGCATGGGGGGCTTATTTGTTTTGTTATGTTTCCACTTAAAACTGCTAGCACCGTCGGACGTACTAAAAGTGTAATTTACGAATCTAGGGTTTTGTCGGTCCCAAATAATTTTGACTTAAAATCCTCATACCATAAGATTATTAAAACCCTAGCCATAGTTGGATTAAAGGTGAAGCTGGTTGGTGAGGAGACGATCAACCTCTCCCCCATGAACAAACCAAATATATAAAATATACACTGAGTTCATGAATCATGCATGTCATATATAGGCCACATGAACAGTACCTTAAATTACTCCTTAATTTGGCAGCCGACATCAATGAATAAATGATTATTTATTTGACGATGTTGGGGGTTGATTTTTTATAGATTTTTAAAAAAAAATTTACTAGTTTGAAAGTCTACTATATATGTGTGTATGTATATATATTTTTCCAGCCGACAGTTGCAGATGATTTATTTGACTGGGATGATGTTGTTTTCACGTAGAAATTACTATTTTTCAACAAAAGTTTTTTGTTGAATTCATTGAATTTAACTCTAAAAATAGTTTAGAGGTTTCATAAAGATTAAATTTGTGACTTTATATTCAATGCATTTTTCTTTCCTTTTTCTATTCAAGTCTGTAATATAAAGGAAATAATGTGAAGTTTGTCAATTGAGTCTTAGTTCGATTAATATGGTTATTTAGAAGGATACGATTTCGAACATGTATAAGTGCGTGTTATCCTCCCTTTTATGAATAAAGTGAGGTCCAGATAGTTCAAATATGCATTGTATTAAAAACGAAGTGTGGGTTAGGTGTTCTTGATGTTTATGTAAATTTCCATATTTGTTCTTGTTGTTTATGTTTTATTATCTTTTAATTAGGGTTTGTTTGATAACTCATTGGAAAATTTGCTAATTTCAGTTTTTTTTTATTTTTTTTGAAAAAAGTTTTTTTTTGACATTTTAAGTATGCTTGATAATTTAAAATTAAAAGTATCGGTCAAATTGTTAATAAAACAGGGTGAATAATATTAAGTAGATAACGATATGCTTATCACTTAATATATGAGGAATATTTTCAACACTTTTGTTTTTTGTTTTCTCTTTTAACTATATAAATATTATCCTTTTCTGTTTATATTTATCAAACAATATAATTATATCTAATGTTTTATTTTAAACAAATACCAAATATACTTATACTTTAATTCAACATTTAATTTTTATTATTTAAATTTTCAACACTTATTTTTTTTAAGTTCATCAAACAACACCTTATTTTTTTGGTTCTAATGATTTTCCGATACATTAAAAAGATGAAAATAATACTATTTTTAAAGAATAAATGCATATGGAAATATTTCGCTTCAACTTATGAAAATATAAAAGATGAAGGCCTTGTTTGGTAAAGAGAGGTTTGGGCAAAAATTAGAGGTTTGAGGCATAATTAGAGGTTTGACCAGTCAAATCTGCTAATATTGTTGTTTGGTAAATAGCGGATTTGGGTGAAACCGCTAATTTTGAAAAAGCTCATAATAGGAGCTTTTTGAGAGTAGAGGTTTGATATTAGAGTTGTAAAGACTCTTTTACCCTTACCAGTTATCAAAAATCTCAAATAACCTAAATTAAATATTTTATCACCCTGTTTATAAGCTAATTTTATTTACTTTTTTCTTTTTATTATCACATATTTATATGTGTATTTAAATTTATTAATTAATCAAATTATATTAAAATAATTATATAAATAATAAATTAAAATATAAATCATTTGAGTATGTTTAGAAAAGTTATATTAAAAATAATTTTATAGATCTAATTAATAATAATTAGATACAAAATATTGATAACTAATAAATTATTCAAACAAGTATTAAATATAATCATGTCCTTATATGTCATTTTGCTTGTTTAAATATTCTAACAGCTATCAGCTATCAGTTAATTTTACCAAACACTTTTATACAATCAGCTAATGCAATCCGCTAGTCAAATCAGCTAATGCAATAAGCTATCAGCTAATATAATCCGCTATCCGCTATCAACTATCCGCTAATTGCCAAACATGGCCGAACTCTTCCCCTACTTTATATTTCATTGTTCATCGTTATCCATAAAGGTTTTACTTCCAACTTTTATTTACAATGGCAACTGGGTTTTATTAGCAAAAATATTGGAAAGAATTAAAATTGCAACACATCCAAACATAGAAAGAAAATTGAGGACAATAGTCACCAAAAAATTTAAACATAAAACAAAAATATTAAATTCAAAGATACGAAGAAAAATGAAACCTTCCCTTGAAAATGACGTCTAACATCAAAAGAATCTAGTAATATGGTGGCCGACCTAAGGAAGGAGATTGAAAGTTTCAACCTGAGTTCGAATGTACCAGATCGTATAGCTTGGATTCATGACAAGATGAGACGGTTTTCAGTTAAAAAGTTATCTTCCTTGTTAGTCAATGCAGAAATTGAAGTTTCGAATTTTAACTTCGGTAATATATGGAAGATGAAAGTCCCCCAAGGTAAAATCTTTCTTATAGCTGCTAAAAATCGATAGAATCCCAACTAAATATTTTCTTAGATTACGAGGAGTATATTTAGAAGAAAGTCAATGCTTATGTAGTTGGTGTGGCTTGAGTCAAGAGGATGCTAATCATTTATTTGTGAATTATTCCTTTGTGGACTCCTTTTGGTCCTTGTTTTGTGAATGGTGGAATATCTCGAGAAGACAATTTCATAATATCCAGGGGCTGTTTAGTTTCTGTTTCAATGTACCTCTTACAGGTTACTATAAAGGTGTTTGGTTAATTATGGTTGGAGCAGCGATTTAGAGCATTTAGCTTGCAAGAAACAAGAAGGTATTTAGAAATAAAGCGCTTAATCTTAAAGATCTTTTGTTCTATTTAAAATTGAGGGCATTGTTTTGGATTAAGGCTTCAAGGGATGGTTGGTTCCCTAATTGTGAGGAATGGTGGACGAATCCAAGGAAAGGAATTTCAATTATCTCTTCCAAAAGTTAGCATGTATTGGATTGGAAACCACCTAAAGAAGGAGAAGTGAAATTCAATGTGGACGGAGCAGCAAAGGATAATGTAGCAGGGTGTGGAGGTGTGCTCAAACATTCGATGAAATTATGAGAATGCTATTCTTAAAGCCTTGCGAAGGTTCAGGAGCAGACTATGCTAAACTTATAACTATTAATACCGCCTTTGAGCTGTTTATAGAGCTGGATCAGATTGGGAAAATATCGCTATTGATTAAATCAAATGTGAAGATTGTGCTAAACTGTATTTGTAATAAATTCTAAAGGCCATAGGGTAGGTGGATGATTCTTGGAGAAATCGACGAACTGGTGAAAAGAATTGGGAAGGTGGAGTTCAGCTATGTGCCCTATCAAGCCAATATTTTTGCAGACTACTTAGTAAAAGAGGGTATGTCTCGAAGATCTCTCTTCAAGGCGTGGTGGTAGGTAGAACATGGATCAAGGGACAGTTTTGCAAAGGTTTGGACAGAGCAGTGCAGTAAACTTTGTTTCGTTTTGTAAGTGAGGAAATCAAATGGTTGTTGCTTTGAAAGGTCTTTTGCTTGTGGTCATTGTATGTTGTAACTAAATTGGTTCTCGTGTTCCTTCGTTATCCTGGCATGTGTGGTACTCTTTTCCCCTATTTAGGTTTAGGAGTTTTAACGAGGCTCACATATTTTCAGATTTTTTATCAATTAAAATTAATATTGCCGAGCAAAAAAAATCTTTATAAAACTTCTTGTCTCTGTAGAACGAGACGCTTTACGAAGTGATAAAGGAGTGGTGAGCGAACCAAACTATTTGGCATGCTGTTTCGCTACACAATTTTGATTATATCTGCAAACAACCTTTTACCAAAGAGGGGATCTGACTATACGTGGCCACCAACAAACCAATCAAAAAATAAATGTCACGAGGGTCTTTGTGCGAGCACCAAAATGACCGCAGAGGTATGCGGAAAACGTACCAAAAATTATTGGTTTATGGGGTTTTAATGAGGCCCACATGTTTTCAGGTTTTTTATCAATGGAAATTAATATTGCCGAGCAAAAAAAATCTTTATAAAACTTCTTGTCTATGTCGAACGAGACGCTTTACGAAGTGATAAAGGAGTGGTGAGCAAACCAAACTATTTGGCATGCTGTTTCGCTACACAATTCTGATTATATCTGCAAACAACATTTTACCAAAGAGGGGATCTGACTATACGTGGCCACCAACAAACCAATCAGAAAATAAATGTCACGAGGGTCTTTGTGCGAGCACCAAAATGACCGCAGAGGTATGCGGAAAACGTACCAAAAATTATTGGTTTATGGGGTTTTAATGAGGCCCACATGTTTTCAGGTTTTTTATCAATGGAAATTAATATTGCCGAGCAAAAAAAATCTTTATAAAACTTCTTGTCTATGTCGAACGAGACGCTTTACGAAGTGATAAAGGAGTGGTGAGCAAACCAAACTATTTGGCATGCTGTTTCGCTACACAATTCTGATTATATCTGCAAACAACATTTTACCAAAGAGGGGATCTGACTATACGTGGCCACCAACAAACCAATCAGAAAATAAATGTCACGAGGGTCTTTGTGCGAGCACCAAAATGACCGCAGAGGTATGCGGAAAACGTACCAAAAATTATTGGTTTATGGGGTTTTAATGAGGCCCACATGTTTTCAGGTTTTTTATCAATGGAAATTAATATTGCCGAGCAAAAAAAATCTTTATAAAACTTCTTGTCTATGTCGAACGAGACACTTTACGAAGTGATAAAGGAGTGGTGAGCAAACCAAACTATTTGGCATGCTGTTTCGCTACACAATTCTGATTATATCTGCAAACAACATTTTACCAAAGAGGGGATCTGACTATACGTGGCCACCAACAAACCAATCAGAAAATAAATGTCACGAGGGTCTTTGTGCGAGCACCAAAATGACCACAGAGGTATGCGAAAAACGTACCAAGAATCATAAAGAACGTGCCACAAGAGCAAAGAAAAAACGTGCCATAATAGCAAAGAAGAGTGTGTCACAAGAATAGAGATTCTTATTCAAAATTGATAAAAAAGACTCAAGAAAAAAGAAAAACAAAGGACAACATAAAAAAATGAATAATTATCCTATACATTGGCGATGGAAATTGAAAGTTTCCACAAGCGCCTTAATTTTAGGATTTAATGTCTTAGTTTAGGAGTTTTGGTGTAGGGGTTTAAAATTTAGGGATAGTGGTTAAAATTTAGGGTTTAGGGTTTATAAGTTAAAACTTAAATCCTAACAATACTACCCTAAAAACTAAACATCAACATCTAAACTCTAAATTCTAACCCTAAACCCTAAATTCTAACTACTATCTCTAAATTATAAACCTCTACACCTAAACCTCTAAACCCTACACCCTAAACTAATACTCTAAACTCTAAAACCAAAGCAGTTGTAGAAACTTTCAGTTTTCACCGCCAGTGTATTAGATATAAATTTTTAAAAAAATAGAGAAATAATAAACATCGAGGGTTGACAACCAATATTATAATTGGTGTTGCTGTCCGCTAAACAAATTTTGAAAGAAAAGAGAAAGAGGACACAAAAGTATTGATAGAAAATTTAGGTTAGAATAAAAAATAACCCATGCAATTTTGAATCAATATTGAAGGTTTTACTGTTTTATTTATTGATATCTTGTTAAAATAAACACCAATACACGAATTATGATATGCCGCATAAATAATTATAAAAGCAAATATAAATTAAGATGCGACATGTAACTACAACATATTTATTATTATAAAAGCTTTGAGAATATCGAATATGAAAAAGACAAAAAAAAAAGTTGACAAAGAAAAGAATTATATATATAGCCACAATTTATTTTTGAAAAACCAGTTGGAGCTGTGGGAAAGTTCCATAATAATTCTCAAATGAATTAATTAGAGTATATTTTTTAATAATAGATATTATGGAGTTGGCTTAAATAATTTCTCAATAATTTGGATCCCATTTTTTACACGTTATTTACTTATTTATATGTTGGCTGTTTTCAAGAGGACAATTATAGTTTTTTAATATATTAATATAATTATATGATAGTATCTGTTTATACTTTTTATTAATTAGTTGACAACGCACTTACAGGGAACAAATAAAAATCTCCTGCCCCTTTTCGGTGCACCTACTTATGCTCCAACACTAAAAAATACTACAAAATTAAATTCCAAGCACTAACCCTAAATTCTAAATCCTACACCCAATACCATAAAAAATACACCCTACCCTAAATTTTGCGAACGACATGTTGCTCTTCGCTAAGGCTTCCCTGGATCAGTTGGTTGTGGTACGTAGTGTTTTGAGAGAATTTTGTGATGCTTCTAGTTTTAAGGTCAGTATTGCAAAAATAACTATTCACTTTTCTCGTAATGTAGAAGGGAGTTTGCGTGCGCAGATTAGTAGCGAGTTTGGCTTCACTGAAGTTGTTGATATGGGGAATGTATTTAGGGGTACCAATTATTCATAAAAGAATCACGAAAGAGTCGTATATATATATCTCATTCAGAAAGTTCAGGATAAATTATCTAGTTGGAGGGCGAAAACATTGTCTTTGGCCGGTCGTATTATTCTTGCTAAAGTTGTTCTTGTCGTGATTCCTTCTTATACCATGCAAGCGACTTATCTTCCTAAGGGTGTTTGTGATGAGATTGAGCAAATAATTAGCCAGTTCATTTGGGGTCATAGCCATGATAAGTTAGGTATCCACCTGATTAGTTGGGAGGACATGTGCCAACCTATTGAGTGTGGAGACATTGGATTTAGAAAGTTGTCGGTTCAAAATGAAGCTTTTTTGATGAAGCTCACCTTTCATATTTTAACGAAAGGGGATTAGTTATGGGTTTGATTGTTACGGGCTAAGTACAAACGGAACCATCTGCTTAAGCGTTCGACAGCTTGACAATCGTGTTCTCGGGTTTGAATGGGTATTTGCATGGTATGGGATGACATTAAAAGTAATATGGTTTGGCAGCTGGGAGATGGTCGACATGTGAAATTCTGGACTAATGCTTGGTTAGGGTCGATTGGTCCTTTATCTGATCATGTTGTTGTTGGCCAATTAGTTTTTGATTTGAGTGTTGCAGTTGCCGATTTTGTGGACGAGGAGGGGGAATAGAGATGGCGCGAGTGTTGAGTGTGTAAAAGTTCTATATTTTACCCCCTATTTAACCCATATTTCTGCTGCATTCAAGCATAATTCATTGCATTTAGGTTAGATTTCAGTTTCACATCACAAATATATTAAATGGAACAGTTTCTACTGAAATTGGTTATTTTTGCAGGTTGCTGTTGTAGCAGATGGAGAAGCAGGAGTTGGGCAGTAATGCAGAAAAGCTGGAACTAGATGAGCAGTCGAGGAGGACGATGCTGCCATGGTTGCCGCCGTGACAGCCAAGGACGCAGTAGTTTTGAGGAGAAGAAGCAAAGTGGGTCTCGACAGAAAGAGAAAATTAAGCCCATCTGTCGTGGAATACCCTTATATTTTTCCGAGCCCTAGATCAGAATGAAGGCCAAGCCCAAGGTTCAAGGAAGAAATCCCAAGCAAGAAGGAAGGACGAATTAAAGACCACTGTTATGAAGATTTAGTCTTTATTAGAGTTGTACTTTAATTTAAACTTGTATTCTTGCCATATTAGAAAACTTGAACCCAAGGCCTATAAAAAGGCATGTAATTCGACCTAGAAAAGGACCATCACCTATCTCTAGCCTTCTTCCCAAACCCTAGCCGTTTTCCCCTTCTCAACATGTTCTAAATTCCCCTTAGGGCCACGGGTTGATTTGTAAAGTAGTTGCAAGGGTTGCTTTTGTTTTAGGAATTTTATGTTCAATAAAATAAACTTCAAGTTCTCTTATTCTGGTTATTAACATCTTGCAAGAGCATCGGGAGAGCATTGTGAGGTTATCTATTTACTTAATATCGGGAGAGTTAAGTATATGAAAAGAATAAGTGCGAGTTCTCTAGTTTATAGTTGAACTATCTCGGACCTAGGATAGGACGAGGTTAAGTGGCTAAAGAAGAATTCAACAACATCGATGTTCATCCTTCGATTCACGCCGGGAGGTATCATCAAAGACGTGTTCATCGACAGACTTGGATCTAGGGATAGGCCAAGGCACAGCAGGGATTCTTGCCAAACTTGAAGTACAGAGTTGTGTGATTGCTGCCGCGACAAACAACACACTGCCGCCGCGACGGGTGTTGTCGCGACGGGGATATCGACAGAGCAGATTTTCCTAGACTTAGCAATACCTGCACTACTGAGCAATTCAATACTAGCCCATTCTCTTTATCTTGATTATTTTAATCCTATTTTCCAGTGTTCTTTATTATTTTCGTGACAAACATCTTAAACTATTCTCTTTACTTTCGTGCAGTATTCCAAGGTCAAGCTATTAGCCCAGTCCCTGTGGAGACGATATCCGATACTTCCGTATCACTTTACTATTTGCGTCGTGTACACTTGCACTACATTGCGATAGACACTTTTACACGCAACAAGTTTTTGGCGCCGTTGCCAGGGACTGGCAACATATCTTTACCCTATCTTTTACTGCATTCGTTTTATTTTTCTATTTTACTTGGATTGTTCAACCTATACCTTTCACAAGGTCTTTTTTGTTTTCGTATGTGCAGATCTCAACGGGGGAAGGAACCGGAGTACCAGTTAGATCCTGAACCCGAACGAACATTCAATCTCAAGAAAAGAGTCCGTTACCTCGTTGAAAGGAACGAATACCTAGATGGACAACTCATAGCAATGGAAAACGAAGGACGTGAAGAAAGAAGGGACAACCAAGGGAATCTCCAGGATAATAACAATCCTGTCAGAGATGGAGTGAATGGCCAAGCTGCCGATCCTCATGTCGCTGCCGCACGCCGGTCATGCCGAGACTACATGCTTAATGACCATGTAGAACTGGAAACAACCCTGCCAGATGTAGACGTTGACAACTTCGAGCTGAAACCTGTTATGTTCATCATGATCAACAACGCTGGCCAATTTAGTGGTGCTGCTACTGAGGATGCTAGAGAGCATCTGAAAACGTTACAGGAGATCTGTGGTTCGTTTAGACTACCAGGAGTTAATCCGGAGATACTGAGGCTTCAGTTATTTCCTCATTCATTGAGGGACAGGGCAAAGACTTGGTGGAATAAACTTACGCCGGGTTCAATTAGAACTTGGGCAGATTTAACTCGTGAATTCTTATCTCGTTTTAATCCTTCACACTTATCTGAGCGATTACGTAACAAAATTGCTACTTTTCAACAGGAAGAAGACGACCCGATGCACGAGGCCTGGGACAGATTTATCACTCTTCTACGGAACTGCCCAATGCATGGATTCCCCGTTTGGAACCAGGTAACAAAATTCTATAATTCTGCCAATTTACAAACTCGTATTAGAATTGATTCAGCAGCAAACGGATTACTGCTGGACAAAGACTAGATGAGGCAATGACAGTATTGAAAAATCTGTCGAAGAATGAGGAGCAGTTTCCGACAGCAAGAAGAGGGGGGTAAACGGGTTCTAGCTGTAAAGGATTATGAGGCCGACAGCACAATGAAATCACAGGTGGCATATCTCACTAAGGCAATGAAAAAGCTCTTAAACGAAGATTCACAACATGTATACACTGCTGAAGAGGTATGCGAAATTTGTGAAGGAAATCACAGTTCGGAGGAATGTCCAATATAGTTGGAAGAGGGAAAGTATGTTGGAAACTACAATAAGCAGAATTATAATTCCAACAACTATAATCCCAACTGGAGAAAGGATCTCAAGTTTTCTTGGAGCAATCCTAATAATACTCTGAATCCTCAAGCACAAATCAATCAGAACCAGGGAGGACCTAGATTGCTGACTCGGTAGCAACCGCAGCAGCAGCAACAGCCACCAGCTGCCTCAAATAGTATACTGGAACAGACTCTGGCTACATTTATGTCTCAAACAGGTACCTACATTGAGAACATGAATCACTTTGTCAAGAAGACAGAAACTTTCATGGACAAAACAGAGATGCGGATGACCAATCATGAAGCTACTCTGAAATCGTTGGAGACACAGATGGGTCAGATTTCCCAGCATGTTAAACCAAGGTAGAATGGCGAATTTCCTAACAATACTGAAAATGCTAGACAGCCCACACATGAGCAGTGTAAAGCCATCACTACTAGAAGTGGGAAGAAATTACCAGGGCCAGAGAAGGAAGCTGAAACAGTTAAGAAACCAGCCCTGGAATCGACTGTCGAGGAAGCTGCCGAGAAAGGTAACAAGCAACCTGCTGCCGATGAGCCTGTCACGACAGCAGATGGGACAGAGGAGAAAGATGATGAACCCAAACCTCCTCAGATCCGTATGCAGTGAGAAGGAAGTATTACTGATTATCGTCCCCCTCCTCCTTTCCCTCAGCGGCTACAGAAATTGAAACATGAATCACAGCTTAAGAAGATTTATGATATTTTTAAGCAGGTTCATATCAACATTCCGTTGTTAGATGCCGTAAGGGAAATACCTGGTTATGCCAAATTTCTCAAGGATGCCATGTCAAAGAAGTCCAAACTTGGGGAATTTGAAATGGTAAATATGACACATCGATGCATGAGTATTTTGCACAAACATCCACCCCAGAAGAAGAAGGATCCTGGGAGCTTCATCATACCATGCATAATCGGAGACAAATTTGTGGGTAAGGCACTTTGTGATTTTGGTGTTAGTATAAATTTAATGCCCAAATCTGTTTTTCAGAAATTAGGTATTGGAAAAGCTGTCGTGGCATAGAAGTCCTTGGCCATAAGATTAGTTGCCGTGGCATAGAAGTCGACAGAGCCAAGATAGAAGTAATCGAAAAGCTGCCGCCACCTACCACAGTCAAGGGAATCAGAAGCTTCTTAGGGCATGCTGGTTTTTATCAGAGGTTCATTGCGAATTTTTCAAAAATAACCAAGCCCCTATGCCATCTTCTGGAGCAGAACCGACCCTTCGACTTCAAAACTGAATGCACTGAGGCATTTAAGGTTCTGAAAGAAAAGTTGGTAACAGCCCCAATAGTACAACCACCAGACCTTAATTATCAAGCTAGGAAGAGGTTCCAAAATGATGTTAAGCATTATTATTGGGACGAACCTCTTCTTTTCAAAATTTGTGCAGATCAGGTTATAAGGAGATGCGTACCACAGGATGAACAAGAAGATATACTTCATCACTGTCATGCTTCACAGTATGGAGGACACTTGAGAGGCAACAAAACTGCTGCCAAGGTTTTGCAGTCAGGATTCTATTGGCCGTCACTATACAAGGATGCTCAAATATTCTATAAGAACTGTGACAAGTGTCAACGGACGGGAAACATCTCAAGGAGGCACGAGATGCCGCTGCAGAACATTCTTGAAGTTGAGATCTTCGACGTATGGGGGATTGATTTTATGGGACCATTCCCATCTTCATGTGGGAACTTATACATCCTCATAGCAGTAGATTATGTGTCCAAGTGGGTTGAAGCAATCGCCACTCAAAAGAATGATGCCAAAACAGTTCAAAGGTTTTTACACAAAAACATTTTTTCCAGATCCGGCATCCCTAAGGCGATCATCAGTGATGAAGGGATGCATTTTGACAACAGGGTTATAGCTGCTGCCTTGAAAAAGTATGGTGTCAAGCATCGGATTGCAACAGCATACCGCCCTCAGACCAATGGACAAGCTGAAATATCCAACAGGAAGGTTAAGAACATTCTCGAAAAGATGATTAAGCCAACTCGGAAAGATTGGTCTCTACATCTCAATGATGTGTTATGGGCTTACAAGACAACATTCAAAACTCCATTGGGAATGTCTCCTTATCGGCTGATTTACGAGAAAACGTGTCATTTACCTGTCGAGATAGAGCACAGAGCATACTGGGCAATCAAGGCAGTTAATATGGACTTGAAAAAGGCAGGGCAAAAAAGGCTACTTGATCTTAACGAAATTGAAGAAATTCGGACAATGGCCTATGACAACGCAAGAATCTACAAGAACAAAACCAAGAAGTGACATGACAAAAAGTTGCTGCCACGACAGTTCTGCCCAGGGTAGCTTGTGTTGCTTTTTAACTCTAGGTTGAAACTTTTCCCAGGGAAGCTGAAATCTAGATGGTCTGGCCCATTCCAAGTGGTTCAAGTTTTTTCCCATGGTGCCATCACGATCAGATCTCTAAAAGACGGGCACCAATTCAAAGTCAATGGACAGCGATTGAAGCATTATCAGGGGACTGAAGCCCCAAGAATACAAGAAGTGGTTACTTTAGGAGATGCCCCACCTGGCATCCCTAATTTAACCTAAATTTTATTTTTAATCATTTTTATTATTTATTAGGAAATCAGATTTATTTTATTTTTAAGAAATAATATTTTTATTTTTATAGTTTTTAGGAAATAAAGGAGACAAGAAGAAAAGAAAAAGTGAATTCAGCCCAACATCCTTCCATCAGCCCAAAAAACACAAATTTTGGAGCTTGTCGTTACAGCTGTCGCGACAGACGCAAAAAATACAGGCTGTCGACACGCTGTCGCGACAGACACGCAAACGCGTAACAGACGCGCAACAGACACAGAAACGCGTGACAGACGCGTCAGAAACCGCGTAACAGCTGGCCCCATTATTCGCGCCTGCCGTTATAGCTCCAACGGGCAGCAAACTCTTCCCTATATATACCCCGTTCATTTTTCATTTTTCACTCACTTCTACTCTTCTAGCTTGCTCTCTCTAGAAATATTTACTTGCTTTCATTTTTCTTTTTACAACCCTTGCAACCATGTCTTCCAGAAACACCCGTAGGAGTGCTGTCTCAGGCTCCACCCCGACAGCATCAACCCCACGCTCTTTCCAAATACGAGACATGTGGGAGGAAAAGGGATTTATCTACACTTCCAAGGAGGGGAATTTTGGCCTGCAGCCGTTCATTGCTAGAAAAATCAGGGCCCTACAATGGCAGATCTTTGCAGAACAACCAGAGGAGATGAACGTCTCTTTGGTTCGCGATTTCTATGCTGCCATCAACAGCAGAACCGCAACAACAGTCACCGTGAGTGGGCGAGAGGTGCCCTTCGAGCCAGAATACATCAACACGCTCTACGAATTTTACGTGGGCAGCAACGAGGATGGTCACCAACAATTTCTGAACAGCTTAGATCCTGCTGCCTACGATGCTGTCATGGCAGAGCTCACGGATGAAGGGACTTAATGGAACACTAATCCTAAGAACCCGAGGACGGTAAAGAGAACTCAACTCCTGCCGGAGGCCAAACTGTGGAATGCTTTTATTAAAAAGCGAATCATGCCAACTTCGCACAATACCACTGTCGATCAACCCAGGTTAGCCCTCATTCATTCCATTTTGCATGAGAGGCCTATTAGTGTGGGCAGTTCAATCTGGGAAAGCATTTGGAGTGTGCACACCGGCCGACAGGACCACTCTACCTACCTTACCTCATCACAGCCCTTTGTCGCGGCCATGGTGTACCTAAAGCTGTCACCGATCTAAGAGTCCAAGGGAAGGGATGGACCGACAAAAACATACTCAGCTTGATGGAATTGACTGCTGCCACACCGCTATCATCTTTCGACCCCACTACCGCGGCAGCAGAGACGACAGAACCGACAGACACTAAACCTGCTGCCACGGAAGCCAGGCAGCCCACAGCAGCAGCAACTCCAGCTGATACCTCTTCCCAGATTCTTGCTGCTATACAGAAGATGGAGGTACGACAGCTAGGTCTTATGAGTTTCATTAGGGATTTCACCACAGCTACGGTACAATTCATCCAAACTTCTTTAAATTTCCCTGATGTTGTCTTTCCTACTTTTCCTTCCCACTATTTTGCTGCTACCACCCCTGCCCATACCCCTACACCTGCTGCCACACCCAATACACCATCTGCAGAATCCACGCCTACCCCTTCCACGACAGTTGCAGGCAGCAACCGCGCAGCTGATACCTCTACCCGTGGAACCAAGAGAAGAATGAACTCGGAAGAACTTGATGCATTCATCGCCGGTTTTTCTTCCTCTTCTATTTGGGCGGAAAGTGACAACGAACCCTCTATTAAGAGGAATCTATCCAAGGAGTTCACACCGGTCAAACGACATAAGACGATGGCAGATAAGAATAAGAAGGATAGCGGCAGTTTCAGCGGCAGCAGCAGTGACGGCGACGGCAGTGACAGTAGCAGCAGCTCAGAGGTACATGTAGTACAGAAACCCCCTCACATCTCTCCTACCAGAATTCAACCTCCAAGGGAGGCAAAGATGAAGAACACATCTGCCTCCCCCATTCGCCAGCCAGTTCAATCCTCTTTTGGATATTTTATTACGAATTGCGACAGTAAGAGCTCCTTATGGCCTTGATGTTCAAGATTCACCTTGTTGGATGCCATCTTCAAATCGATTGTTCTCGATTTGCTCAGCATATTCTGTGAGAAGCGGGGTGCAGTATGGACTGTGTGAACCTTTGTGGAAGGTGTTGCATGGCTTTAAGGGATTGCCATGGGTAAAGACATTTTTGTGGCTGGTGTGTCATGACAAATTGTTAACAAACGAAGAATGAGCCCGATGCCACCTCCCTATGGATAGTCGATGTGGAATTTGAGGGGCATGATGAGAGGATATCGATCATATCTTACGGTGATGTCTGATCGCGGTGACATTGTGGAGATCTTTGATTCGTAGGGATAAGGTGGATGAATTCTTTAGCCTACCAATTAAACCTTGGATTTATGTGAATCTTTCCTCATCAGCACGATTTGCGATTGATGGTTCTCATTGGGACGTATTGTTTGGGGATTTTCTCTGGCGATTTTGGACTCGTCGGAATAAAAGGATTTTCGAGTCGCAACTTGATCGTCATGAATCGATTTTGCAACAGGGGGTTTCTATACAGCAGGCGCATGTTGCGGCATAGTTGAACTTACAGGGAGAAGCGAGTAGAAGTGCAGTAACTCCTCGATTGTTGGTAAAGTAGTGCAAACTCCCTTCAGGCTGGTGCAAGCTAAACACGAATAATGCGGTGGATCCTAGTACGAGCAGTGCATTTTGAGGAGGTGTTATCCGTGATGAGAAGGGTGGGTGTTTGGTTTGTTATTGAAGCGGAGTTGTGGGGTATCTATGAAGGTCTTCTCTCGGTATGGTCTTTGGGTATTCAATGGTTGCAAATTGAGTCAGATTGTTTAGAGGTGTAAGGCTCGTTCAGCAATATAGTGCTACGACTTGTGGTTTTTCTCTTGTTGTTCATATTGTAGTTTTGCTGAATCGACAATGGGATGTGGTTTTAAAGCACGTTGTCCGTGAAAGGAATAGATTAGACGGTCATATGGCCATGTTTGCTTCAAGGGATGATCTTTTGTGTTATCTTTTTTTCTTTTTCCCGAAGGATTGTATCCGGCCGCTTCAGGTTTATGCATCTGGGAATGGTCACCAGGATGTTGGTGGCGGTTAAGGGTTGATGTTGTGTTGGTGTTTAGGTTTGGGGCTTGGATGGTCCTTGATTTTGTTTTGGTTTTTTGGTCAAGGTTCTCTTGTAGGGTCTAATTAAAGTTTTCATGTGTATTTTTTTCTACATTTAAGTTTAAGAAGATTTTTAATGAGGCACATTGTTACTTCTTTCCTCTATTTATCAAAAAAAAAATATTTAATACCACTTTACCTTTAATTCAAGTGTGATAAAATATATTTTATTTGATGTGGATTGAATGTCAGTGTAAAATCCCTACAAGCAAAATTAGAGAGATGCCTTCATTCAAATGAGTATGATGGTTGTTTAAATAAACTCTAGAAAAAATGGTTAAACACTTTCTGTAACACCCCAATTTTGGGCTTGGAAGTTTAGGGTTTGAATCGGACCGGTTTAAATTGCGGTTCGAATATAAAAGGTGGTTTTTAGGGAAAGCCTAGTTCGGGATGCATTAAAAATATGGAAAAATATCTAAAAATCCTCTTTTATTATATATAAGAGAGTGGTGAAATCAATTTTACAAAATGGGGTTTGGAAATATGAGATTTCAAGTTAGTGACTAAAATGTAATTTTTGAAAAGTTGGTGACTGTTTTAAAAAGGGATTGAATCTTTGAATCTTTAAGGAGCTAATTTACCCAAGAAGGGGTTTCTCCAGATTTTTCTTAATATTAAAGATTTAATTAATGTTATTTAATAAAAGGAAAGGAGGGAAAATAGATATTTTGGTTTTATAACTAACTTTTTCTCAAAATTTTCCTATTTCATTTTCTCTCCATTTTCCCTCAGCCAAACACATTTCCCCAGCCATTTTTCCTCTGATTTTCACACCTAAAGTTGAGATTTCAATCTCTAAATGATTTCTAATCATTTCTACACTAAATCCTCATCATTTGCCTAGTGAATTTTCAAGAATTTTGGTTCTAAACAAGGAGAAACTCACATTTAGAGGTATGAACGTCCTTCTCCTATAAATACTCAGTTCTTTACTGAAATTCCCAAGTTCTCAATCCTTGATTTGAGTTTTATTAAAGGTTTTGATGTTGTGATCTTGATTTTGGCTTAAAATGCAAGATTTGGATTTAATTTCGATGAAATTCGTATTGAATGATTGGGCTTTGTTTTGAGATGTCTTTTTGATGTATATTGGATGTAAAAATGATGTGTAATTGAAGTTTAATCAATGCAATCTCGAATAGGTTGATTTTCCTAAGTTTTGCTTGAGTTAATGGTGGTTTTTGGGATGATTTTGATGTTCTGCTATTGCTGGAGGTATAAGGACGTGATTAGGTTCTTTTTGGATGTTAATTGATGTTTAAGAATGTTTGGAATTGATGGATCTTGGCTGGGTAATGTTGTAGAGGTGTTTGGATGTGTTTTCGGTTGTGTTTGGTAGCCGAAATGTGAGTGTTGATGAGAGCAGCGGGTTTAGGTGTCTTGGTTGAAGATATTAATGCATGATGATGCATTAATCCACTGCTTTGATGTGTTTAAAACATGGGAGACATCTTCGGATCCTTGTGGTGTTGATCTGGGGGCTTGATCGGCGTTTCGGCAAGCTTGCGAAACGGAATCGGTGAGTGAAGTTTGGTTTTCAGCTTTGAAACCAGTGTTTGAAGGTTATGGGAGCTTAGTTTAAGTCTAAACAACTTAGCTAAGCTCAAGAGTAAGTTTTTCGAAGAAACTCTCTTTTAATGAACCATGAGATGGTTGAATGCAAAGTGTTTTGTTTGCATGTTTAAATTCTGTTTTGAAAGCATATTTTGGCATGTTTAATGCTGGTTTTGTAAGCCATGTGTTGAAGGATGCTCAAGGTAAGAGATCCTTGTTTTGAACATTGATAAATGTGGTTTGATGCATTGTAATGCATGACTATTTAATGGCTTTGTTAAATGCTTTAAAACAGTGGATTGATGTTGGTAAATGATGTATATTGGCAAGTGATGTGTTGGTTTTAAAGTACTTGAATCGGATATAGTTAGCCGGCTATAGGATTGGGTGCACCGTGAATAAAATCGCCTTGGATGTTGAGGGGTTGTGATTGTACCGTAAACTCCATCCAAGTACACTAACAAGATGTTTAAGATCACAATGGTGGTTAAAAGTCCATGTGTGGATCTTGTGTTGTGTGTCCTAAGATCACAATGGTGGTTAAAAGTCCATGTGTGGATCTTGAGTTGTGTGTCCCGTGTTCTCGTTAGTGATGTTATACAACTACCAATGAGTGATGTTGAGGGGTTGTGATTGTACCGTAGACTCCATCACGGGTGTTGAGGGGTTGTGATTGTACCGGTAAACTCCACCTTGATATTGGTAGTGTGTATGAAGCGTATGGGACAACGCTTGTAATCCGCGTATCCGATTGTGTTTTTGAGTTGTAAAATGTTATGGATTATCACTTGTAAGCCAATATGACATGTTGATGGATTGAAGCATGAGATGCTTGGTTGTATGCATAAATGCATGATAAATGATGTTTTGAATTTAAAGGCCTTGGAAATGTGTTTTTACAAAATGCATTATTGTGTTGTTTTTAATTGAGCATTCCTCATTAAGCTATGTGCTTACGCTCTCTCTTTCTTAAACCAATAATGCAGAGCATTGGAGTGCTTTAAGGGCAGCAAGGAGGTCAAGGATCCAAGTGAAAGACTAAGGTCATGTATGGTGACTATTTTCACAACACTATTAGCTTTTGGCATTTGGCAATGAGAACCTAGTTTGTGTTTTGGGAGATGTTTGGACTCCCTAAGTTTGGTTTAATGCCTTTGATGATGTTGGAACATGTAAATGGCCTTTTGGTATTTGGTTTGTTGAATTGATGAATGCATGATTTCTAATATAGGATGCATGCCTATAGATTTGGGGTTTTTCCTTGAATGATGCCATGATTGAGATTAGATGATGCTTATATGTCCCTTTATTGATTGATGACTTGTTGGTATGATATGGAGGTCATATGATTGTGTTTGGTGGGTCAAAAGTATGTTTAATCAGAAAAATTCTGCAATTCTGGGCAGTCCGTATCGGAACGTGTGCTACCGTTTCGGAACAGATGGCCTGAAATGACCATGGCGTTTCGAAACGGGGTAGAGCCGTTCCGGAACAGATTTGCTACTGCCAAGCCCTGTTCCGCAACAGGTTTCGGAACGGTCCCGCGTTTCGGAACGGTCCTTCCCCGTTTCGGAACACTCGACCGTTGGGCACTGAATCTGATGGTTAAATGTTTTGAATTCTCACGTTTTAGTCCCAATCTTTGTTTATGCAATTGATTGAGTTTGAGATGTCCGTTTGAGATGAAATTTGACAGTGAAGCATGAAACATGATTAATTTCATAGTGGTAACTCAAAATTTGGCTAAGTCCTCTTAATTTCCAGAATTTACAAATTGGTCCCTAAATTTGTATGTTGTGCAATTGAGTCCCCAAGTGTTTTTCAATTGCTGTGATTTTCAAGTATGCTTATCTCAAGAGTTCACCTAGGGTTAGTATGCATCTAGACAAGATTAAAAAGAAAAAAAAATGGTCGTTAATCAAGGTTGACTTTCGGGTTGACTTTGGTTTTCCCCGTGTAATCTTCGTAGTTCGGGTCAACCGTCTAGGCCGGGCTAAGGGGGTTACACTTTCAATTGATACTCTTTTTTCTCTTTTAAATTGTAAATTCAATATTCATTATGAGTAAAATTACCCTATCCTTTCCTTAAGTAGGAACTGTTCAAAAATATATATTTGTAAAATATATAAAATACAAGTGAATGGTGTATGTGTCGCCTACGAATTTTTATATCAGTGATATGTAAAGATATACCGAGGGGTGCAGTTGTATTTTGAAAATTTTAAATTCTTATATTATTTAAATATTTTTATATTTTTATTAATTATTTAATTTTACGTCCCTAAATTTTTAATATCTTTGTACCTGACATAAAATCGTGCGTCCGTTTTTTTTTTTTTTTTGATAATATACGAACTCATTGTACTTTACTTTGTATCTATGGTTGGAATGGGACCCCAAAATTGTTTGTTGCATCCAAAACCAAAAGGAAGGAAACATTGTTGATAGAATACAATTCTGGAAAAGGACAAGTTGGAAGAAGGGATGATACAGAAGATGGACCAAGTAGAAATTTATAAATAATTGAAATGCCTTGTAAACAATAGACGATCCACAAACACACATGTAACAGCTAATACACGACCAAATTACATTTGAGAATCAAATTTGGTTGATTTTAGTAGAAGCGTTGCTTATGAGTGAGAAAAGATTAGAAGAATCGAAGAAGTGGTTTCCTTAGGATTTGAGTTATGGGCATATTTCCCACATCACAGTTGACATACAAAGGAAACAGAAGCAGCACCAAAATCCGCAATGGCATGAGTCCCACATTTACTAGCGAGAAAACAGTGCGAGGGATTGGACCACATCTGATCCTAATAGGACGCTACACAAACACCTCTTTAATTATGGACCACCCTACCCTAGATTTGTTTTCCTGGTGGTCCTGGGGTTTAATAAACAACCCAATGATACGTAAGGTTGGGAATAACTGTTATGGGGCTTTCTGTGCCGGATCATATTCATCTCTTTAAACCTTCCTCGTTGTCTACCACCACCATCTTTATTTCTGAAAGCGATGTCAACTGCTACATCTTGGAGGGTTTTAATTGGTTTCCATTATTAGTTGTAGGATATCAACCAGCCCACTAGCCCATGAATTGATGCCCTATAAGCTAACAGACTACCTAGAACAATGTTGCATTCAAACTAAATGCTCATTTTAAGCCCAGGACAGAGGCCCTGGTGGCCGGTGGGTTGAAAGTAAACATGTTGATGGATGCAGTATGATTTTTTTTTTGTATAATACATGTTCATTTTATGGTCCGGAATGCATAGTTCTTCCTCCCAACAATATCGTTTCTAAAATTTGAACTTGAATTTATTTATTGAGAGAGTATTGTGTCTTACCATTGTACTCAACCCTTGTTGGTGATGCAATAAAATTTTTATACTGCCGTGATTCTGATATAGAAAATGTTTAACCCTCAAAATAAAATATGTGGAACTAGGGACAACAATTAGCTTGTCAGCTTTGAAGTAATACCATCAGTTCTAACCTAAGCTTAGCATGTGAATCTATTATGTTATATTTTGACTCAAATTCTAATAAGTAATTAAGTTATTTTTATTGTAATTTTAGTGTTTGAAAATTACTTGGTAATTAGAGTTTACTTTAATGAGTAACTATCTATATTAAGTAAGAGATCTTATTTAATAAGGTTTCTTGGTGACCAAGTATTTGGGTCTATAAATATAGATTATGTTTAACCTTTGAATTATGAGAGAATGATAGGGAATTACTCTAGAGATATGTAACCATTTCTAGGTTCTCTACAACTATTGTCATACGTTGTAGAGGTGAGTATCGTAGAGATGTTGGAAAGAGTATTTAGGTTTTACCGGGTGCTGAAATATGTACACTGAATTTTAAAATTACATAGGTTCTCATGTATTTGTACTCTTCATATTCTCTACATTGATAGTAAATTGTTCGTTTCTCTCGTCCGTATAGATAGGCTATGCTAAACCATGTTAAATCTTATATTGTATGTTTTGATCTATATTATTATCACATTGATTATTTTACCGCATACCAAACTCCTAACATAAGACCCGGAAGAATCGAAAAGCCCCATTCATATCATACCTCACGCATTTTAGATCTTGCGTCTTTGTCCCATCCCTGCATTACGATATACAGGAAATTCATGTCATACAATATGGTTTTGGTGCATCCCAATCTAATTACAATAAAGTGTAATTATAGAGAACAAGCGACAAGTAGCACCCATGGCCTAATGGATAAGGCGCCTGACTTCTAATCAGGCGATTGTGGGTTCGAGTCCCACTGGGTGTGTGTTTATAATTTTTTTTCATGCCTACCTTTCTAAAAGAAATAAAGGAAAAACTAAGAAAATACCCATCACCTTCAGGCCAGCCTATTGAACCTATTTTAGGACCATCAAAGAGCAATGTTAGCTTAGGTCCAGTCAAGAAGATAGGCCAATTTTAAAATAGGCATAAGATAATTTTAGCTCTTAACTATTATAGTTTTTGTTATTTTGATCTTCATTTTATTTTTAAGATAAATTTAACTTTTAACTAATATTTTTTTGGTAAATTGCACATTTTTAACTAACATGCTGACTAGACCGTTAAAATTTTAACAGTGATGACAAGATACACACATAACAATAAATTTTAAATGGCATGACATCTCTAACCTATGATATGTTTACATGTGAAATATAATTTTGTTTTAATATGAAATGTAAAAAATCAAGTAAACTTTAAATAAAATATTTAAAAACAATTAAAGTATGGGTAAACTACAACGGAGATCACTCAATTATGGGTAAAATTACATTTGGGTCACTCATTTATTAAAAATTACCCTTGGGTCATTCATTTATTAAAAATTACCCTTGAGTCACTCATTTATTAAAAATT
Organism: Hibiscus trionum; assembly: GCA_030270665.1. NCBI lineage: Eukaryota > Viridiplantae > Streptophyta > Magnoliopsida > Malvales > Malvaceae > Hibiscus > Hibiscus trionum. The sequence continues at coordinate 23,163,679 of BSYR01000011.1, forward strand.
ACCCTTGGGTCACTCAATTATGGGTAAGATTACATTTGAGTCACCCTTGATATTTAAAAAAATACATCAATTTCATAATTTTTTCTTCCAAATCACTTGCATACCCTTGTTAACACTAGAGTATTTCATTTGAAATCATTAATTAATCTAATACATAAATTGATATATATATTTTTGAAATATGAAGGGTGACCCAAATGTAACCTTGCCCATAAGTGAGTGACCCAAGTGCAACTTTTAATAATTGGGTGACCCGAATGTAACCTTACCCATAATTGAGTGACCTAAATGTAAATTATAATAATTAGATGACTCAAATGTAACCTATGATATGTTTACATGTGAAATATAATTTTGTTTTAATATGAAATGTAAAAAAACAATTAGACTTTAAATAAAATATTTAAAAACAATTAAAATATGGGTAAACTACAATAGAGATCACTCAATTATGGGTAAAATTACATTTGGGTCACTCATTTATTAAAAACTACCCTTGGGTCACTCATTTATTAAAAATTACCCTTGGGTCACTCATTTATTAAAATTACCCTTGGGTCACTCAATTATGGGTAAGATTACATTAGAGTCACCTTTCATATTTAAAAAAAAAATACATTAATTTCATAATTTTTTCTTCCAAATCACTTGCATACCCTTGTTAACACTAGAGTATTTCATTTGAAATCATTAATTAATCTAATACATAAATTGATATATATATATATATATATATATATATATATATATATATATATATATATATATATATATATATTGAAATATGAAGGGTGACCAAAATGTAACCTTGCCCATAATTGAGTGACCCAAGTGCAACTTTTAATAATTGGGTGACCCGAATGTAACCTTACCCATAATTGAGTGACCTAAATGTAAATTTTAATAATTAGATGATTCAAATGTAACCTATGATATGTTTACATGTGAAATATAATTTTTTTTAATATGAAATGTAAAAAAAAAAATTAAACTTTAAATAAAATATTTAAAAATAATTAAAATATGGGTAAACTACAATGGAGATCACTCATTTATGGGTAAAATTACATTTGGGTCACTCATTTATTAAAAATTACCCTTGGGTCATTCATTTATTAAAAATTACCCTTGGGTCACTCATTTATGGGTAAGATTACATTTGAGTCACCCTTCATATTTAAAAAAAATACATCAATTTCATAAATTTTTCTTCCAAATCACTTGCATACCCTTGTTAACATTAGAGTATTTCATTTGAAATCATTAATTAATCTAATACATAAATTGATATATATATTTTTGAAATATGAAGGGTGACCCAAATGTAACATTGCCCATAATTGAGTGACCCAAGTGCAACTTTTAATAATTGGGTGACCCGAATGTAACCTTACCCATAATTGAGTGACCTAAATGTAAATTTTAATAATTAGATGACCCAAATGTAACCTATGATATGTTTACATGTGAAATATAATTTTGTTTTAATATGAAATGTAAAAAAACAATTAAACTTTAAATAAAATATTTAAAAACAATTAAAATATGGGTAAACTACAACGGAGATCACTCAATTATGGGTAAAATTACATTTGGGTCAGTCATTTATTAAAAATTACCCTTGGGTCATTCATTTATTAAAAATTACCCTTGGGTCACTCATTTATTAAAAATTACCCTTGGGTCACTCAATTATGGGTAAGATTACATTTGAGTCACCCTTCATATTTAAAAAAATACATCAATTTCATAATTTTTTCTTCCAAATCACTTGCATACCCTTGTTAACACTAGAGTATTTCATTTGAAATCATTAATTAATCTAATACATAAAATGATATAAATATTTTTGAAATATGAAGGGTGACCCCAATGTAACCTTGCCCATAATTGAGTGACCCAAGTGCAACTTTTAATAATTGGGTGACCCGAATGTAACCTTACCCATAATTGAGTGACCTAAATGTAAATTTTAATAATTAGATGACTCAAATGTAACCTTACTCATAATTCAGTGACCTCCATTGTAGTTTACCCTTAAAATATAAAGCGTGAATCAAATTTTCTTTTTAAAAGGTGAATCACTTGAATCAAATCTTCTCTTTAAAACACGAATCACTTTAAATCAACCGACAATATAAGGGTTGCATGATTATGAGCGTTGCTGAGATCATTTATTGTTGAACCAAAGATATGAGGTCCGTTACTAATCAAATGAGCTTTTATAATTTTAGTTTAGGGTTTAAGAATTTTGATGTTTAATTTAATTTGGAGGGTTTAGAAATTTAGAAATTGAACATAAATTCAAAAATAATATCTTGGATGTTTTTGATGCTTCGAAGATTGCTGCTGGAGTTTATTGTTGATATCGCTTTTAGGTTGCAATTGGTGTTGGCTAAATTTAGAGACTTGGGTGATGCTGTGAGGTCCTGTTATGTCGCAGATGTAATGTTTTATGTAGGTTTTCCCAAAGCAATTTTTGAAGGAGATTCTGTGAATGTTAGCCAAGCTCGGTAACGATCTCTCCGAAGGAATCACAACTTACCAGCCCATCTTCTTGCAAAGTTTGGCACCTCCTCAACTCAACCCATGATCCTTTCTCAACGGAGCTTCTACAATCTTACTTCGTCTCTTTGAATTCATCTGCGTGCACATCTCTTTATTATTGTAACAATAAAAAATGAAACTCAATGATCATCATTGATAACAACACATTGTAACATAGAAATCAGAGAATGGTATTTATCTACTATTGTAAAAAATATTGACTTGACCTAAAAATTGAAAATATTTATGGGCAAAGTAAAATAAACAGATTTTGTTTTTAATCTGAAAGTTACCTTTGGATTGAGTCTGATTATGTAAATGTGATAAACGTCCTTAATGATAGGTCCTCATCTCAGAGTGGTCCATCTACTGTACATCATATTTGGGACATGTTAGACCGAAGTTGGGTTGTTAAGTTATCGGTTATTTTCCGTGAAGGTAATAAGGTAGCAGATGCTCTTGCTCAGTTTGCTTGGAAAATGTCACTTGGGCTTCATGAATTTGTTGAGCCGTCAAGTTCTATCGTGCGTGTGTTTCAGTTAGATTGCCCGGACTAAGTGTCTTGTAAGTTTTTTTTATCGAGTATGGCTCGTTTGCTTTTATAAATACTAGCAAAGGTACTCTTTCTCCTCTATTTAGGTTAGAGAGATTTTTTAATAAGGCGCTTGCTAATATCTCCTTATTAATAAAAAACATGTATGAAATAAATCAATGACCATATAAATTATAACAGAAAATAAACCAATACTCAATAAATATTTAATCAAGGTACAAAATTTAAAACAACTTAAAACCAATAGCTAAAATTATGAAATTAAATTTAAAATTAAAATTTTTAGGGTAAACTACTCAGGTGACCACCAAACTATTTAGGCGTACCTATTTTGATCACCGAACTAGACAACTCGTCAAAAAGACCATCAAACTTTTAAATTGGTCATATTTTGACCACTGTCGTTAAAAAACTAATGGAGAGGTGACGTGGTAGTTAACCAAAGTTTGTAAAATTACACATTTGGTTTATGTTATTTCTTTATTATATCAATTTGATCCTAATTTTAATTTAGGATAAACTATGTCAGGTACCACCAAACTATTGAGTGTGACTCGTTTTTACCATCAACCTTTCAATTGGTGTAAATTTGCCACTAAACTTTATTTTTCGACTCATTTATACCACCGCACCGTTAACTCCTTAACGTCGTGATGACTTGGATGCTAGACTAAAACAGCGTCGTTTTGGTGCCGTTATTTTGATACTAAATTGCTTTGCTAGAGGAAAATATGAAAAATCATGCACTTAATGGGATTTTGTAGAACTAATGTTTTGATATAATAATTGAAAAATGTTTTGGACTAATTTGAAAAGAATTTAAAACTTGTTTTTAAGTCCAAACAACTTGAATTTATGTTTGAGGTATTTTAAGAGGTTTTTGGCAAAGATTTTTCATGTTTTTAATAGCCAAACTCGTATTTTCAACGTACCCGTATCGATACGGTTGTACCCGTACCGATACCTTTTTGCCCCAGCTTGGCCACTGTCAAAACCCGTATCGATACAGGCCTTTGCCGTTTCGATACGGATCGGGATCGTTTCGATACGCCTGGTAAGCGTACCGATCCCCTTTTCAACCAACCCCAACGGCTATTTCCCAACGGCCATTTAAATGTGAACCCGTACCGATACACCCTCAAGCGTATCGATACGCCTAGGCTGGCAAGAGCCCAACGGCTATTTCCTCATGAAGGCCGTACCGATACGGTTCCACGCGTATCGATACGGATAGCTGCAGGACAGCATTTATAAAGGGAAATAAAGTCCTCAACGGCTCCAAATCATCCCTAACGGCTAGTAACGGCCACAAACTCAATTGGGACTATAAATTGAAGGCTGGAACACTTGAAGAATGTTAGAGACAACATCCAAGCAATATGGTCAAGAGAATTAGAGTCTAAATCTTTATTTTACTATTCTCTTGTCCATAGTCTTTAGAGAGTGCTTTATTGTAAATTCTTTGTACACTCTTGTGAGCTTAAATTTGTGCAAACACCCACCTAGAGAGGTATTTAGTTTACCAAACAAATCCCTTATAAAAGGAGAGGTTCTAGTTTAGCCTTGAGAGAAAAACTAGAGTTGGTTCTATCTTAGCCAAGTCCAAAAGATAGGGTTGTAACGGTTTCCTCCTAAATCGAGAAAAGGGGACGAATTCATTGTTGAGTGAATTGGGAAATCCTTAGTGGTGTGCTAAGGTAGTGGATGTAGGTGCTTGTTAGAAGGTCGAACCACTCTAAAATCATTGTGTCACTTGTCTATCATTATTTAGATTTTAGCCAATTCAACCACCAAACAAAAACAACCCTCCTTGACGGTTTCGGTGATTGATTCGAGCGTGCTAACATCTCAACAATTTGTATCAGAGCTTGGCTCAATCGAAGGGGATTCACATCCTATTGAGAAGATCCGGCAAGCTCGATCAACATTTCACCAACCGGCTCAAATGGCGCAATCCATCGATAAACCGCCCTTCTTCGACGGAAATCACTATGCCCATTGGAAGACAAAGATGAAATTCTTCTTGAAGTCAAGAGACTACAAGCTATGGGACATAGTTGAAGATGGTCTGTTCGTGCCTCAAGGAAGCAAAGCGGAATGGAGTGCCGACGATCGCAAGAAGATGAAGCTTAATTGCAAAGCCTTGCACATGCTCTTTTGTGCATTTGGCCCAACCATCTATGAGAATATGTCTTCTTGTGAGAGTGCCAAGGAAGTATGGGACAAGCTTGAAGTCACATACGAGGGAACCAATGAAGTCAAGGAGACCAAGATTAGGCTCCTAACCTTAGAGTATGAAAACTTCAAGATTGATCCGGAAGAGAACATCGAGAAGATGTTTGATAGGTTCTCCACTATCACCAATGGACTTAAAGGTTATGGAGAAGCCATCCCGGAAGAGAAGCTTGTCTGAAAGCTCATCTACTCCCTTCCCGAGTCATGGGACTCAAAGAGGACCGCCATCATCGAAGCCAAGAATCTCAAAACCTTGAAGCTTGATGAACTCATGGGGTCTCTTCTCACTCACCAAATAATGAAGAAAAACAAAGAAGAGGAGAAGAAGAAGGAAGAGATTAGAGCGATGGGGAAGAAGAAGATCATGGAGCTAGGCATCAATGCTAGTGCCATAGCTCTCAAATCCTCTACATGACATCATGTAGATTCAAGTGAGGAGGAAAGTGAAGATGAAGAGATGGCCTATCTCTTCAACAAATTTGCCCGGTTCATGAAGAGCAAAATGGAAAAATCCAAGCATGAATCGATGAAGAAGATGAAGGACTCCCACAAATCCAAAAAGAAGGGATCATCTTCAAAACAAGCATATGTGGCCACATGGAGTGATGAAGACTCCACCGATGATGAAGTAGCCCACCTATGCTTGATGGCCCTCAATGAGGGGGAGGTAACTTCTAACTCATCTATTTCAAATTCTTATACATTTGATGAGTTACAAGATGCCTATGATGATTTGCTTTTGGAATTCAAGGCATCATTTTCCAAGAACAAAAAGTTGATTTCAAAAATAAAAATTGAAAATGATTTGCTTTCCAAAACAAATCTTGAACTTGAAACAAAATTGAAAGATTTTGAACAAAAATGTTTTGATTTACAAAATTTGCTTCTTAAAGTTCAAAAAGAAAAAGATTTGATTTCCAATGAACTTGAAAAGAAAAATAGTTTTGGAAAATCAAACTTTTATGTAAGACAATCTAGTGCCCCTAGATTTATAAATGGTAAATGTTTTAGAAGTGTTTGGGTCCCAAAAGGACTAACCACTTCAACTAAAAAGGATGAAATTGAAAAATGGATTCCTAAGGGGACTAAATTTTGTGCTACTAATGTCTATGGATCCAAAGCAATTTGGATACCAAAAATTACTTGATTGTCTTTTGCTAGGTGTGATGGAGAGTAATCAACAAGTCAAACTTTGAGGGGGAGCTCCATACACACAAGGAAGAACACTTGAAGAAGGAAGGCTTCACATCCTCCCTTTGGGTTCAAGTGTTGGTAAATATTCTAGTTGCTTTTGCTTTTATTTGATTAATTTTCTTTTAAGTCAACTAGTTAATCATATATGTTGAACTAACATTCTTATGATGCTTTGAGTAAGGGGGGCCAACTTTTAAAACCAAAATTGAAAGTGTGTCAAATTTTTTTTACCTCCTATGTTATCTTGAACTTAAATGTATTTTTAAATTCTTTTTGATATAACAAAAAGGGGGAGAAATGGTTTGAAAAATTGCCTTTTTAAATAAATAAGGGAGAGCTTTATTTGATTTCATATCTTTAGTCTCTTATTCACATTTTTAAAGTTAAAGGGGGAGAATCCCAAACAATTTTTCAAGTTAGTTTTATTATATCAAAAAGGGGGAGATTGTAGAACTAATGTTTTGATATAATAATTAAAAAATGTTTTGGACTAATTTGAAAAGAATTTAAAACTTGTTTTTAAGTCCAAACAACTTGAATTTATGTTTGAGGTATTTTAAGAGGTTTTTGGCAAAGATTTTCATGTTTTTAATAGCCAAACTCGTATTTTCAACGTACCCGTATCGATACGGTTGTACCTGAACCGATACATTTTTGCCCCAGCTTGGCCACTGTCAAAACCCGTATTGATACAGGCCTTTGTCGTTTCGATACGGATCGGGATCGTTTCGATACGCCTGGTAAGCGTACCGATCTCCTTTTCAACCAACCCCAACGGCTATTTCCCAACGTCCATTTAAATGTGAACCCGTACCGATACGCCCTCAAGCGTATCGATATGCCTAGGCTGGCAAGAGCCCAACGGCTATTTCCTCATGAAGGCCGTACCGATACGGTTCCACGTGTATCGATACGGATAGCTGCAGGACAGCATTTATGAAGGGAAATAAAGTCCTCAACGGCTCCAAATCATCCCTAACGGCTAGTAACGGCCACAAACTCAATTGGGACTATAAATTGAAGGCTGTAACACTTGAAGAATGTTAGAGACAACATCCAAGCAATATGGTGAAGAGAATTAGAGTCTAAATCTTTATTTTACTATTCTCTTGTACATAGTCTTTAGAGAGTGCTTTATTGTAAATTCTTTGTACACTCTTATGAGCTTAAATTTGTGTAAACACCCACCTAGAGAGATATTTAGTTTACCAAACAAATCCCTTGTAAAAGGAGATGTTCTAGTTTAGCCTTGAGAGAAAAACTAGAGTTGGTTCTATCTTAGCCAAGTCCAAAAGATAGGGTTGTAACGGTTTCCTCCTAAACCGGGAAAAGGGGACGAATTCATTGTTGAGTGAATTGGGAAATCCTTAGTGGTGTGCTAAGGTAGTGGAAGTAGGTGCTTGTTAGAAGGCCGAACAACTCTAAAATCATTGTGTCACTTGTCTATCATTATTTAGATTTTAGCCAATTCAACCACCAAACAAAAACAACCCTCCTTGACGGTTTCGGTGATCGATTCGAGCGTGCTAAAATCTCAACAGATTTGAACTTGGAACCTTTAGAAAGGCAACCTCCTAACCACTAAGCCAATTTAACATCTATGTTTTATTTCCAGCACAAATAATATATATTCCAAACCGCGGTTTATCATATAAATAACATTACTCTATATAAATAATATAAAATATATAAATAGATAAATATATTATTATAAAAATTAAAAGACTAATTTTCAAAACCCTGAAATTTTTAAAAAAACCCAAATTTCAAGAAAACCTTAAACCCTAACCCTAAAATTTTATTCATAAACAAATAATATATTATTAAAAAACTAAAAGATAATTTTAAAAAATCTAAATTTTCAAAAATTTTACCAAAAAAACCCCAAAAACTCACTAAATCCCAAATCCATCCATTTTGGCTGCTAATGGCTTTATGATTTTAGGGTTTAAGATTTATGATTGAGGGTTTTAAGGTATATAGGTAAGAATTTAATGTTTTGGTGGATTTTGGGATATTTTTGTAAATTTTGAAATTTTTTGGGGTTTTGTGAAAATTAATTTTTTAGTTTTTATAATAATATATTATTTATTTATATATTTAATATTATTGATAATATAATTTTTTATTTAATATAAATATTTTATTTATTAGTTATATATATTAATATATTATCATATGTATATTAATATTATTTTATAATATATTTATATTATTTGTATAGAGTAATATTATTTATATAATAAAATAAATTGAATTAATCTCAACTGCAGTTTAGAATATATATTATTTGTGTTAGAAATAAATCATACATATTAAGTCGGCTTAGTATTTAGGAGGTTGCCTTTGATTCTAAAGGTTCTAGGTTCAAATCCCATCATGATTTTTCATATTTTCCTCTAGCAAAACGACGCCGTTTCGGGAAATTTAGTATTAAAATAGCGGCACCAAAACGACGTCTTTTTGACCTAGCATCCAAGTCATCACGACATTAAGGAGTTAAAGGCGTTGGTATAAACGAGTCGAAGAATAAAGTTTAGTGACAAATTTTGACTAATTGAAATGTTGGTGGTAAAAACGAGTTACCCTCAATAGTTTGGTGGTACCTAACATAGCTAACCCTTTAATTCAATTAAATAAAAGTAACCAACCAACCAGATAACGACACATATCACCATCTGATTGAATATAATCAAATGAAACAAATAAAATGAGAGGCAAATGTAAGTAGTGGGAACCAAACCCATACCTAAAAGCAAAGATGGCTTAAGCCCCAACCACTGCAAACACCATTTATATGATATGAGATGATAACATATTTTATTGACTGGTTTCGGGGTAAATAACAATTTAAAAGTTGCGATGTAATGAACTCAAAAACAAAATCTGAGAATCTTTCGAAATTCCCCAATCAAACGCAAACTCATATATTTTGAAACGATAGGACAGGCAAGGACAAATCACAAGTTACTCACATGACCGTAACTTTCGTGGAACAAAAGCATGATCAACGACATTACGGTCATCAAAAATCTGCAGGGACAAAAATAAAAGAAAATGAAAGCCTTCAAATCCGGGAAGCATTTTTTAACTAACAAGAGATAGCTGTTCAAAAAAGGAACATAGATATAGGGGTTGATTGTTTACCTTTCTGGGAATCTTAAATCTCTCGGTGGTAGATTTACTTATGAGAGGAGAAGAGAGTTGTGGATGCGAAGGACATTAATTTTCTCTATTATCAGAAGACAAATCACAGCAACAAAAAGTACTCGTCTCTGTTTTAGAGTGTTGGATGCCATTAACGCTGCTAATTCTTCTTATTTTTCTCTTTCTTGGCTTTCTAAAAGTCCACCGCGCCACCATTAAAATCAATGGAATACACTACTGCTACGCGGCAATTACTAAACCTCTCCCCTTTAGTTTTCAAATTTCTTCTTCGTTGTATTTTCTTAATACCGACAACTACCTTTAGCCGTTTTGTTGGTTTAAATATAAATAATATTTATTTTTTTATGATGAATACTTCATTTTCAAATTTTTTTATTTTACTTTGACAAATTTATACCGATATGCTAAGAACAAGCTGCAAAAGATTCTGGTAAAAATAATATTTATTTTTTATTTTATTTTGACAAATTCATACCGATATGCCAAGAACAAGCTACGAAAGATTCTGATCAAAGTTGTAAAACTCTGATTTTATGGTTAAAAAAATGAAAACGAAAATGATGATTAATTGAGAATGGGGTTGGTGGGGATTAAACCTATGACCTCACCCCTCCATTCCCCCTCGTGTGCTAAACCATTATGCCAAGTGCTCATTTCTGTCAAGAGTTGTCTGGAATAATGTTAGAGTTAAGTTGGGAAGCCCATTAAGGTTTAATAACACATCTACCTCCTCACCTACCCGAGATAAAGCTATTCGCATTCTGAAATATCTTAGACCCTAGAAACCTCGCTCACATAACCCCACCGTCTCTAGCTCTGATCTGCCACACCGCCCGGCCGTTTGCAGTGTAGATCGATTCGAAGATCCGACGGAACACCCATCTCGCCTACTTTGATTTTTGTGTTTTTCGACCACCCTCGTCGCCCGTTCGAGGCGTCGTCACCTCCAGTGAGTTCCCGGTGCAGTGACGAGTAAAACTCATGTGGTTGATTTTCGATCCACCACTATTAAGGGTCTCGTCGGAGCTACGTGCTTTTTAGCCGCCCCTTTGCGTTTCAGGTAAATTCGGTGAGATTCCGACTTGATTGCTTGATATTCTAGGTTTGTTTGTTTGTGGAGAAATGGGTTTTAACTTTTCCATCAGTTTGGTGTCGTCTGAAGTCACTGACGAGGATCCCTGGTGAGTCGTCGGCGAGTTTGCTTTCGATTAGGGTAAGCGGGTTTGAACCCGGTCTAATTTGGCCCAACCTATAAACTGGTCTGAACCGGTCCAGTTAGTTATCCCAGTCCATGCCCAAACTAATTATCGGTATGAATCCAAGCCCATTAGCCAATTTGGACTGAGTCCAGCCCGTTTGACTTGAAACCGAACTGAGTCTGACCCGAACCGATTCTCTCTGACCTGATCGTCCGAGTCAACTCGGTTGACCGTTGACGTCAGTGTTAACTTTGACCTCAAAAGTCAATTTTTTCGAAAACTCATATTTTATGTTTTTCGACGTCCTGAGTCCGTTTTTATGCTCGTTTTACGAAATTCTAGCATGAAAGCCTTCAAATCTGAACTTGACCCTAAACTCGTATATGTGCTTAATTATTTAGTTAAGAGTAATATGAATAAAGATTGAAATTGGGAATTGTGCAACTGAAGGTAATCACAGCTCCTTGCGTACGATGTCGAGGGACGTCGAATTCGGGTTCGAGAGTGATCGAATGTAATATCATGGATCGGCTAATGTAGCTCGGAGTTGAGGTAATACTTTACTACCTCATGTATGCTTTATGGAACATTCTGGTAATTGGTTAATGCTTGAGCAAAATTATCGACCATTTGATCACCGTTGTTTATTTTTCAAATTGTACTGTTAACGGTAAAATGATAATAAAATAATCAAGACCGATCGACTCGAATATGAAATTGACGACTGGTAAGGAAATCCAAGTTCAACGTATAATTAGGAAGGCGATTAATCTCCAAACCCAATTAATTGTGTTAAAGGATTCAACGACGAAAGCATTTGGATATGAATTACGAAAATGCCCTTGAGATATAAGAATGACTAAAATACCCCTAGAAATGAAAGTGATCCTGAGATTTATATTAGATATGGTAGAAAAATTGATTCATCGGAAAATTTCGAAAAAAAAAATACTTAGAGTGTTACAGTAACAAGATGTGGACCTTTGGGACTGTAAAGTACTTGAGTTTGCTAGAATTCTGAATAAATCTTCGAAGATAAATCTACAGAAATTAGACGTATATCTGAATTAATCAATGTGACGTAAAAGACTGAATTGACCACAAAGGATTGAAAATACTGATAAGACTGGATTGGTCGGAATGTTTGTAATGACCAAAAGACTAAAATATCCTCGGACACTAATTTCTAATTGATAGAAACATTGGATATACCCTCGATATTTGGTACGAATAAATAGTTGAAAGAACCGAAATGGCTATGAATAATTGAAACACCTTCGGGCATCGAAGTGACTGAAATACCTTTGAATACTAAAATGATCGAAAATACCTCTAAGACTTAGAATAAGAAATCCCAATAAAGTCAAACAGTTGTAATGACTCTAAAAGTGATAATATACGACCCATGTCAGTTGGTTGTTTCTGATACTAAGGTGATATTTGAAAAAAATCAAATGAATGCATATTCATTTTATTTGGAGAAAGTGCATAGTTAATAGTAAGAGAGATCTGTTCTTCAAAGGTATGTTTGATGCTATGGATTGAGTTCGGGTACAATGTACATGTTTGAATACTTGGAAAAGTACCGCTTGATTGTCTGCCCAATTTTTCATAGTGCGTTCAGTAGTTGATTGGTGAAGGCGAACTATTTTGTTATACACTGTAATCAGTTCTAAGAAATGAATGCTTAAAGGGTACCCATCCGATTAAATGATAAACAATGTATTGATGGATTCTGATTAATTTAAAGGGACTCGGAAACCTGATGAGCAACTAGAATTCCTAAATTCTGCACATCACTATTTATACCTTGTTGGTTTAAATTACCAAATTACCTTTGAAGGTTAAAATGACCATAATACCCTCGTATGCTTTAATGATTGGATCACTAGCGATATATCTGATATCTCAATAATCCTGATGTATCAACTTCTGAATGTTGGTTTGAATCGTTAGTACCGAGCTCCCTCACTTAGGGACCTCGTTCTAAAATCACCCCAAATTGTCGAATGTTCTCTTTCTGATAATTATCAAGTGTCTCTGAGAAATAAATTAGACCATAAGGTGCGTACCTTGTGTCTATAAATACTCTTTGTTTTAAATCAAGACTATCCGCTCTGAATTTAAAAGTACGACACAATTATTCGAAAAGAAAGCAATCCATGGCTTTTTTCCTCTGATACAGAAATATTTATCTGATATATGCCTTTTGATAAAAATGAAAATAAAAAAAATAAATTTGACATTTGTCTTCTGGTATAAAGATATATTTGAACTCTGTTTTTTGCTATTATTGTTTACTAGATAAAACTAATTTTAACCGAGTTAAATTATCTAGATATGATTGAAGATCTACAGGCTCAACGTTGATAAGCCCTTTTAGACCTAAGATATCATCTACGCCCAACAGACCTATGGGAGTCTTTCTGTAAGCTCTTACGCCCAATGGGCCTAGGGTAAGTCTTTCTAGATACTATTATGGGATATTGTATATCAGTGTATAGTTGGAGGGTAGTCAAGTAATTAGAATAAAACTTTTTGTTCCCTTCTATAATTCTACCCTACTGAATTAATTCACTAAAGTTCAAAACTCTCAGTATGCTTCCAATCTACGTTTAATGAAACACACTAAACTCTCTAGTTCATCTTTCGAAATCTATCTCCTTTTTGATTACACGGTCCATATGCTTCGTGCCTAATACTCAGTGATTGAATAAAGATAAATTTTGTTATATCCAAATATAATGTTTCACTAAAATATCGAATTATAATCGAAATCCGTAGTTGCCCGGAACTTCATGGTAGCTTTATGCTTTGCCTTATACATGTATGTTGCATGTAGCATCTTCGGGTAGTTTTGTATTACCGAGTTTTCCGAAGCTCACGTTGTTTTTACCATCACAGGTTAGAAGAAATCTATCATGATATAGTAATTAACATCAGTATTTGGAGTTCTCTCAGCGTTGTGTTTGGAGTACGGTATTGGTTCAGTTAGTGGGCATGTATGTCGTGTATTGATTTATGTCATTGTCTGTAATATATTTTTCTGAACTACTGTTGCATATTGATATTCTGAAATTGTATTTTGAACGAAAGTTTGTTTTACGCTTTTTATGTATTTAAAGAAAAATATCTTCCTATGTGGATTTTTTTCATTATGGGTCACTCTTGTGACCCTAATGTGACTTTCTAGGATCCGTGGTAACGCATAGACGAGTGTAGGGTTTTAAAAAAGTAGTTGATTGTTGGATTTTTTTCAGAAGATTGTACAAGTTCTTCTCAAAGTGATGGTTTTTGTTTTTTTATGTCTTTCACACCTTTTGAATTTTATTGAGCATTGAATTTTAATGTTTACAGTGTGATTCTTTTGTAATCCTATCACTTTAAATATAATTCAGTAAATTTTTCTTGTTCAAAAAAAATCAATGGAAAAACAACATAGTTTATCAGATTCAAAAAACTCTTATTTACCAATAACGAACGAAGGGAATTTAAAAGTAAAAGTGAATTTACCAAAGATGAGGTTGGTCGAAATCTGAAAGTGAGAGATTAAAGAAGATAATAGGAGTCGCTTAATGTGCAAAATAGAAACCCCGTAACCCTTTAATAATACATGTTATCATCTCATATCATGTAAATAGTGTTAGCCTAGCGGTTGGGGTTTAAGCCCTCCTTGCTCTTAGGTGTGGGTTTAATTCCCCTTGCTTGCATTTACCTCCCATTTTATTTGCTTTATTTGATTATGTCTAATTAGACGGTGACACATGTTGTCATCTGGTTGTTTGTTTAATTTTATTTAATTAAATTAAAATTAGGACCAAATTGATATAATAGGTAAATAATATAGACCAAATGTATAATTTTACAAACTTCTGTTAACTGCCACGTCACCCCTCCGTTAGTTTTTTAACGGAGGTGGCCAAAATAGGACCAATTTAGAAGTTTGATGATCCAATTGACGAGTTACTTAGTTTGGTGGTCAAAATAAGTAGATCTAAATAGTTCGGTGGTCACCGGAATAATTTACTCAAAATTATAACAGTGTATTTTTTTTAATAGATTAACAATGTATTCTTGATATTAAATAAGCGACCTAATTTTGAGCGTACTATCTTTCATCCTCCACTAGGAGTAGTTTTAGCTATAGTACATGAGGATGGTTTTATGTTGAACTTTGATTAGTTTTTAAGGTTAATAAAATTTTCTTTTCATAAAAAAACAACTTAATTATTTATTTCAATATGAATAGAAAGTCTCTATCCTTTATAGTGTTTTTATCTATTTTCAAATATTAAAAAAAATAAAATTTGTCAACAATTTTCAGAACAAATGGTTAAAAATTCTCAGATGACACCCTCTCCTTCCCTATGTCGTGGGTTCAAAATTCAGTAGGAGTAAAAATTCCCTTCTCCTAGGTAGAATTGTTTTAAAAAAATAAGGTTTAAGGTTTCGGGTTGGGGAGTTATAGTTAAAGTTTTTGATGTAGGATTTATGGTTTAATTTTTAGATTTTAGGATTTAGAAATTTTAGTTAGAGTATATGATTTAATTATTTAGTGTTAGACATAAATAGGGACATTAAAAAGGATATAATTTTTGTTCTTGCAATATTTTTGTTTATAGGTAATTTTTCTACACTTTGGATTGTATTGTACAAATTCTTTATTATGAACAAATTTTCTCTCCTCTCGCCTAAATAAAACTTATTCAAAAAAATAAATTATTAAAATTAAACCATGATTTTCAGTATATGTTTTCCGACGTTGAGCACGAGAAGCAACTCTTCTTCTCATTGTTAGATTCTTGCAATTAGTATGAAATGCAAACAATTTTTTTTTCATTTTCTGATCCAAATATTTGATTCTATTTTTTATACTTTTTTTTAATTTCATTATTTTTAGGTATTTGGTTTGCGTCGATTTAACCCATTGAAAAAAAAAATATCAAAATATCAATATTTTGTTTCTTAAAATCAACAAGGTACATACAAATATTTTGCATATTATTTACATTTTAAAATTTTCTTTAATTATTAACATTTTTTCAATTGAGGAGATTCATCTTATGAGAATGTTTTAACGCAATTGAGGTTGATTGGACATAAATAAATAACTTTCCTTGCTTATTTTCTAAAAAAATCAAAATAAAAATTTTATAATAACATGATGTCTATTTTATAACAAAATCTAAAATTTATTGTTCATTTTATAACACCTAAAAGTCAAATTAATATTTTAAAATAATTTAATGATATTTTTAAACGTCGCCCTCTAATTTATAACGACAGCCAGGCTGGTCTCCCATATGAGTTTAAAATCAATCAGATCTCCTCCATATGCACCCCCATTGTCCGCACATGCTTCCTTCACTCAACTGCTGGAGTGGGTAAATCTTAGTACCAAGTAATTATAAAAGGGTAATTATTTGATGCATTTAGAGAAAAGTTTTTTCTATAAGTGGGTATCTAAAGCTGTCGTTTATTTATTTTAGGGGCTTAAATTTTAACTTTTAAGTTTTAAACTTTAAACTTTAAACTTTAAATCATAAAATCTATTTACAAACCCTAAAATCTAACTGCAAACACTAAAGCTCTAACAATAAAATCTAATATCTAAACCATGCACTTGTGAGAAAAAATAAATCACCGCATGTGTAAAAAATTCACCGCATCATCAATGATTTTTTTTCCGCAAGCGAAATTCTAAACCTGCCACATGTACCTTTTAAGGACCCTAACCCCTAAATTTTAAATGATAAACTATAAACAACTTTTATTCCTAAACTTTAAAACTTAACAACGAACACTAAAATTCTAACTCGTAATCTTAAAAAGTAGGGTAAAGTACACAGACGGTCACTGAACTTTATTAAAAAAACAAAATGGTAATCAAACTTTCAAAAATCACAAAATGGCAATTAAACTTTATGTTTTGTAACAAAATGGTAACTAGACGTTAACTGCCGTTAAATGACTATTATAAAATTTGGTATAATAACACATTTAGTCCTTCATATTTTTACATTCAATCAATTTAACCCTAATTCGAACCAATTCACTAAATTTAGCTCTTGTAATTTATGCATTCTTTCAATTTGGTCCTTAAAACAAAATTTCAAAGTATGGTAACATGATAAATAATTACAATTAAATTTTTATAGGAACTCGAAAGCTCGACCCTAAAATATGACGCGTCAACTCGAATAACTCGAAATTTTTTGACTCGACTTGATCGAACGCTCATCTCTATCTTAAGATATGACGCGTCAACTCGAAATATTCGAATATTTTAAATCATTTTTTCTTTTAAAACGAATATTTTTTAAAATAGAATATTTAATATTTTCATATTTAAATCACATCGATTATTTAATAACAACTTTAAATATTCGATTTAAAAGAAAAAAAATGATTTAAAATATTCGAATATTTAATTAAATTTTTATAGGAACTCGAAAACTCGACTCGAATCGAAAAAAATTCAAATAAAGTTTGAGTTGTAAAATATGACGCGTAAACTCGAATAACTCGAAATTTTTTTACTCGACTCGATCAAACGCTCACCTCTATCTTAAGATATGACGCGTCAACTCGAATAACTCAAAATATTTGAATATTTTAAATCATTTTTTTCTTTTAAATCAAATATTTTTTAAAATAGAATATTTAATATTTCCATATTTAAATCACATCGAATATTTAATAACTACTTTAAATATTCGATTTAATATTTCCATATTAAATATTCGAATATTTTAAATTATTTTTTCTTTTAAATCGAATATTTTTAAATTAAATTGAATATTTAAAGTAGTTATTAAATATTCGATGTGATTTAAATATGAAAATATTAAATATTCTATTTCAAAAAATATTCAATTTAAAAAGAAAAAAATGATTTAAAATATTCGAATATTTCGAGTTATTCGAGTTGACGCGTCATATCTTAAGATAGAGATGAGCGTTTGATCGAGCCGAGTCAAAAAATTCCGAGTTATTCGAGTTGACGCGTCATATTTTACAACTCTAACTTTATTTGAAATTTTTTCGATTCGAATCGAGTCGAGTTTTCGAGTTTCTTTAAAAATTTAATTGTAATTATTTATCATGTTATCATACTTTGGAATTTTGCTTTAAGGACCAAATTGAAAGAATACATAAATAACGAGGGCTAAATTTAGTGAATTGGTTCGAATTAGGGTTAAATTGATTGAATGTATAAATATAAAGGACTAAATGTGTTATTATACCAAATTTTATAACAGTCACTTAACGGCAGTTAACGTCTAGTTACTATTTTGTTACAAAACATAAAGTTTAATTGCCATTTTGTGATTTTTGAAAGTTTGGTTACCATTTTGTTTTTTTTTACCAAAGTTCAGTGACCGTCTATGTACTTTACCCTAAAAAGTAAACGCTTGTGGAAAACAAATTTTCCAATGTTAGTGCATAGAGTATATTCCCATTTATTATATGGATAATTATTTGATACATTGGCGGTGGAAACTAAAAGTTTCCACAAACGCCTTAATTTTAGGGTTTAGGGACTCAATTTAAGGTATATGGTTTAAGGGTTTAGGTTTAGTAGTTTAGAATTTAAGGATTGTGAATAGAATTTAGGGTTTAGGGTTTATGTGTTAAAACCTAAACCCTCAACATATTACACTAAAACCTTAACCTTAACCTTTAAACCCTAAATCATAATACTAACCCATAAATTCTAACCATTGCCCCTAAATTCTAAACCCCTACACCCAAACCCCTAAACCCTACACCCTACACTAAGTCCCTAAAATCTAAAACTAAGGCGCTTGTGGAAACTAAAAGTTTCCACCGCCAGTGTATTAGATATAAATCCTTATTATATAACTAACCATAAGTTAATTTAGCTAATGAGGTGATATATCCTTCAAAGGAATTAGATAAATTTTTGTGTTGTAAATAGAATATTAGTTTAGTTGGATGAAGTATTATTTTCCTTAAATAAAATTGAATGCTTGACTTTTTTGTGTTAGAAATAGAATAAATTAAAAAGTTTGCATTGTAAATTTTTATAGTGTTTGATTTCAAATTAATCGATTATTGAATTAAATATTCTTTTTGATTAAATAGATATTACATTTCCATATTGGGATTCGAATCCATACAAGACAAGACAACATAGCATCCTTAGCCACTAGGCTAATCAGTAGATCTCATTATTGAATTAAATATTGATAATTATATAAAATTATAATGTATTGTATAAATGAGAATTCAGGACCAAATCATTTGAAAAAATGATTGAATTAAATATTACATTTGGTTGAATATTTCCTTTTGGGAAAAAAAAATGGAAAAACACCCCCTTTGAAATCATTTGAAAAAATACTCCCATTTAATCCATGTAATGAAGACTCGCGTTCTAACAGACGCGAGTTTAGAACACGCGTTACGACAGACCCGAGTTTAGAACTCGCGTTACGACAGACCCGAGTTCTATCTGATGTGGCGTAACTTATCCTTTGACTTCTTTTAATATTCAAATAAACAGAACTCGCGCTTATCAGGGCGCGAGTTCCACGATATATTAAGACGAAACGACGAGAATTTATCGCAGTTAATTTGAGTGGTTGAAAAATAAATGATCGCGTTAAATTTACACTGAACTCGCGATGCACGAAACATGAGTTCTTCGATAACACAAAACTTGTGTCTTATAGGGCGTGAGTTTCCTTTAGTACTCATTTCCTAACCGGTGCGAGTTCTACTATAAATAGAGCCCTACCCCACCCTTTATTCTCACACAAAAAGCTCTCGCTCTCAATTTGCTCTCTATATCTTTAAAATTTTTCGGTTAATTTCTCAGGTTTGAATTAATGACATGGCTGATAAGGTTGGATCACAAACATTTTTTCGATTATTGGCGGAGAAATGTAAGTTTTATTTATTTATTTATTTTAATTTTGTTATTTTTTATTATATTTTGTAATTAAAAATAGTTTTAATAATATTTTATAAATAAATAAGAGTAGTTTTAATTTATGTTTGTTATTTTTAGGGTGGGATGGAATGCCGTCTGGAAGTTTTTATCACGCGGATGTCGAATGGACCCCATCTGGAGCTAGAAAAATATATCGAGAAGGCCGAATTTCTGCACGTATCCAAAATCATTGGAGGTGCAAAATTGGATGTTGATTTGATCAACGCTCTTGTAGAGAGGTGGGGGGCGGAGACATACACATTCCACCTTTCGTGTGGCGAGACGACTATAACCTTGGAGGACGTTTCACATATTCTCAGTCTGCCGATTGATGAAGAAGTTATTTGTAACGCCCCGATTTTAGGGCTGGGAGTTATCGAGTTTGTTAGACCGGGTCAATTAAATTAATTTGGAGACAAACTATTTTTAATACACCAAAAGGAGTTTTAAAAGATTAAAGGGCAAAAAGGGGATTTTTCATAAAAGGAATAAAAAAGGGTTTTGTTTCAAAAGCCATCTTCTTCTCCAAAATAGCTTTTCACGTCAAAACCTCCCAAAACCCCTTTTCTACTATTCCATTGGATTTCAAGCTCTCAACCAAGTGATTTCTTCAAGGTAAATGGTTCCCTAACTTAGTTTCATCGTCCTTAAGTCCTAAATGTTGTGATTTTTACAAAACTCGTGGATTTATCATATTTTGATTTTTAAAGTTTGGTTGGAAGTGAAAAAAATCTTTAGGTTTTCGTTTGGGTTGATTAAGGCTGAGTTAGGATTGTTTTTATCTTTGTTTTAACACTAAAATAACATAAAAATGGTGGGTTTTTAATAGAAACCCGAAATGGGTATTACGGGTGATTTTAGGAGTTGGAAATCTAGAGTTTTTGGTTAGGTTTTGAGTTTAAATGGAAGCTGGAGGTTTGGTAGCTTTGGATTGATGTTTAGGGATGTAAAAAGGTAGATTTTTTATGGTAAATTCGTTAATTGTGGCTGCTAGTAGTTTGGGTTTGAATTGGCTATGTTTCGGGTGTAGTTGAGCTTGAATTGATGTGTATTGATGCAAGGTTGTTGAGTTCCGAGTCTTCGTTGTGTTTGTGAGTGTGTTTGTGTTCTAATATTCGATTTGGGTTGCTCAAAACAGAGGATTTGGATTCAGGCTTTGTGGACGGTAATCCGGGTAGTTCGGACGCTTGATTCGGCATCTTGGGCATCGGTTGTGTGTTGGCTGGTGAGTGGATCGATTTTAAAAGCCTTAACGTGGTTAAGGGAATGTTTTGGGAGTTTGGATTGAGCTTGAAAGGTCAATCCAAGCTCGAGAGTAAGTTTTAAAGGTTTATGCAATTAAACTGTGTTTTTAAGATTCTTGAATGCAAGTTTGAACAAGCTATGTTGTTATGTGTTGAATTGCATTGTTATGCATGTTGAGATGTGAGACTTGTATTTATTCTTGCATTGTGAGTACATGCCTTGCATGGAAGTTTGGATATGGTAAGTGGTTCAAGCATTGGTAATGCTTGTGGTTGTATTTGAGTATATTGACATGTGTTTAGTTGTTACCGGATATAATTGATCGATCAATAGGATTAGAGTGCACTCGAGGTAAAATTCACGTGTGGCCTTAGTGATGTTAGATTCCACTAAGGAGAAGTACGGTGATGTGAGATTCCACCGGAAGTTATGTTATTACTAGACAGGTGAGTACGGTAATGTGAGATTCCACCGAAAGTGTCTAGTGGGTTTGAGAACTATCCGCATATCCGAGTAAAAACGTTGAATGTCAATATACCCTTGAATGCTCTATTTTCTCATGTTAAGCATGTTGTTGATTCCTTATATTTATGCTTATACATTGTTGTTTACTTTGCTTGCGATATGAGAATGAGCATATGGTAAGCCTATGGCTTGTGGTTGCATTCGGTAAATGCACGTGAAGGTAAAAGCATGACATTGTGTGTTCAAACATGTGGAAATGATTTGGAAATGGTTTTGGTTTTCAATCAAACTATGTTTTAAAAACTGCATTGTTGTAGCTACCGTTTTGAGCACCGCTCACTAAGCTTAAACGCTTACACTCTCTTTTCCAACAATGCAGGTCCTTAGACCTTCGGAGCAGCTCGGGGAACAAGGGAGGATCCAAGGGAGTTTGGTTTGCTCAAGTATGGTCTAGACTTCAATAACTAGTATAGAGCAATGGGATAGGACCTTTGTGTTTTGTGATGTTGATGGCATGTTCTTTTGCTTAGACAAGTTTGTTTAGATGTTTTGGGCTTGTATTGCCTTATGCCATGTTGAAGTATGCTTTAGTTTAACTTTTGGCTATGTTGGTGAATGCTTTATATGCATGTTTCCCTTTTGAATCTTATCTTGTTGGATGTTGCTTTGTCGAGTGTTTAAAATGTCTTTTATGTTTATCCATGGTTGCTTTGAGATATATGCTTGATTGTATGTTGCTTGAATGGTCGTTTTATGCCTCTAGAGTCGAGTCCTTGTTTTTTTAGCTGCCAAAACAGGTCTTGCAGTGCAGAGCGTATCGATACGCTCAAGGGCTGTATCGATACGGTCCCTTGCTTTAGGGCTTGTTTTGGGCAGGGTGTACCGGTACGCGGGGGTGTATCGATACGCCAAAAGCTCTTTAGAAATCTGAGAAATTGACGAGATTTTGGCGTATCAGTACGGGTCCTGAGGGTATCGATGCGGTCTTTGTAGTTTGACCTTGGGAAGTTTACCGTTGAGAGTGTATCGATACGGTCTTCTAGCGTATCGATACGGTCTCCCTAGGTTGACTTTAGGATGTTGACCAAGTTCAGGCGTATCGATACGGTCCTCTAGCGTACCAATACGACATGTTGTTAAAGTTAAAAGGGGTTTGTTTAATTGTATGTTTCGCGTGTTTTGTATCCGTGTATGTGTCCGCTGCGTGTCCTCTCACTTAGGACATAATTAAAGCATCTAGACAAGATAACTTTAAAAGAAATTTTCTAGGGTTGTTAATCGGAGTGGAGCCTTAACGGGTTTTTCTTCGGTTTTCCCCGTGTAACCCATTCGATGCAGCCTGACGGCTAGGCCGGGTCGATGGGGTTACATTATTACCGGTCCCAGAAGTGGTGACTGGCATGGACTGTGTTTGGTGTTGCTAGGGGCAGCCCCAGACAGGCTGGATAGTGGCCGTGTGTTTTTGAGGTGGCTGCGGGAAAATTTTAGCCATTTACCAAATGATGCGAACGAAGATGTAAAGAAGGTAAAAATACAATTTTTGTGAATATTAATGAAATAATTAAATTTCCATATGTTAATATAATTTTTTCTATTGTAGGCATATGCTCGCGCTCATATTTTACAAATAATTGGCGGGATATTGGTGTTTGACAAATCTCGCAATAAAGTTCACATGTTGCAGTTGCGACATTTGCGGGATTTTGATGATGTCGGTAAATTGAGCTAGGAATCGACGACACTGGCATTTCTGTTTAGGGAGATGTGCAAGACCATTGGTCTAGAGAAGCGCAACATTGGAGGTTGTCTTCTATTGCTTCAATCGTGGGCGTGGTTCAAAATGTTGGTTTTACTCCCTGAACTGAGCGTGTCGAGTCCATATATTTTTCTACTATGTCGAAGGTAAGAAAAAATAAATATTTTTTAATATACGATTTTTTTAAATATTTTTTTTGATAAAAGTTGGTGACCTCATTAAAAACCCCCTTCGTATTAATCTCCCTCCGAAAGCGAGAGACCAACAGCGGAAGGAGGAAAAGAGTGTCACATATTTATTAAATCATCAAAGGGAAGTTCGCATTACAAACTTAATCTGCCCCTCTCAATACTGATTAACATAAACATATCAAACTCCCAAGACAAAGACTACATCAACCTATCTTAACCAATACCCCTCTTGGCGAGGTTGTCAGCTTCAATATTACTGACCCTATTTATTTTCCTGAAAATGCATCCATTCACTTTGCTGCTGCTGGTGATCCCACGAACCAACTCACCGAAAATCTCTGGGCAAATCGTAGGATTTGAAATCCAATTCAGCGCAACAGCACTATCACTTTCCACTATTAACTGACACTTGGAGGCGATGCTATGACTTAACACCAGATTCAGACCATGTTTGATTGCTAGCAATTCCGCCAATATCGGAGGGCCTGACCCTATTGCTTCAGAGTAGGACAACAGCACTTTGCCCTTATTGTTGCGAACCACTCCCCCAATACCTCCAGCCATCCCATCCCTTCTCGTAGCTCCGTCCGTATTTAGTTTCAAAAAGCCTGGGGGCGGGGGTTTCCATGCTTTCTTAACCTCTGTAGCCTTCCTACTTCGGTCGACACAAACACCATAGGAAGGATCGACAATAATATCCTCCACTGTCGCTGCTGCATCCGGGAAATTAGCTTTGAACCATATCGCAACCCTGCATTTTATCAGAAAGGAGATTTGCAACAAATCAAGTTTAACATTCTGAAAAATCAACTCATTCTTTGTCAACCAAATGGACCATAATATGGCAGCAGGGATGAACATCCACACTGTAATTTTGGAGAGTGATGGAAGAAGCTCCTGCCACCCCTGCAAGACAGCCGTGATGAACTCCGTAT
This sequence comes from Hibiscus trionum, assembly GCA_030270665.1. Classification (NCBI taxonomy): domain Eukaryota; kingdom Viridiplantae; phylum Streptophyta; class Magnoliopsida; order Malvales; family Malvaceae; genus Hibiscus; species Hibiscus trionum. The sequence continues at coordinate 23,188,126 of BSYR01000011.1, forward strand.
AACCCAACTCAAATTCCAGTAAGATACCAACTCTGACCATAAACTCCACGCCAACTTACAATTCAAAAAAAAGTGTTGGATAGTTTCTGGAAATTCATTACATATGGGGCAGAGAATATCTCCATTTGCTAACATTCCTCTATTTCTCAGCTCCGCTTTTACCGACACTTTACCGTGAACCACTTGCCACAAAAATAATTCTATTCTTGGAGGAATTCTACCTGTCCAGATCCATTTTTTCCAATCAAACTTCGGCCTGGTATTGACAATACAACAAGAGTAGCCAGATTTAACCGAATACGACCCTTCTCCCATACCTGACCAAATCAAACAATCATGCGAGAAGCCTTCTGACCTCGTCGAGGATATATAGGCTAGCAGATTTTCCCATTGACATTCTTCCCAATCAAACGGTCGTCTTCTCAGAGGGATTGACCAATTCCATGTCCCATTTTGATTAAAGCCGAACTCACTTACGCTCCCTTGTTTGTTATCCGATAAAGCATATATTCTAGGAAAGAGAACCTGAAGCGGTGACTCTCCTATCCAAATATCCAACCAAAAACGAATGTGTTTACCATCACCAAGTTGAACGCGCAATTTGCTTCGAAAGGTTTCACCGAAATTGTCTAGATGATAAAAGGAGTTTTTAATCCCCTGTCAGATCCAGGAATCGAATCTGTGGCGAGAAGATTCAAGCAACAAGATCTTAGGGTCAGCGTTAGTTTTCCTAGCAATCAACTTTCTCCATTCGCACTCTCTTTCATTGGCATATTTTAGGATCCATTTACCTATCAGAGCCCTGTTATGAATCACAACATCTCAAACCTATAAACACACACCCAATGGGACTCGAACCCACAATCGCCTGATTAGAAGTCAGGCGCCTTATAAGATTTTTTTTAAATATTAAAATTATGTTTGTTGTTTTGTAGGTGGATCGGTAATTTAATTCATGTTGGTCTGGCCAAAGGTCTGAAGGATCAGACATGATATTGACACTGAATCTGAGGATCGAGTAAAAATTTAGAGTTTATTTGTTATTGAATTTAATATATTTGTTTAAATTTAAGTTTATTAATTTCAGTTACAATTGAATATTTTATAGTTTTTATGAGTACCGTACGCAGATTCGAGTATCCACACATGCCTCCCGGGACTTTTAGAAGCGACGAAGATTGTTTGGATAGCCAGTGTACCACTCATCTTTTACGCTACAGTTGAGTGGCATCCGAGCGATCACGTCTTACGACAGTTTGATTGTGTCTAACGAATCCCGATGGTCCCTCCAAATTTAGACAAGTTACATAGGCTCACTCGAAAAAGGAAGCTCGAGGTAAAAAAATTTTAATTGATTCAATGTTTTATTAATTTGAACTTAATTTAGATTTATAAAGTGAAATAAAACTTTTTTATTGTCTAATAGGTTGATTGGTCGGTGAGGCATATACATTGGATCGCTCAGTGGAGGGAAAGGGAACTACGACAACCCATTCGTGACTACGTAATGTTTGATACGATGGTCAGCGACGAATACATTGCGCAGTTTTATGTCGAATGAGAAGCCAAATCTTTTAAATCCAGTGGAACGAGCGGTCTTCATTGAGCGTGTGCAACGCAACCGCCCACTAACTCAACACACGAGGGGAGCACGAATGACTTCTGGCGGTGCTTCGTCATCGAGGATAAGGCAAGTTTCTGCCTCATCAGTACCGAGACCATCTTAGGTCGCCCCACCGATCCGATCATAGGCCTTTACCCACTCGATGCACTCATCATTTCATCCGCCGCCGAGTCTGACGGAAGGTTTTTTCACGCCTATTGTGGCCAACCCTTACGGTGCATTTTCGGCGATGATGAGTGGGACGTCGAGTTTGTTCAGCAAACACCGTCGTAATCCCTATTCTTCACAGGTGGGCCAGTTGGAACGAGTGATACCACTAGAGTTAGAACCACGTATGATGAAGATGATGATGACGATGATGAGCAACCAATTGATCCCCTTCATCGTTGACGCAATCCTGATCGACTTTGTCGTCCACTAGGGTGTGGTACCAGTGGACATAGGCATCATTAGTAAAATCATCTTAATTGTATCGATAACAAACGCGAAATATTTTTAAGTACGTACAATTATTGTGAAAAATAAATCTAATGAAAGAATGAAGGTAAAAAAATATTGCGGACTGAACTCGCGTTCTGCTGAACACGATTTTCAATGACACGTCAGAAACTCGCATCCAGATGAACACGAGTTCTACTGACACGTCAGGAACTCGCATCCAGATGAACGTGAGTTCTACTGACACGTCAGAAATCTTGGGCCATATTCGCGTGTGGCCAAACACGAGTTCCATGCTATAAAAATGGCTGAAATGCCCATCTGAGCAGAGCGCAGATTCGAACAAAAAATCAACTGCTTTATGGTGCTTTAGGTTTTTGATTGTATTGTAGCTAATAAAGGCAACAAACCACGTATCTGGAAAATTCTTTTGCAAAGAAATTTACCGGATATTGTGGTTTGTTAGTATTTGTAGTTGCATTTATATGATGAGTACATACTTTTGGTGGGTTACCAGTTCTGGTGATATAAGTGTTTGGTGTTTTTGTTCATGAGGAACGACAAATCATAGTATCTGAAAATGTTGAGACTTTTTGAAGTGCATGCGAGGGTCTTAAATCTTTTGTTCAAGGCTAAGACTTTCTCATTTAACCGAAGTCAAAGCCCCTACCATTGTCGTAATACACGATTAGTGGGTAGAATTGGACGTCTTTCTAGGCACACGAAATCCGTGAAGCTTGTTCATCTGCCCACTTCGTGAAAGCATATTTAGGGGGTACAATATCAACCTCAAATACGCCTCTAAACTTGAAGAAGAGCATCGACTGTTAAGGCGTATGTTAACAAAGACTTCAGAAGATGTATACCCCAAGGTTTTAAACTTGCTGGACTATTCAGCTCTAGAATTAAGCCGAGGGTATGCTAACAAAGAATTCATAAAAAGGGCCCACTAATAATAGGACTTTAGGGAGTACAATTGACCGGTTACAATATCTCGTATGTGCCAATATCATCCTCAAATATCGGTCTAGGCTTGAAGAAGAGAATCAGCTGTTTAGGGGTATAATTGTAAAATTTGACTAAGGATGAGACCAAGAGAGCAAAGCAAGTTTAGGATTTTTATGTTTGTACAATGTTTGCTATGCTTGTATACCGTTCGTTTATGTTCTTTTAGAAGCTTGTTTATTAGCATGTTTATGGGTTTCAATTTATGTGTTTATAGACTAATTTTTAAGCTCTTTCACGAACACTTAAACGAATATGTTCACAAACACTTAGACGACCACATTCATAAACATTAAATAATTTGACACGAACACTTCCTTAACAATTTACACCCCTATAAATAGACCCTTCCACATCCTCAAAAACTCACACCCTTCATTTCATATTAATTCGCTCAATATTTCTCTGAGTCAATTTCGTACTAATTCGCCCTATAATGGCTGGAAACGTAGATGATTTCCCATCTATTGGGAGACAATCATGCGATGCTGCTGTCGATAGTGACGGTGAATTGCAAGTTGAAATGATATTCACGACAAAAAAATCGCGGAGGATGCAATTAAGAACTACAACATACACCGGTCAGTTGTTTTGACAATGAAGAAAACGAATGAGGACAACTATATTGCAGAATGTATCTAAAATGACCACGACTGTAACTGGAGGATCCATGTATCACAAAAGAAGAGGCTAAACAATGTGTGGTAGATAACAAGATACAACAAACCTCATACATGCAACTATCTTGTGTGAATGTCATCTATAATGACTGAACACAATGTTATTTCCTAAAATGATTTAAATGTCATCTTCGGAGTTGCCCTCTCATCGAAATAACATTAGAAACCATTGTTTTTCGTTATTTATGATGTCTTAAAAAATATGTAATGTAAGTAAGTAATTTACTTTGGATAGATGCACAAAATTATATTAACGAAACATACTACACGATAGTTAATTGAAATAACTACACAAACGTTAAATTACTAAGCCTAGTTAAAATTAATGGAAGAGGAATCTGATTCACTGTCATCGTATTCTGTATTTATGTCAAATGTTAAGTTTAGTTCCTTAATTATTTGTTCCTTCTCCTGTCATCTCCTATAATTTCGTGTCGAGACCTCGTCTTTATCTGGACAATAGGGGGTTATTGACGCACTGGTTGATGAATTGCAGCTTTCATCAAATTTTACAGTGAAGGAAAAATGTGATATCAGTAGAAGCGATATTCTGTAAAAAAACGTTCAGAGAAATTTGTGTATGAAGAATATTGAGTGTTGTATTACTTTCATCAATGGCAAGAAGAGTGACTGCTATATACTACGATGGTCAGATGATCCCTAATGCAAGTCTCGATGTCGTATTTCGATCCCCCAACACTATTACGATAAAGATTCTGAGGTGAGTAACATATGAAATGCTGAAGGAGACGATATTGGGGAAGGTTCCACATGCTTTCGGGAGGGAATTGGAGTCATTGAAGTGTCGACTACCTTCGTCGTTAGAACCATTGTATTTCACAATATTTGATGTTAGGGACGATGATGTTGTGGATATGATGATCGATACCCATACTCAGTATTCATTTGGATGGCCTCTCAAGCTCTTTGCAACATTTTTTGAAGGTTGTGTCGGAGGTTATACTGTGGTTCCACCTTGGCTACGAGCAAATCTTGACTTTGACCCAAATACTCATAGTCCAACATCAAGTCTGTGACATGGCTTCAACTTACTAAATACGGGCAATGACCAAGCTTCATCGTCTTCTACTTTGAGGCCAAGGCATTCTTGCATGGCCAGGTTCGACTTCGACCCAAACATGCCACCAACCCAACAGTTAACGTACAATCCATACAGTGCAGGTGTAGGGCCATCATCATCTATGGGGCCGTCTTACCATGAAGAGTTTAACTCGTTCGATGATTTCTCAACATGATGACACTCAACTTATATCCCTAGTGAGCGGAACGTAGATGCTTTCTCATCTCTGGGGAAACATTCAAGCGATGATGTTGGCGACCTAGACATTGGATATAGGCCTCATTAGCGATCTCGTGACCGGGTTATAGCTGTAAAACCTACCGATGTACAGGTTTTTGATGAAGCTGAACTATTTCGATTTGAAAGGTATAATTCTGATGAAGAACCACTTAGGGAGGTCGGGCCTGATGATGATGAAATGAGTTTATTTCCTGAAGAACTAGTAGACCTTGACGAGCTCGTGAATGCAGGGGATGATGTAGATGCTACTGCAGAGGATGCTTCGGAGGACGATGCGAAGGAAGATGTTGCTCCGCACAACTTTATTGGAGCAGGCAGTAGCTCAACGTATTACGAACGACCATCCCACTTCACAATATTGGATATGGAAGGCTTTAACGCTAGTGAATTTCTAGAATTCCCACAGCTGGAGCAGTACAACGAACGGAATAAGGGTGAACTGCAACATGGAATGGTCTTCAGGATTAAAAAACTCGCGGTGGATGCGATTAAGCATTATAACATACGACGCTCAGTTACGTCCACCGTGAGGAAAACTTAGGTAGACAAATATATTGCAGAATGTCCCCACAAGTACCAGAGATGTAATTGGAGGGTCTACGTATCACAATTGAAGAGGCTGAATAACCTGTGGAAAATAATGAAATACGACAAACCTCATACATGCTCCGTGGGAAGCCTGAGCCAAGGTCATCCTAACTTGGATGTGCACGTGCTTTGTGATGCCTTCCTTCCACTCGTGAAAGCAAATCAACGTGTAACTGTGCTGGTATGTATAGCTGCCATTAAATCCATATACACTTACACGGTTAAATACGATGAAACATGGTTTGTAAGATATCATGCCATCCAACAACTGAATGGGCAGTGGGAGGAATCATACATGTTGCGAACGTGGCTGAAGATGATGCAGAAATACAATCCAGAGATGGTTGTGCAACTGGAAACTATACCGAGATACTATAATGATCGTATCGTACCTGAGGAGTGCCAATTTCCCCCATTTTTTGGACGTTTTTGCAATGCGTTAAGGTTTTCCGCCACTACAAGCTAATACTCCAAATTGATGACACATTATTGTATGGTAGATAAACCCAGATCTTACCGCTGGCAGTTGTAAAAGGCGACAATCGAAAATGCATTCCAGTAGCGTTCGCAATCGTTTAAAAGGAAAATATCCCTTCTTGAGAATTTTTTCTCACCAACCTGCACACATATGTATGTGCACGTATGGGATATAGGGAGCAATCTCACGTATGGGCACGTCTTGGGAACCCCCATATATAAATCACCGGTACTGTTTACGACATATTGCAACAAACTACTGCTAGAGATATAAGAATGATGATGAACGCATAATGGTTCTTCGCATGGGTACGCCTTTCACTATGTACAATTTAATTATCATTACTTTTATTATTATTTCTCGTTAACTATTTCATCTTTTATAATAGGCAATGCACACCGAGTAGATCAGGTTGAGGAGCTGCTGGAAGAGTTGAGAGTAAGAAATATATATAGATATGACTATCTTGTTGATATCCCGAGGGAGAAATGGATGCGATGTTATGATGGGGGTCATCGATATGGTCATATGAAAACGAACTTAGCTGAGGCGATAAATTCATCTCTGAAAGGAACGCGTCATTTATCTATCACGTTCATTGTCAAGGCGACATATTAACGACTGGCTACCCTTTTTGCAACCCTCGAAAAACAATCAATGGATGAATGGCAGGTGGCCACAAGTTCCATCCAGAACTCTAGCAAAAATTTCAAACATACACTGCGCACGCAAACGCGATGGGTGTGATATGCTTCTCTCGTCGCCAACATCACTTTCAAGTTTCTGAATATTCGCGACTGCTTGAAGGAATAATGCAAAACAATTACGTGGTTGATATGTGTCGAAGAACGGGCGATTGCAGAGTCTTCGAAACATTCAAATACCCGTGTGCGCACACCTTCGTTGCATGTGCATTCGTTCATTTTGACGCTATGACACTCGTTAATCCGGTATATCGACTTGAAAACGTATTTAAGGGATACTGATACGAGTTTCCTCTGATCGGGAATGAACGTGATCGTGATGTAATTGACGATGAACCTAAGATATGCCCAAATCTTTCCCTACATCGTAAGAAAAAAGGTTGCCCATGTTCAACTAGGATTCACTGTGCTGAGGATATGGTTCCTCGAGAACGGACCGGACAAGCTAAACTGTGCACTAGATGTAGGAACACTGGACACGACAGGAGAAAATGTCCTTTTAGGACCGGCCCTCAAATCGACTAATTGTACTTTTCCATGTAATGTTTTACCACAATTTTTAACGATCTTTCAAGCTTTGTTTTTTGTTTTCCGTACCATTTTTAACGCGATTTCTACACCCTATACAATGCCATATACGCGCCAATTTTAGCACCATTGTAAACATAGGCTTCACTACTACAACGTGAAACTTAAAAAACAACAAAAAATATCCTAAAATATACCACAAAATCAACTTAAACATGCCTATCGACCCATGTTTGCTTGTTCTTTATGGAAAAAAAAACATGGCTATATAGCATTTTTAACGTTATTTCTACACCCTTTAGGATGTCATATACGCGCCAATTTTAGCACCATTGTAAATATATATTTTAGTACTACGACGTGAAAGTTAAACATCAACAAAAAAAACTCAACATACCACAAAATCTATTTAAACATGTCTATCGACCCATGTTTGCTTGTTCTTATGCAAAAACATGGCTTGATAGTGTTTTTAACACGATTTATACACACTTTAAAATGTCTTATACATGCCAATCTTTACACCATTTTCAAGAGATATTTCAGTACTACGATGTGAAAGTTTAAAAATACAAAATAATATTTCTCAATACCCCGTAATTTCACCTATAATAAGCCTATTGAAGCTTGTTTTAACAACAAATTATACCAAACTTGCGTTGCCCCAAATGGGATTATTGTTTTTTTTTTTTAAATATAAAAGTATCGGGGAGGGGGATTTTAGTAAAAAATAAAGTTGGGTTCAATTCTCGCGGTAAAACACGAACATTCGGGCTAGTTCTAAGTTCTAACTGCGACCTGTCCAAATTCAAAATTAGCTTTCAAAACGCTCCTTAGTGTGCGTAACTTATCCTACTCGCCATCTTAGAATGTAGGGGGGTCCTAATCTTCAACGTGGCTTCTCTTAGGAAGCGAGTATCTCTTCCTTTTAATACTCGAGAGAGTGAGAATAGATAACTTCATATCTCACAGAAACTACAATCTTCCGATTCCACATAAAATAGGCAGCTTCTCTCTCTCGTCCTTCAATTAAGTAAAGGGGATTGGTGTCCTTTGGATTCTTCAAAATTAGAGCTTTTTTATTTGAGAAAAAAAAACAGAAACAAATGGAGAGATTGCCTTCTGATATCTGTCTTAGGATCTTCTGTTTCTTGGATCATCAGAACCTTGCTGCTGCTCTTCAAGGTCTGCATACCCAAACCCATAATTTGTTTTCTTTTAATTTCTCTTGGGGGTTTGGATTGCTTTTCTTTTCATGTATTTCAATTGAACTGTCAAATTAAGATGAGATCTCTTTTTAATTCCCTGAATTTCTATTGAATTGCACCCCCCTTTATTGCTTTCTTAATGTCTTTTGTAAATAAAAATGAGCTGCAGTTCTTGAATTCTACTGTTCAGTTTTATCATTTCCTGAATTGTATGAAATTAAATAGGATTGCATCATGTGGCGCTTAAGCCTTTGCAATTTGGTATTGAAAAGTTTGCAGGAAATGGAAAGTGTTGGCTTCGGATAACATCCTATGGTCTAATCTATTCAAAGACAGATGGGGAGTCGATCAAGCTGCATTCTATGCCCCTGATCCCATACATTCCACATCATGGAAACATGTTTACGAGACACAAGACCGATGTGATCGAGTTGGATTGTAAGTTTTACAACCCTTTCATCAATTCGTTTCATGACAATTGTGTCGATTGATACAATGTTTTGGTAGGGGGCTGAAGATAATCAGAGAAGGGGGTGATTACTTCATTGTACATCAAGGCAAAATCCAACGGCATCTGGGCTCGGGATTGAAGAGGAAAGGGGTGGAAGGCTGCGGGTCGAGCACATCGAAACAGGAGCTGAATGCAGAGGAACCCCGTCGAGGGATTCTCGACAAGATCCTGTTTTTCTTGGGCGACCTTGAAGCTGCTTCCGATGATGCCAAGCGTGGTAGATTGCTGTGAACACTAATCTCGGAAGGTCAATGGGGTGTTGTAGACTTGGGCTAAATGTTTCTCACCTTCTAATTTGATTTTGTTGTACATGTAAGCATTGTTAGTGTTATGAACAAACCATGGTACAGATATGGAAAATAATGTTATTACTACGTTTCAGCTCGATTTGATCTAAGTTGTGTATTCTTGGCACAAATTTTATTGAAAAGAAAAAACGAAACAAAATGGTTGCAGACCAAACTTTAATTGCATAAATCGCCTTACAGTTATCCCTGCAATGAGTATCGTACAAAGCAAATCTTCCATATGAAAAAATAAAATAAATGTTTGATACATTCAAGAATTCTACTTGTTACAAGCTTTGATTTAAGCTTCATGATGAGCCATCTTTGTCAACAGTACCTAAATCCAATGGCTCATCTTTTCTTCTACTTCCCATCTTTAAAAGTCCATATAGTTTTCTAAAATCTCGAACCGAATGCTCCCTGCTAAACAGCCCCCCGTGATCGCCACTCGTTTCCTCCGGAGTCCGGACCAATTCGTCGTCGTCATTCGATCGTCTACTTTTGGTAGTGCCAGTGGTTTGCAATGCTGTGATGACTGATTTCAACGCTCGAGTTGGCGAGCTCCTATTAGAAATCATGATCTCCCCAATCTCGGCCGGGGTTAAACTTGCCCCGCCCTGGAAAATCTCCTCAAGCTGAGGGAAAAGTTTATGTTCCTTGACGCCCAAGTAATTGTTGGCCAAATTCTTGAAAGAAGGGAAATCACACAATGGAAATTGTACATGAACATCGATCCTCCCAGGCCTCAACACCGGTTGATCAACTTGATCTTTGCTGTTCATGGTGAACACCATCACCCGTTCTTCCCCGCAGCAGGATACGATTCCATCCATGAAATTCAATATCCCCGACAAGCTAACATTCCTGCATTTCTCCGTTAAGAAACGGTCAAGATCTTCAACCACGATCATGGACTTACTTGTAGTTTGCAGCAAGAGCATCTTCAAATCAGAATCGTCCGAAACTTTGGACAAATCGATGTCATACACATCGAAGTTGAGGAATCGAGCCATTGCCGCAACAAAGCTGGATTTTCCGGTCCCGGACGGGCCGTATAGAAGATAGCTCCGCTTCCAAACACGGCCTAGCCTATGATAAAATTGCTTGGACTTGAGGAACGTTTCGAGGTCAGCTTTGACTTTGTTCTTCAAATCAACATCCATCACAAGAGTGTCGAATGATGCCGGATGATTGAACGGTACCGACCTCCACCGCCCGTTCTCGCCTGATGGACTGTCAACGTTCATGCACAACATGAGCTCTTTCTTCCTTTGACTGATATCACCGGCAACAGACAGTATGTGCTGGAGATAGGGACGTAGAATTCTTCGCCTATCTTTCTTTCTGAGCTTCAATACCAATATTTTTGGCCCGTTCTTTTCAGATTTGTCGATGGTCCAGGTGACTCTGGCGCCGAGGAACACATCCCGAATCGTCTGGTTGATATCGAGGCGGAGAAGGATGTCGTTGGACTTGGAACCGGTGAAAAGGTTGGTGAAATCGGAGTCTTCCAAGGAAGGGAGAGAGTTGAGATACGTTGAAACCTTGCGGAAGAGCTCGTTTTCTTGGAAAACAAGGTTGAACTGAGGGACTCTATAGGTCTGGTGAACATGAAGCCTATCTTCCAAACACCGGAATTTGTTGAGAAGGATGTGTAATAAGGATGTTTTCCACAAAAATCGAAGAACCAGAAACAAACCCAGAATTAGAAACAGCAGGAGGATCATGTTTACCGTCTGGGATGGGATTGGATTTGGGAGAGATGGTTATAAAAGGAGGAATGGAGATGTCATTTATGGCAGTCGGCTTGAGACGGCAACTTAGGGTCAAAGCCACGAGGAGCAGAGAGTTTTGGACTTGCGACTTTACACTTGAATAATAATGAAACTTCTGCTGCAATTTTGACCGGAAAACGGGCTTTGATTTTTCCGTGAAGTTGTTGGATGTCTATTTAATTATATATTCAGGGTTGTTTAGTACTTAATTCACCTAAATTCTGAATTCTGTTTTTTTTTTTTAATGTATGAAGGAATATCCGCCTTCTAAAATGGCCCATTCATGACAGTTTGAACACCAGTGTAACTTTTTAATTGAAATTTGTATTTTTCTGTTATAGAAAAGTATCTTAGCTTAACAACAGTTGGGTACAATAGAAAGGCATATTGCACTTTTAAGTAGAGGACACGAGTTCAAAGAGACGACATTGTTGGGAGGGACAGCTTCGCACTCCGAATATGGACAGTAAAACGGACATGCATATTATTAAATAAGTTAGGCTATGAAAAAGTCAACTGATATTTTCAGTTATGGAATAAGGGCTGAAAATTTCAATGTTAATCCTTGTTTATTAAAGTTCAACACAAACAAATGAAGAAACTGCTTAAAAAGAAAAGAAATTGAGTAAAATTTATATTGTATACATTTCTCAAAGGAGTTGTCCTGTCCTTTAGATGTCTACTTTCAAAAGAAACAACATTATTTCTTAAAGAATCAGTTGCTCCAAAACTCATCTTAATGATATGCCAAATGATGTAACCAATTCGTTATACTAACAGGAAAGAATAAAAAGTCATCTTTGGGTCAGAAACCTGCATTTTCTAATAAAGCTTACAGGTAGCCATGAGAGTGGACCCACCCAACTGCTTTAAAATGGTACCAAGCAAAGCAAGTAGTACTTTACTCCAATCCACCCCCATGGCATCATTCACCGGCTCCTTTACAACGATCATCCCTGTAAAAATCATATGAGCCCAATAAAAAAAAAGTACTAAAAAAAGACTGTAAAGAACCTAAGAATGATGAGTTAAAACATGCATTCAGCATATATTATTCCCCTGGCTGTTGCAACCTGCAAAAAAAAATATATGTATGAACAAAAAGAAGACTATGAAAAGCACCCAACAATGATGAGTTAAACATGCATTCAACATATATTATTGCTTTCACATTAAAACATGGGAGCTCACCTCAAAATGATTACACCCATCTTCAAGCAACAAAAAAGTAAAATAGATAAAACCAAACCAGTTTTAAATGTGGTCCTCCATATAACATCCCAATCCAAACATAGAATTGAAAAACAAGTACCACATACAACTAAAAGACTCACTAGCTAGCTTTGGCAAAAGCTTCATTGGAATTGCTGCATCTAAATTATGGGGGGATGGCAAGTTAGTTCAAATGAACAACTTAAGTGGCAATAACAGTTACCCTTTTCAAAGCTGTCATCACAAGCTTTACAAAAGATGTAACCCAGGAAACATATGCAATGAAAGTTTTCATCTTTTTTTTGGTCTGTGTGTGGACATTGGAATTACAAGCCATATTTAGATGACGACCGTTTTCGGGGCCTCAATAAAAAGACTAGGTATAAAACCATCTCAGCACAGCCTTAGGATTGTTGAATCAGTTAACCTTCTCTTAAAAGAATTATTTTTACCTATCTCATGTATCAGCTCACTTTTCCACAAGAGTTCAATTCAATAGAACAAACCAAATAACAGATAAAGGACCACTTTTATCCCATATAACCGTCTGAATTCAGGTTTAGACAAAAAAAAATGCAAAAAAGCCCTAGAACAATACTTACCAAGTTTCTGTGCATCCCCAAACCACTTGCTCATCAGATTTGATGTCCTCACATTGATAAAAACAGCTCCAGACTCCTTTGCAATGGCTTTAGCAAGCATGATCTTTCTACCTGGGGGTCCATAAAATAGACTGCTTGATGGCTTCCAATCCTAAAATAGACTCAAATTCCACATCAATGTGATCAGGATTTATGACATCAAATGCTATTACATCCTATAAAAATGACACAGAGCCACACAAGGATGGACGCAAGATTTTATGCCAAGAGTGCGAACTTTTAGGAAGTTATATGAAATTTAGGGGTTCGCACTTTTAAAAGTTATATTAGAAATTTGGGAGTGCAAAATTTCAAAATTTTAGGGGGTGGGAAATTGGATTATCAATAGAAAATACAAAGAAAATAACTCAACTATATAAGAATTTGAAATTTCCAGGGGGTGAGACCCCTGGCACTCCCCTTGGTCCATCCATGGAGACACAAATATACATTAGGATATTGATGAACATACTAAATTAGAGAAACCTCTAGCATATTACAGATAAAACATCAAACAAAATATGATAATGGCAGCAACAAAGGCTTGAAGTGCACATGCTCATGACCTAGCATCCAGTTTCTGCATATGTATGTGATTGACTGGCCGGTTAACTATTCTTCACTAGTATAGAAGAACTTTTTGTTCATTGCAAACTTGATGGTAATTCTAAAGAGAGGTAAGGAAACTTCCTTTATTAGTTACTTGTGTACTCCAGGATAGTTGCAGGAGTTGCTTTATGTTTTACATTGCTTAGCAGGGGAAACTTGTCATATGGTTTTTTTATTTTTCCTACTTGCTTTCAAAATTTAGCTTTCATGAATAAGAAAACACGTGATTTTACAATTTAAAATAACAACTATGTGCAGGACTCAGGCGTCAATTTCTACTTTCCAATGTTATTTCAATGGAATGTGGTTTCTGCAAATGCAATTGCTAAGAATGTGATTTTCAAGAAAGTAAAATAACAACGTTTGATACATAAGGGAAAATACGGAATAAAATCCTAAGAAAGTTACATAAAATAAAATAAAATATAGCTTTATTAATTTTAACATTTTCCAATGTTATACCTTATTTACAAAGTTAATTTATTATTAACAAACATGCAATTTAATAAATATTTAATATGATTATTTTAAAATGATAAATATTTATTTATTTTAAATAAAAATTAATAAATTCAAATTAATATATGATTAAATTTAAAATAACTTTAAAAATTTTAATAAGCATTAAAATTAAATCTTTTTTATGATTTTGTAGATAGGAAAAAAAATTATTGTATAAAAATAAAATAAAACAAAAATGGAAAGTTGTTTTCTCACCTTCAATAAAATATCACGTTTTCATGTTTAAGGGAAAGAAGTTCATACTTTTTAGCATATGTTACTCTCCCATCTATTAAGTTCCAATTAAATTTTCCAGAAAATGATCACTTTTCCTCTTACCTTATGCTAACGATCTTTAGTCAATTATGAATTTAATTTGGCAACTCTTAAAAGAAGAAGAAGCTACCTCAATACCCACTTTAGCAAACTCTAATGATCCAATTCCAATGTTCAAAATTCAGATAAGCTGATTTCCTGAAAGGGGGTGGGGGCACCTTACAATCTAGAACAACAAATTCCAAGCCAAATCCTTAAGAAAAATCTAAAGATTAAATTTTTTAACAAAGGTTAGAAATCTCAAGAAAAATAGAAATCAGATTTAATAAACTTTTTTTATATTTTTATAGTATTTTTAATAAATCAAAAAAATCTAAAGAATCGATAAATAGTTAAATACTCACAAAATTATCTATCTTACAATAAAAATACACTTTGGCTTAAAAAAGCTTCCATTTTATAAAAGAACAAATATACATTAGCATAAACGTTTTTTTTTCAATTCCCAAATAAAAGTACCTCGTATGGATTGGTAAGCACTTGGAAATTTCCTTCTTGTGCTCCAGCGCCTTTTTAGAAGCTTCCCGGTTCGGATCGAGGTGCCCGAGCCCCGCGAAGAGGGCAGCGCTGGCGGTGCGCAAAATGTGTTCTTGCAGGAACTTTGTTTCCGAAGGAAAAGGAGACAAAGACGAACCCATCTTTCGCATATAATATCTATCGATCTACTAATTTACCATGTATCTTACTGGAAATAGCGATTAGGGGGTAACTAGGGTTCTAAATAGTAAATATTAAGAGGAGAGAAGAAGGATTGCGATTCGAAGAAAGGAAGGAAATGCGAGACTTTTGGTTTCATGCCGTTTGGAATCAAACGCACCTCAAATCGGACGCTTGGAGCACTTTTGATTCGAATCGCAGCCGCACAGTTACTCGGTGCATAGCTAAGCTATAGCCTATAGAGGAAAATGATCTCCCGCCACCGCCTGTCTTCCTATTTATTTATGGGTTAATTATATTGGTAGTCCTGAACTTTTATGGCCCTTTTAATATGGTCACCAAACATTTAAAACTTACAATACAGTCACTGAACTTTTAATTCGCTTTCATTACAGTCACTGCCGTCAATTACCGTTAAAAAAATTGATGTGCCACGTCAAATTATAAAAAAATGTTTTCTCACCTTATTTTCTCTTTCTCTCATTTTCCTTCCATCCAAACATATTTATCTTTCTTTTCTTCTTCCTTTCTCTCCTTACTTTCTCCTTTGTACGTAACTTTCCTAATTGCACAATCAATTGCCACAGCAGCGCCCAGACTTGGTCCGACCAATATCATTGGCCTTTGATGTATGACTTCTACAAAAATATATTAGAGATAGCAAGTTTAGTCTCAACATCATGAGCTACAAGAGGGCAACCGCATTCTATATGTTAAAACTTACATCAATATCAGTATGTTCAACCACTTACTATGATTTGATTTCGATTTCGATTTCAGACTTACCTCATTCTATAAATTGAAAATATTATAGTGATAAGAGGGGTTAACTGGTAGAAATGCTCATAAGACCGAATTCTTTCTAGAAATGAAAATAAAAAAGTAAACAAAAAGGAACTAAAATTGTGGAACATAACTTGTTTGATGTTGCAAGAACAAACACAAAGTGAAACAAACCTAAATTAAAGAAACTCAACCAAGAATGTGTTATGTGCTCAAATTAAGAGATAGAAATTTAGAGATAGAGAGGAAGAAAAGAAAGTTTCATATTAAGGAATTTGAAAAACAATATTCATATACAAAAAAAAAACTGATTACAACTTCTCTTATTTATGCCTATCCTCTAGGAAAGGACAAATTCAGTTAATCTTTTGGGTGGTTTCCTTTCCCTGCAGCTCCTACGTGGCCCTTGATTCTCATAGGTTACCATTGCAGAACTGTCAGTTCCTCCATCATTAACTGGAGCGGTGTTCATTGGTTCTTCCATGATAGTACCCCCTCTTGAAAAATGAACCTTGTCCTCAAGGTTGGCACTGATGATATCTGTCGTAACCTCTTCACGCATCAATGACAGTGGTGTTATCTGCTGAGTGGGAAGTCCTTTACAAGGCTTAAGTTGCAAGATGTGAAAATCGGGTGAATGCGAGTAGAGGCCGGTAAATCAAGCTTGTAGGCCACTGGACCGACCTTGTTGAGAATATGATAGGGTCCAAAATATTTCGGTCTGAGCTTTTGATGTCGTTGTAAGCAAAGAGAGATTTGTCGATACGGCTGTAAACGAACAAAAGGCTAACTGCCCTCCTCCAAATTCAGTTCACGACAATGCTTATCATCCTGATTTTTCATACGAAGTTGTGCTTGCTGCAAATTACCCTTTAAGACACGAAGTAGTTCATCTCGTTCAAGTAATTGTTGATCCAATTGAGCATTACAAGAACTGCCTTCCAAGTAAGTCAATATAGTAGGGGGTCGCGGCCGTACAAAGCTCGAAATGGAGTCATTCCTGCAGATGTTTGGTATGTGGTATTATACCAATATCCACCCCACACCAAATAATGTTTCTATTTACTCGGATCATCCTTGGTCATACAACGCAAATATATTTCAAGACAGCGGTTCAAGGCCTCCGTTTGGTCATCCGATTGAAGGTGATAAGCCAAACTAAAACATAATTTCGTGCATTGGAGACGAGCCAATTCTGTCCACAGCTACTCAAAAATAATCGATCACGATCGCTGACAATACTACATGGAGTTCCATGAAAGTTTGATGACCTCTTGGACTAAAATAGTAGCCACAACTGCAGTATCAAAGTGAAAATGCAGACTAAAAAATGGTCATGTTTAGTGAGGCGATCAACGACAACTAATATAGCTTCCTTACCATCTGATTTGGGCAGTCCGGTAATGAAATCAAGAGATATATATTCAAAAACTTGGTACGGAATAGGAAGAGGTTGAAGAAGCCCCTCTGGAGTTAAATTTTCTGTTTTCATTCGTTGGCACACTTAGCATTCCGCGACAAATCAAGGAACATCCTTATGCATGCCTATCCAATAACAACTTGCAGCTAAACGGTGAAATGTTCTTGTAATTCTAGCATGACCCCCTATTACGAAACCATGAACTTCTCGTAATAATAATGTACGAATTGCAGTTTCATTTGGGACCAAAATTCGACCACGGATCAAAATCAACCCACCTTGTTCTTCATGATGCGGAAAATCAGCAAGAGTTGTCTGCATATCGGTACAAAGCTGGTGAATCTCAACATTCATAGCACTAGCAGCTTGGATAACATCAATGATACCCAGGATTGGACGTGAAAAAAAACATAAGACTAGCTCCAGTTTCCCTTGATAATGCATCAGCAACATTATTGAGTTTGCCCGGACGATACTGAATTTCAAAGTCATACCCAATCAACTTCGAAATCCAACATTGATGCGCGGGTGTTTGAATAACCTGTTGTGTTAATTCACGAAGAGAACGCTGGTCGGTCAATATTACAAACTTGCAGCCCATAAGATATTGACGCTATTTTTCCACGGCTTGTGTGATGGCATACATTTCCCGATTGTATGTGAAAGCTTGTTGCATTCGAGGACAAAGTTTTTGGCTAAAATATGCCAATGGTTTACCGGCTTGAGTTAAAACGGCACAGATTCCCTTACCGGAAGCATCTGTCTCAACTTGAAATTCCTTGTTAAAATCTGGTAGTCCGGGCACGGGGGCTGAAGAAAGGCATTTCTTAAGTTGGTACATTGATGTATGAGCTTCATCCGTCCACTCAAGCTGTAATCCTTTGCGAAGCAAATCGGAAGTTGGAGATGCAATAGAAGCAAAGCCTTTTATGAACTTGCGGTAGTAGCTAGCCATACCCAAGAACCCACGTACTTCTTGGATGTTAGTAGAGGTCGACAAAGTGGTAATTGTCGTGACTTTTGTAGGATCCACTGCGAGTCCTTGTCCCGAGATTATATGACCAAGATATTCCACACTAGTTTGACCAAATATGCTTTTCTACGCTTTGCCACAAAACCATTCTGATGTAAACATTGCAAGACTTGTCGAACATGATTCAAATGCTTCTGCCAGGAATTACTATACACAAGAATATCATCCAAAAAAACCAACACAAATTTACGCAAGAAAGGATGAAAAATCTCATTCATAGTGGCCTGAAAAGTAGAGGGAGCATTGGTCAAACTGAAGGGCATAACAAGGAATTCATAATGGTCGTCATATGTTCGAAACGCCATTTTGTACGCGTCAGCATCTCGAACTCGGATTTGATGGTAACCAGCAAGCAAATCCAATTTGGAGAAAAATTTTGAAGTGCCCAATTCATCAAACAATTCTTCAGCCGTGGGAATCGAAAATTTGTCTCAAACTGTAACTGCATTTAATGCCCTATAATCGATGCAGAAATGCCACGTTCCATCCTTCTTCTTAACTAGAAGAACTGGAGAAGAGAAAGGACTAGTGCTATTTTGAATTAAACCATGATCAAGCATGTGATGAACCTGACGTTTGACTTCAGTTTTTTGAGAGTGTTGATAACGATAGGGTCGCAAGTTAACCGACTTTGACATAGGCTGCAAGTGAATATCATGGCCGTTTTGTCTAACAGGTGGTAACCCTTGTGGTGGCTCAAAAACATCAACAAATTGTTTTAATATAGATTCTAAATCTGGTGGAAGAACATCTACCTCAATAGGCAAGTCAGATTAGTATTGTGTCATGTCGATGGAAGAATTGAGGGGAAAATTAGGGTTTCGAAAGGCTTTGGGAAGTTTGGCGTCTGAAAGAAGAATTGAGTTCGATAAACAGAGTTTACAGCCTAATTACAACTATATAGGAAACGACGTCGCTCAGGAATTGGATCATGTTTGCCACGGGAGAATCAGAGAAGTGGATCACACCAACTTAGCAGGCCGAGAGAGTGAAGCCCAAACAGGTGGACCTACGAAGGACCATTAAGCCGGAATGTTCCTTATAACAGTTGGAGAATTTGTTATTATGTTATCCATGTGTCGTTCGATCATTGGATAGTCGTTTTTTTCTATTTTAATATTAGGGTTGGTTGTAAACAGATCTTTTCATCTTTGAAGAAAATACAACAAATTTCTCTCTTTTTTCCTACTCTATTTTCTATTTGCTTCTTATTCCCTTTTCTTTTCTATATACAAAACCTTCAGTTCGTGACAAATTGGTATCGAAAGCCAGGTTACTGATCATCCAACAAGCTGGGGAAACCAAAGAAGAATCAAATCATGGTGGAAACGAAATCATCCGCAGAGACCAACACAGAAACATCTAGTGAGTCTGATAGCAGTTCAAAGAATTGGATGGAAGCCCGAGTTGAGCTGGAGAGGCGTATGGCTAAACTGGAATCCGTGATGGAAGACACCACATCGAAAATGGACAAGAACAACCTTCTTCTTGAGAAGTTACTAGCAATAGCAGCTTAAAAGGAAAGGGATCCGAGTCCTTCACCATTCAAACAGAGATTCAGTCAGGTAAATGTTACAAGCTCAGAGAAACAAGAAGGAAAACAACCTGTACATGTCACGGTAATAGATGAGCATGAAAAGTATTCTTTTAAGACTGATGAGCCTGGGATATTGTCTGGTAGACCTGATTTTTTTCCTAGAGGGGAAACTGGGTATATTGAAGAGAAATCTGCTAGCCAAGAGACTGCTAAATTAGATAAACATCAGGCAAATGGTTCCATAGGAGGGTTTGGTAACTTCAACAATAGACCAAAAATTGAGCTTCTTTTTTTGAAGGACATAACCCTAGAGGATGGATTAAAAGGTGCCAGAAATACTTTCACATTTATACAGTGTCTGAAGATCAGAAAGTAGTAATAGCATCTATGTACTTAACAGACAAGGCAAAAACATGGTTTGATGCTTACATTACACAAAAGAACAAACTAACTTGGCAGGAATTTGCAGCTGATCTATGTCATAGATTTTGTGACAAGACTTATGTTGACATTGTGGAGGAATTTAACAAGTTGATACATACAGGCTCAGTAGAGAATTATCAGGAGAAATTTGAGGAACTACAACCTTTTATTGTTCAAGAGAACTCTCACTTGAGTGAAGAATACTTTGTGTCCAGTATCATAAGTGGCCTTAAAGATGAGTTAAAGCATAAGGTCAAGGTTCTCCAACCAAATACAGTGACTGGAGCATGCAGAAAAGCTAAACTATATGAGTTAGATGTGGAGCTAGATTCAAGGAAACAGAAGTATAACTCTAAGCCTACTATTACCAGCAACCACAACAACACACCAGTTATGCAGAAGAACAATTCCACAGTACAAAACCCTATGCAGAAGCAAAATCCTACAAATCAGAGTGCTAAATAGTTGCTACTTGAGTATAGAAGAACCCACAATTTGTGCTTTTAAGTGTGGTGAAAAGCTTAATCATGGCCATCAATGCAAAATGAAACAGCTAAATTGCATGGAGGAAGATGTTGAACCTGCAAAAGAAGCAATCCAGGAAGAACAGTTAGTGGAAGTTGGAAATGAAGAGGATGGAGATATCTAGAGGTTTCCATGAATGCCTTAACTGGTAACACTGGCTACAACACTATCAAGATCCAAGGCTTTGTCAAAGGGAGACCATTGAATATCTTAATAGACAGTGGGAGTACACACATCTTTGTCATCCCTAGATGGGCTAAGGAAGGACTAGAAGTGTTACACACAGATCCATTGACTATCATTGTTACCAATGGTGAGAAGTTGTATAGCAATGCAGTGAGTAAACTATTAACATGGAAGATGCAAGGGCACAACTTTCAACATGATTTCAGAGTTCTACAAATGGGTGGAAGTGATATGGTGCTGGGGGTGGAGTGGATGAAAAAATACAGTCCAATTATGATGGATTTCAAACAAATGACACTCAGTTTCAGCAGTGAAGGACAACCAATAGTACTGAAAGGATGAGAGAATCTTCAGAGGCTTAAAGTTATTTCAGAATCTAAACTATAGAAGATGGCTGTTAAAGATCCAGATTGTCTTGGTGAACTATTCTTAATGAGTGTAGATCCTCCTACAATTTATATCCCAACTGAGGTACAATCTTTGTTGGATGAGTTCAGAACAGTTTTTGAAGAACCTAAAGGCTTACCTCCTCAAAGACTACAAGACCATGCAATTGAATTGCAACCTGAATCTCAACCAGTCAACTTGAGGCCTTATAGATTTCCCCATCATCAAAAGACAGAAGTGGAAAAGCAGATTAAAGAGATGTTATCCTCCTCCATCATTCAAACAAGTCAAAGCTCTTTTGCTTCCCCATGCCTCCTAGTTAAAAAGAAGGATGGAACTTGGAGACTTTGTGTGGACTACAGGCAGCTAAACTCCATGACAGTGAAGAACAAATTTCCCATTCCAGTAGTGGAAGACTTACTAGATGAGCTTACTGGAGCTAAATTTTTTTCAAAGCTAGACCTGAGGTTTGGATATTGGTAAATCAGAATCAAGCAGGAAGATGTGCCTAAAACTGCTTTTCGAACTCACCATGGTCATTATGAATTCAAAGTTATGCCATTTGGTCTAACAAATGCCCCTGCCACATTTTAATCCCTAATGAACCAAGTCTTTGAGCCCTTTCTCAGAAAATTTGTTTTGGTATTTTTTGATGACATCTTAGTCTATAGTCCTACATGGCACTCACACTTAGTTCATCTCAGAACTGTCCTAGAAGTTTTGAAGGCACACCAGTTATTTGCTAAGCTCAGTAAATGTTTCTTTGGCCAAGAAAAGGTTGAATACCTAGGCTACATCATTTCTGCCCAAGGAGTTGCTACAGATTACTCCAAAATTGCTGCTATGAAGGAATGGCCATTGCCTCACAACCTCAAACCCTTGAGAGGTTTTCTTGGCCTTACAGGTTACTACAAAAAATTTATTAGGGGCTTTGAAGAAATCAGCAGTCCCTTGACTCATATGCTTAAGAAAGGGAATTTTGAGTGGACTCCTGAATCTACAGAGGCATTTGAAAACTAAAGGAAGCTATGTGTAATGCCCCAGTACTTGCCCTGCCAGATTTTTCCAAAACATTTTGTTTGGAAACAGATGCAAGTTCTAAAGGCATAGGAGCTATTCTTACACAGGAAGGAAGACCATTGGCTTATCTCAGCAAGGCCTTGAGACCTAGGCATGCTGACTTGTCCATTTATGAGAAAGAATATTTGGCAATCTTAATGGATGTATCTAAGTGGAAGCATTACTTTGAAGGGGCATCTTTTGTTATTAAGACTGACCATGAACCCTTAAAGCATCTCTTAGAAAAAAAATTGTCTACTGCTATACAGAAGAAAGGCCTATCTAAGCTTCTAGGGTTGAATTACAAGATTCAGTATAGAAAAGGGAGAACCAACATTATGGCAGATGCATTGTCCAGAATTCTAGAAACTTTAGCTGAATTTCAACAGATAGGGGCTACTGTTATCACTCCTACATGGTTGACTGAGATTGAAGAGAGCTACAAGGATGATTCTTTGGCAAAGGATAAGAGTACTGCTTTAATTGTCCATAAAGATGCAGTATTGAATTGGGAGTTTTCAAAGGGTATTCTAAGGTTCAAAAAAAAAGTCTATGTGGGCAAGTTTGGTGCCTTAAGGCTTCAACTTCTACAATCCCTACATGACTTCCCTCAAGAAGGGCATTCAGGTGTCCAAGCTACATTTAAGAGGCTACAGTCTTATTTTTTCTGGCCAGGTATGAAAGCTATGGTCTCAGCCTATATCAGCACTTGTGATGTGTGTTAAAGGGTTAAGGTTGAACACCTTCCTAAACCTGGGTTGTTACAACCAATTCCTATTCCTCGGGGAGCTTGGGAAGTCATCACAATGGACTTCATTGAAGGGTTGCCTCACTCTAAGAAAGCTAATTGTATTCTTGTCATTATTGACAAGTTTACTAAGTATGCTCACTTCATAGCCCTGTCTCACCCATACACAGCTATAGAAGTGGCCAGATTATATTTAGACCAGGTCTATAAACTACATGGTCAGCCTAAGGTTACAATTTCAAATAGGGATAAAACCTTCACTAGCCATTTTTGAGGGAATTCATGCTCCAACTGGGGACTACAACCCTTTTCAGTACAGGATACCATCCAGAAACTGATGGTCAATTCGAGCGTCTAAACCAATGCCTAGAACATTATCTACGCAGTATGTGTTTTCTTAAACCAAACACATGGGCTAATTGGTTATCCCAGGAAGAAAGGTGGTACAATACTACCTACCACACCTCCCTGGGTACAACACCGTTTGAGGCATTGTATGGCTACAAGCCCCCACTCTACGACTGGTCACATACTTCTGTTAACAATGCAATCCAAGAACTCAGTGACAACAGACAGAGTCTTGCTAAGTTACTAAAAGACCAACTAGAGAAGGCAACAAACAGAATGAAGCAAATGGCAGATAAAAGACGCACTGATCGAGAATTTACTGAGGGAGATTTTGTTTACTTGAAGCTTCAGCCGTACCGTCAATCGTCTGTCACTCTCCGTCGGAACTTGAAGCTTGTTGCGCGTTATTTTAGCCCTTACAAAATCGAGAAAAGAATTGAGTTAGTGGCATATAAACTGCAGCTCCCTAATCACTCAAAAATTCACCATGTTTTTTACGTGAGCCTCTTGAAGAAGAAAATTGGAGACAAACACATTACCTCAATCGATTCGCCTGAGATTACGGATGATGGCTAGTTGAAAGTTTACCCCACAGTGGTCCTCGATAAACGGATGGTGAAACGAAACAATGTTGCGGTGACACAGCTCCTGATTCAGTGGTCGAACTTAGGGCAAGAACATGCAACTTGGGAGGATTACTCTGTTCTGAAATCCTAATTCCCGGATTTTGATCCTTGGGGACAAGGATCTGGTGCATGGGAAGGTATTGTCATGTCGATGGAAGAATTGGGGGGAAAATTAGGGTTTCGAAAGGCTTTGGGAAGTTTGGCGTCTGAAAGAAGGATTGAGTTCGATAAAAAGAGTTTACAGCCTAATTACAACTATATGGGAAACGACGTCGCTCAGGAATTGGATCATGTTTGCCACGGGAGAATCTGAGAAGTGGATCACACCAACTTAGCAGGCCGAGAGAGTGAAGCCCAAACAGGTGGACCTACGAAGGACCATTAAGCCGGAATGTTCCTTATGACAGCTGGAGAATTTGTTATTTTGTTATCCATGTGTCGTTCGATCATTGGATAGCCGTTTTCTTTCTATTTTAATATTAGGGTTGGTTGTAAATAGATCTTTTCATCTTTGAAGAAAATATAACAAAGTTCTATCTTTTTTCCTACTCTATTTTCTATCTGCTTCTTATTCCCTTTCTTTTCTATATACAAAACCTTCAGTTCATGACAAATTGTAGATAGTAACATTTAGTTGCAGGTTTCGTGTCAAAAATGCGACGGAGAGATTGAAACTGTATCGGTTGAGGAGTAGGACTGGATTCACCTTGCCAATAATGTGTGTGCCCCTTGTTGAAATTGAAATTGAAACCTCAAGAAATCCATTGTTACCGGTCCGAAGGTAGCCATTCATGCGACACCCAATACCATTTCAATCCCCTCTAATGGCAAGACATAAAAATTTGTACACACGTCGGTCCTTGAATGTTAATTTTCAAATAGCGTACGCAACCTTCGTTATGAAGTTTATCTCAATTACCCACCATTACTCTGAAATTAGGTGTTGCTGTGACAGGTAAATCCAAATGCTTGGAAACCCGAGAATGCACAAAATTATGTGTATTGTCGCCGTCAATCAATATCCAAATCAGTTGCCCACGAATTTTTCCCAGCACTCGAATCGTGTTCGGATGAAAATAACCTGCCAAAGCATTTAAGGATACTAAATATTGCTCTTTGTTCATATCGTTCGACTCTTCAAGTGTTTGATTTACACGGTCAGGTGAAGAAAGAGCCATGATTTCATCAAACTCTTCATCATCGAGTAGAAATAGTTGTGGATCTTTGCACTTGTCGTCGAGCACATACTTTGCATCACAATAATAACACAATCCTTTGTCTCTCCGTGCTTGAGCTTCGGCAGAAGAAATACGAAGTGGCTGGAGCACAATAATAGGACTTGGAGAGTTCTCGACTGGGGATGGTTGACCTGGCTGGAATTTAGGACTCGATTGGGTCAAATGAGGAGTGGGCAGTAGAGGTGGAAGTTTGGCCCCTGAATTACGATTCAATTGCTTCTTAACGTTAATTTTAGCCTCATAGAAACGAGCTAAAGTTGAGACTTCAATCATGGATGTAAAACGGTGGCCTAAAACATCGTTTTTTATGTCTGGTCGCAAACCCGATAGAAAACATTGGGTGAGAAAGTCGTCAGTTAAGTTGGTGGTGCATAGGGCCAGGTCTTCAAACCGTGTTTGATAAATGTCAACCATCGTCGTTTGGAGTAGTTTGGAAAGTTTGCCTTCGGGCGATTCAATATCCATCACAACAAAACGTTTTCAAATCGTGTTTACCAAATGGTCCCATCCAACGAGTTGTCGTTGTCTTTGCATCAAACGGAAACACTTCCTTGCTATACCATCAATTCAAAATTAGGCCATGGTCACCCTGTGGTGATCTTCCGTACCATAAAACTCAAAGAAATCATGTGTCGCCGCTAGCCATTCCTCCGGATCCTTACCGGTAAACAAAGGTAACTCCACTTGGACTGGTTTTGGAGCGAAAGTAAACACATCCTCTGTATCAGAACGTGCTTTTGTTTTCCCCCAAAAAACAACGCTATTGCCGGTTACTTCACCCTCATTAAACGTGGTTGCGGATATTTCAAGTTGATTGGAAATGGATTGCAGACTACGACCCATCTCTTCAAGCGTAGTTTGTGTGGTAGCATTCCATTGCTTTTTCTCCTCTGTGAATTTTTGGAGCAATGTCAACACTTGCTCATGGCGAACGGTGGTATCTTGAAGGGCTTTGATCGAGTCCGAATGGTTTACCATAGTGGTAAAATTCAATGAAAGCACCAAATGTTATGTACTCAAATTAAGAGATAGAAATTCAGTGATAGAGAGGAAGAAAAGAAAGTTTTAGATTAAGGAATTTGGAAAACAATATTCAGATACAAAAAAATAACTGATTACAACTTCTCTTATTTATGTCTATCCTCTAAGAAAGGACAAAGTCAGTTAATCCCTTGGGTGGTTTCATTTCCCTGCAGCTCCTACGTGGCCCTTGATTCTCATAGGTTACCATTACAGAACTACCACTACCTTCATCATTCACTGGAGCGGTGTTCATTGGTTCTTCCATGATAGAATGTCAACAACCAAAATTTTTAAACCAACCACTTCAAGTAATAGAAACGTGTATCTCCATTCTAAACAAGAACTGAATGATATTAACATTATACTTTATAGTTTGTATGACTAAAATGGGTCATCAATTGTAAAGTAATTACTTAAAAAGGAATATAAAAAAAACCTGTCAAATCCATGAAGAAAAACACTAATTTTTGCTTGCTCTGAATCAATGGCTTCACACAGCTACTCATAATGCTTTTCTCTGACAATCTAACCTACGTTGTTAAAAATAAAACTAATAGCCAATTAAAAGTTCGATAGTTGACTAAAAATGTAATGCACAGATGATAAAGGGAGAGGATAGGAGGAAGAAAATCAAGAAAGACATGTTTGGATGGAATGAAAATAGAAGAAAATGGGAGGGGTAGAGAAAATAGGGTGAGAAAATGTTTATTTTTAAAATTTATCGTGCTACGTCAGTTTTTTTAATGGTATTTGACGGTAGTGACCGTAATAAAAGTAAATTAAAAGCTCAATGACTGTATTACAAGTTTTAAATGTTTGGTGGCCATATGTTGAGATTTAGGGGGGCTCGATTCGATCAACCGTTCTTGCTCGCCAAGTGTGGAGAAGTTGGATAATTGGGTGCTTTAGTGGGAGGTGAAAAATTGGCAATTTGACACAAGGATTTATAGTGGTTCAACCTTCTAACCAAGGTCTACATTCACTACCTTAGCTCCCCACTAAGGATTTCCAAACAAATTCACTAAGAATTTCGTCCCCTTTTCTAGGCTTAGGAGGAAACCGTTACAACCCTCAAAGCTTTCTACCCAAAGCTTGAAGGAACACTCTCTTGTACAAAGAAAGACTTAGCAAACTAGAAATCCCTTTAATAGGCGTTTGTTTGCAATTCTAAGCACTCACCCAAAACCTAAACACTTGAGCAAATATAACAATGTAAGCTCACAAGTGTTGTTTAAGCAAGAAATAAACAATTTAAGCTCTAGACAAATTTTGACATCATAATGTTGTAACAATTGAAACATTAACCATTACAAGATGCTTGGAGGTCCCTTTTATACTCTCAATTGAGTTTGTAGCCGTTACTAGTCGTTGGGATTGAATTGGAGCCGTTGGAGCCTTTATTTCCCACGATAAATGCAGTTCTGCAGCTTGGCGTATCGATACTCGTCCAACCGTATCGATACGGTCTCAATGAGGAAAGATTCGTTGGGCTTCTTCAGCTGATGCGTATCGATACGCTTGCCTAGCGTATCGGTACGGTCCTGCAAATTCAAATGACCGTTGGGAAATGACCGTTGGGGTAGTTAGGCGTATCGGTACGCGATACAACCGTATCGGTACGCGACTAGCCGTTGGGCTTTTTCAAAGCCCACCGTATCGGTACGGGTTTTGGCTACTAGAATTCTGGTAGTTTGAAAACCCTAAGGCGTATCGGTAAGGTTCAATACCGTATCGGTACGGGTACATAAAAATGCTAGTTTTGACCACTTTAAATGTACATTAAGTCCATTCCAAAGCCTTTAAAACCCTTAAAAATATTTTCAAGTTGTTTTTGACTGAAAACACATTTTAAATTCTTTTCAATTTGGTCCAAAACATTTCTCAAATATTATATCAAAACCTTAGTTCTACAATCTCCCCCCTTTTTTGATATAATAAAACCAACTTGAAAAATTGTTTGGGATTCTCCCCTTTAACTTTGAAATTGTGAATAAGAGATTAAAGATATGAAATCAAATAAAGCTCCCCCTTATTCATTTGAAAATTCAATTTTTCAAACCATTTCTCCCCTTTTTGTTATATCAAAAGGAATTTAAAATGACATTTAAGTTCAAGATAACATAGGAGGCAAAAAAAATTGACATACTTAAAATTTTGGTTTTTTTTTTTTGAAAATTGGCTCCCCTTACTCAAAGCATCATGAGAATGTTAGTTCAACATGTATGATTATCTAGTTGACATAAAAGAAAATTAATCAAATAAACACAAAAGCAACTAGATTTTACCACACTTGAACTCAAGGGAGGATGTGAAGCCTTCCTTCTTCAAGTGTTCTTTCTTTGTGTGCATGGAGCTCCCCCTCAATTTTTGACTTGTTGATCACTCTCCATCACACCTAGCAAAAGACAATCAAGTAATTTTTGGTATCCAAATTGCTTTGGATCCATAGACATTAGTAGCACAAAATTTAGTCCTCTTAGGAATCCATTTTTCAATTTCATCCTTTTTAGTTGAAGTGGTTAGTCCTTTTGGGACCCAAACACTTCTAAAACATTTTCCATTTACAAATCTAGGGGCACTAGATTGTCTTACATAAAAGTCTGATTTTCCAAAACTATTTTTCTTTTCAAGTTCATTGGAAATCAAATCTTTTTCTTTTTGAACTTTAAGAAGCAAATTTTGTAAATCAAAACATTTTTGTTCAAAATCTTTCAACTTTGCTTCAAGTTCAAGATTTGTTTTGGAAAGCAAATCATTTTCAATTTTTATTTTTGAAATAAACTTTTTGTTTTTGGAAAATGATGCCTTGAGTTCCAAAAGCAAATCATCATAGGCATCTTGTAACTCATCAAATGTATATGAATTTGAAATAGATGAGTTAGAAGTTACCTCCCCCTCATTGAGGGCCATCAAGCATAGGTGGGCTACTTCATCATCGGTGGAGTCTTCATCACTCTATGTGGTCACATATGCTTGTTTTGAAGATGATCCCTTCTTTTTGGATTTGTGGGAGTCCTTCATCTTCTTCATCGATTCATGCTTGGATTTTTCCATTTTGCTCTTCATAAACCGGGCAAATTTTTTAAAGAGACAGGCCATCTCTTCATCTTCGCTTTCCTCCTCACTTGAATCTACATGATGGCATGTGGAGGATTTGAGAGCTACGGCATTTGCATTGATGCCTAGCTCCATGATCTTCTTCTTCCCCATCGCTCTAATCTCTTCCTTCTTCTTCTCCTCTTCTTTGTTTTTCTTCATTATTTGATGAGTGAGAAGTGACCCCGTGAGTTCATCAAGCTTCAAGGTTTTGAGATTCTTGGCTTCGATGATGGCGGTTCTCTTTGAGTCCCATGACTCGGGAAGGGAGTAGATGAGCTTTTGGACAAGCTTCTCTTCCGGGATGACTTCTTCATAACCTTTAAGACCATTGGTGATGGTGGAGAACCTATCAAACATCTTTTCGATGTTCTTTTCCGGATCCATCTTGAAGTTCTCATACTCTAAGGTGAGGAGCCCAATCTTGGTCTCCTTGACTTCATTAGTTCCCTCGTATGTCACTCCAAGCTTGTCCCATACCTCATTGGCACTCTCACAAGAAGACATCTTCTCATAGATGGTTGGGCCAAATGCACAAAAGAGCATGTGTAAGGCTTTGCAATTAAGCTCCATCTTCTTGCGATCGTCTGTACTCCATTCCGCTTTGCTTCCTTGAGGCACGAACGGACCATCTTCAACTATATCCCATAGCTTGTAGTCTCATGACTTCAAGAAGAATTTCATCTTTGTCTTCCAATGAGCATAGTGATTTCCGTCGAAGAAGGGTGGTTTGTTGATGGATTGCGCCATTTGAGCCGGTTGGTGAAATGTTGATCGAGCTTGCTAGATCTTCTCAATAAGATGTGAATCCCCTTCGATTGAGCCAAGCTTTGATACCAATTGTTGAGATTTAGGGGGCTCGATTCGATCAACCGTTCTTGCTCGCCAAGTATGGAGAAGTTGTATAATTGGGTGTTTTCGTGGGAGGTGAAAAATTGGCAACTTGACACAAGAATTTATAGTGGTTCAACCTTCTAACCAAGGTCTACATCCACTACCTTAGCTCCCCACTAAGGATTTCCAAACAAATTCACTAAGAATTTCGTCCCCTTTTCTAGGCTTAGGAGGAAACTGTTACAACCCTCAAAGCTTTCTACCCAAAGCTTAAAGGAACACTCTCTTGTACAAAGAAAGACTTAGCAAACTAGAAATCCCTCTAATAGGTGTTTGTTTGCAATTCTAAGCACTCACCCAAAACCTAAACACTTGAGCAAATATAACAATGTAAGCTCACAAGTGTTGTCTAAGCAAGAAATAAACAATTTAAGCTCCAGACAAATTTTGACATCATAATGTTGTAACAATTGAGGCATTAACCATTACAAGATGCTTGGAGGTCCCTTTTATACTCTCAATTGAGTTTGTAGCCGTTACTAGCCGCTGGGATTGAATTGGAGCCGTTGGAGCCTTTATTTCCCACCATAAATGCAGTTCTGCAGCTTGGCGTATCGATACTCGTCTAACCGTATCGATACGGTCTCAATGAGGAAAGATTCGTTGGGCTTCCTCAGCTGATGCGTATCGATACGCTTGCCTAGCGTATCGGTACGGTCCTGCAAATTCAAATGACCGTTGGGAAATGACCGTTGGGGTAGTTAAGCGTATCGGTACGCGATACAATCGTATCGGTACGTGACTAGCCGTTGGGCTTTTTCAAAGCACACCGTATCGATACGGCTAAGCGTATCGGTACGGGTTTTGGTTACTGGAATTCTGGTAATTTGAAAACCCTAAGGCGTATCGGTACGGTTCAATACCGTATCGGTACGGGTACATAAAAATGCCGGTTTTGACCACTTTAAATGTACTTTAAGTCCATTCCAAAGCCTTTAAAACCCTTAAACATATTTTAAAGTTGTTTTTGACAAAAAACACATTTTAAATTCTTTTCAATTTGGTCCAAAACATTTCTCAAATATTATATCAAAACCTTAGTTCTACAATCTCCCCCTTTTTGATATAATAAAACCAACTTGAAAAATTGTTTGGGATTCTCCCCCTTTAACTTTAAAATTGTGAATAAGAGATTAAAGATATGAAATCAAATAAAGCTCCCCATTATTCATTTGAAAATTCAATTTTTCAAACCATTTCTCCCCTTTTTGTTATATCAAAAGAAATTTAAAATGACATTTTTGTTCAAGATAACATAGGAGGCAAAACAAATTGACATACTTAAAATTTTGGTTTTTTTTTTTTTTTAAATTGGCTCCCCCTTACTTAAAGCATCATGAGAATGTTAGTTCAACATGTATGATTATCTAGTTGACATAAAAGAAAATTAATCAAATAAACACAAAAGCAACTAGATTTTACCACACTTGAACTCAAGGGAGGATGTGAAGCCTTCCTTCTTCAAGTGTTCTTTCTTTGTGTGCATGGAGCTCCCCTCAATTTTTGACTTGTTGATCACTCTCCATCACACCTAGCAAAATACAATCAAGTAATTTTTGGTATCCAAATTGCTTGGGATCCATAGACATTAGAAGCACAAAATTTAGTCCACTTAGGAATCCATTTTTCAATTTTTATCCTTTTTAGTTGAAGTGGTTAGTCCTTTTAGGACCCAAACACTTCTAAAACATTTTCCATTTACAAATCTAGGGGCACTAGATTGTCTTACATAAAAGTCTGATTTTCCAAAACTATATTTCTTTTCAAGTTCATTGGAAATCAAATCTTTTTCTTTTTGAACTTTAAGAAGCAAATTTTGTAAATCAAAACATTTTTGTTCAAAATCTTTCAACTTTGCTTCAAGTTCAAGATTTGTTTTGGAAAGCAAATCATTTTCAATTTTTATTTTTGAAATCAACTTTTTGTTTTTGGAAAATGATGCCTTGAATTCCAAAAGCAAATCATCATAGGCATCTTCTAACTCATCAAATGTATATGAATTTGAAATAGATGAGTTAGAAGTTACCTCCCCCTCATTGAGGGCCATCAAGCATAGGTGGGCTACTTCATCATCGGTGGAGTCTTCATCACTCTATGTGGCGACATATGCTTGTTTTGAAGATGATCCCTTCTTTTTGGATTTGTGGGAGTCCTTCATCTTCTTCATCGATTCATGCTTGGATTTTTCCATTTTGCTCTTCATGAACCGGGAAAATTTTTTAAAGAGACAGGTCATCTCTTCATCTTCGCTTTCCTCCTCACTTGAATCTACATGATGGCATGTGGAGGATTTGAGAGCTACGGCACTTGCATTGATGCCTAGCTCCATGATCTTCTTCTTCCCCATCGCTCTAATCTCTTCCTTCTTCTTCTCCTCTTCTTTGTTTTTCTTCATTATTTGATGAGTGAGAAGTAACCCATGAGTTCATCAAGCTTCAAGGTTTTGAGATTCTTGGCTTCGATGATGGCGGTCCTCTTTGAGTCTCATGACTCAGGAAGGGAGTAGATGAGCTTTCGGACAAGCTTCTCTTCCGGGATGGCTTCTCCATAACCTTTAAGACCATTGGTGATGGTGGAGAACCTATCAAACATCTTTTCGATGTTCTCTTCCGGATCCATCTTGAAGTTCTCATACTCTAAGGTGAGGAGCCCAATCTTTGTCTCTTTGACTTCATCAGTTCCCTCGTATGCCACTTCAAGCTTGTCCCTTACCTTATTGGAACTCTCACAAGAAGACATATTCTCATAGATGGTTGGGCCAAATGCACAAAAGAGCATGTGTAAGACTTTGCAATTAAGCTCCATCTTCTTGCGATCGTCGGCACTCCATTCCGCTTTGCTTCCTTGAGGCACGAACGGACCATCTTCAACTATATCCCAAGCTTGTAGTCTTATGACTTCAAGAAGAATTTCATCTTTGTCTTCCAATGGGCATAGTGATTTCTGTCGAAGAAGGGTGGTTTGTCGATGGATTGCGCCATTTGAGCCGGTTGGTGAAATGTTGATCGAGCTTGCTGGATCTTCTCAATAGGATGTGAATCCCCTTCGATTGAGCCAAGCTTTGGTACCAATTGTTGAGATTTAGGGGGCTCGATTCGATCAACCGTTCTTGCTCGCCAAGTAAGGAGAAGTTAGATAATTGGGTGTTTTAGTGGGAGGTGAAAAATTGGCAATTTGACACAAGGATTTATAGTGGTTCAACCTTCTAACCAAGGTCTACATCCACTACCTTAGCTCCCCACTAAGGATTTCCAAACAAATTCACTAAGAATTTCGTCCCCTTTTCTAGGCTTAGGAGGAAACCGTTACAACCCTCAAAGCTTTCTACCCAAAGCTTGAAGGAACACTCTCTTGTACAAAGAAAGACTTAGCAAACTAGAAATCCCTCTAATAGGTGTTTGTTTGCAATTCTAAGCACTCACCCAAAACCTAAACACTTGAGCAAATATAACAATGTAAGCTCACAAGTGTTGTCTAAGCAGGAAATAAACAATTTAAGCTCTAGACAAATTTTGACATCATAATGTTGTAACAATTGAAGCATTAACCATTACAAGATGCTTGGAGGTCCCTTTTATACTCTCAATTGAGTTTGTAGCCGTTACTAGCCGTTGGGATTGAATTGGAGCCGTTGGAGCCTTTATTTCCCACCATAAATGCGGTTCTGCAGCTTTGCGTATCGATACTCGTCCAACCGTATCGATACGGTCTCAATGAGGAAAGATTTGTTGGGCTTCTTCAGCTGATGTGTATCGATACGCTTGCCTAGCGTATCGGTACAGTCCTGCAAATTCAAATGATCGTTGGGAAATGACCGTTGGGGTAGTTAGGCGTATCGGTACGCGATACAACCGTATCGGTACGCGACTAGCCGTTGGGCTTTTTCAAAGCACACCATATCGATACGGCTAAGCATATCGGTACGGGTTTTGGCTACTGGAATTCTGGTAGTTTGAAAACCCTAAGGCGTATCGGTACGGTTCAATACCGTATCGGTACGGGTACATAAAAATGCCAGTTTTGACCACTTTAAATGTACTTTAAGTCCATTCCAAAGCCTTTAAAACCCTTAAACATATTTTCAAGTTGTTTTTGACTAAAAACACATTTTAAATTCTTTTCAATTTGGTCCAAAACAACTTTCAAATATTATATCAAAACCTTAGTTCTACAATCTCCCCTTTTTTGATATAATAAAACCAACTTGAAAAATTGTTTGGGATTCTCCCCCTTTAACTTTAAAATTGTGAATAAGAGATTAAAGATATGAAATCAAATAAAGCTCCCCCCTATTCATTTGAAATTCAATTTTTCAAACCATTTCTCCCCTTTTTGTTATATCAAAAGGAATTTAAAATGACATTAAAGTTCAAGATAACATAGGAGGCAAAAAAAAATTGACATACTTAAAATTTTGGTTTTTTTTTTTGAAAATTGGCTCCCCCTTACTCAAAGCATCATGAGAATGTTAGTTCAACATGTATGATTATCTAGTTGACATAAAATAAAATTAATCAAATAAACACAAAAGCAACTAGATTTTACCACACTTGAACTCAAGGGAGGATGTGAAGCCTTCCTTCTTCAAGTGTTCTTTCTTTGTGTGCATGGAGCTCCCCCTCAATGTTTGACTTGTTGATCACTCTCCATCACACCTAGCAAAAGACAATCAAGTAATTTTTGGTATCCAAATTGCTTTGGATCCATAGACATTAGTAGCAAAAAATTTAGTCCCCTTAGGAATCCATTTTTCAATTTCATCCTTTTTAGTTGAAGTGGTTAGTCCTTTTGGGACCCAAACACTTCTAAAACATTTTCATTTACAAATCTAGGGGCACTAGATTGTCTTACATAAAAGCCTGATTTTCCAAAACTATTTTTCTATTCAAGTTCATTGGAAATCAAATTCTTTTCTTTTTGAACTTTAAGAAGCAAATTTTGTAAATCAAAACATTTTTGTTCAAAATCTTTCAACTTTGCTTCAAGTTCAAGATTTGTTTTGGAAAGCAAATCATTTTCAATTTTTATTTTTGAAATCAAGTTTTTGTTTTTGGAAAATGATGCCTTGAATTCCAAAAGCAAATCATCATAGGCATCTTGTAACTCATCAAATGTATATGAATTTGAAATAGATGAGTTAGAAGTTACCCCCCCTCATTGAGGGCCATCAAGCATATGTGGGCTACTTCATCATCGGTGGAGTCTTCATCACTCTATGTGGCCACATATGCTTGTTTTGAAGATGATCCCTTCTTTTTGGATTTGTGGGAGTCTTTCATCTTCTTCATTGATTCATGCTTGGATTTTTCCATTTTGCTCTTCATGAACTGGGCAAATTTGTTGAAGAGATAGGCCATCTTTTCATCTTCGCTTTCCTCCTCACTTTAATCTACATGATGGCATGTAGAGGATTTGAGAGCTACGACACTTGCATTGATGCCTAGCTCCATGATCTTCTTCTTCCCCATCGTTCTAATCTCTTCCTTCTTCTTCTCCTCTTCTTTGTTTTTCTTCATTATTTGATGAGTGAGAAGTGACCCCATGAGTTTATCAAGCTTCAAGGTTTTGAGATTCTTGGCTTCGATGATGGCGGTCCTCTTTGAGTCCTATGACTCGGGAAGGGAGTAGATGAGCTTTCGGACAAGCTTCTCTTCCGGGATGACTTCTCCATAACCTTTAAGACCATTGGTGATGGTGGAGAACCTATCAAACATCTTTTCGATGTTCTCTTCCGGATCCATCTTGAAGTTCTTATACTCTAAGGTGAGGAGCCCAATCTTGGTCTCCTTGACTTCATCAGTTCCCTCGTATGTCACTTCAAGCTTGTCTCATACCTCATTGGCACTCTCACAAGAAGACATCTTCTCATAGATGGTTGGGCCAAGTGCACAAAAGAGCATGTGTAAGGCTTTGCAATTAAGCTCCATCTTCTTGCGATCGTCGGCACTCCATTCCGCTTTGCTTCCTTGAGGCACGAACGGACCATCTTCAACTATATCCCATAGCTTGTAGTCTCTTGACTTCAAGAAGAATTTCATCTTTGTCTTCCAATGGGCATAGTGATTTCCGTCGAAGAAGGGTGGTTTGTCGATGGATTGCACCATTTGAGCCGGTTGGTGAAATGTTGATCGAGCTTGATGGATCTTCTCAATAGGATGTGAATCCCCTTCGATTGAGCCAAGCTCTGATACCAATTGTTGAGATTTAGGGGGCTCGATTCGATCAACCGTTCTTGTTTGCCAAGTAAGGAGAAGTTAGATAATTGGGTGTTTTAGTGGGAGGTGAAAAATTGACAATTTGACACAAGGATTTATAGTGGTTCAACCTTCTAACCAAGGTCTACATCCACTACCTTAGCTCCCCACTAAGGATTTCTAAACAAATTTACTAAGAATTTCGTCCCCTTTTCTAGGCTTAGGAGGAAACTGTTACAACCCTCAAAGCTTTCTACCTAAAGCTTGAAGGAACACTCTCTTGTACAAAGAAAGACTTAGCAAACTAGAAATCCCTCTAATAGGTGTTTGTTTGCAATTCTAAGCACTCACTCAAAACCTAAACACTTGAGCAAATATAACAATGTAAGCTCACAAGTGTTGTCTAAGCAAGAAATAAACAATTTAAGCTCTAGACACATTTTGACATCATAATGTTGTAACAATTGAAGCATTAACCATTACAAGATGCTTGGAGGTCCCTTTTATACTCCCAATTGAGTTTGTAGCCGTTACTAGCCGTTGGGATTGAATTGGAGCCGTTGGAGCCTTTATTTCCCACCATAAATGCAGTTCTACAGCTTGGCGTATCGATACTCGTCCAACCGTATCGATACGGTCTCAATGAGGAAAGAGTCATTGGGCTTCTTCAGCTGATGCATATCGATACGCTTGCCTAGCGTATCGGTACGGTCCTGCAAATTCAAATGACCGTTGGGAAATGACCGTTGGGGTAGTTAGGCGTATCGGTACGCGATACAACCGTATCGGTACGCGACTAGCTGTTGGGCTTTTTCAAAGCACACCGTATCGATACGGCTAAGCGTATCGGTACGGGTTTTGGCTACTGGAATTCTGGTAGTTTGAAAACCCTAAGGCGTATCGGTACGGTTCAATACCGTATCGGTACGGGTACATAAAAATGTTGGTTTTGACCACTTTAAATGTACTTTAAGTCCATTTCAAAGCCTTTAAAACCCTTAAACATATTTTCAAGTTGTTTTTGACTAAAAACACATTTTAAATTCTTTTCAATTTGGTCCAAAACATTTTTCAAATATTATATCAAAACCTTAGTTTTTCTAGGTGTTTTTTCTTCTTCTCATTGGTGATGAACAAAAGGGACTTTGGGGGTATTTATACACCTTTGAGCTTGAGAATCAAGAAAAATTCGGATTTAATCTCTGATTGAAGCTGAAATTCGACAGAAGGCATGACCCTCGAAAAAACCCTTCAAGAAATTCCCGATTTGGTTCAGATTCGGAGACAAATTTCTCCCTTGATTTCAGCCTAGGTTTTAACTATTTGATTCAGTTTTTTGCAGATTTCAGCGTCGAGCGGCGAAGGTGCCGTTGGAACGGCGGCAACGAGGCGAACTAACCGATGCCCTCAACGACGGCAGTCGTGGCCTAGGGATGGCGGGGCGTCGCTCGACAACAACTCAGCCTGGGTTTTGGGCGCTCCAAATCGAGCGCGTGGCTGCGCGCATGTGCTGCTCTTTTTACTGCTTTATTATTATTATTTGTTGTTTTTTAGCTATTTTTTCTTTTATTTTTACTTGATCAATCCTTGGCCCTTGATTTTATTACCCCTAATCTAATTGCCTATTTTAAACCTGAAAAAAAAAGACAAATGAATTAGTTTGGGTCACTTAAAAATAGAATTAAAATGGGCTTCTTTATTATATTTGGGGTGAGCTTTTATATCATATATTAAAATAGAAGACTTATTAATGAGCACCTTATTTAATCCAAATAGGCTCTTTTTTATATTTTTTTGCATTTTATTATTTTTTTGGCTTTAATAATAATAATAATAATAATAAGTAAAAAAATGGTTGAAAATTCAGTGACAACATCTATACACTCCTATATATACACTCAAAATTATACTAATATGTAAAAAAAATGGTGAGTGACCAGCTTTCACGTGAAAACTGGTATTTTGCATGCATGCAAAACTGGCGCATAGGACCTAGCCACCTGCACAAAACGTGGTCCCTGTAGCTCAGTCCACGGCTCGTCACGAGCTACCCTGCACGCCTGCCAATCGAGCTATCCAGCACGCCTGCCAACCTGAGTCGTTTCTGCACCTCGCCACCTACACCGGACGAGGTCTAGTCTCGTCACTTCTACATAACGATATACTGTAAAAATTAACTTATTCTCCAAAATAATTTTAAAGCAACTCTAAAACTCTAAATAAATTATTAAAGTGGATTATTCCACTAATTTTGCCGCTTGTATGCATCCCAGTGATTAGATGGGCTGTAGTTGTACAAGGAGAGAACTAGATGATTGCTCCTCGGTCTTCGACCTTCGATCCAAGCGCAACTCGCAAGTAGTCTAAAAGAAATAAAAATTTTCAAATACCAGAAAAAAATAATCAACACTCTTTTGGAGTAGATATATTTAAGAATTGTGTTATTATCATAAGAGACACGGGTTTAAATCGTTTTGTCTGTAAGGTGTGTACATTGTTAAACGGTTAAGAATGTGTATAAACATATACTACATTGTAATCACTTTAAGACTATCCAAAAAAATAGGCAGGTTTAAATAAAAGTATTAAGTTTAAAAATAGATTTAAAAAACTTTGATAACACATATCTCTTAGGATGAAAATCATTCTATTTTTCATTGGGACCATTAGTTGCGTTAAATTTTTTTAGTTTTTAATATATTATAATATATATTAGGATTAGTCTACCACGCTCGACGAACACCGTTGAACATAACGCTGAACATCGCTGAACTCTATTAAATTAATTAATAAAAATTAAAAATTTCAAAGACTCAACATAAAATTATAAATTATTTAAAATAAAATTTCAATTAAATTATTTTTTATATATATTATATTTTTAATCGTTTTTAAAATAATTAAATCAAATACCAACGTTAGTCAATTTAAAAAAATAAAAAACCTTAAATCATAAACTCAATATTCGAATTTAGGGCTTATGTCTTTGGGTTTAAAGTTTAGGGTTTTAAATTTATACTTTCGGGTTTAGGGATTAGGGTGATTTAAGATTTAAGATTTAGGGTTTTTTATTTTTTAAATTGACCGAGATTTGTATTTAGGATTTAGTATTTATAATTTAGAGTTTTGAGTTTTAGATTTTAGGTGTAGGGTTTGGCGTTCCAAATCTTTACAATTTAATCAGGATTTAGCAACATTAATGATCAGATTTTACATAATGATTCTTGAAAAAGGCTTGTTCTAATAGGAAAATATTATACACAATCACTCATGTACATCAGCTAAAAGGGAAAAAATCTCAGAATACCAAGTTGGGATTAGCCTTGAATTTCACGTTCGATTCACCATACGATGATTATTAACATGTCCTTGGTTCTTATTAATCGAGCAGCATTGCTACCTTGTCTCTGAGTGTGCACTTCTTCTTTGTCATGTTTAGGGTTAAAAGTTTTGGTTTTAGGATTTTTATTTTTTAAATGGCAAAAGGTTAAAATTAACCCTCAACGTTTTACCGTTTGGTCATTTTAGCCCTATTTTTTTGTGCAAACAACCACCTAACGTTTTATTTTTCGTTCAAATTTTATCCTTGTTGGATGAAAACTGTTAATCAACTAACGGTCAACGCCTGAAACTGACGTGACATGTTTGCAGGGCATAGGGAGATGACGTGGCACTACCACGTGGCATTTTTGCTGACATGACATTTTAAAAAATTAATTAATTGTTTTTTAAAAAAAATATTTTTAAATATTTTTAACAACCGCCATGTCAGCAAAAATACCATGTGGCAGTGTCACGTCATCTCCCATGCCCTGCAGACATGTCACGTCATTCTCAGACGTTGACCGTTAGTTGACAAACGATTTTCATCCAGAAAGGTAAAATTTGAACGAAAAATAAAACGTTAGGTGGTTGTTTGCACACAAAAAAGCATATGGCTAAAATTAGCAAAAAAGTGAAACGTTGAGGGCTATTTTTGACTTTATGCCTTTTTAAATTGACAAAGGTTGATATTAGATCGTTAATTATTTTAAAAAAATTAAAAATATTATATATATGAAAAATCATTTAATTAAAATTTTATTTAAAATAAAACTTATAATTATATGTTGAGTCTTTAAGATTTTTAATCTTTATTAATTAATTTAATGGTGTTCAACGGTGTTTAATGTTAGTGATGTTCAACGGTGTTCGTCGAACATGGTAGAATTTTCCTATATATTATTGTTATCTATTATATAATTTTTATCATATAAAAGTTATATCTATATAGTATATATAAACCATAATATAAACATTAAAATATATTACGTTGGATGTTTAAATTTTTAATAAAATATAAAATTAAATTAATATAGCGTAAGTATTTTTTTCGAAAGAGTTTTTCTTTAAATAATATGGATTAGCCCACTTGTTTAGATAGCGCGTAAGAGGCACGCTCCAAAAACAACACCGGAATAACACAGGAGTCGACTAGTCCGAGACAGCGACATCTAAGGTGGAGCTCTGATCTGATGACAGTGGGTGAAGAAAAAACCCAATTCCAAGGCCCCCCACTGTCTCAATCTTGTGATTGATTTGTATTTATTTCCTTTTTGGTTTTGATGTCCCGTGTTGATTGTTGAACCCACGCCCGCCTTCTATCCAAAGGCGTCGAATTGGTTCCAATCAACTAAATTCTAAAAGGAATTGCACTATCCCACTCTCTATCTCTCTGTAAATCGTAGCCTTTGTTGGGAGTCAACGTAAAGTGTAAACATTTAGGGCCAAACATTTGTTGAAATGAATCGGGACGTCAACGCTTAGATGGTTAACCAATGTACTGCAAACCATGTTTGTACTGCATTGCAGTACATGCAAATTCTTGCTTTGTTATAAAACTAAGCAAAAATTAACTTCAATTGCAGATTTTTAGATACCCTTTCGAAGATTTTGGAGTAATCTCTGTTCGGATTCTCAATTTAACGCCCTTTTGTTTTGCATTCAATTGAGAATTTCTGGGGCTTGTGGCTTGCTCGTAGTTCTCTGGGTGTTTTATTACTATTCTCGCTCGTTCCATCCATCGCGGTGAAACACTGCAGCTTGGATGTTTGCGACATCTTACTTGTATTTGGAGCTTTTTGCGGGTCAATTTTCAATAAGGTCAGAAATGGGTTCATTATCGTATTGCTGATGTGGTATGTTCTGAAATTACGCAAAGAAACACAGAAAAAAAATCCCAACTTGATGTTGTTTAATGAATTCTTGTTTTGATACAATAGTGAAGAGCTGAAGAACCAGAATTGAGGCTGTGCAAGTTTTTTCCCCCAAAGGTCTAGTCTTTGTTGTGGTAAGAATTTTCATGGTTGCATAGATTGTCCATGTAGTTTGATTTGCAGTATTTGTTTTTCACTTGGCTATTGTCCTGAAAATGATGATTGATTAATTGGACCAGTTTTTATCACACTCAAACTGGAAGTATGAACATGGAAGAGATGAGGGAGATTGAGGGAGTTGAGAGACAAGATTCAGAAGAATTGAACAATGAACAAGAGGAGTTGAAGAGAATAGCCCCCTGGACGAAACAGATCACCGTTCGAGGACTCGTCGCAAGCCTTCTTATCGGGATCATATACAGTGTGATAGTGATGAAACTCAACCTTACAACAGGGCTAGTGCCCAACCTCAATGTTTCGGCTGCTCTTCTAGCCTTTATATTTATCAGGTCTTGGACTAAGCTGCTTCAGAAGGCCGGAATTGTTTCGACTCCATTCACTCGACAAGAGAATACCATAATTCAGACTTGTGCTGTTGCTTGTTATAGTATTGCTGTTGGAGGTTTGAGTTCTCTTATCTGTCATCTGCTACCAATTTTCTCTTCCTTTTTGGTAAATTTATTGATTGTTTGGATACTATTTCAGCTGTTTCTGTTTCTTTTTCTCCATTGATTATTGAATGCAGGTGGCTTTGGGTCTTATCT
Source organism: Hibiscus trionum (assembly GCA_030270665.1). Taxonomy (NCBI): domain Eukaryota; kingdom Viridiplantae; phylum Streptophyta; class Magnoliopsida; order Malvales; family Malvaceae; genus Hibiscus; species Hibiscus trionum. The sequence continues at coordinate 23,230,708 of BSYR01000011.1, forward strand.
ATTGGGTTTAAACAGGAAGACATATGAACAAGCAGGAGTTGATACAGAAGGCAACAATCCTGGGAGCATCAAGGAACCTAGGATTGGTTGGATGATTGGTTTTCTCTTTGTGAGCTGCTTTGTTGGGCTTCTGGCATTGGTTCCATTACGAAAGGCATGTTTATTGCTTCTGCTATTTTCCTTTCTGTTTCATTTGCAGTGATTTCATTTCACAGTTCTTTGAAGATCATAACATATAAACTCAATTGTCGTGAAACTTGCAATGATGGGGTTATGGGATTTTTGTTTTGGCAGATCATGATAATTGACTACAAATTGTCTTATCCAAGTGGAACTGCTACTGCTGTTTTGATAAATGGGTTTCATACTCCTAAAGGAAACAAAATAGCCAAGTATGAAAACCAATTCTGATTTCTTTCCTTTTGTTAAATTATGCTCCAAACAGGTTATGATTGTGTGATAACTCGGCTATAATGATTCATCTTGCAGGAAGCAGGTTCATGGGTTTCTGAAATTCTTTTCACTTAGCTTCCTCTGGGCCTTGTTCCAGTGGTTTTATGCAGGGGGAGATAAATGTGGGTTTGTTCAGTTTCCTACATTTGGTTTGAAAGCATGGAAAAACTCGTAAGTGCTCTAGCTTTTATCTTCGCAATATGCTCATCTTTCCACTTATGTATTGTTATCATTATGATTAATTGGAGCAATTCTATTTTGCAGGTTTTACTTTGATTTCAGCATGACTTACATAGGAGCAGGAATGATATGTCCACATCTTGTAAACTTATCTTTGCTCCTCGGAGCGGTGCTTTCTTGGGGAGTAATGTGGCCGCTAATAGGCGGTCTCAAGGGAGAATGGTTCCCTGCAACTTTACCGGAAAGCAGCATGAAGAGTCTAAATGGTTACAAGGTCCGAGGAGACGTTTTGTTTAGCATAAATTCCCCTTAATGATATATTGGTACCAATATCCATACTCATTTTACACTTCTCCAAATATCATGCAGGTTTTCATCTCTATTGCTTTAATCCTCGGAGATGGGCTCTACAATTTTCTGAAGATACTGTTTTTCACTGCTAGAAGCATTCATACCAGGGTGAAAGTTACAAACCTTAATACATGTAAGTCATCAACTTCATAAAATGTACTTTATTTCTTTGGCTCCTGTCCAGCTTAGTACTTCCATAATTTTCTACTCACTAGAAATAGCTACCGTTTCCGAGGCACTAGGACTGGTTTAATTTTACAAAGGGTACTTAAGCAACTCAGATATTCTGTTTACATGTTGAAGTATGGGACTGCCCCCTGTTATCATGATTTGACGTGCTGCAACGATTGCCATTTTAGCTTTGGAAGAGCTGAAGATATGGAACTGATGTATAGAGATTAATTACATCATGTTTACTAGCATCCTTTGTTTGTTGTGCAGTTTCGGATGATCAGAAGCAGCATCAGGTTGATCTTCAACGAAATGAACTATTTGTAAGAGAGAACATTCCAATTTGGCTTGCATGTGTAGGGTACGCCGTTTTTTCGATCATTTCCATCATTGTAATACCTCTGATGTTCCCTGAGCTGAAATGGTATTACGTAGTTGTTGCGTACATTCTCGCACCCTCTCTAAGCTTCTGCAATGCTTATGGTGCTGGTCTAACTGACATGAACATGGCATATAATTATGGAAAAGTGGCCCTCTTTGTGCTTGCTGCCATGTCTGGACAGGAAAATGGTGTGGTTGCAGGACTTATCGGTTGTGGACTGATTAAGTCCATTGTTTCTATCTCGTCTGATTTGATGCACGATTTTAAGACTGGTCATTTAACTCTCACTTCTCCAAGATCCATGCTCGTGAGCCAGGCAATCGGAACTGCCATTGGCTGTGTTGTAGCCCCTCTTACATTCTTTCTTTTCTATAAGGCTTTCGATGTGGGAAACCCTGATGGTGAATACAAAGCCCCATATGCTCTAATTTATCGGAATATGGCGATTCTAGGTGTTCAAGGCTTCTCGGCACTACCCCACCACTGTTTGCAGCTCTGCTATGGGTTTTTTTCCTTTGCCATAGTAACCAACTTGTTGAGAGATTTTAGTCCCAAAAACATCGGGAAATGGGTTCCCCTTCCAATGGCAATGGCGGTGCCTTTCCTTGTTGGTGCTTATTTTGCCATCGATATGTGTGTGGGGAGTTTGGTCGTCTTTGCATGGCACAAGCTAAATCGCAAGAAGGCTGGTTTGATGGTTCCTGCTGCTGCATCCGGCTTGATCTGCGGAGACGGCTTGTGGCTTCTTCCTTCGTCTATTCTTGCTTTGTTTAAGGTTCGCCCTCCGATCTGCATGAACTTTGTCGCTAGGACATAGACTTTGTTCTGATGACATATAGGGGTAGAATACAGAGGCTTCGTTTGCTACATTTGAGACATATAGTAGTTCGAAATGCGCTACGGATTACTGACCAGTACAGCAGTGTGTGATACACAAACTGTCGTCGGAGTGGTAAAAGGTAACATCTGAGACATATATAGCTGCTGGTGTAATGTAACATACTTTTTATTGGAGCTTGAAGTGGCAGGAATAGTTTAGTTCTGATGCATGTCGGTATTTGAGGGGAAAAAAGTTTAATAAGAAATCAGTTCAGGGGAAGAATAGACATCAAAACCCCATAAATGATTTCAGAATTTGCCTAGTTTCTTAGAAAGCTTTACTGTTTATCTGTTATGCGGACATCTTATGAAATTGGGATCCTCCCATTTAGAGAAACATACCAACTTACTCAAACTCTATTGCAAATAGATACAATTTCAATTAAAGTGAAAATCATTGTTATGAGGACTCCTAATCTTTTTATAAAGCACTCTATTTAAATATTTGTGTTCAAAACAGAATATAATATTGTTATGTCTACACTCGAATGATCTAAACTACACCCCCAAGATCACAAATGTAACTTTGTTTTAAAAGTGACAAACATGTTGCCGGTCTTTAAATATCAAACGAAAATAGTGGCGTGACATGGTATAATAACAGTTATAGTCTATCAGAGCAGGAAGATGTCCAAGTTAATCGGAGTGTAGAAGGTGGTAGTGTTTGTGCCACCTCAAGCACAAATGTGTTCAGGTTTCATGGTATTAAAGAGAAGCTGGCAATTCAACCACCAAATTCCCTTCATCTCCCATTATTGGTTAAATGAATTGCCTCACCTTCCATAGACTCTTCCAACAGCTGCAAACGTGACCTTTTCTGTTACAACAAATCTTCTTCTGTAAACAGATGATTCAGGCTATGGTGGTGGGACTTGTTCTGCTGCTGCAACTGCTATGTTGGATTTTATAGCTCAAGTAGTTGCTGACTTTTTTAACAGAGCAATTAAAAGCAGCACAAGTAGTGGAGAGCATCTTGGAAATGGTTCCACTCTATGTTAAAGCTGAAGATTTAGTTCTTGTTGTCATCTCCAAAATTGCTATTCTTGATTGTCTACATCCACATTTAAAAAATGGTAAACTACATAAACAGCCTCCAAACGTTTAGAGTGATTTCATTTTGGTCACCGAACTTTTAAAACTTGCGATGTAGTCATTGAACTTTTAGTTCACTTCCATTAAGGTGGCCATGTTAACCGTCGTTAGAGAATGCTGATGTGGCACGATAAATGCACCATCTTCCCCAAAATCCCCTAAATTTCAAATCTTTGTACAGTTGAACAAACATCTTTACCCAAAATTTGCATATTTGCAATCTGAAAACTGATAATTGGATTAAGGACACATGTAGTATGAAATAGAATTCATGAATGAATTACCTAACAATGCTTTTTTCTTCACCTTCCTCAATTAGTATTATAGTTAACAACTGGGAAGACACACGAAACAGTGTAACGATTGCAACAAATTAAAAAGAAAAGAAAGAGGATAAAACTACATAAATTTAGGCATCAAATCTCGACTGGGTTTATTAGTCCATATAGCTCTCCCTCTACATATTCTCTTGAATACAATGACCAAAAAAAGACATGCAAACATGCAAAAAAGGAAGAATCCACATAACAGAGATTCAGAAATTGTCAACAAAAGAAACAAAGGATGCAGCTAATTTCAAATCTGAAAATCGTAGGGCTTTTTAGGGAAGAATATGGATTTAACGTGCCATGTCAGCATTCTCTAACACAGTTAACGGGAGTGACCTTAATGAAAAGAAACTAAAAATCCAGTGACTACATCGCAAATTTTAAAAGTTTGATGACTAAAATGAAAGAATCCTAAAAGTTTGGGGACTATTTATATAGTTTACTCTTTAAAAATTAACCTTCTTAAAAAAATTAATAATTTTTAACGAGGGAGGGGATGAGAAAGTGTTAACTAAGAACTTTAAAATACTTAATTAAGTAAAGATATCTATACTTATTATAAAATTTTTAATTAAATCGATGTCACGGGTTAATCAAGTACTAACAAAAATATTAAAATATTATTATTTTTATTCAAAATATCATAATTGTTGTAAAATCTAGTGGAAAAAAAATATCACCTAGAACACAGAAAGAGATGAAGTCGCATTCATTGTAGAAGCCTCGGTGTCAAACGGGTTGTTCGAGACGGTTTCGGTTTAAGTCATTTTAGTTCTAATTATATTCTGTTCAGGTTCGATTGGGGTCTGATTCAATTTTAGCCAGGGTCTATGGTGATTCGGGTTGGGTATCGAGTTTGTTCGGTTGATTTCGGGTCGAGTCAATATGAGATCGGTTGGTTTTCAGGTCGGGTCAATTTTTTACACCTCTATATATGACTTTATAAAGCTAGGGATGGGCACGAGTCGGGTTTTTGGCCCACCTGAACCCGACCCGACCCGAACGCATTCTTTAAAAAAACCCGACCCGACCCAAAAATAAATACCCAAAACCCGACCCGACTTATAGAAAAATAATAATTTTAGGACATAATTGTTAAAAAAATAGATTTAGGGGAATTAATCGTAAAAAATAATAATATTAAGGACTAAATTGTAAATGAAAATTTAATTTTAAGGACCTAATTATAAAAATAAATATAAAGAGGGGTATTATTAGAAATATTCCTAAAAATTAGGGGGAAATTACACAATTAGTTCTGGGTCGGGTCGGATATTTTCCACCCTAAACCCAACCCGAACCAGAACCCGATTTTTTTATATTGAAAAATCCGACCCGACAGGGTCAGGTCAGGTAAAATGTCTATCCCTATATAAAACTAGTATATTTGACTTTTTGGTGAGTTGTGCGGCAATTCACATCTCATCTTTTTTTATATCATTTAATATCTTTTTTTTATTTCGAGTTGTCTTCAATTCGAGTTGTTTTTTGTTCGGTTGAAAAATGGTGTGGGTCTATTTCGATTCAACTAAAGTTTGGGTCGCTTTCGGTTTGATTTTGTTTATTTCAAGTTTCGGATAAAATTCAAATCATTATGTTTGGGTAGATATCAAATCTCAGGTCAGGTAAATTAATTCAGGTATCGGTCAAATTTTTCAGATCTATAGAAGCACTCTTTTCTAAGGCTAGGCGTTCGATCGAGTAAAAAAAATCGAGTTTGCAAGTCTTATTTTACGATTCAAACTTTATTTGAAATTTTTTCTAATCGAGTCGAGTTTATAAAATTCGAGTCGAGTTTTCGAGTTTCTGTACAAATTTAATTGTACATATATATTTCTTCATATACATTTCCATATGCATATACGTAGCGGTTCACATATATATTTCTATATGCATATACTTAGGGCTGGGCAGTGCATATATTGATTCCAATTTTAGTGGCATTCTATATGCATAATATATATATATATATATATATATATATATATATATATATATATATATATATATATATATATATATATATCTTCATATTTTCACATGTGATATTCATAATATATCATGCATAATTGACAAACTCAACTCGAATATGAAAACTAATTAATTAATTACTAAAAATTTTGAGTTATTCAAATTTTTATTTTATAACTCAAATTTTATTTGAAATTTTTTCGAGTCGAGTTTATGAAATTACGAGTCGAGTCAAAACAAGTTAATTTTTTTCGCCTCAAATCAAGTCGAATAATTCAATTTTTTTTAAGTCGAGTTGATTTTTACCCACCCTACTCTTTTCAATCTCATGAGGCACTGTATTTGATGCCCAATTTGGCCACCCATGATAATTTAATTTCAGCTTCTATTTCATCCAACACTTGACATCCAACCTCCATAGTCCATATTAGGGCTGTAAATGAGACGATACAGATTGTGAGCTACTCGAGCTCAATTTAGTTAAATCTCGGTCAACATTCGATCCGATTGGATTTAATTCGAGTCCGAACTCGTATTGAGTTCTTAACGAGCCGAGTCGAGCTATTCAATGAAAATAAATAATATTAATAATATTTAGTGACCATGAGATTATGTTAAAGAGATATTAATAATATTTTAACAATATTAATTAGAAAAAGAAAGATGGAATAACATAAATGGAGGTGGGTTCTCACTTCTCAGTACGTAAATGAGAGGTAGAAAAGAATTATTGCTTAAACACAAGCGACAAGCTCGCCGTCTTGGGCTGCTTAAGTAGAGAGAAAAAAATAGCAGACTTTGACGTTGCATTCCATTAAATATTAATATAGCAGCTTTTCTGTTCAACTTGTGAAATTTTCAAAAGAGCACGCACGCCGTTTATTGGACTAATCTAGCCGCCATCGCCAAATAATTATTGCTTTTATTTCCTCCTACTAGTTTAATGAGGAATTATTAAATATTTATATAAATCATTGTTAATCTTCGGTTAGAGTTTAAGCTCGTTTGAATTGAAATATTTATTAAGTTAATTATTCAACTTAAGGACTTGATTCTAATATATGCTATTTTTTAACACGTGATTTAGTCAAGTCAAGGTTGTAATTTTTTTAAAAAAGAAAAAGAATAGTCCTAGTGAAAAAATTTGGGTAACCGTGGGCGTCGTTGAAGTTGGTGAGGGTTGGACAAATTTTAAAATATAGCAACCAATATGGAATTCGCACATTTTGGTGCACAACGGCATTATTTATTTTATTCACAGTCACTTAAATTATCATCAACAATTATAATCAAATATGATAGATTTTTAATGGTATTATTAAATATTTAAATTCAATTTAAGCAAGTGACATATTATCTTTTTTGGGCGTTGGCATGATAATTTGGTCAAACGCAGATTATTGACTTTGATAGCTTTTAATCTTACATGTAATGTGAGACATGGATTTGTATTGTGTAATTATATATATATATATATATAGGATATTTTATATTAAAAAAACCTTTTTAATATTTATTTAGTATTTCGAAAAATGACCCCCAAATTATCCATGTAAGGCGAACTAACGTTCTACGGAATGCGAGTTTCATGTTAAAAACGTTGAAAATTAATTTTTTTCCTTTTTTACCAACATACTCAACATGAGACTCACATTTTATAAAAAGCGAGGTTCGAACTCACTTTCTGTAGAAAGCGAGGTTTTCTTACGCGGCCGATTTGGGGTCATTTTTCAAAATAAACATGAGAAGGCGTCATTTCTCTAAATAAATATTAAAAAGCGTGTTTTATATAAAATTGCCACATATGTAGGGTAAACTACACAAATGTCACTGAACTTTAACATGTGTATCGAAAATACTATTGAACTATAAATCGATTATTATAATACTAAACTTAGAGTTTGGCTTCAATCCAAGCACTCTGCCATTAGCATGTTACAAACGGTGACATGAGTGTTTGTAGAACTGAAGTTTTGATATAATATTTGAAAAATGTTTTGGACTAAAATGAAAAGATTTTAAAATATGTTTTTAGTCAAAAACAACTTGAAAATATGTTTTAGGGTTTTTAAAGCTCTGGAATGGACTTAAAAGTACATTTAAAGTAGTCAAAACCGAGCATTTTAAGTGACAGTATCGATACAGTGGAGAGTGTATCGATACACATTAGGGTTTTCAAACTACAGGAATTCCAGTAGCTAAAACCCGTATCGATACGGCTATGCGTATCGATACGGTGTCTAAAACCCGTACCGATACGCTTACACGTATCGATACGGTATGTTTTTAAATAGCCCAACGGCTAGTCGCGTACCGATACGGTAGTATCGCGTACCGATACGCCTAACGGTCAAATTCCCAACGGTCATTTGATTTGCAGGACCGTACCGATACGCCATGCATGCGTATCGATACGCATCAGCAGAAAGCTCAACGGCTATATCAGACTTTCAAGACCGTATCGATACAGGGGATAGTGTATCGATACACTAGGCTGCTGAACTGCATTTTGTGGGAAATAAACGGCTATTTTGTATCCCCAACGGCTATGAAACATCCCCAACGGCCATAAACGGCTACAAACTCAATTTGGAGTATAAATAAGACCTCCAAGCATCAAGATCAAGAAGAGCTTCAATCGTTACAACATTTTTGAGTGAAAAACCTTGTCTAGTGCTTAATTGTTCATTCTTTGCTTAGACAACACTTGTGAGCTTACATTGTTAAATTTGCTCAAGTGTTTAGGTTTTTGGGTGAGAGCTTAATTGTGCAAACAAACGCCTATTAAGAGGTTTTAAGTTTGTTTTGTTTATCTCTTTGTAAGAGAGGGTTTCCTTCAAGCTTTGGGTAGAAAGCTTCGAGGGTGTAAAGGGTTTCCTCCTGATCCTAAAAAGGGGACGAATCAATTAGTGGATTGATTGTGAAATCCTTAGTAGGAAGCTAAGGTAGTGGATGTAGACCTTGGTTAGAAGGTTGAACCACTATAAATCATCGTGTCCTTATTCTTTTAGCTTCCTAAACCCTTCCACCCAAAAATTCACCTCTCCACCACTTGGCGAGCATAATCGGTTGATCGAATCGAGCATCAAAAAACCCAACAATTGGTATCAGAGCTTGGCTCAATTGAAGGGGATTAACATCCTATTGAGAAGATCCGGCAAGCTCGATCAACACTTCACCAACCGGCTCAAAATGGCGCAATCCATCAACATACCGCCTTTTTTCGACGGAGATCACTATGCCCTTTGGAAGACAAAGATGAAACTCTTCTTGAAATCAAGAGATTACAAACTATGGGACATAGTTGAAGATGGTCCGTTCGTGCCTAAAGAAAGCAAAGCGGAATGGAGTGCCGACGATCGCAAGAAGATGGAGCTTAATTGTAGAGCCTTGCACATGCTATTTTGTGCTTTTGGCCCAACCATCTATGAGAAAATGTCTTCTTGTGAAAATGCCAAGGAGGTATGGGACAAGCTTGAAGTCACATACGAAGGGACTAATGAAGTCAAGGAGACCAAGATTGGGCTCCTAACCTTAGAGTATGAGAACTTCAAAATGAAACCGGAGGAAAACATCGAGAAGATGTTTGATAGGTTCTCCACCATCACCAATAGTCTTAAAGGATATGGAGAAATCATTCCGGAAGAAAAGCTTGTTCGAAAGCTCATCTACTCACTTCCCGAGTCTTGGGACTCAAAGAGGACCGCCATCATCGAAGCAAAAAATTTGAAGACTTTGAAGCTTGATGAACTTATGGGGTCTCTTCTTACTCATCAAATCATAAAGAAAAATAAAGAGGATGAGAAAAAGAGGGAAGAAATTAGAGCTATGGGAGAGAAGAAGATCAAGAGGCTTGGCTTCAATGCCTTGGCTCTCGAATCCTCCACAAGTCATCACGAAGATTCAAGTGAGGAGGATAGTGAAGATGAAGAGATGAACTATCTCTTCAACAAGCTCGCACGATTCATGAAGAGCAAAATGGAAAAATCCAAGCATGAATCGATGAAGAAGATGAAGGATTCCCACAAATCCAAAAAGAAGGGATCATCTTCTAAACAAGCATACGTGGCCACATGGAGTGATGAAGACTCCACCGAAAATGAAGTAGCCCACCTATGCATGAATGGCCCTCAATAAGGGGGAGGTGTGATGGAGAGTAATCAACAAGTCAAACATTGAGGGGGAGCTCCATACACACAAGGAAGAACACTTGAAGGAGGAAGGCTTCACATCCTACCTTGGGTTCAAGTGTTGGTAAAAAAAAAATTTTCTAGTTGTTTTTGATTTTATTTGTTTTATTTTTTTTAATTCAACTAGATATTCATAAATGTTGGACTAACAATTTGATGATGCCTTGAGTAAGGGGGAGCCGATTTTTAAAAAACCAAAATTTTTTTAATGTCAAATTTTTTTTCTCCTACGTTATCTTGAACTTAAATTTTTTTTAAATTCTTTTTGATATAACAAAAAGGGGGAGAAATGGTTTTTGAAAAATTGTGATTTTTCAAACGAATAAGGGGAGCTTTATTTTGATTTCATATCTTAAATCTCTTATTCACATTTTTAAAATTAAAGGGGGAGAATCCCAAACAATTTTTCAAGTTGGTTTTATTATATCAAAAAGGGGGAGATTGTAGAACTGAGGTTTTGATATAATATTTGAAAAATGTTTTGGACTAAAATGAAAAGATTTTAAAATATGTTTTTAGTCAAAAACAACTTGAAAATATGTTTTAGGGTTTTTAAAGCTCTGGAATGGACTTAAAAGTACATTTAAAGTAGTCAAAACCGAGCATTTTAAGTGACAGTATCGATACAGTGGAGAGTGTATCGATACACATTAGGATTTTCAAACTACAGGAATTCCAGTAGCTAAAACCCGTATCGATACGGCTATGCGTATCGATACGGTGTCTAAAACCCGTACCGATACGCTTACACGTATCGATACGGTATGTTTTTAAATAGCCCAACGGCTAGTCGCGTACCGATACGGTAGTATCGCGTACCGATACGCCTAACGGTCAAATTCCCAACGGTCATTTGATTTGCAGGACCGTACCGATACGCCAGGCATGCGTATCGATACGCATCAGCAGAAAGCTCAACGGCTATATCAGACTTTCAAGACCGTATCGATACAGGGGATAGTGTATCGATACACTAGGCTGCTGAACTGCATTTTGTGGGAAATAAACGGCTATTTTGTATCCCCAACGGCTATGAAACATCCCCAACGGCCATAAACGGCTACAAACTCAATTTGGAGTATAAATAAGACCTCCAAGCATCAAGATCAAGAAGAGCTTCAATCGTTACAACATTTTTGAGTGAAAAACCTTGTCTAGTGCTTAATTGTTCATTCTTTGCTTAGACAACACTTGTGAGCTTACATTGTTAAATTTGCTCAAGTGTTTAGGTTTTTGGGTGAGAGCTTAATTGTGCAAACAAACGCCTATTAAGAGGTTTTAAGTTTGTTTTGTTTATCTCTTTGTAAGAGAGGGTTTCCTTCAAGCTTTGGGTAGAAAGCTTCGAGGGTGTAAAGGGTTTCCTCCTGATCCTAAAAAGGGGACGAATCAATTAGTGGATTGATTGTGAAATCCTTAGTAGGAAGCTAAGGTAGTGGATGTAGACCTTGGTTAGAAGGTTGAACCACTATAAATCATCGTGTCCTTATTCTTTTAGCTTCCTAAACCCTTCCACCCAAAAATTCACCTCTCCACCACTTGGCGAGCATAATCGGTTGATCGAATCGAGCATCAAAAAACCCAACAGTGTTGAACCGATACGGTGTCGTTTGATATAGATGTTTTGATGTCTAAGATAGCCCAAAACGAAAAAATTAAGAAAAGATTACATACAAGGAGTATTGAATCAAGAACCTCAAAGAAGAAAGATTGACACCTCACCACCAGGCCAACTTAGAATATCACTATAATTTCAACGCTAATAATATATATAATTGCAGTTGAATTTAATTTTATTTATTTTATGATATAATTTATAATATTTATGAATATTATTTTTATAATATATACATAACTAAACCATAAACTCCAAACCCTAAGCCATGGATTTTGAATAGGCTTATGGTCATAGGCGAATGTATGTAGATGCCTGGTGGGTCACGTGACCCACCATTAATTTTTTGGGTAAACTACAACGGAGGTCATTCAATTATGAGGAATGTTATATTTGGGTCATTCAATTTTTAAAAGTTACATTTGAGTCACTCAAATATGGGTAACGATACATTTGAGTCACTCAAATATGGGTAAGGTTACATTTCGGTCACTCAATTATGGGTATGGTTACATTTAGGTCACCCTTCATACTTAAAAAAAATTCTTGCTACAAAAATTACATTTGAGTCAATCCTCAAATACTCACACTTTTGATAATCTTTGTCTTTGAAACTCGAAAAAACTTTTATGATATCATACTTATCTCTTTAGACGTTCTATTTGACAAAAAAAAATAGTTGATCTCAAATTTCTCTACTTATCCCTTTATCAATTCAACTTTCTTGTCGCTTTTATCAGGGATTGTTATTACTTTTTAATTCTTTTTTCAAGTAAAGAGGTTTCTTTAACAAAATGTTTTTTATGCTTATTTAGTTTGTTGTAATCAAACTGATTGTCTGGAGGGATTCGAAGCCTTAAACCTCTAAATAAGATAAATAGGTGAACCACCAAACTCAAATTCTTGGATCCACCCCTACTTATGGTGATTACAATGTAGTATTTGTTCATAGATATTTTTAACCCTTTGACAATACAAAAACCTTGCAGAGCGATTTGAACTCGAGTCTCCTAAAATGAACATCATATTCATCCACTTTTCCACTAGGACCACTTATTGGGTTCAATAACATTTTAATTTTTATAATATAAATTATAAATAATATTTATTTATAAAATTAATATATTTATAAATTTATATTATAAAATTATATCATCGGATAAATAAAATTAAGTTAAACTGACTTTTGTTTATATATTATTTGCATTGAAAATATAATAAGACTATAAGTCGGTCTGGTGGTTAAATGCTAACCTTTTGTTTTTGTGATCATTATTTTGCGCTTTTTAGTGCATTTTTTTAATTTTCTTTTAACAAAACAATAACCTTTTGGTGTATATTAGGCATCAACGATGTTATTTTGATTCAGCATCCACAAATTTACTTTCCGACCACGTCATCACGTCGAGTGACATTTCGTATAATGTACTCATAAAATTTTGATTTCACATGTTTATTCATCACGCTTTATAAGAATTAAAGTTTAGTCTTTTTGATAATTTTTTTGCCTATCGAAAAAATTGATCTTGTAATTAAAAAAATATCTTATTCAATTGTAGACATAATATTTAAGTTTTGTTTTTTATTGTAGACATAGAAAAAAATATTGTTCATTTTTAAAAAAAAAGTATTGTTCATTTATCAAAAAGAGAAAACATTGCTATCTCTATAAAACTTGAGTTTGAGTAATTTGTTTATAAGCTATGTATATACCATGATTTTAGTTAGATATTTTTTTTTGGTGAAACTGAACAAAAGAACCTTAGACTAAGCCTTGAAAATCAGCTTGAACCAACATTACAACTTCAGGAGGTGGGACATAGAAGACAGAGCTTCCAACTGGTGCCCCGCGAAGAAGACGAGCCAAACCATCATCAACTATGTTTGAGTCATGCCGAACATGCTTGATCCTCGTTTCCCAATCCAAATTCAGTAATCTACGGATAGAAATCACCAAGGCTGAACCATGAAACGCCGATGATGACCCATGCACGATTCGAGACACCTCCACATTATCGGTTTCAAGCTCAACATACTTGTAACCGTAATTCCAAGCTTGCTGAAGACCATCCCGGACAACCCATAATTCAGCTGTAAGTACCGAGCATACTCCAATGCTTCTGGAACATCCGACGATCCAATCCCTATTACCATCCCTCAAGACCACACATATAGGAGTCAAGCCATCAAACGGGTTAACTGCGCCATCTACGTTCACTTTTATCCACCCCTCAGCTGGTAACTGCCAACAATTCGACGATGCAACCACTGCCAAAGGTTGTGCAGGATCCTGTGCACAACTATTCGATATATCCGCCGCATATTGCAAGCATGAGGAGATAAAATCATTTTTCTCAACATAATTCGCATCAAGGAGAACGCTGCATCTCCGCTTCCACAGTTGCTAACAAATTACAGCAAAACAAATAGGCCAATCTACCATATAGGCTCCAAAATTAGTGGAGGTACATATATTATACAATAACCACGCTTGCAAACCCGTATCGAAAAAACCACGAAGTTCATTTGAAGGCACCAACCTTGCCCACGTCGATCTCGCTTTTGTCCAGCGACGGAGAACATGATCGACATCCTCGACACCTCGACCACAAATACGACAATCACTAGTAGAAGTTAAGCGGCGTCTTAAACGCTCCATATTAGTCAACAAACTCCCCTTGTACGCTAGCCAAAGAAAAACACGCACCCGTTGAGGAACTCACAGCTTCCAAATTAACTTCCACTTAGAGCTCGTCTCAACAGATCCGGGCAACTTCAAAGCAGCGTACACCGATTTAGTAGAAAAGAGCCTATTATCCTCCCAGCGCCAGCCCGGAAAATCTCCTTCTATTGTAGGATTTGGATGATAAATCACTGAAATCAAACGTAAAATATGATCCGGCAAAACCTGGCGCAAAACATGCCAATTCCAATAACCCGCTAAGTTAACAAAACTCGCCATATCAGTAGGAGGCAGGATTGAAGGCTGTGTACAGTAGTGAACCAAAGCCTCCGGTAAATTCAGCCAATTGTCGTACCGAAAATCAGTTGTGGCTCCATTACCAATATTCCAACATATGCATCGGCAAACATCCTCCCAAACATGCGATAAACCGAGCCAGAGCCGTGAGCAATTGGTCCTTCGCAGGTTACTAGGAATCGATTCACCCTAACCATACTTATGTTTCAGCACTTTAACCTAAAATTTATCCGTATTCGAAATAAGTTGGAAGCCAACTTTCATCAAGAGAGCTTTATTATGCAAATGAAGATCACGAAAATCAAGCCCTCCACTCTCTATCGCCAGCTGCATCATATCCCATTTAAAAAGCGATATCCCATGAACATTAGGATCATTCCCCCAAACAAAGCGACATATTAGCTTTTCCAACTCATCACAGAAACCTATAGGCAGCCATGATGCTTGCATGGCATATGTATGAATGGCTTGTAGGACAGACTTGGCGAGTGTTATTCTTTCGGCAAGAGATAGAGAGCGAGCTGCCCAACCCGTAAGATAGTTCTGCATCTTATCAAATAAGTAGGCATACGTCGCATGCGTTACCCGTGAATGAAGTAAGGGCACACCGAGATATTTCCCAAGATAATCAAATGTATTGTTAGAGAAAACAACTTGTGTCTTGGCAACACTTACTCTGTGGCCGGATTCACGAAAAAAACCATCAAGAACCCCATGAAGCACTTGCATTTGACTTAAGGAAGCTTCCATGAAAAGGACGAGGTCATCGGCGAAGAAAATGTGAGAAATGGCCTGACCTTGACGAGCGAGTCTAATTGGTTTCCAAATACCCTCATTAACACAATTGGATATCGATTGGGACAATCTTTCTATACAAAGAACGAATAGATAAGGCGACAAAGGGTCCCCTTGTCGAATGCCTCTCGAAGGCTTGAAAGATTCAGATGCCTCACCATTCCAAAGGACTTGCGTAGAAACAGAGCGGACACAAGTCATAATAAGATGGAAAGCTTACTCGGCATACCAGTGAGAACAAGAGTCTCTTGAATGTAATCCTATTCAAGCCTATCATAGGCCTTCTCAAGATCCACTTTCAACGCCATCCATCCTTTTCTACCAGTCTTACGGCTCATGGAGTGTATGACCTCTTGAGCCAAAATAATATTGTCCGTAATTTGCTGCCCCGGAGCGAAGCTCGCCTGAGATTGAGCAATCCAATTCGGGAGGAAAGGCTTAAGACGATCCATAATAGTTTTGGTTATCACCTTGTAAATAACGTTACACAGGCTGATCGAGCGAAATTAGTTAATCGTCGTAGGACAATCCACCTTCGGGATAAGAACAATGAGCGTACTATTTATCCAATCCTCCATTTTACCCCCCTCAAAGAACTGATGGACCGTACGAAACAAAGCAAGCCCAACTACATCCCAGTTCCTTTGATAAAAAAGAGCAGGAAGACCATCGCTACTAGGGGTGGGAATTGTCGGGTACCCGGAAAACCGAGTACCTGGTTCATCCGGGTACCTCATTAAACGGCCCGTGTCCCGGCCCATTATATCTGGGTACCCGTAAAATTCGGGTACCCGGGTAATCGGGTACCGGGTACCCGGTTCCTATTTTTTTTTTAAAATTAAAAAAAATCACATGTTAAACACAAAAATATTTTAAAAAAAATTAAACTTAAAACTTAAAAGAATATAATACAAACATAGAAAAAATGTAGAGATTTAAACTTAATTTTAGAGTGAAAATATTAAGAAACATAAAATAAAAATATAATTTTAAATATAAAAATATATATTAAATTTTATCGGGTCGGGTCGGGTACCCGGTAAGGGAAAACTTTCGGCCCGTGTCCCGGGAAATTTGCCGGGTCGGGTACCCGGCCCGGTCGGGTAATTTTTTTCGGGAATTACTCGGTATTTTTGTTTCGGGTCGTCGGGTTTTTGGGTCGGGTCAATCGGGTCGGGTATTTTCTCCCACCCCTAATCGCTACTCGGAGCCTTCGTTGGTTCCATGCTAAAAATAACACATTTAACCTAATCAAGAGTAACCGGTGATAACAAGGAATTCATTTCAGAAACTCCGTAATGGAAAAATACACAAGGGGTGGCAGCACTAGGCAAATTCCTTGCTTCACTAGTAAACAACCTCTTGAAAAAATTATAAGCATGCTCTTTTAGAATTTTTGGATAATCACACCACTTCCCAACTAAAACTTCGAGCATCCGGATAGAGTTTTTCCTTCTCCGAATCATAGTGCTCGCATGGAAGTAGGCAGTGTTCCGGTCACCATCATTAATCCATTTTGTGCGTGATTTCTACTGCCACAACTTCTCCTCCTGTTCAAGAACTCCTTCCAGTTCTGATTTGAGCGACACCTCCAGGTCTAACAGAAACGATGACTCCTTTGACTCCAACACCTTTTCAATGCCCCTCAAACGAGCTAATATCAAAGATTTACGTCTTCCAATGTGTCCAAACACTGATTTATTCCATTCACTACTAGCGTGCTGAAAACGAAGAATATTATCTCCTAAGGAAGCTGTAGCCGACCAATTAGTTGCCAATAAATTCTGAAAATCTGAATGATCATTCCAAATTGCCAAAAATCGATAGGATCTATTAGTACTCAAATCCAAGCACTCCCTTGTATCAAGAAGTATTGGCCGATGGCCTGACCCCAGCATTTGGAGATGAAACACCTCCGAGTTGGTGAATGTCGCAAACCAATCCTTGTTGCATAGGTATCTGTCAAGACGTTGAGAAAGGTCCCTTTTTTTCATGTAAACTTCGGACCATTGAAACCCAAATCTATGAGGCCAGAGTCAAATAAAAATTCAGAGAAATCTGAGCATACTCCAGCCCTTCTTTGAGAGCCACCAAAACGTTCAGAGATATGAGCGATAGCATTAAGGTCACCACCAATTGCCCACGACCTCTCTTCTCTCGGATCAAGTGTCTTAAACAGTGACCATAGCTCACGGCGTTTCAAAGCAACATGACTAGCATATACAAAGGTAAAGAAAAAATTACGCTTCGCCAACGACACTGAGAAAAACGCATGAACAAACTGGGAAGATACAACCACCACATCAACAATAACAGTAGACTTCCACAACACCAGATACCCCCAGAAAATCCTTCTGCTTCAACCCGAAAAGAAAACTCAAACCCAGATCAACGAATGAAGCGATCCGCTTTCTTCCTTCCAGTGCGAGGTTCAGAAATAACAAAGATATCAGGTTGCTTCATTCTCATAAATAACTTAAAGTAACGATTAAATGTAGGGTCTAAAGCACCCCTAGAATTCCACGAAATTACTTTAACCATAATGAATAGAAAGGGAAAAGGGAGGCAGGAATGATTAGACATGCATATCAACATTATCGGTCGAATCATAAATTGTGTTCGCCCGCCATTGAACATCACCTTCAGGATGCCTCTTCTCCTTGTCAACCCGGTCTTGCGCTTGATCCAATTCTGAAGTCAAAGACGTGACCAACTCATGTAAGACCGGTTGACTTGGGGGTTTATTGTTATTCTTTTTCAACTTGATACTAGCATGGGCAACACCCGACATCACAGCCTTATTTTTCTTGACACCCTTGGATGTAGAGCTAGATAGATTTGCAGGTAAGACTCTTCCATTTTTCTCACGTAGAACTGGTCTTGCAGCCCTATCCGAAACCCTAACCACTGCATGATTTTCTGTGGTCAGATTCGAGCTCATAGGAACCATATTTTCCTTAGAAGCAACTAACACATTACTCCTCCCAGCACTCGGGTCTAGCTCCACAGAGACACTATCGGCATTAGGAACCTGATCTGCTACCCCCACAACATCCTTAGACAACCTCTTTTTCAAGTTGGACTGAGCCCCCTGCTTACTTGATTCAGCGTGGAAATGATCAATAGCCACATCCCGAGCCTTTATGGAGTCCACCTTAGTCGTATCCACACCCTTACGAGCTGTTGGTGCAGTCCCCTTAGCCTCATTTCCATTACTCTCGTAAAAAAGTGTTAAACCGAGAACCACTCAAGTGACCACTCGTGACAGCTGACCTGGGCAAAGCTGTAGGCTCCTTGCGAGTCGGCAAAGCCTTCCTCCTCCTATTAACAACCTGCATCCACGGGTCATAAAGAGCATTCTTAGAAGGTGCGGATTGTTGTTGTATAGTGTCCGTTGACTCATCAGAAGCAACGCCACAAGATTCCTTCGAATGTCCGTACTTGCCACAATCGTAGCATATAGAGGGAAGCCCTCGTATTCAATATTTTGACGCTGACCATCAATGATGATGCCAGATTTGAGTGGTTTTTCAAGATCCACAATCAAAGCTAAGCGAGCAAACTTACCTCGACTCCCCTCCATTGTGTTATAATCTATTCTCACCACTATACCAAGGGAGCTGGCGATGTGCCAAAACAGGCTTTTGTATAATACCTATAGGGAAGTCATGGAATTCGAATCCATACCATTATCTTAGACGGATGATCCTTAGTCGTTGAGAAGCTTCGGCTTCACGGCTGAACCGTAAGGTAAGAGCCATAGATCACCCACGGCCCTCTTGTCAGTACTCTTTCACAATCATCCTCCAACGCAAACCTCACAAGATAGTAGTCGTTATCCAAGTCTATCAGCCGCATTTCCCCCTAGGTTTCCATAGAGCATCAACTCTATTCAACAGCGCCTTATAACCAATCGATTTACCAAGTAGCCTCACTATAACTGAGTTCTCCAGTTTCTTATCGATAGAGGCGTGAACTCGATCTGAAAAATTGATTTCTGACAATGCTCCGTCAGAATGAACTATAACATCCTCCTCTAGGACCTCAACATCTAAATCGTCAATACCCGAGGATTCCTTAATCTCAATAGTCTGTCCCATCATTATATCATGAAAGGAATGCTTAGTCTCGACACTCCCTGGGCCAGCCGCACCAGACACATTCTGTTGATTAGTAACTGGAGCCCTGAGACTCTGGTTAGCAATAGTAGACATCATAGCCGGAGGCGTCTGCACTGTCCAAAGTTCCATCATATTCGATCCAGGCTCAACATTCTTCGAGGTATCGTTGATCACCGGCCCCAGGGCAAGAGGCTCCTGGTTACTTCCCTTTTTGCATCGGATGTAATTAGATATCTAATTTTTCGGATGTAATTAGGTACCTAATTTTTATTTTTTTAATTCAATTAGGCACCTAATATTTTTAAAATTACATGTGTTCATACTTAAAAATTATAATTTAAACATTTAATTTCTGAATCTATAATACATATTATCCTATTAACTAAATAACATTAAAATTATAAGTATAAACCAATTAAAATTGAACACGTATAATTTAAAAATATTAAATATTTTTTTGAACAAAAAAATATCAAATACTTAATTACATAAAAAGTTGAATACCATATTACACATAATCCCAAGTTAAAGTTATATTTATTTATTTTATTTCTCTCAATTGGTCAATTAAAAAATGTAGAATATATGTGGTAAATAATATGGACATTTATGAAAAATTAAAATCAAGAATAAACGGATGAGAAAAAGACAAAGACGGGTTTCTCTCAGGAAGGAACGAAAACTAAGAAAACCGTTTCCAACCCCTTAAGTCCCCTGGGTCTCTTTGTTTCATCCCTCAACCCTTTTCAACTATATATACATTTGAAGCCCCTTTTTGATTTTGCAGGCTGCTCTTCTTTACTTGTCAGGATTTGGGTTTCTACCTTTCTTTCTGGTATTTCATAATCTGTCTTTGAATTCTAGGTTGTATTTGTTGGTTTTAAAAGTTTTTCTTGATTGGCAGTGGTGAGAAAAAAAAATGGTTTCAGATGCCAAGATTCACAGTTTTGAAGAGGTTGCAAACCACAACAAGATCAAAGATTGCTGGCTGATTATTTCTGGGAAGGTCAGATCTTTCTCTTTCATTTATTTGATTAGTGTGCTTGTTGAGTGCTTTAGTTGCAAATTCCCAAAGTCAAAGCTGTAATTTTGTTTGAAACTCAACTTCCATCTCCACTGCCTCCCTTTCCTTTTCTTCTTCAACAAGATGTCAGGGTTTCTGTTTTCTCTGGTTACCAAGCCATAGGCTTTTAAGTTTTGGGTGGTAAAGGATAAACATTTCTATGTGTTGGTTTGTTTGAAAATGCAATAAACTTCCATCCGCTTGTGATAAGTACAAGATGAAAAGAGCGAGCATACATTTGCAGAGATTGATATGCTACTTTTGGTTTTGATTTTGTAGCAAAGACTGTCATTTTTTGAATTAAAAAAGCTGTTTACATTTTTCAGATGTGAATAGTTTCTTTCTTTTTAAGAAAACTCTTGAGATTTCCGTGTAACAGGTGTATGATGTAACTCCATTCATGGATGATCATCCAGGAGGCGGTGAAGTGTTGCTCTCAGCCACCGGTATTCTTTTTATTTGATTAATCTCTGTCAAGTAAACCATAATTGGATAGCAAAATAATGATGGGTGTTGCAACAGCCAAGGATGCGACCAATGATTTTGAAGACATCGGGCACAGTGACGATGCTAGAGACATGATGGAGAAATACTACATCGGGGAGATTGATTCCACAACCGTCCCCAACAAGCGCACCTACATCCCCCCACAGCAAACCCCTTACAACCCCAACGCCAAGGCCTCCCAATTCCTCATTAAGATCCTTCAGTTTCTACTGCCCCTCTTCATTCTCGGTTTCGCTGTTACTTTTCGTCACTACACTAAAACTGAGTAGGATGGACTCTGAATTGCACCTTTCACCCTTTTACTTTAAAACAACAGCAGCAACAAAAAACATTCTCATATGTCCTGTTTCATTTCCCTTTACTGTCTTTGTCTTTGTCTTTGTCTTTGACTCTTTGTCTTCGACCCAATACTGGTTCATTATATGTTCATTGTGGAAGATTATAAATATTGTGCAACTTTGAACCCTTCTTTTTGTGTCACCCGGAAGACAGTGTAACTTCTCTTGAGATTTCAATGCAGGAGCTTGTTTTTATCCTTTTATCTTAAATAAGTATATAACTCGGACAGATTGAAACCATGAATTTCACTTGTGATTTAATACAACATAATATTTGTGAACCATTCCTATAATAATGGTGTCAATATTGGATTGCCTACATAGGCAATCTGCAATCAACCTGTCCAAAAACCAGGTTGGCTTTAGATATGTTCCGTGTCCGAACTCTGAATACCTCTTGTATGCAGTGTAGTGCTCGATGTTTACATAACTATTCCATGCTAAGAGGCTAAAAAGTGTTAAAAGACATTAGAGGTAGACCAAGAAAAGACATTTCTCTTGCAATGGGGAACGGTGGACTGCAGATTTATATACTAAATAAATAAGCATTTTCTCAATTATTGTCACTGCATGCTTAGCCATGAGAGTGAGCAATGGCAAGATAAGCAGATAAAACTAAGCGCAGACAACATTTTAAGCAGTGCATCAAAAGGGAGACATGACATGACTACTCAAAGAACCCCAAATGTAGCAATGATCAAAAGGATGACTCTATCTTGTCATGAAGATTCACCACCAAGTCATGAGCGTCACTTAGGAGTTTCCATACGTCGAGTTGTCCTGACATACTATTGCACTCCCTTAAAATCTCATCCATGCTGCTATACTTCTCTATGATCAGTTTCCTCCTCTGCAACACTAATGCTGCAATCGCATAAAGCAGTAAATCATCTGTAGGTGGTGCCCTCTGTCTTATTTTGCTCCAGGCTGACTTCCCTATCCCAGCTCTAATGGCTGCCTGATCTGCCCACATGACCTCCCAAAGGCAAATTGTCTGTTCAAATGTCAATTCCCTTCTAAATAGTACCACCACCATCCTATAAACAAAAAAGCAATCCTCAGCCTGGAGTTTCTCCAAATGCCTGTAGAGGTGAGAGTCCTTACATTTGATTATCTTGGAAACAATATTAAGTTGCCTTCTGATTCCCACCTCATCAAGCCTAAAATTATGTCGAGCTTTCTTCATGAAGCCTACAAAACACCAGAATGCCTCATAATCCTCGATGATGACTGAAATTATTGGAGAAAGGAGATCACTCATGCCCTGGCAGTAGCCAATTTCAGGGTCATAAAGCGCATAAGCTTCAAGGATAGCAACTAAACGTGCAGCATGGAAAATTCTGTAGGGCTCCAGGTGATCGTAATCCTTTAACCCAACAGCCTCAGCTGAGCGACGTGCCCTCCCTTCTGATATGGCAGCTTGACAAGCATAGTATGGCATCCATTCAGCATTGGCACGAACAGCATCTACACGAATGATGCGCTTCCAGGTGGAAAAATCTTCAGTAGCACGTAGTTCATATAACCCTTCAGTGCTTGAGGGAGAAACATTCCTTTTTGAAGATGTGTTAGGATCATTCTCCTCCCTGCTCTCCAAAGAGGGGGAACCCTGAATCACTTCAGGGTCTTCTGAGGAGTCGGAGTCTGATGACTCGCTGTTTAGTGCTGACACATCAGCATTTGTTATTCTTCTGGAACTGTCATCTCCTTCCAACAGTGTACTGGATGCTTCATCTGAGTACTCGGGATCCGGGCTCCTTTCCTCACTAGACAGAGATTCTCTGGCACTAACCACGTCTTCGGAGCTAGATGCATCTGTCTCTTGGATAAGACTTCCACTGTCTCCATTTTGACAAGTTCCACCAATTTCAGTTAACTTAGAACTTCCCCTGCTGTGTTTTAAGAGCCGCCGACACTCTCTCCGAAGTTTTTCATATTCTTTCCTGCATCAACAAATTGATAAAAGAGAAGAATGAAATTCTCAATAACAATAAACTAATACAGCTCAAAGGAACAACAAAGTAACAAATATGGGGAAGATATTGGGAAGTTCACCTTTTCTGAGTTCTAATGACATCTCTTTCTTCTTTGGAACTGTTTAAATCATAGCTGTTGCAGAGGAAAAGGAAAAATAAAAAATGTCATGGTATGAGATGTGAAACCCATGGTTCAAGAGTAGTGAAAATGTTCCACTGAATGCATTCCCCAGACAACTTAGTTCAGGGAAAGTAGAATCCTTTCATGATGCCATGGCTCGAGAGACTAGAGTAAGAGAACAACAAAACAATAGAAACAGCAGCAGCCACAATAACAAAATTGTAACACGGGTTATGTGTACTTACACTCCAAGGATGAAGGGCCAGACCTCAGACCTAATACTTCGATCAACACCCTACATCAGTAACATACAAGTTTAAACAAACCAATTACAAGAAACCAAATCAAAGAGAAAATGAATTGGTTAGTTACAGCAGGAACTCACTCTACTGCGAACTTTCTTCAAGAACTTCACTCCACCATCCCGGAGTCT
This sequence comes from Hibiscus trionum, assembly GCA_030270665.1. Taxonomy (NCBI): domain Eukaryota; kingdom Viridiplantae; phylum Streptophyta; class Magnoliopsida; order Malvales; family Malvaceae; genus Hibiscus; species Hibiscus trionum. The sequence continues at coordinate 23,254,652 of BSYR01000011.1, forward strand.
ACCATCTGATGTAAAGAAATCTCTCCACTGCTCTGGCGAAAGGGCACGTTTCTTTCTGCGGCGAGACCAGGGCGATTTGAGTCGAACACTGAAAAAGAAAGGTCAAATTTTCAATGTGAAACGAGAAGCTAATGATAATATGCTTAGAAGATGTGATTTGAAGGGGACGAAAACAAATTTCTGAAAGCAAAAATCCTAGTATCTAAGCTTGCCAGAAAGGGATGCTTGGGTTGTTTCAGAAATCATTACTAGGCTGCCTACTCCTCACTCATCGAGCTTAGCACAACTCTCATGAGCAAAGAGTGTACTGGCTTGCAGAAAAATCTGTCCGGGTTATTAAGATCAATCTAATCAATTCCCAGAAGTTTCAAGCTTTTAAACTGTAACACGAGATTAACAGTTGGAGGGCAGGATTCTTCTAGGAGAGGAGAGAAATCTATTCATCCAGGGCAGAAAAAAAATCTCATTTCACACCATAAAAATAAAGCTTTTCCCCCATGAAAAATCTCTGTGTTGTATTTTATTGTGATTGTTAATGATAATAATCAAATATTGCAACTTTAAAGAGTCTGTTAACACAGTAATGAATAATATATCCTAGCTGATTGAAGCAAATATAAAAGCAAGCTTAGTGAATGACAAAAAGAAAATAGTGCCACATCAAAACAGATCCAACAAATAAGTAAAGAAAATTAAGTATTAGAATTCGAATAAAAAGAAAAAGGAAAACAATGGACCAACAGAGACCGAAACTTGTAAGAATGGAGAAGCAGAAACCCTAATTAACAAAAGGAAAGAATCTAAATTTAAGCAAATAAGAAATGAAGCAAACAGGGGAACAAAGGAAGAAATATGAGAGTGGAGATCGGGATCTAAATTAGAGGAAATAAGCAAGTATTTTAGCAAGAGATGAGGAGGACTCACCGGTCAGAGGAAGCACAAGAAGCTGGCGAAGAAGAAGAAACGACGAAAAGAACTGAACGGAGATGAATCCACGACGACGACGACGAAGATGAAGACGAGGAGGTCGCGTTTGGAGATGAAGACGAAGTTTGAATTCGTCTAAGAGGTCTCATCTATTAGAACTTGAAGCCGTATCAACTATTCCCACAAGGTATCGTTAGCAGTGCTTCTGGACCCGTTCAGCATTGATCAACCAGTTTTTTCTGTTTTTAATTTTCAGTTGGCGCATAAAATGGCAGCGGCAGTATTAGGGGGGCGGCATCGCTACAGCCGAACAAAATCCACCACCTCCTTGGGCGGCGAAAAGGAGGAATCCGGCAGGGTGGTTGATGGCAGAGGGAAGCATGAAAAAGTAAAAGAGGAGATGCTGGAGCTGCCCCTTTTGCTTTAAAAACAAGGGATTGTGTTTTATTGAGGGCTCCCAACTGAAACCCAACTGCTCTTCCTTTAACTTGTTCAGCTTTAGGTTTATTAAGTTTTGTCTTCTGCTCTTCCTTTAACTTGTTCAGCTTTAGGTTTATTAAGTTTGTATTTTATATTTCAGTGGATAAATTTGGAATTATAGTTTTATTATTGATGGGAATTCCAAACGCATATAAAATATTGGGGGTAATGTGCTTGTATCTAAAATTTGAATTAAAAACTATTTGATGAGTGGTAAGTTGGAGAGAGGGTAAAATTTTGACGACAATCAGAGGGGGGTGTTTCACCTAACCAAGATTTTAACTACAACTTTTAATAATACAATCAATGTATGTACACATCACATCATATGTGTGTGCCGCTAATAATTAGGTGTAAATTTTTTTATATATTGGAAGCTGTTTGAAAAAAAAGAAATCACTCACGTCCCCCTAGACTTATTAAACTCGATCCGAGACTTAAAACTATAACCGATTTATATAAATCGAGACTTGAAGTGAATAACTCAAATTTAATCAAAAACTTGAAATAAACACAATCGAACCAAAATTGACCCGAACTTTAGTTGAATTGAAAATGGACTAGAACTGATTTGCAACCGAACTAAATGGATTCAAACCAAGGCAACCCAAAATAAAGAAAATATATTAAATTAAAGAAAGAAAGATAGGATGTGAACTGTCGCACAACTTATCAAAAAGCTAAATATGCATACTATATAAAGTCATATATAGAGTGGAAAACCTAACTTAACTTGAAAATTTGACTAAAGTCGATCGATCTCCTATTAACCTGATATTGAGCCGACCCGAAATCAACCGAACTGAACGAACATGAATCAAAAGTCAACCGAACTGAAAATCAACTGACCTTACCGACTGACCCAATACCCAATCGAAATCACCATAGACTCAAACTAAAATCGAACCAGATCCAAACCGACATAAACTAAACTTAAACTGAATATAATCAAACCCGAAATAACTTGATCTAAACGACTCGTTTACCATCTCAACATCTCCCTTCCTTCGGGGCATTAGTTTCATTTTGGTACCATTGGCTTTTTCTCATTCTTGCAAGTCAATGATTGAATCTTCTAAACAGTCTCACTTTCTCAAGAAGTTTGTTGAAGAAAAAACATGCATCCGACGGAAAATTGAAGTCCGAAGTACCAAACTGCTGGTCAGAATAAAAATATTTTGTCTATCTTAATTTTATTAAAAGAGAAAAATATAATAATATAATAAAAAATTACAATTTAGTTAAAATAACTTGATCCAAATATATTCTTACAAGCAAAGAAATATGAAAATTAATGTCTCTAGATCCTAAATAGGACTATACAGAAAAAGTAAATTTTTTAATTTAAAGACTTGAAACAAAATATATAAAAACATCACCAAAGCTTGACGAGAAAAGGTAAAAACCAATAACAAACAACATTAAAAAAAAATACATATTACAATAAGGCACGTTGACATCACATTCATTTCCACAACTCAATCGTGAACGATAGCGGTGACTATCAGCTCATATCTAAATCCAATTAGAGGGTCCAAAACTAAAAGATCAACGATATAACCAAAAAAATATCATTTTGAACAGTCGCGACAACGTCAAATCCAACCATAATAGAAAACAAAATGAAAAATAAAGCGGCCAAATGACTGATTAAAAGAAGAAGAAAAATGTATCGAACGGCATAAAAAATATACTAAAAGATAGAGAAAAACGTGTCATAAGAATAAAATTATTAAATTTAAAAATTATAAATAACAAAGAACAAAAATACCGACAATCGACAATCAATACGAGGACTAATATAGTTGGCACACAAAGACGAAAAAGAAAGAAGGGTTCCTACTGCTAGGGTAAAAAAACATTTGTATGGTCGAACTAAAACTCTTTTGTCCCTTCTGAGTAGGGGTGAGCGTTCGATCGAGTCGAGTCAAAAAATTTTGAGTTATTCGAGTTGACGAGTCATATTTTACAACTCAAATTTTATTTAAAATTTTTTCGATTCGAGTCGAGTTTAAGAAATTTGAGTCGAGTCGAGTTTTCGAGTTCCTATAAAAATTTAATTTAACTGTAATTATTTATCATGTTATAGTAGGATTTGATTCCAATTTAAACTCGTTTCTCTAATCATATAAGATATGCACATATATATTTTTTCACATGTGACAATATTTCTTCATATTTTTATATATTATCATGTATATATCATAAAAAATAGAGGAACTCGTCTCGAACTTAAAAATAAATCTACTAATTACTAAAAATTTCGAGTTATTCGAATTTCCATCTTACAACTCAAACTTTATTTGAATTTTTTCCGAGTTATTCGAGTTTATGAAATTTTGAGTCAAGTCAAGACGAGTCGAATATTTTTGCCTCGAGTCGAGTCGAGTTATTCGGTTTTTTCGAGTCGAGTTTTGCTCACCCCTACTTCTGAGTGTTTATATATATATATATCAAAACTAAAAAATTAAACTCTACATTCTGACCATAAATTTTAAATTCTAACTTTAAAAATTTAAACATACACTATATTATTAAATTTTAACTCTAAACAGTAATTTTTTTTAAAATATTATAACATAAATAAAAACACTAAAAAAATTATATTCATTGTTCAGATGAAGCCTTCATTGGTCAAAAATCCAACTTGATTTTGGATGTCAATCGCATCATTAAACAAATAAAGGGAGGTGTGATAAAGAAGGCTGAAGCCTGAAGGGTTTATAAAATGAAGAAATGTTAAAGCTAGTTAGGCAGCCCTAGTCTGTTTCTCTCCCCCAAAAAATATGCTAATGGAGTTCCGAATATTCCGCTGATTTTCAACGAGGCTATTCATAATTCATTATTCTCAAGCTTAATTAACAGTTTAGTTACATTCTCAACTTATTAATCCACACCGTCTTAAACACAACTTTTATTTCTCCCACTTGGGTAAATCAACCACCACTCTTTTTCTCTTTCTCTACTTTAATACTTTCTAGTTAGGACACTTTTGATATTTATGTGCATTATCATATCTTTCTCTATAATTCTAACTTGTTTTTAATGGTATGATTAGGTACATAACATTGTTTTAGTTATACATGTTCGTACTTAAAACTTTAACATTTAACTTTTTAGATTTATAATACACTTTCCCTTCAAATTAACATCGTCAAATTATAAGCATGGTCCAATCAAAATTGAATGTATGTACTAAAAGAATATTAAGTATTTAGAAATCCTTTAATTCGCTAAGTGTTCGAAAATGTTCATCTGTATTCTCACATTATGTAAATTTGAATCATGATGTTTGCATTGAAAATTTAAATATCGTTCATACAAAATATTAAGTATCTAGTCACACCAAAGAAAGACTCACTCACAAAATTTGAATCATGTTTTTTTGTATACACAAAATTTTCGTTGAAAGACTCACTCACAAAAAATTAAATATAAGACACGAATTGATTCGGATTAGTCAGGTAATGCCCTAATTGCGGCACCGCAGCTAGGAGATAAGTGGGCATGGACCTCATCAACTTTTACAAATGAATACTACTGGCCCCTGCTGTTAGCAATATAGCATGCTCTAACTTTTCATTTACCCACCGCAATAATGAAGGGGGAATTCAGGGCAAATGAAAACGAAAGCTACCAAAAAGTAAGCTCTGCTTTCCATGGCTGTTGTCCCCTCAGCATCACTTCCGAATTCCGTCTGTAATAATCATAAATCATTAAAACCAGTAATCCTTCATTTTGTAATAAAACATGCTTCTTTGCTCTCTCTTTTTTAATAGCTGTTTTCCATTTGCATACCTATATCGGGGAGATTTTGATGGAAAACAAAAGTTTATCAGCATCATATGCTGCTTCTTTTTTTTTCTTTCTCGGAAAAAATCATATCTATGGCACCTGAGTCTGAGTTTGATACCAAGAACACAAGGGCAGGTTATGAAGCTTATAAAAGGAGTTTATCCTCTTGGACTGAGCATCCATTGCTTCAAAGCCAAGTTTCGAAACCCCAGACCCATTTTTAATTTGCAAGAAAAGGGAAAGATACCAATACCATCATTCAGATACAGGAATCGAAAATAAAGAAGCAAAACAAAGAGTGAGCAGGAAGGAATTTGTAGTTTTTCACTCATGTCCATGTGCTAGATGTGAAAATTTTGGCAACTTGTCAATAATTTATGATTTTGAAGAATCTATGAAGCATAATCCTTTCCTGATTCCAACCCATCAAGCATCAACTTAAAACATTTTATTAGGAGTGCCTGTTCAGTCATGAGAAACATCTGTAACTTACACGGAGATGGACTCTAATAAGCTATTAAACTAAATACATAACTTACAGCTTGGAAGCTGCATCTTTGTCCAAAAACCAGACCAACTCTCCTTCTGGTGCAACCATCTGAACCGGCACTGTACTGGAATTTCGACTGTTCTGAAATGCAGCATGTACTGGACCAGCTTTACCAGCACCACACACCACAAGTGCAATGTGGGAAGATGCGTTGATAACAGGGAATGTAAAGGTAATGCGTTCTGGGGGAGGCTTTGGCGAGTCCTTAATGAAGGTTACCCATTTTTCTTTCTCTTTGACTAGAGGGTGGCCCGGAAAGAGTGAAGCCACATTTCCATCTGGTCCCATTCCCAGAAGCATGAGATCAAACTTTGGAAGTCCCGTAGCCGCAGAGACACTAATCACGCCACTCGTTACTAAATGCTTGAGACATGTCTCGTAGTCATCAGCCGCACCTTCAGCAGGTAGTGCGTCATTGATGGAATAGACGTTACCGGGGAGAATTGGTATCTGAAGGAAAGAAAATAACACATTACTCAATTGGCAAGGGAAGATGGAATTCGAACACCATTATTGCAGATCACTTGGCTGATTACTAGATTTTCATTGTGCACTCACCAAAAGAATTTACAAGTGAAATCTAATAGTGCAGAATAAAAACAGATAGTTGGTTACACAATAGCAGTCAAAACATGAAATATTATCAAGCTGGAAAAAGCATAATGCATTATTAAAATTAATTTTCACAGAACCATATGTCAAATTTAGGGTGATAATTCTTTCGAGACAAAAATCTTGTAAACCAGTGCCTACGAGCATAAGATTATTCCTCTCAACACAAAGATAAGCATCAGATTATACATCCAACATGAACATAAGATGCATTCTTTTTCTTCTTTTTCATGAAGAGATCGAATGATATCATTTCCATTAAAATACATGAGAATCAAATGCTATGTTACTCGGACTCGGCTGCAAGTGCCGAACATGGGAATGTAAATGACACGGGAATGGTTAGACTTTTCTAAAGTTTTTCCATGTATTTGAAGGATCCTTGAAGACGATATACCGATATACATCCAAGTGTCAGATGTGTACTTCATGACAAAAAAAAAGAGCCCAAGCAACATAGATCAAATATATATTTGGATAAATAAAATCAAAGCATTGGATGTTGAATACATTGACCAATTGTACACCGAGTATTAGGGGTGTTCGCGGTTAACCAAAATACTATAACGGTTAACCTATAAGTTAAGTTCTTAGTGTAAAAGTTATATGTTCTTAATGTAATTGGAGGGAAATGCATAGAGAATGTATCTAAGAATGCATAGAAAAATAGAGACTCATTCTTAATGGTTAACCAACGGTTAACCATGAACACCCCTACCGAGTATGATGAAACATTGAATGTTTTCTCAAAAAACATTACTCGGTGTACAATTGTTCAATGTATTCAAACTTCATATTGGGTGCAAACTTCAGATATAGAAAATTGTAGAAAAACAATTTAACAACGCCATGTTAACAATCCAAAGATTAAAAGATTTTTCTTTTTTATGGGGTGAAGTTTATTATCCAATAAAAGCATGAAAAACAGCACATTACAAGCTAACACCAACAAGTCCATACGAACAACCCAGTTTACGACTAAAAACATTTACATATCCATTAGCAGATCAACTTAGTAACAATAAACCCGAAACAGATAATCAGAGTTTCAGTTATAAAGCAATAAAGTAGACACATTATATAGTTCTTTGATTATACCTTGGAGAGAAACCCGTCAAACGCTAGCTTATAGTTACTGTCATCATGATCCTTAGGAACAACCCTTTCATCTGCCCAGAAAATATGCCAGCTTGACCAATCCACCGAGTCAATATACGGTGGTTCCGCCAGTTTCCTTACAGAGTTCAATTTCACACACCATCAAATATCATAAACCATGCCAATATACTAGTTCGAAGCTTAAGAAATTTTCTTTTCGTACAAAAGAAGAAAGAGTAACTAGAGAAAGGCCCAAAATTTGAGAGAAACGGGAAGTGCGGTTAAAAGACCTGAGGGATTTGATCAGAGAACCACCGGACAGAACAACTGTAAAAGAGCGTTTCTCTTTGGAGAACTTATCAGCTATATCGGCGGTGTATTTAGCGAGGGACACCGACAGATCCTCCTCGGAATCGAAAACCTCCGCCCCTCGTTTCCCTTTCTCGGTCGCGGCCTCCGACATTGACGCCTCGGTTTTCCAACTGACCCTCCGGGAACCGGAAACACCTCTAATCTGGGTTGAGAAAGCGAGCGCCTTATGCATAAGGGGCTGTGAGAAGAGCGAAGTACGCAAAGGAATGCGAGGTGGTTTTCTTAGTGATGGCGACAAAAGGAGGGCTCGAAGGGGAGCGGAGAAATGGCGAGGTGAAGATGCCATTCGCATTTGCGATCCTTTGAAACATCGTCGTCGGTGGGGTTTTAGTTCCGACCGACGTTTGGTTCAATGGTGAGGTGGAGTTTACTGACGATGTGGGAGAGGCTTCCTTCAGGCACGTGGCCAAGTTTGTGTGAAGGTTTGTTTGGTTGTAAGATTATTATTAAAACTATTCGGATGTAAGAAAAGGAAATAAATAACCCAATAACCAAACATACATCCAAAAAACCCTAATCCGCAATAAACCCACGTATATAATAACTTGTAAACGGGGAGGGTCGACTGGAGGAAAGAGAGAAGTGGAGTTGGGAAAATGCAGATCTTCGTGAAAACCCTAACGGGGAAGACCATAACCCTAGAGGTCGAATCCAGCGACACTATCGACAATGTTAAGGCTAAGATTCAGGATAAGGAAGGTATACGCCTCTCTTTTCCTTCTATTGTGTCTTCATCCTATCTGCTTTTAGGAATGGAATTTGTTGATTGGGTGGATTCGACGCCTTATATTTTCAGGTATCCCACCTGATCAGCAGAGGTTGATCTTCGCTGGAAAGCAGCTCGAGGATGGCCGTACTCTTGCTGACTACAATATTCAGAAAGGTAAATGTTGATCTTTATGGACCTTGATTTGATTCTCAATTTTAGGCAGAAGATATTAAAAGTATTTTGTTCCATATCGAACTGTGAATCGAAGCGGTGGATATATTTAGATGATGTTTTACCTGTTGAGAAAGTGATAGAGTTGGAATTTTGTAGAGTCAACCTTGCATCTGGTTCTGAGGCTTCGTGGTGGCATTATCGAGCCTTCTTTGATGGCACTGGCTAGGAAATACAATCAGGACAAGATGATCTGCCGCAAGTATGTCTACCCTTTCCTCTTGCCCATAATGTTAATTGTTTAATAATCTTAATTTACAAAGTTCATTCAAAATGAATTGTTTATTGGCATACCATCATTTTTATCTTTCATATTCATCTAGTTAGACTTTCCCTCTGCATTTATTTTTGGGAATGTTAGTAGAATAATATAACTACAAGGGCAACAAATTTATGTAGAAGTTTGCAAGTATAAAATTTAAAGATAAATAAAAAAAACAGTTTTCTATTTTTTTGATCTATGAGGCATAAAATTAAGTTTTTGAGGGGGGTAATGTAATTTAATTTAATATATGCATATATAATTCTTTATGTTTAATTAGTTTTAAAAAATCTTGGGTCTGCTGCTGATTCTGTGAGGGAAGAAGAATACCATATTACTGCTTATAAAATCATAACTTTTTCTGTATAAAATGTCTTGCATTAAGTGTAGAAATATTTTATGATCTCTACTTCCCTGCTCAAAATGGAGTGATATTTTGCTGTAGGTGTTATGCTCGTCTGCACCCCCGGGCTGTGAACTGCAGGAAAAAGAAGTGTGGACACAGCAATCAGGTAAACCATCAATGCCCATCCCTATTATTTCGTGTGCAGACTTATGTTGTAGAACTAATTTGTTTGTGTTCTTTCATTGCGTCTGCCTGACATTCACTATTTCTTGGTAATGACAGTTGAGGCCAAAGAAGAAGATCAAGTAGATGCAATTGTTGAGGGAGGAAATTCTGCTTTCACTATTAGATTTCGGGTTTTGTATTGTTATAGTTCTGAAAACAAGAGATGTTGACTATCTTAAAAGTTAGCTTGAAACTCATGTGGTGTTTGACCTTGACAATGAATTGTTGGTTTTTGATAAGATGGAGTCTTTTCTATGTTTTGGTGCTTGCTGTTGCTTTTGCATGAAATTTGAGGGGTTTTCCATTTCAGAAATAAGAGACGTATACTACCTGGTTATGTTAGTAGTGGGCTATCGGCCATCCTTTAAATCAACCGTTAAGATAAGATTTGATTAATGAAGTGATAAGGCATGAATTTTCGTTGTTCCCGGGCACGACAATTACTTGCACCGTGGAGCAATCATGTGGCTATATTTGCTTTTATCGTACGTATGGTGTTCCAAAATCATTAGAATAACATACGAAATCGGAGAAACCTGTGTCGCTCTTTACTATCATATTCACGGAGAGTGGGAATTGGTTAGCCAACTCTCTTCCTTATTCCGAAGACATTGTGGCTACTCCGTCTGTCTTCTAAGCCTTTGATTCATTTCCTGAATCTCAGCCACTTTAATGGCACCAAGAAGACAACTGATATTGGAACAGATATGGACACTGGACACAGTTTGGTGTAGGTTTAATCCTCTTCTCGACTCCAAAAGTTCAACCACTGTGGATTGCTACATGATTGATCCAATATATCATCAGCCAAATCGAATCCATACAGATTTTCAGGGGATGCCGGCGACTCATTCCTATATTCTTCTATGCTCACAAGTTCTTCTCTTGCCTGCCCTGCGTTCTCCATTTCTCTGTCGTTTCCAAATTGTAAGCTGAGCAATTCTTTGTCTTCCAATGGAGCCTGTTGAAAACCTTGACTCCATTGCTCGCACTTGGTATCTGCATCAACACCCTTAGTAGCCTTATTTATGTCATGAGGTTCGGCAACCAATTCGCTAAGCTTCTGCAACTGAAAATGGAGAAGAAAAGAAAGCAAGAAACTAATGTTTTATGACACTGTAAGAAAGTAATATCACTTTAAACAAACTCACACTTATGAACATAACATGGAGTACCTGTAGAATTAAAGACTGTTTCTCTTTTTTCAGAGACTCGAATCTTGATGCTAATTTGTCGTAATCAGCTCTGAGTGTTCTGTATTCTTGCTCGATCCGTTTCGACTTCCATCGAGCTCTTCTATTTTGAAACCATATAGCAACCTGGCGAGGCTGGAGTCCGAGTTCTCTTGCCACCTGCAACTTCTGTCTCGGTTCGAGCTTGGTCTCCGTTTCGAAAATGGTTTCAAGCAGCCTAATCTGCTCGTCACTGAACCTCCTCTTGTTCTTCATCTTACTCTTCTTCTTCCATGGAGTTTGAGGTGCCTGTTCTGCTAATTCTTCATGTGCCACTGGATCATACTTTCTCTCCATTACTGGATATCGAAGGTTTTAAGTGAGCTTTATATAATTCTTCTTTGTTTTATATATATATAATTTTGAGGCACAGAGTTATATAGGCGAGAATAATTACAAGCAAAAGATTAGGATGACCATTTGATCGCAGATTTTTTATGAATAAGATTGAGTTGGGTCGGATTCGAGTTTATAATAAAAAATATCGATCAAAAATAATAATTTAATTTTAGGCTTAATACGCTTTTTCCCCCCTAAACTATACCTGTTTTCCCAACTTGCCCCATAAAGTTCATTTTGACCACTTTTTCCCCTAACGTTTTCACCGTTACTCATATTGCCCCAAAAAGTTAACACCGTTAAAAAAAATCTGTCTTGACCAATAAAAACGCGCCACGTCATTTTCTTTATTTATTTTTAAATTTTAAAATAAATAAATATAATAAAATATTTATTAATTTAATTATATCTCCTAAATGCCCAAAATACCCCTATCTCTTCTTCTTCCCTAATTTTCCAATGTTCTACAGCATATTTCTCTTCCACCAAACCTTAAAATCCTCGCCATGGATCAAACAATATAAACCAAATATAAAAAATAAAGCCATCAGATGTTAATCTTATACCGACAACATTCAGCAAACGTTGCCATCGTCCCTGTTAATGTGGCTCGGTTTCTGGTTTCCGGTCGGTTTCCGATTTTCGGTCGGTTCATCAGCGCTCGATTTTCGGTCGAAGTGTTGGTGGCTCAGTCTCAAAACGCCATCGCCATCGTCCCTGTTAATGTGGGTTTGGTCCTTGACATGGATTCCCTGGTTGGAAAGATAGGGGTGAGCTACATCAACATGGCCTCTTCGACTTCTACGCCGACCATTCTCGCTACAAAACCAGGCTCGTCCTCGACATCACAGACTCCAAGGATAGGGTCATTGTCGCCGTCGCTGACGGTTGATCCTCTCATCTCCGACTTGACTTAGTTCTTGTTGAAGCTCGTTGAGTCAATGCCTAAATTGAGCAGTGAAGTATACCCAAATTCAATTTGGCTGATAATTCCAAAGAAAAGAAAAAAACCTAGATAGCATTCGACTGTAAAATTGAGAGGGTGATGGGGGATGGGGGAAGAGGATGAAATTCAATGGATACGTTCATTTCTCTTTGGCTTTTCACCGACAAGAAAATCAAACCACCGCTTATCCGACTCACTTCAAGTCAAACTCCACCGCTTTATCTTGTCCTCTAGGATTCTTGAGGGATGGCTCATCCTCGTTCCTCTCCGCAATTTATGCACCGCACCCAGATTGCCCGGTTCTCCATTTGTCACAGCAAAGCAATCCACTACAGCAATCGACTGCTTACCTTCTTCATCTATTGGTTGTTGGTTTGATTATGGATGCGGCAGAAAGCAGCAAAGCCAAATTTGCTTCACTGATCCAAGATGTGGAGAAATCATGCGATGATGAGCTCCAACAACTGCTGCATACCCTCCCCAGAGAAGAAGGCTGGATCAGTGGAAGTCTTTATCTCTATCAAGGCTTCTGGTGCTCACCTCTTGTTCTAAAACTCATGATTTCTTTCCAGAAACATTTCCAAGCATTCGATTCTGATGTTATGGTCGCCACTTTCCCAAAATGTGGCACTACTTGGCTCAAGGCCCCATGGCGAGGATTTTAAGGTTTGGTGGAAGAGAAATATGCTGGAGAACATTGGAAAATTGGGGAAGAAGAAGAGATGGGGGTATTTTGGGCATTTAGGAGATATAATTAAATTAATAAATATTTTATTATATTTATTTATTTTAAAATTTAAAAATAAATAAAGAAAATGACGTGGCGCGTTTTTATTGGTCAAGACAGATTTTTTTTAACGGTGTTAACTTTTTGGGGCAATATGAGTAACGGTGAAAACGTTAGGGGGAAAAAGTGGTCAAAATGAACTTTAGGGGGCAAGTTGGGAAAACAGGTATAGTTTAGGGGAAAAAAAGTGTATTAAGCCTTAATTTTATTCTAAATATTTAGGTATAATTGCTGTAATGCTAATTTTTTATATATTTTTTCAATTATCTTTTTATTTTGTCTAAGAAAAATAGAATACTTATTATAATGTCACTCTCTATTTATACTTTTTAATTAACTCCCTATTTTATCGAATAACAATAACTTTTTTATTCATGTCAGACTGAGTCGGGTTTGAATTTTTACTCTAAAATTCAGGTCGGGCTTGGGTGGAGATGTTAAATTCTCAAGTGGAGTGTGAGTCGGTAAAAACTCAACCTAACCCAATGACCATCCCTAGTAGAGACTGAGTTAGGATTAAATCTTGAGAGATGTTAATATATTTTATATCAATATTTTAAATTAAAAAATTAAAAAATATCTTATTTGACTAATATTGAAGTTAAAATAATTTAAAGTGTCATAATATTTTTTTAAGAGATTACTTGTAAGGCTCGATATCTTTCAAACTGTAGAACTAATGTTTTGATATAATAATTGAAAAATAGTTTGGACTGATTTAAAAAGTATTTAAAACATTTCCAAAGTCCAAACAACTTGAAATTATGTTTAGGGAAGTTTTTGAAAAGGTTTTACATGTTTTTCAAAGCCAAACTTCACAAAACTGTCCAGGCGTTTCGAAACACCTTAGGGCGTTTCGATACGGGAATTCCAGTAGCAAAAACGTTTCGATACGAGTATCGAAACGGGCATTCCTTGGATAGGTTTTTTGCCCAGCGTTTCGAAACGGGCTATGCCGTTTCGATACGCTAACGTGGCACTGACCACAACGGTCATAAACCCCAACGGCTATTTCCCAACTAACATTCAAATGCAGGTCGTTTCGATACGGGACTAGGCGTTTCGAAATGGACAAAAGCGTTTCGATACGGGTCCACGTCAGACTGAAACGACTCTTTCTACTTAAAGGGTGTTTCGAAACGGGTTCGAGCGTTTCGAAACGGGGAGCTGCAGAACTGCATTTATGGTGGGAATTAAAGTCCTCAACGGCTCCAATTCAATCCCAACGGCTAGCAACGGCTATAAACTCATCAAGGAGTATAAAAGGGACCTCCAAGCATCAAGTAAAGGCTAATGCTCATATTGTCAAACATCAAATGATCAAGAATTGTCTTAGAGCTTAAATTGTCATTTATTGTATAGACAAACACTAGTGAGCCAAAATTGTCAAATTTGCTCAAGTGTTTTAGGTTTTGGGTGAGTGCTTAATTGTGCAAACAAACACCTATTAGAGGGTTTTAAGTTTGCTTCTTGTTTCTCTTTGTAAGAGAGGGTTTCAATCAAGGCTTTGGGTAGAAAGCTTGATTGTGTATAAGGGTTACCTCCTAAGCCTAGAAAAGGGGACGAATCAATAGTGGATTGATTGGAAATCCTTAGTGGGGAGCTAAGTTAGTGGATGTAGACCTTGGTTAGAAGATTGTACCACTATAAATCTTTGTGTCACGTTTCATTTTAGCTTCCACAACCCTTCCACCCAAAAATCCACCTCTCCACCACTTGGTGAGCAACATCGGTTGAACGAATCGAGCTCCACACAACTCAACACAATCGAATTGCTTGCCAAATGTAGAGAAGTTGAATTTTTGGGTGTTTGAGGTGGGAACAAAAAATGAAAGAATTTGGAAAAGGATTTAAAGTGGTTCGGCTTTCTAACCAAAGCCTACATCCACTACCTTAGCTTCCTACTAAGAATTTCTCAAATTCACTCTTGAATTTTTCCCCTTTTCTAGGCTAAGGAGGCAATCATTACACACTCAAAGCTTTCTAACCCAAAGCTTGAGTAAACCCTCTTGTACAAAGAGAAATTCAAAGCAAACAAGAAATCTCTCTAGAAGGTATGTGTTTGCACTAATTAAGCCCTCACCCAATCTTAAAACACTAGAACATATATTGACAATTGGAGCTCACAAGTGTTGTCTATACAAAGAATGAGAAATTAAGCTCTAAGACAAATTTGAAATTATAATGTTGTTGACTTGTGGATCATTAGTCTTTCATAGATGTTTGGAGGTCCCTTTTATACTTCAATTGAGTTTGTAGTAGTTGGCGACCGTTGGGATTGAATTAGAGCCGTTGAGGCCTTTATTTCCCGTAATAAATACAGTTCTGGAGTTGTTCGTATCGATATGCGGGTAGCCGTATCGGTACGCCCTTCTTCAGAACTAGCCGTTAGAGTCTGATGCAGCATGTCGTATCGAAACACCTTGGGCCGCATCGAAATGCCCGTTTCGGTACACCTTGTACCGTATCAGTACGGTCTGCAATTCAAATAGCCGTTGGGGTTTTTGAGCCCTTGAGGCTTTTGCCACGTAGGCGTATCGAAACACTAGAGAGCGTATCGAAATGACCACGATCCGTATCGATACGGCCAAAGTCTGTGTCGGTACGAGTTTTGGCGGTTTCAAATTGACTATAGCTGAAACTCTAAGGCGTATCAAAATGGGGTATACCGTATCGATATGGTCTCATTGAAATCTTAGGTTTGACTACTTTAAAATGTTTCAAAACATTTCCAAAACCTTTTGAAAACTCCTCAAACATATTATCAAGTTGTTTGGACATAAAATCATTTTTGACTAATTTTCAATTTAGTCCAAAACTATTTTTCAATTATTATATCAAAACAAATATCCTAACAATCTCCCTCATTTTTGATATAATAAAACCAACTTAAAAAATTGTGTTTGAGATTCTCCCCCTTAGTAACATAAATTTGGAATAAGAGAATTAAGATTCAAAAGAAATTAAAGCTCCCCTTATTCAAAAGAAATTGTGTTAGGCTTGAAGCACGCTCGAATCAATATTTCGAAACTGTCAAGAGGGGTCAATTTAGTCATAAAGTCAAGCTTTAAATTCCCACCTGCACAGAGCTTTCAAAACTTTTACCAGAGGTTTCGAAACTTTAAGGAGGATTTGAAAAATATAGTCGTTATAGAGCCATGGTTTTGAAATCTTTATAAAGGTTTCGAAACCTTTGCTAAGGTTTCAATTCCAGGCCATTCTGCCCGAAAGGTTTCGAAACCTTATAGGGATGGTTTCGAAAATTTTACTTAAAAAACCAATTTTGGCTAATTATTGACTTTTAAATGTATATTTGATATAGGTGCAAAGTCAAAACATTTTAAACATATTTTTCACGTTTTGAGGACTTTTGAATTATTTTTGAAATCTTTAAACAAGTCCAAAATATTTTTCACATAATTGTTATATCAAAATATTTTCTCAACAATCTTCCCTTTTTTGATATAACAAAACTACTTTGAAAAATTGTTTTTGACAAAAGCTCCCACTTAATTTTTACTTACTTTATTGTTAGGCTTGAAGCACGCTCAAATCGATCTTTTGAAACCGTCAAGAGGGGTGAATTAAACTCCCGAATGAATTGACTAAAACCAAAAAAAAAGATAGACAATTTTCACAAGAATTTTAGAGTGGTTCGACTACCCAACCGAGTCTACATCCACTACCTTAGCACACCACTAAGGATTTCCCAATTCACTATGAATTCCTCCCCTTTTCAAGGCTAAGGAGACAACCTTTACAATCTTATCTTTTATATGGCTAATATAGAACCACTCTAGTTTTTCTAAGGCTAAACTAGAACCTCTCCCTTTTACAAGGTTTGTTTGGTAAACTAAATACCTCACAAGGTGGGTGTCTACACAAATTAAGCTCACAATAAGGAGTGAAAGATTTACAATTTAAGCACTCTCTAAACTATGTACAAGATAAATGAAGAAATAAGATTTAGACTCAAATTCTCTTGATCGTCTTGCTTGGATATGTTCTCTAACCATCTTCAAGTGTCTCAAGCTTGCTTTAATAGTTTGGAATGACATTCTAGCCGTTTATGAACGTTGGGGATGTTTTGGAGTTGTTGGGAAGTCATAAAGTCGAGCTTTAAATTCCCACATGCACAGAGATTTCGAAACCTTAAGGAGGATTTGAAAAATATAGTCGTTATAGAGCCATGGTTTCGAAACCTTATAGGGAAGGTTTCAAGACTGCCACTTAAAAAACCAATTTTGGTTCATTGTTGACTTTTAAATGTATATTCGATATAGGTGCAAAGTCAAAATATTTTAAACATATTTTTCACGTTTTGAGGACTTTTGAATTATTTTTGAAATCTTTAAACAAGTCCAAAATATTTTTCACATAATTGTTATATCAAAATATTTTCTCAACAATCTTCCCCTTTTTGATATAACAAAACTACTTTGAAAAATTGTTTTTTACAAAAGCTCCCACTTAATTTTTACTTACTTTATTGTTAGGCTGGAAGCACGCTCAAATCGATCTTTTGAAACCATCAAGAGGGGTGAATTAAACTCCCGAATGAATTGACTAAAACCAAAAAAAAGATAGACAATTTTCACAAGAATTTTAGAGTGGTTCGACTACCCCACCGAGTCTACATCCACTATCTTAGCACACCACTAAGGATTTCCCAATTCACTATGAATTCCTCCCTTTTTCAAGGCTAAGGAGACAACCTTTACAACCTTATCTTTTACATGGCTAATATAGAACCACTCTAGTTTTTCTAAGGCTAAACTAGAACCTCTCCCTTTTACAAGGTTTGTTTGGTAAACTAAATACCTCACAAGGTGGGTGTCTACACAAATTAAGCTCACAATAAGGAGCGAAAGATTTACAATTTAAGCACTCTTTAAACTATGTACAAGATAAATGAAGAAATAAGATTTAGACTCAAATTCTCTTGATCATCTTGCTTGGATATGTTCTCTAACCATCTTCAAGTGTCCCAAGCTTGCTTTAATAGTTTGGAATGACATTCTAGCCGTTTATGAACTTTGGGGATGTTTTGGAGCTGTTGGGAAGTTATAAAGTCGAGCTTTAAATTCTCACATGCACAGAGATTTCGAAACCTTAAGGAGGATTTGAAAAATATAGTCGTTATAGAGCCATGGTTTCGAAACCTTATAGGGAAGGTTTCAAAACTGTCACTTAAAAAACCAATTTTGTCTAATTGTTGACTTTTAAATGTATATTCGATATAGGTGCAAAGTCAAAACATTTTAAACATATTTTTCATGTTTTGAAGACTTTTGAATTATTTTTGAAATCTTTAAATAAGTCCAAAACATTTTTCACATAATTGTTATATCAAAATATTTTTTCAACAATCTCCCCCTTTTTGATATAACAAAACTTGTTTAAAAAATTGTTTTTGACAAAAGCTCCCACTTAATTTTTCACTTACTTCTCCCCTTTTTGTTATATAAAAAATAATTCAAATCTTTATAGTACATAATAACAATGGAGAGTAAGTTAAAAAAAGTTTAAGTATAAAACATTTAAAAAAAATAATAAAACCCCCCTTACTAAAGCATTCCATTGAAATTTTAGCTCAAATACTTGACACTTAAGAAATTAAATTTCAACATAGGGTTATAAAGATTTAAAAGCACATGAAATTCAATGTATCCAAGTCTTAAAATTTTTTATGCAATAATATGAATAAAACATGTTAAGAACATATATGCACACAGCATTACAAAATGTCATGCACTTAAAAAAATATCAAACATATATGCATGAACATTTAGAACTTAAAAAATAGGCAACCAAATAAATAATCAAAATTAAGGTTAGACGTTACTCATTTTTTTTTTATTTGTGTGATTAGAGCATTTAAATATCTTTACTTTTCTTACCATTGCTCCAACACACTTACAAGAGACATTCATTTGATTTTTAGTATCCAAATTGTTTTGGATCCGTTGACATTAACTTCAATGTCTCTAGTTCCCTTAGGAACCCATACTTGTCTAATTTTATAATATTTTCTTTTCTTAATTTGACAAATATATAAAGAATATCCATGATAATGACAATGTGAGCATTTTGCCATTATAAAACAAGATGAATTATTAAAAATAATTTCTTTCTCTTTAGTTAAGCTTTCAAGCTTAACTTTTAAATCAAAAATTTCTTTTACAAAATCTTCACACCTCATTTTTGAAAGCTCTAAATCGTTTTTCAAAGTCACGTTTTGTTTTTCAAAATTCAATTTAATTTTCAAATTCAAGTTTTGAAAATTATTTTTTTAAATTTGAAATTTATTGTCTCAAATTCCAAAAATAATTTATCAAAAAATATCTTGTAACTCATCAAATGAATAGGAATTTGAATCACTAGAGTTAGAAGATACCTCGGGCTCATTGAGAGCCTTAAAACCATCCACCTTAGGGATTGAGAGGAGATTTGCACAAGATAAAACATCATCTTTCTTCTCTCTCTTCTTGTTGTCATAGAGTTTCTCAAGCTTCTTCTATATTTCTTTGGCACTTTTGCATGTAAAAACTTTCTTGAAAACGTCTTCGTTGAGGCCACAATGAAGAGTGTGCATGGCCTTGGCATCTAACTTTGCCTTCGTGTTGTTTACACTCCTTTGTTTCTTCTTCTTCTTAGGAGCTTCCAAGTAACCATTTTCAATAATATCCCAAGCCTCAAAATCAAGAGATTTGATGAAATACTTTACGAGGTTGCACCATTGGAAGTATGCTTCTTCTTCGAAGAGCGGAGGACACGAGATAGAGCGGTCTTCTTCAAATTTTGTAATTTTTTTGAACGGTGGACTTCGAGCAAATGATCTTTACTCCCGGATGTTATTCTTTTGATGGAGACGAGAATCTAATACCAATTATTAGGCTTAAAGCACGCTCAAATAGATCTTTCGAAACCGTCAAGAGGGTTGAATTGAACTCCCAAATAAATTGGCTAAAACCAAAAAAAGATAGACAATTTGCACAAAGATTTTAGAGTGGTTCGACTACCCAACCGAGTCTACATCCACTACCTTAGCACACCACTAAAGATTTCTCAATTCACAATGAATTCTCCACTTTTCAAGGCTAAGGAGGCAACATTCACAACCCTATCATTTATATGGCTAAGATAGAACCACTCTAGTTTTCTAAGGCTAAACTAGAACCTCTCCCTTTTACAAGGTTTGTTTAGTAAACTAAATACCTCACAAGGTGAGTGTCTACACAAATTAAGCTCACAATAAAGAGCAAAAGATTTACAATTTAAGCACTCTCTAAACTATGTACAAGAGAAATGAAGAAATAAGGTTTAGACTCAAATTCTTTTGATCATCTTGCTTGGACATGTTCTCTAACCATCTTCAAGTGTCCCAAGCTTGCTTTAATAGTGTGGAATGATATTCTAGCCGTTTATGAACGTTGGGGATGTTTTGGAGCCGTTGGAAAGTCATAAAGTCGAGCTTTAAATTCCCACCTACACAGAGGTTTCAAAAATTTTACCAGAGGTTTCGAAACCTTAAGGAGGATTTAAAAAATATAGTCGTTATAGAGCCATGGTTTTGAAACCTTTATAAAGGTTTCGAAACTTTTGCTAAGGTTTCAATTCCAGGCCATTCTGCCCGAAAGGTTTCGAAACCTTATAGGGAAGGTTTCGAAAATTTCACTTAAAAAACTAATTTTGGCTAATTGTTGACTTTTAAATATATATTCGATATAGGTGCAAAGTCAAAACATTTTAAACATATTTTTCACGTTTTGAGGACTTTTGAATTATTTTTGAAATCTTTAAACAAGTCCAAAATATTTTTCACATAATTGTTATATCAAAATATTTTCTCAACAATCTCCTATTTTTTGATATAACAAAACTTCTTTGAAAAATTGTTTTTGACAAAAGCTCCAACTTAATTTTTACTTACTTTATTGTTAGGCTTGAAGCACGTTCAAATTGATCTTTCGAAACCGTCAAGAGGGTTGAATTGAACTCCCGAATGAATTGGCTAAAGCAAAAAAAAAAAAGAGAAACAATTTGCACAAAAAATTTAGAGTGGTTCGAATACCCAACCGAGTCTAGATCCACTACCTTAGCACACCACTAAAGATTTTCCAATTCACTATGAATTCTTCCCCTCTTCAAGGCTAAGGAGGCAACCTTTACAACCCTATATTTTATATGGCTAAGATAGAATCACTCTAGTTTTTCTATGACTAAACTAGAACCTCTCCCTTTTACAAGGTTTGTTTGGTAAACTAAATACCTCGCAAGGTAGGTGTCTACACAAATTAAGCTCACAATAAAGAGTGAAAGATTTACAATTTAAGCACTCTCTAAACTATGTGCAAGAAAAATGAAGAAATAAGATTTAGACTCAAATTCTCTTGATCATCTTGCTTGGATATGTTCTCTAACCATCTTCAAGTGTCTCAAGCTTGCTTTAATAGTGTGGAATGATATTCTAGCCGTTTATGAACCTTGGAGATGTTTTGGAGCCGTTGGGAAGTCATAAAGTCGAGCTTTAAATTCTCACATGCACAAAGGTTTCAAAACCTTTACTAGAGGTTTCGAAACCTTAAAGAGGATTTGAAAAATATAGTCGTTATAGAGCCATGATTTCAAAACCTTTGCTAAGGTTTCAATTCCAGTTCATTCTGCCCAAAAAGTTTCGAAACCTTATAGGAAAAGTTTCGAAACTTTCACTTAAAAAATCAAATTTGGCTAATTGTTAACTTTTAAATGTATATTTGATATAGGTGCAAAGTCAAAATATTTTAAACATATTTTTCACGTTTTGAAGACTTTTGAATTATTTTTAAAATCTTTAAACAAGTCCAAAACATTTTTCACATAATGATTTTATCAAAATATTTTCTCAACATAACCGCTCCTCCCAATATTTTAATGCATTCGTCTCTATTTACAATTACGATTAATATGATTAATTTTAAGTGTTTGAATTGAAATTGTTATTTAATCATGAGATTTTCCTAACCAATAAAATTAAGTATAATATCTTTATATCTATTTCTAAATGTACGTCATGTTTGAATAGCAAACATAAATATTTCAGAAAAACAAAAAAATTGAACAACATAAAGTTTCTCAGCTCACTCTATGAGATCTAATTAGGCTACTTAATAAGAAAATAAAGGGAACTATTGGGAAAAAATATTTATACGAGATTGAAGGGTTAGGTTGATGTTACTAGTTTAATGGTTGAGCTTAGGGATGACAAAAAAAAACCCTCGAATCAGTCAGGTTTCGACCCGACCCGACATGGTTAATTTTTTTTTGAATTTTTAGTTTTAGGCCAGGTCGGTCAAATTTTTAAAGAAATTTGAGTTGGGTTGAGTTTAAGTTTAGGGTAAAAATTCCTCGACCAGCCCTGTTCCGATTTATATATATATATATATTATATTTAATATTTTTATTAATTTTTTTCGGGACAAGTCAAGTTTAATCGAGTTTTTTTATTAAAACTTTAGAGTCAGAGTCGAATTATGCTTTTATTATATTGGATCGAAAATAAAAATATAGCTATGCCATCGAAGTTGATCATAGACTCATAGAGAAGAAGATGAGGATCAAAAAAGGGGTTGGATGGAGTTTGAATATTGTGAAATGTTAAGAAAGTGATGTCATCCTTGAATAACCAATTTGGTTTGTAGCGCTTTGTAAACCAAGTCCATCGAATTTAACACATACTCCAGTCCAGTACCCCTCAAGGCGTCAACTTTGTGCCCTATCCTAATTCCTATGTGTAATTGAAGAGTGTGCGCTTTCCGAAAACGATGCATTGATTTGTCATTGAACGGCCATAATTCCCCATTTCTTTGGCTTCTGTTGTTTGCAATGTGTCGGAAGCCTTCATGCCACTGCCATCGCCTTTCTAAACATGTCCCAACGAGGAACGCGGTCTTACACGATTGGTGCAAAATGCCGACTACAAACACGGTTGTCAGTAGGGTGGACATTCGATCGAATTGAGTTTAGTTGAGCCAAAAAAATTAAGTTAGTAGAGTTGAAGAGTTTGGTTTTATAAATCAAACTTTATTTGAAATTTTTTCGACTCTAGTCGAGTTGTTCGAGTTTCTGTTCATATGTGATATACATAAAAAAAAATCAATTGCTTTTAAACTAATTGATGGCCATTGGACGAGTGGAATGAATGTATGAGATTAAACATTCATCTCTTTTTCTTTAATTTTATCCGTCCATTCCTCTCATCCAACGGTTATCCGTTAGTGTAAAACTGATTGAGTTTTACACAGTGTAAGTGGATCTCATCCCATATATATAAGGCAAAATTGTGAGACTCGATTCAAACTTAAAAATTGATCCACTAATTATTAAAAAATTCGAGTTATTCGTATTTTTATTTTATAACTCAAACTTTATATGGATTTTTTTAGTTGACTCAAGACGGGTAAATTATTTTCGCATCAAATCAAATTAAATAATTAAGTTTTTTGAGTGAAATTTTACCCACCCTAATTGTCAGCACTAAGTTGTAGTTTGCTGCTGGGGTCGGATGTCATTTTGGTTAGTTAAGCTTTAAACGCATGCCATTGAACTGGACTTGTTTGATCAGGGTTATTCGTTTGAAAAGTTAGACTTACATGAATCAGATTTTTAAAGAGATTTTAAATTCGAGTCTGTCCGACCTTATAAGTCAGGTTAAAATATGTTTCAAGTATATATATGTTCATATATTTAGAATTTAGTCCATTACTTTTATTTTTAAAATTTTAATCATTTTTAATTTAAAAATACAAGTCAATACTTACTCACGTTAATTTTTTTATTAAATTTAAGTCCACAACATTATTTTCTTTGATTACATGATTGTCAAGTCAATAATTTTTAAAATTTTTAAATATTACATCACTGAATCTAATAAAAGAATCTTGACGAGATTAACAATTGGACTTTAATGATTAAATATTAAACAAATTAAAAAAAAACTAAATTCCAAAAAATAAAAGTAAGACTGAATTCCAATACGAAGAGTACAAAAGATTAAAGCATATTTTAATCTATAAATTGAATAATATATTTTTTTTATTTTTGAACTTAAATATAATATTACTAATATTTTATTAATATAAAAGATATTATTTAATATTTTATTATTATCATAGAGGTGGACATATTTGGAATTTGGATATTTATATCAAGGGGCTGGTATATTGAGATTAAGTGTGAAAATTGAAAATTAAGTTACCCTTCGCATTGAACCCAACAACCGGTTTTTGTTAAAAAGTAGATGATATTTATTTTAGGAGACATATGCTCAATTATAATGTCTGCAACGTGTGTGATCATTGTCAAAGGGTTAAAAATATCTATGAATAGATACCATCAGGGTCGGCTGATAGGAGAGCACTATGAGCGATCGCTCAGGTTCCCCCAATTAGTCTAGGGTCCCTAAAAATAATCATCTTTATTTTTAAAATGTATTTTTAATTTATTGTGTTGGGAGCACTACAAGAAAATAAATTTTTAGTGACATAAAAAATAGTCATTAAAAGTATTAAATTTAGTCACTGATATTTTCAGTGACTATTTTTTTGAGTCGTCACCTGTCGTCACTAATAACTCCGTCACTATTATATTAGTGACAACTTTTATGCATTTTGACACAATAAGTTATATTTTTTATGACTATATTTTCTGACACAAAAGATTAATAACAATGACTAAAATTTAGACACTAATGTTATTCTTATTAGTGACAAACATTTTATCACAAATACATATTGAAATAATGTATAAAATACATTCTCACTTTCAATAATTATATATTTTTTTCAGGCCCGGATCAGGCATGTCGTACTGCACTCGAAGGGACTCATCCCAGACAAGTCAGCCTTCATAGCGTGTCCATTATTCAAGGACTTATCTCGATAGCATCGTCTCATGACCCACTTGGTCCCAATGGCGCGCGATATGAGGTCCTATACCCCCAAACTGGTCCCTAGAAGGTCATCCACTTGGTCCCCAAGGCTCGTAACCTAGGGCCCACATGAGCCTAGGAGAAGGTCACTTACACCAAGGTAGCTCGGCTGCTAGCCCATGGCGAAGGGGTTAATTATAGATGATGTGGCATATTCATATATCAATTTTTAATAAATAAATACAATGCATGGTTTCGTGGGGGATCGAACCTAAAACCTTTAGGAGGAGAGTGCAATGTCTATCCACTAGGCTAGGCAAGAAATTTAATATTATTTTGAAAGTAAAATATTATTTAGGTTAAATTGTAATTGAAATTAATTTTATTTATTTTAAAAGTATGTATTAATTATAACAATAATTAATATAATAGTAATTTAATTAATTTTTATATGGTTTCCTATACGAAATACGTTTGTTGAAGAAAATATATAAAAATAATTGAGTTGGTTTTAAAATATAAACATATGAATATTAAGATTTACACCTAAATTATTGATAGAATTATCCTTTATGTGATAATTATTTACTATACTGACAATGCAAATTTTACCTCCACAAGAAAAGTTAAAACAGATATCAAGTGTAAAATTTTTCACAAGGTAAAATTTTGCTATCACATATTATGTCAAGATTACATATAAGTCTTTTTACTTTAATTTGTTTACTTTAAGTTTATTTACTTTATATTCAAATAATATGTACTTTTTAAATTTTGAAATTTCGATATTGACATGAATGATAGTCTTTAAATATGTTAAGTAAAACTTTTGATTTTTATTCTTTTGTTCTATCATTTTTAGTCATTGTAATTTAATCATATTGTCGTTGTCCCGTTTGGATTAGGATTGAAGTTTTAAAATTTCAAAAATATATGGACTAAAATTAATCAAAATAGAATGACTAAAACAACAATTTACACATAGTGTAGAGACTAATAGAATTATTTTACCTTTTGATAAACTAGTTTATGCCTTTATGGTAACTTCAATTTTTTATAATTGTTATTATCACTATAATTATAAAAAATAAATTTATTATTGTGACAATATATAACTTGTCATTAAGTTTTTTTTATAGGTGACGAAATTTATCACAGCAAAAGTAAAATTTTAAGTGACAAACAATTGCATTGTAACAACAAATATCAACGTATAGTGACCACTTTATATATCGTCACTATCATGTGTCAAAGTTTTAGTGGCAATAAATTTTGTGTTACAGTTATAGACTTACAATGAGAATTTAATTGTGAAAAATGTAATCGTCACAATTACTACTATAATAGTGACCAAATAAAAATACATCACAATTACTTATGCTAATAGTGTCACACAAAAAATTTGTCACAAAAGTTTAATATTTGTGACAAAATTACTGCCAGTCACTGCCAATTTGTCACTAAAAGTCTATATTCTTGTAGTGGAGGGTCGTCCCATAATGGTCTTTGCAGTACTCGATCCGAATTAGTTACTCAATGAATTGGATACTGGTGGTTAAACAAAAAATAATAATTCTCTCTTTATTCTTCTTCAATCTAACGATAAAAAAACTAAATGATACAATATTCTTCAAAAAAATTTGAATTCATTGTTTAAAATCAAGCTCCATATCATACTCAGTTACCCACAATTCAATTTCTTCAAATTATGTTAACAAACAATAAAAATAATGTATTTGATAAAAAATTAATTGTTCAAAGTAATTAGATATACTTTCATTTTATAGAAGTCTATTTTTTAATTTCACACAGAGCCTGAAAATTTTTGAGATAATCCTAGATACTACCTTGTGACTATTAAAAAAAATTACCTTTCACATTTGTTGGACCAGCCCAAAATAATAGGTCAAATAATGTTAAATAGCTGGACTATAAGCCCTAAAAGATATTTTCCAATAACACTTTCCTAAGCTTACCAATGCCTTTTGTTGATCTTGTGCACTGACCTAGGGCGGGTATTATTTTGGAGTTATATGGGTATTTGGTGCCTAGTCATGTATGTTGAAATGCATCCAACTGCGAGACCCTAAACCATTACCAACTGAAATACAATTCCTGCTTGTGAAGGATCAACATTCAACTCCTACAAATTTTGTAATTTTGCACCACTAAATTTTTAATATAGCTCACTAACAGTTCGCACCACCGATATAGAATCTTGCGTATGTCCTGTTCATAAGGAAGAAATCACTAAAAAATTAGAACAACATGATGCCATTTTTTGCAGTCCCATGGTGCAACGTTGAAAATTTTGAAAACCCATGCTGCAAAGTTGTTGTTTTTTGATCAAAAGCCACAAAGGGAAATTTCATTAAGGAAAAGGATACAACGAGACCACAACGCCTAGAGTGGAAACTCTGGTTTACCACAGAAAATAAAAACAACAGTTCTACAAATAAAATCAGACAGAAACACCAGGCATGACGCCGGCCGGCCTAGGGGCCCGAACAACCACAACAACAAAAGCCAAAACACAGAACATTCACACCAGGAACCAACAGGGTGATACGCGGCCACCGGTAAAACCGTGGATTGCGTTATCTGAACAGGCATTGCAGGCAGGCAGCAACGATGGGTAAACAAGATCTATCTTTCAACTACCTTGGATGAAACCCCATGAAAGACGCCTGAGAGCTCTATCTAGAGGCAGGCTTCCATCCTAAAAAGGCTAGTCCTTATCAAGGCATACGTCAATGTCATTCGTAAGTAGAAACAAAGAGGAAACAATAACCCTCGTAACACCTGGGCCAAATATAACCTAACAGCTGAAAATAACACATGCTTGGAAATGGCATCGAACTCCTTGCATCACCGTGCTTCAATGGAAAACACTTGATCCTAGGGGAAGGGCTGCATGAAGATGATTGCCTATGCCCCTTACTATCACAGGCAATCGAGCAGAGGAGACTCATTCTTCTTCCGGATAACCCTTTCTCGAGAGTTATCCGGGGATTGCCAATTGTCAACATGGGAGAGGTGGTCACCATTAGGCTTGGACTGCATTGGTGGTTCATCCCCGTCACTGATCTGGATCTCTTCATTGAGGGAGAAGCTATCATCGATGCACATGGATGCCACCGTCGTGATTTTCTTACCAAAATGGTCGATCCCTAATTCAATCAGCCCCGCTTCATCCACCATTATACGGGAGCACTCCATTTGATGTTTGTGTCGTGCTGCCTTCCTAATTAAAGTTAGCCTTTGAGAACCATAAGTTTTGCCCATCCTTTTGACTTCAAGATCCTTAATAATACCGGAAGAGTTTATATAAGAGGAAGGAAAAAGCGCAGCCTTTAGGAGATCCTCATTCGCTGCCCAGCATTTGTCTGAAATGCACCAGTTCTTAGGCGCAACCTGCACAATGGAATTAGAAATACACTCCCAAATCTCTCTTCTTTTAGCTTGCCTGAAAGTTTCTTCACTATTTTCCACTCGTTTTTGTTTCCTACAGCTGGAGACTTCCATTCTATCAAATCCGACAGCAAGCATATTACCCCAAGTGGTACTGTGGCTATCGATTATTTCAGATTGCAGATGGATGCTGGCATTGGAAGGTATAGTTTGCATTGCAGGCATATGGCTCGAAATGGCATTAAGTGATTTCCTAGAAGAGGAAGGTGGAGTTGACATACCAAGGATGCCAAAGGACGACGTAGGCCATAAAGAGGGAAATCCAGGTTGACCTTACCTTTGTATGATGGGACAACGGTTGTTACCTTAACCGAGGCAGCCTGAGATTGCAGATTTTGTGGGATCTTTGATTTCCTTGGAGACTCCACTGCTTTGTCCTTTGTGACACGTCCAAGGTTCGCCTTCACCACCGACTGGGAGCTGTTTCCGTGCTGCCTTGTTGCCATTTGATGATGTAGAGATCTTTGTTTACCGCCATGCGAGGCTCAGAGCCAAGGTCCGAACCTCCAGACCAACTTGAATACAGACAAATTGTGCTTGCACTCCCTCTCCACATATCCCAATCTCCCGCAGTGAAAATAAAATTTGGGAAGATCCTCATATTTGAAGGTGACTTCCAAGGGTTTATCCCTTTTACGGTTTAGTGTGAACCCTGTTTTTAAGGGATCTTCGATGCGAATAGCCACTCTAAGGCTCACTATTCCTTGCCAGCATGCAGTATTGCCATCATCTAGGGTTGATCCAAAAAACACAGGGAACATATTGCCTATCCTCTTAACATTCTCTGAAGTAATCAAATCGATGGGTAAGTTGTGTACCTGTACCCAAAATTCTTCAAGGGAAAAGTCTAGTTTCTCAAGGGCTTTATCAAGTTGCCACTCTTTCAGAATAAGGAGAGCATCCTGTACCGCCCAGGGTTTTGCCCCGGGAATGCTGTGCCGCTCTTCCACGGTTTTAAACAAGAACAGAAAGAAGTTTCACCCTAGATCGTGGCATTCAAGCTCTTCGATCTTCCAAGCCTTTCGGAGGATGGATGATAGCGTAAGGGACTTCAGTTGGTTTGGGGATTGAAGCTTGCCTATGAGCGCGTGGTTTTTCAGTGCAAAGTTCACCTCAGAATCCTCATTCAGCTCGAGCTCATCAATGAACTCCTAGCTAAGTAAGTTAGGGTATGTATGGTTTGTCGGGTAACCGTTATTGACCACCCCGACACTTAAGGATGAAGAGAAAGGTTGCGATTCCATACTTTGTGGGGAAAGGTGAGTAGTAAATGAGCAAGTGGCCGAAAAAGCAGACAGAGAGGGAAGTAAATGCCACTAGAAAAGGAATGAAAAGGGAAGAGAGCAAAACTCAGACTAATGATTACAACCTTCGAAACCAAAGAGCAAGACTTTGAACCACCTCCAAGATCAGTGGGATCACACTACCCAAGCAAGCCTCTTATCTCCCGACGGTGGGAGGCCGAGACTTAAGCAGTTGAGAAGAGGAAAACTCAAACTTGGAGAGAAAGCTGCTCTTATGCTGCAAAGTTGTTACACTTAAGCGGGAACAGTTGTGTGAATGTGGTTTCCAATAAGGTAACACCTCTGTTCAGTGGCTCATCTATGAATTAAAAAATAGGGGTAAAAAATAATCCCCCTTACACACAAATAGGCGTAAACAAAATTCCACTCGACTCGACTCGAAAAAAATTAAAATTTCCGACTCGACTTGAGATAAAAAAACTCGACTCATTCTGACTCGACTTCAAAAAAATTCAAATAAAATTTGAGTTGTAAAATGGAAATTCGAATAACTCAAAATTTTTACTAATTAGTGAATTGATTTTTAAGTTCAAGTCAAGTTCCTCAATTTATCCTGATATATATATATATATATATATATATATATATATATATACTAATATAAAAAATATGAAGAAATATATGTCACATATGAAAAAAAATGATGAAACATATATGCATATCTTATATGATTAGAGAAAGTCGTTTAAATTAGAATCAAAATGTACTATAACATGATAAATAATTACAATTAAATTTTTATAGGAACTCGAAAACTCGACTCGAACTCGAATTTCATAAACTCGACAGGAATCGAAAAAAAATTTCAAATAAAGTTTGAGTTGTAAAATATGACGCGTCAACTCGAATAACTCAAATTTTTTTAACTCGACTCAACTTGACTCGATCGAACGCTCACTCCTAACAAAGTTAAACTTTCTTTTTTGAAAATACATACTAAACTAGACTTGCTTCCACAAAAAACGAGGATGCATTACTTCCCTTGAGGACTTAATAGATACACCCCTATCTCTCAAAACTCGACTCGATTAAAAAAGGGTAAACTAATCCAATGACCACCATACTATGGTAAATGTATTAAAATGACCACATTAAAAAAATCGACTCAATTGACCACCCAAACTATTGAAATTGGATCAATGTGACCACCAGCCGTTAATGGGCTAACGGAAGGTGACGTGGCAATTAAAAAATTAAATGTATAATTACATATTTGGTCCTTACTATTTACACATTCTTTCAATTTAGTCATAATTTTAAACTAATAAAATAAATTAATTAGGTAGTGACACGTGTCAACACCTTATTGGAGGAATTTAATTATTTATATTTGATTAATAAATAATTCTCCTCCTCCAATCAGATGGTGACACATGTCACCACCTATTTAGAGGAGAAAAATAAAATCCCCAAAACGCTCTAAGTGGGAATCAAACCTGGGTCTGGCAGTTTTAAAAGCAATGCCTTAACCACTGCACCAAGCATATGTTTGCGCTATAAATCACCAATTGTATTATATGTCTTATAGTTTGTTACCATTCAAACTCATCTTCTGATGGAGGTATATAAATCGGAGTCTGCTTCTGATGGAGGTGGGACTCAATTACCATTATCAGAAGGTGGACCAAACAATCCTTTGCAGCTTAACAACTCTGGATTTCACTCAACTATTACTGTTCTGAAACACGCATTCGAGATTGCCACAACTCAGACTCAGGTATCATTCTTGTTGGGATTTTCGTTTGGTGTTTCCATGTTTCGTTATTGTAGATACTAGAGACTATCTAATTTTGATTCCACCTTCTTTGACACTGCTAGGTTGAACAACCATTGTGCCTTGAATGCATGAAGGTGTTGTCTGACAAACTTGACAAGGAGGTTGAAAATGCGAGTAGGAACATTGAAGCATATGAAGCATGTCTTCAGCGTTTGGAAGAGAAGCCACAAGATGTTCTCAGTGAGGCTGATTTTCATAAGGAGAAATTAAAGGTAATTGTTTGGCACTTTCTATCAGCAAACTATATGATGAACGATGAAAATTGGTTCTTATACCAATGCTTAATCTAGCATGTGAATCATTAATGGATCTTAATGTTTTATCAATGTCTGTACACTCTAGATTTATTTCCAGTTTTTCTTTGTTGGTTGGATCATGGATGAGAGACATTGACTCCCAAATGTGAAATAAGTTTTAGTTTTCAAAACTATTAATTCATTAGCTGTCAAATGCTAGACCAATACACAGGAAATTATGGAAATGCATGGTTGGATAACCTTTTCCTGTATTGAAACTTTTCCATAAGTTAATCTACAATGGAGTACTAAAAGAACATAGATTTTAAACCAGGATACTACTAAGTGATGATTACTCTTAATTATTTTAAGAATTAACTGCGTTATTGAATAATTTCTCAAGTTAAATGCATATTTGATTGTCCGTTTGTTCTGTTAGATTGAGGAGGAAGAAAGAAAACTTGAAGCAGCAATTGAAGAAATTGAAAAACAGAATGCAGAAGTAAACACCAAGCTAAAAGAATTAGAGCAAAAATAAACCGTTTCAAAGAATTAGAGGAACGATAAGTTTCTTCTGTACTATCTATATCCTTCATATATGTTCTCTACTCGTTCAATCTCTACTGATGATTCCATTTGCTTTACTTAATAGAAATGATAATTAAATCGATGCAATTTCCAAGTATCTTCCCTTTCTGTGAGTGTCGGGCCAGGTTGTATGGGGTTTCATTTCATCAACTTTGACTAAAGCAGGACAAAAGTGATGAGGAAGAAGATGAGTTTGAATGGTAACAAACTATAAGACATATAATACAATTGGTGATTTATAGCACAAACATATGCTTGGTGCAGTGGTTAAGGTGGTTCCTTTAAAATTGCCAAACCTAGGTTCGATTCCCACTTAGAGCGTTTTGGGGATTTTATTTTTCTCCTCTAAATAGGTGGTGACACGTGTCACCACCTGATTGGAGGAGGAGAATTATTTATTAATCAAATATAAATAATTAAATTCCTCCAATAAGGTGTTGACACGTGTTGAGATGTGTGGGGCTCGATTCGATCAACCAATGTTGCTCACCAAGTGGTGGAGAGGTGGATTTTTGGGTGGAAGGGTTTAGGAAGCTAAAAAGAAAAGTGACACAATGATTTATAGTGGTTCAACCTTCTAACCAAGGTCTACATCCACTACCTTAGCTCCCCACTAAGGATTTCTCAATCAATCCTCTATTGATTCGTCCCCTTTTCTAGGCTTAGGAGGTAACCTTTACACACAATCAAGCTTTCTACCCAAAGCCTTGATTGAAACCCTCTCTAACAAAGAGATAAACAAAGCAAACTTAAAACCCTCTAATAGGTGTTTGTTTGCACAATTAAGCACTCACCCAAAACCTAAAACACTTGAGCAAATTTGACAATTTTGGCTCACTAGTGTTTGTCTATACAATAAATGACAATTTAAGTACAAAGACAATTCTTGATCATTTGATGTTTGACAATGTGAGCATTAGCCTTCTCTTGATGCTTGGAGGTCCCTTTTATACTCCCAATTGAGTTTGTAGTCGTTACTAGCCGTTGGGATCAAATTGGAGCCGTTGAGGACTTTAATTCCCACCATAAATGCAGTTCTGCAGCTCCCCGTTTCGAAACGCTCGAGGCCGTTTCGAAACACTCTCAATGTAGAAAGAGCCGTTGCAGTCTGTCAGGGTACCCGTTTCGGAACACCCCCTTGCCGTTTCGAAACGCGTATCGAAACGCTATAGGCCCGTATCGAAACACCTGCATTTGAAAGTTAGTTGGGAAAATAGCCGTTGGGGTTTATAGCCGTTGTGGTCAATGCCACGCAGGCGTATCGAAACGGCCTAGCCCGTTTCGAAACGCTGGGCAAAAATCCTCATCCAGGGTAAGCCCTGTTTCGAAACACCTTAGGGCGTTTCGAAACGTTTTTGCTACTGGAGACCCCTGTTTCGAAACTCCTTAGGGCGTTTCGAAACGCTTGGATGGTTTTGTGAAGTTTGGCTTTGAAAAACATGTAAAACCCTTTTAAAAACTTCCCTAAACATAATTTCAAGTTGTTTGGACTTTGGAAATGTTTTAAATACTTTTTAAATCAGTCCAAAACATTTTTCAATTATTATATCAAAACATTAGTTCTACAACACGTGTCACTACCTAATTAATTTATTTTATTAGTTTAAAATTAGGACTAAATTGAAAGAATGTGTAAATAGTAAAGACCAAATGTGTAATTATACCTTTAATTTTTTAACTGCCACGTCACCTTCCGTTAGCCCATTAACGGCTGGTGGTCACATTGATCCAATTTCAATAGATTGGGTGGTCAATTGAGTCAATTTTTTTAATGTGATCATTTTAATACATTTACCATAGTATGGTGGTCATTGGGTTAGTTTACCCTTAAAAAAATGCAAAAGTTTGATTTATGATAAAATAAAAATTCAAATTACACAATCTAATACCCGCAATGAGTTTTGACTTCAAAAAAAAAATGTACCATTGTAATGCCTTTGGTGAGGATTAAACTCACGACCTTTTGCTTACGAAGCAAACACACTACCACTATGCTACAAAGGCAAGTGTAAATATTTACAAAAACTTAAATTTATAAATTTGGTTCTCTCCTACTCGTAAGTTAATTGGAAGATTTTATTATTTATTTAATTTGATAGTAAAAGAGATGCGATATATCAATGTTGCCCTTACTTTTTTGCATCAATTTTATTCTCAAAGTAATTCAATTGCAATAATTTTTCCTTTTAACCGACGTTAACCGTTGCAATGTGCTGACGTTGCGGTCTACAATGCTGATGTGGCGATCCACGATGTGATGATGCTGATAAAAAAATATTGTGATGATGATGTGGTAGAAAGGTTGAATTGATTTTTTAACTGACTTCGAGAGTATAATTAATTTTTTCGTCGAGTTTAGGGGCATAATTGATCTTAATTGAAAGTTCAATAACTTATTTAATATTTAAGCTAAAAAATAAGAAATTCTTAAAACTTTAAATAATATTTAAATATTTATAAAATATTAAAAATATAACTAATATAAAAATTAAAAATTAAAAATATCAAAAAGTTATAAATATAAAACAAATCA
The DNA here is from genome assembly GCA_030270665.1 of Hibiscus trionum. Classification (NCBI taxonomy): domain Eukaryota; kingdom Viridiplantae; phylum Streptophyta; class Magnoliopsida; order Malvales; family Malvaceae; genus Hibiscus; species Hibiscus trionum. The sequence goes on from BSYR01000011.1 coordinate 23,289,380, forward strand.
AAATTTAAAAATATTTATAAACCATCGGAAAAGTCTTTGATTGTTTTTAGTTGTTATGCTAAGCCTATTGGCTATTGATATTCCTTGAACATATTTTCAATGGAAATGGAATCAACATTGTATTAGAGTAGTAGTAAAACCAAAATTCTCCTTCCTTTTTCTCTCAAATATTTTAATACTTTATAAATATTTTTTAATTTTCATATTTATATTTATATCTTATAATTTTATAATTTTTAATACATTTTAATTTTTTACATTAATTTTATTTTCAATAATTTTTTAATAATTTATTTATTTTTATTGAGTTTATAATATTTTTTTTAAAAAAAATTGAAGAATATTTGATTCTTTTGTGAGTGTTCTTATTTTGCTTATTTTTAAAATTATTAGAGACTCAAAGGATATTTACACCAATTTGTTAATCGATTTTTCATATATTTCATTTGTAAAAGTTCAACTTGAAAAACCAAATTATTTATCCAATTTTATTCAAAACTAAATAAATAGGTTAAATTAACTTCAATTTTAAACAAATTATTTATCCGAGTTTGATATTTTTAAAATTGTAATAATTTTTTAAAATCTTACTTTTTAAAGTTAATTTCTTAAATCCTTATTCTTTTAGCTTAAATATTAAATAAGTTAATCAACTTTCAATTAAAATCATATGCCCATGAACACGAAAAAATTAATTATGTCATTGAAGTCGGTTAAAAAAATCAATTCAGCCCCTCTGTCATGCCATCATTATAATGAGTACTGTCATGTCAGCATCCTTGAGCGCCACGTCAGCACCGTTAAGTGCCACGTTAGCACTGTAACGGTCAACGTCGGTCAAAGGACGAAATTGATGCAATTAAATAATTTCGAGGATAAAATTAATATAACGACCTAATTTTTGGGTTAGTTACCGAATTTTGGATTAGGGTTAGGTAATTTAATATTAAGCATTAAATAGAAGAATAAAGTCTTGTAAAATTTAATTGAAAGAGAAGGGTGGCTAAAAAGTAAGGGAATTGAGAGGGGGGTGATTTACCCATTTCAATATTTTTTGAATTAAAGATGGTTGACGGGAAGAAAATTATTTTTTATTTCTCTGTTTCTCTTTTCTTTTTCTCTCTTTTTTTACCTTTTATTCTTTAAACTTTAAACTTTCATCTATCAAAATTCGGTTGTCCATTTATGACACCTTCTACACCATCACGTTTATCTCGTCGAGACGAATCGGTCGATGTTCTCAAAATCACCGTCAGAGTTATCGTTGGAGGGAGTAAAGAAAAAGAAGACTTGGCTTTTACGAGTTAGCCTTGTTCGAACATCCAAAATAAAAAATAGAGACCACAATTGGACTCCCCGGCCAAAAACATGTTGATTTGAGTCTGTGTAGCGCCACAACAGATCACGCTCCTGAAGGTGCACCATGCTGCAATGCACTTGCGCCACACCAGACCGCCCCACTCCTTTGACCAATTTTGATCGGTGTTGACCGACTATTAACTTTTTTGGGGTCTATACCTAGGATTTTTCGACTCCCCGAATATTTCTGCAGCCTGTTTCACTAAATTCGAACTCGATAAGTTGTTTTTACGCGTTTGACCTTGTAAATTAATTAAAGTATGTGGTTAATTAATATATATCATATTCATTGTTATATGAGGATTATCCAAGATCAAATATCGGACCAAGAAGAGTAATCGTAAAGCTTGAATGAGGATTTATCGCAAATGCTCGATGTTAGTACACCTCGAACTCCGAAATGCTTCATAAGCATCATAAATGTAATTGTCTTGTTTGTTAGTGGTTGCAAAATAAGAAGAACAGCCTAAATAATTTATTTATTATAAAAAAATACTTGAGCATGTGCTTGAGATTAATATTAATATTTTTTTAAATAGCGAATATATTGCCAAGAAATTCACGAGCGCAAAACAACTAAACCAAAGAGATGACAAAAGAACCAAAGTTGGCCCCTACACATGTATGCGCCTACCCTATTTTCCATAGCACCAAAAATAAAAACAGATCATTAGCGGCTGAGAAGTACTTGAAGAGCTCTACACAATATGAAAACCAGGGTATCGGCATTATCCATGTATACATTATTTAAGCCTCCTGCTTCCTAGCGTTGGCCATACGCCGAGTTTCTGAAGCCTTCACCCGCACCATCTTCCGAGCTATCTTGTTTGTTTCCTTGAATGTTCATGAAATTGTTACCCATCCCAGATTGCACCCCATGATAAGCGCCACCAGGGGCAGCAGATCTTAACCCCACTTGTGGCTGGTTCAGTTGCTGCTGTTGGAGATACATTGCCTGCTCAGGTTGCTGCTGCTGATCATTCAAATGGAAAGGCAACTTTGGAGCTAAGAAACCTGGATGCTGCTTAGCCATTGCAGCTTGTGCAGACTGAACATGTTGCTCTTGCTGCAATGTGGACTGCTGAGGCGTCTGCAATGTTCCACAAATGAGTTCAAACAAAATGCATATTGGTTTATTCAAAGATATTAAACCGAATAAATCTCCAAGACACAACCTGTGAAGATGTCGATCCCTGTGGTTGTGCATCAGCAATTTTAGCTAGAAACATTAGGTTCTGCTGCAGCTGTGCTTGATACCTGAATCATTTTTTTTATATAAAATGAGAGCAGATATCACAATTTACAGTACTGATTAACCAACTGCATTACTCACAAAGACTTAAATATACAGATCTACCCTAGTTCTTTCGCCATGTGGTCACTGTTCTTCGGTTCCTTAAATTATAGGCAAACCAATGGTAAACAATCATTCATCTCATCTTTAAAATATAGATGACCACCAAGTGTTAATAGGCATGTTCATGTTGTTTTCAAGTTTTGGCTCCATCAACTTTTAAATGCATCTCTGATAACACAAAAAAAGCCTATAAGTTGAGCACTAAACTAGCACTGAATTACACTTACAACTTACAAACTTAATTACCAAAGAATAATGTTTATGGTGAAGAACTTAATCACAAAGATTAGCCAACAAATAGGAGGCCTATTAAATGCACAAATTTTACCTAGCAGTTAAAGGTGAAATGAAAGGAGAAACTGTGAAGCACGAAAAAGGGCCTATAACAATTGGTATAATGCTGTAAGTAATGGGTGAATGAAATTGATCTTAAACATTCAGCCTGACAGCAAAGAGCCCATAACAATTGGCATAATGCTGTGAGCAGGGACGGATGCAAGATTTTGTGTTTAGGGTGAGAACATTTATACTTAGTAAAACTATGTGAGAATTCAAAAATCCAGGGGTGCGAGATTTGATTATCAATATAAAATACAAATAATTTTTTTAAAACATATGGGAATTAGAAATTTCCGGGGTGCGACTGCCCCTAGCACCCGGGGTGCGACTCTGGCTGCCTGTGAGTAAAGAATAAGAGGAACAATGTTTAAAAAGGGTCACTCACGAGGCACTCTCAGCCAGCTTTCCCTGGTTTTGGTTCTCCATTATGGCCATAATCAACTCTTTATTCTCGTCCAGGTACTACAAGCAACATGATCCATTATCGTATCAGTATTTGCAGAAAAATGATACAATTTTTTTCAACAGAAAATAGAAAAACTTAGAAAATCAACAGCAGTTCACGGTTATTTTAACCTTTGAAACTAAGAAAACAAATGACAAGATTGTGAAACTGTGGTAAAAATGATCAAGAATCCAAAAGAATTTTATTTTGATTACAGATGATACAAACACAAACCAATGCATACAAAACCCATCAATAAAAACACACCAAATATATACATAAAAAGGGCAATGCTGCAAAGATAAAAGAAAAACCTTTTGAATCTGCTCTGTGGTGATGTTCATCAACTGTGGAGGCTGCTGCATTTTTCCTCTTCAAAATCACACAAAAACAGGAAAAGGAAGACGAAATGAAAGAAACCCAAACCCTAAGTTTTCTTTGAAACGGAAGAGGAGGGGCCAAAGTGGGCTGTTTTGCTCTACACTGAAACGTGTAATTTTGCACTCTCTTTTTCTTTTATATATTGGCTTTGCCTCTGTTTTGCTCAACATATGTTTGGTTTTCATCAGCCCACAGACAAATATTTACATCATTAATAACCCCAAATACGTAGTACTAAAACGACAAACGCTGGGTGCCGTTTTTAAGTTTCTTATGTTCTCTAAAAAGGGGATTTTTTTATTTTTATTTAAAAAAAAAAAGGCATAAAAGGGAGGAAGACGAAAAAGGAAGGGGAAGATCAAAGATGAGGTACGTATTGAGGGTGAGATTGGCTTCATTCTTCACGGGGGCAGCAACGGCGTCGTTTCTGGGTTTCTACATCCTCTACAAGGATTACAAGGTTGCCCATGAATCCATCACCCAACAGGTACTCCCCGTTTTCCTCCTTTTCTTTCGTAGCATATGCCCTACCTTTCAATTTCTGGGTTTTCGGATTTATGCGCATTTGTAAAAGTTTTTGAAGGCATGCGAAAGCTGATTTCCTTTGGGAAAGAATATGTTGGTTGTTCTTTGTTCTGGTGCAGGGGGATAGCCTGTTTCAGATCTCTCTTAGATTGAATTTCATGGTCTGAATTAACCCAATCATATAAGGCTTGGGTTCAGAGTAGAATCTTCTTTTGTTCGGTATTGGATTTAAAGGTTGGATTTTTCATGCATAAGGAAGGGTTTTGACTTTTGACAAGGCAAATCCTAGTAAAAAGCCACACTGCGTAGCTAACATTGTAAATGGGATTTATTTTCACGTCTCTATGCTTCTTCTTTTAGTTTTTGACATTATTTTAGTCCAATTATCCGGGATGGTCTCTTGTATTAATTCCTATTTCCAGACTATTAGCTCCCTTTTGCCTTTCTTTTGGGCTCTGGCTATGTTTATGTTGTTCCTACCTGTTTTTGACATCTTTTATCTAATATTTGTTCTTTGTTGTGCCTTAAAAAACCATTGCAAGAATGAAGCCATAAAATGTAAATATCATTAAGGATAGTATGGAAGGAGAAACAATGCTAACACCAAATGCATGATTTATATCTAATGATCCTAATACTTGATACTCCCATTTAGACTCATTCCAATGAGTCACAATTCTCTCTCGCGATGTGGAATAGATGAACAGAGTACTCATAAGACAAGTGATTTATGGAGAATTACCTATGTTTTACTGAACAGAATACTCAGAAAATGGATAATTTCTTCATGCTTGTTGGTTGGATTGGTTCAGTGTCTTTAGCTATGCTGTGTGCTTATATTTCACATTTTCCCCTTTGTTTCAAGCTGAAATGTCTTCATGAGCCCCTGGATAGGCGAATCTTTGCTCTGGAAAGTTTGAAACAGGCTGAAACTTCACAGCACGCTGAACCAACAGAGTATAATGTTTCGTAACAATGAAATTGGCTCCTTCGTTTCTCCCCTAGGACCTCTTATGAATATGATAAACAAATATCTGTAGCTGAAGTCTTATGTATACTTCTTTATGGCAGTACTCAGCCAGCTGACATGATTTCCCTCATTTATCCATTTTTTCTATAATGGATGGAACTGTGATTGCATTTTGGTATTGAAGTTTAAGTGAATTCAGTCCGTGGTTAATTTGATGAATTGCTGTGTTATATCTTGCCAGTTATTTAGTTGTTAACTGATTAATTGTACAATGATGATGGAATATTACTGTTGTTTTTATCTATATTAACACTTTAACAGCACAACAAAGAGGGCTGTCGCTAAAATAGTTTGGCCAATTCCATGTTCTATTTCCTCAAAAAAAATGTGCTTGTTTAGCTATTCCTAAAGAGCCCCATTGAAAAACATGATAGTTTGTTTTATTTTGATAAAGTGCCCCAATGAGGTTGTTGATGAAATAAAAGTGGTAATAATAGCCCTGTTTCTCTAATACCCTAGCCGCTTTGCTTTTGTTTTTTGGCCGGCCACTAGTCGTCGGTGGCCTGGCTTCGTTTCCCCTCCGGCAAAATAACTCTCGTCCACTTCAGGTTGGGTCTTTGCACTCACTGGGTGGTCGACGGCTAGCCCCTTTGTGGCTTTTCTTCCACCACTTGCACCGATTTTAGGGGGAACTGTAACCCCCTAACCCGACCTAGAAGAAATGAGCTGAATTTAGAAAGTCTCGTATGAAAACTTGTCCCTCAAGTTATAGGTCTTAAATTTAAGGGTAAACTACAACAAAGGTCATCCAATTATGGGTAAGGTTACATTTGAGTCACTCAATTATTAAAAGTTACATTTGAGTCACTCAATTATGGGTAAGGTTACATTTGAGTCGCCCAATTATTAAAGGTTATATTTGGATCACTCAATTATGGGTAAAGTTGCATTTGGGTCACCCTTCATATTTTAAAAAAAAAGTATATCAATTTGTGTATTAGATTAATTAATGATTTCAAATGAAGTATTCTAATGTTAACAATGGTATACAAGTGATTTGGAAGAAAAATGACTAAATTAATGTAATTTTTTAAATATGAAGGGTGACTCAAACGTAACATTGCAAATAATTGAGTGACCTAAATGTAACCTTTAATAATTAGGAGACCCAAATGTAACCTTACCCATAATTAAGTGACCCAAATGTAACTTTTAATAATTAGGTGACCTAAATGTAACCTTACCCATAATTGAGTGACTTACGTTGTAGTTTACCTTAAATTTAAATACTTTAAAATACAAAATTATTATAAAAAATCAATAACATTTCATTTATTATAAAACGTAGTCGTATGACATTGTTTCGAAAATTTGATTAAATATCCGAAAATAACTTAATAAATGCATGCATTTAATAAAACCAAAATTATAAACAGTCTCAAAGTTTATATTACGTAAATATCTCAAATAATGTTAAAATAGTAATATGAAGTAAACATAAGAGTTTATACTGAATGATAAGATATCTGAATAAATATGAGATGCTCCAAGTACCGAGTCGCCTAAGAGAGTCTGAGTGTCTGAAAGAGAAACTAAAGGAGTGTAAGCTAAAGAGCTTAGTGTGTCTCTGAAGCGCGAACAAACACAAAACAAAACTGTATTTTATTTTTTGATAAAATCTTCTAAAAACAAAATAAATCTGAATCATAATGATATGACGTCCGATGCATGACTTAATACCCGACTATCTGTTATCATACAAAGTGGATGTTGCCCTCGCCAGAGTGGAGGTTGCTCTCACCAGAGTGGGGTTTCCCTCACTTTTACTGAATACATTTCTGATCCCATGACTCATGATATGATTTGTAAAATCATAAATCTGAATTTTATGAGTGTTCCTTTTTTGAAATTCTGATGCTTGATTTTAAAACACAATTTATATATGATGCATGATGCTTCAAACAATCTCAAATCACAATTAATCATATAATAAATTAAGCAAGACATATAAGGCATTATTTCACAAAATATAGCACAATAAGAAATACACATAAAATTTATTTATTTAAAACACCCCAAGAAACACACATTTAGCAGACAATAGCTCTAATCTCGAGAAGGGTGAGTCTCACGCTTAGATCTATCTGAATCAAAACCTACGAAGTATGAATTCTATATTAACATTTATTACTAATTCTAAGGCACCGACTAAAACACTAAGAACTGAACTAAAGATATACTCACGTGAAGATCTCGGAGAACGTGCCCAATCGGTCGGAACAACTAGAGGTAACTCAACGGCTTGAGAGGCGACACTTGACATGAAAATATTCTGAATCAGATTCCATAAAACTTAACTCTTTTAATATTAAGTACAAGATAAAATTAGCAAAACAGAGCTTTCGGGGTCGAATTTGACCAAGCGGCAGTGAATTCGGACTCAAAACGTCGAAAAAGGTTAAGGTGCACGTTTTTCGAAAAAATCAACTCTGGTCAACGTTAACCTTAGTCAAAGTCAAAGTCAACTTTGACTGCTAAAGTCGACTGTCCAAGGTGAACGATCAACTCAATTCGGTCAAACGAGTCAAACTGGTCAAAGGTCAATGGTCCGGTCAATTGGGTCAAAGTCAAAAACCAATTCGGTCAACAAGTTCATGGTTAAAACCGGTTCGATTTATAAGAGCGATTTAGTTCAAACGGGTCTGTCGGTCCGGTTAAAATAGATCCAAGAGTCAAAACTGGTTCAGATCAACTCACAGGTCCGATTCACTCGATTAATTCAAAAGATCGGTTCAGTCAATCAGGTCAAGGCACACTAATCCGGTTCAATTCACAGATTCATATTGGGTCCTAGCTCACACGATTGGGCTCAAACCATAACATACTCACACATCCCATTTGGGCCACATACACAGATCTAGACAAGGGTTTCCATTTGGGCTCAACCCAATCACAACACAACTAGCTCGGCCCCCTGTATTCCTTTCATGATTTGAACTAGGGTTACCAGAACCCTTGAATGCGCGGATGACACACGAACGATGACGGTGGAAGAACCGAAGAGGACGGCGGCGGTAAAAGAACCAAAATCATAGAGCAACTCAGCCACAAGATGAACACGATGGTAATCAGAGATCACAAACACAAAATGAATGAAGCATACTCGAAAATTAAGAGAGACAAACGAAGGCTTACCAACACTTACCCGATCACAATCGGAGAACAAGGGTGAGATGAAAACCGAAATGTTTTCCTCAGATTTTGATAACAGCGAGAGGCACAAGAGTGATCCAATGGAAGTGTTAGGCTCACGAAAAGGAGACGGTCACGATAGTGGTGACTAGGGGTGTTCAAAAATACCCGACCCGAACGACCCGACCATAAAAATTCGAGTAATTTTCCACAAAAAAAATTATGTCCCGGGTCGGGTACTCGATCCGTCATTTTTCGGGTCGGGCCCGGGTCACAAAATCAAAAAAATCCGGGTACCCGGATACCCGACTACCCGCATAGTTTTTTTAATTACTTATATGTTAAAATAAAATAAATAAATTAAATTTATTTTAATCCCCATGCCATCAGACTTCAAGTCGTGTTCCCCTCTTAACTTTCCCCCCAAATCTAAAAGCCCTAAAAACTAAATTTAGAGAATTACCTTCATTTGCGCTCGTCGACGACTCGACGCCCATCTTTTCCGGTCGTTATCGGCTCTAAACCTTCGACCGTTCGACGGTAGGAGTCACGACAAACTCCCACAGTCCCAACTCCCACACACAGACGCGACATCTTTTCCGGTAAGGAGCTCTAAACCTTAGCACGAACAGTTGCAATTTCACCTCTTTTATTCATTTTTTCTTTCTTACCCAACACTGTAAATGAAAAAATAAGAATGATATTTTGATTATACAGTTGTTTGTAAATACCCATGTTTACAGTGAAATACCCTGTGTTTAAATTTGTAGTGAAATTTGTTTACAGTTGTTTAGTGTTTAAATTTTAAATATTCAATTTGTGTGAAATTTGTGTTTGTGCAGTGCAGCAGTGAATTTGTGTTTGTGGCTTTGTTGTAACTTGTAGTTTAGAATCAAAACTTATGATTATACCGTCAAATTCATAATATGTGCAGTGAATTTGTGTTTGTGGCATTGTTGTAGTTTTGAATCAAAACTTTTGATTATACAGCAGTTGAAAAATAAGAATGGTGTTTTGATTATACAGTAGGATTATACACTAGTTGCAAAAATAAGAATGGTGTTTTGATTATACGGCAAACTCCCTATACCAATGTTGTAGTTTTGAATTTTGATTATACAGTAGTTGCAAAAATAAAGTAATTGTGGTTTAGTGTTTAAACTTTAAATACTATTGAATTTTTTCTTCAGATTATGTCAATGATAGGGGAAAATATTGATGATATAGAGATGGTATCTTCTTTAGCTGAGTCGTCTAAGGAACCCGAAAAGACTAGAGTGGTTGAGACAGAGGCTCCAATTAATACGAAAAGCAAAAAGAAGGAGAAAAAGATTGTTGAAGCTTCAACAACTAAATGAGGCAAAAAGAAAAAAGTTTCTTCAGCTTGGGATCATTTTAAACCAATCGAAGGTGATAAAGAACATGTCGAATGCATTTATTGTGCTCGAAAAATAACTTGTGCATCTGCCAATGGAACTAATGCAATGAAGCGTCATACTGACCGATGCAAGAAAGCCCCATTTAACTTGGAAAAATCACAAACAATCTTAGATTTCGAGTCCAAGACGAAGTGCAATGCTGATAGGACCATAGAAACTGTTAGTGTTCCTAAACTGTGGCGTTTTAATCAAGAGAAGATTAGAGAAGTACTCGCTAAAATGGTGATTGTTGATGAGTTATCATTTAGCTTTGTTGAACGTGAAGGATTTCGTACGTTCTGCAAGATCGTTATTCCTGATTTTATTCCCCCTTCACGTGCTACTATTACAAGAGATTGCTATGCTTTGTTTATCGAAAAAAGAAAGACGCTGAAGGACTTTTTCAAGAATTTGTCCTCTAGGGTATGTCTTACCACAGATACATGGACATCTGCTCAGAATTTGTCGTATATGTGTCTTACTGCTCATTTCATAGATGATACTTGGAAGTTGCACAAGATGATCATTAACTTTTGCCCAATTGCCGGTCATTCTGGGGAACTTATTGGTAGAGCCGTTGAAAAGTGTCTACTAGAATGGGGACTTAAGAGAATCTTGACTGTAACAGTTGATAATGCTAGTTCGAATGATCTAGCGATTAAGTATTTGAAACAAATTGTCAACTTATGGGATGGGAGTGTGTTGGATGCTCAATTTTTGCATATGAGATGTGCTGCACATATTCTGAATTTGATTGTTAAAGATGGGCTGAAAGATGTTGATGATTCTGTTATAAAAGTCCGTGCCGCTGTGAAATATGTGAGGTCTTCCCCTGCAAGGCTACAAAAATTTCGATCTTGTGTTGAAGAAGAAAATATAAATAGTAAATCTCTTGTTTGTTTGGACATTGAAACAAGGTGGAATTCCACATATTTCATGCTCAAAAGTGCTTTGGTGTTTAGGAAGGCATTCAAAAATATGAAAACGAAGCACATTCCTTACACAAAAGAGCTTAGGAAGGTTGGTGGTCCCCCTGATGATGAAGATTGGGACAAAGTAACAACTTTCTTGCCTTTTCTTGAGATCTTTTATGAGGCTACATTGAATTTCTCTGGATCAAGGTATGTGACTGGTAATAATTTTGTGGAAGAAATATATGATATTGGGTATACGATAAACCGTTATCTTGATGACTCGAATGTTGGGCTTAAGAGCATGGCAAGCCAAATGAAGGTGAAATTTGATAAGTATTGGGCGAATGTTAACAATGTGAATGTATTGATGTTCATTACTTTAGTTCTTGATCCTAGGCATAAGTTAAGATATGTTGAGTGGATCGTTCGTCGTTCTTATGTTCCCAACAACTCTTTTGTCTTGTGTCAACGAATTAAAGACACTTTGACATCGTTGTTTAATTTTTATGCTTCTTCGCAACCTTTAGCACCACAAATGAAATCTCGCTCTATGGATGTTGTTGGTCATAGTGATGAATGAGTAATAAGGAAGTTGAAAGGAACAAATTTGAGAAAGGATTTTGTGACTGAGATAGAATTATTTGATACTTTCGAATCAACTGAGCTAGACAAGTATTTGGGGGATAAACGTGTTCGTGAGACTGATGATTTTGACATCTTGTCTTGGTGGTCTATGCAAACAATGAACTATCCTATTCTTATGAGAATGACACGTGATGTACTTGCAATTCTGGTTTCTACCGTTGCTTCGGAGTCCGCTTTTAGTACGGGAGGACGTGTGCTTGATTCTTTCCGCACCTCTTTGACTCCTAGGTTGGTGGAAGCTCTTATTTGTACTCAAGATTGGATTCGTGCTTCTCATAATACTATTATGATAGAGGAGAGCTTGCTAGCATTGGAGAATATAGAAGAAGGTTAGTTTTTAATTTTACGTTTAGATATTTAATTGTTTATATTTTAAAACATATGTAATACATTGTAATGATTTTTTACTTGAAATACTTAATGTAAAAATGCAAGATTTAACTTCGGAACAACCAACGATTAGCATTGATGAGACAAATGAAGTTTTGGACGCCACGTATGAAGAGCCATGCCCATAGAGCACAAGTCCTAAACTTTGGTAAGCTAATAACTTTTAGTTATGTTTTCGTTGATGAAAGTTATATTATTCCTCTACTTGATATTTCTTTTGATAAAAAATTAGTTATATTATTCCTTTTACATCTTGGTAAGCTATTGGTTGTTGTAAACTTGTGGTTTACTTATATCTATTAAAAGAATTGTTTGTAAGAAAGAAGAATGGCAAATGAAGAAAAGTGGCATGATCATGATTCGTGAGTGAAAGTGATTTGAGGTAGTTTTTGTTGGTAGAAAGTGGTCTATCAAGTTGATTATATCTAATTTGCTATGAATTTATTTATACTATGGATTTTATATTTCTAAAATTATGTTGTTTGGATTTGGATTATGTAATTTGAACCTTAAACTTTATGTTTAGATTATGTAACAAGATTTTAAAATTTTATGTTTGGACGTTAAATTATGTTTAGATTACATAATTTAGATTATGTACGCAATGTTTATTTATACTATGGACTTTATATTTCTAAACTCATTTCGTGTTTAAAATTTGAACCATGGAAATTGGAACCATGGAAATTGAAAAGCATGTAAATTGAAAAGCAAAACATTTGCAATTGTTACGTGAACCATGAAAATTGGAAAGCAAAAGTGAGGTGCAATTAAAGTCTTTTTCATGCTTATGCCTGAGCCAAAAGACTCTTCTCGAATATGCTTTAGAATTTTATACTGCTCTATTTTAAAGTTTTTATTTTTTTTAACTGTTACGTGAACAAGTAAATTTATTAGATAAAAATTAGTTCAGAAAAAAAAAGATTTCACAACTATATGATAAAAATTATATGTAACTAGGATTTTAAAATTCTATGTTTGGACGTTAGATTATGTAATTCGAACTTTTAAATTTGTGTATGTTTTTTTTAATTTAATGATTTGAAAATAGTAAAAATCCGAGTACCCGATACCCGATTTTCCGGGTACCCGCAACTTTCGGGTACCCGACTAACAGGTACCCGCAACTTCCGGGTCGGGACACATGCCGAATATATAAATATCCGACGATCCGGGTACCCGGTACTTTGGGTACCCGACTACTCGAGTATCCGGATTTGAACACCCCTAGTGATGACCGAATTCGAAACGGAAGGTGACGAAGAACAAGGGAAAGGTCGTACAGTTTTGTACCGTTTTCGAGTAAACGACCGGTGACAAAAGGTGATGGTTGAGTGGGTTTTGATCGCGAAGGAAAGACGAGCACATTAGTGGTCTCAAATCGATGAACGGACAACAAAAAGAACTTGGTCGAAACCTCGTCAGAAACATAAAATAGAGTGAGAAATGGAGGCTATCAAGAAAGAGATGAGATGAGCTGCGACTGAATAAGAATTGATTCTGAATGAGTGATTGGGGCAAAAAATTGAATAAATACTCTAAACAAAAGGGTAAATCATATATTAGGTCATCGAGCATTTTATGGTTTACGAAATGACACCAGAATTTTACTAACATTACAAAATTGCCCCACAAATACCTGAATTAAGCTACAAAATCTGAATCTATTCGATTTAATCCATTAATCAAATTGAGGTTTTTACTTTAAAAATTCTCAAATTTTAGGGTTACCGACTTAGAGATTTTAGAATTTTGGTTTTTAATTTGGGGCAAAATTTTGGGTGTTACAGGAACAGTTTCCCTTCGGTGACACGACTTTTCGGTGCTCGATGTATGGCTTTGCTCGCTGACGGTTCGAGGCTCGACGACGTCTCCTCCGCCTGGTGTTTTTGGTCCTTTCCCCCCCTATTTTCCTTGTTTTGTAGGTGTTGTCGAGTGTGGTGTTCCCCTCTCCCCCTTGTTTGTGTCCTGTCGGCGGTGGCCGCGGCTGTGCTTCCGCCTCTCCTTCAAACGTCGACGATTTCAGATCTGACGCGACGCTCTGCTGGTCGGTTCGCTCTGCATTTCAAGTAACCGTTCAAACTCTCCGGCGTCTCCCGGAGCGACATGCAGCTGATGACCTTTGGATTACTGGCTTCGCTCGCCTAGGCTCCGGCCGTAGGTGTTGTTTTTCTGATGTTTTGCTTCTCGATCTCGAAGGAACCGACTCTCCTGCTCGTTTGCTTGAACGGTCGTTCTTTTCTTGTATCATTTTCCCTTGTGTTTCTCTCTTTTTATGTGTTTGTTCTTGTTTTTTTTTGGGGGGTGTTTTGCCTTGTTTTTCTGCGTTTGTTTTGGTTCCCTGTTGTATCCTCTTGTTTGTTAATGAAACCTGCTGTTCTACTGTTAAAAAAAGTGGTAATAATAGAAGCTTTAATTATGAATTGCCTGTCACATTTGACTCCCATCATCTACATTCAGTTCTAGGCCTACCTTTTGTCAATGGAATAAAGATTACAAGCAATTTTCACCTTAACCACTTCCTAATATCATTCGTTGAAGGTGGGAAGATTTCTTCCCCAAGACTATCTGCATAACAGGAAGACAAGCTGGATTTGTGCTCCGACTTATTATAATCATAAGCTCGATCACTACATTGGTCTGGGACTGGAAATGACAGACGTTTTTTGACGCTTCCCACTTTCTCGGTTACTGTGGTTGAACTGGAAGGCCTCTGCTTTGGTGCACTTTGGGAGCGGATCCGAGCCTTGGCAGATACTGTAGCTGCCATATAGTTTGGAATTCCTGCGGAAACACCACCATTCATTCCATATGAGTTGGGCGTATGAGCTGGTGATGGGTGGCTTCTCTCTTCTTTAAGGTAGCGAGGGCTAGCTGAGTACATTTGGAGAGGCTTCGGTTTTGATGGCGTGATTGAGCGAATGAGGAGACCATTGTTAGCTTTGTGGAGAGGGGAGGCCACAGAAAATGAACTAGGCCTCTGTTGTTGGTAGGAGTATGGTCTAGCGGTATCGATTTCCACTGTTTTTATGGGATCTATTTGGTCACAGGACATCCGACCTGTACTACTGTCCCATTGCTTCCTTGTCGGCCACCGATCAACCCATCTGGTTTTTGCTTCCAATTCTTCTTCACTTTTGACTGTGTCTCCCTCTGTTCTCCAAATCTTTTCTCATGAAAACAGATGCATAAAATGGTTTCATCAGTAATTTTGTAACTCTAGCAAACAACACAGGTCAGAGAACTAAACATCATTCAACCTGGAGGGAGAAGGCATGGGCAAGATCCTTTTCACGTTTCGAGGTAGCTTCCTTTGTTTTCTTCAAAATGGCTTGAATCTCCTCCAGTGTTTTCGGGTGCTCGTCCCACCGTATCCAATCATTGTCATTGCAGCTCTCTTGCCTACACTGCACAACAACTTACAAGGCCATTTAAAAAAAAACAAAACACAATTTGTTGCCGGTTGATGCTCAAGTCATCTTTAAGAAAGTAGTATTTCTTACAGTGGATTTCCTATCAACAAGATGCGAGCTCCATATGCTGTTGGGATCACTAAATATGGATTCCGTGCTTCCTTCATGCGTAGAAAGCTTCTTACGTTGATTACACATGCGGGCTTGAACTCGAACCATAGCCTCCATGCATCGAAGTGTAATATTTGCTCGCTTTCGAACATTGTGGCCTCTCACCAAAGCTTGAAGCTTCACCAGCCCCTTGAGTGCGCGAAGAGCTCTCCTTGCCTTCAAAACAACGAGTACTGGTTATCCTAGGTATGAAATATATTTACTTGGTGACAGCAAGAAACAAATATTTAGTTACCAGATGTCCTCTGAAAGCTGTCTGTATAACAATGGCAGAAAAATGTTGTGTGACGAAAACCGAAGGCGTAGTGAGGCGAACAGCTTGGAAAGCTGCTTGGGCCGTCGCTACTGCTGCTTGAGCAGCCGCTGCTCTGGCAATGGCCACCGCAATGGCATTTCTTTGCTCAGCTTCAGCACCTTCAGGAATGGTGTTCAGCCTCGAGGTTTCAGAAATGGTGGCCGCTTCAGCAGTATTTGTAGCAGTTATAGTCCTTGCCTCACTGTGATGTATAACTGTTTCATGATGTGAAGGCTTCATGAAAATCCATCTTCGTTTTCCTCTTTTCTGCTCAAAACCAGGAAAAAAGAAAATAGATTTAAAGTTGATGGCATATTGGCATGCAACAGTAACAGAAAAGCAAGAACCAAGAATGTAGAGAAATTAATAACCTTCTCTTCTTCCACTTGCTCGTTATCATCTCTCCTTCTAGAGCTCCTCTTCTGGTTTTCCTTGGTAGGTGACCTAAAAGCCTTCTTCACTGCAGACAACCAAGAGTTGCCTCCAATCTTCCCCATGAAAAATCTGAGTTGGCACAAAAAGCAAAGCTTAAACCAAACCAGCTACAAAAGACTAATGGTGATTTATATACATGTAACAGTCTCATAGTCATAGTAGGCGTAGCCTCTCCATATGTAGTAGTAGTTGGGAGTAGCTTTAAATGCTGGAGACAAGAGATATAAATGAAAGGAAAGGAACAAAACTTGGGTTTTGTCTGCAAACTGACATAGTCATAGCTAGTCCTTGCACTTAGGAACAGACACCAAAGATATGGAGGGTAGAAGTAGAACAGTAATGGAGTTTGTATTGTATGTCAGCCAGTTTCAGACAAGATGAAAGAGCGAGTAGCCCTCGATAACGCTGAAAGTTGGATGTATTAGAGATCAAGAGAGCAGAAGAGTTAAGCTTTTGCTTTCGTGTTTCCCAAAGAAGGCTCTTTCAGCTGTAAAAGCCAACGACCATGGTAAGTAAGCACACATTCAGTTTTAGGAGATAATTGTCCCTTTTTGGGACTTGTATTGGCATTTCCCTAAATAGGAATGTACAAGATCTAAGTTATTCCATAACCTAATTTAACTCCCTTTTTAGGGAGAATTCAACTCATTTAAACTAGTGACATTAAGTTAATTATTACATTGGATAGAGCAGTCATAACCTTGAGTTCATTGTTATTAATTAGATTGAATATGGGTTGCTGCAGAAAATATATGGTTCTGAAACTTTTTACTTTTCCTTGGATTCGCATTTTGCCTTGGTGGTCCAACTCCAACCTGCCATTCAGAACAGAATACAGAGACAGTACTCAGTAGTCCACGGTAGCTGCCATGCACTTGTTAGTACAGTGTAATTGCAAATAATGCCTGTAAGATCTTAGTAATTATACAATTAATGCAAAACACCCTTATCCTTAATTACATAATTCAAGCTTTAAGAGTGTCATGGAAACATATCTCCTCAATGGAGCCAAACTTGAAAACAGTAGAGGCAACCTATTTCTATTTTGATGTAGGTGGTTAAGACTTAAGAGTTGCATTATCCCCTCCAAACCTCCTTTTTCCCCTTTTTCTTT
Organism: Hibiscus trionum; assembly: GCA_030270665.1. NCBI lineage: Eukaryota > Viridiplantae > Streptophyta > Magnoliopsida > Malvales > Malvaceae > Hibiscus > Hibiscus trionum. Next base: position 23,306,743 of record BSYR01000011.1, read on the forward strand.
TATAAACTGTTTTCTCTCATCTCTTTCTCTGGGTTCTTTCCTTAGATGGCAGAGAAAAAACAAAACAAGCTTGAAGGATTTTAAAGGGATTTGTGCCTTTCTTTTCTTTTCATATCATTGTGTTGTCGGTGTTCTTTTTCTCAGGCTTTCAAAGGATGGGTTTAAATTCTTTAAGGGGAGAAAAAGAAAAAGAAGAACCTGGCAGTGGCAGAGTTGAGCACTTTGGTTATACAACTTTCGAGTTCCGAGAGAATCTAACTCAAGCAATGTCTTATGTGAAGAGAAAGAAAAATGTACATAAAAGCTCAAATATATGTTGCAAGGTAACATTTGAAGATCCTTCTCTAAACTTCCGACAGGAACATTCATCTAAAACTCTCTTTACCATTTAAACATGCATCAACGTTAGCTTTTGCTTTTTGAGTTTGTCCGACAATGACCAACAACCAGAAAGGGGATATAAAATCATGGGCTAATGCCCAAATTTTTGATTGAATTTGGCCTTACACTTTAATTGGTTTATTCGGTCCCTTCCGATATGGATTCCAGCTTTGGCTTCCAATCTCTCGGACCATCTATTTTCTAAAGCCTTTCAACAACCGATATATGCTTATTCACCAACTGCTGTAATGCGCATGCAAGGAGAGTCGGGTAGTGGAAGACTGGAAGGTGGCGAATTGGCAACGCTCATTCATCCATTCATCTCTTTTTCCCTTACACCTTGGATTTTGGTACAACGGGGCTGGTTAGGACAACGATAGCCAAAAATAAAGACCCACAGTTTGACTTCAAAGGAGCACTGTATTACACAGTCTATATAAGTATTTCTTCTTCACTTGGTCATAACTTTTCTTTTTAAGAAAGAAGGCAAGAGCAGAGAATACTTGGTCATAAGGTTTTGCCCCCTGAACTAAAAACTTTAGTGAAGATTCATTGGTTGGAAAAAATGACATGGAAAAATTATGGTAAAGTGGGTGGTTTCCATTGGTTGCTCCCATGGATGACGTGGTGGAAATTACCCATAATATAATTTTTCCTTATCTAACGTCCGTTTAAAAAAAAATTGAGCCAATTAGATCACGCCACATGGCTCTTTTGACCAAAAAAATTGACAGACTTTAATAAAAATGAGTAAATGACATGTTGAGTCTCTCAAATTTTATATTTATTCAATTTAACCCCTAAAACCAAAACCCCACCATATTCAATCGCCATTGGTTTGACCCCAGCTGATGATATATTCTTCAATGGCCACTTTCACCTTCTACACCGTGTAAACAAAGTTTGCCAATAACAATGAATGTAGTAATAACATCATCTTCGATCAACGGCGACATTGGTTGCAGGGACCTACAAACAAGGGAAGAGCAACTCCGCTACAAGACTTGTGCCTCTCCTCCCACGGCCTCGCATCCATAGGTTCCCGTTTCCTAGCATGCTCTCAACTTCACGATTCCTTTGCCACCTCTGGTCACGTCCTTTATTGGACTTGGTCCAAGGTTTGCTCTTTTTAACCACCCAACCTCTTCCACTCTTTCTCAAACATTCTCTTCTTCATTTTATCATTTTTTGCAGCCTCAAACACTAGTTAAAAGTTTTCCGGCACAACCTATTAAACCGCTTGCTGCTAATAGCGATTGTAGTTACATTGTTGGTGGAGGTTCATCTGGCGATATTTACTTTTGGGAGGTAAAGTTCAATTCCTTTGTTTACATTTTAGTCTTCTATTTGTTAATGGAAGCTAAGCATTTTGAGTGTTTTCTGTCACTATGGTGTACTTAATGTTGGCAGTCGAGACAATAAAATTTATATTGCTGCACTTAAAGCTGAAAGTTCCCCAAGCAACAATTATGGATTACACATCATCGGTTTGCTAACTGATCAAAGGTGTTATTTTGTTGTGTTCAGACATTTTTTTTGTTTCTCCCATCTTTACAGTATTCTCAAGTAATTCTGGCAGGATAGTTTAAGTTGGTTGCCATCATATCACTTTATACTATTCGTCGACTGGGGTCAAGCCAATGGCGATTGAAGATGGTGGGGCATTGGTTTTTTCAGAGATTGTATTGGAGGAAGAAGAAGATAGCAATTTTTGGGGCTAGATTGAATAAATATAAAACTTGAGAGACTAAATATGTTATTTACCCATTTTTATTAACATTAGTCTATTTTTTTGGTCAAAAGAGCCGTGTGGCGCGATATAATTAGCCCAAAATTTTTTAAACGGACGTTAGATAAGGACTAATGAAGGACGTGATTTTTAGTTCAGAGGGCAAAACGTTCCAAAAAATATTTTAAGGGTCAGTTCAGTATTTTGTGTATACTTCAGGGGCTTAACAAGCATTAAGTTAAAAAAATTTTAAAAAAAAGTGTTCATACTATATTTTGTTTAGTTTTAGACGTTTAAAGTTATTTTGGTCAAAATATATGTTTAAAGTGTTATTTTTTTATATTCTAAGGTCTAGCTAATTTTGTCAGATATTCTCTTTTGGAGAATTATGTGGAAAATACCTCTTTTGGGGAACATTTGGAAAAATACTTCTCATTTAGCCTACGTTAGGGTAAATCGCGTTATGCAGGACGCGATATCTAAAATCGCGTTGTACAAGATGTGACTTTTGTCCGATATAGATTATATTATCCGGTATTGATTTTTTTAAAAAATTAATTGAAGTCACGATCTGTAAGACGCGACTTCCACGAGAATTTCAAACGACTCTTCGCGATAAGATGAAGTTGCGTTGTGTGTGCCGCGATTTCCATGTTAATAAATTGGAACGATTGAAAATTTAATTACCGTGTTAGGGTTATGAAGAAGTCGCGCTCTGCATGACGCGATTTCCAAAGTCGCGTTATGTAGGACGCGATTTTCATTGAATAATCGTACCCTAACCGACGTGATTTCTACTATAAATTGGTCTCCACCCTCCCCTTCTACCCTGCACCAAAAAATTCACTCTCTCTCAAATCTACTTTCTTTAAATTTCTCAGTTGAATTTTCGTGTTTGATATAATGGCGGGATTGATAAGGTTAGATCACAAGCACATGTTCGATTATCATCGGAGACATGTAAGTTTTATTCTGTTTTATTTATTTTTTATTATTTTATTATATATTGTTATTTATACGTACATATTTTTTATATAGTTTAATTTATACATACACGTTTATTTTTTTAGAACATAGAGTGACGTCTGGAGGTTTCTTACAACAGGATGAAGAGATTACCGTACGTTTTGATCGAATCGTACTTAGAGTGGGCCGGGTTTTTGCAGGCATCCAAAATTGTTGGAGGTACAAAAATAGACGTTGATTTGGTCAACGCTCTTTTGGAGAGGTGGAGGCCGGAGACACACATATTGCACCTTCCTTGGGCGAGGTGACGATTACCCTGGAGGACGTGTCCCATATCATGGGTTTTCATGTTGATGGAGAGGCTATCACTGGTCCCGGTGCTGATGCTTGAGTGGACCTATGTTTGAGTGGGCTAATGGATGCGCCGGAGCATTTTTACGACGGAAAAATACAATTAGTGTGGTTGCGAAATAATTTTAGTGATGTACCCGTTGACGCGAGTGAAAAAGGTAACAATAATTTTTTAGTGAATATTATTGAAATAATAATTTTTTTACATATGGTAATATATATATATATATATATTAGTATTGTACGCATATGCTCGCGCTTATATTTTACAGATGATCGGTGGGATATTGATGCCTGACAAAACTCGGGACAAGGTTCACACGATCTGGTTGCGGCATTTGCAGAATTTTGAAGATGCTGGTAAACTGAGTTGGGGATCTACAGTTTTGGCCATTCTGTTTAGGGAGCTGTGTAAGAACACCGATCCAGAAAAGGATTTCATCGAAGGTTGCTTGGTGTTGCTCCAGTCATGGGCGTGGTGGAGAATGTCGTTTTTACGCCCTAAGCTTCCGGAGCGTACTCCATATGTTTTTTTGCTAGCCCAGAGGTAAGAAAAGAGATGCTAATTTTTTTAATATACGTGTTATTATAATTAATTTAAATTATCTTCTTATTTTGTAGGTGGACCGCTCGTTTAACTCATGTTGGTGTTGCGAAGGGCCTGGAGGTTATTAGACAGGATATTGAGAATTTTTCAAAAGATCAGGTAACACTTTGGTGTATTTATATAAAATAAATTTTATATTTAACTATACGTAATTTCTTTTTTAATATACGCATTATATATTGTACAGTTTTTATGGACGCCGCACGCGAATATGGAGTTGCAGCACTGCATCCCGATATTTTCGGCCGAGACGAAGCTTGTTTGGACAGCCTCTGTACCACTCATCTACTATGCCACAATTGAGTGGCATTCGACCGATCCCGTTCTACGGTAATTTGGTTGTTTCCAACGTATCCCGGCTGAGCCTTCAAATTTAGATGAGTTGCACTAACTTACTCGACAAGGGAAGCCCGAGGTAATAAATATTTATATACTTATCGCATTCTTTTATTAATTCGAACGTAATTCATATCTAAAAAGAATAATAAAAGTTTTGATTGTCTTATAGGTTGATTGGTCGGTGCACCACCACTCTTATATCGCTCACTGGAGGGATATGCTGAATTAGTGTTGGCAACCTCAGAGTGAGTATCGTATGTTTGATAAGATGGTGAGCGATGATTATGAGGACTGGTTTAGGGCAAATGGGAAGCCGTTTATTCTGAATCGAAAGAAGGCAGCGGTCGTTTATCGACGCCAGCAACACAACCGCCCACGGTCTCAGCGTTCGAGGGGGAAGGGAGCACGGAACACCTCCGGTGATGGTCCTGCCTCCGTAGCACCGCAAACGCCACCATCAGATGCTACCCCACCACCGATGCGGCCACAGCTGACCCAAAGTCTAAGTCAAGGTTATTTAATGCCTTCTATGGCAGACCACTTTGCTCAATTTAACGCCGCCACAGTCAATTTTCTACCTTAGTGGGCCCGGTGGAACGAGCTGTACTGCGGGAGCTAGAACCGGGGATGGTGATGATGATGATGATGGTGACGACGCTCTCCCCCGATGCAATCCGGAGTGACATCGTCGTGCACCGTCTTGTGGTATCGGTGGACATAGGCGCCATTAGTTTTTTTGGTTGTTTATTTTATTTGAAAATATTGAACTTTATATTTTTATTTTATTTTTTAATTAGTATATATTTTAGTTTAATCATGATTTGTAGTTTATTTGTTTAATTAATTAGTATATGTTTTTTAATTTGTGTTTTTTTATTCTTTAATTAGTTTATATTTTATTCGAATTCCCTGATATTGTGATTTGTTGTTGTCGATCGTCGTGAACAAAAATACCAAATAGTTAACATCTAATCAACATAGAGATCCAACTACAAATAACAACAAATCACAATATCCGGAAAATTAGTTTGCGAATAAATTTTCCAGATACGTGGTTTGTTGGCATTAGTAGTTACAGTGGCGTTCTGTACGGCGCGCTATCCCCAGTCAGACAAACGTAGATGATTTCTCATACGGATGACACTCATCTTATATCCATGATATATGGCCATCATCATCTATGAGACTGTCCTACCATGAACAATTTTACCAGTTTGACGACTTCTTTTTCGGACGTCACTCAACTTATATCCCAGTGAGGAAAACATAATTGATTTCTCATCGATGGGGAGACATTCATGCGCTGCCAATGTCGACCAAGATATTGGACATAGGCCTCCTGATCGGGTTCTGTAACACCCTTCGCCGGGTTAGGAGCGAAGGGTGTTACGATGCACAATAGATTGATTCGGGACATGCTTATAACATACAAACATTGAATCATTTAAAACATACTTATCAAAAGGGTGGCTAACCAAAAACTTTTACAAGACATTTAAGCATACATCCTTACTATCATAACTCATTCAAACATATATCAACCATACACTAGATGCAATCATCCTATTCATTAGGCATAATTCGAATCATACATTTAATCCAAGATAGCTTATACAAGTTTCATTCGATCTATACATATACATGTTAAGTCATTTTGATTCATTTTAATCCAATAATCTAGATACAATTGTTATTCATACAATTCAAGCTAGAGCAAGATACCTGTGTCTTTCTATTGTCATTATAACTAACTTATCATCTTACTTTTGCTACCATTCCATACACGTCTAACATCAATCATTCGAATAGCAAAGCACATAGACAACACATGATATTTGCAAGAATCATATCAAGCAATTGGTTCAACCAATACAAACATATATACAACAAAAAATGGCTATCATTCATAAGTTAATATTTATTTACATACCAAAGTTCTCTAAAATTTAGTCCATACCAAGAGATTTTACATACATATTATATACATACTTATGATAAGCCAGATGCATGCAACCTGAATGACTAGACACGAAACTAGACCACCAACAAGAGGGCTAACAAAACAAAACAAGGCATTCTTGCGATATTCATTTGTGCAGACTCGGCTCAGAGATAGATACTTCAAACAATCTAACATGTGATTTGGGAAGAAGGGAAACAAGAGAGATAAGTACAATAAGTACTTAGTGAGGTAGTTCCTATAACTATTAAGTTTCATTTGGTTCATTAGATGTATTATCACATTTGGTAAAGATTACTTGGCTAGGCTTCATTCCAATTTAGTAGACCTAGCTAGTCTCAAGCATGATTAAGTAGCACTTAGCTAGTCTCAATACCATCTTAACATCATGTAAGCAAGTAGATACAAACATGTCAAAGGTCAACCAGAGCATGTAATCATATAATGCATTCGAATAGCCAACTTTACTAAACATTAAGCATATTGATCAATCAAATTTCAAGAAAGTTTCATTTCTTCTTAATTCATTCGAATAAGGTCTCTTAACCTTGTATAACTTTTACCAGCTTAACATGTAAGGTTGGCACATAAATTTTCCATAGCATATAAACACAACTTAATGCCACTTCATTAAGATAATATATCAAGATTTCTATTGAGCATGTAACATGTTTTATTTCAAGATCTTTTAATTTATGCCTTGGTAGAATAGTGAGATGATGTAATCAAGTCTCAATGGGTACAAAGTACCAAATCAGGGGATGCACCAAGCATCAAAAATCAGGGAATGCACAATTGCATCAAAGTGTCTTCTACACCAATATATGGTAACCAAAGTGCCAATAGAGGATGCACAAAGCATCAAGATCAGTAGGTGCCATCAACACCAAAACAGAGAGTACACAAAGTACTAAAACAGAGGAGCTCTAGACTCTAAGGCATGCCTTCTTACTTAAGACCAACTAGTCAACCAAGGGCTTTCATTATCTTTTAAGTTTAGCAAACACAATCCAAGTGTATAGCAATCAAACATTACAAGATCACATAGCATATTTTATGTTATTAGTGAGTAATACTTATCCATTGTTCATATTTACTTAGTTTCCAGCATATAATAGTCTTGTAAACAATTTCAAGCATCATGTAGCACTCATAAACAGTAGTAGAACATACATTTCATGCTCATATCAACAACCATATAGCCATCAAACAATAGCAACCACATCAAGCATCAATTAAGGGCAACTAGATAGTAACAAAGATCATGTTATCATCTCGCCTTTTAACCTTCTTCCCTTAAGATAATTACCAAATTCAGATTAGGTTCATTTCATGCTTTCATCTAGAATCATTATTTAAACATAAAACTTTGGCTAGGACACTAATCCTAACCCTAATTTTAACTACACTCACAAGACTCCAAGCACTTCTACTAAGCTTTCTCTTTGATGAATATGCCCTTGTTCTTTCTATTTGAATGATGAGGCCTTGCCTCTTCCAGGTTTTCCTCAAGTTCTTGGTTTAGCTTCTAGCTTTAATTTTTATGGTCGAATCATCAACATGCAAGATGAATTTCCATTATTTCTCTTTGTTTTTCTCTAGCAAAACTCTCTCTCTCTCTCTAAGTTCTTTTAGGTTCGGCTGATGAGAAGAATGAATGGAGAGGATGACAACTAATTTGGTTAGTGGAATTAAGAAATTACCCCTCTAACCTTAGATTACTCTTTTGATTAATTATCAGCCAAGGGTAATTATAAGAAATCAAAATTTTAGCATGGAAATCTTAAGGTTTGCTGATCATTCAAAATGGTCCTTATAAATTAGTCATTTGATTTGTTCATTCTTTCAATTTAGTCCTTAACTAGTCTAATTAGGGGTTTCTAGGTTCAATTGAATCAATTGATTAGCCAATTGATCCAATTACTTCTAGGGTAAGATTGAGGGTGTTACAACTCTCCCCTTCTTAAAAGAAAGAATTCGTCATCGAATTCTTACCTGAATTGAACAGATGAGGATATTGCTTTCGCATCGTATCCTCAGGTTCCCAAGTAGCTTCTTCCATCTTGTGATTCCTCCACAAAACTTTTACAAGGGATATTTTCTTGTTTCGGAGTCTCTTGACTTCTCTATCGAGGATTCAGATTGGATCTTCTCTGTAGGATAAGTTTGGATTCAATTCCACCTCTTCATGTTCCAAGATATGGGACGGATCAGATTGATATTTCCGGAGAATCAAAACATATGAGACATTATGTATTTTATCGAACTCTCTAGGGAGCCTAGTCGATAAGCCACCGGACCAATTTTTTCAACAACTTCGAAAGGTCCAATGAATCAGGGACTGAGCTTCCCTCTTTTACCGAATCGGAATACCTTCTTCCATGGAGAGACTTTAAGAAAGACCTTATCACTGATTTTATACTGGATGTCTCTACGTTTCAGGTCAACGTAGGACTTTTGCCTATCGAAGGCTTGCTTCAATCGAGAGCGGATGATCTTAACTTGTTCTTCAGTTTCCCGAAGCAATTGGGATCCTAACACCTTATTATCACCGATTTCAGACCAACAAAGGGGTGTTCGGCATTTTCTTCCATACAACGCTTCGAAAGGTGCCATTTGAATCGAAGGCTGATAACTATTGTTGTATGCAAATTCTACTAAAGGTAGCGATTTCTCCCAGTTCTTCCCGAAGTCGATGATACAAGCTCTGAGCATGTCTTCAAGAACTTGAATTACCCATTCGAATTGACCATCACTTTACGAATAGAAAGCGATGCTCAAATTTAGTTTAGTTTCGAGGGCTCGTTGCAGAGTTCTCCATAATCAAGCTGTGAATCAGGGATCTCGATCGGAAATGATAGAAGTTGGAACTCCGTGTAGACGGATGACTTCCCGGATATACAGTCCATCCAATGTTTCTAAGCTGTAATTCATGCGAACATGGATGAAATAAGTCGATTTAGAGAATCGATTAACTATCAGCCACACGACATCACACTTTCTTGGTGTGCAAGGAAGACCGGATACAAAGTCTATTGTGATCCAATCCCATTTCCATTGAGGGAGTTCTAGAGGTTGGAGCAATCCGGTAGGAACTTGATGTTCGACTTTTACCCTTTGACAGTTCAGACACTTCGATACAAAGTCATTGATATCCGCTTTCATTTCGGGCCACCAATACAAGGGTTTGATATCCTTGTACAACTTAACCAATCTAGGGTGAATCGAGAAAGAACTTTGATGTTCTTCTTGTAAAATCTCTTCTTGTAATCCCTTGTTGCTAGGAATACAAATTTTATCTTTGAAATAGAGAAGACCGTTCGACTTAACAGAGAAGTCTAAATTAGACTCAAGCTTAGAAATGATCTTCTGAAGTTTCGGGTCTTCTTGTTGAAGTTCTCTAATCCTCGAGATTAGACTAGACTTAACTTGAAGTTCCGACAAGTTATTCTGAGCTTTAGATAATCGGAAATGAGCGTTGATAGCCAAAGAAGCTACTAGAAAACAATTCGAATAGATTACTTATAATGTAAGGAAATTTTCGAATGGATGTTTATTTTACAAGCAAGAGTTCAAATAGTTACTTATTTGCCAAGGAGTGGTTCGAACAATTTCTTAGGGAACAAGGAAGAGAAATTTCGAATGCTTTAAGAATTAAAATAGCTTACTGAGGGTTGGTTTTCGATTGAGAGCATCCGCAACCACATTGGCTTTCCTGAGATGATAGTCGATGACCAGATCGTAGTCTTTTAACAATTCCATCCACCTCCTTTGTCTCAAATTGAGATCCTTCTGAGTAAGAAGATACTTCAGACTTTTGTGATCGGTAAATAGGTGGCATCTTTTAGCATACATGTAATGTCTCTAGATTTTGAGTGCAAAGACGATGGCGGCTAATTCTAGATCATGTGTCAGGTAATTGAGTTTAAGGGCCTTCAATTGTCGGGATGCATATGTTATTACATTATCACCTTGCATCAAGACACAACCTAACCCTGAATGGGAAACGTCACTATAGACTACGAATTCCTTGCCCGATTCAGGTTGGATTATGTAATCACTAATTTTGTCCGGGGTGTTAACCCGTTTTTATTTTGCAATAATGGGCTTCGATTTTCTTAAATTACGTATCATATGATTAAAAAAACTAAAACCAAAAATATTATTAGTAATATATATGTATGATACTATTAATTATTATGTACGGTTATTTTTATTACCCATTTGAAAAAAAACTAAATATTATTAATACATTATAGTATATCCCTTATGTTAATATTACTATCTACTTATTAATATTATTAGTATTATCATATAACTATCTTATTATTATTGTTAATATTATTATTATTATTATTACTATTTTTATTATTAGTGTTATTAATATTATTATCAGTATTATTATTATTGTTATTATTATTATTTATTATTACCAATATTATTATCATCATTATACTATTTTTATCATAATTAAACTAAAATGAAGCCCAAAGCACATAATTAAATAATAAGCTCAGTTTAATAAAAAAAGTCCATTTACAGATATTAAAACCCAAAAAATATATATACTTATTTATACATATTTGACCCAATTTGGGCCCGACCTAACCAAAACCCTAATCTGCTTCCTTCGATGTCTTGCACAGCTGATCCTCCACCGTCAAATCTAAATTAGATATGACGGTCCAGATTTAATCCTGGATGGGAAACCCTAGGAGCCTTCTCCCAAGTCTTGGCGCCGCAAGTTCTCAACCGTCAGATCCGGCTTGAGATTGAATGACCGAGATCGACCCCCCACGCGCGACTCTCCATTTTCCAGACGCGTGCGTGTAATCCACTGCTTGCCCCTTCAGATCCCTCACGACCGTCCAGATCTCTCACTGACGGCTAGGATCACTCCGCGACGTCCAACCATGCCGAATCAAAGCCGCGCCACTCCCTCGGCTCTCCCCTGGTCCCTATCCTCAACCACCGTCACATGCAAACAAAGAAAAACAATACGTTAGAAAAGTACGAGCATATACGAAATACCAAAATTTTCAGGAAATGCAACGGATTTTAAGAGGGCAGAAGCAAACAAACAATCAGCAACTAATAGCGATTTTCTTTAGAATTTTATGTAATTCCAAAAATTTGTAATTTCGGGCTTTAAAAGCCAAAACCAAACTTTGTAATCGGAGGCATCATTTGGGATAATTTTAGAGCAATAAGAAGAAAAAACCTCAAGTTTTAGAGGTATATCGTCTTCCATTTTCATTTCGCATCAAAAAAAGCAAAAGAGCCAGGGTTTCTGTTTTTACCTTTGTCGATCCGTTTTCTCCGCGTCGGTTCATTTCTCCTCGCTGGTGACAAGCCGTTTGGTCTCTCCCGAGACCATACGTGGTGAATCGGTGGGAAGCAAACAACATAAAAAGGATTTTTTGAAATTGATTTGGGGGTTTTTTTGGGGTTTCGGTTTTTAAAAACAAAGAAAAAGGGATTTTGGGTTCTATTTACACGAAGTGTAAAAGGGTTCTAGTTTTTTTTTTGTTTCGAAAGTTCTCAGAAAAAGGGGTGTGAAAAGGCTTTTTAGGTTTCCGGCGCCGACTAACGACGACCGGAACGTCCTTGGGGTGTCAGAAAATGAGAGAGCAGAGAGGATGTGGGGAGTGTTTTAGGGTTAGCAAAGCAAAAAAAAAGGTTTCGAAATGATTTTAAAACCCTTTTTATAATGTTTTGATAATTAAAAATTGGTCTAATCCCATTTTAAAGACTTACGTCTCCCTTTAATCGCACCGCGAGGACTTCCGCTTTCTAAAACCACGCCCGTCGTCCCTCAGGTTTTTAAAACGTTTTCAATTTCGTCTTTAATTTGGTTTTATCAGATTTCGAATGGTAAAATTACTATATTGGTCCCTTTAGGTTTTCGCGTCTTTTCAATTTGGGCCTTTGTTACTGCAATTTAATTAGTTTTTTAATGGTTTATTTACTGATTAGGTTCTTGTCACCATGCATATTTAATTTTCAGTCCATATTCATGTTTTTGTTATTTTGTTAAATATATGCTCATGTTTAGTGTATGTGGTTTTGCCATGTTGATATGTGATGTGTACATACATACATACCATGTGGTTGCCCTTTTTATCTTGCTTGATATCTTATGTTTTTTATAATATATAGTTTCACACATATTCTATAGTTTTATTATATCTGTTATATGCTTAGTTTTTAATGCGTGCATATTATAGTTTACTCATGCTTTCTTATGTGACATGCATTTATAATCGTCATTCATGTGAATTTTAATGTTCTAATTTGCATGTTAATTAACTCTAATCATAAAAAGGGGATACTTATTAATTCACGTATACGGGTCGAAATATCCTAGCTTATTGGATGTTCCTCGAATATTTGGATTAATTTGCATCGTCTAAAGGTAAAACTCGTAAGTAATTAAAACGAACAAGACCATGACATCATACTTTATCTGCTTGCATCATGCATAAAGGTGACGTGCAGAATCCGAACCCTAAACTAACACGACAGTCAGACTTATATGATGTCGATTTAGTCTATGGTCTGATGTACTGTCATCCTTTTTAATTAAATGACTAATTACTCTAAAACTGCTAATTTGATAAAGCTCGTATAATTAAAGTTTAATTTTCGATTAAGAACCCCTAATTAAACTCATTTTAAATTTTGAATAATTTCCATCGATTAAAAGCAACAATTATTTTGGTATTGATTTCCGGGCATGATGGGGTGCTAACCCTTCCCCATACGTAACCAACTCCCGAACCCTTTCAAATGAATCTCTGGTCTGGCTTTTATGTTGCCCGGCCTACCTAAGTGGCCGGTGGCGACTCCAAATTCTTTAAAGTTTTTTTTCCAAAACCCGAATTTTTTCCCCATTTAATCGAATTTTTCAAATAGTGGGACATCTCAAGGTTTCTTAGAAAAAAAAAACTTATTACAGCTTGACGACTCTGCTGGGGACAAATTTTGTTTTATAAAACAAAAAGAGAGTTAAGCCAAAAAAATAATTGTTGCTTTTAACGATGAAATTTTTTGAAGTTTAATTTGACTTTAATGAGGCGGTTCCTCTTTGAAAATGAGACTTAAATTATATGAGCTTTGATAATTGGTTGCTTTTGAATTAATTTTTCTTTTTATTTAAAAGGAATCACCGACATGTGTTGCATCATGATCGTTAAGCTCTATACCCGAGCTTCGTTCCTTAAGTTAGAGTGAAACACCCATACCCACGTGAGTATCCCTTAACGGGTCGGTAATTCACTTCCGGAATCCACGCCTTTGACACGTGAGCAACCCTCCACGTCACTAGGCCGTGCTTTCCCTCGAATCGAAACCAATTCACAAACTTGTAATGGGCCAGAATTGGGGTTCTTGTTACCTTAGTAGGTGATAAGATAGGTTCGGGTACCGTTTCTTAGAACCGAACCCCCATGTGTGAGAATTTAAGAAGTCCACCCCATTAGAGCAATGCGGATAACCGTAGCAAGCTAGAATGCATGTTGCTAGCTCTTTGTGTTGTTATTTATTTGTCTTTTTATCATTCAATATTCATTATTTTTGTTACTAATCCAGTTGCCTCTTTGTCTTGTTTTGTTTGATTATTTTTGCGCATATTCATGGCATTTTCATACAAAGTGTTGATTCAGGAACATTCTAAAATTGAAAACTGCCATAACGGGAGAAAGAGTCTGTAGCAACGAATTTTCCAGAACACGCTAATTTAGAAGGAGGAAATGAGCAAAACTCATTGAAAGTCGTACCCTTTGTACCTAATTTCTTATCTCGTTGTAATAAGACTTGATCTTCGTTATGAAAAGTTGTTTAATGAGGATGTTCGTCGTATCAACACTTCCTTGCATTCGATTATGTTTTTTTAATTTATTATCTTTAATCATCTATTTCTGTCACACATACGACATTGCATACATTAATTCATGAAACTAATTATTGGGGGTCATGGTAGTATTCTTGACTATCGAATATTCCGCATCTACACTTTACTTGCCATCAAAAGAATCAAATGTAGGGGAGTTTTGCTAAGTTGGAATCCGATTTAAGGGGTCAGTTGGAGCGAGCTCAACAAGAATTGAGGGACACCATCATCATGTCCCAACAAGATATGATGAAAGAGATATCTCAGTTGCTACAAGCCAATCTTAGAGGAAAGGGTACTATTGGAAACCCTAGTCAAGAGATGGGAGACCCCTCGTATTCCCCTGGTTTTGTCACCGATACCCCTAAGCCCTCGCAAGGAGCAGCCACTCAAGGAGATGGGATAACATCGCATCAGGCGGGCGCCTCTACCCATGCTCCATTAGGTCTGGTTTTTAATCATGCGGAAAATGTTGGGGATAGTGTCCCAGATTTTGATGAGGTTGAGAAATTGAACAAGGTCAAGGCAGAGTTCTTGAAGTAACTAGAAGAGACACAAAAGGACCTCGAAGAGAAATTCCGAACAATGGAGGAAGAAGAGGGGTCATATGGGATGAATGCTAGAGATTTCAGTTTGGTCCCAGACTTGGTAATTCCACCCAAGTTCAAAATGCCGAAGTTTGAAAAGTTTGACGGGATGACTTGCCCTACTGCCCACATAACCATGTTCTGTAGAAAGATGACGGGTTTCATCGACAACGAGAGGTTACTAAATTATTGCTTTCAAGATAGCTTAGCAGGGCCGCGGTGAGGTGGTACAATCAATTGAACCGTGCTCAAATTAGGCCATGAAAGGATTTGGCCAAGGCTTTCACAGATCAGTATATGCACATAACCGATATGGTCCCAAATCGACTCATGCTACAAGGTTTGGAGCAAAGGCACAACGAGAGCCTCCGTGAATACACCCAGCGTTAGCGAGATGTGGCAGCGCAAGTCCAACCTCCACTCCGCGAAAATGAGATCTCTCCTATGTTTTTCGATACTTTGAAGGGAACCCTCTATGATTGCATGATAAGCAACCCTATCAGTAATTTCTAAAATATGGTTATGACCGGTGAACGTATTGAGGTAGCTATCAAGAGTGGTAGAATTGATGGAGGAGAAAATGCTCGGAAGCAATTCAAGAAGAAAGATCATGAGGTGAACAATACCAGTACCTACGAGGCTCCTAAGCACCTCACAATCTCACCGCCTCAGGCCGCAATCAGGAATACACAAAGCGCAAACAGAAGACAAGATAGGGCTCCCAAGAGGGAACATGAGAAGATGTCTTTCACCCCTTTATCCATTCCATACAAAGAGGTGTATAAACACCTATACGAGGCCGATTTGGTCCGCTCGTATCATGTTACTCCCTTCCAGCCTCCCTACCCTCCATGGTATGACAAGAAAGCACATTGTGAGTACCACGGCGGAGTACCGGGGCACACGATAGACAATTGCACAGTGTTCAAGAAGCTCATGCAAAACATGATCAACACCGGGGTCATCGAATTAGAGGGGCCCAATGTGGCGGCTAATCTACTTCCAAACCATAGAAGAGGTAGATGCGAAGAAGGTGAGGGTGGAAGTGTTAGAAATCAAGTCCCCTTTGAGTTGGGTGTTCGAACAGTTGTGCGCGACAAGCCTGATTGAGAATAATACAAAGGGAGTGTATGATGGCCATGGATCCTTTTGTGAGTACCATCAGATTGTGGGGTATGAGATTCAGAGTTGTCCAGAATTTGAGCAGTTGATTCAGGAAAATGAGTTCCTCAAGGAAGCTTAAGGGTTGTGATGAGTGGCTAGTCTAGCGATGGTCAGGAGTTTTAATGCATCCAAGTTTTCTTTCTGTTAAGTGTTGGATTGTTTTCATTTCATTGCATTTTAATATTTTCCTTGAAGTAATGTGTGGAATCAACTTTGCTACCCTTTGCCCGAAGGTAGCAAAGATCTTTTTGTAAGGGCCTAAGACTGCATGTTTTTAAATTTCAATGAAAGGATGCATTATATTTTGTATTTCAATTGTCTCTTCATTTTGTGTATATATTTTTCTATTGAGTCCCCGTATATCAATTGCACGAGGGACATCGACCTTGACCCTAAAGGTTGATTTCGAGCAACCTTTGTCTAGTGGAAATCGAAATCTGTGAAGATGATGAATATGTGACTTACACTCCAATTTAATTTGGTCATCTATTGAGTACACGTAACATTAGGGCCTTTGGGAGAACAACAAAAGATCTTCCGCACTAAAAAAAGGGAGAAAGAAAAGAAGAAAAAAATAAGAAGAAAGAAGAAGAAAAAGAAGAAAGAAAAAAGACAAAGAATTGCGTATAATAGAAGCATAACAAAAGCACTCTAATGTTCGAAGCCCGATAATAGGCATTTTTGGATAAGAGTGTGGAATTTTTGGGGCACTCCGTTGTAGCAAAAGGACCAATAAGGTTGCTATGCACCATTCAAAAATAAAACTTTAGCTTCATGAGTGATGGTAATATTTGCAAATCATGACAATGCCGAGTAGCTCGGGGTTTTGTTGTTTTCTCCATCATTTATTTCGAGCCAAAGGAATGTGATGAGTTGATTTCCTTAAAACCAGAAAAAATGAGACAAAGTAATAGTGATAAAGGCAAAGCTTATAGAAGGTAAGTCTAATTGATTAAAAACTGAAATAAATCAGAGAGTATTTTACATCTTCAGACATCAGCTCAGCTTTCGAGGTCTCCTAGACGCATGATGCTTGAGGCAATCCTTGGTAAGCCATTTTAGTGTCGCTCATGCACTTGATATTTCGGGTATTTAATCTGGCCTGATATATCCATAATTTGAAAAGAAAGTCCAGTTTTTTGAAAATGCATCTCATATTGAAGTCAGAAGATGTAATCTAAAATTTTTTAGTGGACACAAAATTTTTCCTTCAATTTCTTCAAGGATAAAGTTTAGAATGCATGGTCATGAATACAAATGATAGCTCGTTCCTAGCCATGGTGAGGATAGTTCAGGGACTCGAAGCGAGTTTATGTCGAAATGCTTTGATTGCTTCAGAAATGAGAAATGAGCCTTATTGAACTTCGGAGAAAAGTTCAGGGACTTGGGGGCATGTGCCTTCCCCCTAATGTCGAGAAAAGAGAAAAGTCGTCGTGATGAGTCAAGACAAAGAGAATGGTTGAACACCCAGGTTGAATAGGGGGCAATGTTATGAGAATGAGCACTACGAGAAGTGTTATTTCTATTCTGACCAGTGAAAGTCAACAATCGTTTTTCAAGACAAGGCAAAAGAGGGAGATTTGGCAAGGATGAGAAAGCCAAAGGAAATTGAGAAGAAGAAAACAAGAAGAAGGTCAAGATGGACCGATCCAAGAGATGAAAGCGTCCGAGCAGTTTTGATGTCATAATTCATGCATCATTTGCAATTAGGCATCCCTAGGTTAGGGGCATGCTAACTTATATCATCAAATCATTTTGCCTATTTTTACAGGTATATTAAAGCTTTTCCAGTAAAAGGAACCCGCCTATCCGTTCAGGCATGAGGAGAAAGGAACTCGCCTATCCGTTCAGGCATGAGAAGAACAGATCTCGCCTATCCGTTCAAGCATGAGGAGAATGGAACTTTTATCTTCCAGAACCCGCCTATCCGTTCAGGCATAAGGAGAATAGAACATGCCTATTCGTTCAGGTATAAGGAGAATGGAACATGCCTATCCGTTCGGGCATGAGGAGAACGAAACCTGCCTATCTGTTCAGGCATAAGGAGAATGGAACCCGCCTATTCGTTCAGGCATGAGAAGAATGGAACCCGCCTATCCGTTCGGGCACTTTGAGAATGGAAACCTGCATATCTGTTCAGGCGTGAGGAGAATGGAATCCGCCTATCCGTTCGAGCACAAAGAGAATGGAGCCTTTATTTTTCAGCAATTGTCCATCTGGTTGCAACCTCGAAGGGTTGAAGAATGTCGAAATAAGAAGAGCAGCTTCAAGCCTTCGTGACCAAGCTTTTCCCGTACCAACTTCCGGACCGCCAGTAGTTCAAGGCGTGAGGACAAAAATAGTGCTTATGGTCTTTGCTTTATTCTTGTTGTACAAGTATAAGCAAAGAGGGGCAACTGTAATCACTAATTTTGTCCGGGGTGTTAACTCGTTATTATATTTTGCAATAATGAGCTTCGATTTTCTTAAATTACGTATCATATGATTAAAAAAACTAGAACCAAAAATATTATTAGTAATATATATATATGATACTATTAATTATTATGTATGGTTATTTTTATTACCCATTTGAAAAAAAAAATATTATTAATACATTATAGTATATCCCTTATGTTAATATTACTATCTACTTATTAATATTATTAGTATTATCATATTACTATCTTGTTATTATTATTATTATTATTATTATTATTATTATTATTATTATTATTATTATTATTATTACTATTTTTATTATTAGTGTTATTAATATTATTATCAGTATTATTATTATTATTTATTATTATTATTACCAATATTATTATCATCATTATACTATTTTTATCATAATTAAACTAAAATGAAGCCTAATGCACGTAATTAAATAATAAGCCCAGTTTAATAAAAAAGTCCATTTACAGATATTAAAACCCAAACAATATATATACTTCTTTATAAATATTTGGCCCAATTTGGGCCCGGCCTAACCAAAACTCTAATCTGCTTCCTTTGGTGTCTTGCGCAGCTGATCCTCTACTGTCAGATCTAATTTAGATATGACGATCCAGATCCAATCCCGGATGGGAAACCCTAGGAGCTCTCTCCCAAGTCTTAGCGCCGTAGGTTCTCAACCGTCAGATCCGGCTCAAGATCGAATGGTCGAGATCGATCCCCAACGCGCCTGTGATCCACGCGCGACTCCATTTTCTAGACGCGCGCGTGCAATATACCGCTTGCCCCTTCAGATCCCTCGCGACCGTCCAGATCTCTCACTAGCAGCTAAGATCACTCAGCGACGTCCAGCCACACCGAATCGAAGCCGCGCAACTCCCTCGGCTCTTCTCTGGTCCCCATCCTCAACTGCCGTCACATGCAAACAAAGAAAAACAGAACTTCAGAAAAGGACGAGCATATACGAAATACCAAAATTTTTAGGAAATGCAATGGATTTTCAGAGGGCAGATGCAAACAAACAATCAGCAACCAATAGCGATTTTCTTTAGAATTTCATGTAATTCTCAAAATTTGTAATTTCGGGATATAAAAGCCGAAACCAAACTTTGTAATTAGAGGCATCATTTGGGAGAATTTTAGAGCAATAAGAAGCAAAAACCTCAAGTTTTAGAGGTATATCGTCTTCCATTTAATTTCGCATAAAAAACAAAAGAGCTAGGGTTTCTGTTTTTACCTTTGTCGATCCGTCTTCTCCGCGTCGATTCGTTTCTCCTCGACGGTTACAAGCCGTTTGGTCTCTCCTGAGATCGTACGCGGTGAATCGATAGGAAGCAAACAACAGAAAAAGGGTTTTTTGAAATCGATTTGGAGCTTTTTTGGGGTTTTGGATTTTAAAAACAAAGAAAAGGGGATTTTGGGTTCTGTTTACACAAAATGTAAAAGGGTTCTGGTTTTTTATTTTGAAAGTTCTCGGTAAAAGGGGAGTGAAAGGGCTTTTTAGGTTTTCGGCGCCAGCTAACAGCGACCGGAACGACGTTGGGGTGAGGTAAAATGAGAGAGCAGAGAGGATGAGGGGAGTGTTTTAGGGTTAGCAAAAGGTTTTGAAATGATTTTAAACCCTTTTTATAATGTTTTGATAATTAAAAATTGGTCTAATCCCATTTTAAGGACCTCCGTGTCCCTTTAATCGCGCCCCGAGGGTTTTCTTTTTCTAAAACCACGCCCGTGGTCCCTTAGGTTTTTAAAACGTTTTCAATTTCGTTCTTAATTTGGTTTTATCAGATTTCGAATGGTAAAATTACTATATTGGTCCCTTTAGGTTTTCGCGTCTTTTCAATTTGGGCCTTTGTTTCTGCAATTTAATTAGTTTTTTAATGGTTTATTTACTGATTAGGTTCTTGTCACAATGCATATTTAATTTTCAGTCCATATTCATGTTTTTGTTATTTTGTTAAATATATGCTCATGTTTAGTGTATGTGGTTTTGCCATGTTGATATGTGATGTGTACATACATACATACCATGTGGTTGCCCTTTTTATCTTGCTTGATATCTTATGTTTTTTTTTATAATATATAGTTTCACACATATTCTATAGTTTTATTATATCTGTTATATGCTTAGTTTTTAATGCGTGCATATTATAGTTTACTCATGCTTTCTTATGTGACATGCATTTATAATCGTCATTCATGTGAATTTTAATGTTCTAATTTGCATGTTAATTAACTCTAATCATAAAATGGGATATTTATTAATTCGCATATTCGGGTCGAAATATCCTAGCTTATTGGATGTTCCTCGAATATTCGGATTAATTTGCATCGTCTAAAGGTAAAACTCGTAAGTAATTAAAACGAACAGGACCATGACATCATACTTTATCTGCTTGCATCATGCATAAAGGTGACGTGCGAGATCTGAACTCTAAACTAACTCATGAGTCAGACTTATATGATGTCAGTTTAGTCTTTGGTCGGGTGTACCGTTATCCTTTGAATTAAATGCCTAATTAATCTGAAACCGCTAATTTGATAAAGCTCGTATAATTAAAGTTTAATTTTCGATTAAGAACCCCTAATTAAACTCATTTTAAATTTTGAATAATTTCCATCGATTAAAAGCAATAATTATTTTGGTACCAATTTTCGGGCGTGATGGGGGTGCTAACCCTTCCCCACACGTAACCAACTCCCGAACCCTTTCAAATGAATCTCTGGTCTAGCTTTTATAGTGTCCGACCTACCTAAGTGGTCGGTGGCGACTCCAAATTCTTTAAAGTTTTTTTTTCCAAAACCCGAATTTTCCCCATTTAATTGAATTTTTCAAATAGTGGGACATCTCAAGGTTTCTTAGAAAAACACTTATTACAGCTTAGAACCGGGGCATGAGTTAAAGCCTGCTTTAATTGGTCGAAGCTTCGTTGCTAATTTTCAGACCACTCAAACGGTTGATCTTTTCTAAGGAGTTTAGTTAGTGGTAATGCAATAGTAGAAAAGCCTTTTATGAATCTTTGGTAATATCCAGTTAAATCGAGAAAACTGTGGACCTCAACAACATTCTTCGGAGGTCGCTAGTCAAGAATAGCTTGAATCATTTTTGGGTCTACCTTGATTCCCTCGGCGGAGATCACGTGACCGAGAAATGAGATTTCTGATAACCAAAACTCAAACTTGGAGAATTTGGCAAACAATTGGTGTTCTCGGAGAGTTTGCTGAACGATTTGGAGGTGTTCAACATGTTCCTCCTAATTTCAGGAATAGACAAGAATGTCATCGATGAAGACGACAAAGAATTTATCGAGATATGGCTTAAACACTCGGTTCATCAGGTTCATAAATACAGCAGGAGCATTCGTTAACCTGAAAGGCATAACGAGGAATTCAATGTGACCGTATCGAGTACGGAAAGCTGTCTTAGGGACGTCTTCATCCTTCACTTTCATCTGATAGTATCCCGATCGGAGATCGATCTTAGTAAAAATCGAAGCATCCCGTAATTGATCAAAGAGATCTTGTATTCTCGGTAGAGGGTACTCTTGTTTTATAGTTACCCGATTCAACTGTCGATAGTTGATGCAAACCCGTATCAAACCATCTTTTTTCTTCACAAACAAGACAGGTTCACCCCAGGGAGACGTGCTAGGCCGAATGAAACCCTTGTCTTGTAACTCCTGAAGTTTTTCTTGAGCTCCTTTAACTCCACTTGTGCCACTCGGTATGGTGTAATGGACACTAGGTTGGTTCCAGGTTGAACGTCAATTATGAACTCCACTTTACGAGTCGAAGGAATACCAAGGAGTTCCTCGGGAAAGACGTCGATGGATTAGGAAATAACAGGAACATAAGGTAAGCTGAAATCATATTCATCTTGTAGCACCATAGAAGCAAAAATTGAAGTCGGTTTTTGATCTATAAGAAGTATGGATTCTTTTCCTAAACCCTGAAGGTACAATCTCTTATTTTAACAATCGATCCAGGCTTGATGTTTACTCAACCATTCTAAGCCTAATACTAAGTCAAATTCACAATTGGGCAAGGCATAAATATTAATAGGAAAGGGTATGTTTTGAATAGCTATAGGACAAGTTCTACAGAGCAAATTGATTGGCTAGTTTCCCTCTATAAGGTTCGATACTACAAGGCTCATTTTAACAACTTCGGGTTTCATATTTAACTTATCAAGCAAGGAAGAGCATATGAATGAATGGGTTGATCCTGAATCTATCAAAGCATAAACATGTTTAAGGTTCAGTTCAACCATATCTGCAATGTCATCGGGAGATTCCTCGTCTTCTTTACCACATATGTGATAAACATGAGCTGGGGCTCGGGATTCTTGGTGTGTGGTGGCTTTCAAATGGGAGCTTCTTCCCTTCCCATGGTTTCTAGACTGAGCTTGTCTCAGATTCTTGTTTCGGTTAGATGGTGCAGGGCTCGAATTAGCAGAATACTAAGTAGGAGCCTTGTCGGACTTTCTTGGGCAATCCTTAATGTAGTGATCATCACCAAAACAAGCAAAACAAAGGTTGGATTGAAGTCAAAATTGGCTGAAGTGTTGCTTCTGATAGTGCTTACAGGTTGGAGCTTTCTCAGAATTTCTCGTGCTGTTAACGGAAACAACATGGACAACCAACTTGTTCACTAATTGGGGCCTTGGTGTGTAGTTGCTTTTGGGAGTAGGAGCGTAACTAGAAGACCCTTCTTTCTAATTTTTGGCCTTCTTTGATTGCCAACCGGACTTATCATCACTTTTTCGCTTCTTATCGCTTCGATAAGTGCCTTTCCTCTTTTCTGCTGCTTTCATCTTTTCCTCGGTGGCAATGGCTCGATTTACAAGAGTCTGGAAGTTTGTAATACTCAGGGTGGTAAATATCGGACTTAGCTCTTCATTTAAGCCATCAATAAACATTCGGCATTTATCCTTCTCGATCTTGATATACTCCAAACCATATTTACAGTACTTGCAAAAGTCTGCAACATATTGTTCAATAGGTCGGTTAGCTTGCTTCAAATACAAGAAACACTTTCTTCGATCGGCCAGATATTGTTCGCTCACAAACTTCTTGTTGAATTCTTCCACAAAGAACTTCCACGTTACCGACTCAGCCAGGGCAGTTAAGGTCAGGGTTTCCCACCAACTTAGCATTTCATCCGCTAACAGAGCGACAACACATTCAAGCTTATGTTCATCCGAGCATTGTAGTTGCTTGGTCAGAATTTGAGTGGTGCGTTCTAGCCAATACTCAGCCTCCTCGGGCTTATCTTCGTTCGCACCAATGAAGGTGTAGGCTCGGTGTTGAGCAACCTTATCTATCGGTGCTCTGCTTGGTGCAGTAGCAGCAGGAGCAACGAGATGATCTTGCTTAAGGCTTAACAGGAGCTAATCGAACATCTCCTTCCAACTAAGGAAGAAATCCTCTTTGAACCGATTGGATGGCATGAGCTTCCCACTGAGGCTGAGCTTGAGATCGCGGTTGATCAGTCTCTTGATGTTTCGTTTGTCTCGGAAGGTTCTGATCGAGTCTTACATTGTTGCCCTCGCTAGAGGATTCTTGGGGACTTCCATTATCTCGAGCTACTCTTGTCTCGGACATACTACGGTTGGGAAAAAGGAAGGAATTAGACGAGCAATAACACAAGCATTTCAAGACAAGACTTCTAGGTGGCATAGTCCGAACCTATATGATGCATGCTGACTCGATTAAACTTTAGGAACTAACTTAAAGCTCTGATTACAACTTTATGTAACACCCTTCACCCGGGTTAGGAGCGAAAAACATTAAGATGCACAACGGATTGATTCGAGACAAGCTTATAACATACAAACATTGAATCATTTAAAACATACTTATCAAAAGGGTGGCTAACAGAAAACTTTTACAAGACGTTTAAGCGTACATCCTTACTATCATAACTCATTCAAACATATATCAACCATACACTAGATGCAATCATCCTATTCATTAGGCATTATTCGAATCATACATTTAATCCATGATAGCTTATACAAGTTTCATTCGAGCTATACATATACATGTTAAGTCATTTTTGATTCATTTTAATCCAATAATCTAGATACAATTGTTATTCATACAATTCAAGCTAGAGCAAGATACCTATGTGTCCTTCTAATGTCATTATAACTAACTTATCATCTTACATTTGCTACCATTCCATACACGTCAAACATCAATCATTCGAATAACAAGGCACATAGACAACATATGATATTTGCAAGAATCATATCAAGCAATTGGTTCAACCAATACTAACATATATACAACAAAAAAGGGCTATCATTCATAGGTTCATATTTATTTACATGCCAAAGTTCTCTACAATTTAGTCCATACCAAGAGATTTTACATACATCTTATATACATACTTATGATAAGCCAGATGCATGCAACCTGAATGACTAGACACAAAACTAGGCCACCAACCAGAAGTGCTAGAAAAACAAAACAAGACATACTTGCAATCTTCACTTGTGCAGACTTGGCTCAGAGATAGATACTTTGAACAATCTAACATGTGATTTGGGAAGAAGGGAAACAAGAGTGATAAGTACAATAAGTACTTAGTGAGGTAGTTCCTATAACTATTAAGTTTCATTTGGTTCCTTAGATGTATTATCACATTTGGCAAAGATTACTTGGCTAGGCTTCATTCCAATTTAGTGGATCTAGCTAGTATCAAGCATGATTAAGTAGCACTAAGTTAGTCTCAATATCATCTTAACATCATGTAAGCAAGTAGATACAAACATTTTAAAGGTCAACCAGAGCATGTAATCATATAATGCATTTGAATAGCCAACTTTGCTAAACATTAAGCACATTGATCAATCAAGTTTCAAGCATGTTTCATTTTTTCTTAATTCATTCGAATAAGGTCTCTTATCCTTGTATAACTTTTACCAGCTTAACATGTAAGATTAGCACATAATTTTTCCATAGCATATAAGCACATCTCAATGCCACTTCATTAAGATAATATATCAAGATTTCTATTATGCATGTAACATGTTTTATTTGAAGATCTTTTAAGTTATGCCATAGTAGAATAGTGAGATTAGGTAATCAAGTCTCAATGGGTACAAAGTACCAAATCAGGGGATGCACCAAGCATAAAAAATCAGGGGATGCACAATTGTATCAAGGTGTCTTCTACACCAACATAGGGTAACCAAAGTGCCAATAGAGGATGCACAAAGCATCAAGATCATTAGGTGCCATCAACACCAAAATAGAGAGTACACAAAGTACTAAAATAGAGGAGCTCTAGACTCTAAGGCATGCCTTCCTACCTAACACCAACTAGTCAACCAAGGGATTTCATTATCTTTTAAGTTTAGCAAACACAATCCAAGTGTATGGCAATCAAATATTGCAAGATCACATAGCATATTTCATGTTATTAGTGAGTAGTACTTATCCATTGTTCATATTTACTTAGTTTCCATTATATAATAGTCTTGTAAACAATTTCAAGCATCATGTAGCACTCAAAAACATTAGCAAAACATACATTTTATGCTCATATCAACAACCATATAGCCATCAAACAAAAACAACCACATCTAGCATCAATTAGGGGCAACTAGCTAGTAACAAGGATCATGTTATCATCTTCCCTTTTAACCTTCTTCCCTTAAGATAATTACCAAAATTCAGATTAGGTTCATTTCATGCTTTCATCTAGAATCATAATTTAAACATAAAGCATTGGTTAGGACACAAGTCCTAACCCTAAGTTTAACTACACTCACAAGACTCCAAGAACTTCTATTAAGCTTGCTCTTTGATGAATATGCCCTTGTTCTTTCTATTTGAATGATGAGGCCTTGCCTCTTCTAGGTTTTCCTCAAGTTCTTGGTTTAGCTTCTAGTTTTAATTTCTATTGTTGAATCATTAACATGCAAGATGAATTTCCATTATTTCTCTTTGTTTTTCTCCAGCAAAACTCTGTCTTTCTCTCTAAGTTCTTTTAGGTTCGGCTGATGAGAAGAACAAATGGAGAGGATGACAACTAATTTGGTTAGTGGAATTAAGAAATTACCCCTATAACCTTGGATTACTCTTTTGATTAATTATCAGCCAAGGGTAATTATAAGAAATCAAAATTTTAGCATGCAAATCTTAAGGTTTGCTTGTCATTCGAAATGGTCCTTATAAATTAGTCCTTTAATTTGTTCATTCTTTCAATTTAGTCCTTAACTAGTCTAATTAGGGATTTCTAGGTTCAATTGAATCAATTGATTAGCCAATTGATCCAATTACTTCTAGGGTAAGATTGAGGGTGTTATAGGTTTCGGTTGTAGAACCTAACAATGTACATATTGTTGTTGAATCAAAACTATACATTTTGAAGGGGATGAGGAACCACTGAATGAGCCTGACCCCGAAGGCGACGAGATGGGTTTATTTCCAGAAGAACCATCAGACATTGACGAGCCCGTGAATGCCGAGGATAATACACCGATGTTGCGGAGGATATTGTGGAGGAAGAGCATGTGGACGTTGTTACCTCGGGCAGTTTTACTAGAACTCACACTACCTTAGCGTATTACGATCCACCATCTCACTTCACAACAATGGATATGGAAGGATTTTACGCTACGGAATTTCCAAAATACCCAAAGTTGGACCAGTTGAACGAACGTAATGATGGTGAACTGCATGTTAGGATGGTCTTCAGGATTAAAAAACCTGCGGAGGCTACCATCAAGCATTACAACGTACACAACTCAGTTACATCCATTGTGCGGAAAACTAAAGCGGACAAATATATTGTTGAATGCCCCCACAAGAATTCTAGATGTAAGTGGAGGGTTCGTGCATCAAGTTTGAAGAGGATGAACAACCTCTGGCAGATAACGAGATACGATTGACCCTATACATGCTACGTAGGAAGCCTGAATCAAGACCATCCTAACTTGGATGTGCACGTGCTCTCTAATCATATCCTTCCACTCGTGAAAGCAAATCCACGCGTATATGTGCTTGTATGTATATCATCGATCTATTCTCGTTACAAGCACATTGTTAATTACGATAAGGCGTGATATGCAAGATATCGTGCCATCCAACTACTGTATGGGTAGTGGGAGGAATCCTACAAAAAGTTGCAAACGTGGCTCAACTGTATGCAGAAATACAACCCAAGAACTGTTGTTGAACTTGAGACAGTGCCAAGATACGAAATGGATCGTTTCATACCTGAGGAGCACGAATTTTTCCACCTATTTTGGACATTTTCACAATGCGTTAAAGCATTCTGCCACTACAAGCCAATGCTGCAGATCGACGACACATTCTTGTACGGAAGATACACCCATATCTTACTAGTGGCAGTTGCACAATACGATAACAGAAAATGTATTTCGGTAGCGTTCGCCATTGTTGAAAAGGAAGATATCCCTTCGTGGACGTTTTTTCTTACCAACCTACGGACCCATGTCTTACCCCGGGTACTACGGGCAAGACCAGAATGCATATGTATTATTTCAGATAGAGGCGCAGGGATCTGGGATCAATCCAACGTTTGGGACAGTCTTGGAAACCTCCCTATATTCATCATCGGTAATGTCCGCGACACATATATGCAAATTACTACCATAGGTATAGGAACAATGATGAGCGTATAATGGTTCTTCACATAGGTACGCCTTTTGCTCTCAAAATTATAAATTAAATTGCCAATTATTATTTATTCTCGTTAATTATTTCGTATTTTTTTGAATAGGCAACGCACATCGAGTTGAGGTGGTTGAGGAGCTGCTAGAAGATTTGAAAGTTAGAAATCAATTTGGATATGACTATCTCCTTGATATCCCGAGGGAGAAATGGTTGCGATGTTATGATGGGGGTCGTCGATATGGTCACATGACGACGAACTTGGTTGAGGCGATCAATTCATCTATGAAGGGAACACGCCATTTACCTATCACATCAGTTGTGAAGGAAACATATTAGCGATTGGCTACCCTTTTTGCAACCCTCGGAAAACAAGCTATGAACTGGATGACAGGTGGTCATAGGTTCCATCCAAATCTCCAACAAAAATTTCAGATATATCGTGCGCAAGCAAACGTGATGGGTGCCACATGCTTCTCTCGTCACCAACATAGGTTTACAGTTACTGAATTTTTACGACCACTTGAAGGATATATGCACCACAAATACGTTGTTAATCTACAAGAGCGAGCATGTGATTGCGGAGTCTTTTAGACATTCAAGTACTCGTGTGTTCACGTCTTCGCTGCATGTGCATCTATTCCTCTCGACGCAATGACACTCGTTGATCATGTATACAAACTTGAAAACCTTTTCAAGGTATATCGATCCGAGTTTCCTCCGATCAGAAATGAACGTCATCCTGATGTGGTTGAAAATGAACCTAAGATTCAGCCAAATGAATCCTTGTAACGCAACAAAAAAGGCCGCCCAAAGTCAAGTAGGATTCATTGTGCCGAGGATATGGTTCCTCGAGAACCGACCGACCAACCTAAGTTGTGTGGAAATTGTAGGAACCCTGGACACGACATTAGAAAATGTCCTTTTAAGACCCGCCCTCGAATCAACTAATTGTAATTGTAACTCTAATATTTTAATCCTAAATAACATGTGTTCTCGTAGTATTGTAAACATGTGTTCTCGTACTACCACATGAAAGTTATATAACAAAAAAAAACACGACCATACACTAAAACAACAAAATCGACTAAAACATGAATATCGACCCATGTTTCCATTTTCTTAATGCAAAGGAATATACCAAGATAGCATTTTAACACAATTTCTACACTCTTTATGATGCCTTTTACGCGTCAATTTCTGCACCATTGTAAACATGTGTTCCCGTACTACGACGTGAAAGTTAAATAACAAAAAAGTGAAATTCTCATGCAAATAAACCATAAACAACCCTACCGACCCATGTTCCCATTTTATTCAATCAAAGAAACAAGGCAAGGTATCATTTTTAACATGATTTAAACACCGTTTCGGATGCCTTATATACGCCGATTTTTACATTGTTTTGAAGAGAAGCATCACTAATATGATGTAAAAGATCAAAATCATGAAAAATCATCTCCCAAGACCATGCAAATTAACCCTAAACAACCCTATCCAGAATTTTATAAATAACATATTTACTTAAAAGTCGCGTTATGTAGAACATGACTTCTACATATTACTCAATAACTTCGCGACGAGTCATTTGAAATTCTCGTGGAAGTCGCGTCTTCAAATTTTTTTAAAAAAATCAATATCGGATAATATAATCCACATTGGACAGAAGTCGCGCCTTGTACAACGTGATTTTGGATATCACGCCCTGCATAACGTTATTTACCCTGACATGGGCCAAATGGGGGTATTTTTCCAAATGTTCCCCAAAGGGGGATATTTTTCCAGATGATTCCCCAAAGGGGAATATCTGACCAAATTAGCCCTAAGGTCTATCATTAAAAAAAATTGTCATCTAATGATGACACATGACCTATTTTTTTTAATTTCATTTAATTTTAAAAAGAAAACCATAAAAAACTTTAATTATCTAAAACATTCTCCAAATTCTCATTTTTTTTTCATAAACACCAAATCTCTAACCTTAAAATTTCAAATCGTTAAATTCATCCTCTATCATTATCGTATCAACCAACACCCACTCTTTCTATCGTTGGAACCTCGCTATCAATTACCACACCCTTTCGTTGCCGCAATTGACGAATGAGGTGTAAAATGAATGTCAAACGACGAAACCGAAATAAATTCTACAAACAACGATCACAACGAGCGACAAATGAACCTTAAGAATCTTCTAACGAGAGGAAAATATTTTATTATTGTTGCAACGCCGGCGTAATGTTCGCGACGGTAAAGGATTTGAGGTTATTTTGAAAAATTAAAAATATTGAGATTTGTTTTTGAATAGTCTAAAGGTAATTACAAGGTAGTATTTATTCATACATATTCTTAACCTTTTGACAATGAATATACACCTTGTAGACAAAGTGATTTGAACTCATGTCTCATATGATGAACATCATCCGCTTTATCACTGGGACACTTGTTGGGTTCTTGAGATTTAAAAAATTTAGGTTTTAAATTAAAAAAATAAAAAAAATAAATTAAAAACTTAACCACATATCAAGCAATGAATGGATGATGAATTTTTTTAATGGATCCACCTTAGAATACCGAATGAAATATTAAGCACCTAAAATGATAATAATATAAATATTAGACATATATTTTGACAAAAAAAATTAAACACCTAAAATAAAAAAATATATATATATAATTTAATTTTTTTTTTGAATATGAGTACTCTAATTTTATTAAAAGTGGAAAATCTAAAAATACAATGAGAATTTACGACTAATGTAAATAAACTTAATCCAGACATATTTCTATAAACAAAAAACATGAAAACTAAGGTCTCTAGATCATAATCAGGCTCGTACAAAAAAAAGGTAAAAACCTAACTCAATGGCTAAAAAAATAGATACAAACATCACTAAAGCCCGACGATGAAAAGTAAAAACCAACAACAAACAACATTAAAAATGCATATTATAACAATAAGGCGCGTTGACAACACGGTCATTACCACAACTCAATCGCGAACAAGAGTGATGACTGTGAGCTCGTATTTAAATCCAGATCGTGGGTATAAAAAAGGGAGATCAACAGAATAATCAAAATAACGTCAAATGAAAAAATATTGGATTTAAAAACTAAAAAAATAGAAAATATACCAAAAGGTAGAGAAAAGTGTATCATAAAAAATAAAATTATTAAATTTAAAAAGAAAAAAATTAACACAATCGACAATCAATATTAAAATCAATATTGTCGCGGGTCGTACAAAGTTAAAAGAAAGAGAAATTAAAGATGCTAGAGAAAAAGAAAATGGAGAAATGACTACTAGAGTTTATTTTAAATATTTTTAATTAACCCAACAAAAATCGTAAAAATTAAAATGTTGTAAAAATATGTTTGAAGCAATAAAAATAAAGATTACAATCGAACTTGACAACTGCCAAGATAAGGATTGTCTCATCTATCACTATCTCATATTTATGTTGATGTTAAAAGCATCAACCTTCTTAATCCAATAAGTATTCTAATAAAAAGGTTGATGATATTTATCTTAAGAGACATTGGTTCAAATCGTTATGTCTTTGTGTACATTCGTTATTAAAGGGTTAAAAATATCTATAAACAATACTACCTTATGATCACCTTTAGGTTCTTCAAAAAACATTCACGTTCATAAATGTCTTATGTTCATGAGATTAAAAATCTTCTATTTTTTAGGTCTCCTTATTTATGTTCTGACATTAAAAAATAAAGTTTAGATTTATAATTAGTATTTAAAACTTAGAATTCACGGTTTAATATGTAAGATTTAGTTTTTAGGGTTTTGCTTTAAAATTTAGAAATTAAGGCCAAGATTCAAGATTTAGTGTTTAAGGGTTAATGTGTATAACTTAGGGTTTAGTATTTAGAATTTAAAAATTAGGGTTAGAATATAAAATTTAATTTTTTAGTGTTAAAGTATAGAACGAAACATAAAAAATGGGACATAAAACTTTTGTTCTATTTGTGAAATTAAAAATCTTCTAGTCGATTCTCTTGCCTATGCTCCGACGTTAAAAGAAAATTAAGGAGAGTGAGAAGAGTTGCGGATCCCACCTATTCTCGCATTACTATTTTGATACCTTAATTATTTTTTTAGTAAAATGGTATTTTTTTAGTTAAAAGAAAATCTTCTAGTCGGTTCTCCTGCCGTTAAAAAACTAATAGCATGCTAACTAGGAGAGAGAAAATCACACGTGGTAGGCTGCCATCTCATTTTCTATCTCCTAGTCAGCCTATCACGTGTGCTTTTTATGATTTTGTTAATGTGGCATGTTGATTAGGGGAGAGAAAATGACATGACAGCCTGTCACATGTGATTTTTTCTCTCTTTGTCAGCATACCGTTAATTTTTTAACAGTGAGGTACTAAAATATACAAAACATAAAATTGAGTACCATTTTATCAAAAAAAATATAAGTGGGTACCAAAACAGAAACACATATAAAGATAGGTACCACAAATATGTAGTTTTTCCAATGATTTATTGCGGTCGGTTAGTGGGACAAATGGCTTAACTGCATGGGGCCAACTACAAATTATGAGACACTGTAAATACAAGATTTTGGAGTAAGTTTTTCAGTTTTTACAATTATTTATGTTGGATATATTACTCGTATAATTTAAATTAAATATTACTAAAAAAAATTGTAAATTGATTTTTTCCATTTAAATGCTAAAATTTAAATATTTAATTATATTTAAAGAATTTAATGTCACATTCCGTCAAAGTGATAGTAAGTAAATTAATCTATTCTTTAATATGTTGTATCATTGAATTATATCAATGTTATCACTAACGAACAATTCATGTATTGATTTGAATGGATCGAAAAGACATACTATAGTAGTAGCTTTACACAATATCCTTTCATATACATTCGTTAATAAATCTGAGCATCGTTAATCAAAATACGCAAGTTTGTTTTGCTAAAAATGGTATGCTTTCATTAGATAAATGATCATATATACAAACTATTATAGGTGTTTCAATAAAAACCTCTCTAAACCTAATTAGAGAAAAAGAGTACTAAAAGAATACAAAACAAGAAAGATTCCGAACCTAAACGATGAAAAGCAAAAAGAACAACAACAAGACACTAAACAAAAGCAACGACATCACTTTGTAGGAGATTATGAACCTCTACAGGGTGCACTAGTAATGAACCTCAAAGTCATCTTCAGAAGTTAATTTCGCTAACGTATCGATAATTCGGTTCCTATTCCGTAAAACATGCTGAAAGTACAAAGTTGAATTGCGTTGTCTCAATTTATTAATACACATCAACAGAATGATCTCTTGGCACGTGTTCCGAGAACCAATAAGCATTCAAGCTATCCATTTCCATTACAACATGCCTCAACCCTTGTTGCTATGCACAAACAAAACCCCCACAACTTGGCATATATGAAGAATAAAACATGCTCCAACGATTTTAGTAAAGCCAACTAGCCAAATACCCCTATGGTCCCTAAGAACGCCATCACACCACTAACATGTAATTTAATTATGAATAATGATAAAAATTTGTGGGTAAGTTCAATGAACCCCTTCGTCTTTTACTTTATGTGGATTTCTCATTTTGGAGCCGCCTTCACCAACCACGAATCTGTTTCCTAATAGATTGTTAATAGGACGGAATTAGTGTTGGAGTAAAATATAAATTTTAAGTAGGAAGAAAAATTAGAAATCAGAATTAATCTATCTTTTTAAAAAAAATATTATGTAGGATCTATTTCTTTCACTGGAAACATATTTCAAAATACATTTTTTGTAAAAGGAGTTATATTTTTAGAAAATAATTTTTGGAAATCAATTTTTTAGTGTTTAAATAACTTTGTGTAAATTATTTTCTTTGTTTTGTAAATTATCTAAAAATTATTCATTATAAATATTAAACCTAATAATTTGTTATGTATTATATGAATAATTTATTATGTATTATTGAAATAAAATAAAATATTATATGTTATTATATAATTGAGAATACTATTATAATAGTAAGTATTATAATATTAATATAATATAACTGAAAATATTATTATAATACTTAAAATTATAATATCACACTCAGAATATACTATATCATAAAAAATAATAATAAATATATTTAAAATTTAATAAGTAATATTTTTGTTAAATTAATACTAGAATGTTAAATTAATATTAAATAAATAAATACTATTATTCATTATTAATAATTTAATAATATCATTTTTTATAAAAATAATAAATTGTATTAATTATATTAATAATCCATAATATATTATTAATCCAAAAATGTAATATTATGTTATTATAATATTGAAAATTATAATATTATATTATTAAAAATATTAAAAATATTTTAATAATTACTATTTTATTAAAATAATACTATAATATTATATTAATATTAAATACATAAAATTGATAATTTTGTGTGTGTTTATGTTTTGAAGTGAAAAGAGAAAATATACTATCAAAATTCAGATTGTTGTATGTTTTTTCAGAAAAAAGCAAACCATTATATATTACCGTGAAAAATGAATTACGTTAATTAAATTAACATACGCCAACCAAATAAATAAATAAATAAAAGTAAAAAATATTTTTTTAATAAAATGAATTACATAAAACAAACGAAATCGTAATATCTTGCCCTTAATCATGGATTTTAGAGCTTAATAAGCAAACTCAAACAACCACATTAATAATGGTGACGTTTAGTAAAAATTTGAGGGTTTGACTTTGACTAGAATGGTGGGCTAAAGGAGGGACTGTCCAAAAATCATCAAATTAGCAATACAGTTTAATTGATGTTGGGCTTTTACCCGATTCGACCGAGAAAGGCACATTCAGTGGACCGGGGAGAAATGTGTTTGTTGCCAATATTCGTTAAATTTATTGGATTTATTTGGGAATTAGAGGTGTTTAAATAATTTAGGGGTGTTCAAAAATATTCAATCCGACTGATTTGATCTGATCATCTATTTACCGATTCGAAAATTAGGATATTCGATATGGTTTTAAATTTTCTGGATCGGATACGAATCGCAATATTTCAAGTTTCGAATTATTCGAAAATCTTAAAATTTAAAATTTCATGAATATTAATCTTGTTATATTTAACAATTCGATGTTTGTTATATCCGAAAATTAAAAAAATCAAAATTTTCATAATTGTGAATCTTGTTATATTTAGCAATTTGTTGTTTGTTCTATTCGAAATTTCGAATATTTTCATAAATACGACCTTCAAATTTAAAAAAAAATAGTTATCAAAGGATGAGTCTACCACGTGCGTCGAACACCGCTGAACACCACTAAGGATGAACTCCGCCAGAGATGAAGCTATTAAGGAATGGGGAGAGGCAATGGTCCCCCACCCTAAAGAAATTTTTTTCACCTATCCCCTATTTAAATTTTTTTAAAAATTAGTTTATTTATGAATTTGCTCTCCTCCACTTTCAAACATTTATAGTTTTCCCCAACTCCGAATCTTGGCTTCGTCCCTGAACACCGTTAAATATCATTAAATTGATTAACAAAGATTAAAAACTTTAAAGACTCAACATACAATTAATAATTATTTAAAATAAAATTTTAATTAAATTATTTCTTATATATATTATATATTTTAATTTTTTTTTGAAATAATTAGATCAACCATAGTCAATCCTTAAATTAAAAAACTCTAAATCTTTCAACGATAAACAATCTTCAAAGCATCTAAACCTTGCTACGGTTCTCAAATTGTCATTTTGCTAATACTTATGTGATTTAATTTATTCATGATACTCCCTTTCTTTTTTTCATTACAGATGATTTGTTGTTTTTATATTTTGAAACTTCAAGCGAAGTTTTGAATCACCTTAGTGCATATGATTCAGCGCTTGTAGGTCGAAGACACTTGTGTTCTATTCCAGCAACCATTGTGTCAGACATTGCTGCATCTGTTGTTGTTTTTCTTGCAAAATTGATGATGGTGTCTCGATCAGCGAAGACTCTTTAATATAAGACTCAAAAGATTTAGAGTTTTTTAATTTAAGATTGACTATGATTAGTATTTGATTCAATTATTTGAAAAAAAATTAAAAAATATAATATATATGAAAAATAATTTAACTGAAATTTTATTTTAAATAACTATTAATTGTATGTTGAGTCCTTGAGATTTTTAATTTTTATTAATCAATTTAATGATGTTCAACGGTTGTAAGTGTAAGTGCTTAGTCTAGTGTTATGTCACGGGGTCAGAGTCTTGGCGCAGGGACATCTACCCGTGCGGCAACCCAGGGCTATTACCAGCCAAGGGCTAAGCCTTTTCCATCTCCGATGCTCACTGGTTTCGCCCTCCCATAGGCTCATCAGGGAAGCGGGGACAGCTCCCGACCAGTGTGGTGCCTACCAACGCGCCCCATCCGAAGACAAGACGGTTGTACGGCACGTACTACACCCTTAATGCTATCCCGCATCCTACATTAAGCACAACCAGCAAGCATCTCGCGCGGTCCCGCGTGTCACGACGAACGGTCCGTGACATTCTCCCCCACCCGATTCATGCACGCCCTCGTGCATGGGGAGTAACTCTTTCCCTCTTTTGATTGGCTCGGATCTAGTGTGCAATTCCCTGCCTGCTCGCCCTCTTCACTTGAGGCTACGGCCCATTTGGCTACGAGTGCTTGGCGAACTTTCGCTATGGCTTCATGCCTACCCGTCCTCATCTCAATCTCTTTATAGAGGACCCACTCGCAGACACCCCTTCACGGTTTGGAGTGCGAGCTACACACGCTCGTCCGGTTGATCCGCTTGCGAACACCCCTACACTCGGAGTGCGAGCTACACACGCTCGTCCGGTTGACTCGCTTACGCAGCATTGAGGCGCTTGGCAAACTCACAGCTAGCACACAGACTGACTCTGATACCACTTTTCACGGGGTCAGAGTCTTGGCGCAGGGATATCTACCCGTGCGGCAACCCAGGGCTATTACCAGCCAAGGGCTAAGCCTTTTCCATCTCCGATGCTCACTGGTTTCGCCCTCCCATAGGCTCATCAGGGAAGCGGGGACAGCTCCCGACCAGTGTGGTGCCTACCAACGCGCCCATCCGAAGACAAGACGGCTGTACGGCACGTACTACACCCTTATAGCTATCCCGCAACCCGCATTAAGCACAACCAGCAAGCATCTCGCGCGGTCCCGCGTGTCACGACGAACGGTCCGTGACAGTTAGCTAGCCTTGTGGGTTTCAGTTGTTAAAGTTAGGTGGAGTGCTGGTTAGGAAAAACTGTTAGTGCCGTTAACTCAATCTAACTAACAACTCTTGTATTAACTCTTGTATAAATGAGACGGTTCTCTCTTAAAAATATTACGACAATTATCAATAAAATTTCAGAGAGTACCACCTCTCTTTCTCTAAATCATCTGTAAATTCTTAGATCCTAACATGGTATCAGTCGACGTCAATTTTGGTGTCGTCCGAGGTTTGTCTTGCTAATCAGCGGTTCTCCTCTCTTCCATGTTTGTAGAAGTTCAGGTGTATTGTTCTCTTGCTTCTTCCCTTTTCAATTCCACTTGGCTGCAATTGCACTGATTGTTTTCAGATTTAGCTATCGCTTGTTTAGATAACGAATCACAAGTATGCTGATCTTAGCGTTTTCGGATCATATAAGATTAGATAGTGCTCTTTCTTTGCAACAATTAGGTTTCTAATGTCATCGGTTGTAGTGTTGCTTCAATCTCAAACTCTACTTCAAGGATTATCTTTTAATTGGTCGCAAGAATGTTCACTCGGGATGACTCATTGGATACAGAGTGAATTAGTGACTCTTGTTGATATCTTTCAAGTTTTTGATTGAGTTTTTTTGGATTTGTGTCGTATCGTTTAAAACACCTTGTGGATTGATTTGATTCGTTTTCTTAGGGTTATGTGAAGTCTCTTTCCATTTGCGTGTTCCATTTCTTGGATCTAGTTGTTTCTCAAGGTCTGATCGAGGTTTTTTGCTTGTTCTTTGGAGTGGTGGTTGTGGTGCCTATTACATGTTTGATAATTTGTTTATAGTTTGGATATGACTCAAGTCATTTCTATAAGCTTGAATTCATGTCCTAGCCAGTCTTTGACTACAATAGATATGTCTTCTGTTCAGCTAATACCTAAGCATGACATTGTCAAACTCTTTGAGAGCACATATATTCTTTGGAAGCATCAAGTTACTCTTATTATTGATGGTTATGGTCTCACAAGGTTATTTCTGGCGATAGTGTTGTACCAGTACAATTTGTTCCTTTAGATTTAGGCCAAATTGTTGAGAATCTAAAATTTTTGTTTTTTTTAATATGCAAGATAAGTTGCTTGCGTCTTGGATGTTGTCTACCATGAGTGTTGAAGTTCTTCCTCACCTTACTAGTTGCAACACTACTCGTGCCATTTGGAGCTCAATTGTTCAAATGTTTGGAGCTGTCTCTAGTTCGAAAATCTCAGCCTTGCTACATAGTTTGCACACACATAGAAATCATGGGTTGTCAGTTAATGAGTATTTAGCCAAAACCAAGCTAATTTGTGATACTCTTAACTCTTCAAAGAATGTTGTTTCTGAGCAAGAACTAGTCAGTGTTGTCCTTGCTGGTTTGTCCATGGAG
Source organism: Hibiscus trionum (assembly GCA_030270665.1). Taxonomy (NCBI): domain Eukaryota; kingdom Viridiplantae; phylum Streptophyta; class Magnoliopsida; order Malvales; family Malvaceae; genus Hibiscus; species Hibiscus trionum. Next base: position 23,345,433 of record BSYR01000011.1, read on the forward strand.
TTTGAGTCAATGATTGTTGTCGCCTCGAAGAAGTATGTTACACTTGCCAAGTTGACTAAAATGTTGCTAGAATGTGAAGCTTGAAAAAAATTGTTTCAACGAGAAAGTCTACATATGCATGCTAATTTGGTTGTTTCCCAAGGTGAAAATTAGTCAAGGAGTAGGCAACAGACCTTTTTCTAACCACACTGGTTCATATCAGCCTCTACATAAAAATCAAGGTTGTGCAATGGGTCGTCGTGGTGAAAACAATTATTGTGGAAGAGGTCGTGGCAGGAATGACTCAAATCGACCTCAATGCCAGCTATGTGCTCGCACGGGACATGTTGCTCTGAAGTTTTTGTATAGATTTGATCATAATTTTCAAGATTTTGGTGCTGACAGTGATGATAGTCAGGGTGTAAGCTTTGATAGTTAGAACAAAAATTCTGAAAATGCTCAAGTTTATAGTCACACTGTGAGCTATGGTTTAGAAGCTCATTATACCAGTTAGGGGTGTTTAAAAATATCTGATCCGATTGACCCGATCCAACTACCCGAACATAAATAATCGGGTAATTACCCGAATTTTTTTCTCCCGAGTTGGATTCCCAGCCCGCTAAAAATTACATTTTCCCGGGTCGGGCCAAAGTTGAAGGAATGCCCCTTATCGAGTACCCAATGACCCGGTTAAAATTTTAAAATATATTATATTTTTATTAAATATATATTTAATTTATATATAAAATTATTAAAAATTTAAGATATGTTTAAATTAAAAAACAGTAAAAGAAGAAAAGAGATAGTTTTTATTTTTTAACTTCCAGATATGTTTAAATTTAAGAGATGTTTAAATTAAAAACAGTAAATAAAGAGAAATTGTAAAAAAAAAATAAAGAAAAAATATTCAGGGTACCCATTACGCGATTTCTCAAGTACCCGGTTAAAGTGGATCGAAAACGGGCGGAAAAAAGTGATACTCGAAGGTCCGGGTACCCGGTATCCGAAAATGAACATCCCTAATACCAGTCAGTCTGGTGCCTCTTTTTCAAGCCACCCAAGTGGAGTTTTTCCTGCTCAGCGAGTGGGGGGTTTCATAATAATTAGATTGTACCTGTGTATTCTCAACCTTCTGCGAAAAAGTCCTTTCCACACTTGAATGGAAAACAGTTTTCCCATTTTACAGGTGGTACATCTACTTTAAATTTGGTTGTTGATCCCGCTGGTCAAATATATTAGCCTTCAGTCCAGGTTCCTTCAGCGCTTGTTTTTTTCATAACCTCTTCACCTAGTCCTTCTAGTGTGAGTCGTGTATCTTGGTGCTCTGATTCTGGTGAATCTCACCATGTCACTTGTGATCATTCCAATCTTCAAACAGAAGCACCTTGCACTGGTACCAGTTCTTTGTTAATGGGTAATGGTGTTGGTATTTCGATAAGGCATGTTGGCCAAGGTTACTTGAATACATTTAGTAAACCTTTATATTTGCAAAACTTGTTGCATGTGTCTAATATAAAGAAAAATCTCTTGATTGTGTCTCAGTTAGCTCAAGATAACAATGTTTTTTAGTTTCATGATAATGGATGTTGTGTGAAGGACTCATAGACTTGGAATATCCTTCTAGAAGGGAAGCTCACTCGTAAAGGTTTGTATCAACTGCTACCACTTACTGAAAATAGGTATTTTTCTTTCATAAATCACAATCCTGACACTCATATTGTTTCTAAGTCTCAGGATTTGTTTGATCTTTGGCACAAACGCTTAGGACATCCTTCTATTCTTGTTCTTAAATTTTTTCTTCAAAAATAAAAACTAGGCTCAGGTTTGAATAATGTGCCACATACTTGCTTGCCTTGCTTGCAAGGGAAAGCTCATAAGCTGCCCTTTTCTACTTTTTTGACTGAATATAAAAAGTCTTTTGAATTGGTAGTTTCTGATCTTTGGGGACCAGCCCCTGTTAGTTCTCATTGTTTATTCTACTATGTTTTTTTATTTATGTTTTTACTCATCACACTTGGTTGTATCTAGTTAAAAAAAGTATGAAGTTGTTTAGTGTTTTGTTAACTTTCACAAGTTGGTTGGAGTCTAGTTTGGTAGGAAGATTAAAGCCTTACAAACAGATGGTGGTATAAAGTATCTAGCTCTCAAGAATTGGCTGGTTCTGAATGGGATTCTGTTGAGTGGATCAATGAAACGATATAAGCCAAGATTGAGGGTGAATTGGATATTTAGAACTTTTGGTTGTGGAGTGGAAAATTAAAAATGCTAGACAAGAGGATTTAGAGTGGTTCAAGTTCCAATCGAGCTCTACATCCACTACCTTAGCTTCACTAAGGATTTTCCAACAATCCACTAATTGTTCTTCCCCTTTTCTAGGCTAAAGAGGTAACCTTTACAATACCAGTCAAATTTTCTACCCAAAATTTGACCCAATCCTCACTCAAGTGATACAAAGAAGATGAAGGCTAAAACTAGTATCTCTCAATACAAAATGTAGCCCTTTTACAAGCACTCAACCCAATTGAACAGATAAGAATGGGAATTACAAATTTCACAATTTGAGTTTACAAGAAATAATGGGATTTTAGCACAAATGCTTGACTTTGATGTTTGGATAATACTTTGGAGATCAATAGTTGTTGTTGGAGCTTTTATACCTTCTCATTGAATTCTAGCCGTTGGGGTTGTTGCATTCATCAATATAACCGTTGGGATGTTATCTTCTCTCTATAAATGTAGTCTGCAACTACCCGTTCCGAAACGCCCGATCCTGTTTCGAAACAGACTAAAATAGAAAGAGTCGTTGGGATGTAATAAATAGACCGTAACGAAACGGGCACGATCGTTTCGATACGCTAAGAGCCCGTTTTGAAACTCATTTCGAAATATTTTTCCACTGTCAAAGCCTGTATCGAAACAGCTTGGATGCGTTTCGATACGCTTTAATGACAATTTTAAATTTAGTTATAAAACTTCAACGGTCATATTTTAAAACCAATTTTGAATTCCGTTTCGAAACGTTTGAGGTCGTTTCGATACTACCGTATTGAAACATGTCAAACCGTTCCGATGTTCTTCATCCGTTTTGAAATACGTTCCGAAACAGAGGTTAATAGTTTCAAACTGTTTCGAAACGCCCAAAGGTCGTTCCGAAACGGTGACTCGAAAATCATTGTTTTGGCTTGATAAACACTTAGGAAATATTTGACAAGTTGAGGTTTTGACTTAAACATTTTTCTTTAAATACATAGAGAGGTTTTGAGGACTTAAAAAAATCATTTTCCATTTTTCAATTTAGTCCTTAAATCTTTTGTTATATCAAAATCAATTTATTGGTTTCACAATCTCCCCCTCAATTTAAGATGGGTTTTAAAGTTTTGAAAAGATTTAAAATTGAAGTATTAAAACTCAAAACCAACTTAAATTTTTTTGCTCTTATATTACTTCTCCCCCTTTTTGTTAGATCAAAAAGAATAATAAACAGTGCTCATCAAAAGAAGAAACAAGGTTAAAAGCAATAAACAACACAATATAGATTCATATAATTCAAATATCCAAACATAAAACTTAAAGCAATAAAGTTTAAAGCTCAATCCCAAACAAAGCAATCATAACATAGGTTCATAAAGTATAAACAAAATAAAGGTGCAAACTTAGTTCTAATATGATAATCTAATATGATATGCAATAAAGACCCTAAGCCTCATCATCGTCACCATCAACATCCGAAGAATCATCACCGTTTTTAGCTTGAGAACGACGAAATGTCATTCATTGACCATAGAAGGTAGAGAATGACAAGTCCATCGATTGATGTTGATTGTCAAGTGCGGTGAGACGATCCTCCACAGATTGCAAACGAGTATTGATAGCACCAAAACCCGAAGCCATGTTTGTATCCATCGTGTTGAACCGCTCGGTGAGGAAAGCCATAAGAGCTTCATTGTTAGGACCCGGAGCTTAAGGTGAGGGCTCAACTTGAGGTGGAGGGGCTTGCCTATCAACACGTTCCCATCGACCAAGAGTGAAGTGGAACCCGAACTTATGGAGAGAAGATTCACCAATCTTGTTCTTACGGGGTTCCAGAGAATCATAGGAGCAATTAAAGTTGAGGATGCCAAAGATATAGCTCAAAACAGTCCCATAAGTGAAAGATTTAAGAGCATCAGTTTCAAGAAGCTTCACATTATTGACCATCTCGGCGAACATAATTTTGACAAGATTTTGCGGTTCTCCTCGGCGAAAGCACTCTAGCCAAAAATAATCAACTTGACGAACATAGGAGAATTTACCTCCGGAGGGGCGAATGAACCATGAAATCATCAAGTGTAGGAACCGGTCATGAGCATCCAAAGAAAGAATGGAGCCGTTTTGAGCACCAAAGTGGGTCTCATCCTCAATGCCTTCATTCTTGAGCCCAAGAGCATTCTCTAAAAAGTATGTTGATAACAAACTTCTTCCCCAAGAGATACGACTCAATGCCAATCACTTTAGTGTGATCTTCATTATCAATGAGCACGACATTTGAGTAGAAAATGAGGACCATGTGCTTATAGATAATATCTGGTATGTTCAAGAAAGCCATGAAGTTCCATTCTTGCAAATGCTCTAGATAGCGGAAAGCGAAACGCTCGGAATCAAGGAATGGGATATCAACAACACACTCTCGACGAACGGCAATATCCTTGACGTAGGCAAAACGATCCTTCATCTCTTGAGTTCGAAGACTTTTGAGAAAAAGTTGGGTGAGGTTAGGACGGATATTGGCTTGACTTGAAGCTTCACTCGATTGAGCTGTCTTGCGTTTCTTGTTAACGTTTTCCATTGAAAAATCCTAAAAACATAAAGCAAGCAATTTGAAAAATATAAGTGTATGCATGAACATCCTTAATTCAATCCAAGGACAAATCCCATTTAGGTTTTAAAAAAATTAAACACATATATACATATACAAAAAAATTGAAGAAAAAAAATACGTTTGAAAACAGTAAAAAAATACAAGAAAAACCAAATATATTCGATTTTTTTTGAGATTTTAATAATTTTTTACAAATTTTGAAAAAACCCAAGTTGCAAAACATATAATCTATACAAAATTAAAATTTTCTAACCTAAAATTCGAATAAAATCAAAGGAAAAAGATGAAAATATACCTTAAATAGGGATTTTGGATGAATGAATGAAAGATCTTGCACAAAATTGTTGAAGCTGGCTTAGACTTGAGTTTGTGTGTAAAAGCAGTCAAGATTTGATGAAAAACAATGAGGTTAAGAGGGTTTTTATAGGAAAAATTGGGTTAGGGTTTTTAGGGGTTTTGAGAGTTTTAATTAAAAGTGAACATTAACATTTAAGACCCTTTTTTAAAGCTGTCCGCATACCCATTTCGAAACAGGCACGATTGTTCCGAAACGTGGGTATCGAAACGTTGACTGATGTTTCGAGTCTAGTTGACCGTTTCGATACGACTTTGACCGTATCAAATCCCACATGTTGACCCGTATCGAAACTCATTTCATACACTTCTTAGCAGAGGCAAACCGTTTTGAAACCCTTTTAAGGCGTTTTGAAACACCCTAGTCATAGATCACTCTTTTAAGGCACCTGTATCGAAATAGATTGACCCGTTTCGATACGCCTAGCCCTGGGGGTGCAGATGAGGCTCTAATATTGTAGAAAAATGAATTTCATGAAGTCCTATATGCATAAATGATATGAATGAGCAGAAATAACATGCACAAACATAAGCATACTCCCCCTAACTATTAGCATGACTGAAATTAGGAGTAAAAACACACAAGAATGACATTTTTCAAGAAATCAAGCAATTTAAGTACAAAAAGGTCCTAAAAGGTCAGATAGGCTAGTTAGACCTAACTCTCTCCTAAGGGACCAAAAACGCTCTTTATCCAAAGGCTTGGTAAAAATGTCTGCTAGTTGGTTTAAGGTGTCAACGAACTCTATAACATCTTCCTTAAGGACATGATCTCTAATAAAATGATGCCTTATTTCTATATGTTTGGTTCTAGAATGTTGGATGAGATTTTTGGTTAAGCATATGACACTAGTGTTGTCACACTTAAGGGGTATGGTTTCAACTTTAATACCATAATCTAAGAGTTGTTGCTTCATCCAAAGGACTTGAACACAAGAACTCCCTAAGGATATGTACTCGGCTTCGGTGGTAGATAGAGCTACACTATTTTGTTTCTTAGAGAACCAAGATATGAGTATACTACCTAAGAATTGACATGTTCCCGAAGTACTCTTCCTATCGATTTTACACCCCCGTAATCCGCATCCGAATAAGCATGAAGGTTGAAGGTTGAGTCTCTAGGGTACCAAAGACCTAGACAAGGAGTATATCTAAGGTACCTAAAGATTCTCTTAACGGCTATAAGGTGAGACTCTCTAGGACTATCTTGAAACCTAGCACACAAGCAAACACTAAACAATATATCCGGTCAACTTGCGTTAAGGTAAAGCAAAGATCCAATCATAAAGCGATAAAGCTTAGAGTCAACACACTTACCTCCTTCATCTTTGTCAAGCTTTGTAGATGAGCTCATTGGTGTGACTTGAGGCTTTGCATTCTCCAAGCCAAACTTCTTGAGCATATCCTTAATGTACTTTGGTTGATTGATGAAGGTGCCATCCTTCCTTTGATTGATTTTGAGTCCCAAAAAAGAATGAGAGCTCCCCCATCATGCTCATCTCGAATTCACCTTGCATTAACTTAGCAAACTCTTTGCAATGACATTCATTAGTAGATCCAAAAATAATATCATCAACATATATTTGTACTACTAAGATGTCATTTTTATACCTTTTTATGAAAAGTGTAGTGTCCAGCTTACCTTTTTTAAAACCTTTTTCAATCAAAAAGTTTGAAAGTATTTCATATCAAGCTCTAGGAGCTTGTTTTAAACCATAAAGTGCTTTGGTTAGTTTGAAAACATGATTTGGAAATTTTGAATCTTCAAAACCCGGTGGTTGTTCCACATACATATCCTCATTTATAAAATCATTTAAAAATGCGCTTTTAACATCCATTTGAAAAGACTTGAAATCATGATAACATGCATATGCAAGTAACATCCTAATAGCTTCCATTCTAGTTACGGGTGCATAGGTTTCATCAAAATCAATTCCCTCTTCTTGAGTGTAACCTTGAGAAACTAATCTAGCTTTGTTTCTCACAATGTTACCACTTTCATCTAGTTTATTTCTAAATACCCATTTAGTTTCTATAGTAGATTGATTACTAGGCCTTTCAACTAGTGTCCATACATTACTTCTCTCAATTTGATTTAACTCTTCTTGCATAGCCATAATCCAAAAATCATCTTTTAATGTTTCTTTAATGTTCTTAGGCTCTATGCATGAGATAAAAGCAACATGGTTCATGAGTTTAAGAGAAGATCTAGTAGTTACCCCCTTAGATGGATCACCCAAGATTTCACCACCTTTGACATAGTTGTACTCCCTTGGGTAGCTCACTTCCTTTTCCTCAAGAGCCAAGTCCTTCAAGGCTTCAAGAGGTGGATCTTGTGTATCCTCTTCTTTCGTTGGAATCTTATCCTCATTTGAAGTTTGTCCTCCATCAAAGGCATCAAGGATTCCTACATCATCATCATCACAAGAATCCTTCCTCGGAAGGAGGTTATCATCGAATATAACATGAATAGACTCTTCTACTACTAAAGTTCTCTTATTAAATACATGATAGGCTTTAGAGTTTAAAGAATAACCTAAGAAAATAGCTTCATCACTTTTAGCATCAAATTTACCTAAGTTGTCTTTTCCATTATTTAAAACAAAACACTTGCAACCAAATGGATGGAAATAGCTAATGTTAGGCTTTTTAGATTTTAAAATTTCATATGGTGTATTCTTTAAAAGTTGCCTAATCATTACTCGATTTACAATGTAGCAAGCGGTGTTTGTGGCTTCCGCCTAAAAATATTTAGGTAAATTATTTTCACAAAACATGGTTCTAGCCATTTCTTGTAAAAGTCCTATTTTCCCTCTCAACTACCCCATTTTGTTGAGGAGTTTGAGGAGCCGAAAAATTGTGGCTAATACCATTTTCATTTAAAAACTCTTCAAAACCTACATTTTGAAATTCGGTTCCATGATCACTTCTAATATGAGAAATCTTAAGTTCAAGATCATTTTCAGTTAATTTTGAAAACATGATGAATTTTTCTAAAGCCTCATCTTTAGTACTTAAGAATAGAACCCAAGTAAATCTAGAATAGTCATCAACAAGAACAAATGCATACGATTTACCACCCAAGCTCATAGTTCTAATAGGCCCAAATAAATTCATGTGAATTAGTTGTAAACATCTACTTGTAGAAACATCATTAATGGATTTAAAGGATGATATATTTTGTTTACCCTTAGAGCATGCATCACAAATTTTGTCATTTGAGAACTTAATTTTGGGCAAACCTCTAAATAGATTTAGGGAAACTAATTTTTCTAAAACACTAATGCTAGCATGTCCTAGTTTCCTATGTCATAGCCATGCATCATTTTCATTTTGTGCAACAAAACATGCATGGGATGTATGAATGTCATCTAAATACACCATGTATATATTACTTATGTGATGACCAATGAGCATTATATTATTTAATTTAATGTCAACAATTTTGCACCCATTTTTATCAAATAAGACATTAAACTCTTTATCACACAATTGACTAATGCTCAATAAATTGTGTTTTAAACCATCGATATATAAAACATTTTCAATGAGAATAGTAGAGTGATTACATATAGATCCAATACCTTTAATGTGGCCTTTGGAGTTGTCACCAAACGTCACTACTCCTCCACTTTTTGGCTTTAAGTCTATGAATCGACTATTGTCTCCAATCATGTGCCTCGAGCATCCATTATCAAGGTATCATGAGTTGTGACTTTGTGCTTTGGCCTTGTAGCAATGCTCCCCCTACAAACAAAGATATTAAGCTTTGATTTTTGGTACCCAAATCACTTTGGGTCCACGAGTGTTAGCTCCCAAAAGCTTGGTTCCCTTAGGAATCCAAGGTGACATAGCAACAACATTATTAGACTTGACGAGTTCCTTAAGAACCCATACACTTCTAATTTTCTTAGTTCTATTATGTCTATGGAAGCCACTTTGTTTGTAGTTACATGTCTTTCTCTTAGGTTGGTTAGTTCTAGAGGATTCACCTATCTCATTTTTCACATTACCAACATTTTTGAAAGACTCCTTGAGCTTGTTAAGCTCATCTAACACCTTTTGGTGTTCACTATTGCATTGAGAAATAAGATTGTTTAAGTCTACATTTTCATCTTGAAAGAATTTAAGTTCATCTTGTAAACCTAAGATCTTTTTCTTAAATTTTAAGTTAGCTTGAGAGAGTGAGTCATTTTTAGCATTTAATTCCGAAATAATCTTTTTATTTCTTATGACCGACTCTTTATAGTTCTCAACTAACTCATCATATACCTCTTTTAACTCATCATAAGCATCATGCAATTCATCAAATGTAAAATCAAAAGATGATGAGTTAGAGGTTACCATGGAGGAATCCTCCTCAAGAGCCATGAGGCAAAGGTTGGCCACTTCTTGTTCCTCATCCTCGGATGACTCCTCATCACTTTAAGTAGCAAGCTTGGCTTTGAGCTTATTCTTCTTCTCAAAGCCCTTCTTGAGTTGAGGGCACTCCGAACGAATATGACCCGGTTTTTTGCACTCAAAGCAAATGATTTGATCCATCTCTTCTTTTTTGTTTTTGGTCTTGAAGTCCATTTTTCTTTGAATCTTCCTTCCTCAGTTGGACCTCATAAACCGTGAGAACCTTTTTGGCTATCATAGCCAATTCTTCTAGGTCTCCCTCCTCACTAGAAGTGCTCTCCTCATGTAGAGAAGCTTTGAGAGCACTCATATCTTCTTCTTCTTATCTACCTCAAGCTTCTCCACTCTTCTCTCTTCCTTCTTCCTTTCATCTTCCCTTCCTTTCATCTTCCCTTCCTTGCTTCATTATCTCATAAGTTAGGAGAGAACCCACTAGCTCATCAAGCTTGAGTGTCTTCAAATTTTTTGCCTCAATGATGGCGGCTCTCTTCCCATCCCAAGACTCGGGAAGTGAATAGAGTAGCTTTCGGACTAGTTTGTCTTTCGGGATTATCTCTCCAAAACCCTTTAGCCCGTTGATGATTGTTGAGAAATGATCGAACATCTTTGACACGGTTTCGTCGGGCTCCATTTTGAAATTCTCATAGCTAAGATTGAGATTTCCAATCTTTATTTCCTTCACATCACTTGTTCCTTCATAAGTAGTCTCAAGTTTATCTCACACTTCCTTAGCATTTTCGATGGAGGAAACTTTAGAGTAGATGTCAGGAATGAAAGAGCAAAACAACATGTGAAGAGCTTTATCATTGATTTGAATCTTCTTTCTCTCTTCTTCACTCATCTCATTTTTCTTCTTTGGCACCAATCTTCCTTCGTCGCATCTCTTCATCAGAATAGAGGGACCATCTTCAATGGCATCCCAAACTAGATAATCGTTGGATTTAATGAAGAGACGCATCAGGTTCTTTCAAAAAGGGTAGTTATCACCATTGAAGAAAGACGGTTTGGTGGTTGATTGAGACTCGTACATGTTTGACCCGGAGGTAGATGCCATGGATAGCTTTGTGGTTGATCACACTCTTCCTAGAAACTTCTCTTGTGGTTGTTAATCATTCAAAGAAGTAGGCTCTGATACCAATTGTTGAATGAATCAATGAAACGATATAAGCCAAGAGGGGGTGAATTGGATTTTTATAACTTTTGGTGGTGGACTGGAAAATTAAAAATGATAGACAAGAGGATTTAGAGTGGTTCAAGTTCCAATCGAAATCTACATCCACTACCTTAGCTTCACTAAGGATTTTCCAACAATCCACTAATTGTTCTTCCCCTTTTCTAGGCTAAGGAGGTAACCTTTACAATACCGGTCAAATTTTCTACCCAAAATTTGACCCAATCCTCACTCAAGTGATACAAAAAAGATGAAGGCTAAAACCATTATCTCTCAATACAAAATGTATCCCTTTTACAAGCACTCCACCCAATTGAACAGATAAGAATGGGAATTATAAATTTCATAATTGGGGTTTACAAGAAATAATGGGATTTTAGCACAAATACTTCGCTTTGATGTTTGGATAATACTTTGGAGATCAATAGTTGTTGCTGGAGCTTTTAGAGGTCCCTTTTATACTTTCTCATTGAATTCTAGCCGTTGGGGTTGTTGCATTCATCAATATAGCCGTTGGGATGTTATCTTCCCTCCATAAATGTAGTCTGCAACTACCCGTTCCGAAACTCTCGATCCTGTTTCGAAACAGGCCAAAATAGAAAGAGCTATTAGGGTGTAATAAATAGACCGTACCGAAACGGGCACGATCGTTTTGATAAGCTATGAGCCCGTTTAGAAACTCGTTTCAAAACATTTTACCACTGTCAAAACCTGTATCGAAACGTCTTGGAAGAGTTTCGATACGCTTTAACGACAGTTTTAAATTCAGTTATAAAACTTCAACGGTCATATTTTAAAACCAAGTTTGAATTCCGTTTCGAAACGTTTGAGGTCGTTTCGATACTACCGTATCGAAACGGGTCAAATCGTTTGGATGTTCTTCATCCTTTTTGAAACACGTTTCGAAACAGAGGTTAACAGTTTCAAACTGTTTCAGAACGCCCAAAGGCCGTTCCAAAACGGTGACTCGAAAATCACTTTTTGGCTTGATAAACACTTAGAAAATATTTGACAAGTTGAAGTTTTGACTTAAACATTTTTCTTTAAATACATAGAGAGGTTTTGAGGACTTAAAAATTCATTTTCCATTTTTCAATTTAGTCCTTAAATCTTTTGTTATATCAAAATCAATTTATTGGTTTCACAGATTCAACATTGAATCTCGTGTCCTTACACTTCAGAGCAGAATGGAAAGGCTGAAAAGAAGCATCGACATGTGGTTGAAACACGACTGTCTTCTTGATCAACAAACAACCTACTAATGTCTTGCAATGACTGACTCCGTATGAAAAACTGTATGGCAAGGTACCTGATTATTCTTTTATGAATATTTTTGGTTGTGCATGTTATTCTAACATCAGACCATACAATAAGCATAAGTTTGAATTCAGAACTAAAAGGTGTATTTTCTTGGGTTATAGTACTTCACACAAAGGGTATAAGTGCATGGATGAAGATGGTAAGATTATTTTTTCTAGGCATGTTACTTTTGATGAACATAATTTTCCATTTTTAGAAAAGGCTACTGCATATGCTGATACTACAGTTCAAAGTCACTTTCTTTAGTTTCTTCCTTTACTGGTGTGTCCTATACAAAGTTTTTCTAGTGCAACACTTTCAGTTTCTGCACTTTCTCGTGTAGTACCTTGTACTCAAGCACAAGAAGCCCTTTCTTCTTGTCTTTTGAATGATACAATGATCAATGGTAATGATGCATCCCCACTGGTGCCTAGTACTTTACTAAATGACATAGCTCCTTATGAAATTTCAGTTCCTCGTGAATTTTTGGAGCCTTTACATGGTGATTTGCAAGATGATATAGCTTCAAATGAGGTTTTAGTTCCTCAATGACCTTTGGATCCTGTGGATAATGATGTTGTAGAACCAGTCACTGAATCCTCTCAATCTTGTGAAAGGTTTAATGTTGGGTCACCTTGTCCTCAACCCGAGTCTCCTTGCATGGATGGTTTGGGATCAACCAGTACATAACATACACATTCTCATCTAATGTCTACCTCTCACAGCACTAAGTCATGTTCACAGGCTGAAATGATTGATGTACCAGTTGAGTTCTCTGGTTTAGAGCCATCTGTCTCTCAAAGTCTTGAGTTATGTTCATAGGCTGAAGTGGTTGATGCACCAGCTGAGTTCTCTGGTTTAGAACCTTCACCTCTACATTATGTTCATGTTCAACCTTCTGAGATTCAAGGTGAGACATATCTTCATATTGTGAGAAATGTGAATAAACATACTATGGTCACAAGGAGCAAGAATGGTATTCACAAACCAAAAGTATATCAAGTGTTTGTGGAAGAGCCTCAAAACATCAAATAAGATATGATGAGATCTTATTGGAAGTTAACTGCTCAAGTTGAGTATGATGCCCTTATAAAGAATGGCACATGGACACTAGTTCAGTTATCTTCTAATATGTATGTTGTGAATTGTAAGTGGATCTTTAAAGTCAAAAGAAACTCATATGGTTCTGTGTCTCGCTATAAAGTAAGGCTTGTTGCGAAGGGTTACCTTCAAAAAGCATGAATTGATTTTAATGAAGTCTTTAGCCATGTGGTAAAGCATGTCACTGTTCATACGATTCTTTCTCTAGCTGTCTCAAAAGAATGGGTTTTAAAGCAAGTTAATGTGAATAATGCTTTTTGAATGGTGACTTACGAGAAAAAGTATATATGACTCAACCTCTTGAGTTTGAGCAAGGAGATAGTAGTCAAAATTTGGTGTGTAAATTAAATAAAGCCATCTATGGTCTCAAACAAGCTCCAAGAGCTTGGTTTGAGAAATTCAAGAAGTTTTTTCTGTCTGAAGGTTTTGTTCTAAGCAAGTTTGATGTTTCTCTATTTGTGCAAATGATAAGTGAGAGTATAATATATCCCCTAGTATATGTGGATGATATAATCTTTATTGGAGACAATATCACTAATGTTCAAGCTATGGTGGATAGGTTGAATTAGGTGTTCTCTTTAAAAGATCTTGGTCCATTGAATTATTTTTTGAGATATGAATTTAGCTAAACTTTTGAGGGTCTGTTCATAAGTGAGAGACAATACATTCTAGATCTTTTGCAGAAGCATGGTTTCAGCAATGCTAAAAGTTTACCTACACCCATGGTCTCTAGTTGTAATCTATCCGCCCGTGATGGGGATCCAGTTGAAAATGTCACTGAATACAGGAGTATCATGGGTGCTCTTCAATACATTGTCATTACAAGAATAGAGATAGAGTTTGCTATAAATAAACTGTGGCAGTTCATATAGAGCACGAATGATACTCACTTTCATGCTGTCAAAAGAATTATGAGATATCTTCAAGGGATTGTTGACTATGGGTTGTTGTTCTCTCCTCACTCTCGTCTCTCAATTGTAAGCTTCACTGATGCTAATTGGAGTTTTGATGTTAATGATAGGAGGTCAACTTCAGGGTTCTGCATTTACTTTGGTGGCAATCTTGTGTTATGGGGCTCTCGAAAATAACAAGTTGTTTATAAGTCCACTGCTGAAGCTGAGTACAAAAGTGTTGCATTTGCTACAACATAAATACTTTGGCTTCAATCATTTCTTGGAGAATTGTATGGTACTACAGCTAGTACCCCTATTTTTTGGTGTGATAATCAGATGCGGTTGTTGTTTCTGTCAATCCCACATTACATTCAAAGTTTAAGTATGTTGAGTTAGACTTGTACTTTGTTCGAGAATAAGTTACAACAGGTAGTTTGTAGGTAAATGAGGTTCCAACCTATGAGCAAGTAGCAAATGTAATGACTAAACCCTTGTCTGCCCCTTCTTTTCACATGCATCGCTCTAAGCTGGCTGTTGTGACTCGTGCATAGTTTAACCTGTTATAGGATCGTTGTGTGTATGTGTTTTTTTCTCTCTAATTTTTTATGCAGCAAGTTTGTGATCAAGTCAAGGAAAGAAAGGAGTTTTAGGTTAACAGCAGCAAGGTGAATATATAGAACCAAGTCAAGGAAAAAAAGTTTCTTTGGGTCAAGCAAGGAAAGGTTTTTTAAAACTAAAGAAGCAAGATGAATGTAAGTTTAAGTGCTTATCTAGTGTTAGCTAGCCTTGTGGGGTTTCAGTTGTTAAAGTTAGGTGGAGTGACGGTTAGGAAAAACTGTTAGTGACGTTAACTCAATCTAACTAACAACTCTTGTATTAACTCTTGTATAAATGGGTTGGTTCTCTCATGAAAATATTACGACAATTATCAATAAAATTCCAGAGAGTATTGCCTCTCTTTCTCTAAATTCTCTTTAAATTCTTAGATCCTAACATCAGTGTCCATCGTTAGTGGTGTTCAGTAGTGTTCAACACCTACCGTAGAATTTTACTAAATCAAATTATATTTTTGGATAATCGTATATTTGAATATCTGAATACCCACTTTATTCATATCGAATACGGATCATTATATCGTGGATCCAAAAAACCAGACTTCTGAAAAAACTAGATCGAATGGGATCTAATGTCTGACAATGAACACTCCTAAAACTGTAGAACTAATGTTTTGATATAATAATTGAAAAATGTTTTAGACTGATGTAAAATGTATTTAAAACAATTTCCAAAGTCCAAATAACTTGAAACTATGTTTAGGGATGTTTTTAAAAGGTTTTACATGTTTTTCAAAGTCAAACTTCACGAAACTGTCCAGGCGTTTCGAAACACCTTAGGGCGTTTCGATACGGTGCATTCCAGTAGCTAAAATGTTTCGATACTGGTATCGAAACGGGCTTTCCCTGGATAATGATTTTGCCCAGTGTTTCGAAACAGGCTTTGCCGTTTCGATAAGCCTACGTAGCATTGACCAAAACGGTCATAAACCCCAACGGCTATTTCCCAACTAACTTTTAAATGCAGGTCATTTCGATACGGGGACAGGTGTTTCGAAACGGACTAAAGTGTTTCGATACGGGTCCACGTCAGACTGCAACGACTCTTTCTACTTAAAGGCTGTTTCGAAACGGGTTCGAACGTTTCGAAACGGAGAGCTGCAGAACTGCATTTATGGGGGAATAAAAGTCTTCAACGGCTCCAATTCAATCCCAACGGCTAGCAACGGCTATAAACTCATCAAGGAGTATAAAAGGGACCTCCAAGCATCATGTAAAGGCTAATGCTCATATTGTCAATCAACAAATGATCAAATATTGTCTTAGTGCTTAAATTGTCAATTCTTGTATAGACAAACACTAGTGAGCCAAAAGTGTCAAATTTGCTCAAGTGTTTTAGGTTTTGGGTGAGTGCTAAATTGTGCAAACAAATACATATTAGAGGGATTTAAGTTTGCTTATTTTTTCTCTTTGTAAAAGAGGGTTTTGATCAAGGCTTTGGGTAGAAAGCTTGATCGGTGTAAAGGGTTTCCTCCTAAGCCTAGAAAAGGGGACGAATCAATAGTGGATTGATTGGAAATCCTTAGTGGGGAGCTAAGGTAGTGGATGTAGACCTTGGTTAGAAGGTTGAACCACTATAAATCTTTGTGTCACATTTCATTTTAGCTTTCACAACCCTTCCACCCAAAAATCCACCTCTCCACCACTTGGTGAGCCTTATCGGTTGAACGAATCGAGCTCCTCACAACTCAACAATTGGTATCAGAGCTTGGCTAAATCGAAGGGGATTCACATCCTATTGAGAAGATCCGGCAAGCTCGATCACTATTTCATCAACCGGCTCAAATGGCACAATCAATCGACAAACCGCCTTTCTTTGACGAAACCCACTATGCCCATTGGAAGACAAAGATGAAGTTCTTCATCAAGTCTAGAGACTACAAGCTATGGGATATAGTTGAAGATGGTCCGTTCGTGCCTCAAAGAAGCAAAGCGGAGTGGAGTGCCGACGATCGCAAGATGATGGAGCTTAATTGCAAAGCCTTGCACATCTTATTTTGTGCTTTTGGCCCAACCATCTATGAGAAGATGTCTTCTTGTGAGAGTCCCAAGGAGGTATGGGACAAGCTTGAAGTCACATACGAGGGGACCGATGAAGTCAATGAGACCAAGATTGGGCTTCTAACCTTAGAGTATGAGAACTTCAAGATGGATCCGGAAGAGAACATCGAGAAGATGTTTGATAGGTTCTCCACCATCACCAATGGTCTTAAAGGTTATGGAGAAGCCATCCCGGAAGAGAAGCTTGTCCGAAAGCTCATCTCCTCACTTCTCGAGTCATGGGACTCAAAGAGGACCGCCATCATCGAGGCAAAGAATTTCAAGACTTTGAAGCTTGATGAACTCATGGGGTCACTCCTTACTCATCAAATCATGAAGAAGAACAAAGAAGATGAGAAGAAGAGGGAAGAAATTAGAGCTATGGGAGAGAAGAAAATCAAAGGGCTAGGCATCAATGCAAGTGCCATAGCTCCCAAGTCCTCCACTTGCCATCATGTCTACTCAAGTGAAGAGGAGGATGAAGATGAAGAGATAGTTCATCTCTTCAAGAAGTGTGCCCCGTTCATGAAGAAAGCTTTGAGAGAGCTTGAACGAGAATCCAAGAAAAAGGAAAGGGCAAGCACTTCAAGCCATAAGAAGAAGGCACATGTGGCTACTTGGAGTGATGAGGACTCCACCGACGATGAACAAGGCAACCTTTGCCTTATGGCCATCGAAGAAGATTCAAGGGTAACTTCTAATTCATTTACTTCATGTTCTTACTCTTTTGATGAATTACAAGATGCCTACGATGATTTGGTTTTAGACTTTAAAAATCACATTTTGAAAAACAATAAATTGATTTCAAAGTTGAAAATTCAAAATGATTTGATTTCTAAAACCAAACTTGAACTTGAAGCAAAACTCGAAGAGTTTGAATTAAAATGTTTTGATTTACAAAATTTGCTTCAAAAAGTTCAAGAAGAAAAGGATTTGATTTCCAAAGAGCTAGAAAAGAAAAACAATTTTGGAAAATCAAATTTCTATGTAAGGCAATCTAGTGCCCCTAGATTTGTTAAAGGAAAATGTTTTAGAAGTATTTGGGTCCCAAAAGGACTTAGTACTTCAATTAAAAAGGATGACATTGAAAAATGGATTCCTAAGGGGACTAAAATTTGTGCTACTAACGTCTATGGATCCAAAGCAATTTGGATACCAAAAATCACTTAATTGTCTTTTGCTAGGTGTGATGGAGATGTTCAACAAGTTAAACTTTGAGGGGGAGCTCTATGCACACAAGGAAGAACACTTGAAGAATGAAGGCTTCACATCCTCCCTTGAGTTCAAGTGTGGTAAAATCTAGTTGTTTTTGTGTTTATTTGTTTTATTTTTATTTATGTCAACTAGATGATCATATATGTTGGACTAACATTTTGATGATGCTTTGAGTAAGGGGGCTATTTTAAAACTAAAATTTTTATTTTTTTCAAAATTTTACCTCTATTGTTATTTTGAACTTCATGTTTTAAATTCTTTTTGATATAACAAAGAGGGGGAGAAATGATTTGAAAAATGAATTTTCAAATGAATAAGGGGGAGCTTTATTTGATTTATATCTTCAATTCTCTTATTCACATTTTTAAAGTTAAATGGGGAGAATCCCAAACAATTTTTCAAGATAGTTTTATTATATCAAAAAGGGGGAGATTGTAGAACTAATGTTTTGATATAATAATTGAAAAATGTTTTGGACTGATGTAAAAAGTATTTAAAACAATTTCCAAAGTCCAAATAACTTGAAACTATGTTTAGTGATGTTTTTAAAAGGTTTTACATGTTTTTCAAAGCCAAACTTCACAAAACTGTCCAGGCGTTTCGATACGGTGCATTCCAGTAGCTAAAACATTTCGATACTGGTATCGAAACGGGCTTTCCCTGGATAAGGATTTGCCCAGCGTTTCAAAACAGGCTTTGCCGTTTCGATACGCCTACGTGGCATTGACCATAACGGTCATAAACCCCAACGGCTATTTCCCAACTAACTTTTAAATGTAGGTCGTTTCGATACGGGGACATGTGTTTCGAAACGGGTGTTTCGAAACGGACTAAAGCGTTTCGATACGGGTCCACGTTAGACTGCAACGGCTCTTTCTACTTAAAGGCTGTTTCGAAACGGGTTCGAGCGTTTCGAAACGGAGAGCTGCAGAACTGCATTTATGGGGGAATAAAAGTTCTCAACGGTTCCAATTCAATCCCAACGGCTAGCAACGGCTATAAACTCATCAAGGAGTATAAAAGGGACCTCCAAGCATCATGTAAAGGCTAATGCTCATATTGTCAATCAACAAATGATCAAATATTGTCTTAGTGCCTAAATTGTCAATTCTTGTATAGACAAACACTAGTGAGCCAAAAGTGTCAAATTTGCTCAAGTGTTTTAGGTTTTGGGTGAGTGCTAAATTGTGCAAACAAATACCTATTAGAGGGATTAAAGTTTGCTTATTGTTTCTCTTTGTAAAAGAGGGTTTTGATCAAGGCTTTGGGTAGAAAGCTTGATCGATGTAAAGGGTTTCCTCCTAAGCCTAGAAAAAAGGACAAATCAATAGTGGATTGATTGGAAATCCTTAGTGGGGAGCTAAGGTAGTGGATGTAGACCTTGGTTAGAAGGTTGAACTATAAATCTTTGTGTCACATTTCATTTTAGCTTCCACAACTCTTCCACCCAAGAATCCACCTCTCCACCACTTGGTGAGCCTTATCGGTTGAACGAATCGAGCTCCTCACAACTCAACAAAAACAAACAGTCTTAATAATCAAATCTATCAAATTTTTAAAATTTTCAAATATTAATAGAATTTAATTTTTTTAAATGATTAATTGAATTAAATTAAATTTGGTTAATTTCATTTGTTTTCGAAATAATCGAATTATTTTAATATTTTTATGTTTTGATTTAAAATTTCAATTCAAGTAGCAATAAATCAAGAATGAGTTTCTTTTGTTAGATATTTTTTATTTCTTGTATGTTTTCTCTTTTGGATTGGGCTTAGTTTTGTGAATAAAATATAAACATCGGGTTCTGAATATTATTAGTCTTTGATGAGATTTGAGTTTAAAATTTAAAGGCATAAAGTCAAAATTAGCCTCCAACGTTTGACGTTTTGTTCACTTTAGTACTTATTCTTTTTTTTTTTGTGTAAACATACTCTTAACGTTTCATTTTTGTTCAAAATTCACCCTCGTTGGATGGAAACCGTCAGTCAACTAACGGTCAACACCTTTTGATGATGTGACATGTCTACATAATAAGACTTGCTAACGTGGCGATGCCACATCATCTAAATGGTTTTAGAGAAAACGTGTCACAAGAAAGTAATAAACACCTGTCACATCATCTAAATAACTTTAATTAATTCTTCACTCTAAAACTAATTAGATGATGCCTCATTTTATAATTTTAATTAATTTTTTACTCTAAAACTATTTAGATGATGTCACGTGTCATTATCTGATTGGTTTAAAATTTAATAGAAAAATAAATATAATTTTTTTAAAAAATATAATGTCATGTCAGCAAGTCTTACTATCAAAGTAAGAACAGAGAAAACATGTGCTATAAAGGCAAAGATTCTTATTAGAAAATAAAAAAACAAGAAAGTAATAAACACCAGCGATCGACAACCAATAGCAAAGTGATTGACGATCGCCCGATAACGCAAAAAAATTGAAAAAACTTACCGGCGGATTGTTAGAGAGAAAAAATTAGGGTTGAGGGACTAGAGTTTTGCTATCAAAGTAATGTAGGATAATGTTCATTTTAAAATATCTTAATTCGAGCAGTTTTATTTGTATGGTGTGTGTTTTATTAAAGATTAAGAAAAAAACTTATTAAATTTGAGAGCTATTTAAGTTTGTTATCGGGGCATTTAAATTTTACTACTTTTGTAACAAAAAAAAATTAATTTTATGTTTAGGGGCTTTTTTCGATCTGAACTTTGGTCCTGTTTCTTTTAAGAGTTTTGTCTTTTTTATTTTATCATCCATATAAATTGTTGAGTGGGGACGTTTCGAGTCAGGGCAAATATAAGATTTTATGTTAAGGGTACGAATAGTTAAAGAGTTATATTAGAAATTTAGAGAGTGTAAAATTAAAAATTTTCAATAGTGCAAATTTAGATCATTGATAAAAAAAATACAAAAAAATTATAAAATCGTGAAAGTTTGAAATTTCTAAGAGGACGACTGCCTCTTTAACACCCTTCGATCCATCCCTACTTCGAGTGTCAAGGCACATGAATAGGCATTGAATTCAAGTACATGCGTTCCGGAATACATGAGCTTGCCAATCAAAGAAACAAGAGGTTTATGCTTGGTCATGTCCTAAAATATACAGGATATTTATGGACAAGTTTAAAGAGAGAGAAATCCCTCAACGAAACTAAACAATTTACGGCTATACATTACGAATGTCTGTTAGCAGCTTAGTCAGCAGCCACAAATTTTATAGGAAACACCAGTAGTCGACTGATCTTGACCTATTTCGAAACCCTATCTATATATATATGAACAAACATGATCTTATCAAATGAAGTTTCTTGCTTCTACCGTAAACTTTTGTTTTTTTATACTTAACCAAATTACCAACTTCTCTCTTGGTTTCTATCATGGTTATTTATGGTTATCACCGTTTGATAGTATTGAAGGATATGTATCATTTCAAGTATATAATAATATCAAGTGACCAGTTAAAATTATCGTACGATTTTATGACTTTCGATTCGTTTTTTAATAGATACAGTTAGTCTTATTAAAAAAAATATTTACAATTATAATCAGGGCCGGTCCTGAGTTTTTGGAGGCCCGAGGCGAACTTAAAAAATGAGCCTTAAATTGAGGATTTAAATTGTAATTATAGTTACAGTCGTATTTTCGGTTGTGTTGTGTTTATCATGATTGTGGATATAATAGATGTTATTTTGTTTATTGCGAGTATCGCGGTTATGAAAATTTTTAGTAACATATGCTATTGTGGACATAATGGTTCCATATATCGCGGTTTTAGATGATGCAACTACCGCCATATAACGATCGTTGTTGTGGTTGCATGTCGCTATTTAAATCTTTGTCTCTAATAGCAAGTAATGAAAGAAATTAAATTTTAAGAGTTGGTCTATCGTAACAAGTATTGAAAAAATTGGTCCCCTAATAACAAGTATTGAAAAAAATTAAAATTTAAAACTATTAAAAAACTTTGATACACATGCCGTGTAAACTTTAGTTTACATGTGCCTTTTAGTTTTAGGGGTTAAGGTTTTAGTTTAAGGTTTAAAGTGTAGGGGTTAATGTTGTAGGGTTTAGAATTTAAGATTAGTGTTGAGAACTTAGGGTATATGGTTTAAGGTTTATGGTTTAGTTTTTTAGGGTTAGGGTTAGAATTTAGGATTTGAGTTTTATAATGTAAATATGCAAGCTTGTGTAAAATCAGTTTTACCAGCATGTATATCAAAACTTTACCTTAAAATTATGCTCATAATAACAAATATTGGAAAAAAACTAGAGCCCTAGTAACAAGTACTAGAAAAAAATTGAATGTTAAGAGTAGATCCCTAATAATAAATATCGGAAAAAATTCAGCCCCTAATAACAAGTACTAAAAAATGGGCCCTTAATAACAAGTATTAGAAAAAAAATTGAATATTAAGAGTAGACCCCT
Source organism: Hibiscus trionum (assembly GCA_030270665.1). Classification (NCBI taxonomy): domain Eukaryota; kingdom Viridiplantae; phylum Streptophyta; class Magnoliopsida; order Malvales; family Malvaceae; genus Hibiscus; species Hibiscus trionum. The sequence goes on from BSYR01000011.1 coordinate 23,367,796, forward strand.
ACTAATAAATATTAAAAAGTACTCAGCCTCTAATAACAAATATAAAAAAATAGGCCCCTAATAACAAGTATTAGAAAAAAATTAAATATTAAGAGTAGATTTTTAATAATAAATGTTGGAAAAATCTTAACCCCTATTAACAAATATTAAAAAAATAAGTTTTAATAACAAATATTAAAATAAACTAAATCTTTAAATTCTTGAACAATGGGCCCTAATATACAATATTTATTTTTCTTGAGCAATGGGCCCTGGGCGGGCGCCCTTGCTGCCCTTGCCCAGGGCCGGCCCTGATTATAATAATATTTACAACTATCATCGTAAACTAAATATATAATTTGAACATTTTCCTATAACATTGGCACTAGCCACTTTAGATTACCATACATGGAAATGGTTAAAACCCAACCAAAAGACTCAAACGAGAAATAGATGCGAACAAATCTGACTGTATCGGCAAGCAAACCAAAAAAAGAAATTAAACTATTGAAAGACCATCGAGAACCGCAAATCAGAGTCGAGCGTCATGAGAAACTATCCACAAATGCAAATCGTGTATCCTTCAATCCGAGGGTTCAGAGCAGGGAAGATCACTATAATTACAAATAAGCGTCATTTTGATCAGTCGTGGTGTCGTTAAATCTAACCCTAAAAAAACATAAATTAAAAAGAATGGTCAAATAACTAAAACAGAAGACGATAAACGTGTCACAAAGACAGAGAAAATGTGTCACAAAGACAAAATTATTATTGTGAAAAAACTAAAAATAAAACCAAAAAAAAAATAACCGAAAGTTAGCAACCAACGTTAAAGTCAATATCGTAGTCGGGTAAACAAAAAAAAAAAAAAAGTTGCGAGCAGAGAAAATAATTGCGGCACTATTAGGGTTTTTTATTCGTATCAGCTTGTATTAATACATATCGATTTAAACCAATTAGTATTAGATTATATTTTAAATACTTTTTTTATCTTGTATAATTACATTTAAATTAAATATATTAAAAATCTGTAATTGAGATATATTTGTTTGTGAAACAAATATTTTAATTTTGATATAACTAAAAACTTAAGGACTAAATTGAAAATGTCAAAACGAATTTTAAGTCCTCAAAATATCCCTATATAATTTTAAGATTATGCCCAAGTTAAAAACAAGCTTTTCAAATATTTTTCTAAGTGTTTCAAGTCAAAACATTGAATTTTAAGCTCCTGTTTCGAAACGGCCCTCAGGCGTTTCGAAACGTTTTCATCACTGTCGACCACCGTTCCGAAACGTGTATCGAAACACTTGAACCCATTCCGAAACGGAATCACTCGTTTCGAAACTGTTCTTCATATTTGATTTAAAAAGCGTACAACGGTTCAAATATTTGCTAATTTTATATAGATAAAAAGGGTGTTTTGAAACGGATCAAGGTCGTTCCGAAACGACCCTTGACAGTAGCAAATCCGTTTCGAAACGGATCCATATCGTTTCGAAACAGGTCTTAAGTTGATTTTGAAAATATGACCGTTATAGTGTTTTTAACTGAATTTCTGAAAATCGTTAAGGCGTTTCGAAACGGGCTAAGACCGTTCCGAAACGACCTTTGACAGTGGCAAAAGTGTTTCGAAACGGCCCTAAGGCGTTTCGAAACGGGCTCTTAAATGCACCCCAACGGCTCTTTCTATTTTAGTCCGTTCCGAAACAGGTACCCCGCGTTTCGAAACAGGTTGGTGCAGACTGCATTTATGGTGGTAAGAGAGGGTTCCAACGGCTCCATTTATGTTCCCAACCACCCAAACGGCTAGAAATCAATGAGAAGGTATAAAAGAGACATCCAAAAGCATCAGCAACAACTATTGATCATAAAGCAAACATCCAAACATCAAAATCAAGCAATTGTGCAAAAATCCCATTTTGTGTAAAAATCCCAATTGTAATCTTCATTCATATTTTGTCAAATTGGGTTGAGTGCTTGTATTGGGGCTATTATTTGTATTGAGAGATACCTTTTAGCCATCAAATTTCTTTGTTTACAAGTGTGAGGATTGGGTTGATTTTTGGGTAGAAAAATCAACCGAAATTGTAAAGGGTTGCCTCCTTGTCCTAGAAAAGGGGAAGAACGATTTAGTGGAATTGTTGCAAATCCTTAGTGAAGCTAAGGTAGTGGATGTAGAGTTCATTTGGAACTTGAACCACTCTAAATCTCTTGTCCATCAATTTTTTAAATTGCAAATTTCCACCACAAACCTTTAAATTTCCAATTCACCCCCCTCTTGGTCAATTTCGATCTTGCGATCCACTCAATAATTGGTATCAGAGCTTAACTCTTTGAGGATTAACAACCACAAGAGGAGATCCTTGGAAGAGTGTGATCATCAAATTATCAAGAGATGGCTTCTACCTCCGGTTCTGGCATGTACGAGTCACAATCGACCACAAAGCCTCCCTTCTTCAACGGTGATAACTATTCTTTTTGGAAGAATAGAATGCGTCTATTCATCAAGTCAAATGACTATCTTGTGTGGGATGTCATTGAGGATGGGCCATACATTCAATTGAAGCAAGACGGTGAAGGCAAGATGGTGTTGAAGAAGAAAGCCGAAATGAGTGAAGAGGAGAGGAAAAAGATTCAAGTCAATGATAAAGCTCTCCACATGCTATTTTGTGCTTTCGGTTCGGACATCTACTCAAAAGTCTCATCAATTGAAAGTGCCAAGGAAGTGTGGGACACTCTTGAGACCACTTATGAAGGCACCAATAATGTCAAGGAAACTAAGATTGGAATTTCAAGATGGAGTCCGATGAGACGGTGTCAAAGATGTTCGATCGATTCTCCACGATCGTCAATGGTCTAAAGGGATTTGGAGAGATCATACCGGAAGACAAGCTTGTCCGGAAGCTACTCTATTCACTTCTCGAGTCTTGGGATGGGAAGAGAACCACTATCATCGAAGCAAAGAACTTGAAGACTTTGAAGCTTGATGAGCTTGTGGGTTCTCTCCTTACTCATGAGATCATGAAGCAAGGAAGGGAAGATGAGAAGAAGAAAGAAGAGAAAAGGGTAGAGAAGCTTGAGGTAGAGAAGAAGAAGAAGATGTGAATAGCTCTCAAGGCTAAAGCTTCACAACATGATGAGAGCTCATCTAGTGATGAGGATGAACTTGAAGAATTGGCTATGATAGCCAAACGATTCTCACGCTTTATGAGGTCCAACCGGGGAAGAAAAATCCAAAGGAAGATGGACTTCAAAAGCAAGAACAAGGAAGATGAAAAGGATCAAATCATTTGCTTTGAGTGCAATAAACCCGGCCACATACGTTCGGAGTGCCCTCAACTCAAGAAGAAGGGCTTTGAGAAGAAGAAAAAGCTCAAAGCCAAGCTTGCTACTTGGAGTGATGAGGAGTCATCGGAGGATGACGAACAAGAAGTGGCTAACCTTTGCCTCATGGCACTTGAGGAAGATTCCTCCATGGTAACCTCTAACTCATCTACTTTAGATTTTTCATATGAAGAATTAAATGATGCATATGATGAGTTACAAGAGGTATATGATGAATTAGTTGAGAAGTATAAGGAGTCGGTCATTAGGAATAAAAAGATCATTCTAGAACTAAATGAGAAAAATGACTCACTTACTCAAGCTAATTCTAAATTTGAGAAAAAGATTTTAGGATTAAAAGATGAACTTAAATTTTTTTCAAGATGAAAATGTTGATCTTAATAATCTTTTATCTCAATGTAATTGTGAACACCAAAAGGTGTTGGGTGAGCTAAATGAGCTCAAAAAGTCTTTAAAAAATGTTGGTAGTGTCAAGCATGAAGTAGGAGAATCCTCTAGAACACACCAACCTAAGAAAAAGACTAACTACTACAAACAAGGTAGCTACCCTAGACATAGTAGAACTAAAAGAATTAGAAGTGTATGGGTTCCTAAGGAACTTGTAAAATATAATAATATTATTGCTATGTCATCTTGGATTCCTAAGGGAACCAAGGTTTTGGGAGCTAACACTCATGGACCCAAAATGATTTGGGTACCAAAAACCAAAGTTTAATATCTTTGTTTGTAGGGGGAGCATTGCTACAAGGCCAAGGCACAAAGTCAAAACTCATGGTACCTTGATAGTGGATGCTCGAGACACATGACCGGAGACAAGAGTCGATTCATGGATCTAAAGCCAAAAAGTGGAGGAGTAGTAACATTTGGTGACAACTCCAAAGGCCACATTAAAGGTATTGGCTCCATAGGTAATCACTCTACCATTCTCATTGAAAATGTTTTATATGTCGATGGTCTTAAACACAATTTATTGAGCATAAGTCAATTATGTGATAAAGGGTTTAATGTTTTATTTGATAAAAATGGATGCAAAATTGTAGACATTAAATCTAATAATATTATGCTCATAGGTCATCGCATAGGAAACATATACATGGTGCATCTAGATGACATTCATACATCTCATGCATGCTTAGTTGCTCAAAATGAAAATGATGCATGGTTGTGGCATAGGAAGCTAGGACATGCTAGCATAAGTGTTTTGGAAAAACTATTCTCTCTAAATCTAGTTAGAGGTTTACCCAAGATAAAATTTTCAAATGATAAAATTTGTGATGCATGCTCAAAGGGTAAACAACATAGGTCTTCCTTTAAATCCATAAATGATGTTTCCACTAGTAGATGCTTACAACTAATTCACATGGATTTATTTGGGCCAATTAGGACTATGAGCTTGGGTGGTAAGTCTTATGCTTTTGTGCTAGTTGATGATTTTTTTTCTAGATTTACTTGGGTTCTCTTTTTAAGTACTAAAGATGAGGCTTTGGAAAAATTCATCACATTTTCAAAATTAACCCAAAATGATCTTGAACTTAGAATTTCACATATTAGAAGTGATCATGGAACCGAGTTTCAAAATTTAGGGTTTGAAGAGTTTTTAAATGAAAATGGTATTAGCCATAATTTTTCGGCTCCTCGAACTCCTCAACAAAATGGGGTAGTTGAGAGGAAAAATAGAACTTTACAAGAAATGGCTAGAACTATGCTTTGTGAAAACAATTTACCTAAATATTATTGGGCGGAAGCCACAAACACCGCTTGTTATATTGTAAATCGAGTAATGATTAGGCCAATTTTAAAGAAAACACCTTATGAGATTTTAAAATCTAAAAAGCTTAACATTAGCTATTTCCACCCTTTTGGGTGCAAGTGTTTTGTTTTAAATAATGGAAAAGACAACTTAGGTAAATTTGATGCAAAAAGTGATGAAGCCATTTTTATAGGTTACTCTTTAACCTCTAAAGCCTATTTAACAAAAGAACTTTAGTAGTAGAAGAATCTATTCATGTTGTATTCGATGATAACCTTCTTCCTAGGAAGGATTCTTGTGATGATGATGATGTAGGGATCATAAATGCCTTTGATGGAGGTCAAACTTCAAAGGAGGATGAGATTCCAACAAAGGAAGAGGACTCACAAGATCCACCTCTTGAAGCCTTGAAGGACTTGGCTATTGAGGAAAAGGAAGTGAGCTACCCAAGGGAGTTGAACTATGTCAAAGATGGTGAAATCTTGGGTGATCCATCCAAGGGGGTAACCACTCGTTCTTCTCTTAGATTAATGAACCATGTTGCATTTATCTCATGCATAGAGCCTAAAAATATAAAAGAAGCATTGAAAGATGACTTTTGGATTATGGCTATGCAAGAAGAGTTAAATCAATTTGAGAGAAGTAATGTATGGACATTAGTTGATAGGCCTAGTAATCAATCTACAATAGGAACTAAATGGGTCTTTAGGAACAAACTAGATGAGAGTGGTAACATTGTGAGAAATAAAGCTAGACTTGTAGCACAAGGTTACACTCAAGAAGAGGGAATAGATTTTGATGAAACCTATGCACCCGTAGCTAGAATGGAAGCCATTAGGATGTTGCTTGCATATGCATGTTATCATAATTTCAAGCTTTTTCAAATGGATGTTAAAAGTGCATTTTTAAATGGTTTTATAAATGAAGAAGTGTATGTGGAACAACCACCGGGTTTTGAAGATTCAAAATTTCCAAATCATGTTTTCAAACTTACCAAAGCACTTTATGGTTTAAAACAAGCTCCTAGAGCTTGGTATGAAAGGCTTTCAAATTTTTTGATTGAAAAAGGATTTGAAAAAGGTAAGGTGGACACTACACTCTTTATAAAAATGTATAAAAATGACATCTTAGTAGTTCAAATTTATGTTGATGATATTATTTTTGGTTCTACTAATGAATGTCATTGTCAAGAGTTTGCTAAGTTAATGCAAGGTGAATTTGAGATGAGCATGATGGGGGAGCTCTCATTCTTTTGGGGACTCCAAATCAAGCAAAAGAAGGATGACACCTTCATCAACCAAGCAAAATACATAAAGGATATGCTCAAGAAGTTTGGCTTGGAGAATGCAAAGCCTCAAGCCACTCCTATGAGCTCATCTACAAAGCTTGACAAAGATAAAGGAGGTAAGTGTGTTGACTCTAAGCTTTATCGTTCCATGATTGGATCTTTGCTTTACCTTACCGCAAGTAGACCGGATATCTTGTTTAGTGTTTGCTTGTGTGCTAGGTTTCAAGCTAGTCCTAGAGAGTCTCACCTTATAGCCGTTAAGAGAATCTTTAGATACCTTAGAGACACTCCTTGTTTAGGTCTTTGGTATCCTAGAGACTCTACCTTCAACCTTCATGCTTACTCGGATGCGGATTATGGGGGTTGTAAAATCGATAGGAAAAGTACTTCGGGAACTTGTCAATTCTTAGGTAGTATGCTCATATCTTGGTTCTCTAAGAAACAAAATAGTGTAGCCTTATCTACCACCGAAGCCGAGTACATATCCTTAGGGAGTTGTTGTGCTCAAGTCCTTTGGATGAAGCAACAACTCTTAGATTATGGAATTAAAGTTGAAACTATACCCCTAAAATGTGACAACACTAGTGCTATTTGTTTAACAAAAAATCCCATCCAACACTCTAGAACCAAACACATAGAAATAAGGCATCATTTCATTAGGGATCATGTCCTTAAGGAAGATGTGGTTATAGAGTATGTAGACACCTTGAATCAATTAGCGGACATATTTACAAAACCCTTAGACAAAGAGCGTTTTTGGTCCCTTAGGAGAGAGTTAGGTCTAGCTAGCCTATCTTGACCTTTTAGGACCTCTTTTGTGCTTAAATATGCTTGATCTTGTGAAATGTCATGTTAGGCCTCCTAAAACTTCATTTTTCTACTTAAATATGTTAGGGGGAGTATGTTTATGCTTAAATATGTTTTGCCTGCTCATTCATAACATTTATGCATGTTAGGCCTCCTAAAACTTCATTTTTCTTCACTTTTAGAGCCTTTTCTGCACTTCCAGGCCCAGGTGTATCGAAACGGGTGACCCTGTTTCGATACGGATAACTTAAATCATGTTCTGAGAGAAGGGCGTTTCGAAACGCCTAAAAAGCGTTCCGAAACGTTTTTGCTACTGCCAAGGGGTGTTTCGTAACGTGTTCCGATACGGGTCAAAAGGGTTTCGATACAGTCAACATCGTATCGAAACGGTCAGTCTATGGTCTCAAAACGGTCAAAACCCTAGCCGCCCCGTTTCGAAACGGCCCCGACCATTCCGAAACGGCATCGCGGACTGCTTTAAATTAGGGCTTTTAATGATAAAGTTAACTTTTTATCAAACTCTTAAAACCCTAAACCGCCTCCTTCTCTATAAATACCCTCTCAAACTCATTTATTTTCATAAAATTGTGAGGGGTTTTACTCTAAAACTCAAGTCTAAGCAAGTTTCATCAAAATTGTGCAAGGATTTTCATCAAATCATCCAAAATCCCAAACTAAGGTAATTTTTCTTCTTTTCTTTTTCTTTCAATTTATGTTCGAATCTTAGGTTAGAAAATTTTATTTTTGTATACATTATAGTTTTTCCTTTGTGGGTTTTCCATATCTTGTAAAAAAATTTCAAAATCCCAAAATTTTTTATTCGAATATAAATTTTTTCAGACTTATTTTTCTTTACTGTTTTTTTATTTTAATTTTGTTTTCAAAAACCTAAGTGGGATTTATTATTGTATTGATTCTAAATATCCATGCATACACTTAATTTTAAAATACACTTGCTTAATGTTTTTAGATGGCGGATCAAGCTAACAAGAAGCGCAAGGCCGTTCAATCCGGTGATTTGGGCATTCGTCCAAATCTCACTATGCTTTTTCAGAAATCTCTTAAAACTCCGGAGGCGCGTGCTCGCTTCTCTTTTGTCAAGGATTTCGCAGTTCGCAAAGAACGTGTCATTGATCTTGACTTCCTCAATTCCGAGCGATTCCTATTTCGTTATCTCGACCGTTTGAGTGAGTGGAATCTTATTTTGTTCTTGAGCATTCCGGATATTCGCTACAAACACATGGTACTCATTTTTTACTCTAATGCTCGTTTTCTTTATGATGAGACTAAAACCAAGATTATAGGAATCGAATCTTCTTTATTGGGCAAAAAGTTTGTTGTTAATGTTGCTCTTTTGGAGTCTATTTTTAAACTTAAGGATGAGGGTCTTGAGGATGAACGTCACTTTGGCAATTTCACCGGTAAAGCACTTCACTTGGATGTGCATGATCGAGTTCTTCACTTGATGGTCTCTTGGTTCATTCGACCTTCCGGAGGTAAATACTCTCACATCCGTCAAACCGATCATTTTTGGCTTGAATGCTTCCGTAGAGGTGAGCGCCCAAATGTACCTAAAATTATCTTTTCCGAGATAGTCAATAACATTAAGCTTATTGACACAAATGAGTTGAAATCTTTCACCTATGGCATTCTTTTGAGCTACCTCTTTAATGATCTTGGTATTGATTGTTCCTACGACTCTCCGGACCCTCGCAAGACCAAGATTGGTGAGTCCTCACTTCGCAAGTTTGGGTTCACATATGTGAATGATGTTTGGGAAAGAGTTGATAGAGAAGCGGTTCCTCCTCCCGTTGCTCCTCTACCGCAAGTTCCGGTTGCAAACAATGAAGCACTCACGGCTCTCATTACCGAGCGGTTCAATGCTTTGGATACTAGCATTGCTTCGGGTTTTACTTCTATGGACAATCGCTTGAAGAATGTCGAGGATCGTCTTCATACTCTTGAGACTTCGCATTCCAACTTGGATCTATCCTTCTCTACGCTCTATGGGCAATGGACGAAGTTTCACCGTTCTCAAGCCAAGAGCGATGATGATACTTCGGATGATGATGACGAGGCCTAGGATTTTCATATCATATCATATCATATTATCTATGCATTTTAGGATTAAGATTGCATCTTTATGTTTTCTCATGTTTTAGGAACCTATGCTTATGGCTTTTTATTTGGGATTTTATGTTGAACTTAATGTTGGTTTATGTTTTGGATATTTTGATTATGAATTAATATTATGGTTGCTTATTATTGCTTATTGGTACTAATCCTTTATCTTCTCTATGAGCTTTCATTGTTCTTTTTGATCTAACAAAAAGGGGGAGAAGAAATTTAAGAGCCACACTAAAATTCGTTTTAAATTTTAAAAGGTTTTTTAAAGGTTTACAACTTGGATTTCAAACTTGGATTTCAAATCAAAAATTTCTTTTAACTTTAAAAACCTATCTTAAATTAAGGGGGAGTTAGAATATTTCTCAAAACTTTCAAATTTCGCAAAAATTCTAACTTTGTTTTTGTTATATCAAAAAGGGGGAGATTGTGAAACAAATATTTTAATTTTGATATAACTAAAAACCTAAGGACTAAATTGAAAATGTCAAAACGAATTTTAAGTCCTCAAAATATCCCTATATAATTTTAAGATTATGCCCAAGTTAAAAACAAGTTTTTCAAATATTTTTCTAAGTGTTTCAAGTCAAAACAGTGAATTTTAAGCTCCTGTTTCGAAACGGCCCTCAGGCGTTTCGAAACGTTTTCATCACTGTCGACCACCGTTCCGAAACGTGTATCGAAACACTTGAACTCGTTCCAAAACGGAATCACTCGTTTCGAAACTGTTCTTCATATTTGATTTAAAAAGAGTACAACGGTTCAAATATTTGCTGATTTTATATAGATAAAAAGGGTGTTTCGAAACGGATCAAGGTCGTTCCGAAACGACCCTTGACAGTAGCAAATCCGTTTCGAAACGGATCTATATCGTTTCGAAACATGTCTTAAGTTGATTTTGAAAATATGACCATTATAGTGTTTTTAACTGAATTTCTGAAAATCGTTAAGGCGTTTCGAAACGGGCTAAGACCGTTCCGAAACGACCTTTGACAGTGGCAAAAGTGTTTCGAAATGGCCCTAAGGCGTTTCGAAACGGGCTCTTAAATGCACCCCAACAGCTCTTTCTATTTTAGTCCGTTCCGAAATAGGTACCCTGCGTTTCGAAACGGGTTGGTGCAGACTGCATTTATGGTGGTAAGAGAGGGTTCCAACGGCTCCATTTATGTTCCCAACCACCCAAACGGCTAGAAATCAATGAGAAGGTATAAAAGAGACATCCAAAAGCATCAGCAACAATTATTGATCCTAAAGCAAACATCCAAACATCAAAATCAAGCAATTGTGCAAAAATCCCATTTTGTGTAAAAATCCCAATTGTAATCTTCATTCATATTTTGTCAAATTGGGTTGAGTGCTTGTATTGGGGCTATTATTTGTATTGAGAGATACCTTTTAGCCATCAAATTTCTTTGTTTACAAGTGTGAGGATTGGGTTGATTTTTGGGTAGAAAAATCAATCGAAATTGTAAAGGGTTGCCTCCTTGTCCTAGAAAAGGGGAAGAACGATTTAGTGGAATTGTTGCAAATCCTTAGTGAAGCTAAGGTAGTGGATGTAGAGTTCATTTGGAACTTGAACCACTCTAAATCTCTTGTCCATCAATTTTTTAAATTGCAAATTTCCACCACAAACCTTTAAATTTCCAATTCACCCCCCCTCTTGGTCAATTTCGATCTTGCGATCCACTCAATATTGTTTAAATATTATATACTAATTAAAATGTACTAGTAATCTTATTAAAAAAAGTACTTAAAATCTTACATATGGAAACATACTAATATCATCGGTAGATCTTACCAACTTAATACAAATCTGATTATCCGAATCTAAGATCTAATATGATCTCGAATATGATGGCCTAAATTTGATTATTTGAACCGAACTAAAATTCGTTTGAATTTTACCAACTAAACGCAACCGAATTTAATTTACTCAAATCTAATTCGAATAAAATATCGATTTGATTTTAACCTGATAATTGAGTCAACGTGAATGAATAATTATTATTTATTTTTAACAATGTGATAAATAGTAAAATAATATGGATAATTATTTGATACACTGGCGGTGGAAACTAAAAGTTTTCACAAATCCCTTAATTTTAGGGTTTACAGACTTAATTTAGGATGTAAGGTTTAGGGGTTTAGGTTTAGTAGTTGAGAATTTAGGAATTGTGAATAGAATGTAAGGTTTAGTGCTAGAATTTAGGGTTTATAGGTTAAAAATTAAAGGGTAAACTTCACCGGAGATCCCTTTTGTTTGGGTTGTGTTCTATTTTGGTCACTCGATTTGAAAAAAGATTATAATGGTCACTTATGTTTTTTATATGTTTTATTTTGGTCACTATGTCGTTAATGACCGTTAGTGTGATGATGTGGCACGTTAGTCAAAAGGGTTAATTTCTAATTTAACTCTTAAACTTTATACAAAATATTAATTTAACCTCTAAACTCTCTCAACCTCACTTTTAGCCACAACATTGTTGCTCCGACCACTTTCTTTAATGGATGATGGCTCGACCACTAGCCAAGTATGAAAATTCATCAAAATTTCATGGGAGCAAAGGATTGCTACCCAAGGCTGTTGTCAACAGTGGAAGAAACTGGAACAAATGATTGCAACACTTGAGTTTGATTGGGATCGAAAATCCATGGGAGTTATTATGAATTTCAGCTCGGGACGAAAGTTGTTGCTAGTAAAGGTTTGTAATAGCTTCCTTTTCTTTTTTGCTTCCAGTAAACACTCTATTAGGATTTTATCATATGATACTTTCATGTATTTCTCTAAATGTGCACACTTAATGTTGTAGGGTGCTGTAGAGAATTTGTTGGAGAAGAGCTCATTTATCCAGCTACCAGATGGCTCTGTCATAGAACTAGATGAATATTCAAGAGATTTTATTTTATAGAGTCTTCGTGAAATGTCAACAGATGCATTATGTTGCCTTGGTTTTGCATACAAGGAAGAGCTTATTGATTTTGCAACTTATAATGGTGATGAAGATCATCCAGCTCATCAGCTTTTACTCGATCCATCCAATTATTCTTCAATTGAGAGCAAGCTTATATTTGTTGGTTTAGATGGGTTGAGGGTAAGTTGCTTCTTGTTTTATCTGTATTTTCTATTTTCTGCTTCTATCCAACCTTTATCTTAACCGTTTGAACAAAATCATCAAGGATCCTCCCCGAAAAGAGGTTCGTCAAGCAATTGAGGACTGCAAAACAGTAGTGATTCGTGTTACGGTCATCACAGGAGACAACAAGAACACAACAGAAGCTATTTGCCGTGAAATTGGTATATTTGGATCAAATGAAGATATCAGTTTAAAAAGTTTAACTGGAAGGGAGTTCATGGATTATTCGGACCAGAAAAATCACCTAAGACAGAGTGGAGGGCTTCATATTTTCTCGGGCTGAGCCAGGGCACAAGCAAGAAATAGTAAGGTTGCTGAAGGAGGATGGTGAAGTGGTTGCAATGACTAGAGATGTAGTTAATGATGCTCCTACATTGAAGTTGGGGTAGCAATGGGCATTGACGGGACAGAGGTACCCAACATCTTTTTCTCTGTTTTATTTTTGTATAATTTGGTGGATGAATTCATGGTGTCCATATGGTTATTTCTATCTTTTTCATATGTTTTTTTTTTATGCTTCTATGCTTTGTTTTGTTTTTGTACATTATCTACTCTCCTTGTAAAGTAGCAATTTGCCTGATGATTCAGTATGATTTATGTTATTAGCTTCAATTGAAAGCACAAGCCGTATATATAGCTATAATGCAGTTTATTCATAATGCATATGCAAAACAGCCATTCTCTTTTTTCATGGTATTACATAGAGTTGATAATTATTCTAAAAATAATTTTGGTAGAATTATCCAATCGAATTCGGAATTGTTTTTGGGGAAGATGGTGAAAAATAAAGTTTTGAAAGTTTTGGGGTTAAATTAAAAAATAATTTTTTTATTAACAGAGACTAACATCCCAGTGGCCAAAATAAACATGATTCTAAACGTAAGTGACCAGAACAATCTTTTTTGAATTTTGGTGACCAAAATAGAACAAACACCAAACGAAAGGGACCATGGGTGAAGATTACTCAAACTTAAATCCTCAACATATTCCACTAAAACCTAAACACTAACCTCTAAACCCCAAATCCTAACCTTAACCCCTAAACTATTACCCTTAAATTTTAAACCCCTACACCTAAACCCCTAAACCCTAAAATCTAAATTGAATCCTTAAACCCTAAAACTAAGGCACTTGTGGAAACTTTTCCGCTAGTATATTAAAAATAAATCCAAATAATATATGTTGTATTCACCTTTTATATTATACTACTAATTAACTATCACTTTGATAATAGTTTAATGGTTCAATATTAGTATCTTCCGCATCCACCACAAATCTTATTTTTCTCTCAATTTTATTCCTTCACCACTTACGTCGCACTGTCAAATTTTTGAATCATATCAATATGAGAATTATGTCATAAACACCAACATGTCTTATAGGGTCAGGGTGCTTATTGAGTTGAGCAATTTGTAAACAACTCGAGCTTGATTCGGTCAAAATTTAGTCAATGTTCGACTCGAATTGATCCGACTCGAAATCGAGCTCGACTCGAGATCTTATTGAGTCGAGTCGAGCAAATTTTAAAATATTAGGTTCCAAGAAATTTAAATACTAGTTGAAAACTCTAGAAAAATTTAGTAAATTGCTAGGTAGATTACCCATAAATTTTGGTTTTAAATTTTTAAAACGTTTTGTATTTCTCGAGAATTAAAAAAATTAATTTGTATTAATAAGAAATTAAATGATAATAATGATTATTTCCCTTTTTTGTTAAAGTTTTTCTTTTTACTTTTAATATTACTCTACGTATAAACATAAAAAAGGAAAAGTCTTCAATTTTCACTTCACATGTAAAAGAATGCGATTGAAAGTTAGAACTGAATATTTCCTAAGGTATTATCTCATTTGTTGTTCATCGAAGATTGTTGAGAAACTAAAAAGAGTCTCATACTCAGAGGCGGTTTAAAGGTTTTATGGGGCTCTGTACAGTTTATTAAAACGAGACCCTTTAATATATAATCCTAAAGATAAATAAGATTTTTTTGAAAAATATTTTTTATCTTAGTAAAACATATATATATTATGTGCTATCTTTAAAGTCATTTTTTAATATTTTTTCTTAGTAATTTATCAAACTAAAATCTTCAGCTTCCCCTATAAATATTTAATTCAACTCATTTGAGCCCCTATTTTCTTGGGGGCATGTGCGGTCTTTCACCTTGCACATGTCCAAAACCCCCACTGCTCACACTTGAATATCGACTTCATATCTAACTCAGTCATGGCAGGTTCGTCTATTTATCTCCTTATATTTCACGTTTTTTCTCTAAATTTTTATATTTATATTAAGCTCTAATAGTATCAGAAGATTTTGCCTATAATTAAAAAATAAGGTAAAAAATTTGGCAAGCTTAACGAGCAACGAGTTGAGTCGAGCAACGAGATTTTTTATCGAGCACAAGTCGAGTAAAATTTTATCGAGCTTGATGAGCAACGAGTCAAGTTGAACAACAAGATTATTTAACGAGCATGAATCGAGCATTACTCAACTCGCGATCGACTCGCTCGATAAACACCTCTAATCAAGTTCGAGTCAAATTGTCATCTCTAATAATGGTTGATTAAATACACTAAACGGTTAAAAGTTGTAACTGAGCCCAGCGACAGAAGTATGTTATCAATGGAGGGGTTGTTGCCCCCGACAAGGAAATTTTTTTTAACCTTTGATCCTTTATATATATATAGAATAATTTTAAATTTGCCCTCTTCAAAAATTATGTTTTGCCCCGCCCTTAATTTCTGGCTCTGTCCTTAACTGAGTCTAAATGATACGATTGACAAACAAAAACACGCTCTCTACAAGAATATTGCAATAATTCTATATACATTTGGAGATTCAAATGTTGACCCAACTCAAAAACCGATCAATTCGATATTGATTGTCCCAAAATTAGTCTAAATCGATGATAAACCCATTTTGATGCTCAACTTGAACCAACTCATCATATACTCAAATTGAATTTAAATCAAATGTAAGCTAGACCTAAAATAATTTGACTCGAATCCGAATACCCGATTGCGACCTCCGTAAGGAAGAAGTAAAGCATTTGACCATCGTTACGATAGTGTTTCCGATCACAGCAATTGGTTTCATTTTAGGAATGTCTCATTACGCGTAAAAAAAGTTACCATTCAATTTGATTATCTTATTGAGAGGGTTTACATTATCCCCTTGATTTTGCAACCATTTCTGATTTCCTGCAATTTTCGTAAGGGTTTGTCTCATACAACAAAACCAAATGGGAGGCACGTTTGTTTGGATCAGCACAGCCCCAGAAATAAATATTTATATCCTTGAAAGAAATGAAGAACAAGGGGAAATGAATAGGGTAGTTGCTGTTGATTGTTGAACTGGTACAAGGTGACGACAGCAGTGAATAATAACACGTCTTTTAAAGGCCATTGAATGTTACATATTGTAGGGGGTAATAAATTAATTTAATGTTATGGAAAAGGAATATATGCATAAACAAATCATAACAGATGAGGAAAGAAGAAAAATGGGGGAGTTGGATACAGCAAGGCATGTAGATTTGGACCCATTAAAAAAGTATATGCATATATAGTAAGTATGTGAAATTAGAATAAAAGTTGATTGTATTTCATTGGAAATTCCCCTTTGTGCCCCACTTGCAACCTTCTTTTTTGTTGTTTTTGTTTAAGCTAATTATCAGTAGATGCCAAATAAAACCAAGGGTCTTTTGGGGGGGTATTCTTATATTTTAAAAAGGATGAACAGCGATCATAAGTTTCTTGTTTAGGGTATCTTTGTTGGGGAATCTAAGGTGAGTAGTCTGTAGAAATCCAGTTGGGTTTTGAAAGAAGAAAAAGCTTCAAGTGTTTGATGTGATTGGTTTTCAGTCCATAAATATAGTATATTTTTGTCACCCAACGGCTCCTTTCTCACTTTGTCTCCTCTTTTTCCAGTTAATCTCTCCTGGGGTGTTGTCTGTGTATTGTTTGGCCTGTTATTCCATGTCTGAAGCAGGGCTGAATAAGATGGCATTTGAGACCAATACCAATGCCACGAGGTTTGGTCATGGTGCTGACACCACTTACACCAAGATCTTTGTCGGAGGTTTGGCTTGGGAAACTAAAAGGGAAGCCTTGAAACGTTATTTTGAGCAGTTCGGAGAGATCATTGAAGCTGTTGTTATCAGTGATAAAATCACAGGAAAGTCTAAAGGCTATGGCTTTGTAAGCTCCTACATATCCTATCTTTTTCACCCTCCTTTTCTTATTCTTTTTAAATTCTCAACTTTGTTATTATGGCATGTTCCAGGTAACGTATAAGGATGCTGATTCAGCGATCAGGGCTTGTTATAATCCATTTCCTGTGATTGATGGAAGAAGAACAAACTGTAATCTTGCAGCTTTTGGCTCTCAGAAGAAGCGTCCTACTTCAGCCTCTCAATCTCACCACGGTATTCATTTCAAATTCCAAGTTTCCAACCCTTAATTACCCATCATACAATTCATAAATATAACGTAATTTGATATACCATATGATTCCTTCTGATTTGTCTTAAGTTTTACATTTGATTGCTAAAAAGATGTAGCAGCAGTGGAGAAATTTAGCCCTCCACCACCTCGAGTGATGGCCCCTTCAACGACAGGTGCTCCCGCATTTTGCCGTCAACTCATCCCACAATACGCGTTTCCTTACTCCGCTTACGGGTTCGATTCGATTCAAAACCTCGGCAAAGCATGCATGATTTACTAGAGTTTTGATTTCAATCTGTAGATTTGATTTTCTAAGTGCTTTCCCTTTGAACATTCAGGTATCCTGGTTACACACACAACATTTATCCATTGGTTAGTCTCTCTTCTTCTGCCTAAACCATGTTTTCATCTAAATTCCAATTTTAAAACAAGTTTCAATCCAGAATTTGTGGGATTCAATTCAACCGAAAATCCAGACGAAATCCTTGATGCTTCTGTTTGATCATTAATTAGTTATTTTGCAGAACTATTACAATGTATATGGAGGGCAACAGTTGCCATCACATTACACAACTGGGACATCTGGATCTGCTGGAGTCTACTTGAGTTACTTCCCACTGCATCCTCCCCAGTATCCCAAATACCGAGCATTTGGGACCTTAACACTTCCACCGGCACCCTCTCCGTCATCGGTTGCTGGCACAGGTTGAGTTATTTATTTGCATTAATTTACTGAGTGGTTACTGAGGGAGATATAATATGTGATTGAAAAAAGCTTGATTTCAATTGCAATGCAGGTGCAGCGGCTGAAGAAGTTAAAGGAGCTGACTCTGCACAAAGTTCACCGGTGTAAAGCCAGTGACTTTGAATTAGCGAAATGGAAATGGAAAGGGTTTTAGTTTTACAGTTTTTATTTTCAAAAAAAATTACTATAATTCAACATGAGAAGCATTCAAGACATAATGATAGAATACAGTAAGTTGAAGGCATTTTTAGGTTCGGTATTTAGATATATATTCTTTTGTTTTTGTGAATAAAAATAAAAAGAGACTGTCTTTTGGATAACAGAGATGTTGTTTGATTTTATTATTTTGAGATGGCATAGTTTATGCAATTTTAAGTCACAAATGAATTCATCTTATCATAGGATATTTTTATTGTGTAAAAGACAGTGGTGGGTGTAAACTGTGAAGGAGAGGCGAAGTCGGGTGTTGCTTAGCTTGTGAGTTCATCTTCGTTTTGCGACCAGTTATGTAGAGGTGGTAAACGGGTTGTTCCATCCGAGTCATTTCGGTTCTAATTCAGTTCGGGTTTAGGTTAAATATCACCTTTAGTCAGTAAACTATTTCTGCTTTCTTATTTTGGTCACCAAACTATTATATTTTTAGCAAAATAGTCACTGATGTTACATTTTTTTCTATTTTGTTTAGACGCCGTTAGAAAACTCATGAAAAAACAAGAAATTGATGATAATTTAGTGACCAAATGAGGAAAGAAACAATAGATTAGTAACCAAAACAAGACAAAAAAAATTAACATTAGTGGCCAAAATAGGAAAAACATAACATTAGTAATAATTTTACACAAAATAATAGTTTGGTAACTAAAATAAGAAAACGAGAATAATTTAGTAACCAATAATAATGTTTAATCAATGTAACCCGCTGAAATTTAGTTCTTAATGGCCAAATACAACTGATTAGTAAACTAATACCTCATATTTGAAAGAACCACGTTCAAAACGAAAAATAACTTCAAAGATTTTAAATATGCAAAGAACAATTGTTAAAATTTAAAATATTCGCAATTTCAAAAAGCAGTGAAAAAAATCACTCGAAAAATAAAACCAAAATACGAAAAAGCTAGAACTTCAAAATCCTAAAAAAAACATCCAAAACCAACAAAAGGGACCAAATAAAAGATGGATTTTTAAATAACTTTAAAAAAAAGATGATTCTTTTTCATGGTTCATTGAAAGAATATATTGTACAAGCAGAACGTGAGAAGAGAAGGAAACCAACTACGACCGGAAGCAGAAATTAGAAGAAAAACACTAGAAACAAAGCAAGCTGGGGAGAAGAGAGTGTGGCGTGATACTGAAAACAAAGAGAAAATAGAAAGAAAAAAACCCTAAAATATATTAGTAAATATCTCGAGTCAAGTCAAGCCAAAGAATTTCACACTAAATCCAACTCCGATTCATTTTTTTTTCAAAACCCACCATAAACCATCCGTATTGAGTCGGATAAGAACATGTCGGGTCGGAAGTCCAATTACCAACCCTAATTTATCGAAACAGTCTCGGGAGTTCATTTTCAAAAGAAAACAAACTATCCAATGAAAATTTTCACTCTTCTCTGATATGAAGCGCCAAAAGATATGACCAAATCAACAGTGTCATACCCTATACATAGGATCGAATATTCAAAGTTTAACTAAAATGATGCAGGCATGTTCTAAAAGTTGAATTCAGACAATATAAAACTCAATCCTTGGTTTTTGCATATCAGATTATGAAGTTATTTACTTACTAATAGTTCAGATTCAACACCGAATCAGGATAATGTACTACTCCGCATCTTAAATTCCAATCATCGGATCAGATAAAAATCGAGAAAGTCTTATCAGTTGTTAGAGATATACCCAAACAGTCTACAACACCAAGAGTGTGCATTGTCATATGCAACAACATAAAATTAACATTCATGTCCTCAAAATCGCATCCAACTCTACAAGCTAAATAAAACAAGTGCAATTAACCCCCCATAATAAAGATGCCAAGATGTAGCAACGAGACGATAACATTAACACCAGAAGTACCTCTGACAATAACATTGGCAGTTGATCAGTGCACGAGAAAGAAAAGTCAAGGGTGGTTCACTGCATTGCAGGGTAAAGCGGACGGGGCCGAACAGGTGTCTTTGATGGGCTTACCCTGCATATGCAACAGCCAAATATAATCACATAAAATTAGGAAAGAACTTGAATTTCACAACCAGAATGTAAAACATTAGCTCAAACAAAAAAGGCCGACAGACCAACCTTAAAGGCAGTGATCCCAGAACTACACCACTGCAGTTGAGGGCTGCGATAGCACTTTCAGCCTGCAGTAGAGGGAAAATAAAGCATAAAGATTATCCTTGTACATAGATAGCATCGAATCAAATTTACTAGTTTACAAATGAAGCCAAATATGAAAACGCCATGTTTCCATTTTTTGAGAAATGTTTGTGCGAATGATTCCAGCTAAACACCTGCAAGAAGTTAGGGAGCTAATGACGCCAAAAGCTTTGGTCAATTATGGGATGGATTGGTGAGGGTAATAGATAGCTTAGAGCTTCGAGCCAGTTCACCTATGCCTATGGTATTCTAAACATGCAGCGAACAAGAAACAACACTCAGCAATCACCCAAGCAGATTAGATCAAATACAAAATCAAGCTACCATGAACTTTTCTTCATACTTTGGTCAACAACACAAGTTCTACACTGTTAGAAAGAACAGTACCAAATAGTCAAAGCCAAAAAGAAGGAAAGTGAATTAACTCGTGTTCGAACAGCAACAGATAAAACAATAACATCTTGTACAAGTAGTTCAGTTACTTGGGTAAAGATAAAACATACGAGCGAATGAGTATGATGCAATAAATGGTTGCGTAATTTATACAAAACTAGACAACTTTATAGCTTGATATTTCCAGCATTAAAGACAAAAGGTTTTATGGAGTGGCGTTGTTATCACAAAACAAAAGTACAATGTCGTGATTGCATCCTCTGACTAGGTTTGTCCACAATTACCTTCCAACAACACTTAATATAGCCATTGAGATTCAAGTGAGCTCCAGGTGTGACGCAACCCCTCCCTTGGGCCTAGGTAGAACTTAGGATAGTTGATGAAAGCTGGACGAATCTAGGCCTACTAAATGCAAAAAACATTTATCGGCAGCACCATAAACCCTCATTTCCCTCAGTCAACTGCAGATAAGGGAAGGTTTTGTTGACTTGGTTCACTGTCCTTCAAAGCATACTTCAACTATACTTAGGGGCACACACTCCTCATTTTAAACTCGTACAGTCAACAATTCACAGACCAGCATGCACAAAAAGAGATGTTTAAATATCTTCACCACCATCAGTCTTTGAGACTGAAAATGAGAGAAGGTCTCAATGGGATGATCTGAATGACTTATAGAAATTATACCTTTCACACTACAATTCTCCTAAATCAACTTGCACTGTCATTGACAATTTATTCCCTATATAGTTCACATCCACAAAACCAATTCAAGAAGCAAGCAAAAGCAGGGATGAGGCGAAACCAGAAGAGGAGAAAATAAATGAGATCTCTCCTAAAGAGGTTGACCAATTTAATTCACTTCATCTACTGAATACTTCAGCTCAATGAATCCCATGAAAGAAATGATTAAGGCCTGGAATACCAGATAAAGCAAGAGTGCTAACTTATTAATGTGAAGAAATAGCTATACCATGTTGCGACGGAATATGCCAAGTTATTTTCAATGTTTAGAAATACTCAGCTTTTAAGGTATATTTTTTTTATCAATCGAGTATGATTTTATTAAAGGCAATCATCCAAGGAAATATCAACATGTGCCTCATTAAAACCCATAAACCTAGTCAGAGGAAAAGAGTACACATGTTGATACGAAGAACATAAACGAAACAAAAGCCCCAACACCAAATGCAGCCGGCGAAGCAAAGCAAACTCCGTACAAGACCAGATTCCTTCCCTCACCCTTACCCCAGAAATGAGTACAAGCAGAATAGTGCACAATGCACACACTCGCCAAGCCACGATCCTACTCAACAACGGCGAACCAATTTGCACAATCGACTCCCCCTTTGGCCAAGGCATCCGCTACACAATTGGCCTCTCTGTAAATATTAGAAAAACACATGCACGACAACGCACGGCACGCTGCATCAATCCTACGGAACCAATGACCCAACCTCCAAGGTCGACAATTTTGGTGTAACAACTGGGACACCGCCACAATCGAATCCGATTCAATAATTAATGAAGGGCAACTTTTACACCGAGAATGAAGGATCATATCCAGAGCATAATCAATGGCCCTCAATTCAGCCTCACTCGAATCTAACGACCCTAGTGGACCGGAAAACAACGCCAAAATACTACCCTCCGCATCACGCAACACCCCACCGGCCACCACAAAACAGCACCTAAACTTAGGTATTGGATGTAACAAAAAAGCCTACTTCATCTTGTTAAACTAAAGCTTTTAAGGCATATGCTGCAACACAATACAGAATGCTTTTAACCTTTTGAAAGACCATTGCAGGTAATTTAACCTGATACCATAAAAATAGATGTTGCAACAATTTCAGTAAATAAAGATAAAAAGAGAGTAACTACCATTTTGAACTCAACAAAACCAATACGAGTTGAATGATGAGTGTCTCCCAATAGCCTCAAGTGTTTAACCTACCATAAAGCAAACATGCTTGGTAAGAGATCATCAAACATGTCAAACATAAGACAAGCAGCAGGCAGGTCACACGAGAAACTACTGACCTCCCCACAAACTGATTCAAAGAAGAGCTTGATGTCGGCCTGAGTAATCTGTATAAATTGAATAACAAGACGAATTACTGCTCTGCTTGCTACTCACAGAGTATCACACTGGCATTCAAGAAAGATACTGGACTAGATAAATTACCTTCTTGTCTATGTTTGTACAGTAAATGGTCCTTGTGCACTTTTCTCGCTCATCCTCAGACTGATAAACATAAAAAAAAAAAAGTTGAAACTTAGCAATTAACAGACATCAACATAAATATGATTTAACTTCTATAACTTCCACACAACTGTGAATAAAGTTCATTCATTATGTATATGCTTTACCCTGGGTAAAAAGGTCGGGTTAACAGGTGCAATTGCAGTCTTGGAAGGCAGCACTGTTACAGGATAATAACCAAGCATGGTTCCAGACAAATTCAAAGCAGCCCTTGCATCCTCTACAAGAACATCAAATAGTCATCGCGATAAATTGAGGGCAGATATAATGCTTACAAAATGCAACAGACTTCCATAATACCTTCTTTATAGAACTCAACAAAAGCAAAGCGGAGAACAGAATTAGGATCGCCGCATATCCGACAATCAACAACCTTTTCACCAAAATAAAAGGAAGTTATTCAGAGGCATAATCCACTAAGTTGGATAAACATAGATTTCTTTACTAAAGGTGGGAAAGAAACAAGTACTGGTCCACAACTCTGAAAGAGACCCGCAAGAAGCTCCTCGGTAACCTATTCGATAAACATAATCAATCGGTAAGATATTACCGTATCAATACACAACCAGAGTAAAACCGAGACATAAACCAAAGTGTGAAAATATGTCACCTGTAGATCAATATCAGATACATAAACGGTCTTTCTAATTGCATCATCTCGCTGTGCAATGTTTGTTCTATTGTTCAACCTTCTTTTCCCTTGGTTGTAATTATTCCTCTTCTAAGAATGAAAGGAGAACATCAATATAAAATTGATCTAAAGGAAAAGAAACATATATTTGTCAAATGTAATAGAAATAGCATACCCTTCTATTAGTATATCCATTGGCGTTGCCAGAATTAGGGTGCAACACAAAATTGTCAGTACTATATCCAAACCCATTTTCCAAAAAGTGATCATCTTGATTTTGGTTTTGATCATGCTCGTTAAGACCATGATGATGATGGTTGGCAAGTGAAGGAGGTACAAATTCCTCAGCCATGGGGTTAAGCTTAGACAAAATCTCAACCAAATCACTCATCTCGTTCTTAAAAATCACACCATTACCGCTATTTTCCACTTTGTTAAGCCCAGCAGTCTTCGTCGCCATCTGTTGTTGATTCTTTTCATTAAACCCATTGCTGTTTCCGGTTGATGCTGGATTTTCTTGTTCAAAGTTGTCTTCTTTAGTAGTCTTGGCAGCGATTATGGAATCGGTTCTGGTCTTCGATTTATCTGGATCGTTTACCACGTTAGAGTCAGACGATACTACAGTGTTTTCCGAATTTTGACCCGATGACCCGATTTTCTCCCCAACACTCTCAGCAACCGCCATGATCAAATTGAATCTCCTTCTAAGAATGGTCTTTTTTTTTTGTGCAGATTCCTCTGTAAACAAACAAAAAATCAATCTTTATTGTTGTAGTTGTTATAACTTAGAAGAGCAACATACCTCTCTTATCTAAATGGTTTCCATTGTTGAAAGAAGCAAACCCACCTCAAAGATCGTCACTTTTATTAAGAAATTTTTAATGAAAAAAACAAAGGAACAGACTGCAAATTGATGTAGCAGACGGGTAAAACAGAGGGCAAACCCTTTTTTTCCTCTCTTTTTTGGGCTTTCTTTGTGTATGTATTATATAACGTTGGATAAAACACACAAATAATTCTCCAATTACTCCAATTTTTTCTGTTGAATTCTTTTACTATAAAAAATTATAAAAACATTTCCAATTTTTCTTTTTTATAAAACAATAATTAATGCGCATCCGGGGAATCGAACCCCGGTCAGTACCGTGGGAGGGTACTATGATACCACTACACTAGATGCGCCTTCAATTGTTCAATTTTAAAAAGTCAATTATTGGTCCTTTTTACTAATTGTTTAAGTATAAACCCTACAATTATAACCCTAAACCTTAAATTGAAACAACTGCCCCTAAATTCTAAACCCTTATACCCTAAACTAACTCCCTATACCTAAAACTAAGTCGTTTGTGGAAACTTTCAGTTTTCACCGCCTGTGTATAAGATATTAATCCTTAATAAAATTGATATAATAAAAAGGATAAATATTCTATACACAGGCGGTGGAAACTGAAATTTTCCACAAGCGCCTTAGTTTTAAGGTATAGGGAGTTAGTTTAGGGTATAGATTAAAACCTATACCCTAAACCTTAAATTGAAATAACTATCCCTAAATTCTAAACCCCTACACTTAAACCCCTATACCATATACCCTAAACTAACTCCCTATACCCTAAAACTAAGGCGCATGAGGAAACTTTCAGTTTCCACCGCTAGTGTATAGGAGTGGAAACTGAAAGTTTCCACAAGCGCCTTAGTTTTAAGGTATAGGGAGTTAGTTTAGGGTATATTGTTTAGGGGTTTAAGGGGTTTAGAATTTAGGGATAGGTGTTTCAATTTAAGGTTTAGGGTTTATAGGTTAAAACCTAAATCCTCACCATATTACCCTAAAAACTAAACTCTAACCTATAAATCCTAAATTGTAACCCTAAACCTTAAATTGAAATAACTATCCCTAAATTTTAAACCCATAAACCATATACCATAAACTAACTCATTATACCCTAAAACTAAGGCGCATGAGGAAACTTTTAGTTTCCACCGGCAATGTATAAGATATTAATCCTAATAAAAAAATACATTCCTAATTTTATATTTTATTTTAAGGGTAAAGATCACAAATGGTCACTAAGTTATCTAAATATTTTAATTTTGGTCACTGGACTTTTAAAAATTACATAATAAGCATTAAACTTTTAACTTTTGTTACAAAAATGTCATTGAATCGTTAACTGTCGTTAAAAGGATAATGTGACAATTAATAAAAATTTTATAATAGCACATTTAGTCTTTCGTATTTACACGTAGAATCAATTTAATCCTAATTTAAAAAAATAAAAAAAAAATTATTGTTTATAAATTAGTTCAATTTAGTCATACTTTTAATTAGAAATAATTTAATAATTTAATATTCAATATTATTTATTATTTGGTGACTATTCACCTTCCTGATCTGTCAAAAATTCTAACCCCAAAGTTTAACACTCAACCATCATTTAGCACTCCCCCGAGCTCTATCCCGCGCACGCCCGATGCTCACAACCCTCGATCCCTCACACGCCTCAGCGTCCCTGTCCAAATGCCGTCACCACCGAACTGCATTTCAACAAACAATTCTAACCCCTGCTTTATATGGTCCTAATAATTTTAATACTCATTATTTAAATTTTAAAAGTTCAGTGACTAAAATAATTTTTTTAAGATAATTTAATTACCATCTGTAAACTTTACTCTTATTTTAATTTAGTCCTAATTCTAAAAAAACATTTCAATATTTTATCATTTTCTCTATTTTCTATTCTTTTTATGCAAGTGTAACATAAAAATAGGAAGGAATATAGAGAATATTTATATTGAACAGGGGAGCTTCTGTCGTTAGACATCTAAAAATTAGCCTAAAATTAGGCATAGGGTATTATCAGTATTTGGTAGTTACACAATTTCTTACACACGGTAACATAAATGCTTACAGTAACGGTAAGAAAAACGGTAGTTACACAAATGCTTATCAGGATAGGAAATTTTATAACTACCTAAAATCTTAAATGATTACTCTATATGTTACAAAACGCATTAGATATTCGATACCTACATAATATTTCACAATATTTACCTATATCTTTACATAAGTTATAAGAATAAACGTAACTATACAAAATATTACATCATATCTCATAATCTTAAACCAACGAAACTTATGGTAGGAAATTGTGTACATATCTAAAAACTTAAAGGGTTACTCTACATGTTACAAAACGCATGAGATATTCGATACCTACACAATGTTTCACAATATCTACCTAAATCCAAGAAATTCACACGATTCATGAAGAGCGAGATGGCTAAATTCAAGCATGAATCGAAGAAGATGAAGGATTCTCACAAATCCAACAAAAAGGGATAATCTTCAAGGAAAGCATATGTGGCGACATGGAGTGATGAAGACTCCACCGATAATGAGGTAGCCCACTTATGCTTCATGACCCTCAATGAGGGGGAGATAACTTCTAACTCATCTATTTTAAATTCATATACATTTGATGAGTTACAAGATATCTATGATGATTTGCTTTTGGAATTTAAGACATCATTTTCTAAAAACAAAAAATTGCTTTCAAATTTGAAAAAGAAAAATGATTTGCTTTCCAAAACAAATCTAGAGTTTGAAGCAAAAATTAAAGATTTTAAACTTAAAGTTTTAGATTTACAAAATTTGCTTCAAACGATGAAAAAATATCATCAAAAAGAAGTTGATGATCTTAAGAAGGAAAAAAGATTTGATTTTCAATGAACTTCAAAAGAAAAATAATTTGGGAAAATCAAATTTTTATGTTAGACAATCTAGT
The DNA here is from genome assembly GCA_030270665.1 of Hibiscus trionum. NCBI lineage: Eukaryota > Viridiplantae > Streptophyta > Magnoliopsida > Malvales > Malvaceae > Hibiscus > Hibiscus trionum. Next base: position 23,394,864 of record BSYR01000011.1, read on the forward strand.
GCCCCTAGATTTTTGAATGAAAAAGTTTTTAGAAGTATTTGGGTCCCAAAATGACTAAGTACTTTAACCAAAAAGGATGAAATTGAAAAATTGATTCTTAAGGGGACTAAACTTTGTGTTACTAATGTCTATGGATCCAAAGCAATTTGGATACCAAAAATTACTTGATTGTCTTGTTTAGGTGTGATGGAGAGTGATCAACAAGTCCAAATTTGAGGGGAAGCTCTATGCACACAAGGAAGAACACTTGAAGATTGAAGGTTTCACATCCTCCCTTGAAGTTCAAGTGTTGGTAAAATCTAGTTTTTTATTTGTTTAATTTGATTTATTTTTAATTCAACTAGATTATCATGTGTTGGACTAACAATATTTGATGCTTTGAGTAAGGGGAGCCAATTTTTTAAAAAAATATCATTTTTTATCAAATTTGTTTTTAAAAACTCTCTATTGTTATGGACTTCAAAGTTTTCAAACTTAGTTTGAATATTTTTTGATATAGAAAAAATGGGAGAATGTTTTGAAAAATTGGATTTTCAAATGAATAAGGGGAGCTTTAATTGATTTTGAATTTTAATTCTCGTATTCAATATTTATTCCACTAAGGGAGAGAATTCCAAACAATTTTTCAAGATTGGTTTTATTATATAAAAAAAGGGGGAGATTGTAAAAATATGTGTTTTAATATAATGTTTGAAAAATAGTTTTGGACCAAATTGAAAAGATTTTAAAATGCTTTTAAGTCCAAACAACTTGAAAATATGTTTGAGGAATTTTTAAAGGGGTTTTAATGTGTTTTCTAAAGCCAAATTTTACAAAACCACCCAAGTGTTTCGAAACCTCCTTAGGTGTTTTGATACAAGTATTTACATATTCAAAATGTTTCGATACAGCTCTGCATGTTTCGAAACAGGCTTAATCTAGGTGAGGGTTTTACATAGCGTTTCGATACGAGCTTCACCATTTCGATACGCCTATGTGGCAAAGACCTCAACGGTCAAAACCCCCAACGGTCATATTTTCCCAACGGTCTTTTAAATGCAGCTCAACTATCACTCGTTCCGAAACTGTTTGTAACTGTTTTGATACAGCTCAATATCGTTTCGATACGGTCATAGACGTTTCGATACGACGTGCTGCATTAGGCTTCAACGGCTAGTTCTGAAGAAGGTCGTTTCGATATTGGCTCGTGTCTTTCGATACAGACATCACCAGAACTGCAATTATGGTGGGAAATAAAGTCTCCAACGGCTACAATTCAACCCCAACGGTCCTTAACGGCTACAAACTCAATTAGGAGTACCAAAGGGACCTCCAAGCATCAAGGATAGGTTAATGCTTCAATTGTCAACAACACTATGATGTCAAATTGTCTTTAGGGCCTAAATTGTATATTTCTTGTATAGACAACACTTGTGAGCTTAATTGTCAAATTTGCTCAAGTGTATAGGTTTTGGGTGAGTGCTTAGAGTTGCAAACACATACCTATTAGATGGATTTCTTGTTTGCTTTGAATTTCACTTGTAAGTGAGTGTTTGATTAAGCTAAGGGTAGATAGCTTAATCGTTGTAACGGTTTCCTTCTAAGCCGAGAAAAGGGAACGAAATTCTTAGTGAATTTGGGAAATCCTTGGTGGTGTTCCAAGATAGTGGATGTAGGCTTTGGGTTAGAAAGTCGAACCACTCTAAATCCTTGTGTTTTAATTCTTTATTTTTGCCACCAACTTAAACACCCAAAAATCCAACTTCTCCGCCACTTGGCAAGCATCGGTTGAAGGTGATAATCGAGCCTATCAAGCCTAACATGTACCAAAATGATAACGCACCAATAGTTGGGGTACTATTTAAGTAGTTTTTCCTAAAAAAATATGGGGCGTGAAGATCTAAATCGGGAGAGTTCTTTGGTCGGAGATGACATCGTAAACCCTTGCGTTAATAGTCCACATCACCAGAGGATCACCAACATAGGCCATAAAGTCAGTCGCAGGGCGAGGCAACAACACTCGTTAACTCGGCAGACAAAGCCATCAAGCAAGAACTGAGGAACAACAAACAACATCAACCTCCAAGAAAGAACGAAGGTCGTAACAAAGGAGAACATCTGAGCAACCTTCCTTCTCCTTCAACGGCTATTTTCTAGGAGAAACGACACAAGAATAGAATTTGTAGAAAATACACAACCAACCAAACGGAAAGCAAACTGGAAAAATACAACCTTCGTTCGTAACTCTAAAAAATTGTGCCAGTGGTGGAAGGGCTCTAACCCATGACACAAAAAGGCCCTTAGGCAGAAACCTAAAGACGCTAGAAGAACCACACAGAGCCCCCACAAGAGCGAATTAAAGCCTGCTCTGAAGGCAAAAAGACGAAGAGAAAGAAAGACTTTGAGATAACACAACAAAAGCTTAAGAGGAAAAGAAAAAAAGAAAAAAAGAAAAAGAACATTTAAAGAGGAGGGAGGTCAGTCGGTATAAGGAGAAATAAATGTTCTTCTGAGGGGAGAAAATATAAAAAATATATTTAGAGAGAGAGGATAGAGAGTTTAGAGAGAAAGGGTTTTTTCTTCCAACTACTATTCTTCAAAAAAATTGGAATTTTATTACCCACTTTTTTTAGGTTGTTAAAATTCAGTTTAAAAGTACGAAATGAACAAATTAAAGATAACTACAAGTAATGTGTTGTGAAAATTTTGATAGTTCAAATAATTTTTAAATAATACATAAGGGCAAAATGATATAAATAGGTTCTTTGAAGAAAGAAAGGATATGTATTTGAAGGACAATTAAGAATTTTTTTGCTTGTTTTGTCCCGGACAAGACACACAAGTGCAAATAAAAAAAAGGCTTAATAGTAAAATAAGTGCTCAAACTCTACATGTTGCTAATTTTTTGATGTCTAAAGTATTTTTTCGCTCAAAATAGGTGCTAACATTTCCTCCATTACTAATTTAGGTGCATGAAGTTTCATTTTGTTACCGTTTTAAGGTTGGTCCGATAAAAAAAGTTATTGCCCAATCAATGCTTGACACGTGACATATTTTATTTTGTTTTATTTTTAAAAAAATTCAGAAAAGGAAACCCATGAAATTCTCAAAATAGTCCTCAAATCCCTAAATCGATCGGCACACCTACTATCGATTGCCGGTAATGGGGGTTAGGGGAAATAGGCGGCGACATTCAGCGGCGATAGTGGCGGGCTCCAGAGAGGCTATCGACGATAATTTTGAGAATTTTGGGCTAGAGATTTGGGACTACTTTTAAAAAAATTAAACTATTAAGTTAAAAAAACATAAATAAAGTAATAAAAAAATATGCCATGTATCATGTTTTGATTAGATAATAATTTTTTTAATTGTCGTTAACCCTTAGGCACCTAAAATTAACGAAATGAAACTTTACGCACATGGTTTGAACGAAAAATAATTTAGGCGCCAAAATTTAGAAACAAATATAGTTTGGGAGCTTATTTTGCTATTAAGCCTTAAGAAAATGGTAAACTACACAAGATACTACTGAACTTTAAGTTTAGTACTCCCTTTGTCCCATTGAAGATGTCCCTTATTGACTTTTTAAAAGTCAATTTTCTTTAATAGAAAAGTCCATTTTTTTTAACGTTGACCATAATTATTTTAAATATTTTTTTTATAAAATATATATTTTAAAACTACTTGATTGAAGGTTTTTAAAATATATTTTTTTATATTTTTATCGATAATAAATTTTAAATAATAAAGAGTCAAAAAATTGACCAGAAAAGTCAATAAAAGAGAGTATCAATTATATCACTGAACTAAAAATCAATACTATTTTAGCATTGAACTTTAGTTTAGGCTTCAAGTATACCATTGTGTCGTTAAATTGTACGCAAAACATTAAAATTTATTTACATCATCAATTTTAATGTCTCAATGATATAATTGAAGCCTAAACTAAAATTTAGTTCTAAAGTAATATCGTCATCGGTGGGTCATGACATTATTCTAAATCAAAGGAAATATATCCTTGAATTACTTCGTAAATTCTGATTTACATTATGTAAAGTCAACAACGTCAATAGCTCTGTCACCAAAACTATTTAATGATTGTTCTCTGATGTTCACAAATATCATAGTGTCGTTGGTGCATATTACAATATGTATGCGACACTAGATCTGGTATCGCCTTCATCGTGCATACGGTTGTCCAATATATGCAATAACCGACTGAAACACATTGGTTGGTTTTTAAACGAATCTTTAGACATCAAGGTATACTTACTTTTGGTCTATGATTCTCATCTTTTCAACATGAAGTCCCTAGATTGGTGTCCTTTTTTGACGTTGATTGGGGCAACGATATCGATGATCGTCGTTTTATCTATGGGTTTTACACTTACTGTGAATCTCATCTTGTTTTTTGGAGCTCTAGAAAATAAAAATCAATCTCTCGATTCACTACAGAAGTCGAGTATCATATCGTTGCAAATGTAACCTCAGAGGTAATGTGATGTTTCTAAAAATTGATGCGGCAACAGTAGAACTGTTGTAATGGCAATGGACCTTGTGATGCATGCTAAAACAAATCACGTGGATCTTAATATTCACATTTTTCGTGAAAAGGTTATGAACAAAACCGCTTACTATTAAACAATTTGAAGATTTTTGGCATCAAGCTTGCAAAAGATTCAAAAAGCTAAAAGTTAAAGAAAACAAAGGTGAATATCAGAAAAGATCGTTTCAATCAATATGTATTTTCTATTTTAAATTTATTTTGATTTTTAAATACCTTATCTACTTGTTATTAGCCCAACAACAATCTATTGAGTTTTTAGGCTGGTTTTGTTACCATGCTATATATATTAAGTGTATCGGGCTTAAACGAACGTGAAATAAACATACGTTTGATTTAATTTTTAAACTTGGACTTTTTAGTAAAATAAAAAGTAAAAATTGAAAAAAGAGATTGTTTATATTTTCATTATATTTTACAAATAATATATAATTATTTTTAATAAAAATTATTTTAAACATACGTTTTGCTACTAATTAATTAAATATTTTTTTTAAAAATTAAATTTCTTGAATGTAGTTGGAGTTTTACTCTAATATATAATGATGATAAAATACAAATAACAAAACAAAATTAAACCTAAGATCAAAATTAAAAAAAAATAGTAAAAGTATATATTTCATCTAATATCTTTAAAAGATAACTTAAAAGAAGATAAGAATGTATTATATATTTTTTTAAAGGTATTTTGTATGATTTAAGAAAAAGGTTCATACAAAGTAGCACAACAATGGGCCTCGTTAAAAAACATCTCTAACCCTAGATGGAGGAAAAAAATGCACCATAGCTGGCCAATACAGCGGAACATGCAACCATAATAAAATAACAGTCTTACATCAGAACCCAACAAAAAAAACTACACTGGCACCACAGACAGCCATGGTCAATACCAACGACAGTAACCAGAACCCTCGAAAGCACATTATAATCCGTTGTACGATCCACACCCCACCATTGGTAGGTCTAAAACTTGCTCTCACACAGAAGCTGTACACCTGCACCTATAAACCTGCAAAACACGTACTAAAGGGCATACTAATAATCAGATCAGAAATAAATAGTCACCATGAATCGGACCATACCAGCCCAAAATTATGCAGTGCCTTTTACCCAATGTCCCGTTTAACTAGTTTATCCGCCTCAATGTTGCACACTCTAGGAATCCAACGGAAACACATTCCTTTTGCCCTAGAGAGAGCCACCAACTCCGACACTCTCCTCCGAACAGGAGTGGGAGGGACAACCTTCCCCAGGAACCAATATGTCAACAAATAATCCGATTCTACAATAAATCTGAATTTTGGGGCCCATTCTGAATTTTAGTTAAACTTGCGGGAGAAGCTAATATTTATATAAATAAATTTTAATTCATATTTTATGCCTTAATTTAAGAAAATGTTTCGATTTTATTTAAATGAATGATGTAGATAATAAAAGAAATTTTAAAATTATTGAAGAATGAAATTTTATAATTTCAAAACATATATATATGAGTTATATTAAATAAATTTCTTGTTTTATTTAGAGTGAACATTCAATTAAATCAAGTCGAGTCAAAAGAAATTCAATGATTCAAGTTAACGAGTCAAATTTTTAACTTAAACTTTATTTGATTTTTTGAAGTTTGACTGTTTGAGTTTCTGTTCAAATTTAATTGTACATATTTGTAATATTATGATACTAATTGGTTCCAATTTATACGGCTTTCTACAACCATATATATATATATATTTATATGTGTGATACATAAATCATATAAAGCCAAAGAACTCGACTTCAACATGAAAATTAAACCACTAATTACTAAAATTTTTAAGTTATTCGAGTCTCAATTTTTTGAGCTATTCAAGGGTACGTTTGGTTTTAGAAAATATTTTCTATTTTTGTTTTCTATTTTCATTTTCAAAAAATAATTTTCAGTTTTAGTTTTTTAAAAATTAAAAAACACGTTTGGTTAACAGAGATGGAAAGTTATTTGAAAAATGAAAATAGTGAAAATGTGTTTGGTATATAGTTTTTCAAAATAGAAATGAAAAAAACAATTATTAAATAATTAAAATAAAAATATAGTTAAAAAATATTTTTATAATAATAATATATAAAATATGAGTAAATAAATCAAAAATTTTAAAAATAGTATTAGACGGATTCGGACCCGAGTTAAAATTAAAAAAAAAACCTTATTTTCATTTTTCTAAAACATTTTCATTGAAAACAATGAAAACATTTTTTTATGTTTTCAAATTTTCACTTATTTTTATTTTTATTTTCTAAAAATTATTTTCTATTTTTACAACCAAATACGTTTTCTTCATCGTTTTCTATTTTCCAACAAAATGAAAACGGACTTCATTCTCTAGAACCAAACACGCCCTAAAATTTTCGACCAAAAAATTAATTTTTTCGAGTCGAATTTTATTAATATCTGATTTTATTTATATTTACCCAAACAATGATATTTTTCTAAATTCACCGTTGCTTGTGCTACATCTCTACCATGCTCGGAAATTTTTTTACTCATGCCCATTTGTCATTAAAATAAATAGCAGAAAAAGATCAAGTGAATTATTTTTTAAAACTATGTGATCCTTACCCAAAAAAATAAAATAAAACTATGTGATCCTTTAATAACTTTTCATAGTCAGATAATTATTTGCGTATTTTACTTAAATGTATGCATCCGTTTTTTTTTATTATCAAAAATGTATGCAGCAGTATCAGTCAAGGGATAATGAATAATATGATAGAAATAATTCATAAAATAAATGTTACTGAATGAGATCTATTAATTAGTCTAAAGGCTAAAAATGCTCATTGATCGCTATAATCATGTCTAATGTTGAGTTTATTGGGAGTCCTTTGGGCTGATTCTCACGGCCATGTTATGAAGTTCACCGCGGCTCCTGTTTCCAAAGAACAAGCGCGTCCCGAGAAAGAGACCAACCACAAGAATTCATTGCCGCCGCCTAAGAAACAAGTCAACAACCGCCACAGCCACATCAACGTTTAAGGCCAAGGTTTGCTTCGAAACAATCATTCCTTAATCATAAATACGATTACGAGATGATCACCACCTGATATGTATTACTCTATAAGTCTCACAAAATATGTTTATTGTTATGAAATAATTAAAATGACAATTTCACTTTAAAAAATAAATTTATTTTGTTAAAAAATTAAGGCGTAATAGTTAAAAAAGTTTTTAATTTATACTTTTTTTCCAGTTTGATGTCTAACGTTTTTTCGGGCTACTTTGGAGCCTAACGTTTCATTCCGTAACACAGATTGGGTTTTTCCGTCAATGGCCGTTAAATTTTTTTCGTTATTCAATAAAAACACGTCACGTGCCCTATTTTATCTATTTATTTAATTTTTGATTTTTTTTAAAATATAAACTTCTTAAAAACTCCAAAGTTTTAATTTCTTTCAATAAAACCCTCAAATCACATCTCCCTCGCCGTCCGGCCTCCCCCCCACACCGATGGTTCACCGTTCACCACCCCAAGCGACGGGTATCTCGCCGTTCAACATTTTTCACCCTCTAGACGTCGATTAGAAGCCCAATCAATCTCTTTTTTTCTACATTTTTGAATGTTCGTCGACGAAACAATCGCCGGTTCATTGACCGATTTTCGACGGCGGGATGGTGAGGGTTTTAATAGTAGGGGGCCGATAAAGGCAAGGGTGACTGGTGGTGGTTGAATCAGTGGTGGAAGGGGAAAATTTAGGGATCTAAGGTTTGGGTTTGGAGGTTTTAGAGAAATTAAAGATTTTGGAGTTTTTTTATAAAATTAAATATTTTATAATTTTTAGAAAAATAAAAATTATAGAAAATACCAGAATATGCCCACATGTCGTGTTTTTATTAGATAACGGAAAATTTTTAACGGCCGTCACGGAAAAACCCAATATGAGTTACGAAATGAAACGTTAGGCACCAAAGTGGCCCAAAAACGTTAGGCACCAAACTAAAAAGAGAGAGAGTATAGGTTGGTCATTTTTTTATTATTAAGCCAAAAGTTAAAGAAAGAGTAAAAAAAGGAAATTTACTGTAAAAGTTATTAATTTTTTCAATACGACAATTTAAATGAAACAAAAAGAGGATAAATTTAGTAGACGAAGTATTATTAATTGGAAAATTTTGCCACGCTCGACGAGCACCGATGAGCACCACTAACGATGAGCACCGATGAACATCATTAATTCAATTTATAAAGATTAAACATTTAAAGGACTCACCGTATAATTATAAATTATTTAAAAATCAAAAGGTAAATTAATTAAAATATATTATTTTATTTTTATTTTTCTTTAAACATAGATCAAAATACCTATCTACCCTTAAATTAAAAAATCCTAATTTTTGTTCATTTGAAATTCAAATCGTCGTCGTTGCTGCTATTGCCGCCGCTGCCTCTTACCGTCGTTGCCGTCGCCGTTGGTGAGACATCGTTGAGTGTAATGTCCGACCACTTTACAATCTTGAGTTAAAATCTTGGGTTGTATTTCGTCTTCTTTAGAATGGAAATTGGTTGACTTTTTCTTCACCGAAAACAATGGGAGAACAAAGGCAATTCAGTGGCATGATAATGATGATCGAAGAGTTTAACCACCGTGACTAACACCATTACGACAGGAGACAGCGGCGGTGACAGCATGAGGCAGCGACAACGATTGCAACTTAAATTTCAAATGAACAAAAATTAAGGTTTTATAATTTAAGGGTAAATAGGTATTTTGATTTATGTTTAAAAGAAAATTAAAAATAAAATAATATATTTTAATTAATTTACCTTTTAATTTTTAAATAATTTTAATTATAGGTGAGTCCTTTAAATTTTTAATTTTTATAAATTGAATTAATGGTGCTCATTGTTAGTGGTGTTCATTGATACTCGTCGAAAGTGACATGCTCATCCTTATTGATTATAATTCTTTTCGTCATTTCGGCTCAGTGTTTTTCTTTATTTATATTTTTTTCCGTTACTAATCCAACTAGTAATTCATTTTGGCTCAGTATTATGGGATGAAATCATTAGCCTTTGTTAATTAATAATTTAGTAAATTACATAAATCATTACTAAACTTTGCTTGCAGACTTATTTTGGTCACTCAACTTTCAAAATATGCAATTTACTTATTCAACTTTACACATTAAACATATTTAGTCACTCTTCCGTTAACTTAGTAATGTCGTTATGACGTGAAATATTTTATTATTATTTTTATTATGAAACAATAAATTTATTAATATGTAATTATAAATATAATTTAGGGTAAACTATACCATTGACCACCGAACTAATTGGGGATTCCTATTTTGACCACTGAACTAACGAACTCGTCAATCAAACCACCGAACTTATTAAATTAACCTATTTTGACCACCGCCGTTAAAAAAATAACAGAGGACTGACGGAGGAATGACGTGGCAGTTAACTAACTTTTATAAAATTACACATTTAATCCTTGCTATTTACACATTCTTTCAATTTAGTCCTAATTTTAAATTAATAAAATAAATTAATTATTTAATTAAGTGATGACACGTGTCACCACTTGGTTGAAAGAAAATTAAGCAAATTGGAAGAATGGGGCTGGAGCGGATTGAACCTGCAACATGTGGGTTTTAAATCCTCTCCTTTACCAATATACCAAGCCTCTCTCAATGACATGAATTGTGCCATTTAATATATATGCTATAATGCAGTAAATGTTAGGGGAAAAAGTAAAAATGATTGAAAGGAGATTCGAACCTAGAGCACTTGGGATGTGTATAATCACACAAACATTCGATTTAAAATATTCGAATATTTTTCTTTTTCATATTTAAATTAATTCGAATACTTGATTTTAATATTTTAATTTTTTTTTTCTTTTTCATACTTTAAATATTCGATTTAATTTAAATACTTTAAATATTTAAATATTCAAATATTTTTTTCTTTATATACTTGATTTAATATATTTAATATATACTTTAAATTTTATAATGCATTAAATCGAATATTTTAAAGTATTTAAATTAAATCGAATATTTAAAGTATGAAAAAGAAAAAAAAATATTTTTAAAATATTCGATTTAAAATATTAAAATCATGTATTCGAATTAATTTAAATATGAAAAAAATATTCGAATATTTTAAATCGAATGTTTGTGTGATTATACACATCCCAAGTGGTTTAGGTTCGAATCCCCTTTCAATCATTTTTACTTTTTTCCCCTAACATTTACTGCATTATAACATATATATTAAATGGCACAATTCATGTCATTAAGAGAGGCTTGGTGCAGTGGTAAATAAGTGGGTTTAAAACCCACATGTTGCAGGTTCGATTCACCCCAGCCCCATTCTTCCAATTTGTTTAATTTTCCTTCAACAAAGTGGTAACACGTGTCACCACTTGATTGGAGGAGGAAAATAAATTTATAAAATCAAATATAAATAATTAAATTCCCTCAATAAGATGTTGACACATGTCATCACTTAATTAAATAATTAATTAATTTTATTAATTTAAAATTAGGACTAAATTGAAAGAATGTGTAAATAGCAAGATTAAATATGTAATTTTATAAAAGTTAGTTAACTGCCACATCATCCTTCCGTCAGTCATTTGTTATTTTTTTAACGGCGGTGGTCAAAATAGGTTAATTTAATAAGTTCGGTGGTCTGATTGACGAGTTCGTTAGTTCGGTGGTCAAAATAGGAATCCCTAATTAGTTCGGTGGTCAATGGTATAGTTTACCCTATAATTTAAATAAAAAATATCTAAAATAGCCCAATCCTCCCTCCAACCCCTAATCCCCTCTCAACCTTATCGACATTATCTGCTACCACACAGAAGGCACCAACACTTCTGCCTCAATCTTCTTTGTCAAAATCTTCCATAGCGTTTCCTACTCCACCGTCGTCGGCGGTCGAAACAACATTTACCTCTATGTATAAACTTGATAGCTGATCGATTCGTCCGACTTCAGAGAAATGGAGCTTATCGTTCAAATCATAAACTGAACTGAAAGAATTCTAAAAGGCGTTCCCTTTAATTTTGAATACCCAAACCCCCTTAACAACATTCTGTTTCAAGAATCGAAACAACTAATTTATCACCCTCAACAACCCAAAAATAATCGAGGAATTTCGAGATGATTTTCAATCTATTTTGAACAAGACCTAAATCTCATTTCAGTTTATCAATGATGCTTCATAGGTGAATTTTGTTTTTGCTATGGCAAAATTTATGGAATAATGATGATTTTTGTGTACATTGAACAACAACGAATTGTATTTTAAATTTTGTTGCAGTAGAACTGAAAATTGAAGCAATGCTAATTTGAGAGGGAAGTGAGGATGGCAGTCAGACAGTGGTGATGATCCTTGGAAGGTGGTGATCCATAGATGCTAATGGTGGAGCAATGAGAGTTCACGATTTTATGGGTTGGCTATTTATAGTTCTCTAAGTTGATGGTGGAGCTGTAATGGTTTGTGGTTTATGGAGCAAGTAAGGATGGCAGTCAGTTAATAGTGATAGTAATTTTGAAACTCAACGTCGTCGACGAAGACGGTCAGAGGTGGCGAACATGGTAGCCGGTCACGACAAGCGGTGACTGGTATCTGGGCAAATGAGGTTTTTATTTTAAGGGTAAAGTACATAGATGGTCACTAAACTATACCCGAAAAAACAAAATGGTAACCAAACTTTAAAAAATCACAAAATAGCAATTAAACTTTATGTTTTATAACAAAACGGTAACTAGACGTTAAATTGCGTTAAGTTTCCGTTAAAACTTTAGTATAATAACACATCTAGTCCTTCAATTTTATACAGTCAATCAATTTAGTCTTAACTTGAAACAATTCACTAAATTTAGCCCTTGTTAATTACACATTCTTTCAATTTGGTCATTAAAGCAAAATTTCAAAGTATGGTAACATGATAAATAATTACAATTAAATTTTTATAGGAACTCGAAAACTCGACTCGACTTGGCTCGAATCGAAAAAATTTCAAATAAAGTTTGAGTTGTAAAATATGACGTGTCAACTCGAATAACTCAAAAAAATTTTACTCGACTCGATCGAACGCTCACCTCTATCTTAAGATATGACGTGTCAACTCGAATAACTTGAAATATTCGAATATTTTAAATCAATTTTTCTTTTAAATTGAATATTTTTTTTAAAATAGAGCATTTAATGTTTTATATTTAAATCACATTGAATATTTAATACCTACTTTAAATATTCGATTTAATTTAAAAATATTCGATTTAAAATAAAAAAAATTGATTTAAAGTTTTCATTGGTATTCGCCTCGAACAACAGTTCGAGTTTGGTACATCACCTTCCGGTTCAAATTTATCATGTTCTCCCTTTAAAACTGTGTGATGTTAGATTTTGAGATGTTACAATGATCTGATATACAAATTTAAAACATGGCAGTGCGGATTGGAATTCTATATGTCGTGTCTAGATTCGGTGGAAGTGTACTCTCCTTTTTATTTATTCGAAACAACATCTCTATTGGTGCATCTGATGCTCTTTTCGGATATTCGAATATTTTAAATTAATTTTTTTAAATCGAATATTTTGAAATTAAATCGAATATTTAAAGTAGTTATTAAATATTCGATGTGATTTAAATATGAAATATTAAATGCTCTATTTTAAAAAAATTGATTTAAAATATTCAAATATTTCGAGTTATTCGAGTTGACACGTTATATCTTAAGATAGAGGTGAGCGTTATATCGAGTCGAGTAAAAAATTTTGAGTTATTCGAGTTGACACGTCATATTTTACAACTCAAACTTTATTTAAAAAATTTTCGATTCGAGCCAAGTTGAGTCGAGTTTTTGAGTTCCTATAAAAATTTAATTGTAATTATTTATCATGTTACCATACTTTGAAATTTTGCTTTAATGACCAAATTGAAAGAATGTGTAATTAACGAGGGCTAAATTTAGTGAATTGTTTTAAATTAAGATAAATTGATTGACTGTATAAAATTGAAGGACTAAATGTGTTATTATACCAAAGTTTTAACGGAAACTTAACGCAATTTAACGTCTAGTTACCGTTTTGTTATAAAACATAAAGTTTAATTGCTATTTTGTGATTTTTGAAAGTTTGGTTACCATTTTGTTTTTTCGGGTATAGTTTAGTGACCATCTGTGTACTTTACCCTAATTTTAAATTATATTTATAATTAAATATTATTATATCATAATAAAAATAATAATAAAATAATTTACATCAGAACGACGTTATCAAGTTAACGGAAAAGTGACTAAATATATTTAATGTGAAAAGTTGAAAGAGTAAGTTATACGGTTTTTAAAAGTTAAGTGACCAAAATATGTATACAAGCAAAGTTAAGTGATGATTTATGTAGTATACCATAAGGTGTAATTTGGATTTGTTGATTAGACATTAAGCATGCATTTGAGTTGGGCTATGATCCAGTACCTAAGCAGCCCGGGGCTTTTCTTATCGTCAACGTTAATCACGGGTTCTAAAGGGAGACACTAGAGTAGAGAGGGTTTCATGAAACGACGCGTGGCACTGTGCGCATCGCGCACCTTTGTACATTCTAGCACTACGAACTCAACTTGCCCCCTTCTTCAACTACAAAACTACCGCCGCTCCATTTCAGCAGAGTAAACGGAAGACCCCAATTTTGTTTTATTTTTTTATTCAATTTTGTTTGCTCTGTTATCGTTTCCTCACAATTTTCGTTGAATCAGCTCAATCCTGCCTTACCCAATGATCTGCTCAATCCCGACCGGTAAGTCCGCTTCGAACTGGCTGGACCGGCTTCGCTCTAGCAAGGGCTTCCCCACCGCCGACAACCTTGACCTCGACCATTTCCTTGCAAATCCCAACCCTCCCGCTTCTTCAATCATCAATGCCTCCGATTCTCCGGATTCCAATGCCGAGTCAACTCACTCCAACGACAGACAACTCCAGAATCCGAAGCCACCACCTCCGGAGGTGATCTCCGGAGACAAAGAATGGTTTGGTATAATGAACAACGTCCTTTCGAAGCTCTTCAACATGGGAGAACAAGCCGAAACCTCCAGATTTTCCAGGAAAAAATCTTCCAGGAAACAAACAAACCCTAGGATTTGCATTTCCCACACCCCTGACGTTAATTCTACGGCGGAACAGAAAAGCAGTTCGGACAACGTGGGAAAAGGAAAGGATATCCTCGTTTCAACGAGGAAGTTGAGTTCAAGGGAAGAAGCGAAGAGGGAATCGGAACAAAGGAGCGAAAATAATAACGTGCAAGATGAAGAAGAAGAAGAAGGCGAGAGGGAGCTGGTAGGGTTCTCGAGAAGTGAAGTGACGGTAATAGACACGAGCTGCGAGGTGTGGAAAGTTGACAAGCTTATCTTCCGGAGGAAAAATATCTGGAAAGTTAAGGACAAGAAAGGAAAGTCACGCACCATTGTTAGAAAGAAGAGGAAACCACCTCCTCCATCTGACGGCAACAATGTTGGTGTTTGTAATAAGAAACGAAAGATTTCGAGTTTGGAGCTTCGGGCACTGAAAGAAACCAATGGAACACAATGTGGGTCGCCTACAAATCATGTAAGATTTAAGGTTACATGTCCTAAATATCCCTTCTGATAATTCCTTTAAATCAACGACTGCAATTTAGTTAACTTGGTTTTCAGCTTTTAAAAGTCCAGTTCCAGTCATTATCAATGAAGTATCATTCTGTTTTCAGTTTTTCGTTGAAGATCTTAGTATTGCATGTGTGACTAAATGTTCCTTGTTGTTTTTTGCACTTCTTGATGGCTTTGGAAGTGTGAATGGTTATTGTTTATGTAAATTAATGACGGGCAAAGTCATCATTTACGTTTACTTAGATGGGAATGCTGATAATGTTGCACACAAGTGGATACAATTCTGGTGAACTTTTCTGGGTTTGATTGAAGTTGTCACATTTGATGTTGTTTTAAGCTATTCAAAGCATCGGATACATTACTTTTGGTTTGTATTAATCATAACATTTTACCTTATGAATTTGAGAACCCTCGGCTTGATATCCCATACGCTCCTTTTCTGATTCTTTCCAGAGTGGTAGGATATTTTTCATGCTGTTAACTTTAGCTATTTTTGCTGCATTTTCTTTTCTTTTCTGCTGAAGAGGATAGATTCTTATGTAACTTAGTCTAGTGTGCAACTGTTGGATTCAAGTATGTGTCTGATACGGGTATATTTAATTTTTTCTAAGGTTTTCCTTATATTTAGAGGACCTTTGGAAAGTCATACCGCATATCTACGTCCAGATATGACCTAGATATGAATTAGACTTGAGTACTTCAAAAATGAAGAGATGGAGTAACATGGTAGAATTCAGTTTTATGTTTCAGATTATGGTCTTGAATCTGGTTATATTATTTGTTTAGAGCTCTTCAAGCATTGTTTGGTGTTTGGTGATTAAATTAAAACATAGCTCCCTAAATAAGTGGTAATAAAACTCATGGTGCAAAGTGACTGGAGGATTCAGATTTTCTGAGGTGTGCAACTGATTTAATTTTGGTGTTGTGAAATGACAACAGAGATGATACTTGTTTTAATTGTTTACTCTGAAAGTCACTATTAGCAATTTGGTTATTGAGCTACTTATAAAATCTTTTCTCATATGGAGACACTTCCTTGAATTTCTACTATGCTTTTGGTTTCGTATACAGCGTGTGCTGTTTTATGCCAGTTACAATTGTGTAATTTTGACTTGTAAATCTAGTTACAATTGTGTAATTTTGACTTGTAAATCTAGTTACAAATTTTGCTTCCAGCGATGTAGAGGCTAATAATAATCAGTTTTATTTTTCAGTCAGCAATAAAAATCGTATATTATATGAATTCATCTATCCTGAATTTTTGTTACATCTTGTGAGTTATTGTTTTGAGTTCCTTGCAAACATGTGGTTTGATCTTCTGTTTGCCCCTTTCTGAAGGTAATTTTTTTCCTCATAAGAAAGTTAATTTTTTCACCGGAAATGTTGGTTACACACGCAGAGACACACACTTCAGTTGAATATGGTTTGTATGGGCCTGTCATTTGTATGTGTATGCCTGCATGTTGACGGTTTTTTGATCATTCACATAGTTGAGAGAATGCCCCCATTCTCCGCAACTGTGTTATCTTAACAGGTTAATGACAAGTGACTCTAACTCGTTTATATATTCATCTTCTATGCAAGGGACAGAATGCTCCAGATGACAAAGGGGAAGAAGTTCGCAATGAAGCAGCTGATGATCTTACCCAAGTTCTTAGAAAGAGGCAAGCAGACTAGCAAATTACTGCTGTTTCTTCTTTCTTTCATCTATTACTCGATATTTTTAATTTACTTGATTTGTCTGTGCTTTAACTTTAATTCATCCAGGTTTCCTTTCTCCAGATTACCTCGGAAATCAGGAAAGGGAAGTTCTTCTGTTATCCTTATGAAGAGTATTCCGACAGGCAAGAAAAGCGGTGCAAAGCTTGCTAAGAACCGCCCGAAGGACTCTGAGAGGCAATATAAAGCGTTATAAATCCATCAAGCTTGTCTGGCAAAATAGCCAATTCTGCAGTTGAACCAGCAATTGGTTCTATTTTGACTTTACCTTACTTCAATTGATAGGTGGAATTCAAAGGGGACACGGCTGAGGTATTGGGGCTAAAATTGGTCCCAACTTCAAGCCTGTGGACAAGGTGTGAATATGTTTTATTAATCTTTTTTTGTACCATTTCATCAACCTTTCCTGTAAAATTTATTTTTATTTGATAAAGTAATATGAAAATTTATATTTTGATTCGACAAGATGGTCATGTTGGATGTTTGGGGTCAGAAGTTCAAGTTTAAAATTTTGTTCTTTACCTTGTAAAAACAAAGATGAGATATGTCGGAACCGTTATGCAAAGTTCTGGATGTGTCCTCAACCGGCTAATCGTTTTCTCATCCAATATAACGGCTATCTCTCTTCACTGGGACAGGGGTTTGTTATTCGCTCTATCTCGGGCAATTTGTCAAATTGTTATCATATTTTCAACTCTCCCAAGTATTTTTAATAGATTCCTAGGTAATCATACTGTCAACAATCTCTCTTATGGTTAAAAGATATCGGTTGATATTATTTTCTTTTAGATTGTAAGTTCAATATGTATTAGAAATAAAATCCATCTCTCTCTCAAAAGATCATTATCAATGAGAATAATTTTTTTCGAAATCATATACCCAAGTTTAGTTAGGAGCATTCTCTCCATTGGGTAATACTACATTCACAATAGTAATTTCTTTATCCAAAATGGTGAAAATGTCATTCCCACCATATTTTTAGGTGTTACACAAATCGCACTTTTTTATATCTTCAACAATTTTTTTGATATGTTAAAACAATTTCTAGCATGACCTAAATTGTTACATAATAAAATATCTAAATCACACTCAACAATAAAATAATAATAATAATAATAATAATAATAAATAGTAATAATAATTTTTAATATTTTTTATTTAAATTGAAAAAAAATCCGTGATTTCAATTTTCAAACACTTTACTAATAATGTTTGAAATTTTAGAGTTTAAAGAATATATTTAGATTATAAAAATAATGTGGATTGAGTAATAAAACATATAAATATAATATTTATTGTTAGTTATGAGCATATTTGATTTAGTGAGGAATATGATAATTACTATAGAAATTTATGGATTTAGAATTTTTCCTGTATTTTTAAATACATAATTAAAATAAATCATAATTAATTTATATGTTATGTATGCATATATTCAAATATATAATATTATACAATAATATTAGAAAATATATATTAAATTATTTACGTAAGAACTTTATAAAAGAGAAGTATATAAATTAAAAATAATAAAAGTAACCTATTTTCTATGAATTTTCATGCAAGTATTTTCACTTTAATATTGAAAGTTTGACTTGTTAAAAAGAAAATATATTACGAGGATAGTTTTGTAAAATATACATTATGGTAATCTTAATCGACCAACCAAACACTGTAATTTTGCATTCCTGCCAAACAAACTAAACAAAGTAATGTGACATTCCCAATAATATGTCAGAAATAAATCATTTCGAAAATTCTATTATCAAGAGTAATTTTACATTCTGTTAACCAAACGTCCTATAAGTAGTAATTGTTCAATTTTTTTCTAACTCTTATTTGTGTAAGGCATGCTATTTTAAGTCTTTAGGCAAATTGGTCTAAACGTAAAAGGAAACCAAATTACTTTTGAACCGTCATAACGAGATTTAGAATAAGAAATTCTCTCTTTTTTGTGCCCTATTTATATCCTTAACTAAAAATTAGGTTTAGAATTTAAGGTTAGAGTTTAGGGAATTTGGAGTATAGTGTATTTTTTAGGGTGTATAGATTAAGATTTAAACTTTAGGGTTAGAGCCTAGAATTTAATTTTTTAATATATTTTAGTGTTGGGACATAGAAAGGGGCACCAAAAAGGGGTAGAAGATTTTTATCCTGAGAATAAAAGAATATGCAAGATAATAGAAAATGCAATTTTTAAAAGAATATTCTTCTACTTCAAGTCACCAAAAATGTAACACCTCTTCCCGATCTGGTAGGGAACCGAGTCGGAAAGCGTTGCCGATGAACGACATAATGATTTCCGATACATAAACTTACTCAAATTCTATACGTTGTGACGTGACAATGTAATACAATAATGACAATGCGATATGAATCATATTAATCGGTTTCAGGACCAATTTTAAACTTCTTAATCATCTAGAGATTAAACTATAATTTCAACAAACTATAGATCCTTTAACAAAATTAACCACTCTACAATGAAATTCATACCATAAATAACAGTCATGCAAAATTTCGTGTCGATCAGAGTTCATTTGTTTATCTGATTAGGCCTTACAATAATCAATGACCATTTTGTAAATATTACAAAGCTATCTTCAATGTCATTTAACAGAATTAACTTACACCGTATCGATACCCTTAGGGCAGTATCGATACGCTAAGTTTAAATCCCAAGTTCCAAATTCAAGGATAATTAACCCGTATCGATACGATTGTAAGCTGTACCGATACTAGTTGACCTCGTACCGATACGCCTTATGGCCGTATCGATATATTTTTTACAACCAAAATTCAATAGCCAATTTCCGTATCGATACCCAATATAGCATATCGATACGCCTCTTGACCTGGGTTGACTCAACCAAAATATACAGGACAATATCGATACGCTATGAACTGTATCGATACGTCCTATTCTGAAATGATAGATTTTTGCTGGTTTTTAATCAATTTGACCTACCAAGCGATGTCCAAATGCAGTAAAACTTTACCCATCATATTTCAATGCTATAAAATACTAGCATGCCATGTTTCATGATTGTTCGAATACGTTTACCCTAGATTTTACCTTTTTGAGCCCAATATGCAAGTTTAGTCATTTTTAACACTATTTAAAAGTCATTTAGGGGTCTATGAGCATACCATGATGGCATGGTGGTCAGAGCACGCTCACCTGCTCCACTCCCTTCCCCTTAGGTCCCGGGTTCAAGACCCCTTAGGAGCATTGCCTTCACCTAGATTTTCCCCATCCCCTCTAGGTAGAAGTAGAATAGGATTTTCAAAAAAAAGAGTCATTTAGGGGTCTATAGTCATATTAAAAACCATGCATAACTAGAGGTGGAAAACGGGTCAATCGGTTCGGGTTCGGTTCAGGTTATTTCGGTTTTGGTTATTTCAGGTCTGATATCATTTGGTTCAGATTCGGTTCGGTTTGGGTTCGGTTCCAGTTCGGTTCTATTGTTTGGTTGATTTTCGGGTCGGTTGATTTTCGGTTCTATTCGGTTCGGATCGGTTTGGGTCAATTTCTGGTTGATGGGAGATCGGTCGGTTTTAATCAAGATTTTAGGTTGGTTAGTTTTTTTACACCCTTTATATGGTTTTATAAAACCAATATATTTGACTTTTTGGTGAGTTGTGCGATTGTTCATATCTCATTTTTTTTATTTCTTTTAATATATATATATTTTTTATTTCGGGTTGTCTTCGGTTCGGGTCCATTCGGTTCGGGGTCATTTCGGCTCAACTAAAAATCAGTTCATTTTCGTTTCGGTTTTGGGTCAAATTTCGAGTAAGCATGTTCGATTCAGTTTCGGGTTCGGTTCGGGTAAATCGGTTCGGTTTTCGGGTCTCGAGTCAAGTTTGCCAGGTTTATGCATAACTAGAGGTGGCAAACAGGTCAATCGGTTCGGGTTCGGTTCGGGTCATTTCAGTTTAGGTTATTTCAGGTCTGATATCATTCAGTTCAGATACGGTTCAGTTCGAGTCCAGTTCCAGTTCGATTCTATTGTTTGGTTGATTTTCGGGTCGGTTGATTTTCGGTTCGGTTGATTTTTGGTTTTGTTTGGTTCGGATCAGCTCGGGTCAATTTTTTGTTGATGGGAGATCGGTCGATTTTAATCAAGTTTTTAGGTTGGTTAGTTTTTTTACACCCTTTATATGGCTTTATAAAGCCAATATATTTGACTTTTTGGTGAGTTGTGCTATTGTTCATATCTCATCTTTTTTATTTCTATTAATATCTTTTATTTATTTCGGGTTGTCTTCGGTTCGGGTCCATTCGGTTCAATTCCATTCAGTTCGGGTTCATTTCGGTTCAACTAAAAATCAGTTCATTTTCGGTTCGATTTCGAGTTTCGGGTCAAATTTCGGGTAAGCATGTTCAGTTTGGTTTCAGGTTCAGTTCGAGTAAATCAGTTCGATTTTCGAGTCTCGGGTCAAATTTGCCAGATTTATGCATAACATAGCACACCCAAGAGAGTATTATCCACTAGTTCAAACACTTTGCCACCCTACTAGGAGTTCATAGGTTCGATATACATTACTTTAGGCCTGCTTGTGACTTGTACAACGCTACGACTCTTCTGATCTCCAACGATGAGTCTCTTAACCTGAAATGCATGGAAGATGAATGCATTAGACTTGCAAAGTCTAAGTGAGATAGTCAAATACAATAACAAATCAATGTTATGCATTTCAAATCAAGAGTTCAACATTTTCAATGCCATGATCCCATACTAACAAAGTAATGTCCATGGTCAACAACAAAATTTTCATATTTCAACATTAACCCTTGGATTGAATCAAGATAGTGGATACACGAATTCCTACGCCTCACAAGAACAATGAATGGTCTAGTCCCTCCGCTTCGCCAATATGACCAACAACATAACACATCCCTCCGCCTCGCCAAATCAATATAGGTCGTAGCCTTAGAACCGTAGTCCACTCGTACACTGAGCTCATGAATTCTATGGCATGCCAATTGTATCCAAAGTCCATTCGAATCCAAGGTCCAATAACAACATCAATAATCAAAGTTCAATGGTAATAACGTTGTTCAATGTTTCCAATATATATATTTATATATATATATATATATATATATATATACACATATATATCAATAATCAATGTTCCGATATTAATGTTCCTTCACAATAACAATGAACATAACAATATTCAATGATCTTAATTGCAATGACGAGGATCGATATTTTATCTACAATGTTTCGATAACCATAACTATATCGATATCAATGCACGATGATGATGACAATATCTATGTTCGATATTCCTTACTAAACTTACCGATGCTTAATCCGATGCAATGTCCTTATAAGTAACGTTAGCTATTATAATCGAAATCAATGCAATTGAATTCGAGAAGGCTCCTTGTCTAATCCCAAGACTCCGATTACACTCATCTCGATAATCTGACGCTTTTACGGCTCTCGGATGACAACTCCTTTATTCCTAGCTTTCGGTGAGTTTGATGGATGTTCCCTTTCAACTTCTTGAGCAAGGAAATCAATAGAAGTGTGTTAGAAACGTTGCTAAGACATCGTAATCAATATAACGATATCAAAATCAGTATTTAAATTTGATTTAATCAATATATATATATATATATGTATATAGAATTTTCATGGATAACTAAACCCAACTTGTGATTAAGCTCAAGATATCCATGGAATCATCTAATTGTTTGAGGGCTTAGACTTACCCGATCACTAGCTATGATTCGGTGTCAATGAATGGAGAAAAACTCAAGCTTTCTATGGACACCAATGGAGGTGTGTGCTTAAGGGAGGAAGACGATGGAGATGAAAAAGGTTTTTGCTTCTTTTCGTGTAAGCCTTACTTGTTTTACTTTAAGCTCATATGCCAAAGGCTTTCCTTCACTTTAAGGAAAATTCTTAGATTATCCCACGTAGGTGGGATTTTAATTAAGGAGGGGCTAATTGTGAGATTAGTCCCTCAACTCCTAATACATTATGATTTTGCTCTCAAACTTTCAATTTTCAAAAGTTGGTCACTAAACAGCTTTCAATATATTCAATAAGGTTCGAGAACGATGAATTGGCTCACTTAGAGTTCAATGTCGATATAATTGACTATAAAGTCAGAGTCAATACAATAATTAGACCTCTACGGTGTAGGGTTTCTGATCGCCAGAACCCATTTCCGACTAGACCGGATTTCGGGGTGTTACAACTCTCCCCTCCTTAAGAAAAATTCATCCTCGAATTTTTACCTGGACCAAAGAGACGAGGATATTGCTTTTTCATAGTCTCTTCAGGTTCCCAAGTGGCCTTTTCAACAGTGTGGCTCCTCTAGAGCACTTTAACTAACGATACAGATTTGTTACGAAGCCTCTTGACTTCTCTTGCAAGAATCTGAATCGGTTCTTCCTCGTAGAACAAATTTGGTTGAATTTCTATAGATTCAGGTTTGATAAGGTGTGAGGGATCAGAACGGTACTTCCGAAGAATCGATACATGGAAGACATCGTGGATTTTACTCAGTTCTGAGGCAACTTTTCAATGACTTCAAAGGGTCCAATGAACCGGGGGCTCAATTTTTCCCTTTATGCCAAATCTCAGAACCTTCTTCCATGGAGAGACTTTTAGAAAGGCTTTCTCCCCCACTTCGTACTTAATGTCTCTTCTCTTGAGATCGGGATAGGCCTTCTGTCGGTCAAAGGCAACTTTCAAGCGATCATAGATAATGGTAACCCGTTCTTCAGTTTCCCGAAGTAAGCTAGAGCCCAACATTTTGTCTTCACCGAGTTCGGACCAACACAATGGAGTTCGGCATCGCCTGCCATACAATACAATAATTGGACCTCTACAGTGTAGGGTTTTTGATCGCTGGAACCCATTTCCGACTAGACCGGATTTCGGGGTGTTACAAAAAAAGACCGCATCCCAAAGCGTTAAAGACACTACCCTCAAATTAACCACTATTGCCTTGATTTTATGCGGTAAACAAGTTTTTCTACCTCTTTGTTCCCCAATGCATGCATAAATGCGACCAACAGGGTTTGCAGCAGTAACTCTGTTGGGAATTCTTGTCCAATAATCATACAACCTCACTTGCATTTCAAATCACCCACAACATTATTATTTGAAATTAAACCATGCTAAATTCTATACTACTAGCACAAAACATAAATTTACTAAAAATTTACCTCTAATATTGCAATGCACTCGATCAAGTATGTGTGAATTTCACGAGCATTATATTTTGATAAACCATCAATCAACCTCCCATATGCAAAATTACACCCGTTCAATTTTCCATTCAACCCATTAGAGCACAATAACGTAAAATTTTCTATCGAAGGTAAGGTGTTTGACGTTGGACATAGAAATACACCAATAATGTACAATATCACCCTCGCTTTTAGTTTATCTCCCTCAAAAGCACCACTTAATATTTCTCGCTCTAGTTTAACAAATGAAACCTTGGTGCTGATTTTATTCTTCAAAGCTAGATTTTTCCCATTTTATCTCTCCACGACATGTACAACATCAACACCTTCGTTTCTTAGCCCCATAACAACTTCCACGTCTTCCATCATTACAAAAATATTATGTTCATTAAATTGCATCATTGACCTTTCCACATCAAAGCTCCCCACTAAATCACGACATAGATCACAATGGATTGCTCGATATTTTATTCCAACTAAAGCCTTAAACCCATTTTCTCCAACAACATTGTCAATCTTCTTAATATCCATAACTTTAAACAACTCCAACAACTCTTTCATGCTACACCTTGATGAAACCTCCTACAATGGATAAGATACCAATAATTATCTCAGTGTTAGTCTTCTATAGTATTTTAACAATTACTTTTAAGCTTAACTACTTTGTCTAACAAAAAAATCAACTCTTACCTTCTTAACAATAGTCGTGCCTCGGCCTTTTGATGTCCATTCTATATAAACTTCCTTTTGTTTCAAGTGAATATCAATATAAGGCTTTTTTTCCTCATCACTCAGTTTTGCCAATTTTTTTGCCAATGTTTTTCCGCCTGTATCGGTCATAGGAATATTAGATTTTTATCATATGTAAACATGGGTTATTATCCTATACACCAGCGATAGAAACTAAAATTCTCCACAATCTCCTTAGTTTTAGGGTTTATGGGCTTAGTTTAGGGTGTAAGATTTGTGGGTTTAGGTGTAGGGATTTAGAAATTAGGGTTTAGAGTTAGAATATTGGGTTTAAAGGTTAGAGTTTAGTTTTTAGGGTAATATGGTGATGATTTATGTTTTAATCTATAAACATTAAATTATAACCCTAAATTGTAAATTTCAACCATTATCTCTAAATTCAAAACTCATAAACCTAAACCCCTAAATAATACACCCTAAAATAAGTCCTTAAACCCTAAAACTAAGGCGATTGTAAAAACTTTTAGTTTCCACTGCTTGTGTATCAAATAATTACCCTATAAACATTACTAAACAATACATATCACATAAAACTATTCCAAACTTCCCACTTATCTCATTTGTCTTTTTCTTCTTCCCTCCCTTGCATCCTTTGCATTCACTTATACTGTACCATTGTAGAGCATTCGAGTGTACTCTATTTATGAGCGCAAGTGCACACTCCTGTCAAGTTATAGTATATAAAATATTGTCTCCCATAGAGATTGGACAGCTTGGTTCGAGTTGTTGTTCCTGCACAAGAAAAGTAAATACACAAGTAAAGTGGTTGTTTGAGAAGAAAAGTAAAATAAAAACAGAAGTAACAATAAAGGAAGTGATCGGATTGATAGAGAGGGTAGGGTTATACTGCTTCTTAGTGTGAATCTGCGTTGAATATGTTAAGTTGTTTTGCGCTGCCACGATCTGCTGCCTTGGTGGATAATGGCGGATTGAGGCAACAATAACTTTCGCTGCCGTGGTGGCAACTTTCACTGCCACGACGACACTCTGCTCTTGCAACTTTCGCTGTCCCGGCAGGTGAGATGGAGAAAAGTCCCGACGGCAAGTCTTGCAGATACTCTAATTTCGGCGAAGAAATTCTGAAGTGATCCTACTTATGTCTGGGCTAGGATTCTGTTGCTGCGTGATGTAGGCAATACCTAGCAATCTTAGCGTAAACCTAACACATGCTGTCAACGTTTGGTTGCTTCTTTTAGCCGCTAAAATTATAACTTATTTCTAAGTCGAATTAGTCAACACCTCATCATGATGAGACCGTGCTTAATTCTTTGTGAGTTTGACACTCTCGTGCCCGACAAATGGATTTCCTCAACTGGACTTTTGGAACTAATTGAAGGAAGTGAAGCACATGAATTAAGCAAACTAAGAGTATTTTATTGCAAAAACAAAATTGAAAACCTAAATAACCGTTCTCACAACTAATTACAACATAACCTAAACCCAAGAGAAATTTAGAACATGTCGTCGGCAAGAAAACCTAAACTATGCCTACGGAAAACCTCTATTTTTTGAATTAGAATTACAATGAGTATATATAGGCTTTAGCTAGGTCTAGTCCTTCTTGAAGTATAAGTCTTCAAAGTAGCTTTCCACATTAAATGTGACTTTAAACTCCGACTTCTATGAGTTGAATGTAGACTTTATCATGTTGCCTTGTTCCGCAAGCAATCTCAAGATTTTACTTCGGCGGCTCTGCTTGCTGCTACAGACGTCAGAAAATTGAGTGGACAACATCGATAGAATCAGGATTTTCTGCTCTACAAATCGCACTCCGGTTCTCCAAGTCCATAGTTTGATGTCTTGGGCGGCAAGGTGGATGGCGGCAGCTACTCGGCAACTGTTGTCTCTGTCTAGAACTGTATCAGTACAGATCCCTGGTTCCCTGCCTTAACATCACATCCTCAGCTCCTCTTTCCCTTTGTTAGCCTTTAGTACTTAAAACCAAAAGTACACTAAAACAATACCTTTCTTCACCAAATAAAAGATAATCTATAAAAACATGGCAAAGCAAAGAAATACTGTAAAATGCAATGCATGGTTCTAATTATGTTTAAGATGTACTCAAAAACATCAATAATATGAGATAAAATGTGCATGAAATATAGAACTTGTGGACACTTTACACACCCCCAAACTCGAACTATTGCTTGTCCTCAAGCAATGCAACCTAAACATACTTGCCCTTATAATAACTAGAAAGAAAGACCTGTTTTCAATTTGATTTCATACCTCATGGCCGTGGCACCTGTTTTAGATTAGTGAAGGGAACTTAGCAAGAAAATAACTCAGAATTAATTTCTAATGCCAGTGCAGTGTGTGTAGAACTGTATACAGGCTGAATATGCAGAATAACTAAATAAACAAAGATGTTGTTATGATATATAAGGTTGCTGCCGAGGTAGCTTAGTTTAAGCACAATATTTTAATCATGGCAATGAGAGCTTCAACTTATCACAACTAATCTTCTAGGTCTGAAATTAAGATAGGAGCAAACTACAAAACCCCGAACCCATGAAGTAGAGTCATCTCGTGAAGACTTTCATTGACTCATGCTAATTTTTCCGTCACTTCAAAGCTTTCAGATTCATAGACTTTGATAGCAGCGGAGTGTCCTCGCAAATGATTCTTCCTAGAGCCTATTTCGGGCACCTCTTGGGTAAACATCAATGTTCTTTGTTTTGTTTTTTTTACTTCTGCTACTGTGGCAGTGCTGTATTTTTTGTTTCTCTTTTCTGCCTCAGCGGCTACCTGCAACCATTGTTAGAACTTTGCAAAGAATTCTAAAAACAAGCAGGCAATGTTCATTAGATATTCTAACAAATCCAGCAAGTAACAATAGTGTTTGACATTTTTGGCAATTAAAAAAAATTCTAAGTCATTTTTCATGCTTTTCCCACATTAAGTTCAATTTATTATTGGTGCGAAAATAAGTAATCGACTAACTATAATAGGAACAAGTTATATAACAAAATTTTCTGTTCCGATTATTACTAAGGCAAGTACATTGCAACCTATATGATACTAAGTATGCCTAGACAAAAGATGTGAGAGCTATCCCCCCAAACTCGAGATGGACATTGCCCTTAATGCACAAAATAAAACAGAAAAAGAAAATAAAAAGAAAAATTAAAAGCAAGAAAAAGGGAAGAAAACTTAGGCTTAGTCAGATGGTGTAGAGGAATTCGAGGGGTTGTCTGCTGTCATCTGCAGGTTACGACAGCGGGTTAGCGATCTTGATTTTTAAGGGTTTGGACCTACATGATTAATTGTGAGACGAGAATAAATAATAAAGAAAATGAAAAAAATTAAAACCTAGTCCTAAAAAAACTATTCCTACTAAAGTGGGAAAGATATAGAAAAGATAAAATTATATCACATTGGGGTGGGTGTTCCCCAATATGAATTCTTCCTGTTCTTTGAGGACATAATCTCTTGTATAGTGCTTTAATCGTTGCCCGTTAACTTTGAATTCCGTCCTCCCATTTACTGGTTTTACTGTCATGGCACCATGTGGGAAGGCTTGGACTACTTCGAATGGTCCTGACCATCTGGACTTTAACTTCCCAGGAAACAACTTGAGGTAGGAATTGAACAGCAGCACTTGCTACCCCGGTAGGAACTACCGCTGTTGAATCTTATTGTTGTGCCATTTTTTTGACTTTTTCCTTGTACAACTTAGCGTTCTCGTATGCCTCCCGCCGGAATTCCTCCATTTCTTTCAGATTCAAGATTCTCTTTTCGCTAGCCTATTTCTAGTCCATATTCACCGCCTTGACTGCCCAATACGCTTTCTGTTCTATTTCGACAGGGAGGTGGCATGCTTTTCTGTATACTAGACGATATGGGGACATCTCGATTGTTGTTTTGTATGCTGTTTGGTATGCCCAAAGAGCATCGTCTAATTTCAACGACCAATCATTTCTACTTGGGTTCACAACTTTCTCGAAGATGGTCTTGACTTCCCTGTTCGAAATTTCTGCCTACCCATTTGTTTATGGATGATATGCCGCGACAATCTTGTGCTTGACACCAACTTTTTGGAGTGCCTTGGCAATCAGTATGTTATTGAAATGGGTGCCCTCGTCACTAATGATTGCTCTTGGAACTCCGAACCTTGTGAATATGTTCTTCCGTAAGAACCTATGGACGATCTTTGCATCATTATGAGGGGTGGCAATGGCTTCTACCCACTTGGAAACATAGTCCACTGCGAGAAGGATGTATGTTTTACCACACGAAGATGGGAATGGTCCCATAAAATCTATCCCCCAAACATCGAATAACTCAACTTCCAAGATTGTTTGTAGGGGCATTTCATTCCTTCTCGATATGTTTCCTGTTCGTTGGCAGCTGTCACACTGTTTGTAGAATGTTTGGGCATCTTTATGCAATGTCAGCCAGAAGAAACCTGATTGGAGCACTTTTGCTGTCGTGCGCTGCCCTCCAAAATGGCCTCCATATGGTGCCGCGTGGCACTGTAATAGACTGATAGTATTGCTTGATGTTCATCCTCTGGGACGCACCGTCTGATGACCTGGTCTGCACAGTTTTTAAACAAGAAAGGCTCATCCCAAAAATAATGCTTAGCATCATGTTGGAATCATTTCTTTCCTTGAAAGTTAAGTTCATAGGGTAAAACACCAGATACTAAATAATTCACAATATCTACGTACCAAGGTGTGTCTGTCGATGCTGCTTCCACGGCCTCTTCGTGGGTGGCAAGCGAGATGCCTTCAGCTTCCAGGGCGGCTACCAGAGCAGAGGCTAGTAGCAACTGTTCATCAGGGAATGCATCTTGAATTTTGCTGTTGGAGGTCTTTTCTTGTCCATTCTCAAGCCGAGAGAGATGGTCCGCCACTTGATTTTCTGTTCCCTTCATGCCTTGAATTTCTAGGTCAAACTCTTGCAGCATCAAGATCCAATGGATCAAGCGAGGTTTTGCATCCTTCTTTGCGAACATGTACCTCAAGGCAGAATGATCGGTGTAAACCATCACCTTTGTACCAATAAGGTAGGGTCGAAACTTATCGAAGGCGAACACTACTGCCAGTAACTCTTTCTCTATAGTGGTGTAGTTGGTTTGGGCAGGATTTAGTGTTTTGCTGGCGTAGTAGATTACATGAAAATTTTGTCTCTGCGCTGTCCTAGGGCGGCGCCGACGGCAGTGTCACTGGCATCACACATGAGCTCAAAGGGTTGACTCTAATCGAGGGGAACTACCATATGTGCTGTCACTAGCTTTTCATTTAAGGTTTTGAATGCCTTCTGGCATGCCTCATCGAAGGTGAACGATTTGTCCTATTCTAGCAAAGTACATAGCGGTTTAGAGATTTTAGAAAAATTCTCAATGAATCTACGATAAAAACCTACGTGTCCTAGGAAACTCCGAATGCCCTTAACAGCGGTCGACGACGGCAAGTTGGCAATTACTTCAATCTTGGCTTTGTCTATCCTTATTTTCTGTGCAGAAATTTTATGCCCCAGGACTATGCCTTTGTCGACCATAAAGTGGCATTTTTCTCAATTAAGTACCAGGTATGTTTCCTCGCAGCTAGTGAGTACTTTTTCAAGGTTGCCGAGGAAGTTGTCGAAGCTACTGCCGAGGACAGAGAAGTCGTCCATAAATATTTCCATGAAGTCTTCTATCATGTCGGAGAAGATATCCATCATGCATCGCTTGAATGTGGCAGGAGCGTTGCATAAACCGAACGACTTTCTTCGAAAAGCATAGGTGTCGTATGGGCAGGTGAATGTTGTTTTGGCCTAGTCCTCCAGTGCGATGGCGATCTGGTTATAACCTGAATATCCATCCAAAAAGCAATAGAAAGGTTTGCCAGCAGGGCGGTCAAGCATTTGATTAATAAAAGGTAATGGAAAATGATATTTTTTGTTACTTTATTTAACTTGCGGTAATCCATGCATATTCTCCAACCAGTTACTATTCTAGTTGGTATTAACTCATTATTGTCATTTCTTACCACAGTTATGCCACCTTTCTTTGGCACACATGGTACCTGGCTTACCTATTCGCTGTCCGAGATAAGATATATGATACCAGCGTCTAACCATTT
The DNA here is from genome assembly GCA_030270665.1 of Hibiscus trionum. Lineage (NCBI taxonomy): Eukaryota > Viridiplantae > Streptophyta > Magnoliopsida > Malvales > Malvaceae > Hibiscus > Hibiscus trionum. The sequence continues at coordinate 23,425,802 of BSYR01000011.1, forward strand.
GATGATCTCCTTTTTGACAACTTCTCTCATGGCATAGTTTAATCTCCTCTGGGTGTCTATATTTGGCTTTTGGTCCTGCTCGAGCTGGATTTTGTGCATGTAAATGGTCGGGCTTATTCCTTTTATATCTGCAATGGTCCAGCCTATTGCCTTCTTATGCTGCCGCATCAGTGCTGTCAGGTGCTGTTCCTGTCTAGGCTGTAACTTGGAAGAAATTATTACTGGTAGTGTATCATTAGGTCCCATGAAAACATACTTAAGTTGTGCAGGTAAGGCTTTTAACTCAAGAGTAGGAGGTTGTTCGGTGGATGATTTGAACATTTTGCCCCCTCTTTTGTGTAATTCAGTGGTTCAAAGTACTTACCTGGTCTGTTTGCTATCTAGTATGCTTCTTCATGTTCCTCCAATTCCTGCTCTGTCCACTCATTGCGTTGTTCATCTCCTGGGCAGGTTTATAGATGGCTGCCGAAACAGCTATCGAGGTCTCTGTCCGGGCAGTCTTGCTGTAGGCATGGTCTGTTGACTACAAAGTTGATTTCTGAGATGGTTTCCATTAGCTGACATTCTTCCGGATCATTAGATTGCCTCATGGATTGGAAGACATTTAGTTTTACTTGTTGGTCGTCTACCTTCATCGTAAGTTCACTTTTTTCCACATCAATAAATGTTCTTCCCGTAGCAAAGATTGGTCGCCCTAGGATTATTGGTGCCTTTTCATCTGCTTCATAGTCTAGTACCAGAAAATCGGTAAGGAAAATAAATTTGTCCACCTTCACCAAGATGTCCTCAATTTTTCCTTCTGGTTGTACGTATGTTCTGTCGACCAGCTGGAGCATTACTGTTGTTGGGCGGGCGTCTCCTATTCTTAGTTTCTGGAAGACAGATTTAGACATTAAGTTGATGCTCACCCCTAAGTCACATAGGGCTCATACAGAGTGATTGCTGCCTATTTTACATGGAATTATGAAGCTTCCCGGATCTTTCTGTTTGGGCGGTGCCTTATTGTGCATCATGGCCATGCATCCTTCTATCACTGTCACTGTTTTAAATTCCCCGATCCTTGTTCTCTTGGATACCATATCTTTTAAGAACTTGGCATAGCTGGGCATCTGTTTGATCAACTCTACTAGTGGAAGATTGATTTTGACTTGCTTTAGAACGTTCGAGAATTTTTTATACTGCATATCCTGTTTCTGTTTTTTCAATCTTGGTGGAAATGGTGGTGGAGGTGCTGGGCCAACAATTTTTGCTTTGAAGGGTATCCTATCCTACGAAGAGGTAACTGGTTCAGAATCTGACTGTTCATTCTTGGTGTCATCTGTTAGTTCTTGTTCTGGTTCATTGTTATTTTCGTCTGGTGCTGCCGCGGCAGGTTGTCTGGCGGCTTAAACTGGTTCGGCATATGCTGTTTCTCTTGCAGCAGGCATGGATGAGCCTTGTAGTGTTATCCCACTTCTGGTTGTTATAACTTTTCACTGTTCATGAGATTTCCCTTTCGTGATTTTAGTGTCACTAGGTAATCCACCCATTGGCCTAGTATTGATAACCTGAGCAAACTTTCCGAACTAAGTCTCTAGATTTTTTATCCCATCCTCTTGGCTGTTCATCCTGCTTTCCGTCCTATACATGAAAGATTCAGTTTTGTCAATAAATTTATTCGTATTAGAAATCATTAGTACGGGATATGAAAAATATGCAGGGTAGATTCTAAGAAAGAAGTGTTCGTATTCTGTTGTTGTTGAGGCAGCTGTCGTGAAAGGTACTGCTGATAATCTCCCTGTTGCTGTTGTGGGTTTGCAGCAGTCTTTGGGTTGCTCTAGGAGAAATTGGGATGGTTCTTCCATCCAGGGTTGTAGGTGTTCTGGGCAGGTCTACTGTTCCTCTCGTATCCTCCTATAAAGTTGGCAGATGCGGTGCAGTCAGAGGAATCATGGTTGCCCCCACACTCATCATAGAACAGCTCTACAACCTTTGCCACATAGACTTTCCTAGCAGGTTGTACGATCCTCATGACCAGCTCTGTCAGCTTGTCAATGCGGGCATTGACAGATTCTGAGGCTTCTACCTCGTTCACAATTGCTGGCCGCCTAACTGTTGGGTTTTTCGACGCTCGATTCGATCAACCGATTATGCTCGCCAAGTGGTGGAGAGGTGGATTTTTGGGTGGAAGGGTTTAGGAAGCTGAAAGAATAAATACACGATGATTTATAGTGGTTCAACCTTCTAACCAAGGTCTACATCCACTACCTTAGCTTCCTACTAAGGATTTCGCAATCAATCCACTAATTGATTCGTCCCCTTTTCTAGGATTAGGAGGAAACCCTTTACAACCCTCGAAGCTTTCTACCCAAAGCTTGAAGGAAAACCCTCTTTACAAGGAGAAACAAATAAGCAAACTTGAACCCTCTAATAGGTGTTTTGTTTGCACAATGAAGCACTCACCCAAAACCTAAACACTTGAGCAAATTTAACAATGTAAGCTCACTAGTGTTGTCTAAGCAATAAATGAACAAATAAAGCTCTAGACAAGTTTTTCACTCATAACGTTGTGACAATTGAAGCTCTCCTTAATCTTGATGCTTGGAGGCCTTATTTATACTCCAAATTGAGTTCCTAGCCGTTTATGGCCGTTGGGGATGTTTCATAGCCGTTGGGGATACAAAATAGCCGTTTATTTCCCACAAAATGCATTTCATCAGCCTAGTGTATCGATACACTATACCCTGTATCGATACGGTCTTGAAAGTCTGATATAGCCGTTGAGCTTTCTGCTGATGCGTATCGATACGCATGTCTGGCGTATCGGTACGGTCCTGCAAATTCAAAAGACCGTTGGGAATTGACCGTTGGCGTATCGGTACGCGATACCACCGTATCGGTACGCGACTAGCCGTTAGGCTATTTGAAAACATACCGTATCGATACGTGTAAGCGTATCGGTACGGGTTTAGACACCGTATCGATACGCATAGCCGTATCGATACGGGTTTTAGCTACTGGAATCCAAAACCCTAATGTGTATCGATACACTATCCACTGTATCGATACTGTCACTTAAAATGCTCGGTTTTGACTACTTTAAATGTACTTTAAGTCCATTCCAGAGCTTTAAAAACCCTTAAACATATTTTCAAGTTGTTTTTGACTAAAAACATATTTTAAATTCTTTTCAATTTAGTCCAAAACATTTTTCAAATATTATATCAAAACCTTAGTTCTACAATCTCCCCCTTTTTGATATAATAAAACCAACTTGAAAAATTGTTTGGGATTCTCCCCCTTTAATTTTAAAATTGTGAATAAGAGATTTAAGATATAAAATCAAAATAAAGCTCCCCCTTATTCATTTGAAAAATAAATTTTTCAAAAACTGACAATTGAAGCTCTCCTTAATCTTGATGCTTGGAGGCCTTATTTATACTCCAAATTGAGTTCCTAGCCGTTTATGGCCGTTGGGGATGTTTCATAGCCGTTGGGGATACAAAATAGCCGTTTATTTCCCACAAAATGCATTTCATCAGCCTAGTGTATCGATACACTATACCCTGTATCGATACGGTCTTGAAAGTCTGATATAGCCGTTGAGCTTTCTGCTGATGCGTATCGATACGCATGTCTGGCGTATCGGTACGGTCCTGCAAATTCAAAAGACCGTTGGGAATTGACCGTTGGCGTATCGGTACGCGATACCACCGTATCGGTACGCGACTAGCCGTTAGGCTATTTGAAAACATACCGTATCGATACGTGTAAGCGTATCGGTACGGGTTTAGACACCGTATCGATACGCATAGCCGTATCGATACGGGTTTTAGCTACTGGAATCCAAAACCCTAATGTGTATCGATACACTATCCACTGTATCGATACTGTCACTTAAAATGCTCGGTTTTGACTACTTTAAATGTACTTTAAGTCCATTCCAGAGCTTTAAAAACCCTTAAACATATTTTCAAGTTGTTTTTGACTAAAAACATATTTTAAATTCTTTTCAATTTAGTCCAAAACATTTTTCAAATATTATATCAAAACCTTAGTTCTACAATCTCCCCCTTTTTGATATAATAAAACCAACTTGAAAAATTGTTTGGGATTCTCCCCCTTTAATTTTAAAATTGTGAATAAGAGATTTAAGATATAAAATCAAAATAAAGCTCCCCCTTATTCATTTGAAAAATAAATTTTTCAAAAACCATTTCTCCCCCTTTTTGTTATATCAAAAAGAATTTAAAATGACATTTAAGTTCAAGATAACATAGGAGGCAAAAAAAAATTTTGACACTTAAAATTTTGGTTTAAAATTGGCTCCCCCTTACTCATAGCATCATCAGAATGTTAGTCCAACATTTATGAATATCTAGTTGAATTAAAAAAAATAAATCAAATAAAATCAAAAACAACTAGAAATTTTTACCAACACTTGAACTCAAGGGAGGATGTGAAGCCTTCCTCTTCAAGTGTTCTTCCTTGTGTGCATGGAGCTCCCCCTTAATGTTTGACTTGTTGATTATTCTCCATCACACCTAGCAAAAGACAATCAAGTAATTTTTGGTATCCAAATTGCTTTGGATCCATAGACGTTAGTAGCACAAAATTTAGTCCCCTTAGGAATCCATTTTTCAATTTCATCCTTTTTAGTTGAAGTGGTTAGTCCTTTTGGGACCCAAACACTTCTAAAACATTTTCCATTTAAAAATCTAGGGGCACTAGATTGTCTTGCATAAAAATTTGATTTTCCAAAATTGTTTTTCTTTTCAAGTTCTTTGGAAATCAAATCTTTTTCCTTTTTGAGATCATCAACTTCTTTTTGATGATCTCTTTCCATCGTTTGAAGCAAGTTTTGTAAATTTAAAACTTTAAGTTCAAAATCTTTGATTTTTGCTTCAAACTCTAAATTGGTTTTAGAAAGCAAATCATTTTCGGTTTTCAACTTTGAAATCAATTTTTTATTTTTCGAAAATGAAGCCTTGAATTCAAAAACCAATTCATCATAGGCTTCTTGTAACTCATCAAATGTATAAGAATTTGAAATAGATGAGTTAGAAGTTACCTCCCCCTCATTGAGGGCCATCATGCATAGGTGGGCTACTTCATTATCGGTGGAGTCTTCATCACTCCAAGCGGCCACATATGCTTGTTTTGAAGATGATCCCTTCTTTTTGAATTTGTGGGAATCCTTCATCTTCTTCATCGATTCATGCTTGGATTTTTCCATTTTGCTCTTCATGAATCGTGCGAGCTTGTTGAAGAGATAGTTCATCTCTTCATCTTCACTATCCTCCTCACTTGAATCTACGTGATAATTTGTGGAGGATTTGAGAGCCATGGCATTGAAGCCAAGTCTCTTGATTTTCTTCTCTCCCATAGCTCTAATTTCTTCCCTCCTTTTCTCATCCTCTTTATTCTTCTTCATGATTTGATGAGTAAGAAGTGACCCCATGAGTTCATCAAGCTTCAAATTTTTTAAATTTTTGGCTTCGATGATGGCGGTCCTTTTTGAGTCCCAAGACTCGGGAAGTGAGTAGATGAGCTTTCGGACAAGTTTTTCTTCCGGGATGGCTTCTCCATAACCTTTAAGACCATTGATGATGGTGGAGAATCTATCAAACATCTTTTCGATGTTCTCTTCCGGATCCATTTTGAAGTTTTCATACTCTAAGGTGAGGAGCCCAATCTTGGTCTCCTTGACTTCATTAGTCCCCTCGTATGTGACTTCAAGCTTGTCCCATACCTCCTTGGCACTTTCACAAGAAGACATCTTCTCGTAGATGGTTGGGCCAAATGCACAAAAAAGCATGTGCAAGGCTCTACAATTTAGCTCCATCTTCTTGCGATCGTCGTCACTCCATTCCGCTTTGCTTCCTTGAAGCACGAACGGACCATCTTCAACTATGTCCCATAGCTTGTAATCTCTTGACTTCAAGAAGAATTTCATCTTTGTCTTCCAATGGGCATAGTGATCTCCGTCGAAGAAGGGCGGTATGTTGATGGATTGCGACATTTTGAGCTGGTTGGTGAAATGTTGATCGAGCTTGCCGGATCTTCTCAATAGGATGTTAATCCCCTTCAATTGAGCCAAGCTCTGATACCAATTGTTGGGTTTTTCGACGCTCGATTCGATCAACCGATTATGCTCGCCAAGTGGTGGAGAGGTGGATTTTTGGGTGGAAGGGTTTAGGAAGCTGAAAGAATAAATACACGATGATTTATAGTGGTTCAACCTTCTAACCAAGGTCTACATCCACTACCTTAGCTTCCTACTAAGGATTTCGCAATCAATCCACTAATTGATTCGTCCCCTTTTCTAGGATTAGGAGGAAACCCTTTACAACCCTCGAAGCTTTCTACCCAAAGCTTGAAGGAAAACCCTCTTTACAAGGAGAAACAAATAAGCAAACTTGAACCCTCTAATAGGTGTTTTGTTTGCACAATGAAGCACTCACCCAAAACCTAAACACTTGAGCAAATTTAACAATGTAAGCTCACTAGTGTTGTCTAAGCAATAAATGAACAAATAAAGCTCTAGACAAGTTTTTCACTCATAACGTTGTGACAATTGAAGCTCTCCTTAATCTTGATGCTTGGAGGCCTTATTTATACTCCAAATTGAGTTCCTAGCCGTTTATGGCCGTTGGGGATGTTTCATAGCCGTTGGGGATACAAAATAGCCGTTTATTTCCCACAAAATGCATTTCATCAGCCTAGTGTATCGATACACTATACCCTGTATCGATACGGTCTTGAAAGTCTGATATAGCCGTTGAGCTTTCTGCTGATGCGTATCGATACGCATGTCTGGCGTATCGGTACGGTCCTGCAAATTCAAAAGACCGTTGGGAATTGACCGTTGGCGTATCGGTACGCGATACCACCGTATCGGTACGCGACTAGCCGTTAGGCTATTTGAAAACATACCGTATCGATACGTGTAAGCGTATCGGTACGGGTTTAGACACCGTATCGATACGCATAGCCGTATCGATACGGGTTTTAGCTACTGGAATCCAAAACCCTAATGTGTATCGATACACTATCCACTGTATCGATACTGTCACTTAAAATGCTCGGTTTTGACTACTTTAAATGTACTTTAAGTCCATTCCAGAGCTTTAAAAACCCTTAAACATATTTTCAAGTTGTTTTTGACTAAAAACATATTTTAAATTCTTTTCAATTTAGTCCAAAACATTTTTCAAATATTATATCAAAACCTTAGTTCTACACTAACGCCGCCTCGGCGAGCTGTTGGATACTTGTAGTCGTTCTTGGCGGCTTGGTTCAGAATCCAGAGTGCCTCCTCTAGTGGTCTGTCAAGGATGATTCCATTGGCTGAGGCATCAATCATCATTCTTATTAGGTAGTTCACCCCGTTGTAGAATATTGATACCTGTGTCCAAAACAAAATACCATGTAGCGGGCAATTTTTCAGCATCTATTGGTAACGCTCCCATGTTTCATACATCGGCTCATCATCCGCTTGTTGTAAGGTTGTTATCTTGTTTCGTAGTCTTTCTGTGACATTGGACGGGCTGAATTGATCCAGAAAATCTTTACACAGCTTTGTCTATGTGTTGAACGACTCTGCTGACTGATTGTTTAACTACTGTTTTGCCCTATCCCTTAGTGAATAGGGAAATAGTCTCAGCCTTAGTACGTCTTGATGGACCCCGTGTATTTTGAATGCTCTGCAGATGTCCAGGAATCCTCTCAAGTGCTACCGAGCATCTTCTGTGGCAGTCCCTCCAAATTGCCCTAACGTGTTGATCATGTTAAACATAACAGGCTTCAACTCGAAGTGATCTGCCTCAATCTCAGGTTCCCTCACTGTCGGATCAAACTCTCTAAAGTCATGATCCAGATAATCTCTAGTGGTTCGAACATTCTGAGGGTGCCTGGGCGGAACTTGCTGCCCATCCTTGCCGTCTGCGGCATAGTAGGGTGGGTCCATGTTTACCTTTGCCTTTTCTTTTTCCTCTTTGGTTTTCCATAGGGTTACTCTGATCTCCTTCTTGAGCTCTCTTGCTCTACGTTCGATATCATCGTAGAAGAGAATTTCTCCTTTTGGATTCGCCCTGGTCATACACTAGCAAAGGAAATTGTAAAATTCTTTTTTTCTTCGAAAATAAAATAAAAAGTAAAGAAATAAAAGTACAGAAATTAAAGACGAAATTCGCTGTTCAAATTTCCGGAAACGATGCCAAAAACTTGTAGAGCGTTCGTGTGTACTCTATTTATGAGCGCAAGTGCACACTCCTGTCAAGTTATAGTATATAAGATATCGTCTCCCGCAGGGATTGGACAGCTTGGTTCGAGTTGTTGTTCCTGCACAAGAAAAGTAAATGCACAAGTAAGATGGTTGTTTGAGAAGAAAAGTAAAATAAAAACACAAGTAATAATAAATGAAGTGATCAGATTGATAGAGAGGGTAGGGTTATGCCGCTGCTTAGTGTGAAACTGCGTTGAATAGGTCAAGTTGTTTTGCACTGCCACGATCTGCTGCCTTGGTGGATAATGGCGGATTGAGGCGGCGGCAACTTTCGCTGCCGCGGCGGCACTTTGCTCTTGCAACTTTCGTTGTCCCGAAAGGTGAGATGGAGAAAAGTCCCGATGGCAAGTCTGGCATATACTCCAAGTTCGGCGAAGCAATTCTGAAGTGATCCTACCTATGTCTAGGCTAAGATTCTGTTGCTGCGTGATATAGGCAAACCTAATAATCTCAGTGTAAACCTAACACATGCAGTCAACGTTTGTTTGCTCATTTTAGCAGCTGAAATTCTAACTTATTTCTAAGCCGAATTAGTCAACACCTCGTCATGATGAGACCATGCTTAATTCTTTCGTGAGTTTGACACTCTCGTGCCCGACAAATGGATTTCCTCAACTAGACTTTTGGAACTAATTGAAGGAAGTGAAACACATGAATTAAGCAAACTAAGAGTATTTTATTGCAAAAACAAACTTGAAAACCTAAACAACCGTTCTCACAACTAATTACAATATAACCCAAACCCAAGAGAAATTTAGAACATGTCGGCGGCAAGAAAACCTAAACTATGCCTAAGGAAAACCTATATTTTTGAATTAGAATTACAATGAGTATATATAGGCTTTAGCTAGGTCTAGTCCTTCTTGAAGTAGAAGTCTTTAATGTAGCTTTCCACATTAAATATGACTTTAAACTCTGACTTCTTTGAGTTTAATGTGGACTTTATCACGTTGCCTTGTTCCGCAAGTAATCTCGAGATTTTACTTCGGCGGCTCTGCCCGCTGCTACAGAGTCGGGAAATTGAGTGGAAATCATCGATAGAATTAGATTTTTTTTGCTCTACAAATCGCACTCCGATTCTCCAAGTCCATAGTTTGATGTCTTGGGCGGCAAGGTGGGCGGCAGCAGCTACTCGGCAGCTGTTGTCTCTGTCTGGAACTGCATCAGTACAGATCCCTGGTTCACTGCCTCAGCATCACATCCTCAGCTTCTCTTTCCCTCTGTTAGCCTTTAGTACCTAAAACCAAAAGTACACTAAAACAATACCTTTCTTCACCAAATAAAACATAATCTATAAAAACATGGCAAAGCAAAGAAATACTGTAAAATGCAATGCATGGTTCTAATTATGCCTAAGATGTACTAAAAAATAACAATAATATGAGATGGAATGTGCATGAAATATAAAACTTGTGGACACTTTACAACCATTAATCCAAAGTTACATTATACAAAACTTAACTCTAATCAATTAAAAATTTCAAGCATTTAATTTACATTCAAATTTAACTTACTAGAAGTTTTGCAGTCAATAGTTAATGTGTCTCATCCATCGCGACCGTGTCATCCATTACACTTTATACGTCCAAATTGCTATTTTCATCCATGCTCAATCAACTTCTTCTAAAATTAATATGACATTAGTTTTTAACTTGAATAATACTCAACAACACCAATTATTGGACCAAAACAAATTAAGTATCTTTACTACTTATTCAAATATTGATCTAAAACATATTAATATCAATACCAACATCATTCTCTGTTATAGATTTTTTTGAAAATGTCTCCATACTACTCCACAGATATCTATACTATATATCTTTTAATACTGATACCATTATTATCCTATTAGATTAGTATCTATACTTCTTCAACCTTAACCTCCTTTTTCATTCATTAGTACGAAAACTAATTAAATGGTATTGGTATAACAATCACATTTACATTACCTTTCATACAGTAGTACCGATACCAATACGTACTACCGATACTATTTTAAACTTTGAAGTACCACAATTTTATCCGATTTCGATACTACTTATTCGGTACTTATATCATCATGAACAATAGTCGTACTACTATCCCCTACTCAATATCTACCCATACATTTATTGAGCACCGATATCGACAGAACAATACTGATATCAAATGACCAAAATTATTATTTTCAACTCAAAATTCGTACTCAACACAACCAATTACTGTCTCACTCTATCACTGAAGCTCACCTACCTTGTCCACGCATCATTTAACACTATAACCGACCATTCCTAACGCCCGACTCACACAAACCGATTATTCATTCACTAAAAATGTCTTATTATAATTTTTTTAACTTTGACTAAAACACTCGACTTTTATTACTCATATGGCACCTACTACAATTGAAAGCCTGTTACATTGCATAAAGCGTACCAAAGGTGTCTTCTTTTCTAACCAAAGTTGTCTCATTTTTGAATGCTTGCTCCATCCCTTAACTTTTTGAATTTTCTCTTTACCTCCTTTCAATTTCTACAAAATGAAAACAAAATCAATTTTGACGGATTAAATACAAACTCATCAACTAAAATCCTTCACACACAATAATAAACCATAATTGTTTGCAAAACCCTAAAAATACATTATCGATACTCATGTTGTTTGGGTGCTTGGGTTTTTACCTCAAATCTGACTTTCTACGAACTCAAATTTCAGAAAAAGTTTTGAAGAAGTTTGAAAAACAATAAGAGAGGTTATTGGCACCGATGTCGCTCGGGTGCTTGAGTTTTTACTCTATTTTAAAGTCTATTGGTTAACCAACTTAACCTTTACCCTATTTTTTCTTTTTAAATCCAACAGCTTATATTTTATTTAACCCATTCTAACAGTTGTATCGGTACTTTCTTTTTTTTAGCGGCTTTTTAAAGGATTTTCTTTTAGACTCTCCTTTAAATCTCCAAGTGTACTTATTGCTCAGGAAATTGATTCAGTGAATAGTTTTGTGCTTGATGATTAGAAGGAAAGGTTGAGCCAGCACAACTTGAACATCTTTTTAATACAACAGATGCCACACTCTTGCTTGGTTTTGACCATTTAAACTGCTTATTCATCATGAAGTTCCCCGAGAGAAGATAGCTCATGTTCTCAACAATGTCAATTTGAACAAAGCCATTTCCTGCAAGTCTGTTGAAGAATTTGAAAGAACCATAAATTTCTTGAAACCTTGTCATGGCATTGAAATAATAGTAAGGTGTTTTTAGGGACAAAGCTAGGATCAAACATGGGAGGGGCAAAGGTCTATTAAGATTTTAAATCTAAATATTAGGAAGGACGAAAACCTTATTTTGTTACTATTTAGACTAAAAGGGACCTCAAATGCAATTATACCAAAAAGATCGTGCTAAACATGACTCTGTCTTATGAAACACAAATACTTCATCCTAAGGCCGTTCCACATACCCGATACATCTCGGGGATAGGTACAACTTGGGTACATGCCTAAGACGTCGCATTTTTAGGGGTACAACCAAAGATAATTTCATAATTTGGTACGTCTGGAAGATTGTAAGGACGTGTCGAGGATGGTTTTTAAACTTTACACGAATACCCAAGATATTTTTGAATTTTGACTTAAAAAATAATAAAAAGACCAACATAAACTGTATTTTTTAACATAAACTCCCGACTCTCTTAAGTAATTTAAATGATAAGATTATTTTAAAGTACAAATAGTAATTAATGATTATTTAAATTCAAATTTAATTTGAGAAGTTTTAACTTTGTAATCAAAATAATATATATATATGTTTTTTATTAACTAAGGAAAGATGATTTAAATTATTATTTAATGTGTAAATAAATAATAATTTTTTTTAAAGCTAAGGTGATCAAGTAGTATTAGTTCTGAATATACTCTCAACTATTTGACAATGTATGCTCAATCACCCTGCTACAGTTGCTGGTGCTCGAACTCGTGACCTCTAAGAACAATAACCGTTCCCTTAACCACAGAGGCAAATTGGTTCGTGCAAATAAATAAAAAATTTAAATTATTACTTAATGTGTAAAATAATTAAAGTTCAAAATCAAAGATGATTTAATTTAATATATATTCCTTTTTAGATAAGGAAAGCGGATTTAAATTATTATTATTTAAAGAGTTTTAAATAAATAATATCATGGTTTTTTATGAATTTTATTTTTTTAATTAACTATGAATTTTAATGTTTTTATGATTTAGTATATGTTATAGAATTTTAAATTTTACTTTATATTTTAGTACTTTTACCGTACCCGAATCTTGTAGTTTTAGAAATTGTGTTTTCTGTTTCCGTATTCATATCAGTATCCGTGTGAGTGCAACATAGGCTCCGTCCCTGAGCGTCCTTAAGTTCTCAACTATGATTTGGATTCTGAAAATTCAGTTTCTTGAGGAGCATGGTGGATGCGATGCAAATGCCTGCTATTTTGAGTTATAGTTTAGACTTTAGACCACATGGAAATTCATGAGATCCTATGTGTGCATTTGGAGGACGACGGAGTATTTGACAAAGGACATGGGCCAAGATCATCGGATTAAGCACATGTATGAAGTAAAGAAGAAAACCGCTGGGACAGGAATGCCCCTCAACAAGCTCTTATCAGAGCCAGCTAGCAGGTTCTCAACCACAAAGTCTGCTTAACCATTCACAACTCTCTAGGTAAATTGTTCACAGAAAAGTGATTTGATTATATTATATGGAAAAGAACACATTTCTTTTTGATTTAAGTGCTTTTATTCCATTAAGCATTACAAAGTTGCGTATTATGAATATGCCTAGTAAATTACCAACTCATTTGACAAATGTCAGGTTCTCTGCAGTGGCGGATTCAAAACTTTAAAAATAAGGTCTATTTTTTTTACAAAAATGGTACGTAGAATTTCATTTCCCCCCAATAAACACACTAAATTCTTTTTTAGTAAAAAATTACCACTAAATTAATTCCCTAAAATGGGGTGCAAATGCTCCCTTTAGCGGCCATGTGTATCCGCCATTGGTAATGGTTCAGGGTGAGCATGTGTCCACCATAAAAATATGAATTTTTTTTATTAGTTATTCATTTTACTGAATATGCCCACACTAGGATTTTATTTGTTCTCACTCACATAAAAAAAATTTGTGTTGTTAATATATATGTTCACCCTCAAAAACATTTCTGAGTCCGCCACGTGTTCTCTGCCAAACATAAGAATAGCTTTTGTTGGTGGGAACCATGTGTTTGCTTTACATGTGCTTTTCAGACATTTCTTGTGGTTGAAGGTGAATGGAGATATGACCTTCCTTTCTGGTGTGTGATAAAGAGTTGCAGGGAATAGATATTGCCATATTAGAAGGTTAAAAGACAACACTCTGAGGTCAACTTCTTATTGGCCATTTAGCTAAGCTCACATATACTTCTACAAACCCGTTCTCCATAAGCTGCTCTGTGTCTTGTTCCTGCAATAACTAAGATGATCATATTGGAACCTAAAGTTTTGTAAAAAAAAAAAGTGAAGTAATTGAGGATGCATGATGGAAGTGGCATGTGAATAATGGAAGAGAAAGTGTTGCTGGGTTTTCTGCAAAATGATCATCACTAGAAACAAAAATATACGACACCAATATGTCTTTCAGAGGCCTAAAAGAAGGTTCCTTTTGTCGGGGCAGAATGCTACATATCGTGGCTGCACTCAAATACAAATTTCCAGTTGGCTGCTTCATGGAAAAAACATCACAGCCGCTCAATTTGGAATAATAATTGATTCAGGATTTGAATGGAAGGGAGGGGTGGGGGATCAAAAATAATTGCAGCTGCCAATGATAGCAGCAAAGACAATTTGAAGATGAACCACACACCTGAATTTTTTTAATATAATTTTGTGGAAATTGATGAGTAAAATGGGAGTGAAAGTGGATGCTTTTATGTTCAACAGGGACTTGCTCCTATCTGAAAATAACAGTATGAATGGTGCACTCACAGTCCCATGCTTAAAGAAAACACGACAGTAATTTGCTTGCAACAGTGGAAGCATTCATTTATACGAGTAGAAATCCTCTACCATTCTCGGTACCCAATTTATGTTCCACACTAAAAATTAAGTTTAGGGTATAGGAAATTAGGGGTATGTGTATTTTTTAAGGTTTAGAGTTTATGATATAGAATTTAAAATTATGACTTAGAATTTAATTTTTTAGTGTTGGCATAGAAATAGACACCGAAAATGGTAGAAGATTTTTGTCTTTAATTATACAATATGTTAGGAATTTTTTGAACGAAAAAAGCAAGATCAACATAGACTAAGACACTTGTAAGACACAAGATTTAATGTGTTTCAATCTCGTCTATTTCCATAGATGAGATAAACTAACAATCCACAAAGTACGAATCACGAAGAGTCAAATAACCATTACAAAGACCATAAAAGGGATTACATCAATATACAAATAAACTTAATTATCAAGTATTCTTCCACCACTATAATTATAACAAAATGGATCACATCTTTAATTTCACTTGTTAGGAATTTTTTAGATGAAAAAAATAAACAAAGCAAAACCAACATACAATAAGACACGCACAATAGACGAGATTTTACGTGGTTCAGTCTTGTTAACCTCCACGGATGAAGGAAAATTAAACCACTATAAACTTATAGATCACAAATAGTACAAATACATAATATCTCATAAATTTTAAATATCGGTGTATCCAAACAATCTCTCAATATGTTTACAATACTCAGCTTTGTAACATAGCCGCAAAAGTTATAGAGATCATAAAATAGATTACCAAGTATCCTTCAACCACTTGAATTATAATAAAATCTAACTTAATTATCAATTATAATTTGAATCAATATTTAACGCATCCATAGTATATATGAAGATATATATAAAATCGATCCTCCAACAAAAATCCGATGTCCTTTTTTGGTGTCTATTTTTATGTCTCAACATTAAAAAATTAAATTTTAAGCCTAACTCTAAATTTTAAATATAAACCTTAAACCCTAACTATGAAAAATACAACCTACCCCTAATTCTCTAAATCCTAAACCTTAAACTCTATACCTAATTTTTTAAGGTGTAGACATAAGAAGTGTGCATAAGATTTGGACCCTTAGTTGAGGGGTTAATGCAATTATTTACCTACCACTAACCTAAACTACTCAGTACCCATTGATACCGAAGCATGCATAGGGCTAAACTTCATTTTGTTTTCTTGTAGAAATTAGGTTTTTGCGTGAAGGAACATATCGACTTTTCCCCTCTATTTAAAGGATGATTGGTTCCAACTTCCAAGCACGACAACCCATCTCTTCTTCTTGGTTTCTCTCTCATTGCAACAAAAGAAAGAAAAAAAGACATTCCTTCTTCATGAACACTATGATTATGTCGTTTGTTTTAGTTGCCTTACTGTTTCCGGCACTTGCAGTTGCAGATTCCAATCGAAATGTTAGTAAATCCATCCATGAAACTATAACCATGAATGATCCATTCATTCATGCAGTTATTTTTTTCATTTGTTTTTGAATTTTTATGCTGATTAAGGTAAAATTTATATAAAACTGGACAGGTCTACATTGTTTACATGGGAAAAAGGCAGCACCATGATGTTGAGCTTCTTACAAGAACCCATCACGACATGCTGGAAACTGTTCTTGGAAGGTTCAAAACGAAAACAACTGCATATATAAATTAACTGATATTCTTTTATATATCTTCTTGACATTAAAGGACAGATTCATAGATTTTTATAACCCGAAGCTTAATTTTGTCAACAATTGCAGCGAAGAAACACCCAAAGATTCCATGGTATACAGCTATAGATACGGTTTCTCTGGCTTCGCGGCAAAGATGACAAAGGATCAAGCTCAAAAACTCTCAAGTGTGTGCATTTTTAACTCTTTTCACTTTCCCTTTCCTTCACTTTTTGGTCTAAAACTAAAATTATTAAGACAAAAATCATGACTTTTTTTGTGTCATAGCTAAAAAAAATCAAATTCTAAGTTCTAATTTTAAATTTTAATTCCTAATTATAAACCATAAACCTTAAAAAATATACTATACCTATAATTCCCTAAACTCTAACTTCAAACATTAATCTTAAACCCTAAATTTAAATTTTGTGTGAAGCATAAATATAGACACCGAAAAGAGCAAAAAAAAAAACTTTTAATTATCTTTGCTATATTTTTATTGCAATAAAAAAATTAATCTAACTACAAAATTAAATTGTTAAGTACAAATTAAAATGACATAAAGCCAAAAAATGCCCCCAATGTTTGACTGAATAGTCACTTTGGCCCCTATTCTTTTTCTTTTGGTGCAATTCAACCATCAACGTTTTATTTTGGGTCAAAATATCCTCTCTGCGGATGAAAAATGTCATTCAAATGAAGGTAAACGGCTTGAAATGACGGGAAAAACCTATATGACAGTGCACGCCAACATGGCAATATCATATAGACAAATGTGTTGACTTGAAAAAACGTTACATCAGTAAAAAAATAATTTTATAAAATTATATAAAATATAAAATAATTTTTTCTGTTGACTTATCATTCTGTCAAGTCATTTCAAACTGTTTAACGTCAGTTTTCTAACAATTTTCATCCACAGAGGGGCCATGTTGACCCAAAATGAAACGTTGAAGGTTGAATTGCTCCAAAAAAAGAATATGAGTCAAAATGACTATTCAGTCAAACGTTAGAGATATTTTTTTACTTTATTCTAATTAAAAATTACATTATTAACTACCGGTTGTCCAATGAATGATTTTTTGGATATTGATTTTGTAAATGGAGTAAGCTGGATGGAGAGCTACCTCCATAATGAGCTTTTGTAATATCCAATTCAAATTAGGGTAATTATTTAATACATTGTCAAATTTTTTTCTTATAGAAATGTACTTCTAAAGCTGTCATGTATCCCTTTTAGGAGCCCTAACCCCTAAATTATAAACCCTAAACTTTAAATTTTAAATTATAAAATATATCCTTAAACCTTAAAACCTAACCACAAAAATTAAAACTCTAACCCTAAACCCTAAAAAATAGATGCTTGTGGAAGCTTTTTTCCAACGTCAATATATAGAATATTTTCCCTCTAAATTAATTGATTAATGAATCGAATATCAATGATTATACTAAAAAGTATTTTTCATTATATTCAAATAAAAATTTTATTAAAACTATTTTTTTTTTGTTGTAAGCACAACCATTTGATCATCGTCAAAGTTTGCATTAAATCCCCTATAAACTAGTGGAGGTAAAAAGAGATGTTAATGTTGTGGGAGAGACAAACTTTGTCCCTTTTCTGTGTCTTTTTCTATGCCCAACACTAAAAAATAAATTTTAAGCTTTAACCTTAAACTTTAAATCATAAATTCTAAACCCTAAAAATATATCCTACCACTAATTCTTTAAACCCTAACCTTAAATCTTAATCTTAAACTTTAAACTTATTTTTTAATATAGAGACATAAATAAGGGTACTGAAAAGGGACAAAAGATTTCTATTCATGTAAAAGACCCTATGTAATTTAATAAAAAGAGCGCTCAAATTTTAAAATGTTAAATAAATGTTTGTTAGACTTGTTATGTGTGACGTGTTGATTTCTAAATAAAAATAAGTCTAACATGACTGAAATAGTCATTTCGGATATTTTTCGGGGCCATGAGCAAAAACTTAAAAATGGGCTCATGTAGAACAAAAACATATTTCATTACTTGTTGTGTGTGGCATGTCGATTTTTAAATAAAAATGAGTCTAACATGACCGAAACAATCATCTCGGATATTTTCGGGGCCATGAGCGAAAACTTAAAAATAGGCTCTTGTAGAACAAAACATATTCCATTACTTTGAACAATTAATTTAATATTTCATTAACAAACGATTATTTTTATTGTTTTCTTTCAAAAACATCTTAAATACAACTAAAATAAGAATGAGCAACCACTAACTTACAAGATTACCGTTTGATAAATTATTGAAATTATAAAGATAGAGGTGAGGCCCTGAGCATGCGCCAGGCGCTCGTGTTGCTCTCCATCCGAGATGGCCCTGCAGTCAAACTCATGTAGTACAATAGTATTTTGCATGCCTAACGTGCTTTACTATTAGTCGAGAATTAATCTTTTATTCTTCTTTATAAGTATTTTATTTTGGAACTCTCTTTTTTTAAAGGCTCTGTGTGAACTCTCCTACTACACATGTCGATAACCACCCCAAATATAAATACATAGTGTGTCCTATTAAAATAGGTTTGAAATACTTGTACGCCTAATCCATGCAGAGTAGACGTTCTATCTAACGATACATGTTGTTCTCGCATCATTTCGTGCAGTATTTCTCAAACATCCGAACTTCTTTCAAATATTGAACAAGATGTTGTCTAGTTACACCGTGAATTACAAATGTCCGGAAAAAAAATTCTAATATTGCTATCTCGCAAGGCAGTCTTAAACTTATTGTTTGGGTCAAGAGCTGATTTAGGCAAGTATTTATTGAGTCATAAGTAAATGTTAAATCAATAGTTTTTAGAGGAAAATAATATTTTTAACAGCAATCAAACCAAAAGTTAAAATTTATAACTTTTATATTTTAAAAAAAGTGTGTTTTAGTCCATTTTTAACGGGTTAGTCCAAGTGGTAAGTAGTTTGATATCGCTTAAGCAGATTTCGAGTTTGAGGTCTTGTGTCTGCAAAAAATCCATGCTGAGAGACCCACCTCTAAAACCAGGTGTGCGACGCAAGTCGAATCAGATTAATCAGGACAAAGCTCTAAATAACCGCGAGTGCAACCATAAAAGGTGTTTTGAAGTCAAATTTACATTTAACCTTTATTTATAACCCACTTGAAATTATTTTATTTTACTTTCATAAAATTATTTTTTTGAAAGGTGAAATTTTATTCTGTTGTCCAAAGTCCAAACACATGAATCTCGCCTCATTAAAAAACCTCCCTAATCCTAGGTTGGAGGAAAAAGAGTGCAGAGAAAACATGTTACAAGCTCACACACCCAAAGATACAAAACCGAATCATCTACACCTTGAAGATGCGTACCATCTCCACCCTGAAACCACACAACTACCAACACAACTATCCCTAGTCATCCAACCATGGTACGAATCTACTTAGGAAATATAGCACTCCACTCATGTGGCATTACCCACCCACAGTTTCGTTCGACTCACCCCTGCACCACGGTTTGAGGCCCCCACACTTCCACCATCTTCTACCCTCCAGACGAGCCCTTCCTTCATAACTAATACAAAGTCAATCGAATAAGCACTTAGGAATAGCATAAGAGAGGAACTGACCTTCCAACACCTGAGCGAGCTAATTGATGTGCAGAAATGTTCCTTTCCCTGAAGTCGAACGTGACCCTCCATCCTCTCATACCCACCCACTCCTTCACACGATCGACTAAGTATTTGATGTTAGAAGGCGGAGTTCCATTCCCATTTATCCAATTAACTGTGCTTTCACAGTCAGACTCGATCTTTAGTTTATGGCTCTCAAACCATCTTGATTTAGCGAAAATTTCACATGCCTCAAGAACGCACAAGACTTCAGCAGTAAGGACGTCGGTGACGCCAATCGATTTTGAAAATTGAATCAGCGTCTTACCTGAACCGTCCCTTAAAATTCCTCCAATGCCTGCACACCCGTACCCACCACGAACCGCGCCGTCAACATTGAACTTCAGAAAACCATCACAAGGAGCAACCCATCCGCAATGCGTATTCCTCCTGTTACGCATATCAGGAATGGTCACACTTTGAGGGCAGTTCACAAAGTCAGCTAACGTGTTCACACATCTCGGCCAAATCCCCAAGCACCAATGGCCTAATCTGAGAATGAAAATTTCGAAGATACGCTCCCTATTGAAGCACTTATTAAGGAACACAGACTCATTTCTACACAGCCAAATAGTCCAGATTATAGCAAAAAAAGACAGTAGCCAGAATTTACTCAATTTATACTTGCAAGGCAAATGAACCCACATCAACAATAAGGCTTTTAGATCCTCTGGCATTGTGAGAGCGATGTTCCACCCACTGCACCAATACTGCCAAACTCCCCAAGAAATCGGACAATGACACAGCAAGTGGTCAACAGATTCAACCTCACTTTTACAAAGAACGCACGTACCTGCACTCGAAATCGACACTCCCCTTTTTACCAGCTGATCGGATGTTGGAATCCTCTTGTGAATTGCCTTCCAGCAAAAAGCAACAACCTTAGGCGGAGCAGCACTAGCCCATACCAGTTTCCACACTTCACTCCCCTGCGACGTACCTCCTTGGACCGCGTTGCAATAGTCCTTCGAGGTATAGACACCTTTCGACGATCCCGCCCACTTAATGGTGTCTCTTTCCAACGGAATCCGGCCAGCCCTATTGATAGTATTTAAAAAAGCATCAACTATTTCCACCTCCCACTCGAAACATCTTCTCCTAAATTCAACATTCCACACCCACCTCCCATTAACTTTGCGTCCGAACTCAGCCACAGAGCCTTCTTTCTTAACAGCTAAAGAATAGATCCTCGGAAACGCATTGCGGAGAGATGGGACCTCGGTCCACTGGTCATTCCAAAAATCAGTGGCTTTGCCATCGCCGATCTCTATACGAATATTAGAGCAAAAACAGTCATTATCCTTCAGCATAGGCTTAGTAATATCTCTCCACAGCCACGAATGCTTCGATCTTCCTCCCGATGTCATAGTAATCCGGTTAGGATCCAGTTTATATTTTGCCGACACCACCTGTTTCCACAGACTATTGTGCTCAACACCAAAACACCAAATCCATTTATTCATCAATCCTCTATTTCTAATTCGGACATCCGTCAAACCCAAACCTCCAACTCCTTTCGGCTTGCACAGCACCTCCCACCTCACCCAATGTATGCTTTTACCCTCCTTATTTCCCCACAAGAATTTGGCTATACATGAGTTAATGATCTTGGCCACTTTTGCTGGGATTTTAAAGATTGACAAATAATAAATGGGGAGGTTTGAAATTACAGATTGAACGAGGGTTAAGCGCCCACCAAAGGAAAGCAGCTTTCCTTTCCAGCCCTCCAACCTTTGCCTGATCTTATCAATAACCGGTTTCCACAGCTCCAAAGCATTGTGTGCAAAACCCAACGGGATACCCAGATACATGGTCGGGAAGGAGCCCCAACCCCACTTGACAGCCTCGGCAGTTTTCCTAGTATACTCATCATCAACATTAATCCCATATATCTTTGATTTCGCCTCATTGATTGACAGCCCAGCAGCCAACTCAAATATTTTCAACACCCTTTTTACCTGTCGTACCATTGCTACGTCCGCCTCGACGAAGATGACTAGATCGTCCGCGAACTGTATGTGACTAATCTCCAGAGCACTACGACCAACTTTCACCCCCTTAAACAATCCCAACCCTACAGCTTTGTTTAGCATTAGACTTAATGCTTCACCAATGATATTAAACAACATTGGCGACAAGGAGCAACCTTGCCTCAAACCCCTTTTTATCGCGAAAGGTTTGGTGGGCGACCCATTCACCAATACAGAGATTTTTGCTGATGACACACACACATTCACCCACCGGCGCCATTTGGACCCAAATCCCATATACTGCATTATGCGATCCAAGAAATACCAATCAACTGAGTCATACGCCTTCCGAAAATCCACCTTCAACACTAGCGCTTTTCTTTTCGATTGTTTTACATCATCAATTACCTCATTTGCTATAAGAATGCAGTCATGAATCTGCTTTCCAGTGGTAAAGGCGAATTGGTTTTCGCCCACGACTGACCCTAAACACCCAGCGAGTCTCTTAGCTAACACTTTGGATAACAGTTTGTAAATGCTTCCCACAAGGGAAATAGGCCGGAAGTCATCAACCTTCGTGGGGTCAGCCACCTTGGGAATTAAAGTAATAAAGGAGTGATTCCACCACTTCTTCAAAGGTTTCTCCTGATAAAAATCCACAAAAAAATGGAGGACACTCTCTTTCAGCAAGCTCCAGTACCTCTTAAAAAAGTTGAGATTGAATCCGTCAGGCCCCGGGGCCCTTGACCCATCGGCCGCCTCTAAAACTTGCCACACCTCCATTTCCGTAAAAGGTTCTTCCAATTTGCTGGCTATATCTGGATCCAACGACTTAAAGTCTAGATCGAGGGACGCCACTGGAGAAGTAGGGGATGTATTATAGTTGTCGCAGAAATGTTGCATCAACACCCTTCTTATATCTTTCTCAACCTTAGTCACCGTATCCCCCACACGGAGACTTCTGATCTCATTACGTCTTCTGCGCATCGAAGCGATAGAGTGAAAAAACTTGGTATTTTTATCGCCCAATTGGAACCATTTGAGCCTAGATTTCTGCAGCCACTCCCTTTCGGTAGATCTATATCGCTCCCATAACTTCGCTTTTAGGCTTTTTATCTCCTCCCAGCCGTTCAAACTATCTCCATTCCTTAGAGCATTTGACTCAAGTTCATCAATTTTAGCTTCCAGTTCCTCAACTGACTCCCCACCAGCCTGTCTCTGGCGCTTTCCCCATTCCTTGGAGATCAACTTTACTGCCTTAAGAGAACTATCAATACATTCTTTCTGATTCAGGACCTCCTTTACCTTTTCATCAAACACAGTATCGTCAGACCAGTGATCAAAAAACTTGAATGGTTGAGGTCCTCTCTTGCTACAACCCTGACCCAGCAGTATCGGATAGTGGTCCGACAAACTTCTCGGCATCCTCCTTTGGACAATAAACGGGAAAAGCCCCAAGATATCAGGTGATAATAAAAAACGATCAATCCTACTTGCCGCAACCACCTCCCCTCCACCAACCCACGTGTACTCCCCATCCAACAATGGTAAATCAACTAATTCGCACTCTTTGATGAACTCATCAAATACCCTCATCGACGAAGAAGAAGCTTTAGCCCCCCTTTTTTCCTCCACCCGCCTCACTGTGTTGAAGTCACCCCCGATCACCACGGGGACACCTTCCTGAACTATAAATTGCTTAAGCTTCTCCAGGAAATCCTTTCTCTCACTGTACGAATTAGGGGCGTAGACATTTAGGATACCAACCTCCATCTCACTCTCTCCTAGCTTTCCAAACACTGCAACCATTCAATCCCAAATGATTTCCTTAGAAACCATGAATACCTTAGGATCCCACAAGGAAATTAATCCTCCCGCCGCACCTACAGCAGGAGAGCTAGCCATCTTCCACACATTTCTAGGATTTAGTCTAGTCAAACACCTCTGTTTTTCAGGCCCCAATTTGGTCTCTTGTAGCAACACTATCTTAGCTTTTGAAGATGAAATGACCTTGTGAGTAGCCCTCAGTTTCTCCATTCTACCCAACCCCCGAACATTCCAAGAGAAATAAGAAATATCAGCAAACATATTAATGGCAGACTCACCTCCAAACCCTCATAGCACTATCACTTCACGCGTCCGAGCCATTACCCCTTTCCAGCCGTTCCAGTTGGTTCACAACTTCTTCTCTTGATGCTTCGAACACAACACCCAAAGCTTCCCCAGTTCTGAAAGTCGCTTCTGCCTCCTCCCTACCAGCGGAACACACAAAATCGCCCTCATCTACAGACCCGATCCGACAATTCCTTTCATCCAATACCGACTCAGATAGCATAAGACCGGCCCGCTTGCTAATACGGCTCCTCTTCCGCACCCGTCTGGCTGGTTTAAGGTGTCGCCGGAAAGGCTTCAGCTGGGACATTATTGCTACCTGGTTATTGGAAAGGGGTTGGGCCGCCTGTCCAACCGACCCCGACTGCACTGGGATAGCCCCTATCTGACTCAAAACATAATCCTTGCCTATGCCACTAGGGGCCTCAAGAATTGGGACTTCCATAAGTCTCGACCCATTGGATACAGATGGGCTAGAAGCCCGTTCCTGGAGAGCCAGCTCTTCCTTATTACCAGGCCCACCACACCCCATTCCTTGTAACTCCGACCCGTGGCCAGATACCAACGGCACCTCGAAAAGGTTTGAGCTGTTATCATTCGCCTCAGACGATGAGGGTGGGACCACCTCGGTAGGAGTGGAAAGCATATTCTCCACATTTATTAGGCGCCGCATCGACCCCTCGTAATCCACCTCCCGGGAATTCCCATGCAGATTCACCTCCCTGGGACAAACCGGCAGATCCTGTTGCTGTGCCGACTCAGACGAGGCCGCCGGTACCCCAGAATCGAAAGGGGACCGACCGTCAATGAACACCCTATCTTCCTCAAATTCCTCTGTCAACACTTTAATTTCATGGAGCTGGTTCATAACCCTTAACATGAATCTCTCTGGTATGTCAGTTAGCTTCTGAATTTCAACCAGAATTCTCGCTTCGTCGAGGCGGTTTCTTTGCACTGTATCTTCGTCAATCCGAATCACAGTCCCCCAGTGACCACAAATCATCTGAAATAGCCCAGGACTCCAAACCCTCAACGGCACGTCCATCATCCTAACCCACACCTTGAATCTTTTTTTACCCTCGAAACCTACTAGTTTTTCCAACTCATCAAACCATAATCTCAAATACTGATTCCTATTGCGCCAGACGTTCTCGAGCTCCTCCAAGGACTTAAACTGGACTACTACTAACAATCCATACCACTGGCTAACCTTCACTGAAAATCCATCTGACTTGAATGCATCTTCAACCAGCTCAGGGTTATACATGCTCCTTATTTTACCCACCAGGCATAATTTCACCCATGATAGTTCCGACCTACGTATCGGAATGACGCTCCCAGCTCCCTCCGATTGCTTTTCCATCTCCTTACCGACCTCTTCAACTATATTGACTTCGAAGAACTTTTTATCTTTGACCTCATTCTCCCCCCTGACTTTGGCTCCTTTCCTGACTTCTTGACTCCCACGAGCACATCACGAAAAGATCGCTCATCTCTAG
Source organism: Hibiscus trionum (assembly GCA_030270665.1). Classification (NCBI taxonomy): domain Eukaryota; kingdom Viridiplantae; phylum Streptophyta; class Magnoliopsida; order Malvales; family Malvaceae; genus Hibiscus; species Hibiscus trionum. The sequence goes on from BSYR01000011.1 coordinate 23,451,019, forward strand.
TTGGCCATGAAACAATCCTTTCTTTAGCAATACCTGAACAGCTCTTTGCCGCCCCTCTGGCCTGGGATAGGTCCCTTCTATAGCTACTACGGGCCGCTTGTGAATCAAGAAACACCTGAATGCGATACCCATCCAAGACGCGGCCATGTCCTTCCTTCACTGCGCGATTGGCTTCTTTCTCGGATTTGAACCTGACGAAAGCAAAAGTGGCTGGCCCCCTCCTTCTCTTTTGATTCAAATAAGCCACATACACGTCCAAAACACAGCCATACGCCTGAAAGGCTTCTTTTAAGGCAAGCTGCGGTATTCTCTTACTAACATTGTTGATGAAAACGGTGCTCCCACATCTGCTGAAACCTCCTTTGTCCGTAACCTGATTGCCTGAGCAAAAAACACCGACTCTTTGGCTCCTAGTGGAATTCCCCGGCCGACTCCATCTTGAAATTCCTCTCATGCTTTCTGTGTCTCCTAATAAATCAAGATATGTTACACTGTGCAATGTTTAGCTAAATCCTCATTAATCCAAAGTAGATCAGTCAGGTTGTTGATGCCTCTCTTTGCAAGTTTATCCGCGGTGTGATTTGCTTTCCTTGAAATCCACTGAATTGACCAGACCAGCTCGGAACAACAGCAAATACACTCAGTGACAATTCCAGCAAAAATTTCAGGTGCAGATGAGGGATTCAATCCACTGTTTTATGCCTATGATTGTGTATGTTTAAGATAATTTTCCATGATAATATATATGGTGTTCTTAAAGAGTAAAAATCCTATGCCCCTAACCATGTCTCTATTTATGCCTCCTGTTAAAAAACACTTAAACATTAAATTAGGAACCCTAACCCTAAATTCTAAATCCTAAACCTTACACCCTAAAAATACACTCTACCCTAAATTTCCTATACTCTAAACCTAAGCACTAACTCTAAACTCTAAATCTTAAACCCTAAACCCTTAATTTTATTGTGGAGGCATGATTAAGAGGTAGGTTCTTAAAAGCGATATCACATGATGTTGTATTGTCATATTAAAAAACCCCTCAAAGACCTACATGGGATAACGTTGTTTTAATCTATTGATCACTATTAGATGAAAACAAAAAACTGTATCGATTGATGATCACACTTTGGAATTCAAGTTGCGGTTCCAGTGAGTTTAGAAAAAGTATGAAGTATTGACGGAGTGGAAAGCATTTTATGATTCATGTGTATGTTGGTCGTAGAATTACCTGGCGTGGTTCATGTCACACGCAATCGGTTTTACAAGTTGCAAACAACCAGAAGTTGGGATTATCTTGGACTCTCCTCCACTTCCCTATCTAATCTTCTTAACAAAAGTAAAATGGGAAATGGTGTTATCATCGGTCTCCTTGATACAGGTCTGCTTCTCATCTCTACCACTATGTGTTTGCATACGGTTTCAATTAATCTCTTGGTAATGAGCAGGGATATGGCCAGAACTTGAAGTTTTCAATGATGGAAATCTGGGGCCAATCCCCTCTCGATGGAAGGGAGTTTGTGAATCTGGAGAGCACTTCGATGGTGCCAAAGCCTGCAACAGAAAACTGATAGGAGCTCGTTATTTCGTCCGAGGACTTGAAGCCGAGTATGGACAGCCATACAACACCAGTGAGAACGATGATTACATGTCCCCAAGAGATCCAAGTGGACATGGAACGCACACATCTTCGACTGCAGGTGGCTCATTCGTGGCCAATGCCAGCTACGATGGGCTCGGTCTTGGGACGGTGAGAGGTGGTGCACCAGGAGCTCGTCTGGCTATGTATAAAGTGTGCTGGCGTTTGTATGGGGGAGTTTGTGCCGATGCTGATGTGTTGAAAGCCTTTGATGAAGCGATAAATGATGGTGTGGATGTGTTGTCAGTGTCTCTTGCTGCTGATATTCCCATGTATTCCGAAGTAGACCATCGCGGTTCCATTCCAATTGGTTCGTTTCACGCCGTAGCGAAAGGGATCACCGTTGTTTGTGCAGCGGGGAATGCAGGTCCAAGAGCTGAAACCGTACAGAACACAGCACCCTGGATTTTGACTGTTGCAGCAAGCACTGTGGACCGATCCTTTCCCACACCCATTACACTAGGGAATAACCATACCATCATTGTAAGCCACTAAACACTAAACAGAAAATGAAAAATGGGTTGATTGGATTTGAACTAACAAGTATAAGTACTAATTTCTTCAGGGTCAAGCAATGTTCACAGGAGAGGATACAGTGTCTGCAACACTGGTGTACCCGGAAGTCTCCGATCTCATGGTTACACGGTAACGACTTATAACCCTTGTTCGCTTCCTTAGCCTTGTTCTTCTTAGTGCCTAAGCTAACTGAGTGGTTGTACAGTAATTGCGAATCCCTCTCATCGGGTGAGGATTGGATGGTAGGAAAAGTGGTGCTTTGCTTTGCTTCAGACTCCAATCAGAGCTTGTTAGATGACGGTATAACGTCTGTCAAAGAGGCTGGTGGTTTGGGAGTGATTGTTTCTAGGAGTGCAAGTAACTACTTTTATTCATATGTTACGAACTTCCCGTGTGTTCAAGTAACTTACGAAACTGGAACTCAGATATTATATTACATTCGATCCACAAGGTAGGATTGATATCCTTATCCGGTTTTTTCATCATCAAATATTTGTTAACCAGTGTGGTTAACTTGGCAGTAATCCCCAAGTAAGGCTGAGCCCGTCAAGAACACACATTGGCAAGCCTGTTTCAACCAATGTGGCATACTTCTCATCTCGAGGTCCCAGTTCCAATGCCCCTGCTATACTTAAGGTTAGTCTGCTCTGCTCACCTTATCCAAAATGATTCTTTCACAACGATATTAATATGCAAAAAACTCATCAAAGCTTGCTATGATCTTTGTGTGGCACAGCCCGATATAGCGGCTCCAGGCGTTCAGATACTAGCAGCAATTCCTACTTTTGATGAAACAACAAATGGTGCATTCGCTTTTCTCTCAGGAACATCAATGGCAACTCCCCATGTGTCAGGAATTGTTGCTCTGTTGAAATCATTGTACCAGGATTGGTCCCCTGCCGCTATTAAATCAGCTATTGTCACTACTGGTATATTCAATATTCATCAAACTATATTTCAAAATACAATTCACTTAGTTCACATTTTGAACTGTTTTGATCTCTTTAACTACAGCATTGACTTCACAACAATCTGGAGGACCAATTTTTGCCGAGGGAGAACCACCAAAACTTGCCGATCCCTTTGACTTCGGAGGTGGAATCGTAAACCCGAACAACGCAGCAGATCCTGGCCTGGTTTATGACATGAACACGGATGATTATGTGCAATATCTTTGCGCCATGGGTTATAGTAACTCTGATATATTCCAGCTCACTGAACATCCAATACTTTGCCCTTCCAAACAACCCTCTATTTTGGACGTAAACCTTCCATCCATAACCATCCCAAGCCTTAAAAAACCAACAATTCTTACCAGAACGGTCACAAATGTCGGACCTGTCAACTCCAAATACAAGGCCAACATCGAGTCCACATCCGGCATAAACATAGCAGTGAGACCTGACACATTGATCTTCACCTCCAAGGCAAAGACCATCTCCTTCTCTGTGATGATTACATCAACCCACAACGTAAACGCTGGGTACTACTTTGGTAGCCTCACATGGACAGACGGTGTGCATGTGGTAAGAATTCCGATATCTGTGAGAACTGAGGTTGGAGAAAGCATTTTCTGATGAAAACATGTTAACTCCAAGCAGCGGAGCCTGTCCAACGGTTTACAGCAATTTATAAAAATGAACATAAATAAAAGGAATAGTTTGTGTATTCCTAAGAATCTAAATTGTGGAACAACTACTGATGTAAAGTAAAATCCTGTGCAACCATAAGCTTTGCAATTGTAAACTATTGAACTAAATGCTTTCACCGGTTCATAGCCTACTTGAAATGGTTAGGCATTGTAACAAGATTATATGTTCCCTCACAACCTGTAATAATCAAATAATTGAGCATAGTCATTAAATAAAGTGATACATCCACTAAAAAAGAAACCATGTAGAACCCTTTGTTGGATTATGTCCAAAAACTAATTATGAAATGATTGTTAATGCATACTTATTTATCTAGATTATTAATGTGATGTCAATAATATTTGTAATACTCCCTATATCTCATAAAACTTGTCTATTTTGTGTTTTAAATTGTCCCACTTACATTGTTGATCTCATTGAAAAACTTAAACAACTTTCACTAGACGCATTTCCTTTTCTACCTTTTTTTTTAGTTTTCCAACAAAACAAAATTTAACTTTTTTAAAGATAAAAATGTTATTTTAATTATTTTATAACACATTTCTTACCCAAATTTTTCCTAAAACTACGAGAAAAGTCAACAAAGTACAAGTATTAAGGGACTGAGGGAATATGATAAAGTGGGCCCATGACAATCAAGTCACCATCACATCCCCAATTCCTTCTTCAAGAGGGAATCAAACATTTTCTTATTTGGGGGCTTGTCACATTTCCAACCAGGCTCGACACATTTTCTCAATATTGCCGCATCGATTGACGTCGAGTTTTTTTGTCATGCGGCTCTTTGTCCAAATCAGAATAGGCGAATCACTATAACAACCCACCGTTCATGATCATGTTTGATGTTGATCGAATTTTGACATTAACAATTGGTGCGGCTAACATGGACAACTCTCGACTTCCAAATCTTCTGTCTGATGAAACTCAGGCAACTGTAGAGTTATTTATTATGATCTCCAACACCATAGATAATTTTTAAGATCACCTCAAGTTCATTGCTCTTAGATTTTGTTAGTGTTTAATTGTCGTTAAAGCATGCTCGTGCAAAAAAACACAAATGAGGACAATGTTCATACATTGCATATCATTTCCTTTTTATATCTCATTAGCATGTTGTGACAATCGTTTTTACTTATTCACATGTCATTTTAAATGTTCGTAGAAAAATTCTTGCTTATATCGAGTGACTTCTTTACCATGCGTTTTTCGGATGCTAAGATACCCAAACAAACCATTACAAATCTCAAAGGAAATGTGAGTTTTATTACTTTGAGATGTGGCAAGAATTTGTAGGAACTACCCACCAAAGTCGACAAGGAAGAGGATAAGGCTAGCAAACCAATTTTTTTTGGCAAACTCATTTTCTTGAGAAAGATGCAAAAACACATCAAGAGCCCGAGAAGAAAGAAGATGGCGCACAAAAGATTACTCAACCAATAGTGATCCCACCTCCCTTCCTCCAAAGGTTTGTGAAGTCGAAGAAGGATAAACAAGAAAGAGAAACTCTTGGGACATTCTGAAAATTGAGGGCACCTCCAAGCTAACTAAAGCAGAAACGAATTGGGATCTAGGAATCAGTCCAACCGACGTTAAGCCTGCTGAAAAATCTCCCTGGCACCTACTATGGAAAGAATATGTGTCTAAATCAATCAAAGAAAAACCTCTTGAAGAAAATCTTCTAGCTTTCCATAATATGAAATAACAGGAGTCACTTAATGTTTATTTTATTTCAGTTTATTTAGTTTTATTTCACCATTAATTTTGTTTTTAGGAGTTTTTACAATTTTCTTTCTTTTTAGGTACATAAGTAGCACTCACGAAATAAGGCGTGCCTGCGCCTTAAAATTTTTCCTAAACAAGTACTAGTGACGAAATAAGGCGTGCCCATGCTCCAAAAATTTTTGAAAAAGTTTTGGAGGGAAATTTTACCACCGGTAGGAAGCTAAAATTTTGGAGAAATTTTCAAACATATCCCTCCTAGATAGGTGCCGAAAATAGGGGGAGATTGACTTAAACTCAACTTTATCATTCTTTTATCCTTTCCTTTTTTTTCATTCATCTCCAAACTTTAAATTTAACACCCTTTAAAAGATTTTTATTCTTGCAAGAAACTTATTATAAAAAAACTACAAGATGCCACACACCAAGAACCAAGCAAGAAGAGATGGAAGCAACGCCCACAAGAGGCCGCTGTCATTGCCACCGATCAAAGAGCAACCCATTACACCACCGATTCACGCCTCCTCTTTTCGAATCCTATCACACCATCGTGCGCAAGGGTCTTCGATCGTTGTAGCAAACACCGGTAACCTATCATTCTTTTCTTCAAAACACAAGAAAAGGTTAGCCTAAGTTCAAAAATGAACAATCCAAGGTTGTAAGTATGTTCATCATGAATCTCTCTCTCAACTTGGGTTATTGGATAAGGTGAAGAGTTATTTTGCTGTAATTGGTTGGGAATATTACATGGCTATTACTTGGCCGATTTATGCCGAATTGTTGTGGAAATTTTACACAACTTATGAGTTCAAAGAAGGAAAATGTACTGATTTTCATGTGCCAAACATGATTAAATTTTGTTTGTTGATCAAACAATTTTCATTATCTATCATGGAATTTAATTTGGTGATGGGCTTTATTTCGAATGAATATGCACAATCTAATGACTGTGTTTTCAAGTCTTTGTGAGTATAGTGCATTTTTTAGGCTTTTATTCTCTTCTAAGAGTGGAGGACAAGTACATCGGGCTACGATTCAAGATACTCGAACGACCATGAACTCAAGAAACTAACATTGAAATACATCCATTGATTCCTAGCCTACTCGTTCTCCAATAGGGTGAATTCGGCCAAAATTTTGAATAAGGCTGAGTTCTTCTTCCTTTAGTGCATGGTGAAGGGAAGAAAAGTCAACATTAGATATTGGTTTACACAACAATTTTGCTGTTGTAGCGACAAGAAAGAGTAAACCCTTAATCCTTGGTTCTTATATTTGTCACTTGGCTTTCAAATATAGCTTGTTTATCGTAATTACCAACATGCAGGTAGCAAGACAAATGGAAACAATCGACATCCATTGCCTAAAAATAATGGGACAGCCCGAATAGGATGAAAGGGGAAATTAAGTGATGAAATTGGTTGGGGCGCTACAATGGAAGCTTCTTCCTCTCACACCAACACCGTCGAGGACCGTTTAGATCGATTGGAGTACAAAATATATAGAATGGAAGTCAACCAAAGGGAGTTCTTTAATCGTTTTATTTTGGAAGATATTTTTTTGTTATTGCCATCTTCTTTTCTTTTTTTTTGCTCGGCAAACATGTATGGTTTTATTAATAAAGATCATAAAAAGCCAACATCATCACAAGCCTCATTAAAAACCTCCCTAAAACCTAATTGGAGGAAAAAAGAGTACTTGTGACAATGTGTAAAAAGAAAGAACATACACGCACCAACCAACCAGCATCTAAGCCACCAACAAACAACCCTGTACATACACGTTACAACACCAAAACATCAGCCACCGAACAACATAGGCAAAACCTACTCCATCAATTGAATCCACGAAGGTCGATCTGCTACACCATTCGCCCCTCTAAAAATATTATGAAAGCACACGTACTGAAGCAAAAGGCAAGCCACATCGATTTTTCAGAACCATGTCCAATATTTCTGCAGGCGACACTCAATGTTCAAAATCCACAAAACCGCAACCAACGAAATCGATTCAATCACCACTGACGACTCCCTTAAAAAACCTCTCAAACCTCGCAAATTCTGCAGCAAACTCGACTGCCCTTCCATACCATGCAATCACTGCCGTTCAATGGCCATAGTTCTCGCATTACATGATTGAACCAACCAAGCATTTAGAAATCCCCCTATTTAAAGTATATGCCACCAATTTTGTAAACCTCTTTATCCTTGCACTGGATATAAAAAATTGATCAATCCGACTGCAACGATTCCCCACTCCAAACGAAGTGAAACGTTTTCCCTGCAACGACACATCAAATAACACTACAACAATTGTGTTTTTAGTGACAATTATATTGTGACTTTGAGTTATTTTGTCACAAATGCTATGTTTTTTTGTGACAAAATATTTTTATGACACTATAAGTAATTGTGACATATTGATATTTTGTCACTGATATAGCAATAGTTTGACCATTACATTTCTTTTCACAAGTAAATTGTCACTACAATGAATATTTGTGACATGATTTTGTTCGTAACTAAAACTTCGTCACTGATAAAGTACACATATTGGGGCCAGCTTGTATTTTAGCGGGAATGTAATAATAGTGACAACATACGAAGTTATCACTATTATTTTTAATTGTTGGGTCAAAAAAGTAATTGTCACTTAAATTTCACTTTATGTTACAACTTTTTTGCCACTATTAAAATTTTAAATTAATGTCGAATTGGTTTTGCCACAATAATAAACTTGTTTTTGTGACTATTAAAATAAATTGTATTACAATAACGCAAAGAAATAGAACTCATTAGAACTCATTTAATTGCATACATGACAAACTGGGAGAAAAACGCAAAGAAATAGAACTTCAGAATATTCCAATAACTGACATAACAGCCTGCCATTTCAGAACATCAAGCCCCGTATCGGAACGAGTGTAACGAAACAAAGGCACTTGTTCGAAACGCGGGCTCATACCGAAACTACTCTTGACTCGTTCTGAAATAGGGTTTCACAATAGCAAGACGTACCAAAACGGACCACCCTGTTTCGATACCCCAAGGCATTTTCAAACACCCGTTTTGAAACGGACAAGGGTGTTCTGAAACACCTGGGCCTGCAAAGTATAATTTTGATGGTTTAACACTTCAAAAACCATCTCAAACAATTTCAACATACATCCAAACATGCTTACAACCAAATTACACTTCAACTACTAAGTTCACATGGTAATAACATCATCAAAGCAACACCAACATCAATAATGGGTTCTAGATGCATGCTTCCTAGGAAATTCAAGCATCAAAAGCCAAATATCAAATCTAGGCATAATCCAATATTTTAAGGCCACTTACATACCAAAATATGCATACCAAACTTGTGCCAAACCAGAAAATACCAAAACAACTAACATTCATAGTATTGGACACCCCCATTGCCTTTATTACACTAGTCCAAAACCAAGACATACATTCAATGAAGTCTCTTGGAAATCCTCGGAAAGTTGCTACCTCCAATCACTTAATTATTTGCATTGATGAGCAAAAGAAATCATAAGCATACAAGCTTAATGAGGAATGCTTAAGACAAAAAAAAAAACACCATCAATGCTCAAAACTATTTTCACTCTTTGAAACCACCATGCCTTCTTAAAAAACCCATGCATTTCATCATTAAAACCAGCATGTTAAAAATCATGCAAGAAGTATCACATTTTCGTAGCAATTAAACCATTGCTAAACAAAAATCAAGCCTTCCAAGCATATTCACCAATATGCAAAGCTTAAAGTAAAACATGCATTTTCCACAATAAGCATCATTAACGTTTCCATAAAATTTCAATCCATTACATTGGCTTACAAGTGATTAACAACATTCTCATTTCTCAAAAAGCATATCAGATACACAGATTACCAAGTGTTGTCCCAAACACTTCATACACTCTACCGACATCTCAAGGCTCACACACGCGAGCAACCCTCCATCGTTGTGACACCCGGGGTGGAGTATTTCGTACAATTACAACCCTCAACACCACTCATCAGTAGATGTATAGCCCACTAACGAGAGACGGGACACATACAAGGTTCGCACCCAGGAGCTACCCTCTACCGTTGCAACCTTAAACATTCCTCAATCATTAGGGTACTTGGATGGAGTTTTCAGTACAATCACAACCCCTCAACATCCAAGGCGACTTGTTTATAGTGCAGTCAATCCTATAGTCGGCTAACTATATCCGATTTCATTTACAAAATACTTTACACAACATCACTTGCCAATATAATCCACATTTCATGCATACCTCATTATTTTTCCAAAGCATTAATAATAAGCCATATCTCAAGCATTAAACCATGCTTCAAAAACTCATGCATCAACACATGCATACAAGGATCACTTACCTAGTGCATCCTTAAATCATATGGCATCATCAAACACATTTTATAAACTCAAGCATGCTTTAAAATAGTGGGTTAACACAATTAAAACATGTGCATCCAAAGGCTCAAAATAGTACAATCCGAGGAAGAAATTTACTTTACTTACTTCCGAACTTAGTAAAGCGTTTCAAGCTCTTACATAGCTCTCAAAACCTTTTCTAAAAACGTTTCAATAATGGAAAATCAGTTTCCACTCACCGCCTTGCGAAACCACACTTGCCGACGCAACAATCAACCGTCTGAAGCCTCCAAAACCACTTCGATCGGTTCCGGATCACTATCCCCTATTTTCAACACATTAAAAACAGAGATTCAATGCACCATAATGCATTCAAACACTAGCACTTAAAAGGAAACCCGTTGCCATGCTCTAAAGCATCAAATTACCCATCCAAAACAACTGAAATCTTAATCGATTGATCTCTAAACTCAGCCTAGCCATCAACCAACATATCCAACGAATTTCAACCATAAATCAAAATCCAAAAACAACCTAAAACCATCCTTATACCTCCAGCAACTCAAATCTCACATTACACCCTAAAAACATAACCAAAAACACCTTCAAAATCAAAGATCTCAAGGATTTCAAGATTAATATGATTAAGAATCTATTTCAACATCATAAACCCTTTAAAACTCAATTATAAACCCTTTCAAACAAATTAAATCAAAACAACTCCGAAAATCACATTAAATCATCTTTTCCAACAAGATTTCATCATTTTATCAAAACCACAATGAAACTTCAATCAAAAACATAAATAAAGAGTCAAATATCTTTGGAATTTCATTAAAGAACCTTGATTAGAGGGTTAGCACGAAATTTACCTCCAATCCTTGCTTTTCCTTTAATTTGGCAAGTTTTGCTTTCAAGAGTCTTGAAGAGATTTGAGAGAAATCACAAGAAAGATGTTGAAAATCAAAAGAAAATGAAAGTGAAAGAAATCTGGGAAATGAGAGAATGGGAGAGTGTTTGGATGATGTGCAAATGAAGAAAATGAAATGATCGTCAATTTTGTTAACCAAAATAACTACCTTTTTAATTAAATCATTAAAAACCACTTTTAATATTTAATAAACCATTTAAAACACACGCCAAAATAGGGAAAGGCTTAATTGCCATTAAGCTCCCTAAAGATTCTATGATTTTGACTCTTTTTGAAAAACACCTTTTTTCCATAATTTTAAAACCTTATATTTTGGTCACTACCCAAAATGTACACTTCCCAAAACTTGTTTTGCAAAATTGATTTAATCAACCTCTTAAAAATCATTTTAGAGGGTTTTAGAAAATTTTACCACATTTTTATTCCATCCCGAACCTTGATTTCCTGAACCACCTTTTAACGTCTCAAATAACCGATTACCAGTTCCACTAACCTAACCCGACGCGCAAAATACCTAGGCCCAAAACCGGGGCGTTACAACTCTCCCCCACTTAGGAAATTTCGCCCTCAAAATTTTACCTGAAGGAAAAAGATGCGGAAACTGCTTCAACATGTCCGCCTTGCTCTCCCACGTGGCCTCTTCAACTCCTCGGTGTCGCCACAACACCTTCACAAGCTAAATCGTCTTACCACGAAGAACTTTACTGCTCAAATGAAGGATCCCCACGGGTTCCTCAGCATAAGATAAATCCGGATTCAACTCAATCTCCTCAACTGGTATCACATGAGTTGGATCCGATCTATACCTCTGCAACATAGAAACATGAAACACATCATGGATCTTCTCCAACTCGGGAGGCAACTTCAACCGATAAGCCACATAACCAACTCGCTCCACAACCTCATAAGGTCCAATAAACCTCGGACTAAGCTTTCCCTTACGTTCGAACCTCATGGCCTTCTTCCAAGGCAATACTTTTAGGAACATGCGATCTCCAACCGCAAACTCAATCTCCCTACGCTTTAAATCCGCGTAAGACTTCTAACGATCCGATGCAGCCTTCAACCGTTCACAAATGAGTTTCACTTTCTCAAGTTGTTCCCTTAAGCATATCCGGTAAGGAAACCAACTTTTTCCCCGCCTCAGCCCAACAAAGAGGCGTCCTACACTTTCTCTCATACAAGGCTTCATACGGAGCCATTTGTATACTCACATGAAAATTATTGTTATAGGCAAACTCAACCAAAGGCAACTAATTTTCCCAAGAATCTTTGAAATCTATCACACAACATCTCAACATGTCCTCCAGCATATGGATAACTCGCTCTGACTGTCCATCCATCTGAGGTTGATACGAAGTGCTGAAATTCAAACGTGTACCCAATGACTGGTGTAAACATTCCCCAAACCTCGCTATAAACCTCGGATCTCTATCTGAAACTATGGACTTAGGCACACCATGCAAACGCACAATCTCAGCAACATACAACTATGCTAACTTATCCAACGTGTACGTAGTATGCACAGCCAAGAAATGCGCACACTCTATAAGACGATCCGCAATTACCCATATATAGTTCTTCTTAGATGGTGTCAAAGGCAGACCAGACACAAAATCCATCGTAATCCTTTCCCATTTCCACTCTGGTATCCTCAAAGTCTGTAACAAACCAGAAGGAAACTGATGCTCAGCCTTCACACGCTGACAAACCAAACACTTGCTTACAAAATCAGCAACATCCTTTTTCTACCCCACCCAATAGTACTCATCCTTCAAACCACAATACATCTTAGTACTACCAGGGTGCATAGCAAAAAGACTACTATGGGCTTCAGTCAAAATAGTGCGCCTCAACTCAACATCTTCCGGCACCACTATTCGACTTTTGAAACATAAAACTCCATCATCATTGAAATGAAAATCTGTTGCATTACCATCAGCTATATCCTGAACATGAGGCACCGGCGAATCATCAAACAACTGCTTATCCTTGATCAACTGAATCAAGGAATGTTTCACCTGCAACTCGGCTATCAACCCACCATCACGCGATAAACTCAACCGAGCAAACATCGCTCTTAGCTCAACAGCTACCTTCCTACTCAAAGCATCGGCTACAACATTGGCCTTTCCAGGATGGTACTCAATCGTCAGATCATAATCCTTAAGCAACTTCAACCATCTTCGTTGCCTAAGATTCAACTCCTTTTGAGACATGAGATACTTCAAACTTTTATGATCGGTGTAAACCACACACTTTTCACCATAAAGGTAGTGTCTCCAAATCTTCAAAGCAAACACCACCGCAGCGAGCACTAGATCATGAGTAGGATAGTTGCGCTCATGCACCTTCAATTGTCTAGACGCATAAACTACGACCTTCCCACCTTGCATCAACACGCAACCCAAACCAACATATGATGCATCACTATAAACTACAAACTCCTTACCCGATTTTGATTGAATCAAGACAGGAGCTTGCATCAAAGCTTCCTTCAACTTCTCAAAAGCTTGTTGCCTAACATCTGTCCATTCAAAGCGAACATTCTTCTACAACAACTTGGTCAAAGGTGTACCAATCTTAGAAAAACCTTCAACAAACCTTCGATAATATCCAGCCAACCAAAGGAAACTACGCACCTCCGTCACCGACTTAGGCGTTTTCCAACTCATCACCGCCTCGATCTTGTGCGGATCAACCCGAATACCCTCAGCTGACACCACATGTCCAAGAAAAACTACTTCCCTGATCCAAAACTCACACTTGCTCAGCTTTGCATAAAGTTGATTCTCCAACATCACTTGCAACACAATCCTCAAATGCTTATCATGATCCTCCTCGGTACGCGAGTACACGGGAATATCATTGATAAACACTACCACAAACTGATCTAGGAACTCATGGAACACCCGATTCATCATATCCATGAATGTAGCCGGTGCATTTGTCAACCCAAACAACATCACCAAGAACTTATAATGGCCATACCTTGTCCGAAAAGCTATCTTAGGTACATCCACATCCTTAACCTCTAGTTGATAATACCCAGACCTCAAATCAATCTTCGAAAACACTGAAGCACCACGAAACTAATCAAACAAATCATCGATCATCGGCAATGGGCACTTGTTCTTAATCGTCAACTTGTTTAGTTGTCGATAATATATGCACATACATATTGTACCATCCTTCTTCTCCACAAACAAGATCGGTGCACCCCAAGGTGAAACACATGGCCTTATAAACCCTCGATCAAGCAACCCCTGAAGTTGCGTCTTCAACTCCTTCAACTCTTTAGGTGACATGCGATAAGGAGCAATGGACACATGAGCTGTATTTTTATACAACTCAATGTCAAACTCAACTTCTCTATTTGGTGGCAAACCATGAAACTCTTCCAGAAAAACACCCGGAAATTCACATAAAGTTCGTATGTCTTGTACTCGCGCTTCCTTCGTACAAGGGTTCATCACATACGCTAAGAAAGCTTCACAACCCAACTACATCATCTGACTTGCTTCAAGACCCGAAATTGCATTAGACAAAAACTTCACGTTCTCGCCTACAATTACCACTTCGTAATTATCTGCAAGTTTCAAGGTAACTCGTTTAACATCAAAATCAACTACAGCTCGATGTTCAGACAACCAATCCATTCCAAGAATCACATCAAAACCATAGAAAGGCAATTCCATCAAATAAACTGAAAACACATGGCCTTAAACAGATAAAGGGCATCTCCTATACAGTTTTCTTGTAACACCAGTTTCACAAAAAGAGCTGGTTACTTGCATTCCTACGTCTAGCATCTCAACAGAAATATCAAGCAAATGTGCATGCTCACTCAATGTGTATGAATGCGTAGATCCAGAATCAATCAATGCTAACAAAGACAAGGATTGCAAGGTGAAGGTACGTGCAATCACGTCAGTGTCGTCACGTCCCTCGCGATGTGCATACATTCTTGCAGGACCACCACCCTCTGGTTGAACAACAAATACATGAGCCACTCCTCTCATCCCATCTTCCCTCCTTTGGAAATTACCACGGCTGCGCCCACGACCTCTATACGGTGCAACAATAGGTGCATGACCCTGACCACCTCCTGCTAACAGGGGACACTCATGTCTCATGTGATCAGCCGATCCACAGTTTCAACAAGAATTAGCCCCAGTCACAGGAGCCTACACCTCACGAGCTGCGCCAGGATAATCTCGCCTCAAGTGCTCACGCGATCCACATGACCAGCATGTATTCTGCTTAAACCTCATCCGGTTACCCTGAGCTGGCGTACCATGCTAAAAATTACCTCGCCTCGCCACAGGCTGATATCTACAGTCACGATTCCTCTTATTCTGCCCACCACTAGGGCCAGCATCAGCAGCTCTCTTACTCAATCCAAATCCACCCATGCGAGATGTCAGACCCAAACTTTTCTCTATGTCCTTCGCTCGTGTCACTAGCACATTGAAATCCGTATAATCAGACGCGAGCATGAACGTCTTCACGTCCTGCACCAAACCATACCGGAAGCGATCACAACGATGCCTATCACTCGACACCAACTCTGCAGCATACTAGCTCAAACATACGAATTGGACCTCGTACTCAGCTACCGTCATGTTCCCTTGCACCAAAGACATGAACTCACGCTTTTTATCATCCAAGTATCTGACTCCTAGATACTTTCTTTTAAAGGAAGCCTGAAAGAAATCCCAATCCACCTCGTTTGGCTCTATGGCCGCAATCACAGTCGTCCGCCATGCATACGCATCACCATGCAACAACGACACTACACAACACAGCTTTCGTTCATCATTGCACCCCATCTGATCCAAAATTCAGATCGTATTGGCGATCCATGCCTCGGATGCCTCAGGAGACAAACCACGATATTCCACACCTCCCAAACTTCGTAAGCGCTCCAACGGTAAACCCGACTGCCCAGTAGCTAGAGCTTGCACTTGCACTCCAACAACAGCAGCCTGGAATGCTCCAGTCATCGCATGTACCAAAGGCGTCAAATCACCCAACGTCGGATCAACCTGTTCGCGTTGCTCTTGCTCCTCACCCCAGGTGGTGGTGGCGGTGGAAGAGGCAAATTCGCACCAGGCAGAACTTCGTTCCTGATTCCTCTGCTCACCAGCTGGAGCAACTAACCCAGAACATAGCTCTCTCCTCGAACCCATTATGCTATTATCATTAAGGCATGAATATAAAACAAACAAAAGATCATGCCAGCTTCTAGCAAGGATCCAAGACTTCAAATTCAATTTAAAACATTTCATTATAGTAATAAGGCAATGGGCATTCCAATTCCCCCAACATATCATAACGCATACGACATACATATCACAATCATCATGCATCACAAGCATCAAGATTTAGCCCAATATAACATCACCTATAATAGCTCACATTCATATTACAATCACATATTCAACATTAACATGCTTAAGACATTCACCGAACAAAACAAACATCACCAAGCACACACATTCACACCTCAATTACTTAACAACAACTTACCGTCATCCCAACCTTTCGGAACCTAGCTCTGATACCACCAAATGTAACCCCCTCGACCCGGCTTAGCCGATTGACCGAACCGAACGAGTAACACGAGGAATATTGGAGTAAATCAAGAAGGTTTACCTCAATAAACGACCCTATTACCTATTTTTTCTTTTTATCTTCTCTAGATGTAGGTTAGGTTCCTATATGTTCAACAAAGCAGCGGATCAAACGACAACTCGAACGCACGTTGATTATTACCAAATTCAGTTTTAGGGACCATTTTGTAAACTTAAAAAATTACAAGGGTTTATCCCATTTTCATTTTACCAACCATTAATCAAACTCATTTCATGCATTTAGGTAAAAACTCAGCTCAAATTAATCATTAGAACTCATTTAGTTGCATACATGACAAACTGGGACCAAAATGCAAAGAAACAAAACTTCAGAATATTTCAATAACTATCATAACAGCCTGTCGTTTCGGCACATCAAGCCCTGTATTAGAACGGGTGTATCGAAATAGAGGCACATGTTTTGAAACGCGGGCTCGTACCGAAACTACTCTTGACTCGTTTCGAAAAGGGTTTCACAGTAGCAAGACGTACCGAAACGGACCACCCCGTTTCGATACCTCATGGCATTTTCAAACACCCGTTTCGAAACGGACAAGGGTGTTCCGAAACACCTGGGCATGCAAAGTATAATTTTGTTTGTTTAACACTTCAAAAACCATCTCAAACCATTCCAACATACATTCAAACATACTTACAATCAAATTACACTTCAACTACCAAGTTCACATGGCAATAACATCATTAAAGCAACACTAACATCAATAATGGGTTCTAGATGCATGCTTCATAGGAAATTCAAGCATCAAAAGCCAAATCTCAAATCTAGGCATAATCCAGCATTTTAAGGCCACTTACATACCAAAATATGCATACCAAACTTGTGCCAAACCAGAAAATACCAAAACAACTAACATTCATAGTATTGGACACCCCCATTGCCTTTATTACACTAGCCCAAAACCAAGACATACATTCAATGAAGTCTCTTGGAAATCCTCGAAAAGTTGTTGCCTCCAGTCACTTAATTATCTGCATTGATGAGCAAAAGAAAGCATAAGCATAGAAACTTAGTGAGGAATGCTCAAGACAAAAAAACACCATCAATGCTCAAAACCATTTTCAGTCTTTGAAACCACCATGCCTTCTTTAAAAACCCATGCATTTCATCATTAAAACCAGCATGCTAAACATCATGCAACAAGTATCACATTTTCCCAGCAATTAAACCATTGCAAAACAAAAACCAAGCCTTCCAAGCATATTCACCAATATGCAAAGCTTAAAGTAAAACATGCATTTTCCACAATAGGCATCATTAACGTTTCCATAAAATTCCAATCCATTATATTGGCTTACAAGTGATTAATAACATTCTCATTTTTCAAAAAGCATATCAGATACACGGATTACCAAGTGTTGTCTCAAACACTTTATACACTCTACCGGTATCTCAAGGCTCACACACGAGAGCAACCCTCCATCGTTGTGGCACCCGTGGTGGAGTATTTGGTACAATTACAACCCCTCAACACCACTCATCGGTAGATGTATAGCCCACTAACGAGAGACGAGACACATACAAGGTTCACACCCGGGAGCTAACCTCTACCGTTGAAACCTTAAACATTCCACAATCGTTAGGGTACTTGAATAGAGTTTTCAGTATAATCACAACCCCTCAACATCCAAGGCG
Source organism: Hibiscus trionum (assembly GCA_030270665.1). Classification (NCBI taxonomy): domain Eukaryota; kingdom Viridiplantae; phylum Streptophyta; class Magnoliopsida; order Malvales; family Malvaceae; genus Hibiscus; species Hibiscus trionum. The sequence continues at coordinate 23,469,149 of BSYR01000011.1, forward strand.
ACTTGTTTATAGTGCACTTAATTCTATAGCTGGCTTACTATATCCGATTTCATTTAAAAAACACTTTACACAACATCACTTGCCAATCTAATCCACATTTCATGCATACATCACTGTTTTTTTCCAAAGCATTAATAATAAACCATATCTTAAGCATTAAACCATGCTTCAAAAACTCATGCATCAACACATGCATACAAGGATCACTTACCTAGTGCATCCTTAAACCATATGGCATCATCAACCATATTTTATAAACTCAAGCATGCTTTAAAACAGTGGGTTAACACAATTAAAACAAGTGCATCCAAAGGCTCATAATAGTACAATCTAAGGAAGAAATTTACTTTACATACTTCCAAACTTAGTAAAGCGTTTCAAGCTCTTACAAAGTTCCCAAAACCTTTTCTAAAAACGTTTTCATGCTGGAAAATCAGTTTCCACTCACCACCTTGCGAAACCACACTTGCCGACGCAACAATCAACCGTCTGAAGCCTCCAAAACCACTTTGATCGGTTCCGGAACACTATCCCCTATTTTTGTAACCCCCTCGTCCCGGTCTAGCCGACAGACCGATCCGAACGGGTTACACGGGGAAAACCAAAGTGAAACCCGCTAAGGCCTCACTCCGATTAGCAACCCTATTTTTTATTCATTTACTTATCTTTTCTAGATGCCTTTATTAAATCCTATGTGATAGAACACGCAGCGAACATACACGGATACAAAACCACAAGACATGCAATTAAACAGCCCATTTTAACTTTTATAACAGGCAATATCGATACGCTAGATGACCGTATCGATATGCCTGGACCTGGTCAACGCCCTAAAGTCAACCGAGGGAGACCGTATTGGTACACAACAAGACCGTACTGATACGACCTCAACGGTCAGCTTCTCTCGGTCAAACTACAAGGATCATATCGATACCCATAAGACTCGTACCGATACGCCAAAATCTCGCCAATTTCTCAGATTTCCAGAGAACCTTTGGCGTATCGATACGCCCCCGTGTATCGGTACGCTCTGCCCAAAATGGGCCCCAAAGCAAGGATTGTATCGGTACAACCCTTGAGTGTACCGATACGCCATGCACTGCAAGTCTCATTTTAGCAGCTAAAAACACAAGGAATCAACTCTAGATGCATTTGACGACTCGACTAGCAACATACCAACTCACATACATCACTAAGCAACTATAGATAAGCATACAGATCGGTTTAAGCATACAACGAAGCAATAGCACCAATTAAGCATACATAGAGGAACTAGCTAACAAACATGCTTAGCAAACCAACAAAAGAGTTAAAGGCCATAACAAACATACCCCCAAACCACAAGAAACATGAAACAAAAAACATACACATAATCTAGAGGCATTCCAACCTACCACAAGCATGATCAACCATAGAGCATACATACGATATATATATATATAAGGCAATAAAGCATGCTTAACAAAACCATCTAGCAAAAAGAAACATATGTTCACCTAAGCAATGCACCATCAAGGTTTACATGCCTTCAACAAAAACATAAGCATTCATAAGACATGGTTAAAAGCCTTCAAATACAAAACACTTAGGCATCAACATAAACACATAGCTTACAAACATCAACACAAAAGCATAGGCATCTCAAGGAACATGGTTTACAAATCCATCAACACAAGGCATTAGCAACATAACGCCAACACAAATGAGTCTATATACATGCTCCTAAAACACGTAGCATTTTGTGAAACCGATAATTTGATTTTGATACAACTAAAGAATTTAAGGACTAAATTGAAAAGGTGAAAACAAATTTTTAAGTCCTAAAACCTCTCTACATGTTTAAAAGAAAATGCCTAAGTTAAAAACTAATTTTATCAAAAGTTTTCTAAGTGTTCTTGAAGCCAAAACAGTGATTTTCGAGTCACCATTTCGGAACGGCCTAAGGCGTTTCGAAACACTTTTGAAACTGTGAACTCATGTTTCGGAACGGGTATCGAAACAATTTCAACACTATGAACCCTTGTTTCGAAACGAGTTTCGAAACGGCTTAAGAACATCGAGACACCGTATCGAAACGATATCTAATGTTTCGAAATGGCATTCAATCAGATTTAAAAAATATGACCGTTGAAAGTTTTTAACTGATTTTAAACAAGTCGTTAAGGCGTATCGAAACGATTTCAAGCCGTTTCGATACAGGTCTTGACAGTAGCTAAAATGTTTCGAAACGGGTTTCGAAACGACTCTTAGCGTATCAAAACACCTTCAGTCCGTTTCGATACGGGCTCTTTAATGTACCCCAACGACTCTTTCTATTTTAGTCCTTTTCAAAACAAGGTCGGGCGTTTCGAAACGGTTGGTTGCAGACTGCATTTATGGAGGGAAGATAACATCCCTAACGGCTTTATTGATGAATGCATCAACCACAACGGCTAAAATTCAATGAGAATGTATAAAAAGGACCTCTAAAAGCTTCAGCAACAACTATTGATCCAAAAGCAAACATCCAAACATCAAATCCAAGCATTTGTGCCTAAATCCCATTATTGTCTTGTAACCCCAATTGTATTTTTCATTCTTATCATTTCAATTGGGTTGAGTGCTTGTAATTGGGCTATATTGTGTATTGAGAGATACTTGTTTTAGCCAACAACTTCTTTGTTTCTATTGTGTGAGGATTGGGTCAAATTTTGGGTAGAAAATTTGACCGAAATTGTAACGGTTACCTCCTTAGCCTAGAAAAGGGGAAGAGCAATTAGTGGAATTGTTGCAAATCCTTAATGAAGCTAAGGTAGTGGATGCAGAGTTCGATTGGAACTTGAACCACTCTAAAATTCCTTGTCTACCATTTTTATTTGTCAATTCCACCACCAAAAACTTTAAAAATCCAATTCACCCCCTCTTGGTTTATTTCGATCATTCGATCCACTCAACAATTGGTATCAGAGCCTACCTCTTTGAAGGATTAACAACCACAAGAGGAGTTCATAGGAATGGTGTGATCATCCAAAAATCAAGATATGACATCTACCTCCGGATCTAGCATGTACGAGTCTCAATCCACTACAAAACCGCCTTTCTTCAATGGTGACAACTATTCATTTTGGAAGAATCGGATACGCCTCTTCATCAAGTCAAATGGTTACTTGGTTTGGGATGTCATTGAAGATGGTCCCTACATTCCATTGAAGCAAGATAATTAAGGAAGGATGGTTCTAAAGAAGATGGAGATGAGTGAAGAAGTGAGGAAGAAGATCCAAATAAATGAAAAAGCTCTTCACATGCTTTTTTGTTCTTTCGGTCCGGACATCTACTCCAAAGTCTCATCCATTGAGAGTGCCAAAGAAGTGTGGGATACTCTTGAGACCACCTATGAAGGAACCAATGATGTAAAGGAAACCAAGATTGGAATTCTCAATCTTAGCTATGAGAATTTCAAGATGGAGCCCGATGAAATGGTGTCCAAGATGTTTGATCGCTTCTCAACCATAGTCAATGAGCTTAAAGGATTTGGAGAGACTATACCGGAAGACAAGCTTGTCCGGAAGCTACTCTACTCACTTCTCGAATCTTGGGATGGGAAGAGAACTGCCATAATAGAGGCCAAAAACTTGAAGACTCTAAAACTTGATGAGCTAGCGGGTTCTCTCCTTACTCATGAGATTATGAAGCAAGGAAGGGAAGAAGAAAACAAGAAGGAAGAGAAAAGAGTAGAGAAGCTAGAGGTGGAAAAGAAGAAGAAGATGGGAATAACTCTCAAAGCTTCATTACTTGAGGAGAGCTCTTCTAGTGAGGAGGATGAGTTAGAAGAATTGGCTATGATAGCCAAAAGATTCTCACGCTTCATGAGGTCCAACCGAGGAAGGAAAATTCAAAGAAAGATGAATTTCAAAGGTAAAAACAAAGAAGAAGTGAGGGATCAAATCATTTGCTTCGAGTGCAATAAGTCCGGTCACATTCGTTCAGAGTGCCCTCAACTCAAGAAGAAGGGCTTTGAGAAGAAGAAGAAGCTCAAAGCCAAGCTTGCTACTTGGAGTGATGAGGAGTCATCCGAGGATGACGAACAAGAAGTGGCCAACCTTTGCCTCATGGCACTTGAGGAGGATTCCTCCATGGTAACCTCTAACTCATCATCTTTTGATTTTACATATGATGAGTTGCAAGAGGTTTATGATGAATTAGTTGAGAAATACAAGGAGTCGGTAATTAGGAATAAGAAAATTATTTCGGAATTAAATGATAAAAATGACTCACTTTCTTAAGCTAATTTTAAATTTGAGAAAAAGATTTTAGGGTTGAAAGATGAACTCAAATTCTTCCAAGATGAAAATGTTGACCTAAATAATCTTCTTTCTAAATGCAATAGTGAACACCAAAAGGTGTTAGATGAGCTTAACAAGCTCAAAGAGTCTTTTAAATATGTTGGTAGTGTGAAGCATGAAATAGGTGAATCATCTAAAACAAACCAATCTAGGAGAAAGACTAATAACTACAAACAAAGTAGCTTTCCTAGACATAGTAGAACTAAAAAGATTAGAAGTGTATAGGGATGGCAAAAATACCCGGCCCCGACCCGACCCGAGGTGCCCCGACCCGACCCGACCGGGTATTTTTCCTAAAATTTCGGGGATCGGGGCGGGGCGGGGCGGGGCGGAAAAAGCATGAAGTCGGGGCGGGGCGGGTTCAGGTATTTGCTAGAAATTCCCCGCCCCGCCCCGCCCCGATATATTTTTATATTTTTATATATATTTTTATTATATTTATAAAAAAATATCATTATATTTAAATATTTTTATGTGTTTTGAGCTATTTTTTGTTTTTGTTTTGGTTCGTACATTTTGTAAAATTTTGTTAGATGTTGTTCAAGTTTTGATATATTCGATTCTAACGGTCAATGATTCAAGTTTATTCTTTTAAATATGTAGTTTAACACGTGTATAATTTAAAATTGGTTTTATTTTATTTTTTATATAAGTTTGAAGTCCCTTGAAACCATAATTTGTGATTGTGGTGGAAGATTGGTCGAATCTAACATTTACCGTCGACGAAGATTAATTTTTTTTAATTTTTCGGGGCGGGTCGGGGCGGGGTCGGGTTTAAGGGTTATTGTATCGGGGCGGGTCGGGGCGGGTAAATTAATATTTTTATTCGGGGCGGGGCGGGGTCGGGTATAGTATCTTATAGGTCGGGGCGGGTTCGGGGCGGCCAAAAACCCGCCCCGCCCCGTTGCCATCCCTAGAAGTGTATGGGTTCCTAAGGAACTTGTAAAATCTAATAATATTGTTGCTATGTCACCTTGGAATGCTAAGGGAACCAAGTTATTGGGAGCTAACACTCGTGGACCCAAAATGATTTGGGTACCAAAAACAAGAGTTTAATATCTTTGTTTGTAGGGGAAGCATTGCTACAAGGCCAAAGCACAAAGTCAAAACTCATGATACCTTGATAGTGGATGCTCGAGGCATATGACTGGAGACAAGATTGATTCATGGATTTAAAGCCAAAAAGTGGAGGAGTGGTGACATTTGGTGATAACTCCAAAGGCCACATTAAAGGTATTGGCTCCATCGGTAATCACTCTACGATTCTTATTGAAAATGTCTTGTATGTCAATGGTCTTAAACATAATTTGTTGAGCATAAGCCAATTATGTGATAAAGGATTTAATGTTTTATTTGATAAAAATGGATGCAAAATTGTTTACATTAAATCTAATAACATTATGCTCATAGGTCATCGCATTGGTAACATTTACATGGTGCATCTAGATGACATACATACATCCCATGCATGTGTAGTAGCTCAAAATGAAAATGATGCATGGTTATGGCATAGGAAACTAGGACATGATAGCATTAGTGTTTTAGAAAAATTAGTTTCCCTTGATCTAGTTAGAGATTTACCCAAGATTAAGTTTTCAAACGATAAAATTTGTGATGCATGCTCTAAGGGTAAACAGCATAAGTCATCCTTTAAATCCATTAATGATGTTTCTACAAGTAGGTGTTTACAACTCATCCATATGGATTTATTTGGGCCAATTAGGACTATGAGCTTGGGTGGTAAATTTTATGCATTTGTTCTTGTTGATGATTTTTCTAGATTTACTTGGGTTCTATTTTTAAGTACTAAAGACGAGGCTTTAGAAAAAATCATCACATTTTCAAAATTAACCCAAAATGATCTTGAACTTAGAATTTCTCATATTAGAAGTGATCATGGAACCGAATTTCAAAATCTAGGGTTTGAAGAATTTTTAAATGAAAATGGTATTAGCCACAATTTTTCTGCTCCTCGAACTCCTCAACATAATGGGGTAGTTGAGAGGAAAAATAGAACTTTACAAGAAATGGCTAGAACTATGCTTTGTGAAAACAATTTACCTAAATATTTTTGGGCGGAAGCCACAAACACCACTTGCTACATTGTAAATCGAGTAATGATTAGGCCAATTTTAAAAAAAACACCATATGAGATTTTAAAATCTAAAGAGCCTAACATTAGCTATTTTCATCCATTTGGTTGCAAGTGTTTTGTTTTAAATAATGGAAAAGACAACTTAGGTAAATTTGATGCAAAAAGTGATAAAGCTATTTTCATAGGATATTCTTTAACCTTTAAAGTCTATCATGTATTTAACAAAAGAACTTTAGTAGTAGAAGAATCTATACATGTTGTATTCGATGATAACCTCCTTCCAAGGAAGGATTCTTGTGATGACAATGATGTAGGAATCATAAATGCCTTTGATGGAGGACAAACTTCAAAGAAGGATGAGATTCCAACAAAAGAAGAGGATACACAAGATCCACCTCTTGAAGCCTTGAAGGACTTAGCTCTTGAGGAAAAGGAAGTGAGCTACCCAAGAAAGTTCAACTATGTCAAAGGTGGTGAAATCTTGGGTGATCCATCCAAGGGGGTAACCACTATATCTTCTCTTAAACTTATGAATCATGTTGCATTTATCTCATGCATAGAGCCTAAGAATATGAAGGAAGCATTAAAAGATGATTTTTGGATTATGGCTATGCAAGAGGAATTAAATCAATTTGAGAGAAGTAATGTTTGGACATTAGTTTATAGGCCTAGAAATCAATCTACTATAGGAACTAAATGGGTCTTTAGGAACAAACTAGATGAGAGTGGTACCATTGTGAGAAATGAAGCTAGACTAGTAGCACAAGGTTACAATCAAGAAGAGGGAATTGATTTTGATGAAACCTATGCTCCCGTAGCTAGAATGGAAGCCATTAGGATGTTGCTTGCATATGCATGTTATCATGATTTCAAGCTTTTTCAAATGGATGTTAAAAGAGCATTTTTAAATGGTTTTATAAATGAGGAAGTTTATGTGGAACAACCACCAGGTTTTGAAGACTCAAAATTTCCAAATCATGTTTTCAAACTCACTAAAGCTTTTTATGGTTTAAAACAAGCTCCTAGAGCTTGGTATGAAAGACTTTCAAACTTTTTAATTGAAAAAGGTTTTGAAAAAGGTAAGGTGGACACTACACTTTTCATAAAAAGGTATAAAAATGACATCTTAGTAGTACAAATTTATGTTGATGATATTATTTTTGGTTCTACTAACGAATGTCATTGCAAAGAGTTTGCTAAGCTAATGCAAGGAGAATTCGAGATGAGCATGATGGGGGAGCTCTCATTCTTTTTTGGACTCCAAATCAAGCAAAGGAAGGATGTCACCTTCATCAATCAAGCAAAGTACATCAAGGATATGCTCAAGAAGTTTGGCTTGGAGAATGCAAAGCCTCAAGCCACACCTATGAGCTCATCTACAAAGCTTGACAAAGATGAATGAGGTAAGTGTGTTGACTCTAAGCTTTACCGTTCTATGATTGGATCATTGCTTTACCTTACTGCAAGTAGACTGGATATATTGTTTAGTGTTTGCTTGTGTGCTAGGTTTCAAGCTAGTCCTAGAGAGTCTCACCTTATAGCCGTTAAGAGAATCTTTAGGTACCTTAGAGACTCCACCTTCAACCTTCATGCTTATTCGGATGCGGATTATGGGGGATGTAAAACTGATGGGAAAAGTACTTCGGGAACTTGTCAATTCTTAGGTAGTATGCTCATATCTTGGGTCTCTAAGAAACAAAATAGTGTAGCCTTATCTACCACCGAAGCCGAGTATATATCCTTAGGGAGTTGTTGTGCTCAAGTCCTTTGGATGAAGCAACAACTCTTTGATTATGGTATTAAAGTTGAAACCATACCCCTTAAGTGTGATAACACTAGTGCCATATGTTTAACAAAAAATCCCATCCAACACTCTAGAACCAAACATATAGAAATAAGGCATCATTTCATTAGAGATCATGTCCTTAAAGAAGATGTTGTTATAGAGTATGTTGACACCTTAAATCAATTAGCGGACATGTTTACAAAACCTTTAGATAAAGAGCGTTTTTGGTCCCTTAGGAGAGAGTTAGGTCTAACTAGCCTATCTTGACCTTTTAGGACCTCTTTTGTGCTTAAAATTGCTTGATCTTGTGAAATGCCATGTTTATGTGTTTTTACTCCTAATTTCATCCATGCTTATAGCTAGGGGGAGTATGTTTATGTTTGCACATGTTATTCCTGCTCATTCATGTCATTCATGCAAATTATGACTTATAAAATCTAATTTTCTGCACTTTTAGAGCCTCATCTGCACTTCCAGGCCCAGGTGTATCGAAACGGGTTCAACTGTTTCGATACGGGTGCCTTAAAATTCCATCTGAGAGAAGGGTGTTTCGAAACGCCTTCCAAGGGTTTCGAAACGTTTTTGCTACTGCCAAGGGGTGTATCGAAACGCGTTTCGATACGAGTCAAGGGGGATTCGATACGGTCAAAGCTGTATCGAAACGGTCAGCTGGACTTGAAAAGTCAGTCAACTCTCGGTGCCCGCGTTTCGGAACGGTCGAACCTGTTTCGAAACGGGTTAGCGGACAGCTTTATAGAGGGCTTTTAATTATAAAGTTCCACTTTAATTAAAATTTTCCCAAACCCTAAAAACCCTAAAATCGATTTTTCCCTATAAAACCCCTCTAAACCTCATTGTTTTTCACCAAATCTTGAGGGCTTTTACTCTTAAACACAAGTCTAAGCAAGCATCAACAATTTTGTGCAAGGATTTCCATATATTCATCCAAAATCCCAATTTAAGGTATATTTTCATCTTTTTCTTTTTCCTTAAATTTGTATTGGAATCCTAGGTTAGAAAATTTGTATTTTGTATAGTTTATGTGTTTTGATACTTGGGTTTTTCAAATCTTGTAAAAAAATTTCAAAATCTTCAAATTTTTTATTCGAATATATTGTTTTTGATTCGTTTTTTTTTGTTTTTCTCTTAAAAAAATTTTTGGTTTTGTTTTGCATCTATGTTCTTAAAATTTGTTTTTAAACCTAAGTGGGATTTGCCATTGGATTGAATTAAGGAATTTCATGCATACACTTCAAATTTGTTTTAAATTGCTTGCTTTATGTTTTTAGGATTTTTCAATGGAGAATGCTAATAAAAAGCGTAAGACGGGTCAAACAAGTGATTCTGGTATTCGTCCCAATCTCACCCAACTGTTTCTCAAGAGTCTTCGGACTCCAGAGATGAGGGAACGTTTCACTTATGTCAAGGAGCTTGCCGTTCGTCGCGAGCGTGTTGTTGACCTCTCGTTCCTTGACTCCGAGCGCTTTCTCTTTCGTTACCTCCACTTTCTACAAGAATGGAGCTTCCTTAGTTTCTTGAGTATCCCAAATATTTGCTACAAGCACATGGTTCTTATCTTCTACTCAAATGCCCAACTTATTAATAGTGAAGACAACTCCGAAGTTGCTGGCATTGAGTCTTTTATCTTGGGGAAGAAGATTGTCATTGATATCTCTTATTTGGAGAATAATTTTGGTCTTAAGAATGATGGCATCGAGAATGAGACTCACTTTGGTTCTCACACCAGTTCAGTGCTTGCCTTGGATGCTCATGATAGGTTCCTCCACTTGATGATCTCGTGGTTTATCCGCCCATCCGGAGGTAAATTCTCTCATGTTCGTCAAGTAGAGTGCTTTTGGCTTGAATGTTTTCGTCGAGGTGAAAAACCAAACCTTGTCAAGATTATGTTTGCCGAGATGGTGAACAACGTGAAACTCCATGATACCGAAGCGCTCAAGTCCTTCACTTATGGGACTGTTTAAGTTATATCTTTGGAAAGCTTAATCTTGATTGCACTTATGACTCTCCGGAACCCCGCAAGCAAAAACTTGGTGAATCTTCTCTCCGCAAGTCCGGATTTCAATACATCAACAATGGCCAATGGGAACGTGTTGATAGGGAAGGACCTCCACCTCAAGTTGAACCTCAACCACAAGCTCCGGTTGCCAACAATGAAGCTCTCATGACTTTTCTCACCGAGCGGTTCAACACAATGGACACTAACATGGCTAGAGGTTTTGGTGCTATCAATACTCGCTTGCAATCCGTGGAGGATCGTCTCCTTGCAAATGAGAATCGACTCACATCCCTTGAGAATCAACATCAATCCATGGACATGTCCTTCTCCGCCTTTTATGGTCAATGGATGAATTTTCGTCGCTCTAAAGCTAAGGACGATGATGATTCCATGGATGATGATGGTGACGACGACGAGGCTTAGGATTCTCATGTCATCTCATATTAGCTATTCATATTAGGACTAAGATTGCATCTTTATTTCCTTTATGTTTTATGAACCTATGCTTTGATTTTTTTGGGGATTAAGCTTTGAACTTTATTGTTTAAGTTTATGTTTTGGATATTTGATATTTATGAATCTATATTATGTTATGTTGCTTATTGCTTATTGATTATTGCTTTTAACCCTATCTCTTCTCTTTGAGCCTTGTTTATTATTTTTGATCTAACAAAAAGGGGAGAAGTAATCTAAGAGCCAAAATTCGTTTTAAGTGTTTTTAAGTTTTAAAATTTGGATTTAAATCTTTTTTAAAAACTTTAAAAACCCATCTTAAATTGAAGGGGAGTTAGAATGCATTCAAAATTTTCAAAACTCTTAAAAATTCTAACTTTGGTTTTGTTATATCAAAAATGGGGAGATTGTGAAACCGATAATTTGATTTTGATATAACTAAAGAATTTAAGGACTAAATTGAAAAGGTTAAAACGAATTTTTAAGTCCTCAATCCTCTCTACATGTTTAAAAGAAAATGCCTAAGTTAAAAACTAATTTTATCAAAAGTTTTCTAAGTGTTCTTGAAGCCAAAACAGTGATTTTCGAGTCACCGTTTCGAAACGGCCTAAGGCGTTTCGAAACACTTTTGAAATTGTGAACTCATATTTCGGAACGGGTATCGAAACGGTTTCAACACTATGAACCCTTGTTTCGAAAAGAGTTTCGAAACGACTTAAGAACATCGAGACACCGTATCGAAATGATATCTAACGTTTCGAAACGGCATTCAATCAGATTTAAAAAATATGACCGTTGAAAGTTTTTAACTAATTTTAAACAAGTCGTTAAGGCGTATTGAAACGATTTCAAGCCGTTTCGATACAGGTCTTGACAGTAGCTAAAATGTTTCGAAACGAGTTTCGAAACGACTCTTAGCGTATCGAAACACCTTCAGTCTGTTTCGATACGGGCTCTTTAATGCACCCCAACGACTCTTTCTATTTTGCTCTTTTTCGAAACAGGGTCGGGCATTTCGAAACGGTTGGTTGCAGACTGCATTTATGGAGGGAAGATAACATCCCCAACGGCTCTATTGATGAATGCATCAACCACAACGGCTAGAATTCAATGAGAAGGTATAAAAGGGACCTCTAAAAGCTTCAGCAACAACTATTGATCCAAAAGCAAACATCCAAACATCAAATCCAAGCATTTGTGCCTAAATCTCATTATTGTCTTGTAACCCCAATTGTATTTTTCATTCTTATCATTTCAATTAGGTTGAGTGCTTGTAATTGGGCTATATTGTGTATTGAGAGATACTTGTTTTAGCCAACAACTTCTTTGTTTCTATTGTGTGAGGATTGGGTCAAATTTTGGGTAGAAAATTTGACCGAAATTGTAACGGTTACCTCCTTAGCCTAGAAAAGGGGAAGAGAAATTAGTGGAATTGTTGCAAATCCTTAGTGAAGCTAAGGTAGTGGATGTAGAGTTCGATTGGAACTTGAACCACTCTAAAATTCCTTGTCTACCATTTTTACTTGTCAATTCCACCACTAAAAACTTTAAAAATCCAATTCACCCCCTCTTGGTTTATTTCGATCATTCGATCCACTCAGCACATTTCCCATTGCTAAACTACTACATTATTTACCAAACCATACTTGAGCAACTACCACACGCTTTAGCGCCCTTTCCTTGCACCTTGCTAACTCCACGCTAAAGATCTGCATTGTCGAAAAAGGAGAGCGTAAGCATAAATCTTAGCGAGCAGAGCTTTAAAAACACATCAACAATGCAGTTTTCAAAACATAAATCTTAGTTGAAAAGCAAATCATTTTAAAGAAAGATATAATAAAACACAAACATCAACAATACATGGTATGCACATGCATAACCAATACCCGGTGGGACTACACATCACCGTTCACAGCAACTAGTAGTTTTCCGATGGGACTACACATCACCGTACTCTTCTACTAGTTAGTACCGGTGGGACTACACATCACCGTACTCTTCTACTAGTTAGTACCAGTGGGACTACACATCACGTACTCTTCGACTAGTCACTGTCGGCGGGACTACACATCACCGTAGTAACGAAAACCATCACGTGAGGTTTGACACCAACAACGACTACACAACATCATCAAACGGAAGTAAAGACAATCCACAATTCACACAATATCACAACAATCACACACACATTAACACTTAATGAACAAGGTGAAATAGCAACTTACACTTGGGTTTAGGCTAGCCCTTAAGGCTCCACCCAAACCCCCAAGAAACCTTTTTGAACATATTTAAACCTCAAAACAGTTTCCACTCACCATTCGCACACTAATGCAAAACACAAAGTCGTTTCAAGCTTCCGAACTTCCCGTGACCGCGTCCGAACCACCCAAGGTCAAATTCGCTGTTTCTAGCCAATCAAAAACAATGTATTAACTTCTTAATCAACCACAAATTTACTGGTATACACCAGCTTACAATTCCACAATATTTTCTCAACAATTCAAAGCCGAAATCCTCCCAAATAATCTCATTTTAGTACTCCAGCAAAACCCAGCCATTAACCCTCAATTTAAACACTTAAAACACTCCAAAACATGTCCAAAACATCACCCTAAGGCTGTACAACCATCAGCCCTTCATTTCCCCACATAAACACCCTAAAAACTCTTATTTTACACTCCTAAAAATCACACACAGTAGTAGTTTCGGGAATCCAAACAAACCAGCACTATCACCACTCAAAAATCATCAAATAACATCTAAAAACACCTATCCAAGGTCCACATACCTCCAGCCCTCTTTTTACCACAAAATCAAGCCAAAAACTCACTTATTTCACTTCTAAAATCCACCCCTAAGACTAGTTTCGGGTATACTATAATTAAACAACCTTTTTAACATGTCATGACTTCAAAATAAACTTTAAAAACACCCCAAAACACTGCCCTAAAAGACCCATACGAGATTTCAACCAAAATCCCCACTTTTCATAAATTTTGAAATTTCAAGGTTGAGAATTAATGAGCTTTGCAAAACCAACTTTAATTTAAGTTAAATTTAAGTAAAACAAGGAAAAGAAAAAGAGGATTTACCTTCAAAAGTCTTCAATGGAGGAAAGGAGATGAGAATGAGAGAAAAGGGTTTTTGGAAGAAGATGAGTGGTTTTGATTTTCAAAACCCTCTTTAAATTTCATTAATGGCATTATCGTAAATAATGAGAACTTTTATAAAAATCAGCTCTTTAATTTAAATTTAACCCGAAATTAATCCTAGATCAAAATCGATAACTCCTGGGCCTAAAACCGGGGTGTTACAGTTTTCAACACATTAAAAACATAGATTCAATACACCATAATGCATTCAAACACCAACACTCAAAAGGAAACCCACTGCCCTGCTCTAAAGCATCAAATTACCCATCCTAAACAACCGAAATCTCAATCGATTGATCTCTAAACTCAGCCCAGCCAGCAGGAAACACATCCAACACAATTTAACCATAAATCAACATCCAAAAACAACCTAAAACCATCGTTATACCTCCAGCAACACAAATCTCACATTACACCCCAAAAAACCTTCAAAATCAAAGATCTCAAAGATTTCAGGATTAATATGATTAAGACTCTATTTCAACATCATAAACCCTTCAAAACTCAATTAGAAACCCTCTCAAACAAATTAAATCAAAACAACTCCGAAAATCACATTAAATCATCTTTTCCAACAAGATTTCATCATTTTATCAAAACCACAATGAAACTTCAATAAAAAACATAAATAAATAGCCAAATGTCTTTGGAATTTCATTAAAGAACCTTGATTAGTGGGTTAGCACGAAATTTACCTACAATCCTTGCTTCTCCTCTAATTTGGCAAGTTTTGCTTTCAAGAATCTTGAAGAGATTTGAGAGAAATCACAAGAAAGATGTTGAAAATCAAAAGAGAAAATGAAAGTGAAAGAAATAGCGAAAATGGGAGAATAGGAGAGTGTTTGGCTGATGTGCAAATGAAGAAAATGAAATGATCGTCAATTTTGGTAACCAAAATAACTACCTTTTTAATTGAATCATTAAAATCCACTTTTAATATTTAATAAACCATTTAGAACACATGCCAAAATAGGGGAAAGGATTAATTGCCATTAATCTCCCTAAAGATTCTAAGATTTTGACTCTTTTTGAAAAACACCTTTTTTCCACAATTTTAAAACCTTACATTTTGGTCACTACCCAAAATGTACACTTCCCAAAACTTGTTTTGTAAAATTGCTTTAACCAACCTCTTAAACATCATTTTAGAAAATTTTACCGTATTTTTATTCCATCCCGAACCTTAATTTCCCTGAACCACCTTTTAACGTCTCAAACAACCGATTACCGGTTCCACTAGCCTAACCCGACACGCAAAACACCTAGGCCCAAAACCGGGGCGTTACAATCATGCAATTGGTAGACATGTTGTAACTAATAATCATCAAATGAGATAAAAATAAATATTACATAGCTAACCAATAATTTACTAACAATTTACAAGTTATTTCATATCATACTAAATATTCTTGTTTATGAAAAATATTAAAATCTACAATCAAGTCTAAATTTTGAATTCTCCAAATTCATATCAAACACTAAATTTTGATTTTTTTTAATCCATAACCAATTTTGAGAAGTTGATTATATTTTATATTAATTTTAAGATAGTGTTCCATGTTAAAAGTTATATTTTCTTCTAATTTAACCATTTTAAAAATTCTATAAAAAATTTAAGCCTTTTCGGTACAGAATATATTTTTCTCAACTCATTATTAATTTATTTTGGTCCTCTAGATTAACACAAAATTTGGTGTAACACTCCAATTTTTGCCTTAATTTAAAACCCTAATAATTGGGAATTTAATTTTGAAATTCTAATTAATACAGTGGCTAATTTGTGAATTTTGAAACTCCTGTGACCTTGTTGTAAGGTGGGCTATTATTGGAGCCCTTACTGAGTAATTTGCCTAAAAATAATTAAAAGAAAATTTGATTCCTTTTCAAAGGGATTGTGTTGATTCGGTTACCCTCCCCCACTATTCCATTATCGTGTTTCAGCAAGCAAGGGAGGAAAGCCACCAAACCCTTTTCATTTCTTTTTCCGATAAAGCTCTGACGAGGGAGCTACCGTCGGCCGTTCGTCGAACCGACACCACCGTTCGACTCCCATCGTCGTTCCGATCAAAACCCTAACCAACGGTTTTGTTTTCCGTCCACCGTTGTTGAGAAACAGTTCGAAGACCGTTCGTGTTTCTCCGTCGAAATCACCAAGTGTTGTCGGTTAATCGTGTTTCCGAGTTGGGTGAGTACGGGATTGCATGTTTTGTGTTTGGTTTGGCCGGAATTAACATTTAGGGGTTACCGACGTGTTTTCCGGCGATGAAATCCGATTAGGGGAAAACCTTAATTTTAAATCGGTAGGAATTGGGGATTTTTGGGTCTGAACCGGTCCAAAGGCTGAACCGGGTTGACAGAACCGAACTGGTTCATTTTATTAGATAGCCGGCTGACGTTAGTGATCACGTCAGCGTTGACTAGTTTAACCCGTTGACCTGTTTGACCCGTTGACCGTTGACCTTTTCAAAAAAGGTCTATTTAATGTTTTTCAGCGTCCTGATTTCGTTTCTGCTGCCTATTTTCCCAAATTCAAACCCGAAAGACTGTTTTGACCGCTTTTATTCGATTATACATGTATTTAAAGATTTGAATATCAGAAAAATTAATTGGAATTATTCGTATTTACATACGATATTGACTCGGATACTGAGATCATTCCTCCTCCTCCACCTGGACGACCTCCTGTTGCTCAGACATCGGGATCCGCTCGTGAGTTTAATTATTAACATCAATTCGACGTTTATTTTATCAGTGGCTTGACATAATAGTAGTATCTTTGATGGTATATTTAATTGTTATAGGAGCTGACTCTGACCGACCTAGAGATAGAGCTGAGCGTGGGAGACGTCGTCGTCGACGTTGAATGTTAGCTATTTGAGGTGTGTTCTCTTCTGTGCTATCTGTTTACAGTGCTCTGTATGTAATTGTGTTGATTTGCATAAATGTATACATGATGTGGTCTGATGGTATTTGATTGTAACATTCTGTTGATCTGTGATGTTTGACTTGTTCAGCATTCTGTCATGTTATGAAATATTGGTATATACATTCAGATTCGGATTATTGTATATCAGATTATATGATTATGCATTTCTGTTGATAAACAATGCATTCAGATTCAGAACTCGGATTTTATGTCATCTCATAATGGGTGGGATTCTGTATGGGGAAGTTCAGTAGCTTCATCCTTCGGGATGATGTCTACTTCGGATCAGTGGTTTCGCCTACGGACTGGATTCCACTTCGGATGGTGACGAGGTAGAGAGTGGTTCTGGGGAACCTTACTCTTTGGATGGTGATGTAGTAGGGTGCATGTCATATTGTGTTGCATTTTCATTCGCACTTGTTTATATGTTTGAACTGATTCATGATGGAAAATTGTATTCTGATAATATCTGATTGATTCTGTTGATATGATGATATTGTTAGTTCTGTTTGCACTGTAGAGACACACTGAGCATTATCGCTGACTCCCCCTTAGTTTCTATTTTCAGATACTCAGGTCTAGGCTACGGTACTTGGAAGACCTCGTTTTCCAGCTTATTTATTTATTTATTATTATCAGTATGAGACTTGGACTTACTTATATTATATATTTTATCAGATTGTATATAATTTTAGATTCCGGATGTTTTATTTGAGGGTTTTTACGTTTTATCATGCATGCATATTTTGAATATCTAACATTTTCAAGAATATTTTATCAGTATGTAAATGCGATATTATTATTATTATCTATTTTGGAATTAAAGTTTTGAATCAGGTTACTTGTGTGAGGGACAAGCTTTGAGATTGACTCCTTATATTCGACCCAGTTCTTCCGGGTCAGGTTTAGGGGGTTACATTTAGTGGTATCAGAGCCAGGTTCAACACTCGGCCTGGGTGATTTAAATCTATTTTAAATTAAAAACAAAATTTTGCATGTATTATCAAATGTTTTCGGGTAAAACGGGAATTTCAGAAAAAGTTAAGATCTTTTATGAGTAATATTTATACATATTCTGAATAAGGTCTCCAAGTACCGATTCTAATCTTAGGATTCTGTCTTTTGTAGATATACTACTATGCCACCTCGGAGAAGTTCTAGAACAACGGTCGGTCGAGGTCGTGGCCGAGGTCGAGGTCATACTGCGACTACAGATAGTGATGTTCCACCTCTTGAGGGTTCGATACAAAATCAGGATGAGGTCCAGGGTGCGAATATGGAGGAACAACATGTGGACCAGACTGGAGCTCAGTAGACTAGAGCTCAGCAGATTGGAGCTCAGCAGACTGGAGCTCAGCAGACTAGAGCACAGCAGACTGGAGCTCAACAGACCGATGGAGGATATCCACATGTTCAGTCTGCTCAGAGTAGTGGTCATCGTGATTCAGGGGATAGTGAGACAGTGGGCATGGATGCTGTTACTGTTCAGAGAGAGTTATTGAGATACCTTCGTCAGTCCGAGGGTGTTCGGAGACCCATATCCATAGAGTTTCTCGCTGTCGGGATGACTATGTTCGAGGGAAAGAAAGGTACAGACCCAGCCGATGCAGAGTACTAGCTGAAGAAGCTTCAACGATTATTTGTTGAGACGGATTATCCTACCGATCGAAAACTCAGGGCTGCCGTTTCACTGCTGCAGGGTGAAGCCCAGAATTGGTCGGAGGCTGAGGAGCTTGTTACTCAAGCTAGTAGGGTTACTTGAGATCATTTCAGACATGCTTTCAGTGATCGTTATGTCGGAGCTGAGTATATTGCTAAGTGCATAGATGATTTTATGAATCTGAAACATAATGATATGTCTGTTAACGACTATGAGATCGCGTTTATGAGATTGATGTAGTACGTCCCAGGGTTAGTGACCACAGAAAAAGAAAAGTGTGATTGGTTTCTAAAGGGATTGCGTCCTACGATAAAGGCGGGTGTTGCCTTACATATGGATCAGGAATACAAAGATATAACTCGATGAGCTAGGACAGCTGAACGTAATGAGGCAGAGTTGAGACAGCTTGAGTTGCATGGATCTGATAGAGGGAAGAGACCAGTTTCAGTGCCAGTTCAGCATAGTCAGGGAAATCAGTCCAGAAAGAGAGCCAGAGATGAGTTAGACTATCAGAGTAATTCGAGAGCTAGACCAGTGACTCCTTCTGTTCTGACTGTCAGTGCTGGTGGTTCGACTGGTACCCGAGGGGTGCCACAGTGTCCTTTTTGTAAGAAGTGGCATTCGGGCGAGTGTATGAGGCAGACTGGAGCTTGTTTCAGATGTGGTTCATTCGAGCATCGTTTTAGAGATTGTCCGGTTCCACCTCCCTCAGCTTTTACTACTACTCAGTCTCAGGCATCAGTACAGACTCCCGCCAGGGGAAGAGGACAGGTCAGATCTGTTACTTCAGGCTCTGCTAGTAGAGGTAGACCAGCTCCGAGTAGAGGATCAGCAGGATCAGTGGCCAGACATCTGTGGTTAGTTTATTCTACTAGGATGCACGAGGATCGTGATGAGCCAGATGTTATTGCCGGTACATTCTCTATCCATTCTATTCCGTATTTTGCTCTGCTAGATAATGGTTCGACTCATTCTTATGTTGCGAGTTCTGTGTCTGGGGGTCTTGAGGTTTCTGTTGAGGATATTGTTAGTGTTGTTACTGTACACAGTCCAGTGGGTAATCCGGTTGAGGTTACTAAAGTTTACAGGAATTGTCCTCTTGAGATATAAGGGGAGATCTTTCCAGCTGATTTGATAGAGTTACCCTTTGGGGAGTTCGATCTTATTTTAGGTATGGATTGGCTGTCTGTACACCGTGTTACCTTAGACTATGAAAAGAAGAAGGCTACACTGAGAACTCCCGATGATCGTGAGGTGATTCTAATTGGTGAGCGCAAAGGGTTCCTATGTAATATCGTCTCAGCTCTCAAAGCTGAGAAAATGATCAGGAAAGGCTCTATTGCTTATCTTGCCTATATCATTGACCCGAGACAGTCTGATTCCAGAGTAGATAAGATTCGAGTTGTGAAAGACTTTCCAGACGTTTTTCCGGAAGAATTACCTGGGGTACCGCCGAAACGGGATGAGGTTGAGTTTGGCATCGAGGTTTATCCGGGTACAGCCCCTGTGTCTATGGCACCTTATCGGATGGCACCGAAGGAACTTAAAGAGTTGAAGATTCAGTTGCAAGAACTGTTGGATCGAGTTTTCATTCGACCTAGTGTTTCTCCTTGGGGATCTCCTGTTCTTTTTGTTAAGAATAAGGATGGGACACTTTGACTGTATAGATTATCGGAAGCTGAACAAGCTGACGATTAAGAACAAATATCCTCTCCCTCGTATTGATGATCTGTTTGACCAGTTCCGGGGAGCTACGGTATTCTCTAAGATAGACCTAAGATCTGGTTATTACCAACTCAAGGTTAAGGATTTTGATGTGTTCAAAACAGCTTTCCAGACACGTTATGGCCATTTTGAGTTCCTTGTGATGCCTTTTGGGTTGACTAACGCCCCTGCCGCTTTTATGGATATGATGAATAGGGTGTTTCAACCCTATCTTGACTAGTTTTTTGCGGTATTTATTGATGATATACTGGTATATTCTAAATATGAGGCAGAGCATGAGGAACATCTTCGGATTGTATTACAGATTCTGCGAGAGAAACAGTTGTATGCAAAATTCAGTAAGTGTGAGTTCTGGCTTTCTGAGGTTATGTTTTTGGGTCATATAGTTTCTGCTCAGGGTATTCAGGTTGATTCGATGAAGGTGGAGGCTATTATGAGTTGGAAGCAGCCCAAGAATGTTCCTGAGGTTCGAAGCTTCTTGGGTTTAGCTGGTTATTATCGAAGATTCGTTGAGGGTTTCTCTTCTATTGCAGCTCCGTTGACTAAGCTTCTAAGGAAGGATGTTCCCTTCGTTTGGATTGAGGCTCAGCAGTCTAGTTTTGAGAAGCTTAAGTCTGTATTGACTGAAGCTCCAGTTTTGATTCAGCCTGAGCCTGGTAAGGCTTATACAGTTTTTAGTGATGCTTCGTACACCGGATTGGGGTGTGTTCTGATGCAGGACGGGAAGGTAGTGGCTTATGCCTCTCGACAGTTGAAACCGCATAAGTGTAACTATCCTACCCATGATCTAGAGCTTGCTGCTGTTATCTTTGCACTTAAGATCTGGAGACACTATCTCTACGGAGATAAGTGTTATATCTATACAGACCATAAGAGTCTGAAATATCTCTTCACTTAAAAAGAGATTAATCTGAGACAGCGTCGCTGGTTAGAGCTTCTCAAGGATTATGATTGTGAGATTGAGTATCATCCGGGTAAAGCTAATGTCGTTGCTGATGCATTGAGCCGTAACGCCATTTCAGATCTGAGAGCTTTGCTTGCTTGGATGAGTTTGTACGACGATGGCAGTCTGTTGGCAGAGCTTCGGGTTATTCCTACATTGATTTTTGATATTCAAGCTGAGCAGCCTAGTAATCCGTTTTTTGATGCATCGTATCAAAGAGGTGCATGAGGGTACATCATGGGATTACTATATTGATCAGGATGGGGTATTATGTTTCTGTGGCTGGTATTGTATTCCGAGGAAATCTGGGATAAAACAGGTTATTCTCCGTGAGGCCCATGACAGTCCTTATTCTATGCATCTTGGTGGTGACAAGATGTATAAGAATCTTCGTGAAAGGTACTGATGGAAAGGTCTCAAGCGGGACGTCGTTGGATTTGTATCGAGGTGTTTGACTTATCAGAAAGTCAAAGCAGAGTATCAGCGTCCATCTGGGTTA
Organism: Hibiscus trionum; assembly: GCA_030270665.1. Taxonomy (NCBI): domain Eukaryota; kingdom Viridiplantae; phylum Streptophyta; class Magnoliopsida; order Malvales; family Malvaceae; genus Hibiscus; species Hibiscus trionum. Next base: position 23,490,727 of record BSYR01000011.1, read on the forward strand.
CTACAGCATATTGAGATTCCTCAGTGGAAGTGGGAGCGCGTGACTATGGACTTTGTTAGTGGACTTCCTTTGACTCCGTCGAAGAAGGATTCCATCTGGTTATTGTTGATCGTTTGATGAAGTCCGCGCATTTCATTCCTGTCCGAGTTAACTATTCTTTGAGTAAGTTATCCCAACTTTATATTTCTGAGATCGTTCGACTTCACGGGGTACCGTTATCTATTATTTCTGACAGAGATCCGAGGTTCACTGCAAGATTCTGGGGGTCTCTTCATTCTGCTTTGGGTACTCAGTTGAACTTCAGTACATCTTATCATCCGCAGACAGATGGTCAGTCTGAGCGTGTGATCCAGATTCTTGAGGATATGTTGAGGGGCTGTATTCTTGATTTCAGAGGCAGTTGGGAGGATTTCCTGCCGCTTGCAGAGTTTGCTTATAATAACAGTTATCAGGCCAGTATCAAGATGGCACCGTATGAGGCTCTGTATGGGCGTAGGTGTCGTTCACCTATTGGATGGACTGAGTTGAATAGCCCGCCTTACAACAAGGTCACATGAGTTTCAAAATTCACAAATTAGCCACTGTATTAATGTCAATAAAGTAATTTTCCATCATGATCCAGAAAAATGATACCATTGGGCTTTGTGACAAGATTTAATGTCAATAAAGCTCTTGTTCTTAACATGAGGATCTAAGGAAGTGTCTATGTTTAGCTTCCTAAAGATGTGGCTAAGAACGTTCCCATAAGAGAGAGAGAATGAGGTGGGATTATGAATGATTTTGATGAGGTTTAGAAAAATGATGGTAGCAATATCGGGACAAGTTCTATCACGATATTGGCGTAGCCACCAATAATCACAAGCTCGCATACTAGTGGCTTTTCCGCCGGAGGGACGGAAGAACCAAGTAGTAAGGAGTAAAAAGAGGCGCTCCTCAAGAGGAAGGTGAGTAGGACTACCATCCGGGAAAGCGGGAATGTTGTGAGCATCATTTTCGTTTGAACTACCATTTAAAGGAACACCTAAAAGATCAGCTATGATTTGAGGTGTTATATCGAATTCGGTACCCATAAGGTAAGAACGGATACCTATGATGGTGTTTCGATCCCTAGGTGATCGGATGAAAGAGGCATTGGCGAAAAAGGCACGAACTAATTTGCGATGGGTGTAGGGAGGAATGTTTAAATAATCGAGCCATTTCCAATCGGCAAATAGTTCAAAGAGATCAAAATTAAAATCTGGAGAAGTAAGAAAATCAAAATCAATAGTTCTTTCTTCTCTAACTTTTTTATTTTCATATATACTTTGATATTTATCTAGGTTATCCGAATCCCTAAAGCAACGATCCTCAAATTGAGGATTAGGATTAGAACCGGAATTTTGACCGACTTCATTGCGTTGACGTTTAGCTCTAGGAGGATTTGTTCTAGGAAGGATAACTCTAGGAGGCATGTTTTTAGGCAAAAAAAAATTTGGTTTGGGAATACTATCAAACACTTTGTGGGCAAGAGTCTAAGGGAGTTTAAACAAGAGATTAACCAAAAATAGGTGATACCTCCTGCAAAACATGACATATATAGCAAAAATATCAACCCACATTGTTCTAATATTCTCTAAAAACATGATTCCCTAAAAATTTTATAACCCTAAAATTCTCAAAATTTTGAATAAAATGAAGTTTTAATCAAGAAATTACCTCAAATAATTGTTGAAGATGATGAAATAATCCCAAAGGATTGAAGACAACTTGTAGATTTGAGCAAAGGTTTTGAGGATTTTGAGAGAATTTGGGTTTATGGCCGTTTGAAGAGAGAAAAGAATGAGTTAGGGTTTGAAAGATGGGTGATTATAAGCTTAAAAACCCGTTCGAATACGGCTAGGTTTAATGAAGGTTTCGAAACTTTGGGAAAGTTTCGAAACTTTCAGCCTAAGGTTTCGAAACTTTTCCAAAGTTTCGAAACTATTGCCTCCAGTAGCGAAAAATTGATTCTGGGCACCTAAAAGTTTCGAAACTTTGCTAAAGTTTCGAAACTATTCATCTAAGGTTTCGAAACTTTGTATAAGTTTCGAAACTTTGTCCTGTAATGACTTAGAAATTTTCAGATTTTGCCTCAAAAATGTTTCTAAAAGCATTCTAATATTATTATGATAATTATCAACATTAAAGACCATATTTGAACTAAAATCAAAGAATTTTACGCTTATAGTTGGATTTAAAAGTGACTATCTTATCTAATGTCACAAAAATTAAACAATTAAGCACATAAAATTTCTAATATTTTAAGGCCTAAATACAAACAATTAACACATAAGGCCAAACATTTAGCAAACATGCAAAACATAACTCCCCCTTACTAAAAGCATTCATACAACATATGGGGAACCTCAAACATGTTTCAACACAAAATATTCATACAAATCAACATGTAAGAGTAAATTTTGCATAAAAATGTTACCATTTGAATCAAGATATGTCGATTGAGCTTCTTCAAGTGTCCTTCCATTTTGTGTGTCTAGAGCTTTCAAGTTTCTTCAAATTTGCATATCATTGCTCCAACACACCTACAAAAAGGGAACTATGTATGTTTTGGTACCCAAACTCTTTTGGGTCCATAAGAGTTAGTTCCTAGTAATTTAGTCCCTTTGGGTATCCATTTTGACAATAGATTAAAATCTTTGTTAGCAATGAGTCCCTTTGGAACCCAAATTCTCCTAATCATCTTTCGATTAGGTGATCTTTGTCTATACCCTTGAAAGTTCTTTCTAACATAGTTGGTTTTTGAACTTTCACATTTTTCAACAATTTTTGTCCCAACTTTGTTGAAAGAAGCTTTAAGATCATCAAGTTCCTTTTGATGATCTTCATGGACCTTTGAAAGTAAGTTTTGCAAGTCTTGATTTTTCTTTTCAAAATCTTTTAATTGGACTTGCATTTCTTCGAACTTGCTTTCAAATTCCTTATTAGTCTTAGAGAGAGAGTCATTTTCATTTTTTAATTTTGAAGTAATTTTTCTATTTTTCAAAATCAACTTCTCATACTCTAAGGCTAATTCATTATAAACCTCTTGTAATTCATCGAAAGTATAATCAAATGAATAAGATGAATTAGAGGTTACCATTGAGTCATCCTCGATAGCCATAAGACACAAGTTGGCTACTTCATCCTCGTCCTCGTCGGAAGAGTCATCGCTCCAAGTAGCTACGTGAGCCTTGTGCTTCTTCCTCTCATAGCTATTTTTCTTTAGTTGAGGACAATCGAACCTGATATGTCCCGGTTTGTTGCACTCATAGCAAGTTAGAGGATCTCTCCCTTTGTTGCTTTTGAATCCCTCTTCTCTTTGGAATCTTCTTCCTTTGTTGGTCAACATGAAGTTTTTAAATCTTTTGGCAAACATAGCCATCTCTTTTTCTTCATCTTCTTCACTAGAATCATCATCCTTTTTGGATGCTTTAAGAGCAAGACCAACTTTCTTTTTCTCCACTTCCTTCTTCTTTTCTTCCTTGCCCGTTGACATCATCTCGTGAGTAAGCAAGGAACCAATAAGCTCATCCAATTTGAGAACTTTGAGGTCCTTTGCTTCTATTATGGCGGTTTTCTTCGAATCCCATGAATCGGGAAGAGAGTAGATCATCTTCCTCACAAGTTTGTCCTCGGGGATTACTTCGCCATAACCTTTCAAACCATTTACGATCACGGAGAATCGATCGGACATGGTTTTGATGTCTTCCTCGGGGTCCATCTTGAAGTTCTCATAACTTAGATTGAGGAGCCCGATTTTGGTCTCCTTCACTTGATTTGTACCTTCATGTGTAACTTCAAGTTTGTCCCAAATTTCTTTTGCATTGGAACAAGATGACACCCTTCCATACTCGTCCGGGCCAAGGGCACAAAAGATGAGATGCATAGCTTTTGCATTTGTTGAGAATCCCTTGTCTTCTTCAACACTCCATGTTTCAATATTGCTCGTTGGTGCTATGTACCCTCTCATGATGATTTTCCAAGCTTCAAGATCATAAGCTTGGATGAAGAGCTTCATGCGGTTTTTCCAATACGCATAATTTACTCCATTGAAGAAAGGCGGTTTGTTGGTGGGTTGAGAATCTCCCCAAGCTACAATATTGGAGGTGGATGCCATGGATGACTTTGTGGATGATTGCACACTTCTTGGATCTTTTTCAAGAGGTTGTAAGACCTTCTAATGAACCAAGCTCTGATGCCAATTGTAGAACGTGACAATCGATCGAATAAAACCAAGAGGGGGGTGAATTGGATTTTTGAAAATAACGGCGGAAGCTAATTGCAAAGATAAAAATTGCAAAGCGATTTAGAGTGGTTCGACTTTCTAACCAAAGTCTACATCCACTACCTTAGCGTCCACACTAAGGATTTCCCACAAATTCACTAATTTGTCTTTCCTTTAAGGACAAGGAGTAACCTTACACACTTCAATAGACTTATACCCCAAAGTCTATTGAATCCTATCCCAAAGTTGGATACAAATGAGCAAACTAGAAAATCCTCACTAGGAAAGTGTTTGCAAAGTTTAAGCTCTCTCACACACCCGAATAAACACTAGAACAAGAATTACAACGAAGAACACTCTAGTGTTTTTCAAGAAAGATCGAAAAATAAGCTTGAAATAAACTCTTGGAAGCTTGAATGCTTGTATATGCTTTCTTGATGTTTCTTACTCTTTCTTGATTTTTCAATATTGATCCAAAGCTGTATTTATAGTGTTGTTTGAGTATCTAGCCGTTAGGAGCCTTTGGGGGGTCTTTGGAGCCGTTGGGGGTGTTTATAATTGACCTTAAAAAGCTCCCCTGCACTTAAGTTTCGAAACTTTTACCAAGGGTTTCGAAACTTTAGGGTTAGATTTGAAATATATGACCGTTGTTTGAAAATCTTGACCGTTGCAGGCCAAAGGTTTCGAAACCTTCATAAGGTTTCGAAACTTTCAGGCCAAGGTTTCGAAACCTTATGAAGGTTTCGAAACCTTTACCCAGGTTTCAAAAACAGAGTGCTACTGCCCAGGAAGGTTTCGAAACTTTAGTATAGTTTCGAAACTTTTCTTCCAAAATGAACATTTTGGGCATTTGTTGACTTTCAAAAATGTAGTTCGATATATGTATTGAGTCGAACTTTTTCAAAGCATTTTGTCAAGTTAAAATCGAGTTTTTGACAAATTTATTTCTTTAAAATTACTTTACAAATTTTTACAATTTGGTCCTTTAAAATTTCTTTTTAAGTTATATCAAAATCAAAATAAGTTCAACAGCTTTTGACAGACAGAAGTCTTATGACAATTTGAGACGCCGTGATCTTGAGTTTGAGGTGGGTGATGAGGTTTTCTTGAAAGTATCTCCTTGGAGGAAGGTACTTCGGTTTGGTCGGAAGGGCAAGCTGAGTCCTCGTTACATTGGCCCTTATCGGATTATTCGTCGAGTCGGACCAGTTGCCTATTAGCTAGAGTTACCACCAGAGCTTCAGCGTATTCATGATGTTTTCCATGTTTCAATGTTGAGACGTTATCATCCTGATCCGTCACATGTTATGCTTGTTGAGGATATTGAGGTCCGTCCTGATTTGCGTTTTGAGGATGAGCCTATTGAGATTCTTGCTCAGGATAAAAAGGTTCTCAGAAGGAAGACCATTAAGATGGTCAAAGTTCTGTGGCGTGGTCGTAGTCATGGTGAGGCTACGTGGGAGCCCAAGACTGTCATTCGAGCTCAGTATCCGCATCATTTTGCTCCAGGTAAAATTTCGAGGCCAAAATTTCTTTTATCGGGGGAAGAGTTGTAACACCCCAATTTTTGCCCTAATTTAAAACCCTAATAATTGGGAATTTAATTTTGAAATTCTAATTAATACAGTGGCTAATTTGTGAATTTTGAAACTCATGTGACCTTGTTGTAAGGCGGGCTATTCTTGGAGCCCTTATTGAGTAATTTGCCCAAAAATAATTAAAAGAAAATCTGATTCCTTTTCAAAGGGGTTGTGTCGATTCGGTTACCCTCCCCTACTATTCCATTATCGTGTTTCAGCAAGCAAAAGAGGAAAGCCACCAAACCCTTTTCATTTCTTTTTCCGATCAAGCTCCGACGAGGGAGCTACCGTCGGCCGTTCGTCGAACCGACACCACCGTTCGACTCCCCTCGCCGTTCCAATCAAAACCCTAACCACCAGTTTTGTTTTCCGTCCACCGTTGTTGAGAAACGGTTCGGAGACCGTTCGTGTTTCTCCGTCGAAATCACCAAGTGTTGTCGGTTCATCGTGTTTCTGAGTTGGGTGAGTACGGGATTGCATGTTTTGTGTTTGGTTTGGCCGGAATTAACATTTAGGGGTTACCGACGTGTTTTCCGGTGATGAAATCATATTAGGGGAAAACCCCAATTTTAAATCGGTAGGAATTGGGGATTTTTGGTCTGAACCGGTCCAATGGCTGAACCGGGTTGACAGAACCGAACCGGTTCATTTTATTGAATAGTCGGCTGACGTCAGTGATGACGTCAGCGTTGACCCGTTGACCGTTGACTTTTTCAGAAAAAGGTCTATTTTATGTTTTTCGGCGTCCTGATTCCGTTTCTGCTGCCCGTTTTCCCAAATTCAAACCCGAAAGACTGTTTTGACCGCTTTTATTTGATTATACATGTATTTAAAGATTTGAATATCGGAAAAATTAATTGGAATTATTCATATTTACAGACGACATTGACTCGGATACTGAGATCCTTCCTCCTCCACCTGGATGACCTCCTGTTGCTCAGACATCGAGATCCGCTCGTGAGTTTAATTATTAATATCAATTCGATATTTATTTTATCAGTGGCTTGGCATAGTAGTAGTATCTTTGATGGTATATTTAATTGTTATAGGAGCTGACTCTGACCGACCTAGAGATAGAGCTGAGCTTGGGAGACGTCACCGTCGACGTTGGAGTGTTAGCTATTTGAGGTGTGTTCTCTTCTGTGCTGCCAGTTTATAGTGCTCTGTATGTAATTGTGTTGATTTGCATAAATGTATACATGATGTGGTCTGATGGTATTTGATTGTAATATTCTGTTGATCTGTGATGTTTGACTTGTTCAGCATTCTGTCATGTTATGAAATATTGGTATATACATTCAGATTCGGATTACTGTATATCAGATTATATGATTATGCATTTCTGTTGATAAACAATGCATTCAGATTCAGAACTCGGATTTTATGTCATCTCATAATGGGTGGGATTCTGTATGGGGAAGTTCAGTAGCTTCATCCTTCGGGATGATGTCTACTTCGGATCAGTGGTTTCGCCTACGGGCTGGATTCCACTTCGGATGGTGACGAGGTAGAGAGTGGTTTTGGGGAACCTTACTCTTCGGATGGTGATGTAGTAGGGTGCATGTCATATTGTGTTGCATTTTCATTCGCACTTGTTTATATGTTTGAACTGATTCATGATGGAAAATTGTATTCTGATAATATCTGATTGATTCTGTTGATATGATGATATTGTTAGTTCTGTTTGCACTGTAGAGATACACTGAGCGTTATCGCCGACTCCCCCTTAGTTTCTATTTTCAGATACTCAGGTCTAGGCTACGGTACTTGGAGGACCTCGTTTTCCAGCTTATTTATTTATTATTATCAGTATGAGACTTGGACTTACTTATATTATATATTTTATCAGATTGTATATAATTTCAGATTCCGGGTGTTTTATTTGAGGGTTTTTACGTTTTATCATGCATGCATATTTTGAATATCTAACATTTTGAAGAATATTTTATCATTATGTAAATGCGATATTATTATTATTATCTATTTTGAAATTAAAGTTTTGAATCAGGTTACTTGTGTGAGGGACAAACTTTGAGATTGACTCCTTATATTCGACCCAGTTCTTCCGGGTCAGATTTAGGGGGTTACATTTGGGCCCCTATTTTAAGATGCACTTCAATAAATTCTAACTTATATTTCATACACAAAAAATAAGCTCTACAATAATGTTGTAGGGAAAACAATAATCTTCTTTGTTTCTTTTTTAGTTAATAAACTATATACAAAATTATTATTAAAAATTGTAATTTGAATTTCGAAATATCTAACTTAGAGGATTGTGAATAGTAAAATTGTTTAAAAAATTATTAAAAAAATATCATTTTCTATCTTAAAAAGTTATTTATCATCAACAAGTTCTAAAAAATAGTATAAAAATAATTTTAAAATAATAAGTAAAAATTAAAAGTTGTTTTATGTTTTTTTAAAACACTTGCTTCCCACTACAATCACTATAAACATTCACTTCACCACCAACTACCCCATAATATATAATTTAATTTTCTTAATTATCTTATTTTAACTTCTTTCATTCTCTCTAATCTTTCAATAAATTGACAATGTCGTTTACGGTAAGGTGTTTTTCTTCTTTTTTTACGTCTTTAGTTTTACAAAATATCATTCATGGAATTATCATCGTGTTTTACTATTATGTATGATTTCAAACTTATTTTTTCATGTTTATATGTATTTTATATTTATTTATCATCAACTCTTGTGTTGTATATTTTTCATACCTTTATTATTGTTTTTGTTGTTGGATTGTTTTTGAGAATTTACATTGTTCTGTCATTGAGTGTTTGTTTTTTTTTTTGGTTTTGATTATTGATTAGTTTGTTTTTATTTGTAAATGTGTTGGTTAATGAAACTCAGTCAACTGAATTAAGAAAAATTTTGTTTTTAACTACTTTTATCTCAAATGACATAATTAATTTTGTATACTAATTAACTTATTCTTATTCTTATTGTTTACATTTTGTAGGGAAATGTTGAAGAGTAAACTTTGGTGTGGAATACTTGGCTTGGACTTTTATTTGGATGTTTCGATATCTTCATGTTAGAATATATATTATGAACTATTTAGTTTTTTTAGAATTTATTTTTGATGTTATTTTTTATGGTTTAATATTAATTACAATTTAGTTTACTTATTCACTTTAAAATATTATAATTATCCATTCGTATTGAGAAAAATAAAGAAGTGATAGCACTTTTACGCAATTATATTTTTTTCACGAATAGTATTTTTAATAATTTTAAATTTTTAGACGTAAAAAAATATTAATTGATTAGTGGCGAGATAAGTCTAAATAACTCGCACATAACCAACAATGAGACATTTATCTCTTATAAAGTTACACACGTGACAATTTTTCTATAACTATTAAAAATAGATTTAGAGACAATATATTCATCACAAAAATAATCATTTTGACAAGTTTTTTGGTCACAACTTTATTTTTTAGTATAAAATAAATTGGTTCGAAGAGTTGTTGTGACTCTTTAATTTATCACCATTGTTAATGCTTATAGTGTCCAATACTTGTTCACAAAAATTGTTATTATGACTTTTTTCTTTGTCACAAAATATATTTTCTGTGACAAATACAAGTATTAAAATTGCTAATGATTATTGTGTTAAACATTTGGTCACAAAAATTAGTTCTTGTGGCAATATTGTTGGTCACAAAATATATTTTTAGTGTCCAACAAATTTATCACAATTTCTATTGATTGTAGTGTCAAATATTTTGTCACAAAAGATAACAAATTGTGACAAACTTTTTCGTCACAACATTTCTTCTCAGTGTGGAAAAAAATCATCACGAAAGATAGAGTTATTAGTGTCGAAAAGATGGTCACAAAAAATTTATAATTTTGACCATTTTTGGTACAATTGTTACTAATATACTCGTGACAGAGTTATTAGTGATGACGAGTGACGACTTGAAAATTTTGTCTCTATGCATTTTAGTGTCTAAATTTAATATTTTTAGTGACCATTTTCATTGTTACTAAAAGTGTTTTTCTTTGTAGTGTAATTCAACCCCTTAATAAAAGCACAGAATTCACCCATACCTCGATTCATGTTCGTGCAACCATGTCGTTCACATGCCTTCCGAACATCACGCCGAAGGTGAAAACGCATAATTAAACTTATCTACCATATCCGATATTCTTTTAACAAATTAAGAGTCTTTTCAACAATGGCATTTTTCAAGACTAGTCTACGAAATAAGATGGAAGATGATTTTCATTCAAATTACTTAATTTGAAAAAAACAGGTATAAAACGTTGATGTAATCGATGTAATGGGGATGAAAATAAAAAAGGAGAAGATTTTCAGTTAAAAAAGAATTCAAAACACAAAAAACTCGAGTCTATCATCATCCGAAGCCAAATCTAACAACACAAATAGAGGGAGATTCAAGAAAGAATAAGAAAAGAATAAAAAAGGGGTAAAAATCGAGTGCTTCAAATTTAGATATAAAATTTTAGATCGAGTTTTACAAAAAAATAAGTTGAATTTCGGCTTTAGGAGGCTTACCTAAGCAAAATTGTGCCCTTGTCACTCTGGTCGCCGCAGGCGACGATTTTCGTCGCCGATGATGGCGGTTTGCGGCGGTTGATGGTGGCAACTGAGGCCGGCGACCGAACAGATGAGAAAGCTTGAGAGAGTCTTACTCTTTTTTTAAAACTACCACATCAAATGCTTTTTTAATGAAAATGAGTATTTAACTAAGAATTAAAATGACGCCGTTTTGGTGCTCTCGACCCGTGCCTCGACCCGACCCGATGCCTATGATCCGCGCTATTTTTGGAAGGATGGGGAAATTGCGCTTTCGGCCATTCCACTTCCGTGTCCTTCATATATTTGCCTTTGATTTATGTTTCCTTACAATTTCGTCCTTTTTCTATTTTTTTAGTTCTTGTTCTTAACAATTTAGTCACTTTTATTATTATTATTATTATTATTATTATTATTATTATTATTATTATTATTATTAACCCTATACTATTATTACGTTGTTATTATTTATTTTACTATCAAAGTATTATTATATATTATTACTATTAATTAATATAATAAATGAATTATTATTATATATATATATTCTGAATTTATTTGTTTTAATCAAATTTTAAAAAAAATTAGGGATATTCGTGAAAAAAGTACCTCGAACTTAAAGGGGTACTGTTTTCTGTTAATCCCTATTACAAAAATAACATTTTTATTTTAAATCATAATTTTCAAAAAAAAATATTCCTTTATTCGGGAATCTCGCGAAATTATGTCTCGAACTTAAAGACGTAAATTTCTCATTAAACTAGTATAACGGAGTATTTTTTCTAAATACATTTTATAATAATTTTTACACATCTAGGGATCATATTTTTAAATTAAATTTGAATTCATAATTTCCATCATTAAAACAATATGTAATCGACTAGGTACCAATTTTGGATGTTGTGGGGGTGCTCACCCTTCCCCACACGTAACCGACTCCCAAACCTATTTTTTCTAGTTTCACATACTAAAGCTCGTTGTTTTAATAAAAACGACAAAACAAGTTTTGTTAAAATGATCGGGTTTTCAGGTGATCCAATCTCACCTAAATCAAAAGATTGGTGGCGACTCCCATTAAAACAAAAATTGAATTATAAATATTTTGTAAAAAAAAGCGTCAAGTTGCGGCGGGGCCGTTATTACAATGTAATTTGATTAAATTAAAGGTTTGTGATGTAAATGAAAGTTGATGTTAAGTTTGGTGATTTAGAATGTAAATTACCCAAATAAAAGGCCTGATTTAGAGGTAGCCGCGCTTTATATTCATCATCGTCGTATAGAATTAGAGTTGAAACCACAACAAAATGATGAAACCATTAGCCTTAAACGCTTCACTTTTTACCTTTTTGGGTTCAGAAAGAGCAAAAGTAAATGTAAAAGCTGGAAAATGGAAACCGGAAAGAGGGAGTGACGATTCTTCAGACCAAAAGAAATGTTTTATGTGGAGAAGTGTAGAACTGTAGATGTGGTAGCGGGGACGTGAATGCATAGAAATCAATATAGAATTCTGTTCACACCAATGAATTAATCTTACATCTCTGATTACAGAAACAAAACAAGGTTTCCCGAAAAGAATAGAAACCCAGAGCCGAAATCTACTAAAAGTAAACGAGAAAAGAAGAGTCGTGATTCAGACGGCGAAAATGAAAGGTTGGGGTTGGCCTCGGTGCTAACAGCCTCGCCCTCATTCTAGCCAGCGCCACCCTGCATTCTCCTAGCAGCTCCGCCATAGTCGACACTTTTATCATCTTAATCTTTTCTCTATTTGTTTTAGACCACCAATTCCAAAATGTCCTTTTTATAAGCAAAAGATATGGGGTTGCTTTTAGCTGAGAAAAGAACCAGATGGACAAAGATGCAGACAAACTTGGAAAACATTAGTGGGATCTACCATGTACCAAACCTTTCGCTTTTGTGCTTTTAATATCTTTTTGATATTTGCTTCATTTTCATCCATGAGATTATTATCCATAACAGTAATCATAGGTTAATAAATTATTAGATTGAAATGATGAATTGAAGATTGGTTTTCACATGACATGCTCTGTTTACGCGTTAATTTGTAAGCATTCCCTCTTAAATCTACGTTTTCCAACTCCTCTCTAATCTCCGTTTCACATCCTTTCCAAAAAGGAAAATTGCTTTATCGACACACCAATTCTTTTAGAAATGAATGATTAGTCACCAATAATAGGCATGACAAAAAACTTTTTTATTTTTTTAATAGTCTAAAAATAATTACAATGTGATACATGCTCATACATATTCTTAATCCTCTAGCAATGTACACACATCTTACAGAAAAAGCGATTTCGCATGAAAAAACTTTAAAAAAAAAACTATTATTGTGCTTTTAATTTCTAAATAAGATTGGATTATTATGAATTTAGGTGGAACATGGAGTGGCTTTAAAGTCATGTGAGGCCAGGGTGTTGCGTGGAGGAATTGGCACCACCAGAGTTATAGACCCCGTTTTCTTTCCTTGATAGGAATAAACAAACACAAAACATGCTTTCCTTCTCATTTTAACTCACTGCACTCCCTTGCAAGCTTCCCATGAGATTTAAGTTATGACCTCAAGGGAATGTAATATATATTTTTAATTTTTGTGTTTATGTTTATATGAAGTTTCAGTTCAAGAATATAGGATAAATGGTTATAAAAACATAATCTGAATTCTAGAGAAAGATTGTATAAATCAAGTTATTTAATTTGTTTCTTTTTCACAGAATGAAGGCAAAAAAAAAAAAAATTTGGAGGCAAGAACAAATTAGAATTTTTTAAAGGATTGGAATGCTATTTTTTCATTGATTTAATCTATAATTTTTAAAAGAGTTAAATTGAAACTTTATCATTTATGGGTCAGAATATAATTTTACTATATCTAAAGTTAAAATTTTAGAAATTAAAGGGACCAAAATAGCGTTTTTACCATCTCTCTCGGAAATTTAGATAGAAACTTAGGCAGAAAAGACCGAGAAATTCAATAATTTTGACATCTTTTAGAGGGGTTAGTTGGGGTTTTCTGGCCATTGTCAAGTAATACGGCAAATGGCCAAAACACGCATGACGTAGTACTGTTAATTTGGTTGACATTCAAGAGTAATGGTGACGATGAAGACAAATTGTGTTTTGTTTGAATATGTACCGAACAAGAAGACATACATTTATAAAATATGAAGGAAAGAGTCGTCAATCTTGAACCGGCTAACGAATAAGAGGAGAAAACGTATGATATCAAATTTACAGTCTTTTCCGACTGGTTTGGAAAACGTCAATGCATGCATGAAGGGCGAACCCCTACCTTGCGAGCAGCCTCATGTCGACCACGGACCACCCAAAGTTTGCAAACATACCACCCTCTGCAAACCCCTGCCTAGCAAACCATTTCCAGCAACCATATGTTGACACACGTGGTCTTACTTGATAACAGACTAGCCTAGAACATCACTTTCTATAATGTCTAATCACAATGCTACGACAACTTATCGTCACATATATAAATTCTTATTAAAAAATCATACAATAGAGAGAAGGAACACGAGAACAACCAAAACTTTAAAAAACAGACTAAAAGATCACCAAAACCCCCTGAAACTATTGGAGTCACTATCTTTCCATCATCTACTGTTTTTGTTCACTTCACCCGTCAACGAAGGAAAAAAACCAAAGAAAAGAAGAGTGTGATTACAAAATGTTGTTCATATGGAACTATCCCATGCATTTTGATTACGTTTCAGATTCAATGGACCAGCATGAGAGCCGTGGTAATGAAATGTTGGTTTGTGGGTCCAATGAATGCCATTATTTCGAAATATTATGGGCTTGGGCTGATAATCTAAAATTGGAACTTTATGTGGGTGCATAAAATGTTAAGCTCTGCATGAAGCATCTCAAGAAAAAAGCTTACAAATTAGGGGACAGCAACACATGGATATGTCAGTATGTCACACAATGGTTATAAGCAAAAAATAAGACATTTCCCAACATGAAAACAAGAAACGATGGGTACTTAATGCAGTTGATTGTATATTTAAATTCAATGTTGAGTGTTGTGCAGAACTTTTAAAGTGCGAAAGGCATCATCTGATGTGTGGTCGTTGGTGAAGCCGCAAAGCACATGCACCTTCCATATAATTTGCAGCTTATCTGTCCGACCATTGTCCCCTAATGTCTGGCTAATTACTAATTTTGATGGTCATTTCTTCATCAAAGACCATATCTGGCATAAATGCGAACGGTTGTAACACCCACATAACGTGATTAAAGTTAATGAAGTTAAAAAAAATGAAAATGAAAAAGTGGTGCTTGAGAGAGTTGAACCCCAAACCTAAATTTTAAATGCATTAATCTTATCCATATGAGCTTAGACTATTGTCTAATATATGTCCTAGTACCTGATATAACAAGCATGTTATCTGGTTACTGTTTAACCATATACTAACATGATTATTAATTACTGTTATCATTGTTTATTACTGCATACTGTAATACCGCCTGAACTGATTCTTTGGGGTATTTGGGTTATGATATGAAGTCTTTGAAGGTTCAGCCCTGATCCGCCTGGTAATTTCGCATGTATAAGGTTCCTATGCTTCGGCTAGGGTAATTCCACCCCTACTCGGTTCCTCCGCATCGGCTAGGGTAATTTCGCCCGAACCTAAGGTATTCCCTTAGGATGGTACCCACACCCAATGTGTAACCCCATCGTCCCGGTCCGGGCGGCCGAACGATCCGAGCGGGTCACACGCGGGGATAACCGAGGCGAAACCCGTTAAGGCTCCACTTCGGTTACCGACCCTAGAAAACTTTTTCATTTATTATTATCTTGTCTAGATGTGTTAATTAAACCTATGTGTGAAGCGACAGCGGAAACAAGACTCACGAGAAGACCAACATCAAACCAGGCCTAAGCCCAACCCTTGAGACCCTTTAGAGATGTCAAAAGCCCAATTTCAGGCCTGTGTTTCGAAACAGGTTTTGCCCGTTTCGAAACACGGGCTCCAGTTTAAAAAGCCAGACACCCGTACCGAAACGCATCCACGTCGTTTCGGAACAGGGTCCTATTTCGCCTAGGCGTTCCGAAACCCGTTTCGGAACATGGGCTCACAGTAGCCAAATCGTACCGGAACGCGTTCCGGTACGGGTATCCCTGGAGCCACACCCATTCCGAAACAGCCTGAACCGTTCCGAAACACCTGCAGTCTGTGAGTTTCCAAAATCAGATTTAAACATCTCTAAAAGATCCCAAACGCCCTCAACGACTTCAAGAATCAAACACAACATGCAAATACAACTCTAAAGGCATACACCCTATTATAAACATGCTCAAAACACAATACATACATGTAAAGGTCATACATTCTCACCCCAAAAGAGGCATATATAGCATTTTAAGGTTTCATGCCTTAGAGCCAACATACACATAGCATTCAAGATAAGAAATAAAGCATGGTTTACAATTCAAACATGGCATCAACAAGCCACACCAACATCAACATATTAAGGAGTCTAACATGCTTCTAACACCAACAACAACACATAAATCTCCATTGCTTGACTATTACATCATTAACTTAAAATTCATATTTGAGGGTAGCAAAAGCTCAACTAGCGCACTTGGAGGCCCTCTCCTTGCACAAGCAACCCACGAACTAAGGATCTGCATTGTCGAACAAAAGAGAGCGTAAGCATAAAGCTTAGTGAGGGTAAGCTCATAAAACAAACCTCGACAATGCAGGGTCCAAGCACGAACAACGCAACCAAGGGAGAATGCATGAATTCATACCTTCGAACCACATGGGTCAAATGTGAATGATGCATGAACACAATCTCAATTATATGCCATGCTCAACAAGTCCATAATCACAACATATGGAACACATATATTAATGTATTGGCAAACACATTCCACAATCCGTATTGGCACCTAGCTATGACCCGAATACACGGATAACCGTTGGAACTCACATCCCATTACCTTACGGTGGGATTACACTCATCACCGTTTCTTGCGGAGGGGATTCCACTCATCCTCACGCCCCGTCGATGGGATTCCACTCATCACCGACT
This sequence comes from Hibiscus trionum, assembly GCA_030270665.1. Taxonomy (NCBI): domain Eukaryota; kingdom Viridiplantae; phylum Streptophyta; class Magnoliopsida; order Malvales; family Malvaceae; genus Hibiscus; species Hibiscus trionum. Next base: position 23,507,189 of record BSYR01000011.1, read on the forward strand.
AACATATATAAGAAGGTTTCCGGGCGTACCCGTACTCCATCTTGATGACTACCATCACCAAGACCACGCGCGCATTTCGACTCTCGTGTGCACACTAAACATCCTAATGATCGATCATTGTACCCAAGCATACTAGTGCCAATACTAACACAATTCACAATCTTTCACAACACAATTTCTTACCAACTTCTGTGCTTAGCACGTACTCACCATGATTTACCATCATTCACATACCACATTCCATAACCACATGCATATAACAATGCATCAAATATCATGCCTCAACACACATGTATATCACAATATACATAACCATATTAATCACAAATAAAACATGAGGCATACTCAACATTTAAAGTTCAACCAAAGTCTCTAACTAAAGCTTGGGATTAGACTACCAATCTAATCCCAACTCTAGGTGGGTTTACCAAGCCCAACCTAGGTCCACATGCTTGAACCAACCTTTGAAAATCAATTTAAAACGTAGAACCACTCATCGACTATTCCAAGCTCAACAACTCTAGCCGATCAACCAACCAAAGCCAAATCAAACGCCCGAACTTCCCGGATTGGTTCCCGATGATTCTCCAACACAAAGCCTTGGTTCTAGTCATCCAAACAAAAACAAAAGCAACCACAAAAACCATCAAACACTGGAACAAACCCGGATTACCATTCAAGCAATTAAACTAGCCAAGAACACTCCCAAAACATTAATTTCCGAGCAGCCCTAAAGCACGGCCAAAACCCACTGATTTCAACACTTCTAACACACCTAAAAGCTTCCAAAACAACCCTTGAACATCAACCAACCATCAGCCCTCAAGATTTCACCCAAAACAGCCCCAAAACCAACCTTAAACCTCTCTAGAAACCCCCCAACAAAACCCAAATTCGTGAATCATCATAAAACCATGTAAAAATCGAGTATGTTGGACCTTTTAGATAGTAAACAACTTATCTAACATCAACAAATCGTAAACTCAAGTTAAAGCTAACAAAGTTAGCATTTTTAATTCAAAACCCCAAAAATCCAAAATGCAAAATACTAGGTTTTATTGAAAACCAAAGGTACCAACATGAAGAGGAAAGTGAGGACAAGTCAAATATGTGTTTACCTTTCAAAAATCACCAAAGATGAGAGAGTATGGTGATGGAATAGTAACCTTGAGGAGGGGAGGGTGTTTGTCGTGGAAATGGAAAATAGGTGGGGAAGAAGATGAGTGAAAAGTGATTTTTTTTGTGTTTTGTTTTAATTTAAAAGCCAAAGACTATTTTACCCTTAATAAAATAAGGTATTCACAAAAAAGGATATCCATGGCTATTTGGGCTTGATTTGAAATAAGTCCAATATAATTTATTTGTTTTGAAAACACGAGGCCCAAAATAATATTTTTATTATTTTAATTTCACCCGACCCCCAAACTCGGGTGTTATAACTCTCCCCCACTTAAGGAATTTTGTCCCCGAAATTACCTGACGGAAACAGATACGGAAACTGCTCAAGCATATCAGCTTTCCTCTCCCACATGGCCTCTTCCACGCCTCTATGTCTCCACAACACCTTGACCAACTCTATGGTCTTGCCACGCAACACCTTGCTATCAAAAGCAAGTATCTCAACCGGTTCTTCATTGTAAGACAAATCCAGATTCAATTCTATCTCCTCAACGGGCATAACATGAGACGGATCTGATCTATATCTCCTAAGCATCGACACATGAAAAACATCATGGATCTTCTCTAACTCCGAAGGCAATCTCAAACGGTAAGCTACTGGCACAATCCGCTCAACTATCTCATACGGGCCAATAAACCTCGGACTCAACTTGCCTTTCCGGCCAAATCGCATTACCTTCTTCCACGGAGATACTTTCAGAAACACTTTCTCACCCACTGAAAACTCAATCTCTTTTCTCTTCAAATCTACGTAAGATTTCTGAGGATCGGAACCTGCTTTCAAACGGTCACAAATCAACTTCACTTTTTTGGTAGTCCCTTTAAGCTAATCCGGTATAGGTAACAATTTCTGTCCTGTTTCGGCCCAACAGATCGGAGTCCTACATCGTCTACCATACAATGCCTCATAAGGAGTCATCTGTATACTAGCCTGGTAACTGTTTGTTGTAAGAAAACTCGACTAAGGTAAGTGTTTCTCCCAAGAACCCTGAAAGTCAATCACACAACAACGAACCATATCCTCTAAAATCTGTATCACTCGCTCTGATTGACCATCTGACTGCGGATGATACGAAGTACTGAAATGCAAACGGCTACCTAGGGCACTATGCAAACAACTCCAGAACCTCGCTGTGAACCTCGGATCTCTGTCTGATACAATAAACTTCGGAACTCCATGAAGTCTCACAATCTCGCGGATGTACAAATCTGCCAACTTGTCTAAAGAATATGTGGTGTTCACTGCTAAGAAATGAGCACACTTAGTGAATCTATCAACTATCACCCAAACAAAATTTTTCTTCGAAGGAGACAACGGCAACCCTAACACAAAGTCCATAATGATTCTCTCCCATTTCCATTCCGGTATTTTCAAAGTCTATAACAAACCTGAAGGAACCTGATGTTCCGCCTTTACTCTCTGACAAACCATGCAACGGCTCACATACTCGGGTACATCCTTCTTCAAACCAACCCAGAAATAATCATAATTCAGATCTCAGTACATCTTAGTACTGCCTGGATGCATAGAAAAAGGACTCGAATGTGCTTCGCTCAGAATCGTACGTCTCAACTCAACATCTTCAGGTACAACCATTCTGTCTCTAAAACACAACACATTCTCATCACTGAAACTGTACTCTGTCGGTCTAACTTCGGCAATGTCATGAACATGAGGAACTAAAGACACGTCTTGCAACTGTTTCTCTCTGATCATCCGAATCAACGAAGGCTTCACTTGCAACTCTGTAATCAAACCACCATCCCCTGATACACTCAGTCTAGCAAACATAACTCGCAACTCAACTGCAACTTTTCTGCTCAACGCATCGACCACTACATTTGCCTTACTCGAATGGTACTCAATAGACAAATCATAGTCTTTCAACAGTTCAAGCCACCTTCTCTGTCTCAAGTTCAACTCTCTCTGAGTCATCAAGTACTTCAAGATCTTATGATCGGTGTAAACCGTGCACTTCTCACCATACAAGTAGTGTCGCCAAATCTTCAACGCAAACACAACTGATGCTAACTCAATGTCGTGCGTAGGGTAGTTCTTCTCGTGCACCTTCAACTGCCTCGAAGCATAAGCAACAACTCTCCTTTCTTGCATCAGAACACAACCTAAACCTACGTAGGAAGCATCGCTATAGATTACGAACTCTTTCCCTGAAACTGGCTGCACTAACACTGGAGCATTCGTCAAAGCTTCTTTCAATTTCTCAAAAGCCTTCTGTCTTGCATCTGACCACTCGAACTTAACTCCTTTTTGCAACAACTTAGTCAATGAAGCAGCTACCCTAGAGAAACCATCAACGAACCTCCTATAGTAACCAACTAATCCTAGGAAACTCCTAATCTCAGTCACTGACTTAGGTTGTTTCCACTCAACAATAGCTTCAATCTTCGTCGGATCAACACGAATACCTTCAGCTGATACTACATGGCCAAGAAACACAACCTCTCGAATCCAGAACTCACATTTACTAAGTTTAGCATACAACTGATTACTCATCAATCTCTGTAAAACAAGTCTCAAGTGGTCATCATGCTCTTCTTCTGATCTTGAGTACACAAGGATGTCATCTATGAAAAAAACTACAAACCGGTCTAGATAGTCTCAGAAAACTCTGTTCATCATGTCCATGAAAGCTGCTGGTGCATTCGTGAGCTCAAACGGCATCACAAGAAACTCATAATGACCGTATCTAGTCCTAAAAGTTGTCTTCGGAACATTACATTCTTTTACCTTCAACTGATAGTACCCTGATCTCAAATCTATCTTCGAAAACACTGAGGCACCCCTCAACTGATCAAACAAGTCATCTATACGAGGTAGCGGATACTTGTTCTTTACTGTCAACGGGTTCAACTGACTTTAGTCGATACACATCCTCATACTGCCATCCTTCTTCTTCACAAATAACACGGGAGCACCCCAAGGTGAACTACTAGGCCTAATAAAACCATGATCTAACAACTCTTGAAGCTGACTTTTCAACTCTTTCAACTCTTTCGGAGCCATACGGTACGGAGCAATAGAAACTGGAGTAGACCCTGAAACAGTCTCAATCACAAACACTACATCTCTGTCAGGAGGCAAACCCGGTAACTCTTCTGGACACACATCCGGAAAATCACAAACTGTTATGATATCTTTCGGTCTAACCTCACTCATATTCGGATTCATCACATACGCCAAATAAGCCCCACAACCGGAGTCCATCAACCTATGAGCCTCTAAAGCCGACACAACGATCGACAAGAACTTAACGTTCTCGCCTACTACCACTACCTCATAGTCATCGGAAAGCTTCAACGAAATTCTCTTTGTCTCAAAATCTACACTAGCTCTGTTCTCAGCCAACCAACCCATACCCAAAATAATATCAAAACTGTAAAACGAAAGCTCCATCACATCAACAGAAAACACATGACCCTAAATCTTCAGCGGACACCTCCTATACATCCGTCTAACTACAACTGTCTCACCAAAGGAACTAGTCACATGCATCCCTACATCTAAGATCTCAACAGGTATATCTAACTTCTTTGCATGCTCACTCAAAATGTAAGAATGCGTGGAACCCGAATCAACTAAGGAAAGCAAAGACATGGACTGTAACTCAAAATTACCTGCTATCACATCTGTGTCATTCTCTTCCTCTCTCTGTGCGTAGACTCTAGCTGGTCCACCGGCCTCTGGCTGTACTGCCACAACATGAGCAAGATTCCTCGGTGCCTCTATCCTAGGTGCATCAGCCCTCGGCTGGAAGTAACCACGACCGCGCCCACAGCCTCTCTGATAATCAATCGCTCTTGCAGGAGCCTGTGCCAGATTCGGTGCCTGTGCCACCTGATGCAGACACTCTCTCCTAAAGTGGTCTCTCGATCCATAGTTCCAGCAAGCATGGAAGTTCCCCCAGCACTCTCTTGAATGATGTCTCCCACAACGGGCACACTCGGGCAAACGTCCCCTAGCTCTATGGCCCTGATGACCCCTACCATGGTGGCCACCGCCACACCTATGATCAAACTGATGTTCACTGCCCCGATGCCTCTTGGCATCACCGTGATCAAAGTTGTTGTGCCTCTTCCCTGAACTGGATCCTCCCGAACGCTTGGTCAGCCCCAAGCTATGCTCGATGTCCTTGGCCCTAGCGACCAAGACATCAAAATCAGAATAATCTGAAGCCAAGGTGTACCTCTTAACTTCCTCATGAAGCCCATACCTGAACTGATTACAACGGTCCCTCTCAGTAGGAACCAACTCTGGAGCATACTGACACAAACGAACAAAGTGGATCTCATAATCTGTCACTGATGCATCTCCCTGAACAAGAGCCATGAACTTCCGCTTCTTCTCATCTAAGTATCTCGGGCCCAAATACCTCTTTCTGAAAGCAGTCTCAAAGAAGTCCCAACTGATATCGGCCTCAGGCACGCCGGTAGTAATGGTGACCCACTAGGTGTAGGCATCACCCTGAAGCAACGAATCTACACAACCCAACATACGAGCCCCAACACATCCCATCTGAGCTAAAATACGGACCGTCTTCTTCTCTAGCCACAACTCTGATCTCTCAGGTGTAGATTCCCTGAACTCCTCTGCTCCTAGGCTACGAAGCCTCTCCAAAGGTAAGCTAGCATCATCCCCTCTTGGCTGAGCTGCAGCCTGAGCTCCGACAACTGCAGCCTGAAACGCTCCTGCTATAGCTTGAACTAGCAGAGCCATATCTATCCCCGCAGGACCTTGGCCTCCCTGGCCAACCTGATGTCCCGCTTCCTCAGCTTCAGCCTCGCCTTCCACATCAAGCTGAGGAGGTGGTGGCGGAGGAGCTCCAACTCCAACAGCAGGCTCTTCCACAGGAGCCTCTACTCCAGCCACCGGCTCATTAACATGAGCCGCAACACGAGGTTCCTGACGAACCAACCTCGGTCTACCCCTAGGCCTCGACATAACGGCTCACAGATAACAACTACAACAACGACATCAACACACAAAAACATGGTTAGCAAGGGCAAGGGTCCAAGTGGCTCAAGTATGTTTCCCTCACTTAAAAATCCTTTTTCCGATGTAATAGAAGCAATGAGACTCTACTCAACATGCTTCAAACAACATACATATATGATAAAATAAGCATACATCAAAGCATACTTGTCAAACAAGCAAACATACTTACATGGCAAGCAAACATCGTGCAATTGCAATACAAGAATTTAACTTACCTTACTTACCTGCCCGAGGTCTCGGAAACCTCAGGCTCTGATACAACCAAGTGTAACCCCTCGTCCCGGTCCGGGCGGCCGACCGATCCGAGCGGGTCACACGCGGGGATAACCGATGCGAAACCCGTTAAGGCTCTACTTCGGTTACCGACCCTAGAAAACTTTTTCATTTATTATTATCTTGTCTAGATGCGTTAATTAAACCTATGTGTGAAGCGACATCGGAAAAAAGACTCACGAGAAGACCAACATCAAATCAGGCCTAAGCCCAACCCTTGAGACCCTTTAGAGATGTCAAAAGCCCATTTTCAGGCATGTGTTTCGAAACAGGGTTTGCCCGTTTCGAAACACGGGCTCCAGTTTAAAAAGCCAGACACCCGTACCGAAACGCATCCACCCCGTTTCGGAACAGGGTCCCATTTCGCCTAGGCGTTCCGAAACCCGTTTCGGAACAGGGGCTCACAGGAGCCAAATCGTACGGGAACGCGTTCCGATACGAGTATCCCTGGAGCCACACCCATTCCGAAACAGCCTGAAATGTTCTGAAACACCTGCAGTTTGTGAGTTTCCAAAATCGGATTTAAACATCTCTAAACGATCCCAAACGCCCTCAACGACTTCAAGAATCAAACACAACATGCAAATACAACTCTAGAGGCATACACCCTATTATAAACACGCTCAAAACACAATACATACATGTAAAGGTCATACATTCATAAGGGACAAACATTCACCACAAAAGAGGCATATATAGCATTTTAAGGTTTCATGCCTTAGAGCCAACATACACATAACATTCAAGATAAGAAATAAAGCATGGTTTACAATTCAAACATGGCATCAACAAGCCACACCAACATCAACATATTAAGGAGTCTAACATGCTTCTAACACCAACAACAACACATAAATCCCCATTGCTTGACTATTACATCATTAACTTAAAATTCATACTTGAGGGTAGAAAAGGCTCAACTAGCGCACTTGGAGGCCCTCTCCTTGCACAAGCAACCCACGGACTAAGGATCTGCATTGTCGAACAAAAGAGAGCGTAAGCATAAAGCTTAGTGAGGGTAAGCTCATAAAACAAACCTCGACAATGCAGGGTCCAAGCACGAACAACGCAACCAAGGGAGAATGCATGAATTTATACCTTCGAACCACATGAGTCAAATGTGAATGATGCATGAACACAATCTCAATTATATGCCATGCTCAACAAGTCCATAATCACAACATATGTAACACATATATCAATGTATTGGCAAACACATTCCACAATCCGTATTAGCACCTAGCTATGACCCGAATACACGGATAACCGTTGGAACTCACATCCAAAAACACAACCATTACCTTACGGTGGGATTACAATCATCACCGTTTCACGCGGAGGGGATTCCACTCATCCTCACGCCCCGTCGATGGGATTCCACTCATCACCGACTAACATATATAAGAAGGTTTCCAGGCGTACCCGTACTCCATCTTGATGACTAACATCACCAAGACCACGCGCGCATTTCGACTCTCGTGTTCACACTAAACATCTTAATGATCGATCATTGTACCCAAGCATAGTAGTGCCAATACTAACACATTTCACAATCTTTCACAACAATTTTTCTTACCAACTTCCGTGCTTAGCACGTACTCACCATGATTTACCATCATGCACATACCACATTCCATAACCACATGCATATAACAATGCATCAAATATCATGCCTCAACACACATGTATATCACAATATACATAACCATATTAATCACAAATAAAACATGAGGCATACTCAACATTTAAAGTTCAACCAAAGTCTCTAACTAAAGCTTGGGATTAGACTACCAATCTAATCCCAACTCTAGGTGGGTTTACCAAGCCCAACCTAGGTCCACATTCTTGAACCAACCTTTGAAAATCAATTTAAAACGTAGAACCACTCATCGACTATTCCAAGCTCAACAACTCTAGCCGATCAACCAACCAAAGCCAAATCAAACGCCCGAACTTCCCGGATTGGTTCCCGATGATTTTCCAACACAAAGCCTTGGTTCTAGCCATCCAAACACAAACAAAAGCAACCAAAAACAACATCAAACACTGGAACAAACCCGAATTACCATTCAAGCAATTAAACTAGCCAAGAACACTCCCAAAACATTGATTTCCGAGCAGCCCTAAAGCACAACCAAAATCCACTGATTTCAACACTTTTAACACACCTAAAAGCTTCCAAAACAACCATTGAACATCAACCAACCATCAGCCCTCAAGATTTCACCCAAAACAGCCCCAAAACCAACCTTAAACCTCTCTAAAAACCCCCAACAAAACCCAAATTCGTGAATCATTATAAAACCATGTAAAAATCGAGTATGTTGGACCTTTTAGATAGTAAACAACTTATCTAACATCAAAAAATCGTAAACTCAAGTTAAAGCTAACAAAGTTAGCTATTTTAATTCAAAACCTCAAAAATCCAAAATGCAAAATACTAGGTTTTATTGAAAACCAAAGGTACCAACATGAAGAGGAAAGTGAGGACACGTCAAATATGTGTTTACCTTTCAAAAGTCACCAAAGATGAGAGAGTATGGTGATGAAATAGTAACCTTGAGGAGGAGAGGGTGTTTGTCGTGGAAATGGAAAATGGGTGGGGAAGAAGATGAGTGAAAAGTTATTTTTTGTATTTTGTTTTAATTTAAAAGCTAAAGACTATTTTACCCTTAATGAAATAAGGTATTCACAAAAGAAGGATATCCATGGCTATTTGGGCTTGATTTGAAATAAGTCCAACATAATTTATTTGTTTTGAAAACACGAGGCCCACAATAATATTTTTATTATTTTAATTTCACCTGACCCCCAATCCCGAGTATTACACAATGGATTCGGGTTAATGCATGTATATGATATCGTTTCGGAGAACTGTATCCTGGAGTACGGTTTGAGGGTAGATAGGTTACGTGAAAACTTTGAATGCTCTTTTAACATGTTTTCCTGAAATTATTTATTTTATATAAATCATATAAATGTTTTTACCTACACTGTTGGAACACACTATGCTCCTTAGCTCACACCTCAAATTTTCTCCCTTTCAAATATTTTGGATAGGGTACCATATTCCTGATATTGGAGGATCGACACATTCAGTACTCTATCTAGTTTGTAATATTTCTACCCACCATTTTGTTCTTGAGGGTGACATGTGGCTATATTTTGTGATGTATGGTGTTTATGTTATGAGTATTTTTCTATTATACTTGATATTACTTATTTTGTAACTATTCCTCTGACATGATTATATATATATATATATATATCATTGTTCTATATCGGTTTACGCAATTATGTTTTCAAAATTTGATATTTGAATCTTGATATGTTTCTACTTGGATTTAAAGTGGAGATGTGCCTGTTAGACATGGTCAATCCGCATAGGCCGATCTAGGGGGTTACAGTTTTAATTCTCTTGGTGTAATCACTAGCTATTTTACCTGGAACATATTGATATTTGATAGTCCTACCGATCAAATTTAAAGGTAAATTATACCATATCTCGGTATTTTTAATAAATCACAATAAAATTCACTTTGTTTTTTTTCGTTCGATTTATTATATTAGATTTTTAAGAATATCTCTTAAATATCATAAAATTATCAAAAACTTTCAAACTTCTTCAATCCAGATCTATGACATCTATCATTAGATAGCCTCCATCTCAAGATATGTTCATCATCTCACCAATTACATACTTTCCACTATTCAAGACTTCGAATAGAACCTCCAATATTCTTGATACATAAATAACTTCGACCATCACCACGTGTAACAAAAAAATAATTAAAAATATTTTCTAAAGACATATGTTTGAGATTTAACGATATAATGACTTAGATTATTATATTTGATTGAGTGAATTGATTGTAACTTTTTTAAATACAATAATCAATTGTAAAACTTACTACTAATAGAATTACATGTGATGTAATTTACTCCAAATTTTATAATACGATAAAATGAAGAAAAAATATTGAGATTTTGTAACTTTGAAACTAATATTGAGAAAGGTAAACTGATGCAGTAGAAATCATCCGACTTTTTTAGTGTCTTTATTTATGTCTTAATACTAAAAAATTAGGTTTATAATTTAGGATTAAAGTTTAGAGTTAGGGTTTAGAGCATTGGGTATATGTATATTTCTAGGGTTTATAGTTTAAGATTTAAGATTTAAGGTTGGTGCTCATAATTTAATATTTGAGTGTTGGGCATGAAAATGTACACCAAAAAGGGGAATTTTTTGTGTTCTTATTTGATGAGCTTTTGCTATCAATATTGTACCCTCCGCTCAATTTAGAGCAGCTCCATCGGATACCCTGGATTTCCTTCTACTGTAAGGCTTTGAGAATTCTCTCTCAATTCAAAAACTTAACAGTCAAATAAGCCTAACACTCATAGTTCTCTCTATCAGTTCAAAGCTATATCTGTCGGTTTTGGGTTTACTAATCGAGAGACTTATGGTCTAGCAAGAAAAAAGAGTATAAGACAAAGACTCCCATAGATAGAAGAGGAGGCTAGACCATAAAGTTTCGCTCGAGAAATATCCACGACATAATGATGCTCGAATGGTGATCTTCCTTCAAAATCAAAAAGGATAAATCATTCAATATTGATCAAACATTGTCTTATTAATCATCGAGAACCACCAATCCATTGTTGTGACATCCAACATAAGCATTGAACTATTTTGGAAGTTTAAACATGACCCATTTCAAGCGTTGGAAAAGAAAAATTGGCTCTTAAAAGAAAATCAAATTAAATGGATACTTTAATCGTTGTTGATGTCTAAAAGTAAAAGACATAAGACAAAGAGGGAGTGACTAAATACGGCACGACGATTCTTCATAACAAAAGAAATGTTTTATGTGAAGAAGTGTAGAACTGTAGATGTGGTAGCGGGGACGTGAATGCATAGAAATCAATATAGAATTATGTTCAGACCAATGAATTAATATATGATTCTTAGCCATATGAGCAAAGACCATTGTCTAATATATGCCATAGTACCCGATATGACAAGCATGCTATCTGGTTACTGTTTAATTGTATACTAACATGATTATTAATTACTGTTATCAATGTTTATTATTGCATACTGTAATACTGTTTGGACTGATATGAAGTCTCTAAAGGTTCAACCCTGATCCAGCTGGTAATTCTGCCCGTATAAGGTTCCTATGCTTCGGCTAGGGTAATTTCGCCCGAACCTAAGGTATTCCCTTAGAATGGTACCCACACCGAATGGGCTCAAGTTAATGCATGTATATAATATCGTTTCAGGGAACTGTATCCTAGAGTACGGTTGAAGGGTAGATAGGTTACGTGAAAACTTCAAATGCTCTTATAACATGTTTTCCTGAAATGATTTTTGTTTATATAAATCATATAAATGTTTTTACCTACACTGTTGGAACACATTGAGCTCCCTAGCTCACACCCCAAATTTTCTCCCTTTCAGATATTTTGGGTAAGCTACCCTATTCCTGACATTGAAGGATCAACACATTCAATACTTCATCTAGTTTGTAATGTTTCTATTCACCATTTTGTTCTTGAGGGTGACATGTGCCTATATTTTGTGATGTATGATGTTTATGTTATGAGTATTTTGCTATTATACATGATATTACTTATTTTGTAACTATTCCTCTAATATGGTTATATATATATCATTGTTCTATATCAGTTTATGCAATTATGTTTTCAAAATTTGATATTTGAATCTTGATATGTTTCTAATTGGATTTAAAGTGGAGATGTGCCTGTTAGACATGGTCAATTCGCATAGGACGATCTAGAGGGTTACAGTTTCATTCTCTTGGTGTAATCACTAGCTATTTTTTAATAAGTTTTTTTTTCTGAAACTAAAAACTATTAGAAGTATCCCACATTTTTAGGAAAACTGATGAAATGGGGAAAGCTTTGTGTTTTGGAAAAACTTTAAAACTTTGGAGTCGCCACCGGCCACTAAGGTAGGCCGGACACCGTAAAAAACTAAAACCAGAGATTCATTTGAAAGGGTTCGGGAGTTGGTTACGTGTGGGGAAGGGTTAGCACCTTCATCACGCCCAGAAATCGATACCAAAATACTTGTTGCTTTTAATCGATGGAAATTATTTAAAATTTAAAACGAATTTAATTAGGGGTTCTTAATTAAAAATTAAACTTTAATGGTACGAGCCTTATCAAATCGGTGGTTTCAAATTAATTTGGCATTTAATTAAAAATGATGACGGTACACCGGACCAAAGACTAAACCGACATCATATAAGTCTGAATGCCGTGTTAGTTTAGGATTCGGATCTTGTACGTCACCTTTATGCATGATGCAAACAGATAAAGTATGATGTCATGATCTTGTTCGTTTTAATTACTTACGAACTTACCTTTAGACGATGCAAATTAATCCGAATATTCGGAGAATATTCAATAAGCTAGGATATTACAACCCAGATACACGAATTAATAAGTATCTCCTTTTTATAATTAAAATTAATTATCACATGTTCGAGGAATATCTAAGATCACGTGCATGAAAATTAAAAACGCATGCCAAAAACGCATATTCGAGCAATATAAAAAGGCTAAGATATGCACACATTAGAACCATATATTACATACATAATAAAATTGTATTATATGCATAAAACTATATATCATAAAAAACATTAGATGTCAAACAAGACCTAAAGGCAACCACAAATCATGCAAACACGTATCAACATGGTAAACGCATACACTAAACATAAGCATATATTTAACAATATGGAAAAAAGCATGAATATTGGAATATAAAAATTAGAGGAAATAAAAATGCAAGGCTGAAAATTAAATATGCATGGTGACATGGACCTAAACAGTAAATTAACCACTAAAAAAACTAATTAAATTACAAAGACAAGGGCCCAAATTAAAAGATGCGGAAACCTAAAGGGACCGAAAGGGTAATTTGACCATCGAAAATTCAACTAAAATCCAAACATGGAAAAATTAAAAATGTTTAAAAAACTTGAGGGGCCACAGGCATAGTTTTACAAAAGCGGAAGCCCTCGCGGCGCGATTATGAAAACGCGGAGGGATTTAATACGCGATTAAACCGATTTTAAAACCTTAAAACTCAATAAAAACAGGCCTAAAAACATTTGACCCCCTTTTTTTACTAAACCTAACCTCTCAGACCCCTCTTTGCTTTCTGTCGAAATACCGCCGCGCCAGTCGTCGCTATTCAACAGCTGACGAACTCGAAAACACTAAAACAAACAAAAAAAACTCTTTTCTGAAACCTTTCAAAGCCAAAAAAAAAGAACTAGAATCCTTCATTACTTCACAAAAACAGAACCAAAAGACCCTCTTTTTCCTTGTTCCGCAAAAACAGAACCAACAAATCAATTTTTTAAGAATAAAAAAGAAACCCCTCTTTTTTAAAAACCCTAAACTCCTTTCGGTCACCACTCCGCCGTTTCACCATGCGAGGCTTGTCAACGGTGGGCGGACGCGAACCGTCACGCAAAGAAGATCAAACGCCGAAGGTAAAAAAAGCAGAAACCCTAGCTTTTTATGATTCGAAATGCAAAATGAGGAAATATACCTCTGAATGCTCTATTTCTTTGTATTGCTTTCTGGAAAATCTCCCCGTTTCTAACTTGGGGTTACATTGTGTGTTTCGGCTTTTATAAGCCTGAAATTACAAATTTTAGAATTACACGAAATTCAAATGAAAATTTCTATTGGTTGCTGATTATTTGTTTGCATCTGCCCTCTAATTTTTGTTGGTTTTTTTCTCTCTGAAATTTGCTGCGCATCCCTTTCTGACATTCTTTTTTGTTTGCATGCGACGGCGGTTGAGGATGGGGACCAGAGAAGACGGCGCGGCTTGGCGGCTGAGAAAATGGTGCGGCTTGGGCGTCGTGGGGCAATCTCAGCCACTGATGAAAGGATCTGGACGGTCGTGAGGGAGCTGGAGCGGCTTGGGCGTGTAGCACAGACGCGCATGGAGAGCCGAAACGAGGAACGCTTGAGCGCGTGAGAGCTCTGGAAGCTTCTCCGCATTGATCTGGGCCATTGATGCGCTCTCGAATCTGACGGTCGTGAGCGATGCGGCACTGAGGGACTCGGGGGGCTCCTAGGGTTTCCATCCGAGATTGTATCTAGACTGTCGAATCTAGATTAAATCTGACGGTTGGTAGCCGGTTGTGCAGAACACAAAACATCATATTAGGGTTTTTTATTTAGTTAGGCTTTGGGCCAAACGGGCCTTATGTGTAATATTTTTTGGGTTTTTAATATTTGGACTTTATTAATAAACTGAGCTTTAATTATTTAATTGGGCTGTTATTTATATATGTATATTTAATACTAATGATAATATAATATATAATAATAATAGTAATATAATAACGATAATGATAATAAAGTTCATAATAATAATAGTAATAACAACATTAATAATAATAGTAATAATAACGTTAATAATAATAATAATAATAATAATAATAAATAGATGGTAAGATTAACATAGGGGATATATTACGATATATTAATAATATTTAGTTTGGTTTTTTTGAAATGTGTAATAACAATAACCACACAGAATAATTAATAGTATCATACATATAATAATATTTTGATTTTAGTTTTAATCATATTGTTTAGTTAAAGTAGATGAACAAAGCCCATTATTTATAAAAAATAAAAACGGGTTAATACCCCGGACAAAATTAGTGATTATAGCTGCCCCTTTGCTTATACTTGTGGAACAAGAATAAAGCAAAGACCATAAGCACTAATTTTGTCCAACTTCCCTGTTTGGATCCAGAATCACCATGCACTTGAACTAATGGCGGTCCGAAGGTCGACACATGAAACGCTTGGTCACGAAGGCTTGAAGTTGCTCTTCTCATTTCGACATTCTTCAACCCTTCGAGGTCCGAACGGATAGACAAATGCTGAAAAATGCTCTATTCTCTTTGCGCCTGAACGAATAGGCGGATTCCATTGTCCTTATGCCTGAACGGATAGGCAGGTTCCATTCTCAAAGTTCCCGAACATATAGGCAGATTTCATTCTCCTCATGCCCGAAAGGATAGGCGAGTTCCATTCTTCTCATGCCTGAACGGATAGGCGGGTTCCATTCTCCTCACGCCTGAACGGATAGGCGGGTTCCATTCTCCTCATGCCTGTACGAATAGGCGGGTTTCATTCTCCTAACGCCTGAACGGATAGGCGTGTTCCATTCTCCTCATGCCTGAACGGATAGGCGGGTTTCATTCCCTTCATGTCTGAAAGGATAGGCGGGTTCCATTCTCCTCATGCCTGAACGGATAGGCGAGTCCTGAAAGATAAAAGTTCCATTCTCCTCATGCCTAAACGGATAGGCGGGTTCCATTCTCCTCATGCCTGAACAGATAGGCGGGTTTCATTCTCCTCATGCCTGAACGGATAGGTGGGTTACATTCTTCTCATGCATGAACGGATAGGCGGGTTCCATTCTCCTCATGCCTGAACAGATAGGCGAGTTCTTTTTACTAGAAAAGCTTTAATATACCTGTCAAAATAGGCAAAATAATTTGATGATATGAATTAGCATGCCCCTAACCTAGGGATGCCTAACTACAAATGATGCATGAATTATGGCATCAAAATTGCTCGGACGCTTTCATCTTCGGGTCGGTCGATCTTGACCCTTTTATTATTTTTTTCTTCTTCTCAATCTCTTTTGACTTTCTCATCCTTTCCAAATCTACATCTTTTGTCTCGTCTTGAAAGATGACTGCTGACGTTCACTGGTCAGAATAGACATAACACTTCTCGTAGTGCTCATTATCATAACAATGCCCCCTATTCAACCTGGGTGTTCAACCATTCTCTTTGTCTTGACTCATCACGACGACTTTTCTCTTATCACAACATTAGGGGGAAGGCACATGCCCCCAATTCTTTGAACTTTTCTCTTAAGTTCAATAAGGCCCATTTTTCAATTTTTGAAGCAATTAAAGCATTTCAACAGAAAACTCGCTTCAAGTCCTTGAACATGTAAAATCTTACTACTACCCTCACCATGGCCACCGACAAGCTATCATTTGTATTCATGTCCTTGCATTCTAAACTCTATCCCTGAAGCAATGGAAAGAAATATTTTGTGTCCACTAAAAATTTTAGACTACATCTTCTAATTTCAATATAAGATGCATTTTCAAAAAACAGACTTTCTTTTCAAATTATGAATATATCAAGAAACATACTTTCTTTTCAAATTATGAATATATTAAGCTAGATTAAATACCCCGAATATCAAGTGCATGAATGACACTAAGATGACTTACCAAGGATTGCCTCAAGCATCATGTGTCTAGGAGACCTCGAAAGCTGAGCTGATGTCTGAGGATGTGAAATACCCTTCGAGTTATTTTAGTTTTTAATCAATTAGGCTTACCTTCTGTAGGCTTCTCCGTTGTCACTATCACTTTGTTTCATTTCTTTCTGGTTTTAGGGAAATCAACTCATCACATTCCTTTGGCTCAAAATAAATGATGGAGAAAACAACAAAACCCCGAGCTACTTGGCATTGTCATGATTTGAAAATATTACCATCACTCATTAAGCAAAAGTTTTTTATTCGAATGGTGCATAGCAACCTTATTGGTCCTTTTTCTACAGCGGAGTGCCCCAAAATTTCCACACTCTTATCTGAAAATGCCTATTACCAGGCTTCGAACATTAGAATGCTTTTGTTACGCTTTTATTATTCTCTCCCTTTTGTTTTTTTCTTTCATCTTTTTTCTTCTTTTTTTCTTCTTTTTTCTTTTCTTTCTTTTCAGTGTGAAAGATTTCTCGTTGCTCTCTCGAATGCCTTAATGTCACGTGTACTTATTAAATGACCAAATTAAATTGGAGTGTAAGTCACATATTCATTATCTTCACATCATTCGATTTCCATTAGACAAAGGTTGCTCGAAATCAACCTTCGGGTCAAGGTCAATGTCCCTCGTTCAATTGATATACGGGGACTCAATAGACAAATATATACACAAAATGAAGAGACAATTGAAACACAAAACACAATGCATCCCTTCATTGAAATTTAAACATGCAGTCTTAGGCCCTTACAAAAAGGTCTTTGCTACCTTCGGGCAAAGGGTAGAAAGTTGATTCCACACATTACTTCAAGGAAAAGATTAAAATGCAATGAAATGAAAACAAGCCAACACTGAACAGAAAGCGAACTTGGATGCATTAAAACTCCTGACCATCATTAGACTGGCCACTCATCACAACCCTTAAGCTTCCTCGAGGAACTCAATCTCCTTACTGTCCATCAGTTCCTGAACCAACTGCTTGAATTCTGGACAACTCTGAATCTCATGCCCCGTAGTCTGATGGTACTCACAAAATGATTCTTGGCCATCATACACTCCATTCGTACAATTCTCAATCAAGCCCGCCGCGCACAACTGTTCGTACACCCAACTCAGAGGGGACTTGATTTTTGATACTACCATCCTTACCTTCTTCGCATCTACCTCTTCGAGGGCATTAACACCTCGAACTTCATGGTTTGGAAGTGGGTTGGCCGTCACATTGGGTCCCTCTAATTCGACGACCCCAGTGTTGATCATGTTTTGCACGAGCTTCTTGAACGCTGTGCAATTTTCTATCGAGTGCCCCGGTACTCCGTCGTGGTTCTCACAATGTGCTTTCTCGTCATACCATGGAGGGTATGGTGGTTGAAAGGGAGTAACATGATACGAACGAACCAAATCGGCCTTGTATAGGTGTTGGTACACCTCCTTGTATGGAATGAGTAGGGGGTGAAAGGTATCTTCTCTTTTTCCCTTTTGGGAGCCTTATTTTCTCTTCTATTTGAGCTTTGCGCATTCCCGATTGCGGCTTGAGGCGGTGAGATTGTGAGGTGCTTAGGAGCCTCGTAGGTACTGGTATTTTTCACCTCATGATCTCTCTTCTTGAATTGCTTCCAAGCATTTTCTCCTCCATCAATTCTACCACTCTTGATAGCTGCCTCAATACGTTCACCGGTCATAGCCAAATCTGAGAAATTACCAATATGGTTGCTTATCATGCGGTTATAGAGGGTCCCCTTCAAAGTATCAACAAACATAGGAGAGATCTCATTTTCGCGGAGTGGAGGTTGGACCTGCGTTGCCACATCTCACCAACGTTGGGCTTATTCACGGAGGCTCTCATTGTGCCTTTGCTCCAAACCTTGTAGCATGAGTCGGTTCGGGACCATATATGTTATGTGCTTATACTGATCTGTGAAAGCCTTGGCCAAATCCTTCCATGACCTAATCTAAGCACGGGTTAACTAATTTTACCACCTCACCACGGGCCCCGCTAAGCTATCTTGAAAGCAATGAATTAGCAACCTCTCATTGTCGATGAAACCAGTCATCTTTCTACAGAACATGGTTATGTGGGCAGTGCGGAAAGTTGTCCCGTCAAAATTTTCAAACTCCGGCGTCTTGAGATTGGGTGGAATTACCAAGTCTGGAACCAAACTGAGATCTCTAGCATTCATTCCATATGACCCTTCTTCTTCCTCCTTTGTTTGGAATTTCTCCTCGAGGTCCTTCCGCGTCTCTTCTAGTTGTTTCGAGAACTCCGCCTTGACCTTGTTCAAATTCTCAATCTCATCCAAATCCGGGACTCTATCCCCGACATTTTCCACATGATTAAAAACCAGACCTTATGGAGCATGGGTAGAGGCGCCCGCCTGATGCGATGTTTTCCCATCTCCTTGAGTAGTCGCTCCTTGCGAGGGCCTAGGGGTATCGGTGACAAAACCATGGGAATACGAGGGGTCTCCCATCTCTTGACTAAGGTTTCCAACAGTACCCTTCCCTCTTAGATTGGCTTGTAACAACTCAAATATCTCTTTCATCATATCTTGTTGGGACTTGATGATGGTGTCCCTCAATTCTTGCTGAGCTCGATCCAACTGACCCCTCAAATCGGCTTCCAACTTAGCAAAACTCTTCTCCATATGCTTCTTTTGATGGCGAGTAAAGTGTGGATGCGAAATTTTCGATAGTCAAGGATATTTCCATGACCCCCAACAATTAATTCCATGTGTTTTATGATTTAATGCATGTAATGTGTCGTATGCATAATAGAAATAGATGGTTGAAGGCGATAAATTACAAAAACACAATCAAATGCAAGGAAATGTTGATTCAATGAACATCCTCATTAAACAACTTTTCATAACGGAGATCAAGTCTTATTACAACGAGATAAGGAAATAAATACATAGGGTACGGTTTTCAATAAGTTTTGCTCGTCTCCTCCCTTTAAATTAGCGCGTTCCAGAAACTCCGTTGCCATGGACTCTTTCTTTCGTTATGGCAGTTTTCAATCTTAGACTGTTCTCGAATCAACACTTCGTATGAAAATGCCATGAATATGCACAAAAAATAATCAAACAAAACAAGACAGAAAGGCAAAGGAATTTGTAACAAAAATAATGAATACTAAATAAAAACAAATAAATTACAACATAAAGACCTAACAACATGCATTCTAGCTTGCTACGGTTATTCACATGGCTCTAACGGGGTGGGCTTATTAAATTCTCACACATATGGGTTTGGTTCTAAGAAAGGGTACCATAACCTATCTTATCACCTACTAAGGTAACAAGAACCCCAATTCTGGCCCATTACAAGCTTGCGAATTGGTTTCGGTTCAAGGGAAAGCACGACCTAGTGACGTGGAGGGCTGCTCACGTGTCAAAGGTGTGGATTCCATAAGTGAATTACTGACCCGTGGAGGGATAATCACGTGGGTATAGGCATTTCACTCCCACTTAAGAGACGGAGCTCGGGTATAGAGCTTAATGATCATGATGCAACACATGTCGTTGATTCCTTAGAAATTAAATGAAAAATTAATTCGAAGGCTACCAATTATCAAAGCTCGTATAATTTAAGTCCCATTTTCAAAGAAGAACCGCCTTATTAAAGTCAAATTAAACTTCAAAAATTTCCATTATTAAAAGCAACAATTATTTTTTGGCTTAACTCTCTTTTTGTTTTAAAAAACAAAATTTGATCCCCAACGGAGTCGCCATGTTGTAATAAGTTTTTTTTTGAAACTAAAAACTTTTGGAAGTATCCCACATTTTTAGAAAAATCGATTAAATGAGGAAAGAATCGTGTTTTGGAAAAACTTTAAAACTTTGGAGTCGCCACCGGCCACTAAGGTAGGCCGGACACTGTAAAAAACCAAAACCAAATATTCGTTTGAAAGGGTTCGGGAGTTGGTTACGCGTGGGGAAGGGTTAGTGCCCCCATCACGCCTGGAAATCGGTACCAAAATACTTGTTGCTTTTAATCGAAGGAAATTATTTAAAATTTAAAACGAATTTAATTAGGGGTTCTTAATTGAAAATTAAACTTTAATTGTACGAGCCTTATCAAATCGGTGGTTTCAAATTAATTAGGCATTTAATTAAAAAGGATGACGGTACATCGGACCAAAGACTAAACCGACATCATATAAGTCTGACTATCGTGTTAGTTTAGGGTTCGGATCTCGTACGTCGCCTTTATGCATGATGCAAGTAGATAAAATATGATGTCATGGTCTTGTTCGTTTTAATTACTTACAAACTTACCTTTAGACGATGCAAATTAATCTGAATATTCGGGAAATATCCAATAAGCTAGAATATTACAACCCAAATACGCGAATTAATAAGTATCTCCTTTTTATAATTAAAATTAATTATTACATGTTCGAGGAATATCAAAGATCATGTGAATGACAAATAAAAACGCATGCCAAAAATACATATTCAAGCAATATAAAAAGGCTAAGATATGCACATATTAGAACCATATATTACATACATAATAAAACTGTGTAACACCCGGGTTTAGGGGTTAGGTGAAAATAATATTTTAATATTATTTGGGCTTGAGTTATAATTAAAATAATCCTTTAAGTTTCGGGTTTCAAAAATAAATAGTTGATATGGGACCAAATTGATTAGATTGCAAATTGAAGAGCTTTTAAAGCATAAAGGGGATAGCCATTCATTAATGGCCTTTTGGTAATTTGCCCATCTTTTAATTTAAATCCCCCTTTCCACCAAATAAACACTATTCACTCTCTTCCTCATCCATTTTAACGTGAAAAGAGCTCCCTCCCTACAAGTTACTATTCCATCCAAAAAGCTCCTCCATTTCAACTCATTTTCGAAAGGTAACATCGTTTTTGACTTCTCCTCAACTCCCTCTCTTTAAAAGTACCATTTGTTTTCATTTTCATTGAAGTTTTGGAAAATGGAGTTTTGAAGATTTTGATTAAAAATGGAAACTTTATGTTGTTAAGCTTAATGTTTTGATTTAATATGGTTAGTTATGAAGTCTAGGAACTAAATGGTACCACATATGTGAATTTTGAATGATTTTGAGCAATTCCCGAATTTGGGTAAAAATGGGGTTTTTGAAGGGTTTTGGGTGAGTTTTGGGGGGTTGTTTTAGGTGGAAATTGATTGGCTTTTGATAGTACTATGGATAGGGGTTGAATTGGGATCATTTGTGAGTGAAATGGATGTTGGAAACATGGATTTTGGATGTGGTTTTGGGGCTGCCCGAGTTTGCTAAAAATGGGGTTTGTTCATGGCTTGCAACATTGTAAATTGTACTTGAATTGTGCTCCGGGTTGGTCTTTTGATGTTGGGCTGATTTGAGGTTGTTTGAATTGTGATTGAGGTTTTTTAGAAGCGGGAACTTGTGTTGGTGAAGCATCGAGAGGAAATCCGGGAACTTGAGGGTGGTTACTTGCTTGGCTTGGAGCTTGGAAGCTTAGGTGAGTGCTTAAATGTTTAAAGTGGTTTTTAAATGGTTGGTTCGAGTATGTTGACTAGGTTAGGCTTGGTAGACCCACCTAGAGTTAGGATTAGGGTGGTAGCCTAATCCTAAACTTGATCTAGAGCCATTGGATGAACTTATATTTGGATGTTTATGCCTCGTATGATTTGTGATATGATTGCTTATGTATATTGTGTTATACATGTGAGATGAGGCATGATTTGTAATGCTTATGGCATGCATGGTAAGGGTTCATGATTGTGATCATGGTGAGTACGTGCTAAGCACGGAATTGATTGAAATGAATAAGGTGGAATGAGTTAAATGTTGGCACTAGTATGCTTGAGTACAAATGATCGATCATTAGGATGTTAGTGTGCACACATGAGTCTAAAGTCGCGCGTGGCCTTGGTGGCGTTGAGTCACCAAGGAGGAGTACGGGTTCGCCCGGAAATTGTGTTTATATATAGTCGATGATGAGTGGAATCCCATCGACGAGGCGTGAGGATGAGTGGAATCCCCTCCGCGAGACCGGTGATGAGTGTAATCCCACCGTGAGGTAAAGTTGTTGTTGGATGTGAGTTCCAACGTGTTTATCTGCGTATTCGGGTCATAGCTAGGTGTCAATATTGATTGATATGTGTATCAATGTGTTATGAAATGTGATCCTTATTTGGATGCTTATATGTGTTTACATATGTTGTGAAATAGAGCTTGTTGAGCATGGCATATAATTGGACATTGTTCATGCATCTTTAACTTTTGGCTCTTGAGGATTCTTGGTAATTATGTATTTTGCCGTGGCTAAGATCGTGCTCGGACCCTGCATTGTCGAGGTTTGTTTTTAAAGAGCTTACCCTCACTAAGCTTTATTGCTTACGCTCTCTCTTTGTTCGACAATGCAGATCCTTAGTTCGTGGGTTGCTAGGAGCAAGAAGGGGGCCTCCAAGTGTGCTTGTGGTGCTTGTTTAGCTACCAAGTATGAACTTTTAAATTTAGATGTAATGGTCAAGCAATGGGACATGTAATCGTGTTATGATGTTTTTGGATTATGTTGTGGTTGATGTTGCTTAGGAGCATGTTAGACTCCTCGTTTGTGCTTGTTATTTGGCTTGGGATGTATGCCTTGCTTGAAACCTTGTTAGTATTTTGCTATCTAGAATTGCCTAAGTGTTGGCTATGTGGATGATTAACCCCTTTAATGATATGTATGAATGCATGGCTTTGTGATGTTGTGCCTTAGTGTTTAACCTTGTTTAATGATGTTCAAGCATGCTTATATGTTGGTTTGCCTTTAGGGTTGTTGTTAGAGTGTTGTTGGAGGTTTTAGTGAAGTTTTGGGACACCCTTGTGCCTTAAAACAACTAAAACCCGTCTGTAGACAGAGGGTGTTTTGAAACGGGTTACCCTGTTTCGATACGGTCCCCTTTGTTTTGGCCGAGCGTTTCGAAACGGGTAGGGGCCGTTTCGGTACACTTTTGCTACTGGAATTTTGAGAAATTGGCGAGATAAAGGTGTTCCGAAATGGGTCTATGATGTTTCGAAACGGTCAAATCTCGTTGACCACGAGATGTTGACCGTTGGGGTCGTTTCGATACGGGTCACCCCCGTTTTGGAACGGTCTCTTTAGGTTGACCCTGGCCTGTTGACTAAGTCAAGGCGTATCGAAACACCCCAAGGGCGTTTCGATACGGCCTGCTGTAAAGGGTTAAAATGAGTTGTTTAAAGTGCTATCTTGGTTGGTCGATGTTGGATTGTTGTGTTTCCGTTGTTGTGCTTCTCATAGGATTTAATAATGCCTATAGACAAGATAAAGTTTAAAGAAATTTTCTGGGTCGTTAACCGAGGAGGAACCTTAGTAGGTTTTGCTTCGGTTTTCCCCGTGTGGCCCACTCGGACCGGTCATCCGACCAGAACGGGACGAGGGGGTTACACTTGTTGGTATCAGAGCCTAAGGTTACCGAGACCTTGGGCAGGTAAGTGAGGTAAGTTCAAGTTTTGAATTGACATACATGGTGTTTGCTTGCTTTGTAAGTATGATTGCTTGTGTGACAAGTATGTTGATTGTTTTATTTAAAAGCATGTTGTTTGGGAGTCCCATTGCTACTATTACATCGGAAAAGAATTTTAAGTGAGGGAAACGTACTTGAGCACTTGGAAGCCTTGCCTTGCTAACCCGATCTTGTATATTTTGTTTGTTGTGGTTGTAGTTATCGTTTGAGAGCGATGTCTAGGCCGAGGGGTAGGCTGAGAGTGGTTCGTCAGGAACCACGTGTTGCGGCTCCTGTTGAGCCGGTGATTGGTGTGGAGGCTCATATAGAAGGGCCGGTGGCCGCGGGAGTTGGAGCTCCTCCACCACCTCCACTACCACCACCTCCTCCGCCTGGAGTTGGGGGCGAGGATGGAGCTGAAGGAGCGGGTGGCCAAGGTGGCCAAGGTCCGGCTGGAATCCATATGACTCCGCTAGTGCAAGCTATAGCGGGAGCATTTCAGGCCGCAGTTGCGGGAGCTCAGGCTGCAGCTCAGCCTAAGTGTGACGATGCTAGTCTACCTTTGGAGAGGCTCCGTAGCTTGGGGGCCGAAGAGTTCAGAGGATCTACTCCGGAGAGGTTAGAGTTATGGTTGGAGAAGACTGTTTGTATCTTAGCTCAGATGGGTTGTGTGGGCGCACGTAGACTGGGCTGTGTGATTTCCTTGCTTCAGGGTGATGCCTACACCTGGCGGGTCACCATTTCTACTGGGGTTCCAGAGGCAGAGATTGGTTGGGATTTCTTTGAGTCTGCGTTCAGAAAGAGGTACTTGGGACCGAGGTACTTAGATGAGAAGAAGCGAGAGTTTATGGCCCTTACTCAGGGAGATGCTTCTGTGACTGATTATGAGATCCATTTTGTTCGCTTGAGTCAGTATGCTCCAGAGTTGGTTCCTACTGAAGTGGAACGTTGTAACCGTTTCCGCTACGGGTTGAACGAAGAGGTCAAGAGATACACGTTAGCTTCTAACTACTCAGACTTTGATGTATTGGTCGTGAGGGCCAAGGATTTAGAGCACAGCTTGGGTTCGGCCAAACGATCTGGTGGTTCTAGTTCTGGTAAGAGGCATAACCACTTTGATGGTAGAGATGCTAAGAGGCACAGAGGTGGCGGACATCGGTTTGACCATAGACGTGGCGGTGGCCATCATGGTAGGGGCCATCAGGGCCATAGAGGGGGAGGGCGATTGCCCGAGTGCACCTGTTGTGGGAGACAGCACACTGGTGAGTGTTGGGGTAACTTCCATGCTTGTTGGAACTGTGGTTCGAGGGACCACTTTAGGAGGGAGTGCCCGCATCAGGCGGCACAGGCACCGAACATTGCTCAGGCTCCTGCGAGGGCGAATGATTTTCAGAGAGGCCGTGGGCACGGTCGTGGCTACTTCCAGCCTAGGGCTGATGCACCTAGGGTAGATGCTCAGAGGAACCTTGCTCATGTTGTGGCAGTGCAGCCAGATGTAGGAAGACCAGTGAGAGTTTATGCTCAGAGAGAGGCCGGGAACGACACTGATGTGATAGTAGGTAATTTCGAGTTACAGTCTATGTCTTTGCTTTCTTTGGTTGATTCGGGTTCTACACATTCCTACATTTTGAGTGAGCATGCACAGAAGTTAGATATACCTGTTGTTATATTAGATGTAGGTATGCATGTGACTAGTTCTTTTGGTGAGACAGTTGTGGTTAGACGTATGTATAGGAGATGTCCACTGAAGATTCAGGGTCATGTGTTCTCTATTGATATGATAGAACTTCCTTTCTATGGTTTTGATATTATTCTGGGTATGGACTGGTTGGTTGATCACCGAGCTAGTGTGGATTTTGAGACAAAGAGAATTTCCTTGAAGCTTTCTGATGACTACGAGGTAGTAGTAATAGGCGAGAACATTAAGTTCTTGTCTAATGTGGTGTCAGCTTTAGAGGCTCATAGATTGATGGACTCCGGATGTGGGGCTTACTTAGCTTATGTTATGAATCCGAATATGAGTGAAGCTAGACCGAAAGATATTAGAACAGTTTGTGACTTTCCAGATGTGTTTCCTGAAGAGTTACCGGGTTTACCTCCTGACAGAGATGTAGAGTTTGTGATTGAGACTGTTTCAGGGTCTAATCCAGTTTCGATAGCTCCGTATCGTATGGCTCCGAAAGAGTTGAAAGAATTGAAGAGTCAGTTGCAAGAATTATTAGACCGCAGTTTCATTAGGCCTAGTAGTTCTCCATGGGGTGCTCCCGTGTTGTTTGTGAAAAAGAAAGATGGTAGTATGCGCATGTGTATTGACTATAGACAGTTGAATCAGTTGACTATGAAGAACAAGTATCCTTTGCCACGCATAGACGATTTGTTTGACCAGTTAAGAGGTGCTTCAGTGTTCTCGAAGATAGATTTGAGATCCGGGTACTACCAGTTGAAGGTGAAAAAGTGTGATGTTCCGAAGACAGCTTTTAGGACTAGATATGGTCACTATGAGTTTCTTGTGATGTCGTTCGGGCTCACGAATGCGCCTGCAGCATTCATGGACATGATGAACAGAATTTTTAGAGACTATCTAGACCGTTTTGTAGTTGTTTTCATTGATGACATACTTGTGTACTCGAAGACAGAAGAAGAGCATGATGAACACTTGAGGTTTGTGTTATAGAGATTGTTGAGCAATCAGTTGTATGCGAAGCTTAGTAAATGTGAGTTCTGGATTCGAGAGGTTGTATTTCTTGGCCATGTTGTTTCGGCCGAAGGTATCCGTGTCGATCCGTCGAAGATTGAGGCTATTGTTGAGTGGAAACAACCTAAGACCGTGACCGAGATTAGGAGTTTCCTAGGATTAGTCGGTTACTATAGGAGATTTGTTGATGGTTTCTCTAGAGTAGCTGCTCCTTTGACTAAATTGTTGCAAAAAAGGAGTTAAGTTTGAATGGCCAGATGCAAGACAGAAGGCCTTTGAGAAATTGAAGGAAGCTTTGACAAATGCTCCAGTGTTAGTGCAACCTGTTTCAGGTAAAGAGTTTGTGATTTACAGTGATGCTTCCTACGTAGGTTTAGGATGTATTTTGATGCAAGAAAGAAGAGTTGTTGCTTATGCTTCTAGACAGTTGAAGATTCATGAGAAGAACTATCCTACTCATGATATAGAGTTAGCCGCAGTTGTTTTTGCATTGAAGATTTGGCGTCATTACTTGTATGGTGAGAAGTGTATAGTTTACGCCGATCACAAGAGCTTGAATTATTTGATGACACAGAAAGAGTTGAACTTGAGACAGAGAAGATGGCTTGAGTTGCTAAAAGATTATGATTTGACCATTGAGTACCATCCGGGTAAGGCAAATGTAGTAGCCGATGCTTTGAGTAGAAAAGTTGCAGTTGAGTTGAGAGCTATGTTTGCGAGATTGAGTGTGTCCGATGATGGTGGTTTGATCACCGAGTTGCAAGTGAAGCCTTCTTTGATTCAGTTGATTAGAGAGAAGCAGTTGCAAGATGTGACTCTAGTTCCTCATGTTCAAGACATAGCCGAAGGAAGACCGACCGAGTATAGTTTTAATGGTGAGAGTTTGTTGTGCTTTAGAGATAGAATTGTTGTACCAGAAGATGTTGAGTTGAGACGTCAGATTTTGAGTGAAGCACATTCGAGTCCCTTTTCTATGCATCCGGGTAGTACCAAGATGTACCGTGACTTGAAAAATGATTACTTCTGGGTTGGTTTGAAGAAAGATGTAGCCGAGTATGTGAGCCGTTGTATGGTTTGTCAGAGAGTGAAGGCAGAACATCAGGTTCCTTCGGGTTTGTTACAGCCTTTGAAGATTCCGGAATGGAAATGGGAGAGGATCACCATGGATTTTATGTCGGGGTTGCCTTTGTCTCCTTCGAAGAAGAATTCGGTTTGGGTGATTGTGGATAGGTTCACTAAGTGTGCTCACTTCTTAGCAGTGAACACTACGGATTCCTTAGACAAGTTGGCAAACTTTTACATCCGTGAGATTGTGAGACTTTTGGGGTTCCGAAGTCTATTGTTCCAGATAGGGATCCTAGATTTACTTCGAGATTCTGGGGTTGTTTGCATAGTGCTCTAGGTAGCCGTTTGCATTTCAGTATGTCTTATCATCCGCAGTCCGATGGGCAGTCAGAACGAGTGATACAGATTCTAGAGGATATGCTTCGTTGTTGTGTGATTGACTTTCAGGGTTCTTGGGAGAAGCACTTACCGTTAGTTGAGTTTGCTTACAACAACAGTTATCAGTCTAGTATTCAGATGGCTCCCTATGAGGCTTTGTATGGTAGGCGATGTAGGACTCCGATTTGTTGGGCTGAAACAGGTCAGAGATTGTTACCTATGCCAGATTTGCTTAAGGGGACTACCGACAAAGTGAAGTTGATTTGTGATCGTTTGAAAGCAGCTTCCGATCGTCAGAAGTCTTATGCGGATTTGAAGAGGAAAGAGATTGAGTACTCCGTGGGTGAGAAAGTGTTTCTGAAAGTATCTCCGTGGAAGAAGGTAATGAGATTTGGCCGGAAGGGCAAGTTGAGTCCGAGGTTCATTGCTCCGTATGAGATAGTTGAGCGGATTGGGCCTGTGCTTACCGTTTGAGGTTACCTTCTGAGTTAGAGAAGATTCATGATGTCTTTCATGTGTCTATGCTTAGGAGATATAGATCGGATCCTTCTCATGTTATGCTCGTTGAGGAGATAGAATTGAATCCGGATTTGTCGTATAATGAAAAGCCTGTTGAGATACTTGCTTCTGATAACAAGGTGTTGCGTGGTAAGACCATAGAGTTGGTCAAGGTGTTGTGGAGACATAGAGGTGTGGAAGAGGCCACGTGGGAGAGGAAAGCTGATATGGTCGAGCAGTTTCCGTATTTGTTTTCGTCAGGTAATTTTGGGGACGAAATTCCTTAAGTGGGGGAGAGTTGTAACACCTGGGTTTAGGGGTTAGGTGAAAATAATATTTTAATATTATTTGGGCTCGGGTTATAATTAAAATAATCCTTTAAGTTTCGGGTTTCAAAAATAAATAGTTGATATGGGACCAAATTGATTAGATTGCAAATTGAAGAACTTTTAAAGCATAAAGGGGATAGCCATTCATTAATGGCCTTTTGGTAATTTGCCCATCTTTTAATTTAAATCCCCCTTTCCACCAAATAAACACTATTCACTCTCTTCCTCATCCATTTTAACGTGAAAAGAGCTCCCTCCCTACAAGTTACTATTCCATCCAAAAAGCTCCTCCATTTCAACTCATTTTCGAAAGGTAACACCGTTTTTGACTTCTCCTCAACTCCCTCTCTTTAAAAGTACCATTTGTTTTCATTTTCATTGAAGTTTTGGAAAATGGAGTTTTGAAGATTTTGATCAAAAATGGAAACTTTATGTTGTTAAGCTTAATGTTTTGATTTAATATGGTTAGTTATGAAGTCTAGGAACTAAATGGTACCACATATGTGAATTTTGAATGATTTTGAGCAATTCCCGAATTTGGGTAAAAATGGGGTTTTTGGAGAGTTTTGGGTGAGTTTTGGGGGTTGTTTTAGGTGGAAATTGATAGGCTTTTGATAGTACTATGGATAGGGGTTGAATTGGGATCATTTGTGAGTGCAATGGATGTTGGAAACATGGATTTTGGATGTGGTTTTGGGGCTGCCCGAATTTGCTAAAAATGGGGTTTGTTCATGGCTTGCAACATTGTAAATTGTACTTGAATTGTGTTCCTGGTTGGTCTTTTGATGTTAGGCTGATTTGAGGTTGTTTGAATTGTGATTGAGGTAGTTTAGAAGCGGGAACTTGTGTTGGAGAAGCATCGAGAGGAAATCCGGGAACTTGAGGGTGGTTGCTTGCTTGGCTTGGAGCTTGGAAGCTTAGGTGAGAGGTTAAATGTTTAAAGTGGTTTTTAAATGGTTGGTTCGAGTATGTTGACTAGGTCGGGCTTGGTAGACCCACCTAGAGTTAGGATTAGGGTGGTAGCCTAATCCTAAACTTGATCTAGAGCCATTGGATGAACTTATATTTGGATGTTTATGCCTCGTATGATTTGTGATATGATTGCTTATGTATATTGTGTTATACATGTGAGATGAGGCATGATTTGTAATGCTTATGGCATGCATGGTAAGGGTTCATGATTGTGATCATGGTGAGTACGTGCTAAGCACGGAATTGATTGAAATGAATAAGGTGGAATGAGTTAAATGTTGGCACTAGTATGCTTGAGTACAAATGATCGATCATTAGGATGTTAGTGTGCACACATGAGTATAAAGTCGCGCGTGGCCTTGGTGGCGTTGAGTCACCAAGGAGGAGTACGGGTTCGCCCGGAAATTGTGTTTATATATAGTCGATGATGAGTGGAATCCCATCGACGAGGCGTGAGGATGAGTGGAATCCCCTCCGCGAGACCGGTGATGAGTGTAATCCCACAGTGAGGTAAAGTGGTTGTTGGATGTGAGTTCCAAAGTGTTTATCTGCGTATTCGGGTCATAGCTAGGTGCCAATATTGATTGATATGTGTATCAATGTGTTATGAAATGTGATCTTATTTGGATGCTTATATGTGTTTACATATGTTGTGAAATAGAGCTTGTTGAGCATGGCATATAATTGGATATTGTTCATGCATCTTTAACTTTTGGCTCTTGAGGATTCTTGGTAATTATGTATTTTGCCTTGGCTAAGATCGTGCTCGGACCCTGCATTGTCGAGGTTTGTTTTTAAAGAGCTTACCCTCACTAAGCTTTATTGCTTACACTCTCTCTTTGTTCGACAATGCAGATCCTTAGTTCGTGGGTTGCTAGGAGCAAGAAGGGGGCCTCCAAGTGTGCTTGTGGTGCTTGTTTAGCTACCAAGTATGAACTTTTAAATTTAGATGTAATGGTCAAGCAATGGGACATGTAATCGTGTTATGATGTTTTTGGATTATGTTGTGGTTGATGTTGCTTAGGAGCATGTTAGACTCCTCGTTTGTGCTTGTTATTTGGCTTGGGATGTATGCCTTGCTTGAAACCTTGTTAGTATTTTGCTATCTAGAATTGCCTAAGTGTTGGCTATGTGGATGATTAACCCCTTTAATGATATGTATGAATGCATGGCTTTGTGATGTTGTGCCTTAGTGTTTAACCTTGTTTAATGATGTTCAAGCATGCTTATATGTTGGTTTGCCTTTAGGGTTGTTGTTAGAGTGTTGTTGGAGGTTTTAGTGAAGTTTTGGGACACCCTTGTGCCTTAAAACAGCTAAAACCCGTCTGCAGACAGAGGGCGTTTCGAAACGGGTTACCCTGTTTCGATACGGTCCCCTTTGTTTTGGCCGAGCGTTTCGAAACGGGTCTATGATGTTTCGAAACGGTCAAATCTCGTTGACCACGAGATGTTGACCGTTGGGGTCGTTTCGATACGGGTCACCCCCGTTTCGGAACGGTCTCTTTAGGTTGACCCTGGCCTGTTGACTAAGTCAAGGCGTATCGAAACACCCCAAGGGCGTTTCGATACGGCCTGTTGTAAAGGGTTAAAATGAGTTGTTTAAAGTGCTGTCTTGGTTGGTCGATGTTGGATTGTTGTGTTTCCGCTGTTGTGCTTCACATAGGATTTAATAATGCCTATAGACAAGATAAAGTTTAAAGAAATTTTCTGGGTCGTTAACCGAGGAGGAACCTTAGCGGGTTTCGCTTCGGTTTTCCCCGTGTGGCCGACTCGGACTGGTCATCCGACCAGACCGGGACGAGGGGGTTACAAACTGTATTATATGCATAAAAATATATATCATAAAAAACATTATATGTCAAACAAGACCTAAAGGCAACCACAAATCATGCAAACACATATCAACATGGTAAACACATACACTAAACATAAGCATATATTTAACAATATGGAAAAAAGCATGAATATTGGAATATAAAAATTAGAGGAAATAAAAATGTAAGGCTGGAAATTAAATATGCATGGTGACAGGGACCTAAACAGTAAATTAACCAATAAAAAACTAATTAAATTGCAAAGACAAGGGCCCAAATTAAAAAGACGCGGAAACCTAAAGGGACCGAAAGGGTAATTTGACCATCGAAAATTCAACTAAAATCCAAACATGGAAAAATTAAAAATGTTTAAAAACTTGAGGGGCCACAGGCGTAGTTTTAGAAAGCGGAAGCCCTCGCGGCGCGATTATGAAAACATGAAGGGATTTAAAATGCGATTAAACCAATTTTAAAACCTTAAAACTCTATAAAAACATGCCTAAAACATTTGACCCCTTTTTTTACGAAACCTAACCTCTCAGACCCCTCTTTGCTCTCTGTCGAAATGCCGTTGTGCCGGTCGTCGCTATTCGACGGCCGGCGAGCTCAGAAACCCTATAACAAACCATAAAAAACCCTCTTTTCTGAAACCTTTCAAAGCCAAAAAAAACAAGAACCATAATCCTTCTTTACTTCGCAAAAACAGAACCAAAAGACCCTCTTTTTCCTTGTTCCGCGAAAACAAAACCAAAAAACCAATTTTTTAAGAATCGAAAAGAAACCCCTCTTTTTTAAAAACCCTAAACTCCTTTCGGTCACCACTCCGCCGTTTCACCATGCGAGGCTTGTCAATGGCGGGCAGACGCGAACCGGCGCGCAAAGAAGATCAAACGCCGAAGGTAAAAAAATAGAAACCTTAGCTTTTTATGATTTGAAATGTGAAATGAGGAAATATACCTCTGAATGCTTTGTTTCTTTGTATTGCTCTCTGGAAAATCTCCCCGTTTCTAACTTGGGGTTACATTGTGTGTTTCGGCTTTTATAAGCCCGAAATTATAAATTTTGGAATTACACGGAATTCGAACGAAAATTTATATTGGTTGTTGATTGTTTGTTTGTATCTGCCCTCTGATTTCTGTTGGTTTTTTTTCTCTCTGGAATTTCTTGCGCATCCCTTTCTGACATTTTTTTGTTTGCATGCGACCATGGTTGAGGATGAGGGCTAGAGGAGACGTCGCGACTTGGCGGCTGAGGAAACGGTGTGGCTTGGGCGTCGTGGGGCAATCTCAGCCACCGATGAAAGGATCTGGACGGCCGTGAGGGAGCTGGAGCGGCTCGGGCGTGTAGCAAATACGGGTGTGGAGAGCCGAAACGACGAATGCGCGGGCGCGTGGGAGCTCTAGAAGCTTCTCCGCGTTGATCCAGGCCGTTGATGCACTCTCGAATCTGACGGTCGTGAGCGATGCGGCGCTGAGGGACTCAGGGGGCTCCTAGGGTTTCCATCCGAGATTGTATCTGGGCCATCAGAACTAGATTAGATCTGACGGTTGATAGCCGGCAGCGCATAACACAAAACATCATATTAGGGTTTTTTATTTAGTTATCCTTTGGGCCAAACGGGCCTTATGTGTAATATTTTTTGGGTTTTTAATATTAGGACTTTATTAATAAACTGGGTTTTAATTATTTAATTGGGCTATTATTTATATATGTATATTTAATACTAATGATATTATGATATATGATAATAATAGTAATATAATAACGATAATGATAATAAAGTTAATAATAATAGTAATAACAACGTTAATAATAATAATAATAATAATATAGTAATGATAATAATAATAATAATAATAATATTAATAAATAGATGGTAAGATTATCATAGGGGATATATTACAATATATTAATAATATTTAGTTTAGTTTTTTTTTTCAAATGGGTAATAACAATAACTGCACATAATAATTAATAGTATCATACATATAATTATATTTTGGTTTTAGTTTTAATAATATTGTTTAGTTAAAGTAGATGAACAAAGCCTATTATTTATAAAAAATAAAAACGGGTTAATACCCCGGACAAATTTAGTGATTACAATTTTACCTGAAACGTATTGTTATTTGATAGTCCTTCCGGTCAAATTTAAAGGTAAATTATACCACATCTCGGTCTTTTTAATAAATCACAATAGGATTCATTTTGTTTTTTCGTTCAATTTATTATATTAGATTTTTTAGAATATCTCTAAAATATCATGAAATTATCAAAAACTTTCAAACGTCTTCAACCCTGATCTATGACATCTATCGTTAGATAGACTCCATCTCAAGATATGTTCATCATCTCACCAACGACATACTCTCCACTGTTCAAGACGTAGAATAGAACCTCCAATATTTGTGATACATAAATAACTTTGACCATCACCACGTGTAACAAAAAATAATTAAAAATATTTTCTAAATATATGTTTGAGATTTAACGATATAATGACTTAGATTATTATATTTGATTGAGTGAATTGATTATAACTTTTTTAAATACAATAATCAATTGTAAAACTTACTACTAATAGAATTACATGTGATGTAATTTACTCTAAATTTTATAATACGATAAAATGAAAAAAAATATTGAGATTTTGTAAACCTTGAAACTAATATTGAGAAAGGTAAATTGATGGAGTAGAAATCATTCGACTTTTTTAGTTTCCTTATTTATGTCTTAATAATAAAAAGTTAGGTTTATGATTTAGGATTAAAGTTTAGAGTTAAGGTTTAGAGCATTGGGTATATGTGTATTTTTAGGGTTTATAGTTTAAGATTTAGGGTTGGTGCTCATGATTTAATATTTGAGTGTTGGGCATGAAAATGTACACCAAAAAGGGGAATTTTTTGTGTCCTTATTTGATGAGCTTTTGCTATCAATAATGTACCCTCCGCTCAATCTAGAGCAGCTCCATCGGATACCCTGGATTTCCTTCTATTGTATGGCTTTGAGAATTCTCTCTCAATTCAAAAACTTAACAGTCAAATAAGCCTAATATACTCATAGTTCTCTCTAACAGTTCAAAGCTATATTTGTCGGTTTTGGATCTACTAATCGAGAGACTTATGGTCTAGCAAGAAAAAAAGAGTATAAAAGGCAAAGACTCCATAGATAGAAGAAAAGGCTAGACCACAAAGTTTCGCTCTAGAAATATCCATGACATAATGATCCCATAATGGTGATCTTCCTTCAAAATCAGAAAGGATAAATCATTCAATATTGATCAAACATTGTCTTATTAACCATCGAGAACCACCAATCCACTGTTGAGACATCCAAAATAAGCATTGAACTATTTTGGAAGTTTAAACATAACCTATTTCAAGCGTTAGAAAAGAAATTTGGCTCTCAAAAGAAAGTAAAATTAATTGGATACTTTAATCGTTGTTGATGTCTAAAAGTAAAAGACATAAGACAAAGAGTTGGAGAGGAAGATCACGATGGTTGATGATGACTTCAGGCGGTTCACCCCAATTAACTTGGGGTGAAGAGTTGCACACAATATGGTGGTCGAAAGGAGAGAGAGGAGAATAACGTAAAAGATGAGTATTTCCCCTGATTTTCCTTTCTCCTTGTGTCAACCCTCTTCGTTGTTAATGATGTGGGGTATTTTATAATGGGCACATAACCTTGATAGGTGGAGCTTTCAGGCCTAGCGTCATGATGACTATTGATGGGTTGATAGAGTAAGTTTGATTGTCGAGTAATAGGCTGAGCTGCCATTTCAAGTATAGATGAGAGTTGTCATGTTGAGGCGTAGCGGTTTAGTATGGAGAGCGATCCAGAGAATGAGAGCTCTAGATGCTATGGTGACTTACATGCTGGGAGCGAGCCTTACATACTAGGGAACACAGACGATTCAAAGATTTAAGGGGTCTTTTTGCAATTTATTAAAATGAGCCCTTAATTTATACTATGAAAGAGATACAAGGGTTTTTTATTTCAAATAATGTTAACTTAATACAAAAAAAATGTTTGATTACTCTATTGAGAAACATAAAAATGACTTATATATATAAGGCTTAACTACAAAATAAGTGCTCAAACTATGCATCTTCTTTTGCAATAAATGCCTAAAGTATTTTTTTGGCTGAAATAGGTGCCTGAAGTTTCATTTTTGTCTTTTTTTAAAGTCAACTGAGGCGCATAATTTGGTCAGAAAAAAAACTTTAGGAACATATTTCAGCAAAAAAACTTTAGGTACCTATCTCAAAAAATGAATATATTTTGGGCACTTATTTTGTAGTTAAGCCTATATATTATAAAGAACTTATTGTGGGCCCTCTTTTTTCGGGGCCTTGTGCGGTTTCACCTATTGCACATGTTTGGAACCACCCATGCCGGGGAACGGTGTGGAGACTAAAAGTTTTGGAGAAGTTATAACGGAGGTTTCAGATTTCGGAGTCCATGAATTCGGAGGTGAAGAAACGACCTGGATTTTAGAATTTGTGGATCGGTTTAACCCAAACCATGAGCCTTGCATATTTGGCCGAGAGTTTGGGCCTCCAGTGCTCACGAATGCCTTTGTGGACTTCCTTTGGTTGTTGGGAATGTGCTTTTAAGTTGCCATGTGAGATAGGAAGATGATAGAAGGGTAAAGGAGTATATCACCCCATTTTCAAGAGGAAAACGAGTTTTGTTCTATAGGGCTGCATATTTTGGAAGAGGATGAGATCACTCTTGTCCCCTTCATACCTCACCTCTTTTCTTCTTCATTTCTCTTTGGGAGCCCAAATCCAAAGATGCAACCTTTGTCTCTTTGAGAAGAAATCTCAAATTTTAGCTTGAGGAAGTTGATATCAGCAAGCAAGGATCTACATTTTGATGTAAGTTTAATGGTAGAGAGGTAAGTTAATGGGTTTTTGGGAGGTTAAAGCTTTAGGAAGATTTCTCTTGATTTAAAGGTTGTAGCTTGTAGCAATTTCCTCTATGAGCTCTAACCCAAGTTTTGTTTCAGATTTCATGTTTGTGTGGCAAGTGGAAGAGTTTGGAGAACCTTTGAGAGCTTAAGGTTTGAAGAATGTGTGAGAAAACTTGAGTTGAAGCTTGGGTTCATGATTCTTGCTTAAGGTTTGTACACTACTAACTCCTATGCCTTCACGGGCATCATAAATTTGATTGTTTTGTTACTTGAGTTGATGTGATTGGTTGATTTGGGTGTTTGAATGCTAGAGACCATCTTTAATGGTAAATAACAGTTTCATGTTAATAACATGTAAAAATGGTAGTAAACCACACCAACTACTTCCATAAGATGTAGGGTCAAAATAAGAGGCTAATGGTTGTGATTTGGGGGCTTGGAAAGCGATTTCCCGAGCTTAGAAAGTTATTTTTGGGGTTTTGTATCGGTATGCGGGGAGGCAGTATCGATACCCTAGTGTTTTGGGTTGAAGAATATTGTTCGATTGAGATGAACTATGAAAGGGGTACCAATATGGTATTCAACCGTACCGGTACGCCTTGTAAAGAGGTATCGATAAGGTTTGACCCATACCGATACACGCAGCCTCGATGGAATTCCAATAAGCTCAATTTGTATCAATACGCATGTGAGTATCGGTACCCAAAGGGCCGTATAGGTACGTGAAGGCCTATACCGGTGTTGATAAGTAGTTTATTTGATTATTATTTCATCTTTAATTATGCCTTAAATGATTAGTTCATGTTGCTGATTTGGATGTTTTTGTATGTTTTCTATGCAAGACTTCAATTCTGAAGATTGCACTTAAAAGGCAAAGTTCTGCAGTTTTATTTTCTAGAATCAAGGCTGGGCTAGTGGGCATGATTCTTGGCATGAAGCGTCTGACGTGGCATCCAGTCAACAGCTTCTAGAAGGTCCAATCAGCAGCTTCCAAAAGGTGTAGTCAGCAAGGACGGACGAGCAGGATCAGCTGCATTTTAAACCTTGGGTAACGGACGAGTAGTTTCAGCTGCATTTTAAATTCAACATACGAATATGATGTGTAATAACTTGGTAAAACCTTGGGTGGCTTGTTGTAATAGCAACCATAGGAGATCCTTGGTGGATTGAGTGATATTGTATGTTGTATGGTAGACATGTTTATATTGTGTGTTGTAATGGACAATTGTATGGTTGATTCACCCTTGATTGTTGGGAATCCGGATACCTAGAAAGCGTGTTGCAACACCAAGAGATGAGACACCGAATGTATGCTCCCGAGGTTGTGTAACATTGGGCCTCATTCGAAGACAACACTCGAGGAGAGATGTAAAGTGTAGGTGTACGTTCCCGAGGCTGTGTGACATCGGGCCTTACCTAGAGAGAGTGTGTATGTTCTCGAGGTTGTGTGACATCGGGCCTCACGCAGAGTTTTTGCTTCCGAGGTTGTGTGACACTGGGCCTCACTCCAGGTTTGTGTGGTATGATGCATATGTTGCTTTGTTAGATTGATGTATCCATTTTTTATTTCTATGTGTTTTGGCGACTAGAGGTAGGGCCATATGTTGACGTTTATGTCATGTTATCATTTCTTGCTACATGCTCATGTTTATGATTCGCATGAAGCATGATTGAGTGGAAGTGTATCCACTAAGCTTGTTAGCTCAGCGTTCGGAATCGTTGTTTCTGTTCGCAAGTTAGTAGGTTGGCACGTTGCTTTGGAGGAGCACCACCAGAGAAGGATTCCAACATCGCCTCATCAGAGTATAATACTTAGAATTATTGGGTTATGTATTCGTATGTCCCTATGGTTTTGTATTGTAACTTGTATTTTGGATTTTAAATGTGACTAGAAAGCTTTTATAATGTAGCTTTAAATGGAGCTCCCTTGCAAACATTTTCAAAACTATTATCTATGGTTAAGTTATTGGAATAAATGGTTTTTGTAGAAATTGGATTGTGGATTGGGCTAAACTAGGTTGAAACTTCTTGGTAATGGTTTGGGCTTGAGGCCCAAATGTGACATCTGAGTTGAGTGTGTTACAGGTGAACTTTTCAGAAGCTTCAAATCCGAAGATATATATCAGGGTATTATCCTTCCCAGGTCTTGAGAATACCATAAAATGAGTTACATGATCTGAGGTGATTGTAGAGTGACTACGAGTTCTATATTTTGTACACATTCCTGCCTTTATTATTGTTGTTCTTAAGCTCATTTAGACATATTTAGGTGCATTGCATGCATTATAATAGTATCTTCTCTTTTACCATGCTTTTATTGAATATTTTATGTTTGGTTGAGAAAAGTTATTGTTTTAGTTTAGTTTATATTTTCAGGTGTTGTAGCAAGGAGATGAGAGGAGAGGACAAGAAAGCTGGAACAAAAGAAGCAGTACTAAAGTAGTTCCAGATACCGCCAAGGACGCTGCCGAAGCAGCATTGCCCCCAAGTGCCGCCCAGGCAAAAGATACACCGATTTAGCTAAGATGGGTCGCGATTGAAAGAGGGCAATTTTCTAAGCCCGATGAGCCCAGTCTTGCAATTTTCTGAAGCATGTAGCGGCCAGTAGAGTTGGTCCAAGATCGATAAGTAGGAACACTTATCCTTACTTGCGGAAGAAGGTAACATCCAAGGAGTCCATATTTAAGTTAAAAAGGAGTCTGTATTTAATGTAAATATACTTTAAGAACTTCTACTTCAAGGAGGACTCAAACTGAGGCCATGAGCCCTATATATACCCAATGCTTGTAAGGGTATAGGGGTATAACGAGGTGTGAGGGGATGCGTGCTTGAACAGCCGCACAACGGAGATGTAGCTAGATAGGTTGGAGTTGAGGGGGTCGCATCCCAACTCTCCTAGAGTTTAGGCGCGCGTATGTAAAGTAGTTTGTGAGAAACGGTTGTATTAGTTTTGAGTTGTTTTCAATAAAATTCTGAAGTTTGCTTAATCCATTGCACTTCATTCTTTCGATTAGTCTACACCAGTCAGTTGAGAGAATCCATTTGTCGGGCATGAAAGTGCAAGGCTCACGAAAGGGTTAAGCACGGTCACAACATGTTGGGGCGTGACTAACTTGGTTCCACACCAGTCCGCAAGTTTCAGCGGGTAAGAGTGATCACCAATCGAATGGACTTGCTTATGTTAGGTTTACGCTGAGATTTCTAGGTATTGCCTACATCACGTGAGTATTCGAGCATCCTTGCCTAGAAATAGGAAGGATCACCGTCGACTATCCCGTCAAACTTGAAATGTCTACCAGACTTGCCACTAGGACCTATTTTCGTTCCACCAGCCGAGACAGCGAAAGTTGCAGTGGTAGTGACTCGCTGCGGTCACGTGACAGGGTTGTAGCCTGCCGCCCACCATACCAGCCGAGGCAGCAATTCATGGCAGCGCATAACACACAGAGACTTTACAATGTAGTCCACGCACTACTGAGCTGCAATTGCCTTACCCAATCTATCGACCAATTCTCTCCCCATCATCCCTCTCATCACTATCTTTATTTTATTTGTGTTTTTATATTTCCACCTCATGAGATTTAATTACGCATTTACTAAATATTTGTGCAGGAAACCATTCATAGGAGCTGCTCCAATCCCTGTGGAAGACGATATCTTTTATACTATAACTTGACAAGAGTGTGCACTTGCGCTCATAAATAGAGAACACCCTGACGCTCTACAAGTTTTTAGCGCCCTTGCCGGGGATTGACAACAGCAACTACGTTTGAATTTCTGCACTTCTATTTTAGTTTTTTCACATTAAATCTCTGTTTATTTTATTGCTTAAAAAATGCCTCTTTGTTTTCTTTGGTGTATGTCCCGCCAGGGCGGAAAGGAAGGCAGCAACATCCACCTGAGGAGGGGAAGGACATGCTCAGATAAAAAGCCAAACGCAAAGCCCTCAGGAAGTGGTTATGCTTGGGAAAAGCGCAATCCAACATAACCTAATTTTTATTTTTATTTTTAATTTATTTTTATTAGATTTAATTTTTATTTAATTTTTTCTTTTAATTTATTTCAGGTTAGAAATGAAGGAAAGATCAAAAAAGATAAATGAATAAAAGGAGAAGCCCAACTAGCGGCCAAGGCAGCCCAAGGCAGATGAGCATAACGGCTAGTGGCTTCATAACGGCTAGCCGCAACGGCTATATTTTGTTGTAGCGAGCGGAACGGATATCTGCGTAACGGCTAGATTCCTGTTATTCGCGCCGCAATAATTGCTGCCCGTTGACAGCGTGCCCGTCAAGGCAATAGAGAGAAGCGGCTATATGAGGCGAACTATTCTCTCCCCGTTCTTCACTTTACTTTCTTCTTTACTCTGATTTCTTTCTGCTATCTTTGCCTTCAAGATTTCCCTTGCTTTATTTTCTTTCACGTTCTTGTTTCTTTCTTTAGGAAAAACAACTGTCTTACAGCTATGGCCACATCGCACCAAACAACTGTCGAGGCAACCTACAAGGAATAATATAGAGAGCGGCAACTATGGGAGGAAATGGGATTCCAATATACCCAGCCTGATGGGGATTTTGGTCTTAAACCCTTCTTGTTCGAAAGGATACACAACATGAGTTGGGACCAGTTCTCACGGCAGCAAGAAGGAATCAACAACAACCATGTGCGAGAGTTCTACGCCCACAAACCGACACCAGGAAATCCTTCCGTGTACGTCTCCGGAGAAGGTGTCAAATTTACAGCAGACATGATCAACAGCTTCTACAACATAGAAGCTTGCGGCAACCCACATGAAGAATGGGAGTCCTACCTAACGGCTGCTGACTACAACAAGATCAAGAGAGAGATCTGTAAGCCAAACACCAAGTGGCTAACATGTAAGAACAATGGTTCGGTCAACCGCCGCGACTTGCTACCTGAGGCAGCCCTTTGGAGTAACTTCGTCCAGCGCCGCCTGATGCCTACCACGCACGGATCGATAGTCAACAGGCTGCAACTCGCCCTCATCTACAGCATCATGAAGGGGCGACAAATCAATGTTGGCGAAGTGATCCTAAAAGAGATCTATGCCCATGCAGAAAAGCCAAACGCCAAGGGACCCCTCTTCTTCCCTGCACTTATCACAGGCCTTTGCACCAATTTCCTCGTGCCACCGCACCCCAAGAACAAAATTCTTCCTGTCAAGGAAGGATGGACAAGAAGGGCACGCTAGTTAATGATGCAGAACCTGGAGCCAAACACATCTTCCACCGCCCAGCCACCGTCCCAAGCTGCCGTCACCCCAGCCGCAGCGGGCAGTACTAAAGCTGCCCTCCGTCCAAAGTGATAACCCTACTGCGTAGCCTAGTGGAAAGCTACCAAAGGATCGAGAACAAACATGTGATCTTCACCAAATATGCGGCGGACGTGCAAGAGGCCTTTGTGGCCTACTTGCTTGACAAGTACCAAGACGGTGGCCCACGGTTGCCCGCCTTCCCAATGGAGTTAGCAGCATCCAAGCCAGTTCATATTACACCCAGACCAGCTGCTACTCATGTCGTCGCCGACAATAATAGGCCGCACATCTGCCCCAAGAGAAGGACCTATCTAACTCCCATCCAGCCATACGACCTCTCCTCCTCATCCGAATCAGAAAAAGAAGAGGAGACAACCGCTGCCTCCCTATTACCAAAAGAGGCCGCTG
Organism: Hibiscus trionum; assembly: GCA_030270665.1. Classification (NCBI taxonomy): domain Eukaryota; kingdom Viridiplantae; phylum Streptophyta; class Magnoliopsida; order Malvales; family Malvaceae; genus Hibiscus; species Hibiscus trionum. The sequence continues at coordinate 23,549,834 of BSYR01000011.1, forward strand.
CCAAAGATACCAGCTACTCAGACATGGAGATCTCAGACTCCCTTGATGACGAGACGGCAGAGGCAGCAAGAAAGAGAAAGCGACCAGTAGCAGAGCCTCGGGGTGGAGGACCTGAAGAACCATCCAAGAAACCAACCCCCAGCCGCCGCGTAGCAAAAAGAAGAGCCCAACCGACAAACTATCTGTTACGCGCCGCCTAGTCTTGCCCGCCTCCTCATCATCCTCCTCTGATGCAACAGCAACAGAGGGGAACTCCGTCAGAGTATAGCACCATTTTCTTTTCTTTTCTTTGCTTTTCTTTTAATTTTTCTTTTGTTTTACGTTATTTTTCTATTTTTTTCTTTTTTCTGTTTTAATTTTTCTTTTATGTTTTACTTTCTGTTTTTAATTTTTGTTTTATGTAGAGGCATTGAGGACAATGCCAACCTTGAGTTTGGGGGGAATAGTTCTCTTTGTTTTAGGTTCATTTAGTAGCATTTAGGATCATATATAAATTCTGCCCCCTAGCACTTAATGAAGTAGAAATTTTTAGTTTATAAACTTGTGCCTATGATAGAATAGCCGATTACTTATATTCGCGCCATACTAAATTTTTTTAACCTAACTATGGGAAGAAACATGAAAATACTTAGAACATTCTTCTTTCTGCTAATTATATTTACACTTGTCTGATAAATGATGAATTTTTGCTTGAGTTCTGAGTTTAACATTGCCTGCCTTACTTAATAAAAATTCCTTCATTGGATACAGGTTTGCCGCCACGGCAGCACAGGGCAGCACAACAAAGATGATGAAAACCCTAGAGGTGCCCGAAACAGGCTCTAAGCAGGAAGTTCAAATACCCTAGAGGTGCCCGAAACAGGCTCTAAGCAGGAAGTTCAAATACCCTAGAGGTGCCCGAAACAGGCTCTAGGAAGGATCATGAGCAAGGACACTCCGTTGCTATCAAATTCCACGTATCTAAACCAAGTGACAGACAAATTAGCAAGAGTGAATGAAAGCCTTCACGTGATGACTCTATTCAAAGGGTTCGGAGTTTCGTAGAGTGCACCTATCTTAGCTTCAGTCCCAGAGAATAGTTGTGATGAGCTGAAGCCCTTAAAGCCATGATCAGAAAAAGATTACAAAAATGCCCAACTGTGTTGCCAAGGCAGCATCTTGTATCCTCTTTAGTAATTTAATTACTTTAGGCATTCTTTGTTAACTTAGTAATTTCAGCATATTTAGCATGAACACAGACCTGCACACACTGCACTGGCATTAAGAAAATTTAAACCTAAGTTATTTCATGCCATTCCCTATCACTAACATAAAAACAGGTGCCACGGCCTTGAGGTAAGAAATCAAGTTAAAGGCTAATGTTTTCTATTAATTTTGTGGAAATGACAAGCAATAGTTCGAATTTGGGGGTGTGTAGAGTGTCGGCAAGTTCTATATTTTGTACACATTCCTGCCTTTATTATTGATGTTCTTAAGCTCATTTAGACATATTTAGGTGCATTGCATGCATTATAACAATATCTTCTCTTTTACCATACTTTTATTGAATATTTTATGTTTGGTTGAGAAAGTTACTGTTTTAGTTTAGCTTATATTTTCAGGTGCTATAGCAAGGAGAGGAGAGGACAAGAAAGCTGGAACAAAAGGAGCGGTTGTAAAACCCGGGTTTAGGGGTCGGGAGTTGAGTGTGAGAATCGGGTTCGAGTCGTGGGCTCGTTTTAATTTAATTTGGGCTTGGTTTTAATTAAAAGGGCTTGAGACTATCATTAATGGCAAAAGGTAATTTTAAAAACAAAGGGAAAGGATGAGTAAAAAGGGAGACTTTTTGGAGAGTCTTCGTCATCTTCTTCTTTCATCCCATTTCCACGACACTAAATCCCCTTCAACCCAAAACACTATTACATTCATTTCTTCACCGATTTCAAGTGATTTCATCGAGGTAAGAGCATTTTGACTTCTCCTCATCATTCCTAACACTTCCATGGTTTTAGTTTTTGGTAAACATCATTTTTGGAGTTGTCCATGTTTTCAAAAGTTTAAGAAAAAGGTTGAAGCTTTGAGGGGTTTTCATGTGGCTTTTGATTTATAAAGTTAAGTTATGTTTTAATCTTTCCCTTAAGTACATTATATGTGAAAATGGTGGGGTTTTGATGAAAATCCCGAAATGGGTTTTTGTGGGTATTTTAAATGGTTGAAAATTTGGGTTTTTGAGGTAGTTTGGTGTAGGAGAGTTGGGTTGATGATATAGTGATGCTTGAGGGTTATTTTGAAGGTGTTTAATGATGTTTTTGGTGTTGGATTCGATAGTTTTCTGTTGGGTTGCGTGTGAGATCGAAAATTGGGATTTTTGTGTTAGTTTTGGCTTGGAAATGTTGAGAAATGGACTTGTGGTTGTAGTTTGATTTGTGACAGTGTCTTTGAGGATGATTTGTGTAGTAATATGTTGTTTTTGGTTGATTAGAATCAAGGGAAATCGTTGGAGAAGCTTCGGGCTCGATTTCGGGAAGTTTGGAGGCTTGATCGGCTTTCTCGGTTTGCTTAAGGGAGTTTGGTGAGTGGATTATTCAAAATGATTTTAAATTGGTTCAAGTGTGTGGTTGTGGTGTTGGATTGTGCTTGGTAGGCCAATCCAAGGTGTAGATTAAGTTGGTAGCTTAATCTCTTGTTTGCTTTATGAGTTTTGCTTAATGTGCCTAAATGTGGATTTGCGTAGTATGTGTTCGATTAAGCATGTTGTGATATATATTGATGTTGTATAATGATGAAGATATGTTGTGTTGCATGATCTTTATATCATGGTGTGACTTGTATAGTATGATTGGCACTAGTTAATTATTGGGTATAAATGATCGATCATTAGGATGAGTGTGTACACGGTAAAAGTCAAATTCGCGCGTGGCCTTGGTGACGTATAGTCATCAAGGAGGAGTACGGTGAGGTAATATTCCACCGGAAATTGTTAGCATGTGATGATGAGTGTAACCCCATCCATGAGTGAAAACGGTGATGAGTGTAATCCCACCGGAAGATAATTTTTGTTGAGTATGTTGGGGGTGAAAATCCCAACGGAAGTTATCTGCATATCCGAGTAAGCTAATAGTTGCCAATATACTTGTTCATGAGTGGTGGTTGCGTAAGATGTTTGTTATATCTTGTTTAGCATAACATGAGGTAAGATGTCATGTTCATGCATTCGTGTAATTGTGGTTATGTTGCTATGTTGGTGTATATGTATGCCTTGTGAATTTCTTAAGGATAACATGCTTTGAACCCTGCATTGTCGTTGTTTTTGTTTTAGAGCTCCCTCACTAAGCTTCTAGCTTACGCTCTCGTTTTCGACGATGCAGATCACTAGTATGGAGTTAGCAAGGAGCAAGGAAAGGGCATCCAAGCGTGTGGTGGTTGCTCAAGTATGGTTTTTAGTAAATAATGTAGTAGTTTAGCAATAGGGATGTTACGTGTAGTAGGAGCGTGTATCTAGACTCATATTTTGTTAATGCTTTTATGTTGTGGATTTGTAAACCATGTTTATGAGATGTTTATGTGTTGTTTGAAAGCATGTAAACCTTGCTTCATGAATGCCTAAGTGTTTTGTATTTGAAGGCTTATAACCATGTTTTAAGCTATGTGATATGGATGTAAGTTTCTTTGAATGAAATGACCTTGTTTTGCATGTGTATATGATTGAGCATGCTTGAAGTAGGGTGATATGCCTCTAGATTAAGTGTATGTTTGTTGTTTCTTGTTTTTTGAGGTTTTGGGGTATGTTTGGGAACACTTGGAGATGCAGAAAACTGATTTCAGGATCATACAGAGTGCAGGCGTTTCGAAACGCGTGTGGTGGTTTCGGAACGGGTGTAGTTCCAGGGATACTCATATCGGAACGGGGGTGGTGTCGTTTCGATACGATTTGACACTGTGAGCCCTCATTTTGGTGCGCGTTTCGGTCCGGTTTACCTCTGTGAGTGCCCGTTTCGGAACCTGTTCTGGAACGTTTTGTTACTGGAGACCCCCATACCGGAACGGAGTGGACCGTATCGGTACGACCTGGTCTGGCTTTTGAACTAGAGCCCGCATATCGAAACGGGCAAGCCTGTTTCGAAATGCAGGCTTATATTTGGGCTTTTTAGCATCTTCAAAGGTTCTCGGATGTCGGGTTTTAGTCCCGTTGGTTGTATGCTTTCTTGTTAAGTTTATATGCATTGTTTATGAATGGTTTTGGTTATAAATGCAAGCGATCGGACTAATATGTCACTTGGTAAATTTATATTACCTTACGCCTCGTTTGTATCTTTTCCTTTATCTTTTCCGTTGTCGTTTCTCACATAGAACTAAATGATACATTTAGACAAGATAATCAATAAAAATAGGGTTGCTAATCGAAGTGGAGCCTTAACGGGTTTCGCTTCGGTTTTCCCCGTGTAACCTGCCTGGACCGGTCTGTCGTCTAGCCCGAGACGAGGGGGTTACAGCGGTACTAAGCAGTTCCAAATGCCGCCAAGGACGCTGCCGAAGCAGCATTGCCGCCAAGTGTCGCCCAGGCAGGAGATACACCGACTTAGCCAAGATGGGTCACGATTGAAAGAGGGCAATTTCCTAAGACAGATGAGCCCAGTCTTGCAATTTTCTGAAGCCTGTAGCGGCCGGTAGAGTTGATCCAAGATCGATAAGTAGGAGCACTTATCCTTACTTGCGGAAGAAGGAAACGTCCAAGGAGTCCATATTTAAGTCAAAAAGGAGTCTGTATTTAATGTAAATATACTTTAAGAACTTCTACTTCAAGGAGGACTCAAACTGAGGCCATGAGCCCTATATATACCCAATGCTTGTAAGGGTATAGGGGCATGATGAGGTGTGAGGGGATGCGTGCTTGAACAGTCGCACAACGGAGATGTAGCTAGATAGGTTGGAGTTGTTGGGGGTTGCGGTCCAACTCTCCTAGGGTTTAGACGCGCGTATGTAAAGTAGTTTGTGAGAAACTGTTGTATTTGTTTTGAGTTGATTTCAATAAAATTCTGAAGTTTGCTTAATCCATTGCACTTCATTCTTTCGATTAGTCTACACCAGTCAGTTGAGAGAATCCATTTGTCGGGCACGAAAGTGCAAGACTCACGAAAGGGTTAAGCACGGTCACAACATGTTGGGGCGTGACTAACTTGGTTCCACACCAGTCCACAAGTTTCAGCAACTAAGAGGGATCACCAATCGAATTGACTTGTTTGTGTTAGGTTTACGCTGAGATTGCTAGGTATTGTCTGCATCACGTGAGTGTTCGAGCATCCTTGCCTAGAAATAGGAAGGATCACTGTCGACTAGCCCGCTAAACTTGGAATGTCTGCCAGACTTGCCGCTAGGACCTATTTCCGTTCCACCTGCCGAGACAACGAAAGTTGCAGTGGTAGTGACCCGCTGCGGCCGCGTGATAGGGTCATAGCCTGCCGCTCACCATACCCGCCGAGTCAGTAATTCATGGCAGCGCAAAACATACTCAGACTTTACAATGTAGTCCACACACTACTGAGCTGCAATTGCCTTACCCAATCTATCGACCAATTCTCTCCCCATCATCTCTCTCATCACTATCTTTATTTTATTTGTGTTTTTATATTTCCACATCATGAGATTTAATTGCGCATTTACTAAATCTTTGTGCAGGAAACCATTCATAGGAGCTGCTACAATCCTTGTGGGAGACGATATCTTTTATACTATAACTTGACAAGAGTGTGCATTTGCGCTCATAAATAGAGAACATTCTGACGCTCTACTGTGATTTCGAAAGGTCGTGAATACGGAAGTATAACATTGGTCAATAAAAGCATATGGACATTTATAATTTAAAGACATGGTAGGTAACAAAGCTTTTAACACTTTAGTCTCCAATACAATTGATTGTTGGACTTATAAACTTGAATTTAGATCCACAAAGCTTACAGGGAAAGGTAATTATGATGCTTTTATAACTTTAAAATCTATCAACCCGTCTAGTCCTCTACAATCCCTCTAATTCCCAACAGCCACTACCTACTTTGCATGGCTCAAAAAGAAGTCCTTTTGGCTAAGGAAATTTCTTATGGTTGAGAATGTCTGTGTAGTTGGTAGTTAGAACATTCACCTCAACAAACAGTGAATACTTAATCATTTTAAGAGCACATGTGATCATATAAATACAAAGAATAACTGAAAATATTACCTAAAATGCAATACAGATTAAACTAGTGTAATAATATCCGTTTATTAGTAATATTGTTGGGGTTTGAGGGTGGGTTGTCTACTGTCAAGTGGCACGTTAGAAAGACGAAAGTGGTGGTGTCTCTCTTGGCTCTATTAGGACGACACTCCTCACTCGGGATCTTTTATAGAGAAGGTTGGTCCTACCACGTGAAACCCAAACCAAACATCTGGTCTTGTCTAATAATATATCCTTTCATCGGTTCACCAGGAGGAAATGGAATATTTGTTGTGCAACTGTGGTGGTCTCTTTTCAGTTTTCACCACCCACGGTCATACCTCTCTCACTTTTCTGGATCATATTGGAATGTACGGCGCCGCTCAAATCACCCTTGTGTTAGTGCCTCGCTAAAGGGTAAAACTATTAGTATCAAATTCCATCTATTATATGATGCTCACTTTGATTAAATGATTTGTAAAAAAAGCTCGTTAAATATGTCATGTGATATTTTTCAAGTATAAATTATAATATTAAATTATCTTAACAATTATATCTTTTTATATTAGAAAATATATTCAAATTATATATAGTTTTTGCTAAATGTATAATGTGATTTTAAGACTTTGATTGTATGTATATGTATGCATGAAGTTTTAATTTCATTTAATTTTCACAAATTATTATAGGCATAACATTATTTTATGTTTAAATATTGTTTACTCAAATAATTATATTTATTCGATATGAAAATAAAACGATATTCATATTAATTACAGTTTGACATATACATTGTTTATGTTAAAATATTATCAAATTTCAAATTAATCTAATGCTTAAGCTTTTGCCTTTTTTTCTTTACAACTTAAGTTTAAATCCCCTCGAGAAAACGAAAAAATAATCTCGTTTTAGTTCCACGTCCACATCAACAATAATTTTCCACGTCAACAGTTTAGTGATATTTGTTATATTTTACCCTAAAAAACCAAAATAGTGTGCATGGACTTCTGTTTTTGTTTTGCCTCGGTAAGGTCCATTAATTTTTATATCCAATTTTATGCTGCACAACTGATGCCTTTCGGCTTTCTTTGCGTCGTCGACCTCAACAAAAACCAAAAACAAATGGCTGCCATTGCAGAGGTCTCCCGTTAAGTTGTAGTTAGAAATTAGAGTTAGGGGTGACAATGGGGCGGATTTAATGGTTTTGTATTCCTTACTCTGTTCTTAATACTTACAATATAATTTTAAAAATCTCTATTAAATATTTTGAGATTTTTTCATCCTTATACCCATTCCTTGTAGAGCCCTGCGAGTTTCGGCGAATTTTTATCTCAAAAATTAAACAAATCTCAATACATTAAAACAAATACCTAACGTTAAATCTCTAAAATTACAAACATAAATGATAAATTTAATTTTGTCAACAATAAACAAACATTTCAAAACTGTAATAATAACTTAACAGATAACACTTTCTTTTCTAAACACTTTTGTAGCCAAATCAAGCTAATATGTGGAACTTGATAATGCTCTTGTAGATTTATTTTGATCATGCTTGTCATCAACCTATAATATTAAAGTAAATATCATATGCATCAAATAATATGAAAATTAAATATCATAGATTCATATGAATCAATAATACAAAAAGTAAATATCGTAGACTTATTTTTCTGTGATTGACTCCAACAACAAATTGTAGTAAGAAAAAAAATATATATTCGGGTCAATTGAGATCCGCTTACGACATCTTTTAGATTGTTAAGAAAATCCAATAAAATGTCAAGGCATCCTAAACAAAGAACTCAATCAAAGAGATAAGAGATACGAGAGTTATTTCAAAATAACATGAGCGATAAGAGACAAAAAAAACTCTAGTAATGTAGGAAGGAAAAAGTTCAAGAGTTTATTTTTTGAAATTCCCACGATAATTTATACGAGAACAGTTCGGTTATCCCTACGTTTTGGATATATCAATCATCGTCCATATCCTTATTTGAGAATCGGTGATAAAAATTTTCTCATCTTTATCCCTATGAGTGAAATTTCCTGTTATTCCACATCCTTGTTGGTCAAATTCCCACGATTTTTAGTTATTCTCCTCATGATTACCACCCTAATTAGAGTTTTCCAATATTTTATTTAAAATTAGAATTCATCAAAATAAGTTAAAGTAATAAATTTATTATGGTATATGAGTAATTATCTCTTTAAAGTTGTTATTTGTTAAAATAAATTGTATTCAGTGTATAGTTTGTATATAATTTTATACATTAATAGATAACGATTTTATACATCATTAAAAGATTTAAAAATTATACCCACAAGCTTGCTTTGTTTTCTATCTAATTGTTTTCTTACTTTTAGTGCTGTAGTTCAGGACTCCACTCCCCCATTTACTTTGAGGCGGTTAAAAGAAGTTTTCAAAGTTCTTCTTCGTTAATTTTTTTCCACCGACAGTGACTTTTGGCCGTTTTACTGGTTTTGTAGATAAATAAAATTATCTTATGTTGATGAATGTTTTACTTTTCAAGTTTTTTTACTTTGCCAGATTCATATCACGTCTGTTTTTTTTTTACAGTTCTTTTGTCTGTTTTTATGACAGTTCATTCGTCTATTTTTATAACAGTTATAGCCTGTCTTTATGACAGTTTTCTATCTTTTGATAGTTTTGCATTCGGATGACGAGTATCAACGAGCGTTTGTTAGCAAAGGAGGTCGGTATGTATATGATTATGATCCCCTTTTGTGGTTGTGTCGTTATGCCAAGAACAAGTAGCGCAAGGAGTTACTTTCTTCATAGAGCACTTCTGGTCAAAGTAGTTTGTTTAGTGAATTTTTTTCAGAAGATTGTTCAAGTTCTTCTGAACGTGATTGTCTTTTATGCCTCTTAAAATTTTATTATTTTATTTTTACACATTGATTTTTTTAATGTTTTGAGGTGTGATTCTTTTGTAATCCTTTCACGTTGAATATAATACAGTATTTCAAAAAAATTGTTTACTTCTTTTTTTCTTTGCCTAATTGACGTCAAAAGTAGTCTTGGTGCTGATTGTTGATTATGGTGGCATATTTTCTTTGCTTTTATGACACGTTTATGACTAATTTTTGCAGGCGTTGTTTGTTCAATGATCCTCACGACTTTGTTTATTATTCGTTGTTGGGATGTGTGGGGCTCGATTCGTTCAACCGATTATGCTCACCAAGTGATGGAGAGGTGGATTTTTAGGTGGAAGGGTTTAGGAAGCTAGAAAGAATAAAGACACAATGATTTATAGTGGTTCAATCTTCTAACCAAGGTCTACATCCACTACCTTAGCTTCCCACTAAGGATTTTCACAATCAATCCACTATTGATTCGTCCCCTTTTCTAGGATTAGGAGGAAACCCTTACAACCGATCAAGCTTCTACCCAAAGCCTTGATCAAAACCCTCTTTACAAAGAGAAACAATAAGCAAACTTAAAACCCTCTAATAGGTGTTTGTTTGCACAATTAAGCACTCACCCAAAACCTAAAACACTTGAGCAAATTTGACAATTTTGGCTCACTAGTGTTTGTCTATACAAGAATTGACAATTTAGGCACTAAGACAATATTTGATCATTTGATGTATGACAATATGAGCATTAGCCTTCTCTTGATGCTTGGAGGTCCCTTTTATACTCCCAAATGAGTTTGTAGCCGTTACTAGACGTTGGGGATGAATTGGAGCCGTTGAGGACTTTATTTCCCTTCATAAATGTTGTTCTGCAGCTAACGGTATCGATACACGTGTAACGGTATCGATACACATGTAACGGTATCGATACGGCCTTCATATGAACTAGCCGTTGGGCACTTGCCAGCTTGGGCGTATCGGTACCCTTTGACATTTAAATGGCCGTTGGGAAATAGCCGTTGGGGTAGTTAAAATGGGATCGGTACGCTGACGTGGCGTATCGAAACGACCCCACTCCGTATCGATACACTAAACCCTCGTATCGATACGGGTTTTGACAGTGGCCAAACTGGGGCAAAATGGTATCGGTACGGGTACAACCGTATCGATACTGGTGCTTTAAAATCACGAGTTTAGCTATTTAAAACATGAAAAATCTTTGTCAAAAACCTCTTAAAATACCTCAAACATAATTTCAAGTAGTTTGGACTTTAAAACCAAGTTTTAAATTCTTTCAAATTAGTCCAAAACATTTTTCAATTATTATATCAAAACATTAGTTCTACATTCGTGTTTTGATAGCTCCCTAATAACCATTGTTCCTACAATTGACCGCAAAGCTTATATTTTCTTTTTAATTCTACTATTTTCTTTCGCTGTTGTTGTTGGATGTGTTTTAAAACCTTTAATAGGTTATATTATAGAGTAATCTTCATCTATCTATCAGAATAGAAGAATTATTTACAACTTTAGTATAACCCGATAATTTTAAAGAGACATCTCTCTTAATTCAAAAAAATAAATACAATTTGCTCTCATTGAGAGTTGAACTCAAGACCTCCCGCTTACTAAACGGGTGCTCTAACCAACTGAGCTATAAGAGCTAGGTAATGTGTCAAATGTTAACTCTTTATTTTGTTATTTGTGATTTTTAAGATTAAGAAAAACCAAATAAATCAAAATTGAAAGATCTGTATTATTTGAACGGTTTATAAAATATAAGTTTAAAAAAATGTAGTTACTCAAGTTGAATCAAATTAATTTTTAATTTAATTTACTAACAAGTGTTGGGTGCATTGGTAAGGCACATTGCACTCCTAAGGAGAGAAAGTAAGTTCGAACCTTAGAGACGACATTGTTGGGAGGGGCAACCTTGCACCCCGAACATGGACCGTAAAACGAACATGCATATAACCAAAAAAATTAATTTTTAATTTTATTTATTACTAATTTTATTTTTATAATAAAATAAGTGTTTTATGTTTCAAATAACAAAATAAATTACAAATATAATAAAAGATTTTTAAAAATTACCACATATATAAATGTAAAAAAAGCATAAAACAAATTTATTATGTTAAAATAAATTAAAAAAACCAAAACCAAAGATTAATAAGAAAAACTAAGAACTGGATTAAATTAAAACGGACTGTTCAAATAAATTAGTTCTTTAAATATATTGTTTTAAAACTTAATAGTGAACTATTTAATTTTATATAAATTTATAATAATAAATATTGTAATATTTTAAATACGTAAAAATAAAAAATAAAAATACTTTTTTTTATCTTTTTCCTTTATTCTCTCCCTCTTTGTCTTTCTTTCCTTAACCCATCCCTCATTTCCTTCCTTCTCGTTCAAACAAAAGTAAAAAAATAATAATAATAATAATAAGAAGGGCCACCTATCAAATGAGGACTGAGGAGGCTTAAACTTCTGCAGCAATTTCACGTTATAGATCTTCAAATTCAATATTTTCATACTTAAGCTATCCATGTGTGAGGGGTCAAGCTAACAGTGTTACCTGATGGGTCACGTCACCCACCATTAATTTTTGGGTAAACTATAACGGATGCCACTCAATTATAGGTAATGTTATATTTCGGTCATTAATTTTTAAAAGTTACATTTTAGTTATTCAAATATGGGTAAGGTTACATTTGAGTCATTCAAATATGAGTTAGGTTACATTTCGGCCACTCAATTATGGGTAAGGTTACATTTGAGTCACCCCTCATACTTAAAAAAATTACCGCTACAAAAATTATATTTGGGTCAATCCTCAAATGCTTGAACTTTTGATAACCTTTGTCTTTGAAACTCGGAAGAACTTCCACAATATCACACCCATCTCTTTAAACGTTTTATTTAGGGGTGAGCGTTCGATCGAGTCGAGTTGAGTCAAAAAATTTTGAGTTATTCGAGTTGACGCGTCATATTTTACAACTCAAACTTTATTTGAAATTTTTTCGATTCGAGTCAAGTTTATGAAATTAGAGTCGAGTTTCGAGTTCATATAAAAATTTATTTGTAATTATTTATCATGTTATAGTACACATTGATTTTAATTTAACGATTTTCTCTAATCATATACGATATGCATATATATTTCATCATATTTTTTCATATGTAGCATATATTTCTTCATATTTTTATATTAGTATATATATATCAGGAAAAATTGAGGAACTTGACTTGAACTTAAAAATTAATCCACTAACTACTAAAAATTTCGAGTTATTCGAATTTTCATTTTACAACTCAAACTTTATTTGAAATTTTTCATGTCGAGTCGAGTTTATGTAATGTAGAGTTGAGTCAGAACGAGTCGATTTTTTTCGCCTGGAGTCAAGTCAAAAATTTTAGTTTTTTCGAGTCGAGTTTTGCTCACCCCTAGTTCTATTTGACAAGAAAAAATGGTTGATCCTGAATTTCTCTACTCATCCCTTTATCAATTCAACTTTCTTGTCACTTTTATCGATTGAGGATTGTTATTACCTTTTTAATTCTTTTTTCAAATAGAGATTTCTTTAACAAAATGCATTTTTTATGCTTATTTAACATGTTGTAGTCAAATTAATTTTATGGAGAAATTCGAAGCCTTAAACCTTTGAATAAGATAAATAGGTGAACCACCAAACTTAAATTTTTAAATCCGCCCCTAAACAGTGTAGCTAAAATTTTGTTTAGTGAATTAATTCAGATAGAATATTATGAAAATTAATTATAGAGGCTATCCACCTAAACTAATTTTTCATTGCTTAATGCTTTTGTTTAGTAGTCTTTAAGATTTTCATTTTTTTAATATAAAGAAGATTTTTTATATGTTATTTTAAAACATTTTAAATTTAAAAATTAAACATTTTTATATGTTACTTAATGACTTTGTATTTAATGTCTGAACCTTCAACTATATTCCTAGCTTCCCCAAACCTAGTTATTGATAAATTCAACATTATAATTATCAGTATTTTGTAAAATGAACCATTGTTTTTATAACGGCTCACCAATGATCATGCATACAGCAAAAGATCATGTATTACGTGTAAAGCTAATTAATATATATCTTTAGAATTAGTACACAATGATCATGTTATTAATCAACTCAGTGGTACAAATACAATGATCCCACTCCCCACATTCCCGCCGATTGCTCATGTGAGAACCGTCCACCAGACCAGATTTCTCTAAAACACTCATCTCCGGTGGTAAGGACTGAACATTAATTATACATATAAACTATATAGTATATACTTATCCACCATATAGTAAATTTTAACTAATTTGAAGGAGAGAAAAAGGAAAGGAAAACAAAGCTATAAAGTTTGTCATCATTTCATGATGAGTGATGACTAAGAAATGCAGCAGGCGTTGGGATTTTCGTCGCTGAAGAGCTGAGGAGCAGGCGGCATTCGCTCGATAACGTAAAGGGGCTGGTAATAGTAAACCATTCTCTTCATGGATTCCTCCTCGTTAATAACATTACTGCTGCCATTGTTCACTTCTGCCTCCGCACACCCTTCTTTCTTCTCCTCTTCCTTGTTTTCACCACCTTCCTTTTTATCTGTTTCTTCTGGAGGATTTCCTTCTTTCTTCTCTGCGTGTTCTTCCGCCGCCTTCTCTTCGCCCTCTTTCTTCTCCTCTTGTTTCTCCGGTTCCGGTTGAGGCACGATCCTCGCCTGCTTTTTCGTGCGTCTATATACATAATCAACTAGCTTGTTTGCATCCATGGTGCCCGTCACTGTAACTTTCCCGGTGCTATGCTCTGTTACCGCACTCTGTACGCCTGTAACATGTGTATTGTATACTACATAAACATCAATCATGGCTAATTAATTCTATAATAGACGGTAAGTAATACTAAAGAAATAATAAAACCAATATAGAAAATAAAATAATAGTAATAATAATTTGGTAAGGCCCCATTGCCATTGTCGGCTATGGGATCTCTTTTCTTTGTCCTCACCGTATTTCATACAGTTGGTCAATCACACTCACAAATTATCTCCTAGCTTTTAGCTGGTTAAGTGGCCAAAGGGTACTCTTCTTAAATTTAGTATGAAATTTAACCAAACTAAGATTTTTCACTAATCTGATCATTCTAATCAAGTGTATGCAAGCAATAATAAACAACCGAGTCCGAGTGTTATTATATTGTACCTCTCATTTTTAGTATCTTTCTCTTGAGCTGCTCAGCACAGGCTTGGCAATGCATGTCTACGTTAAGCTCCACGGTTGCTATTCCACTAACCTGGATATTAACCCAATCACTAAAGTTAATGACAGCTCCTATATAGACTGTAGTAGAGTTATTCTAAGGCGTTGAATTGAATGAAACCTGTGAAGCGACAACTTCTGGTATAGATTCACCCTCAGCTGCAGGCAAAGGGGAGAGTACTTTAGCTCTTCTCTTGGTTTTCTTCATGATTTTAGCACATACTGCTTGGGGTTCGATTACTCCCTTTATTGTCACTTGGTTTTGTGCCATATCGATCACCACTCCTTCCACACCTGCTAACCATTTCAGTATAGATTTTTTATTTGTTGCAAACTATATATACCGATTAGTAATTGATTATAAGGATTAACATATAGTTACCTCTAATCTTCATGATGGATTTCTCAATCTTCTTTGCACATCCCACACAATGCAAATCCACAAACAAGACAAAAGGAGGCGGTGGTGCTGGTGGTTCCTCTTTCTTTTCTTCCGCCGGCTTCTCTTCCTTTTTCTCTTCTGGTTGAGCCTCAGCCGGCGGTTGCTCCTGCAAAACATTTCCGAGTCATGCCTAAGTAAATTACTCTCTTGCAAATAAATAGTTTAATTTTCCTTTGTTTAACAAGGCCAGTGTCTGAGTCTCACCTGCTTGGTTTCCTCACCCATTTGCTCTATGAATTAACTTAAACAAAGTGAGACAATGGGGAAGAAGAAGCAAAAGGGAGAGAATGATAGTATCTAGTTAAGCAGTGGTAGCAGTAGACTGTAGAGTAGTTTTCATATATATAGAATAGAAGAGAGTGAAACGATAATGGGATGGACGGTGCGGTTAGCAGCATATAAAAGCAGACGATGGATTGGGATTCCTCAGCACATGGAGTGCCATTTAGCATACAAAGAACCTCTTAGTTTAATATTTGTTTTGGAAATCTTTCCGATCTCCTAGGCACAAGATGCTAAGGAAAATAAAGGGGGAGGAAAACCAGTGGAGCAGAGTTGGCAGATTTATAGACAAGATTGGTGGTGAAAGGGTGTGTCTAAAAGCTGAAGCCTGAAGGATAACCAAATTGACGATGCTTCCATCATCCTATTTAGGCAACTTGGGATTTTACCTTGGATTCTTTGGCCTGCCAGATCACATGCTTTGTCAGCTATTGAAACCTTTCTCTCTCCGACACGTTTGCACTAATGATGATGATTCACCTCCATCAGTTAATTGATTGTTATTTAATTATTTTTAAAGAGATGTAATGAAAGGATTTTAACTTGGAATCCATACCTTTTATTTATATATAAAAGAAAGGTCAAATCCATTGATAGGGGGTTTGAAAAGAATTAAGTTTGCATGAATATTGTTTCTTTGGTTTTGCACCTACCAAGGAAAGAAAGGTCACATAAGCTCATGTGTTTGGTATGTTAGGAGGTAGCATTATTTTTGGTCGGATGCATGACATGAATTCAAAGCTCTAAGTAACTGTTAGCCTAGCTTTCGGTTGGATACACATGGAGGAGCAGACAATGTCCACTCATTTCACCTTTTTATATTTGGACCTTTTAACTGCTTCAATTTTGTCTCCTTTTGCGTTAAATTCCCATGCTTCATGTTACCTACGTTTTTAATACAATCTCTCTTCACGTCTCATATTTTTTTAAGCAAGAAAATGAATTTTATTAAATATAAAAAAGAAAAAGTATAACAAATATAGCGCACTCAAATAAAAGGAGAAGAATTTGGGACAAGTTTACCCCTAGGCCCTAAGGTTGCTCCTAAATAAAGAAAATTAAAACAAGTAATCTGAACGACGTGAAGAAATAAGATTTAGCATTTCCTGTTCGTTTTCTACAGAAAATTCAACAATTTTTCTGAAACTTTTCTTGTCTCTTTCATCTAGACGTTATATAGATGTATGAGTGAAGATCGAGAAAATAAATTTTGTAGATTAATTATTTCGTTAACGGCTTTAATTGCATCGATAAACTACCACAAAACAGATTTAACCATATTGGACAATCGACTTTCCTTGATCAGAGGGTGCGTTCCTTGCCGGAAGGCCAGACTACCATAAAGATAGACAAAAATTGTGCCACAAAGACAGATAAACAAATACAACAAATAAAAGAGAGGGGAAAGGGGAATTTTACTCCTACCAAGTCTTAAACTCGCAACTTATAGGGAGCAGAGGGTGTCATCTGAGAGCTTTATCCACCTACTCTAGAGATTGTTTACTATTAAATTTTTTAAAAAAAACCTACGTGTCATAATTCTTTTATGTTAAAGATAAAACATTAGTAACCCTAAACATGCATGTACGCCGTGTCATGTTTATTAAATATACGATTTGTTTATATATATATATATATATATAGTATTTTGGTATTGTATCCAAACTTATTTTGGTATATTTGTGAATTTAAAATAATAACAAATTTGCTAGTCCTAGTCGAAGGAAGTGAGTGGTGTTATAGTAATGCATGGGAATGAATCGTGAAGATAAGATACACTACCATTTTGGATAAAAAAAATAAAAAGAAAGTTGGGACGTGGGATCAAGTTTTGGCGTGTAAAGATATGTATTACAAAGTTGGTATCACATGGGATGCCGACCTTGAAATTACAAACCTTTTTCCTTTTCAATTTCTTTTTCACTCCCATTGCTTCTTTCTTAGGTTTCCTATCTTAAACATGAGAAAATTTAACGTACCAACTAGGTTAAATCTCGAATTTATTAAATTATTGGTAGAATTGTTAAAGAACACAGAAAAAAAAACTTTATTCCAAAAAAAATTTGATCCTTCCAGATTCTAATCTGTCATATCAAACCCCGAGAGAAAAAGGCTACTACACATTACTATGTTAGTTTGATAGATAAAATGAAGGGGTGGGGATAGAGTTATTCTCTCTTTTTCGCATTGTAGAAAGTGAAGTCCCAACTTGCATTTATGGTAACACGTGTGAATGACTCAGCAAATACTTGGAGGCTACCATAACCTGGAAAAATTATTCCATAGTCTCGGATCACCACGGTATCCATGGTCCCTCCCACTAAAAATTAGTTGCATAATTTATTTTTTATGTTATTTTTTTCAAGGATAAATTTTCACTTTTTAAGCCATGTAAATAGGGAGTGGGTGGTTACATAGAAGTTGATTATAAATAAAATAATGACATGAAAAAAAAATTATGTGACTTATTTTTAGTGGATAGGGACTATGGATGACGTGATGGTCCGGGACCATGTAATAATTTCTCCATAACCTGAGTCTAACAAAAATCGTTTGTTGCTTTTTAGTGTCCATATATACATTTCTAATATTAAAAAATTAAATTTAAAATTTAGAGTTACAAGTATTTTACCCTAATTTTTTTCTCTACTCCTTAGTGGCGCAACCTCCTTGATTCTTTTGTTTCTTTGGCTGGTAGTCGACTATTAATTTTAGTATTGGTTGTCGATTATCGAGTTTATTATTTTTTTTATTTTTTTATTATTAATAAGAATCTTTGCTTTTGTGGCACACGTTCCCTATGTCTTTGTGACACGTTTTTTTGTGTGGTTCGTTTCCTCTATCATTTTGGCATGATTTCAACATATCTTAGCGGTCATTTGATGGTCATATATAGATATTCACGGCGCTAATATCTGATTATGATTCTGTTGGTGGTCATAGAAAGATAGATCACAACTTGGTTGATGGTTGTTTGCCGATGTAATCAGACCTGGATAACAGAGCAATTTGTCTGATAGTTTGATTCGCCCACACTTTTTTCACCCCATAAAGCGTCTCGTTTGGAAAGAGACAAAGAGATTCAGAAAGGCTTTTGAATTTTGACGGTATGTTATCTCTATGTAACTATTTTACTTTTCTTTGCACCTTTAAATATTTATACAAAATTTTGGTGGACTAGTCCCCATTATTCTCCTTTTTAAATATGTTGTATTTGTGATAACTACTATAGTTTTTTAATAAAAGTTTAGTTGCCATTTGTAAAAAAAAATAGAGTTAAAATTTATGATAAAGTTTAGGATTTAAAACATAAAATTTAATTTTTAGAGTTTAAGATCTAAAATTTAAGATTTAGAGTTTAACATACATATAAAAAAAAAGAATGGAGGATTTTTATTCCCCGAGTCTTACTCTTGTTTCTTTTCAGCTCCATATTCAATCTTACCCCATTTCACCCAACAAAGATATCTGAAAAATGATGCAGTGTTCAGCCAGGAAAACATATATATATATATATATATATATATATATATATATATATATATATATATATATATATATATATTTGGGTACTCTATAGTTTGAACTAGTATTTAATAATAACAAAATATTTATTGATAAATAAAATAGCAAAATACTTAAATTTAATCAGAACATATATTAATACTAGTGGTCAAATTAAATTAATTTTTTATATTTTCATAGCTTAATATAATAAATTGGATTGTCCAACAGGCCTTGTGTAAGGCTAAAACATTACACTGCAACTATGAACATATTTACACAGAGACTAACCCTATTTCTATTGATTTTTCCTCTAGGAAAAAATTCATTCTAATTTTAAAAATTTATAAGCTAGTAAACTAAAAGTTATTGTACTATATTTAAGTCCCTCTATTATAAAAAGATCATTTTAATCCATGTACTATACTTAAAAATTTATTTTATTCATCAACTATAAAAATACATTTTAGTTCATATATACTTGGAAAGTGAATATTTTGGTCCAAAATTTTAAAATTGTAGCCAGTCTCTAAACTGAGTAAATAAGAACAATTTATAATGATGTCCACATTTTTAAGTTCGACCTTAGGCCACGGCCCCGATGAACTTTAAATACAATACAAAGGCTTCTAATGAACTTTAACCTATACTAATATATGGCATATCCCCTTTTGTAACGACTTTTGATTTGGTGGTGGATCTAGAAATTCAATAATAAATTCAATTTTTTTTTTCAAATGAGCATGCATAATTTTTTACCTTTACCATTAAATTAAAATTTTCTAAGGAAGAAATTAAATCTAAATTAAAGTTATTTTCTAAAAATGGAGATGTAGTTACTCCCCTAGAAGGTTGTATGCATCCGCCTCTATCTTAACTTGCAGTTTAAAAACAAAAAAAAAATATTATAATAATGATTTTTTAACTGTTCGGTGTGATTATAAGATAATATTTATTTATTAATTTTAAATTTTTAATAAAATACACATATTGTACAAATAAATTATCGAACCTAAATTACTTAAAAATAATAACATTTTTTACACTAAGGTAACTTGATGGGCCTACGATAATGAAATGTTTAACAAACTCGTTACCCAGATATATAGAAAAGACATGAAAATAAAATGATAATTGAGAATAATTACAAGTTGTTGTCCCAAATAATGTTAGCATGGTCGGTTTGCAGAATCTGGATGCTTGATTAATAAAGCAATCAATTCCCAACAACCCATTACTTTTGTTTCTCTAAATCCTTGGTTCCAACTAAATTCTACTACTGTATCTTCATAATTGCATGATCACATTCCTTTTTGTAAAATGGGTAAAATCACCATTCATCACTCAACTATTTTCTTACTCTTTTTTGGTCACTTAACTTTTAAACTTTTTAATTTACTAATTGAACTTTTGAATTACTCCTGTTTTGGTCACTCTGGAATATTTTATTGTTATTTTGAATTTTTAATATTATAAAATATAAAAATAATTTAAAATAAATAATAAAATCATATTTTCTTATTATTATTAAATTTAAAAATATGAAAAACAAATCACCACCACTGTCGACCACCGCCAACCACCGTTGGTCTCAGAATTGACGATCGTTTGATCCCAAATTGCACTGGTGGACTCGTTTTGACACGCTGAGTTCGAATCTAGTGTTTGTTTCATCGAAAAATATCTCGAAGCCCACAAATATACTTTGAAACCTTTCATTTTCCTAACTTTCGATCTCTTTTTGTGGACTTCGAAGTACTTTATTAAAAAATAGAGGTCGAATTCGGTCTCAGGGGGTCGAGATGAAGCAAACGGTAAAATCTGAGTCTGTACGGCCACCATATACGGCCAACAGTTGGATTTAATTTTATATTTTTATATTAAATAATAATAATAAATGGAAAAATGAAAATAATAATAAAACAATCGAGAGTAACAAAAATAGGAGTAATTTGAAAGTTAAGTTAGTAAATTGAAAAGTTTAAAAGTTGAGTGATCAAAATAGGAGTGAGAAGATAGTTAAGTGATGATCTGTATATTTTACCCTTGTAAAATTAAATATTGTTTTCTTTATCAGGACACATGTCGTGTTCCTATCGGTGATACGCCTAATGTTTAATTATGTGGTATGTTTTATTCTGAGCTAACGCATATATATACCATTGAATTATTCCCGTCCAAATTTAAATAATATCTGAATAATAAGACTCGAGTTTGAGTGCATATATTTCTTGTTAAAGAATTAAAAAATACATTAAAAAATAATATACAAATAATAGTATATTTTATTATTATAAGAAGAAAAAACAATGTCATGGAGCATTATAAATTGACTATAACTTTAATATGTAAGCTTTGATTAGATTCTAATATTATTTTTATTATTTAAAAATTACTTGATAATTAAATTTATTAGTGAAGTTAATATATTTAATACGTAAGAAATAGTTACATTACCATGGGTATTATTTTCTCCCATTTATGTTTAGAGAAATTTTTAATGAGGCATATGATAATGTTGGCTTTTATGATTCTTTCCTTAATAATATTATATATTTTGCCGATAAAAAAAAGAAATAATAAGAACTATAATTAATGAATTTTTTTAGTAATCAAGTAATAATCATATAAATAGACAGTAGAATTTAACAATTGAATTAAGTTGTACAAGAGATATATAATCCTCCATAAAGTGTTAGTAATTTTATGGCTTAATGGTACCAATGGGCCCTAAACTATACACTTTATACCGAGTTGGCCCTTAGAGAATTTTTCGGGACATTTTGGCCCCTAATTTTTAAATCGTGACCTCAATTGGCCCCTACTGTTAACTCTCATTAAAAAAATCCAGGGACCAATCAAAACGCGCCACGTGCCATTAATAAACAAAAAATCACATGACTTTAATAAAAGGGGTAAATTATAGGTTAAGTCAAAATTTTATTTTTGTCCAATAGTCGTAAAATTTTTTATTTTACCTAAAGTTAACCTTTATTTCTTTATAATTTAGTCTAATATTTTTAGTATAATCATATTTTTGTTCAATTTAGTCCTAAAAATCTTTATTTAACCCGAAATAAACCCAAATTTCTTTCTATTTTTTTATAATTTTGTCCAATATTCAAAATATAGTTATATTTTGGTTCATTTTAGTCCTAAAAATATTTATTTAACCGAAAATTAACCCTAATTTCTTTCTAATCTTTATAAATTAGTCTAATATTTTAAATATAATTATATTTTTGTTAATTTTACTCCTAAAAATATTTATTTAACCCGAAATTTACCCCAATTTCAATCTAATCTTTATAATTTAGTCCAATATTTTTAATATAATTGTATTTGTGTTCAATTTAGTCCTAAAAATAGTTATTTAACCTGAAATTAACCCAAATTTATTTTTAATTTTTATAATTAGTACAATATTTTTAATACGATGATATTTTTGTTCAATTTAGTCCTAAAAATACTCATTTAACCCGAAGTTGACCCCAATTTCTTTCAAGTTTTTATAATTTATTCCAATATTCTTAGGACTAAATTTTATAAGGGTAATCTTCATCAGTGGTCCCTTTCGTTTAGGGTGTGTTCTATTTTGGTCACCAAAATTCAAAAACGATTATTCTGGTCACTTACGTTTAAAATCGTTTCTATTTTGGTCCCTTGGCCGTTAGTCTCCGTTACTTAAAATAAATTAATTTCTAATTTAACCCCTAAACTTTCAAAATTTTATTTTTCACCATCTTTCCCAAAAATTATAAAACTAAAACCCCATAAAATTAATTAAAACCCCAAAAAGTGAGGAATATAGTTAATCATGAGGCTATATATTTCAAAAATGTTAGTTTTTGACCTCATTAGCCCTTCTTTAATTCCTTGGGGATTAACGTCAGAGTAGAATGCATCCCATGTGCACCAACCGAACCAAATACCAATCTAGCATTCCAGGCATCTGCACTTCAAAAACGATTACATGTTTCAGTTTTCTCATTCTGATTCACCTTAGCTAGCGTTAGTTTATGCCTAGAAACTGGACCTGTTTTGTTTCACGGAGGGCAAAGGTCCCTAACTGCTTCTCCAGAATCCTGGAGATATAATATATGGTTCAAATCAAAACATTATTATATTATGTCTATCTGCTACATATATATGAAGTCCAACGGTTCGTAAACAGTTAACGTTTTCTCAGAGATCTGACCTACATCATAGAATCCTTCACCAAATAAAATCGATGTTCTCCGTAATTCACAAAAATTGCTTTCAGGGATTGTGATGTAACAATTGCAGGGTCACCTATTAAAAGAAACAAAAAAAGGCCAAATCATTAGAGAGACTACTGAAACCAAGTGAAAATAGGGTGTGTAGCAAACTTATCTTAAATAAAAAAATACTAACCGCTTTCGACACAAAACTCGAGCTCATCTGATGAGTTTCCTTGCAAACTGATTCTAAAATTGTCTTCTAGAACAGGCAGGAAAAGGATATAAGTAGATCGGTGAGAAGCTGGTCCTCAATCTTACTTTAGCTGCAGAGGAAATTCATATTTTACAAAATTCAGTAAAATTTAAGGAAGACCACATGTACATTAAAAAAAAAAGAGATTATCTAATCTCTTACACTCAATGTAAATCCAAAAAGTGACCCAGTTGTATTTATCGTTAGAGTTTTGAATTAATTTTCTGGGGTTTTAGTTTTATAATTTTTAGGGAAGATGGTGAAAAATAAAATTTTGAAAGTTTGAGGGTTAAATTAGAACTTAATTTTTTTAAGTAACGGAGACTAACGGCCAAGGGACCAAAATAGAAACGATTCTAAACGTAAGTGACCAGAATAATCGTTTTTGAATTTTGGTGACCAAAATAGAACACGCCCTAAACAAAAGGGACCACTGGTGAAGATTACCCATTTTATAATTTAGCATGATATTTTTTATATAATTATAATTTTGTTCATTTTAGTCCTAAAAATCTTTATTTAACCCGAAGTTGACCCCGATTTCTTTCAAGTTTCTATAATTTAGTCCAATATTCTTAGGACTAAATTTTATAATTTAGCCCGATATTTTTTATATAATTATATTTTTGTTCATTTTAGTCCTAAAAATCTTTACTTAACCCGAAATTGACCCATATTTATTTCTAATATTTATAATTTAGTATGATATTTTTAATGTAATTATATTTTTGTTCATTTTAGTCCTAGAAATCTTTATTTAACCCAAAATTTGCCCTTGTTTCTCTCTAATTTTTATAATTTATTCCAATATTTTTAATATGATGATATTTTCCTAAAAACTTTATTTAAATGAAAAAAATGAATATATTTAAAATATTAGACTAAATTATAAAAATTAGAAAGAAATAGGGGTCAAATTCAGGTTATATAGAGATTTTTAGCTCTAAAATGAACAAAAACATAATCATATTAAAAATATTGGCGTAAATTATAGAAATTAGAAAGAAATTGGTGTAAATTTTGGGTTAAATAAAGATTTTTAGGACTAAAATGAATAAAAATATCATCATATTTAAAATATTATAATAAATTATAAAAATTGGAAAGAAGTATGGGCAATTTTTGGGTTAAATAAAGATTTTTAGGACTAAAATGAACAGAAATATAATTATTTTTAAACTATTGGACTAAATTATAAAAATTAAAAAGAAATACGAGTCAATTTCGGGTTAAATAAAGATTTTAGGACTAAAATGAACAAAAATATAATTATATTAAAAATATAAGACTAAAATATATAAATTAGAAAGAAATATAGGTGAATTTCGGGTTAAATAAAGATATTTAGGACTAAAATAGACAAAAAATCATCATATTAAAAATATCAAACTAAATTAAGAAAATAGAAAGAAATATAGGTAAACCTTTTTTATTCTTTTGCAGAATCAGCAGTTACATTGTAAGAGTTTGTAGTGAATTATGAGAAGACAGTTGAGAGTTGTTTATCTCTAATAAGCACAACTCTCGAATATGTCTCAAACTAAAGGTTGAAAAAAGGTAGCCATGAGTCTTGGAGCGGAAGAATTAAAAGTTGTTTTGATATAGCTAATGTCACGAACCAAATTCTTGGGGCCGAGACATTAGCGCAAACATCGAGTAGAGATGTTGTGCACAGAGTGACGGGCTCGCCAAGACCATCAGACTTGGCCGGGCACTTGGAGAATGCTAGAAAGCCCACAAGCCCACCAGACTTAGTAAAATCCAAGGAGGATTCACCAGGGTAATTTGGATGGTAAATGTGATAAGTCATCGTAGTTATCACTTATATTATTTGTAATTATCTTGGAGATAATGTTTGTGATAATTAGAGATTCAAACTAGAGATAGAGTAGATCTCGTCCCTCGATGTAATTTAAACTGTACTGTTGGATCTAGGGGAGTTCAACTATAAATAGAGCCTCCCCAGCTCAGTTGTAATCACTTCAATTCACTCATTCATTCACTTGAGTAATACAAGAGGCATTTACTCTAACTCTCTGAGCGTTCTTCATTGTTCTTAAGAGTTCTTCTTTGTTCTTGTTGCCAATCGATTTCTGAGTTCTTTAAGACGTTTCCGCTAAGAACGATCTTATGTTCGTGGGCTTTGGAAGTGTTTGATCTTCCGGAGCGTGAATCCGAGCTGACTTAGGCGTTTTCCAAGAGAGCTTTGCCTAAGGTCGTACGGTCCAGCTAGCAGGAGTCTAGTACCGTAACGAGGGATTCAGCCGAGAAGGCGACTAAGGCCGTGCGGTTTGGCTGGCAGAAGTCTAGCCCTGTGACAAGTGGTATCAGAGCCATTTCTGTCCAGGGAAGTGGTGATCAAAGCGAGTCGAGGACGGGACTTGCGTTTAGGGAAGCGGTAATCAGAGCGAGTTCTGTCCAGGGAAGTGGTTTAGAATGAATGTTGTTCAGGGAAGCATCATCAAAGCGAATCGACGGAGTGACTTGCGTTCGAGCCAGCTTGCGGGAAGAGACAAGTGTGGTGGATACCAGCTTGCCGGTGCAGTCAAGCGTGGTGGTGGTTTTTGTTCGAGTTAGTCAAACGGACCTGACTAGTTCGTGGCAAAGTTGATTGAGATGGCACCAAAGAAGAAGGAAATGACAATGGAAGATGTGAGGAAGGCTCTCGATGAATTAGGTGAGAAATATTCTTCTCTTGATTCTCCTGTGTTACGGAATTTTGAATTCATAACGGGTGTGGAATCTTGGGTCGAGAAACTCTTGGAATCCGAGAAGGAGGCCAAGGTAATGTTTGGACAGATGGAGTTAATAGACCTGGAGAAGCTGGGTTTGTTGGATCTTGAGATGCTCGAGTCCATGGAGGGGATCCAGGAGCAGGTTCTAGAGGCTCTTAATGGGTTGGATATAAAAATATCTGATCGTGGCGATGCCTTAGAGAATACAATTGAAACTCTAAGGGATGAGGCCAAGCAGACCCAAGGTGTTGTGAAGTCACGTCTTGAAAAGTTAGAGTCCATGGAGGACAAGTTCAAGGACGAGACGCAACACATTCTCAATGAGTTGAAGACAGTTCGAGAGAGTTGTGCTCGTGAAGCTTAGATGGAAGCTTTGCAGAAAGAGGTGAATGAGCTCAGGAGTGAGCTGCTCAGTTGCAAGACCACAATGAGTAAATGGGGTCTGCTCAAACCTTTCTTAGAGGGACTTAGACCGGGGGCGAAGCTCGCAGTGGAGCAAGGCGATGCCCAACAACTTTCAGAGGCCGACGGTGTTGAACCTCTGAGTGAGCTTGTAGAACAGAAGCAAGCCAGTGTTGAGTCAACCAAGCCCAGTTCGAGAGACAAGGGGAATGGTGAGGCTAAGTCCGTGCGAGAAAAGAAGGTGAGCAAGAAGTTAAAGTGCTACTTTTGTGATGGTCCTCATCTGATACGAGGATGTCCTGAGAAGAACCGCCTAGTTGTCATGGTGAAGACACCAAACGAGTCAAAGGGAGAAGTAGCGAGACTTGGGGCGATTGCTTATGTTAGTGCCGCCAAGATGAGAGTGAGTCGTGGTTTGACTACAAGTGCTACAATAGTCAAGCCAGGGACGAGACTTGGTGCGATAGCGAGTGAGAAAGCAATTGGAGTGCTACCGATGTAAGGGGCCTCACAAGTTGCGGAGATGCGGAGTTCGAGCCAAGGAGTCCAAGAGGTTGGGCAAGGCCAAGAGTATCGTGCCGATCAAGCTTGGTTCAGAGTTGTCTAGTTCTGCCAAGGGTACCGAGCAGAATGGGTTGAAAATGTCTAAGAAGGCTACGAGAGAGCTTGCTGAGGATGTTCGAGGGAAGACATTTCTTTAGAGACCACACTGGAGAGAGGGTCTAAGGCAGCGCTATCCAAGGATATGCCCAGGGATAAGGATATCGCTTTTGAGGCCACGATAGAGCCGAAGAAAGCTTGCTGATGGTGTTGACGGATAAACATCATTGAGTACCAAAGCCAGGAAAGGGTCAAAGGGGGCTAAGTCATTAAGGGACATAGCAACCGTGGAGAAGTCACATGTGGGCAAGGTGAGAAAGAAGCGAAGGACTTCGAGGAAGAAGTGCCAACGTAAGTTGAGGCAACGTTCTTCGAGGAAGAAGAAACGATGCAAGCAGAGAGAACCAGACTTCGTTGAAGAAGGGTCGATGCAGTTTGGCAATCAGAGTAACGCAACGGACTTGACCGTACAAAGTTCGATGCAAGGGGTGTCAGACTTTGCAGAGGAAGAAGGGCTGACACGTTTTAGAGTAAATGCGACGGCAACGATGACGACGACCGACAGGAAGGTACATCTCAAACACAGTCTTGGTGTTTTTAAGTTTTATTTGCCATCTTTGATGAGCGTAGGCCGAGTGAGACCTAGACTTCGGTGCGGGGGAAAAGATTTGAAGGGACCTTTCAGAGTTCTGGGAGCTCGACAGGTGTTCAATGTTGTGACTTCCAAGTCTTTGCCGCGGGATTAAGAGGATCCGAGTCGAGGCAAATCAGAGTTTGTAGGAGAAGGCTCCTACGATGGTGATGTACCAAGTGGTGTCATAGAGCGCGATTGTCCAAGACAGTTTGAACTGAGGCAAGCGGTTCGTATGAGAGAATTGCAGGAAGCCGAGGCATCAGTGAGTGAACAAGTTGACCCTGCCTAGGATCGTTCAATAGCAGCGACGAGGGCGTCGCTAAATTCAGTGGGGGAGAATGTCACAGACCAAATTCTTAGGGCCAAGGCATTGGCACAAATATCGAGCAGAGAGGTTGTGCGCGGAGTGACGGGCTCGCCAAGACCATCAGACTTGTCCTGGCACTTAGAGAATGCTAGAAAGCCCGCAAGCCCACCAGACTTAGTAAAATACAAGGAGGATTCACCAGGGTAATTTGGATGGTAAATGTGATAAGCCATCGTAGTTATCACTTATATTATTTGTAATTATCTTAGAGATAATGTT
The DNA here is from genome assembly GCA_030270665.1 of Hibiscus trionum. Lineage (NCBI taxonomy): Eukaryota > Viridiplantae > Streptophyta > Magnoliopsida > Malvales > Malvaceae > Hibiscus > Hibiscus trionum. The sequence continues at coordinate 23,577,800 of BSYR01000011.1, forward strand.
TGTGATAATTAGAGATTCAAACTAGAGATAGAGTAGATCTCGTTCGTCGATGTAATTTAAACTGTACCGTTGGATCTATGGGAGTTCAACTATAAATAGAGCCTACCTAGCTCAGTTGTAATAACTTCAATTCACTCATTCATTCACTTGAGTAATACAAGAGGCATATACTCTAACTCTCTAAGCGTTCTTCATTGTTATTAAGAGTTCTTCTTTTTGCCAATCGCTTTCTGAGTTCTTTAAGACGTTTCTGCTAAGAACGATCTTACGTTCGTGGGCTTTGGAAGTGTTTGATCTTTTGGAACGTGAATCCGAGCTGACTTAGGCGTTTGCCAGGAGAGCTTTGCCTAAGGCTGTACAGTCCAGCTAGCAGGAGTCTAGCACCGTAACGACGGATTCAAGGTGACATAGTTGTAGCATTCAGCAGAGAAGGCGATTAAGGCTGGGCGGTTTGGCGGGCAGAAGTCTAGCCCCATGACATAGTTTAACTCTTATCATCATGTCAAATGAAATAACAAGCATAGTCGAGTCAAGAAAAATCGAGTTTTTTTCGCCTGGAGTCAAGTCAAAAAATTTAATTTTTTTGAATCGATTTGAGTTTTGCTCACTACTAGAAAACCGATGTTATATATTTATTTACAATTATTTCATATTAAATATGGTTATTTTATTTGTTTTGTTAAATCTTTTCAAATTTGTATTAATGCTTAAGTCATAGATTTGTATTAGATCTAGAGTTGATGGTTTTTATTGGTTTTTTATTCTAGAATGCAAACATTAATAAATTATCATTCTATTTCATAGACTGATTGAGAATATGAGGTTGGTTTTATTGGTTTCTCTCTGTTCACTTTTTCTTTTGGTTACGATCTTTTTCAAATAATGCAGATGTTTATGAATTCTTTTTCCACATTGTATTTTAACTTTCGCGAAAACTTAATTGAATTCAACTTTGCTTTCATAAAGAAAAATCACATGCTTCACTTTTATTTTCATGTTGCTTTTTTTCAATTAATAAATCCTCGTATTTCTTTATATTAGTTTTTAAAAATATATTTTTAGAAGTTTTCATTTGAACTAGTTAATGGCATATAGAAAAATAATAAAATGAATAGTTTTCATTGGTTGAGACCATAACTAATATAATAAGAAAGATAATCTTTATTGGTTGAGATCATGATTAATGTGGTAAGAAGAACTTGTAATATAAATTTTCTTTCTTTACAATTTTAATGAGGTATTGAATTTCGATTTGTTAGAGTTTAGTTTATAATTTTCCATTGGAAGGAAATGGTTAAAGGAAATTGTTGTTTAATTGATCGAAAATGGACAAAATAAGTTTTTTTTCTCTTTTCTAAGCTAAGTATCATTTGGGAAGTAAATGATGAATTTTGGTTGAAAATTGCTACGTTTCTAAATGTTTTAAAGGGGCGTTTGGATCGCGGAAAATATCATTTTTGGGGAATAATCTTTTTTAGAATCACGTTCTCACGTTTGGTTTCAACTTATGGGGAATACTATTTTTCCTACGGTAGCGCTTTTTACGTTAATTGGTGGGAATGTTATTCTCCTTCCAATCTTATGTATTGGACAATTCTTGCTATTTTGGATGAAATTCCCTTTAAAATTTATGATATTTTCAAATAAATCATAAGGCTACACGTCAAACATTTCTTAGGTATTAGACAAATCTTGCCATTTTGGACGAAATTACCCTTAAAATTTATGTTTTTTTCAAATGAATCATACGACTGCACATCAATCATTTTCTATTTTAAAAAAAAGGATGAATCGTGGCCTAAGTTCTTCATAGTTTCATATCTTTTCAATTTAATTCATGGTGTAGATGTTACATTTAACTTAGTTTTTATTTATTTAACATTTTTTAATTTCATTTGTATTTTTATGGTAAGATTGTTTAAAAATATTTTTATTTTATTTAATAAAAATATTTATGAGATGTGATATCAATTTTTATATGTATGATTTTTTAATAATTACAATTAAATAATATTTACTCATTTTATTTTATCTATAAATCTATCTAAATCAATATAATAACATTGTTATTCAAATTTTAAAATTGAATATAATACTGAAAGTTGAAAATAATTTATGAATTTTATATAAATATTTATAATTTACGCATCAAGAACGGTAAAACTTTGGTCAATAAACTTGCAACCTCAGGGGCCGTAAAGCTTGAATCATCCATGGCGTTCATGAAGTGAATAAGGGGTTTAAAATCATGAGTGTAAGATTTACACTAGTATAAATTCAACTAACTAACTAATTATGGCTAGCTATAACGTATTTACACCGGTGTAAGTACATCTAACTAAACTAATATCTAACTATAACGTATTTACACCGGTGTAAAACAACTAACTAGACTAATATTTAAATATAACGTATTTACACCGATGTAAGTACAACTAACTAAACACAACATGTAGGAAAAATGTTTGGTTAAACCGAAAAAGGTTGAAAAGGGACTTGCTTGAGGCGTGCACTAGACACTGCCCTTAAGGATATTCCGCGGTGTAGCGTACCCTCCAGGATTCAACAAGCACTTCTGCCGAAGCAAGCAACAGAAAGAGCAAAGAACTAATGAATACTCAGCTTTAAGACATGTTTAAAATGAGAGAGATGAGAAGAAAGTAGAATGAGAGAGATGAGAAGAAAGTAGATGATTCTACTTTGAGATAATTTTGAAGGCATATGTGTATGGTATTTATAGTACCATGCATGCCTAAAAAGGGTATCTAAAAATAGCATTATTCAAGGGTAAAATTGTCAAAAATGAAATGAACGATTAAGAATAAAGATACTTTTATTTAAAATGAATGGTTAAAATTAATTAGAAAAATAAATGGTTAAAAATGAATATACTTTCATTTTAAAATGGATGGTTAAAAACCAATTTTAAAAAAATAGTGATAAATAAATAAATAATAAAAAATGGATTGAGCCTCTAGTTCATGCGCTTAGGAAAAACTAACAATTTGGACTTCTTGGCCAAATCTCGTGTGCGCGTAACCACCATCATATTTTTCTCTTACAAGCTCAATACCAAGTCTTTATATTTAAACACAAAATAAATATTATGAAAGATAGATATGAGATTCTTTGAAATATACTAAGTAATCTTATATTTTTACAACAATCCCCCACATATTTCAAAGAATGAAAAAAAAGGTTTAACTGAGTATTCTGACATAACATATTAATTCTGATGTCTTTTTGGACTATTGTTGCGTGTAAAAAGTGCTCTGCAATTAGTGCAAGTGTACACGTCTCAAGTAATATAATGATAAGTATTAGAATATCGTCTCTACGGAGATTGGGATGACTTCCTTCAATTATCTTCTCGCACTGAAAAAGAAAAAGTAAAAGTAAAAACACAAGTAAAAGAGTTGTGGGTTTTAATTAAACTAAAGATCATAAACTAAAGCAAGTAAGTAAAAGTAGAGAATATCAAGATGAGAGAATGAGCCGGATTGGATTGCGTCGTAGTGTGGAAAGCAATTGACTTGTCTCAGTTTTTAAATACAATGATCACCAAACTGCCTCGACAGTGACCTTTCTCCCTGCCGCGACAATAAGATGGGCTGCCTCGACAATCCCTTGCTGGTCGGCAGATGTTGTCAAGGTTCGGAAAAGCGTCCTTCGATGGATCCTCCTCATATCTAAGTCGCAGCACTGTTGATGAATGTGCCTTGATAATACCTCTCGGCGTAAACCAAAGATAAACACCAACCAATCTCACGCTTCTCTTAGCCGCTGAAACTCTAACTTATCTCTAAGCCGAGTTAGCTTCCATGGTTGGGATGAAAACCATGCTTATTTGTTTCTTGAGTTTAACTCTCTCGATATTAAACAAATGGATAAAATCACAATACTCTCTCTCGATGAGATTGCAAGAATAAAATCAATGCCAAGAATAAGCAAACCTGAACTAAATTGCATTAAAAACCTAAACAAAGTACAATTGTTTTCTCACAACTACTAAGCAAAATAATCCTAACCCTAAGAAAGCTTAGAACATAATGAACATGGAGAATACACGACTAAACCCTAATCTCAAACTCTCAATACTCAACTCTCCAAGATAATCCCCCTTGATGTATGCGGCAAGCCTTTCTTAAATAGGCAAAGGAGTAGGGCAAAGTCCTTCTTGGATAGGATGTTAAGTTTGACTTGGACTTGTCTTAATTAAAGAGGCGAATCTCTTTAATTTTAATGCTTTTATCCACTTTGGCCAAATTCCATCTTTAACCTTTCTTCCATGCTTTCGTCATCTTCATGTGCTTCAATAGCCATGCAAAGTGTGTAGAAAAATCTAACATTTTATGCTCTTCAAATCGGCTATCACTTTGCATGCTTTGCCTTCCGGCAGGTTGATCTGTGCACTATCTTGGCAGAGAAGATTTGTTGCCTCAGTAGGGGTCTGTTACTGGATCTACTCCGTAAGGCTTCCTCTTCATAATTCAGCTTCCTTCAGTAGAAGCTTTTATCTCTAGCTTAGCTTGATCTGGATTTGTTATGAGCTCGTTCTGCACCATCTTTCCTTTTCTTTATTGCCCGCTCGGCATCACCTGCCTCGGCAGTTAGTAAATCTGTGCAAGTACCAAACATGCATTAAAACATTACCTTTTCATCAAATATTCGGATCAAAGGTAAAAGCAATGTAATTAATGTATATAAGGCCATAATGCCACTCAAAATGGGTGTAGGTTAAGCCATAATTGCCATGAAAAAGGGTAAAAATATATGACTTTTGAGCATTTATCACACCCCCAAACTCGAACTATTGCTTGTCCTCAAGCAATGCAAACCATCAATTGCCAAAACATTAATCTTCATAAAATTTTTCCTTGGTCTTACTTTTCAGTCTTCTCTCCAAACCATGACAATGTATAAGCTCGGCCCTTAAATCTTCAGATGCCTTTAGGAATTCCCTGGAATCAATTATAAGGTTTGTAAGTGTGTGCGTGATTTGTGAACAAGATGGTTATCTGAGTTCTAAGTACACCTAGGTGACTAACTTACTTTTCCTTGGGTTTTTCAAAAAAAAAATTAAACTAGAGCCAAATTCGGGCACCTCTAATGATCTAAAGTCTAAACTAGAGCCGGTTTCGGGCACCTCTAGTAGCTTTATGTTTCCCCTAAGCTAGAGCTGGTTTCGGGCACCTCTAACTTATAACTTTTTACCCAATTTTTTTTCTTCTAAGCAAGTCTATGTCCTAAGTGTCCTAGAACTCCTTAAATCATACAAGTCACAAAAGTGTATTAAAGCTCTAATCTCATAGTATGATCTTAAGTTATCTTCCTTATGCATCCTAAAATTAAAGGCTTAAAACAGTTCAAAGTTATGTTAAAAAGAGAGATATTTATTGCCAAGATAGAAAATTCAATTAAATTAAACTAAGACAATTGGTGAAGAACATTGCAGAGGCATAAGCTTCATTCGGCTAAGGCAATATGTGCATTTAAAAAAATAGACAAGTAGAGAACAAAACTGCATAACTATAGTATTAATATGTCGCGGCAGACCAGTGCCTCGCGACAACAGAACCTACACCCCAAAATCAAGATACGCATTATCCTCAATGCATTAACAACTGGTGCAATATTCAGAAAAATGAAGCACAAATATTAAGGGCATGAAAATAAATGCAAGAGAGAAAAAATTTAGATGCACTCGGATGAGTCATCGTCATCGCTTTGTAGGATCAATCTTCTCACTTTACAGGTCGTATGCTTGATTCTTTTAGTTTCTCGTGGCGGTTGGATGCGTGTGAGGGTGGGGGTTGGCTTGGCCGGACTTCGCTTGGCCGGGGCGTTTACTTCCTCTTCCCCATCCGTGTGAATGTAGAGCTCCTCCGTGGCCTCCAAGATGGATGCCTTGCATTTTGCAGCTTCAAATGTTCAGAGGACGGATTGGGCAGTTTCGGTCCAATTGGTAAAGCTCTCGATCCCAACTGATAAACCCATAGAAGTGTTTAGACGTGCTTTGCCCTTGGCTTTCCTAGCCGCGGCAGAGGCAGTGGTGGTTGCGGCGACAAAGTGCCTTGGTGAGGCCTGGGCAGTAGCGGTGGCAGGTGTAGCTCTAGAATGGGGTGCTGGGGTGGCTGCAGCATAGATGACGTCAAGGAACTGAGGAAAGTAGACGACATGGTCAGGGAACTTCTCTTGAATCATTTGGACAATAGAGGATGTGAAGTCCCTTGCGAAGGCCATAAATAGGTGTTTCCGTCTGTCTATGCCATCCAATTTCTCGACAATTTGCTGGAGGGTGGCTATCGGGGCAGTGGATTGTGGCATCTCTAGAACATCTGTCGTGGATGCTGCCGCGACAGGGCCTTGTATCGGCGTAGATTGGCATGGATCAGCTTTTGTGATCTGCATCAACTTGTAGTACACCTCTCTAGTCCATTCCAGCTTTGGATTCGTAAACTCAACGACCTCATCGATAGAGACTTCTTTCTCAATGCAAAGGCCGGTGATGAGTGAGGGGAAGTAGAGAGGGCCACGTTCCTTTTGCGCACACTAATACAATTCCTGACAAATAATTTTACCAAAATTAATATCATGATTATTCATGATAGAATGTATTAGTGCTAGCCTGGGCCGATCAACAGTGTTGTTGTGTGAGGTGGGCAGGAAACGACACTTGACAAATGTGTTCCACAGCTTCGCCTCGGGCCGAAGCTTTCATCGCTGCACTGAACCCTTGTGCTCCCCGGCCTCCCATGTCGTGCCGGCATAGCATAGCTAATCCTTTATCCTTTCATAATCCCCGCCTGTTAGTTCCTCCAAAAATTTTGTATGTAGGTCCCTTGTGGTGTGTTGGCCATAAAACTGGTTTATGGCTTCGGCATCAACTTTGATCGTCTTTCCCCAAACATGCACAAAAATTGAATCGGCGCTTGGGTTGTGGGCATAGAATTCGCGCACGATGGTGACGTTGGCCCTTGCTGGTAGATGTGCCATTTGTGGTGCGCCACCTTGTTGAAGAGGTAATGATCGATGCCAAAATCTGGCTTGGCGGAGCTTTGGAACCCTTGTTCCTCCCACACCTTGTGAAAGATGAAGTACTTGTTGAATCATCGTTCAACGCTCGAAGGTGCAAAGCATTTGTAGGAGGTCTCGGACACTCGAGAGCCTTCGCCTTGGTTTAGTTTGAGAGCCATCTAGAAAATAGTCGTGTGAGTTGTGAGAGAGTAAAAGAAAGTTGTAAACTATGGAGAATTCAAGGCAGTAGAAGAGAATGGTAAAATTGAAGAACAATGGAGCATAGTAGCCTTTATATAGAGGTTTGGCCAATAATGTCGTTGCGGCATTAAATGCAGCCGCAACTTTCACTAGCCGTTACTAGCCGTTGCGGGTTCCTGCCCGTTGGAAATATTTTCGTTGTGGCTTTTCGGTCGTTGGGCATGAGATGTCGTGGTAGCGAACATTTCTCCTCCTAGCCGTTAGGTCTTCCCTTCTTTCTTTCTTGGTCTCCATCCTAAAGCAAATAAAATATAAAAATAGAATTTTATTCCTAAAAGCAAAATTTAAGAATGTGGAAAATAAAAACTTAAAAGAAAAGTGCAAAATAGAAAAAAAAAACAAATAAAAATAAAAATATAAGGTAGAGAGAAAAGGTCAAGGCACTAGAGGAGTGCATGTGGATGCATCTCCTAAAGTGGTTTCTCACTTATCCCTCATGGCATGTAGTCCCATGTTTGGTTCCAAGTTGCATCCAGAATCTCCTGTTAGGTTGCTGAGGCAGTTGCCCATGTTGCTTCCGTGGTAGTGCGGTTCTAGGTTGATGTCTGTCTTAGTTTGAGCCTGGATTGCTTGACATTTTTCAGGGTCATCAGCATGTTTCCTAGTGTTGAGTATATTGAGTTTAACGTGATGGTCGTTTATTCTCATTGTCAGCTCTCCTTTTTCAACATCAATTAGAGTTCTCTCGGTGGCGAGGAATAGCCTTCCAAGGATGATTGGAGCTTTTTTATCTACATCAAAATCTAAGATGAGAAAATCGGCAGGGAAAATAAATTTATTGACTTTTACCAATATATCCTTAATTTTCCTTTCGGGTTGCACATGGGATCCATCAGCAAGCTGTAGCATTATGGTGGTAGGTCTGGCCGTTCCAATCTCCAATTTCTGGAAGATTGACTTAGGCATTATGTTTATGCTTGCCCCTAGGTCACATAGTGCTCTCCCCTCGTAGGTATCTCCGATTTCACATGGTATGAGAAAACTTTCGGGATCCGTTTGCTTGGGTCGTGTTCGATTGTGAAGCATAGCCATGCACTCTTTTGTCACGGCAACCATTTCAAATTCTCCAATCCTTTTCTCGTTTTGATATTATGTCCTTGAGGAATTTGGCATAGTTTGGGATCTTCTTGATTGCCTCCACAAATGGGATATTAATATGTACATGCTTTAAGATGTCTAGGAATTTCTTAAATTGGCACTCTTGTTTTTGTTGCTTCAGCCTTTGTGGGAATGGTGGAGTTGGTCGGGTATCCTTTATGCTTTCTGTGTATGTGCCTTTGGTAGCATCGACATTGAGCTCTGCTGTTGGTGCTGCCACAGGTTCTGCCGGGGCAGAGTCTTCAGGGGTTGTTGCCGTAACATTGTTGCGGCAATTGGCTCATTTGGCTTTTCTTGCTATGGTTTCTTAATTTGAGGCCCTTTGAGTTGGATACCACTTCTGGTGGTTATGGCCTTGCATTGATCATATGATGCCCCCTTAGCGGCCTCAATGTCGCTAGGCAAACCTCTCATTGACCTTGTGTTCAAAATCTGCACAATTTGCCCCACTTGTGTCTCTAAGGATTTTAAGGTTGCCTAGTTGTTTTGCAGCCACATCTTGGTCCTATCCATAAAAGCTTCAATTTTTTATGAACTTATCAATATTAGCCATATATGCACTAGTTTGAGACATGAAAGCATGAAGAGTATTTTCTAAAGAACTAGACTGCATTGGTTGTTGCTGCTGTGGCATCATCTGTTGAGCTTGCTGCTGCGGCATGACTTGCCGAGGCTATTGTTGGAATCCTATCACTGGAGCATTCTGATTTTGCGATTTCAGTGCATTGTTAGGGTTGCTCCATGAGAAGTTGGAATGCTTTTTCCAGGCCGAGTTATAAGTATTGGACATCATGTTGTTATTGCGATTGTAGTTTCCAACATAAAAGGCCGATTCTGGGTGCTACAGGCACTTAGAAGAATCATGGTTATCATTACATGAATCACAAAAAGAACTTATTACCTTGACCTCCTGAGTGTTGCTTGGCCGTTGCATGTTTTTCACCAAATTGGTCAAATCAGCCAATTTTGAAAGTATTGACTGGGACGACTCAAGCTCATTAACGGTGGCATGACGTCTTATTCCTTCCCTTCTAGCCGTGGGAAACTGGTAGTTGTTCTTTGCAAGCTTGTTCAGAATGTCAAAAGCTTCCTCTAGTGGTTTGTCAAGGAGAGTGCCATTTGTCGAGGCATCTAACATCATCCTCGTCAGGGCATTTGATAAGTTGTAGAACATTGTCACTTGTGTCCAAAGTGGAAATCCATGTAAAGGGCGCTTGTGCAACAGTTCTCTGTAGCGTTCCCATGCCTCGTACATAGGTTCGTCCTCTGTCTGTCGAAAAGAATTGATTTCTTTATGCAACTTATCATATAAATTAGTTGGATTGAAACACGCCAGAAAATCATGACATAAATCATTCCAAGATCCAATGGATCCTGATGGAATGCTATTTAACCAGGTCTTTGCCCTATCCCTCAGTGAATAGGGGAATAATTTCAGTCTCAAAACATCTTCATAGACTCCTTGGATCTTGAATGAATTGCATATCTCCATGAATGATTTGAGATGTTGCCTGGCATCTTCAGTGGCTGATCCACCAAACTGCCAAATGGTATTGAGCATGTTGAACATGATGGGCTTTAACTCGAAGTGGGCTGCTTCTATCTCAGATGTTACAACTCTTGGATTGAACCCATTCAGGTATTCTTCTAGGTAGTCTCGGACAGTTGGCTTTCGTACTGGCGCGAAATACAGTGGCGGGTTGTCTCCATTACCTGCCAGGGCATTTTGCTACCCATCGACAACTGGCTGCCCGTCGGCAACCTGCTGCCCATTGGTATTCCGATTGTTGTTGGCATTGTTGCCGCCAACTTGATGTGTCATTATTTCTCTCGCCCTTTGTTTGAGTTTCTGGCAACTTTGATCAATTTTCGGGTCAAGGTCGTGGAGTGGATACTTTGTTTTCCATGGTCATACACCAATGCAAAACCAAAATTTATTAGAGCTCGAGAAACATATAAATAAAAGTACAAGAAAATAAAATTGAAAGTCGTTACTGTCAATCCCCAACAATGGCGCCAAAAACTTGTTGCGTTTAAAAAGTGTTCCGCAATTAGTGCAAGTGTACACGTCTCAAGTAATATAATGATAAGTATTAGATTATTGTCTCCACATGGATTTGGATGGCTTCTTTCAATTATCTTCTCGCACTGAAAAAGAAAAAGTAAAAACACAAGTAGAAGAGTTGTGGGTTTTAATTAAACTAAAGATCATAAACTAAAGCGAGTAAGTAAAAGTAGAGAATATCAAGATGAGAGAATGGGCCGATTAGATTGCGTCATAGTGTGGAAAGCAATTGACTTGTCTCAGTTTTTAAATGCAATGATCACCAAACTGCATCAGCAGTGACCTTCGTCCTTGTCGCAGCAATAAGATGGGCTGCCTCAGCAATCCCTTGCTGGTCAGCAGATATTGTCAAGGTTCGACAAAGCGTCATTCGATGGCTCCTTCTTATCTCTGAGTCACAGCACTGTTGATGAATGGGCCTTGATAACACCTCTCGGCGTAAACCAAAGATAAACACCAACTAATCTCATGCTTCTCTTAGCCATTGAAACTCTAACTTATCTCTAAGCCGAGTTAGCTTCCATCGTTGGGATGAAAACCATGCTTATTCGTTTCTTGAGTTTAACTCTCTCGATATTAAAGAAATGGATAACCTCACAATACTCTCTCTCGATGAGATTGCAAGAATAAAATCAATGCCAAGAATAAGCAAACTTTGAACTAAATTTCATTAAAAACTTAAACAAAGTACAATTATTTTCTCACAACTACTAAGCAAAATAATCCTAACCCTAAGAAAGCTTAGATCATGATGGACGTGGAGAATACACGACTAAACCCTAATCTCAAGCTCTCAATACTCAACTCTCCAAGATAATCCCCCCTTGATGTATGCGGCAAGCCATGCTTAAATAGGCAAAGGAGTAGAGCAAAGTTCTTCTTGGATAGGAAGTTAAGTTGGACTTGGACTTGTCTTAATTAAAGAGGTGAATCTCTTTAATTTTAATGCTTTTATCCACTTTGGCTAAATTCCATCTTTAACCTTCCTTCCATGCTTTCTTCATCTTTCCGTGCCCCGATATCCATTCAAACTATGTAGAAAAATCCAATGTTTTATGTTCTTCAAATCAGCTCCACTTTGTATGCTTTGCCCTCCGGCAGGTTGGTCTGTGCACTGCCTCGGCAGAGAAGATCTGCTGCCTCGGTAGGGGTCTGTTACAGGATCTACTCCGTAAGGCTTCCTCTTCATAATTCAGCTTCCTTCAGTAGAAGCTTTTATCTCTGGCATAGTTTGATCTGAACTTGTAATGAGCTCGTTCTACACCATCTTTCCTTTTCTTCGTTGCCCACTCGGCATCGCCTGCCCCGGCAGTTAGTAAATCTGTGCAAGTACCAAATATGCATTAAAATAGCACCTTTTCATCAAATAAATCAAATATTCGGATTAAAGGTAAAAGCAATGTAATTAATGCATATAAGGTCATAATGTCACTCAAATGGGTGTAGGTTAAGCCATAATTGCCATGAAAAAGGGTGAAAATATAGGACATTTGGGCACTTATCAACTATGAACCAGAACTTAAAAAATGAGACATAACTTACATACTAATTGGTGAAACACATTTCTATGAACCAACAACTCATTATTTTAAGCTAATATTCTCATTAATCACATTATATTTATTCTTGTTCTTTATCGCAGTTGTGCATTAATAGGACATGCACGTGCTTGGTTTTCATAAGTACTCTAGAAACTTTACCATAAATCTCATAGAAGCGGCTTCACGTCACACTTATATAGGTCAAGCCATCAAGCGTATTATCAGGTCAATACACCACCTATAAAGGCTATGGACTTGATTAAGAGTTTTACTCACCCTCATCATCCTTGCAGTTTTTAGCACTATATACACCATAGGAGGGGACAAAAGAAAAATCATATAGTTCTTTCCCTACAAGATCAATCAATGACTTGTTATTACCCATATGAACCTTTTTTATGGGATCGCCAATCACAAAGTTTGGGTTACCATCACTATTGATTTTTTATATTGGCATAAGTCCCTTTTCCCTTGATGTTTCTCTTATGAATTTTCTTCCCATAGGTTTAGCTGAATGATTTGGCCAAAATAATTCCTAACTTCACATAATTAATTGATATCACTTCATTTTTTTGCAACTTCTTTATTACCTCATGTCATTAGACAAATATGTCTAATTTAACCATTGAAAGTTTTTATTCTTTGCAATGTCTGTTGGTACTTGACAATCAAAATGTATTGGCATTGAATCTATTATTTTTGTGCCTAATGAAATACAAGCTAAGGGGTTTTTCAACCGCTCAACTTCAAATACATGCTAAGAGATTTTTCTATCACTTAGCTTTATTGTTCAGGCTAAGAAGTTTTTCTACCACTTAACTTTATTACACACGCTAAGAAATTTTCCTATCACTTAACTTCATTATGCAAGCTAAGAAGTTTTCTACCACTTAACTTTATTATTAGTCAACTCTAACACAATAAATTCAGAATTTATAGTAAAGTTTCTATAAATGTTTGTTTGGCTAATTTTCAAGATATTATTCTACCTCCAAAGGTGAATACACAATCACTAGTAGATCTAGTTTCACATGAATAAGATATTTAAATATCATCATTGTATTCTTTTAATATAACGGGTATCCCACTAAGTAAAATGTCATAACTCATGATATCCTTTTGATATCTCAATAACTTTGCTACAACAACTTAACAATAATGATTTGAGTTGTGTATATTAGCTCAATTGAAAATAACATGTGTCATCTCAAGTCTAGTAAAATTCATCAAGTGCATCAAAATTTAATAATTTTGTGCATACTTGGATTGAGCAACATGATCACATATATATTTTTCTCATTTTAATATTAGCATCATAATGAGTATTCATAGCTTTGGTATCAATATATCCAATCTTCTTAAAAAATCAACATTATGTTCTTGAGATAGCATTTTGCTACCACATTTTCTTATGAATTAAATACTTAATATGACATTTGCTTCATTCATGTCTTTTCTTGAAGCAGGATACTTCTCAGTCTCACGTAATAATTACTAAGATAGACATATAATTAATACATAATAATCACATATACATCGTCAATCAGATTGGTATAAACAAAAAACATGTTATCAACACAAATAAATAATCATTCATGTTTTTCACTTTATCACTTGATTAAATTTCTCATTTTACAATTTTCAAAATTTGTTTCAAGACATATAATGATTTGAGAAATTTACAATTTTTAATTTCACAACCTGATTTAATGCATTCTTTGGGTTTTTCAATATCTACTTTTAAATAACCAAAAACATGATTTTAACATCCATTTGGCCGATGAAAAATGTGTGTTGAAACTAGAAAAATATATATTTATAAAATCAACAGTCTATATTGTTTTAAGTAAAACGTTTTGCAATATATATTTATAAAACCAACAATCTTAAAATTTTCTAGTAAAAAGGATTTGTTTGCAACCGATAAATTTTGTTGTATGAAGTAAACAACTAATTTACAAATGTTATAAAAAAGAGTTACGCTCAACAATAACCATTTATCTCAAAAGAAAAGCATCATAACAAAAAAAATGTTTTAGAATTTTGAATCATTTTCAGCCAAGTACACATAAAAAAAACTTCCAAAGAGATTTACAGATCTAGGTCGTTTAAATCGTCTCAAATCATTACGTTCACAATCAAGTTTTAATCAGTTTGAATCACAAATGAATTAGAAGAAACAATCGTGCAATTTAATGATACACCAATCTATAAGAGGAGATAGATCACGAATTATGATTTCTTTTTCATTATAGTCATTAAACAAAATAAGCATCTCCTCTATCTTACTCATCTTTTTATTCTTTTATTCCTGAAATAAAATGTGATACAACTCGAAAAAACATATCACTAAAACTGACATAAATTATAGTCATTGTTTGTTTAACAACTTTTATTTCAACCAAATATGTTATTTTCCAAAGCATAAAGCATATATGCAACATTGTGAACATGAAATCTAATACTTTAGAGACAATTATCTTTCCTTAGGAACTAGAAGTATAAATTTGACAAAATACTCTCACACTTTAAAATATTTTAAGAACATATAACTTTTATAGATTTAAGGTGTCTCTAATCATTTTCACATAAAAAAAATCCAACATACACATTTTACAAGTTATATTAATATTAGCATGTCAAATCAATCATAACAATATAAGTTCTCACATTAACATGTCACATACATCATCATGACATTTAATCATACAATAAATATAAATATCATGCCTAATAATTTTGAATAAACATATTACAAACCCTTTTTCACAAAATATATTCTCGATTCGTCACATTTGAAGGTGTTGAGATATTGATTTTGATATAACAAAGTGAAAAATATTTTTGGACTAAATTCAAATATTGCAAAAATATTTCAAAGTCCACAAAACATGGGAAATATGTTTAAAATATTTTGACTTTGTTCATATATCGAATATATCTTTTAAAACCAATTTTTAGCCAATTTTACAAGTTTTTAATGCAGGTTTCGAAATCTCCTATAAGTAGTTTCGAAACCAGTAAGGCCTGAAAACCAAACATGAGGAACATGTTTCAAAACCCCTTAGCAGGTTTCGAAACCCCTTGCTGGTTTTCAAACCACCCTGCTTGGTTTCTATACCAGGCCCTTGTAACGGCTAGTTTTTCATTTGAAAACTGTAAAGTGTACATAAGTTCTATATTTCATGTACATTCCATCTCATATTATTGTTGTTTCAAGTGCATTTTAGGCATAATTAGGTCATACATTGCATAAATACAATATTCTTTGTTTTGCCATGCTTTTATTGAATATTTGTTATTTGGTAAAGTAAAGATGTTGTTTTAGTGTAGATTTAGTTTTCCAGGGCTAGAAGTTGTTAGAAGGAGAGTAGACCAGAGGAGAGGATGATGAGGCAGCACACCAGGGAGCTGTACTAAAACAGTTCCACACAGAGAGAGCCGCTGCAGTGGACCTATTGCCGCCATACCTGCCGCCCAGGGCAGCAAAGTGAGCCTGTCGCCCAGGACAGCAAAACGAATCTGCCGCCAGAACCCTCCAAGACAGCAGGGTGACACCAGAACCCTCCGCAACAGTAGGGTGCTGCCAGAACCCGCCGAGATAGCAAGGTGCCACCATGACAGCAAACCAAGGAGCTGTATTGATACAGTTCCAGCAGAAAACAGTTGCTGCCGAGTAGAGTTGCCGGCGACCTTGCTGCCCTCGGCAGCTGACTATGGAAGATGGGAGAACTAGAGCGTAATTTGTAGAGCAAAAACTCCGGAATCTATCGCCGGCATTCATATGATTTTCCGACATCTGTAGCAGCGGCTAGGGCTGCCGAAGCGAAATTCCCAAGTTTACTTGCGGGCTAAGGAAAACGAGGAAGAGTCCATATTCCAAGCAAAGAAGTCGGTATTTAAAGCTATATTAAAGAAGGAAAGCTACTTTAGAAGACTTCTACTTCAAGGAGGACTTAACCTAGTCTTAAGTCTATAAATACCCATTGTACTTGTAGTTTAAAGCATCTTAGGTATTCTATAGATTTCTCTTGTGCTCTCCGCCGCCGCCATGTTCTAATTCCCAATTGGGTTAGGGTTATGTTGTAACTAGAGTGAAACGGTTGTTTTAGGGTTTTGAGTTATTTCTTCAATAAAATATTTCAAGTTTACTTAATCCATTGTTCTTCATTCTTTATATCTTTCCACACAAGTCGTTTAAGAGAATCCATTTGTCGGGCACGAAAGTGCAAGGCTCACGAAAGGGTTAAGTACGGTCACAACGGGAGGCGTGACTAACTTGGTTCCACACTAGTCCACAAGTTTTAACGGCTAAAAGGGATCGCTAACCGAGTTGATTGCCTTGGTTCCACACTAGTCCTCAAGTCATCAATCTCGAGCATCTTAACCTAGAAATAGGAGAGTTCACTGTCGACTATCCTGCCAAACTTGAAGTATCTGCCAGACTTGCCGCTAGGGCTTCCTTCCATTCCACATTCCGAGACAGTACACACCCCTGTAGTGGTAGTGATCTGCTGCGGCTGCGTGACAGGGTCGTTGTTTGCCACCCGCCATACCCGCCGAGGCAACATATCGTGGCAGTAAAGAATAACTCATACCTATTACAACGTAGTTTTCACACTAAGTGGCAGCATAACCCTGCATGCCCTATCATCCTGATTCTTTTCTCCTTTACTTGGTTTTTATTTACTTTTCGATCTCAACCAAACTATTTACTTGTGCTTTACTTTACATTGTGCAGGATCTACAAAGATGAGACATGCTGTCCAATCCTCGTGGGATTCGACATCTTTTATACTATAACTTGACAGGAGTGTGGAATTGCGCTCTTCCAAAAAGGGAACACCTACACGCCCTACAAAAACCCCTAATGGTTTCGAAACCCCTTCAATGGTTTCGAAACCTCTGTGCAGGAGAGCATTTAATGCTCAATTTTAATGGCTTTCAACGGCTCCAAAACATCCCCAATGGCCATAAACGGCTAGAATATCATTCCACGCTATAAAGGGAGAGGTTCTAGTTTAGCCTTAGTGAAAAACTAGAGTGGTTCTATCTTAGCCATTAAAAAGATAGGATTGTGAGGTTATCCCTTTGGCCTCAAAAGGAAGAATTCACAGTAGTGAATTGGAAAATCCTTGACGTGTGCTAAAGTAGCGGATATAGGCTTTGGTTTGAAAGTCGAACCACTCTAAAATCCTTGTACAAATTGTCTACTCTATTTATCAATTTTAGCCAATTCTTTCGAGAGTTCAATTCAACCCTCTTGACGATTTTGAAAGATCGATTCAAGCGTGCTTCAATCCTAACAATTGGTATTAGAGTCACACTCATTGGAAGGATACCAACCCTCTTGAGTCGATTCTTGGAGAGTTCGATCAACAACAACTAGAAGCAATGGCATGTACCTCCGGCAACAAGTACGACTCACAATCCATCACTAAGCCTCATTACTTCAATGAGGATAATTATCCTTATTGGAAGAATAAGATGAAGCTATTCATCAAATCCAATGATTACCCCATATGGGATGTTGTGAAAGATGGCTCAACCATTCCCTTGAAGAGAACCGATGAAGGAAGACGCGTTCCAAAGTCTAAGCACAAAATGACCCATGAAGAACGAAAGAAGCTTCAAATCAATGACAAAGCTCTACACATGATCTTTTGTGCTCTTGGACCGGATATGTACTCGAAGATGTATTCGTGTACAAGTGTTAAGGAGGTGTGTGACGAGCTAAAGACCACATATGAAGGAACCAACGACGTCACGGAGACCAAGATTAGGATCCTTAACTATAGCTATGAGAGTTTCAAGATAGAGCACGAGGAAAGTGTCACTCAAATGTTCGATCTCTTCTCGGTCATCGTCAATGGTCTCAAGGGCTTCAGTGAGACCATTCTCAAAGGCAAGTTAGTCTGAAAGCTCCTATATTCTCTCCCAGATTCATGGGAAGGAAAAAGAACCGCAATCATCGAGGTCAGGAACTTGAAGACGCTAAAGCTCGATGAGTTGGTGGGATCTCTCCTCACTCATGAGATCATGAAGAAAGGAAGAGAGAAGAGTATAGAAAAAGAAGGTAGAGGAGAAGAAGCAAGGAATTGCTATCAAAGCTTCACATGAAGAGAGTGATTCTAGCTTAGATGAGGAGGAAGAAGAATTGATTATGATAGCCAAGAAATTTGCTTGGTTCATGAAGTCCAATCAGGGAAGAAAGTTCCATAGAAGAGGAGACTTCAAGAACAAGAACAAAGAGGAAGAGAATGACCAACTCATATGCTATAAGTGCAAGAAGCCAGGGCATATTCGATCCGATTGTCCTCAACTCAAAAGGAAGAGCTTCAGGAAGAAGAAGAAGCTCAAGGAAAAAAATTGCTACTTAGAGTGATAAGAAGTCATCCGAAGAGGAGCAAGAAGTTTTCAACCTTTGTCTCATGGCATTTGAGGAGGATCCAAAAGGTAACCTCTAACTCATCTAGTTTAGATTTCACTTTTTATGAACTTCATGATGGATATGATGAGTTACAAGAGGTGTATGATGAGTTGGTTGAGAAATACAAAAAAATCAGTTTTGAAAAACAAACAAATGATTTCGGTTTTAAGAGCTCAAAACAATTCACTTTCCAAGACCAACTCGAAACTTGAAAAGAAGGTTTTGCTTTTACAAAATTCCTCAAATGAATTTGAAAAAAATCCATTGATTTGAATAACCTTCTTGAAAAATACCATGTTTATCACCATGAAGAGATGGATAAACTAAAAGCTTCTCTTAACACTATTGGGAAAAATAGTTTTGAAAAAGGGGATTCTTCAAAAACCCAATATGTAAAGAGAAATTTTAATAACTACAAACAAAGAAGCTCTCATAGGCACCCTAGAGGTAAAAGAGTTAGAAGTGTGTGGGTTCCTAAGGAACTTATAATTTCTAATAATATTGATGATATTTCTTCTTGGATTCCTAAGGGAACCAAGTATTTGAGAGCTAACTCACATGGACTCAAAATGACTTGGGCACCAAAAATCAAGAACTAATCTTTGTTTGTAGGGGGAGCATTGCTACAAGGCCAAAGCTTCAAGTCAAAACACATGGTACCTTGATAGTGGATGCTCAAGACACATGACCGGTGACAAGAGTAGATTCTTGGATCTAAAGCCTAAAAGTGGTGGAGTAGTGACTTTCGTGACAACTCCAAAGGCCATATTGAAGGAATATGATCCATTGGTAATCACTCTTCAATCTTAATTAAAAATGTTCTTTATGTCAACGGTCTAAAACATAATTTGTTGAGCATTAGTCAATTTTGTGATAAAGGTTTTAATGTTCTTTTTGATGTTAATGGTTGCAAGATAATGAACATTGAAACTAATAGAACTATGCTCATAGGTCATCGCATAGGTAATATATATGGTGCATTTAGATGACATAAACATTTCAAATGCATGTTTTTTAGCTTAAGATGAACATGATGCATGGTTATGACATAGGAAACTAGGACATGCTAGCATGAGTGTCTTAGAGAAATTGGTTTCGCAAGATCTAGTTAGAGGTTTACCAAAGATAAAATTTTTATTTGATAAAATTTGTGATGCATGTGTCAGGGGTAAACATAAAAGAATCTCATTTAAACCTATTAGCGATGTTTCAACTAGTAGGGTTTTACAATTGATCCATATGGATCTCTTTGGGCTAATTAGGACAATTAGCTTGGGTGGAAAATCATATGCTTTTGTGCTTGTTGATGATTTCTCTAAATACACATGGGTTCTCTTTTTAAGTACTAAAGATGAGGCTTTAGAAAAATTCATCACATTTTCAAAAATCACTCAAAATGACCTTGGTCAAAATATTTCCCATATTAGAAGTGACCATGGAACCGAATTTTAAAATCTAGGTTTTGATGATTTTCGTAATGATAATGGTATAAGCCATAATTTTTCTGCACCTCGCACTCCTTAACAAAATGGGGTAGTTGAGAAAAAAAATCAAACTTTAGAAGAAATGGCTAGAACCATGCTTTTTGAAAACAATTTACCTAAGTATTTTTAGGCGGAAGCCACAAACACTTCTTGCTATATTATAAATAGAGTAATGATTAGGCCACTTTTAAAGAAACCCCCTATGAGATTTTAAAATCTAAAAGCCTAACATTAGTTATTTTCATCCTTTTGCATGTAAGTGTTTTGTTTTAAACAATGGAAAAGATAATTTGGGTAAATTTGATGCAAAAAGTGATGAAGCTATTTTCTTAGGATATTCTTCAAATTTTAAAGCTTATCGAGTCTTTAACAAAAGAACCTTAGTTGTAGAAGAGTCAATTCATATGGTTTTTGATGATAACCTCCTTCTGATGAAGGATTCTTGTGATGATGATGATGTAGGAATCATTGAAGCTAATGATGATGGACAGTCATCAAAGGTGGATGAGGTTCCAACCAAAGAGGAAGAAGCACAAGATCCTCCCATAGAAGCCTTGAAGGATATGAATCTTGGTGAAAAGGAAGTGAGCTACCCAAGGGAATTCAACTATGTCAAAGATAGTGAAATCTTGGGTGATCCATCCAAGGGGGTAACCACTAGATCATCTCTTAAACTTATGAATAATATTGCATTCATCTCATGCATAGAACCTAAAAATATCAAAGAAGCATTAAATGATGAATTTTGGATATTGTTTATGTAATAGGAATTGAATCAATTTGAGAGGAGTAATGTTTGGACATTAGTTGATAGGCCTAGTAATAAATATACTATAGGAACTAAATGAGTTTTTAGAAACAAACTAGATGAGAGTGGTAACATAGTGAGAAACAAGGCTAGGCTTGCTGCTCAAGGTTACACTGAAGAAGAGGGAATTGATTTTGATGAGACCTATGCACCCGTAGCTAGGACGAAAGCAATTAGGATGCTTCTGGCATTTGCATGCTTTAATGAATTCAAGCTTTTTCAAATGAATGTCAATAGTGCATTTTTAAATGGTTTTATAAATGAAGAAGTGTATGTAGAACAACCACCCAGTTTTGAAGATCGAAAATTTCCAAACCATGTTTTTAAACTAACAAAAGCTTTATATGGTTTGAAACAAGCTCCTAGAGCTTGGTATGAAAGAATTTCAAACTTTTTAGTTGAAAAATGTTTTGAAAAAGGGAAGGTGGACACTAAACTTTTCATTAAAAGAAATGGCAATGACATATTAGTAGTTCAAATTTACATTGATGGCATTATATTTGGTTCTACTAATGATTTTTATTGCCAAGAATTTTCTAAGCTAATGCAAGGTGAATTTGAGATAAGTATGATGGGGGAGCTCTCATTCTTCTTGGGCCTCCAAATCAAGCAAAGGAAGGATGGCATCTTAATCAATCAAGCTAAATACATCAAGGATATACTAAAGAAGTTTGGCTTAGAGAATGTGAAGCCTCAAGCCACTTCTATGAGCTCATCAATTAAGCTTGACAAGGATGAAGGAGGTAATTGTGTTGATTCTAAGCTTTATCGTTCCATGATTGGATCTTTTCTTTACCTTACCGCAAGTAGACCCGATATCATGTTTAGTATTTGCTTGTGTGCTAGGTTTCAAGCTAGTCCTAGAGAATCTTACCTTATAGCCATTAAGAGAATCTTTAGATACCATAGAGATACACCTTGTTTAGTTCTTTGGTATCCTAGAGACTCTTCCTTTGCCTTCATGCCTTCTCCGATGCTGATTGTGGGGGATGTAAAATAGATAGAAAATGTACCTCCAGGACATGCCAATATCTAGGTAGTATGCTCATATCTTGGTTTTCTAAGAAACAAAATAGTGTAGCCTTATCTACCACCGAGGTGGAATACATATTGGTCGGGAGTTATTGTGCTCAAGTCCTTTGGATGAAGCAAAAACTCTTAGATTATGGAGTTGATGTAGGTATCATACCCCTTAAGTGTGACAACACTAGTGAAATATGTCTCACTAAGAATCTCATTCAACATTCTAGAACCAAACACATAGAAATAAGACATCATTTCATTAGGGATCATGTCTTAAAGAAAGATGTAGTTCTAGAGTATGTTGACACCTTAAACCAATTAACAAATATCTTTACCAAACCTCTAGACAAAGAGTGTTTTTGGACTCTTAGGAGGGAGTTAGGTCAAACTAGCCTATCTTGACCTTTTTAGAGCCCTTAAGTTCAAAATTTGCTTGAATTTTGAATGATGATCATACTTATGTAATTTTGCTTCTTAATGCATCTATGCTTGTTGCTAGTGGGAGTATGCATCAGTTTTAATCTTTATATCACGCTCATATAACATTTGCATACATTTAGGCTTGATCTAAGTTGGCCTTTTGGACTAAAAACTGCCCAAAATACATTTTCTGGCAAATGTGTATGGAAACATGTACATCTATTTCGATATGGGGTCGATCTAAGTTAATTACAGTAATGAACTGTATCAAAACGGGCTCTTCACGTTTCAATACGGGTTCACGGTGTTGTTCCGAAATAGGGTTAACATGTATCAAAACAAGTCTCATACCGAAACAGCTCGAAAGTGTTTCGAGACCCCCGTTCTGATACGCCAAGTGGTGTATCGATACGCGTCCGTGAAGATTGCTTTAAATAGCCTTAAATGAGTATCAAACTTTATTAAAACACCAACTCTCTTTTTCTCTCAAACCCTAACCGAAAACCCTTATATAAGCTCCTCAAATCCCTTGATTTTTCACATCAAAACCTAAAATTTTTTAGGGTTTTCAATCTACACATCAAGGCTAAAGCTTTGCAAGTAATTTGGTGCATTAATCATCCCTTATTCATCCATTATCCTATGTCAAGGTATAAACCCTTTTTCTTTTCTTTTAAATTTTCGTTTAATATCATTGGTTGTTTTTAATTAATTTTTGTATAAAACATATACATATAGTATGGGTTTTCAAGTTTTTGCAAAAAAAATCTTCAAAATCTGAAGAAGAAAAAAATTATTCAAATATAAAATTATACAGTATATTTTTCAAATCTATTTTTTGAAATTCTTTTTACCAAAATTTTATTTTATGTTTATATGTGCTTTTAAACTATATTGTATAGATTTTTATACACCTTGACTATTGGATTGCCTGTTGGATTGAATTTGGTTGATTTACGCATACATGTGTTTTTATGTTGTGATAAGGTTTTTTTTCTGAAAAGGGGAAACCCGACTAACTTGTGGGCCTTATCACTATTTTCTTCTTGAAAAGGGGTTTATTAAAAAATAGGGGGAAATTCGTATTTTGGAAAACTTGCGAAAATTGGAGTCGCCACCGGCCACTGAGGTAGGCCGGACACCATAAAACCAGAGATTCATTTCAAAACGGGTTCGGGAGTTGGTTACGTGTGGGGTAGGATTAGCACCCCCATCACGCCCGGAAATCGGTACCAAATTGCTTGTTGCCTTTTGATCGATAAAATTATTTAAAAGTCGAAGTGAATTTAACAATTGTTCTTAAATGAAAATATGACTTAAATAATATGGGTTTTGTCGAATAGTGGCATTGGAATTAATTAATCATTTAATTAGAAAGGATGACGGTACACCGGACCATAGACTAAACCGACATCAAATAAGACTGACTGCCGTGTTAGTTTAGGGTTCGGATCCCATACGTCACCTTTGTGCATGATGCGAGCAAATAAGGGATGATGCATGTTATTTTAATTTTTATGCTTTCGCTTACCTAGAGGCGGTGAAAATTAACTAAAGTATCCGATAGACATCCATTAAGCTAGGACTGTCGTTTTCGGATACCGAAGTTAATTAATACCCCTCTCGGGGTTGATTTTTAGATCCGATTATCATGCTTACATTTTGGGTCACATGAATGACAAATATATATATGCATGCCACAAAAAGCACTCAAAATGGACATGTAAAGAAAAGGCCCAAAGACCCACTTTTAAGATACCATGAAGCCCAAAACATATGAACCAAACAACCTTAAGGCCCAAAGGCCCAAACTAACAAAATACAAATAAAAGGCCTAAACTAACATGTTAAAGCTACCCATTAGCTAATTAAATTAATTTAGCATGCAAAATTAATAAGATCTAACAAACATGAACATTTTACTCACATACAAGCAAAGCATATTCGATACAAAAACTAGCCATGTGGGACCCACCAAAAAAACAACTAGGCATACATATATTCGATTCATAAAGACAAGATAAACATATGGCATAACGTACATACTTCTATTCAAATAAAAAACTTAAACATTAATTAAACATAAAGTAACAAAAATCAAAAGCATTCGAATATGGTGACAAAATTGAAAGAAAACAAAAACAGAGGCTAAAATCAAAAAAACGAAAACACTCAAGACTGCAGGGACTCTATTGAACACGGGTAAGAAGGGGGAGGACTGGACACGCAAATAACCCCTAAAAGACTCGATCTAGGACGAAATTACAGACCAACCCAAAACCCTAGGGACCTTGAGTGCTATTTTCCCCTGCGGAAACCCCTAAGACGCAATTAACTCGACACGGAAGGACCAAACCTGCTATTAACCCATAAACTAATCCTAAAAATTCTATAAAAGCTCACCCTAACTCGACAGACCACCCTTTTCACCCTCGGAAACCCTTGCCGCCAGAGGCCTCTCCCTTTTTCTCTCTCGACCACGAAACCCTAAACGACGGTCATCGCTAATCGACGGCCGGCGAACCCTTTAACGCCCAAACACACCTTTTTCTACGTTTCGAACCCGGAAAAAAACAGGGGACTCTTTTTCTTTCCGCGAAAACCCAGATCAAAACGAAAACCTTCGATTGCTTCCCCTTTTTCTTTTTTAAAAAACCAAACCCATATTCCCAAAAATCTCTTCTGATTCCTCTTTTTGGGGTTATTAACCCTTACGGCTCACCATGCATGGCCCCGATAGGGGCCTGACGGCTTATCGCCAGTGAAGGAAATCGAGAAGCAAAGAGGAGATGAACTCAAAACGAGGGTAAAAAGCTTTAACTCTCTGTTTTTTTTTTGCTCTACCATTCGAAATAAAAAGGAAGTATACCTCTGAAACTGTGTTCTCTTTGTATTGATATCTCCGAAATTCCCCCCGATCATTCTCGCTGGGATTTACATTTGGTTTCGGCTTTATATAGCCGAAAATTACAAAATTTTCAGAAAAATAGAAAATGTCCTCTATATTGCTATTGGCTGATCTGGTATCGTTTGTTTGTATTCACGCATGGCCTCTGAAATCGGTCGTTTGCCTCTGTAAATCTGATTTTTGGTTGCGTTTGGCTCTGACGTTTCGCTTTTTTTCTGTTGCATGTGAGTGCTGAGGAGGGGAGGGGACCAGTGGCTCGGCTCGAGACGTGGCCCGTTGGGACGCTCTGAGGACGTGGAGCCGATCTCGGGCGTCGGTGAGATCTGGACGGTCAGCAGAATTTGAAGGGGCTCGAACTCGCGTGCGTGGGAAGTTGAACGATCGCGCGTGAGGGAGCTGGGAAGCCGCGCGTGTGGGCGTGAGGGTTCTGGAACCTTCCTCGGTCGATCTCAACCGCTCGATGTGGCCCCGATCCAACGGCTGATGCGTTGCGGTGCTAGGGCAAGGGAGGCCTCCGTTAGGGTTTCTGTTTGAAGTCAGATCTGGACCGTTAGATCTATCCCAGATCTAACGGCTGGGGTTGTGGCGGCTGCAAGACAAAGATGGGCAGATTATCAGATTAGGGTTTTTCTGTTAGGGTTTAGGGCTTATTTTAATTATTTGGGCCGAGTGGGCCTTGTACTTATTTTTGGGTTTTAATGTAATATGGACTTTGATAAACATTTGGGCTTTATTTATGTATATATTAGTATTTTGTTTTTTGATTTTCAAAGTTAATAATAATAATAATTAATAATTAATATAATAACAACACACGGCAAAATAATATTAATAACATAACACTAATATAGTATATAATAATACGGTAATTATAGTACTAATAATAGGTTATAATAATAGATAGTAATAATAATAACACATAATACTAGCAATAGCTATAATAATGGATGACAATAATAAATAATGATAGATAAATAGTAGTGATAATATAATATATATATACTGTTTTTTTTCCTTTTTTTCCTTTTTTAGTTTTTAATTATTCGACATTTATATATAAAAGAGTAATAAAGCCCATTATTATAAAATGAAATAAAAGAGGTTAACCCGGACAAAATTAGTGATTACAGTTGCCCCTCTTTGCTTGTATTTGTGAAACAAGAACAAAGCAAAGACCATAAGCACTAATTTTGTCCAACTTCCCTGTTTGGGTGATTTGCTCCTCCGAAGCGGCAGAAACAAAGTGGATATCGTTGGCACGTCCTCCCGGAGCGGTTGAGGACTTGATGGATTCATTCCTCTGAAGTGGCAAAGGAAGAACCCAAATAACTCGTTTTTCCGAAGCGGCAAAAACACACTGAGCATGCCTTCTGGCTCTTCTGCCCGGAAATCCTTGAACTCTTTCGTTCTTGGATCCTGATGTGGCGAGTATGAAATTCTTCGCTCGAAGCTACATTTGCTCCTCCGAAGCGGCAGGAACAAAGTGGGTGTCGTTGGCATGTCCTCCCTGGACGGTCGAAGGACAAAGTCGATTCATTCTTCCTTCGCGGTAAAGAATAAACTTCCAATAGCAACTGGACAACGTTGGCATGTCCTCCCTGGGCGGGAAAGGACATAGCTGATTCATTCTCCCTGAGCGGCAAAGAATAATCTTCCAATAGCAACTGGACAACGTTGGCATGTCCTCCCTGAGCGGCAGAGGACGTAGCTGATTCATTCTCCCTAAGCGGCAAAGAATAAACTTCCAATAGCAACTGGACAACGTTGGCATGTCCTCCCTGAGCGGCAAAGGACGTAGCTGGTTCATTCTCCCAGAGCGGCAAAGAATAAACTTCCAATAGCAACTGGACAACGTTGGCATGTCCTCCCTGAGCGGCAAAGGACGTAGCTGGTTCATTCTCCCTGAGCGGCAAAGAATAAACTTCCAATAGCAACTGGACAACGTTGGCATGTCCTCCCTGAGCGGCAAAGGACGTAGCTGGTTCATTCTCCCTGAGCAGCAAAGAATAAACTTCCAATAGCAACTGGACAACGTGGGCATGTCCTCCCTGAGCGGCAAAGGACATAGCTGGTTCATTCTCCCTGAGTGGCAAAGAATAAACTTCCAATAGCAACTGGACAACGTTGGCATGTCCTCCCTGAGCGGCAAAGGACGTAGCTGGTTCATTCTCCCTGAGCGACAAAGAATAAACTTCCAATAGCAACTGGACAACGTTGGCATGTCCTCCCTGAGCGGCAAAGGACATAGCTAATTCATTCTCCCTGAGCGGCAAAGAATAAACTTCCAATAGCAACTGGACAACGTTGGCATGTCCTTTAGAAAGGACACGATTAAGAAATCGAGTTTTAAGAAAAACATCCTTTAGAAAGGATAAGATTGAGAAATCCGAGTTTTAAGAAAAACATCCTTTAGAAAGGATAAGATTGAGAAATCCAGTTTTAAGAAAAACATCCTTTAGAAAGAATAAGATTGAGAAATCCAATTTTAAGAAAAACATCCTTTAGAAAGGATAGGATTGAGAAATCGGAGTTTTAAGAAAAACATCCTTTAGAAAAAATCAGGGATTAAGAACCTTGATACTAGTCAAAGGATTCTTGAGATCTATTTCACTTCTTCTTTCTTCTTTCCTTTTTTTCTTTTTTCCTTCTTTTCTTCTTGCTTATTTCTTCTTCTTGTTCTTCTTTCTTTTTTCTCTTCTTCTTCTTCTTTTTTTCTTTCTCTCTCTTTTTTTCTTTCTTCTTCTTTCTTTCTTCTTCTTCTTTTTCTTTTCCATTCTTTTTCTTTTCCCTTTTCTCTCTTTTTCTTTTTCCTTTTCTCTCTTTTTCTTTTACCTCTTATTCTTTTCTTTTTCTTTTTCCTTTTCTCTCTTTTTCTTTTTCCTTTTCTTCTTTCTTTCTTTTACCTCTTATTCTTTTCTTTTTCCATTTTCTCTCTTCTTTCTTTCTTTTCTTTTTCTTCTTTATATTTAAAAACCAGGAAACCTAAAAAAACATTCCAATGGAGATAAAATTTAAATTTTGAGGAAAACGTCCCTTTAGAAAGGGCAAAATTGAGGAATTTGGATTTTTGAGAAAAATATCCTTTAGGAAGGATAGGAATTAAAAAAAAAATTGAATTTTGAGAAAAACATCCTTTAGGAAGGATAGGATTGAGAAATTGGTTTAAGAAAAAAACGTCCATTAGGAAGGAATGCAATAGAGTTTTGAGAAAACCCATCCTTTAGAAAGGATAAAAAAGGTCAGGGATTAAGAACCTTGATACCAGTCAAAGGATTCTTGAGATCTATTTCTCTTCTCGTAGAGCCGTAGATCCACCCCTTTATTAATCTTCAAATACCTGTTTAAAGTAAACAACATGCTATGATGGTATGAGTTAGCATGCTCCTAATCATAGGGATGTCTAACTATCAATGATGCATGATCATATTTCATGATGCAAAGATGCGTATGACCATGAGAATGCAAAGATGCATGAATTTAGTTTGTCTTTATTCTCTGAGGCCGGTGGTCACCATCTTGGGACTATAACCACTCATCAATCTCGTGTCTTGACAAAATTTGCCCCCAACTTGTGTTGCTTATTCTCTGGAGTCCAATGGCCTGAATCGCAATCAGAATTATTAGCCCAGTACCTTCAAGCTGTATGCCATCTCTCACTGATTTGAAATCCTGTGTGCAAAAGCTTCTGTTGCCCTACGGACAAAGATACCCCTTCACGACAACTTAACTTCAATGGTTCTTTCACCATCACACATCATGTAGTGCCCCTCAAATTTGGGTCTCACTGCTGACGATGCGTTTATCTCTGAAGTAATACAAGGAAATCTCTTTGTTTAAAAATATGTCAATTCGCTGGTCGTGACTCTAATGAAGAGTGGATTTTCAAATTAACATACAGAACCTTGAAACCAAAAGTCTAATTAAAAGAAAAATAGAATAGGATGCCCCGGATATCAGATGCAAGAGCGTCTTAGATTCAGCTTTCCGATGATCTCTTCAAGCACAGCTTGCGTCTTTGAGTGTTGTGGCGATATTTGAAGTTATGAAACTCCGCCTAATCGCTCGGTTCATCCTCATGATTATGGTACTTGCTGGATCAGCTCGATTACCATTCCTTCTAGTTCTCATCATGTTTATGATTACCATTGATTTCATGTCGGTGTCCTCAAGGATTCCTTTTCAGGACTTATTTGATTTGTTCATTTATTTTTTTTCTTAAGGGAATTCAACTCGTCACAATACTTTGGCTCGAGAATAAAGATGGAGCATACAACGATACCCCGAGTTACTCGGCATGGTCACGATTTTGAAAGTATTACCATCACTCATGAAGCGAAGAGATTTAGGCTTCAGCGGAGTGCCCCTAAAATTCCACACTCGTATCCGAAAATTCCTATTACCAGGTTTCAGAAATTGGAGTGTTTTTTGTTAATGCCTATTACCAGGCTCTGAAATTAAAATTATTTATTTTGTTTTGAAACAGTCTATTTTTCACTTTTCTTTTCTTTTTTTTTTCTTTTTTGGCACATTTAAGCAACTTTATTTGGGTTCTCTTAGGAGATTTCCTTATCATCGAACATCGTTAAAGGAATAGTAATCTTGCTTCTCTCGCTTCACCGACCAGAGCGGACAGAGCAGGAAATCTTACTTCATCGTTATCACAACATTCAGTCGATCTCTTTCATTAGAATCAATGCCGCATCAAGCATGTGATATCCGAGGACCTGTGAAGGTAAGGAGGGATATACATATATATGATTTCAAGGTCATTGTATGTTAAGAAAAATGCATTTTCATTAGAAAGAAAATCTGCAAATATAACAAGTGCCCTCAAAAAGATCATTGCTATCTTCGGGCAAATGATAGCAATGTTGGTTCTATGCATTACTTCAAGAGAAAATGCAACATGAAAAAAGACTCAAACATACGAGGTCCTAACAACCCGGGAAACAACACCTCCCCAAAAGTCGCGCTCATCATTCTTTCTTTTCAAAACTTCAAAAGACCGTTCTCGATCAGTCCTTGAACTTTGTTTTTCAGTGCCCCACAATTCTCCGTGGTGTGGCCCATGCTTCCCACATGGTAGTCGCATACGGCACTAACATCATAACCTTCAGGATAGGGAGGATCCTTTGGTTTGGACTGAACTGGGGTCAGAAGCTTCTTCTCAAATAGCACTGGGAGCAAATCGGTGTACGTCATAGGGATCGGGTGAAGAACCTTTGGAGGCTTTGTAGACCATGATGCTTGATTATGGAAGCGGACACGGAATTGGTTGTTTAGGCGAGAGCCCACCATATGAACTTGGGATTCATGCCCCTCGTGGGCGGTTGTGCTATAGGGATCCACTATCTTCCCTTTTTTAATAGCATTCTCAATACGTTCTCCCGTCATGACCATGTCCGCAAAGCTATTAGCGGGATTGCTGATCAAGCAATCGTACAAGACTCCTTTCAGAGTATCCACGAACAAGGGAATGATTTCACCTTCCGGAAGTGGGGGCTGCACCTGAGCTGCTACGTCTCGCCAACGCCGGGCGTACTCACGGATACTCTCACTGTGCTTTTGTTCCATCCCTTGTAGCATGAGCCGATTTGGAGTCATATCAGTTACATGCTTGTATTGACCGATGAAGGCTTTTGAAAGATCTTTCCATGACTTGATGTCGGCTCGACTAAGTTGAGCATACCAACGTGTCGCGGAACCAACTAAACTGTCTTGAAAACAATGAATGAGTAGCTTCTCATCTTTTACAAAAGCTTCCATCCTCCGGCAATACGTAGTAATGTGTGCTAAAGGACAAGTAGTTCCGTTGTACTTCTCAAAATCGGGAACTTTGAATTTCGGCGAAAGGACTAAATCCGTTACAAGACTCAAATCGTTGGCATCATTCCCTTGCTCATCCATCCCTTGCAAGGTCTTGAATCTTTCTTCAAAGAGGCGGGATCTCTCTTCATGCTTCTCTTCTATCCCGGCCTTAATCCTCTCCACTTCATCCTCATATCCTGCCCCTAAGTCAATGGGCTGATTCGTTGAGGTTCCCCCGTGGTGGCTAACAGTCGTTCGAACAGCAGTCTTGGCGTAGATTCCCGCATAGACTCTTTTTTCGGGATTTGGCACTTCCGGATGATCTTTCATAGGAGATGCAAAACCCTTATGCCCTTCAATGTCTGAGCCGTCCACAGAAACTCTTTCCTTGCTTTTCGTCTTCAGATCAGTCATCTGAGCAATAATAGAAGCTTGCAACTGCGTGATCTGATCACTGATATTCTTGCTGACCCCATCCAAGCGAGTTTCGAGGTCCTTCTGCCCCCTCTCTACCTTGGCCAATCTCTCTTCCATTGTTCGGGTATGCAAACGGGTGATGTATGAATGAGGAATGATTGCAGATTAATCTTTCACTTTCTGTCATGACATTTCTCGCAATTAATTCTATGATTGATTAATGTATGCAATGTATCATATGCATGAAGATGAGATAATTTTAATAACAAGTACAAGGAATAATGCATGTGTTGTATGCACAACAATGATAGATGATTAAAGGTAATCAAATAGACATGTACAGTTGAATGCAAAGATGCATTGATTATTAATTTTATTTGTTTAATCGAATGAATGAATGAATGAACATGTTGTATGTACAACATAAACACATGATTGAAGGTAATCATAAAAAATGTAATTGAATGCAAAGGTGCATTGAACATTAATTTCGTGGATGTCAAGAGTAATAAATCAAAATGTATAATTGGATGCAAAGGTGCATTGACCATTAATTTCATGAATGCAATGTGTCATATGTACAGCAGAAATGCATGACTAAAGGTAATCAAACAAAATGCATAATTGAAATGCAAAGATGCATTGAACATTAATGCAATGTGTCATATGTACAACAGAAATGCATGACTAAAGGTAATTAAGCAAAATGCATGATTGCAATGCAAAGATGCATTGAACATTAATGCAATGTGTCATATGTACAACAGAAATGCATGACTAAAGGTAATCAAGCAAAATGCATGATTGCAATGCAAAGAGCAACACTGAGTTTGGCAAATATCCTCGTTAAACAACTCTTCAATGGGAACCTTGGTCCGTTACAATGATCGGATGAAACCCACTACATGTAGCTCTTGAGCTGGCGTCTAGGCCGACGATTTTCTTCAAGACTCACACAACCCCTTCTTCTTTCTTGAAATGATCTTTTGCTAGGAATCGGGCGTTCTCTCATATCCACGTTGACAAATAGGCCAACTCTCGGCCCTGCCCCTAAGTGGTATAGGTGACGAATTGTGATTGATCCACTGTCGATGTTTGGTACTCTTGACTTACTCTTTGAAAGGGTCCTACCGAGCCTAACCTTCAGAGCTTATCGAAGTTGAGGTCGAAATTCCCTCTGACTTGAAATATTTTTCCTTGTTCTAGATTGAGACTTGATTGTGGTTCTCGCTATGCCCGAGAAACTTCCGATCTTGCCCCGGAAAGCTTAGTTCTTGTTCGGTGTTGTTCTCACTAAATTTCTTGCAATACTCGACATTTCCTAACTGTCGTAGTCAAATCAAAGCTGCCAACCGTGGAACAAATATAGGTTGAACTCCAAAATTCGAAGCAATGATCACTTGCCTGGGACATCTGACAAATAAGTGAGGCGACCTTTTTGTCTTTTTTGAAAGCCTTTCTTGTCTTGGAAACCCAACCATGTAGTAGTTCTCCTTGTGGCTACATTTTCGTCGTGGTCCTTCACGTTATTGTTACAGACCATATTTCCCACTAATCAAGTCTTTAATTTCAGACTATTTCCAACACAATGTGCCCTTCATGCAATGATGAAAATATGCAAAATAAGAGGGGAAGAACAAAAATGGAAACGCGTTAGTCACATGATAAACATAAATCAAGGTAAAAAAAATGAAAAAAGAACCGTAGAAACAAGCAAGAAAAAAAACCTAGACTCTCTAAACTCTAGGGTTATCCGCATGGCTCTAATGGGGTGGGCTTTCTACATTCTCACTCATGAGTTCGGTTCTAGCAAAGGGTACCCGAACCTATCTCATCACCTACTAAGGCAACAAGAACCCCAATTCTGGCCCATTACAGGCTTGCGAATTGGTTTCAGTTCGAGGGAAAGCACGACCTAATGACGTGGAGGGCTACTCACGTGTCAAAAGGCGTGGATTCCGAAAGTGAATTACCGACCCGTGGAGGGATACTCACGTGGGTATGGGCGTTTCACTCCCACTTAAGGGTAGCTCGGGTATAGAGCTTGATGATCATGATGCAACACATGTTGGTGACTTCCTTAATAATTAAATGGAAAATTAATTCGAATGTCACAAATTTCCAAAGCCCGTTCAACTTAAGTCGTATTTTCATGAAAGAACAAACTCATTAGCTTCACTTCGAAATTTAAATATTTTCTTTCGATTAAATGGCAACAAACGTTTTATTGGCTTAACTCTCTTTTTTGTTTTGTAAAAACAAAAATTTAGTTCCCAGCGGAGTCGCCAAGCTGTGATAAGGTTTTTTTTTTGAAAAGGGGAAACCCGACTAACTTGGGGGCCTTATCACTATTTTCTTCTTGAAAAGGGGTTTATTAAAAAATAGGGGGAAATTCGTATTTTGGAAAACTTGCGAAAATTGGAGTCGCCACCGGCCACTTAGGTAGGCCGGACACCGTAAAACCAGAGATTCATTTCAAAACGGGTTCGGGAGTTGGTTACGTGTGGGGTAGGATTAGCACCCCCATCACGCCCGGAAATCGATACCAAATTGCTTGTTGCCTTTTGATCGATAAAATTATTTAAAAGTCGAAGTGAATTTAACAATTGTTCTTAAATGAAAATATGACTTAAATAATATGGGTTTTGTCGAATAGTGGCATTGGAATTAATTAATCATTTAATTAGAAAGGATGACGGTACACCAGACCATAGACTAAACCGACATCAAATAAGACTGACTGCCGTGTTAGTTTAGGGTTCGGATCCCATACGTCACCTTTGTGCATGATGCGAGCAAATAAGGGATGATGCATGTTATTTTAATTTTTATGCTTTCACTTACCTAGAGGCGGTGAAAATTAACCTAAGTATCCGATAGACATCCATTAAGCTAGGACTGTCGTTTTCGGATACCGAAGTTAATTAATACCCCTCTCGGGGTTGATTTTTAGATCTGATTATCATGCTTACATTTTGGGTCACATGAATGACAAATATATATATGCATGCCACAAAAAGCACTCAAACTGGACATGTAAAGAAAAGGCCCAAAGGCCCACTTTTAAGATACCATGAAGCCCAAAACATATGAACCAAACAACCTTAAGGCCCAAAGGCCCAAACTAACAAAATACAAATAAAAGGCCTAAACTAACATGTTAAAGCTACCCATTAGCTAATTAAATTAATTTAGCATGCAAAATTAATAAGATCTAACAAACATGAACATTTTACTCACATACAAGCAAAGCACATTCGATACAAAAACTAGCCATGTGGGACCCACCAAAAAAACAACTAGGCATACATATATTCGATTCATAAAGACAAGATAAACATATGGCATAACGTACATACTTCCATTCAAATAAAAAACTTAAACATTAATTAAACATAAAGTAACAAAAATCAAAAGCATTCGAATATGGTGACAAAATTGAAAGAAAACAAAAACAGAGGCTAAAATCAAAAAAACGAAAAGACTCAAGACTGCAGGGACTCTATTGAACACGGGTAAGAAGGGGGAGGACTGGACACGCAAATAACCCCTAAAAGACTCGATCTAGGACGAAATTACAGACCAACCCAAAACCCTAGGGACCTTGAGTGCTATTTTCCCCTACGGAAACCCCTAAGACGCAATTAACTCGACACGGAAGGACCAAACCTGCTATTAACCCATAAACTAATCCTAAAAATTCTATAAAAGCTCACCCTAACTCGACAGACCACCCTTTTCACCCTCGGAAACCCTAGCCGCCAGAGGCCTCTCCCTTTTTCTCTCTCGACCACGAAACCCTAAACGCCGGTCGTCGCTAATCGACGGCCGGCGAACCCTTTAACACCCAAACACACCTTTTTCTACGTTTCGAACCCGGAAAAAAACAGGGGACTCTTTTTCTTTCCGCGAAAACCAAGATCAAAACGAAAACCTTCGATTGCTTCCCCTTTTTCTTTTTTAAAAAACCAAACCCAGATTCCCAAAAATCTCTTCTGATTCCTCTTTTTGGGGTTATCAACCCTTACGGCTCACCATGCATGGCCCCGATAGGGGCCTGACGGCTTATCGCCAGTGAAGGAAATCGAGAAGCAAAGAGGAGATGAACTCAAAATGAGGGTAAAAAGCTTTAACTCTCTGTTTTTTTTTTGCTCTACCATTTGAAATAAAAAGGAAGTATACCTCTGAAACTGTGTTCTCTTTGTATTGATATCTCCGAAATTCCCCCCGATCATTCTCGCTGGGATTTACATTTGGTTTCGGCTTTATATAGCCGGAAATTACAAAATTTTCAGAAAAATAGAAAATGTCCTCTATATTGCTATTGGCTGATCTGGTATCGTTTGTTTGTATTCACGCATGGCCTCTGAAATCGGTCGTTTGCCTCTGTAATTCTGATTTTTGGTTGCGTTTGGCTCTGACATTTCGCTTTTTTTTCTGTTGCATGTGAGTGCTGAGGAGGGGAGGAGACCAGTGGCTCGGCTCGAGACGTGGCCCGTTGGGACGCTCTGAGGACGTGGAGCCGATCTCGGGCGTCGGTGAGATCTGGACGGTCAGCAGAATTCGAAGGGGCTCGAACTCGCGCGCGTGGGAAGTTGAACGATCGCGCGTGAGGGAGCTGGGAAGCTGCGCGTGTGGGCGTGAGGGTTCTAGAACCTTCCTCGGTCGATCTCAACCGCTCGATGTGGCCCCGATCCAACGGCTGATGCGTTGCGGCGCTAGGGCAAGGGAGGCCTCCGTTAGGGTTTCTGTTTGAAGTCAGATCTGGACCGTTAGATCTATCCCGGATCTAACGGCTGGGGTTGTGGCGGCTGCAAGACAAAGATGGGCAGATTATCAGATTAGGGTTTTTCTGTTAGGGTTTGGGGCTTATTTTAATTATTTGGGTCGAGTGGGCCTTGTACTTATTTTTGGGTTTTAATGTAATATGGACTTTGATAAACATTTGGGCTTTATTTATGTATATATTAGTATTTTGTTTTTTGATTTTCAAAGTTAATAATAATAATAATTAATAATTAATATAATAACAACACACGGCAAAATAATATTAATAACATAACACTAATATAGTATATAATAATACGGTAATTATAGTACTAATAATAGGTTATAATAATAGATAGTAATAATAATAACACATAATACTAGCAATAGCTATAATAATGGATGACAATAATAAATAATGATAGATAAATAGTAGTGATAATATAATATATATATATATACTGTTTTTTTTCTTCTTTTTTTCCTTTTTTAATTATTCGACATTTATATATAAAAGAGTAATAAAGCCCATTATTATAAAATGAAATAAAAGAGGTTAACCCGGACAAAATTAATGATTACATATGTCTTGATTTCTTTCCGATTTCGAATATGGGTTCTAGGAAGAGAGTACGAATCGATGAGGCTGGTGGAAGTTCTAACATCGATGACGATTCCTCTCGTCCAAACCTCACCCTACTCTATCAAAAGAGTCTTCGAAAAAAAGACGTCCATACCAACTTCAAGCGCTTTCAAGATCATGCAATCCGTCGTGAGCGTATTGTCTCTATACCATTTTTAGATTCTGAGCGTTTTCAATTTCGCTATCTCACCTTATTGAGGCGTTGGAATTTCTTACAATTTTTAAGCTAACCCGGTACCGTGTACCGTAACATGGTTCTTCTCTTCTATGCCAATGCCTGGTGTATCTCCAATGTTGATCATTCTCAAGTGATATCCATCGAATCCTACCTAATGGGGAAGAAGTTTCAGGTTGATCCACAAACCTTAGTCAATGTCTTTAGATTTGAAGATGAGGGCATTTCAGATGAGAACTCGTTGAGACATACTCTCGGTGGCTCCGTCACGGTCCTTGATGCTCATTATCGCATCCTTCATCTCATGGTCTCGTGGTGGTTTCTTCCTTCCAGAGGAAAATTCTCCCACATTTGGCAAGTCGATTTTTGGATTCGTTGCTTTCGTGAAGAACGTCAACCAAATCTTTGCCAAATCATGTATGCCAAAATGGTGCATCTTGTTCAAAACCGTAACTCGGATCTTGTCACCTCCTTCACTTATGGCACCACCTTGAGTTACTTGTTCTCAAAGTTGGGGATTGATTGCTCTCTTGACTTTCTGGAATCTCTCAAGGATCCCATCGATGAGCGCACACTTCTCCGGTGTAAATTTCTTTTTATTGATGGAGAGTGGATTCCTGTCGAGCATCCTCCTCAAGTTGCGGCCCCCGAACCTCAACCTCAAGTTGCTCCACCAAACAAAAAAGCCCTCACGACTTTCCTTACCGAGCAATTCAATGGCTTGTAAACCCACATGGACTCTAGTTTTGCCACTCTTGACACTCGCCTCACTTCCGTAGAGGGACGTATCCAAAGTGATGAGAATCGACTCACTTCGTGATAAGATCCAACTCTACAATTGATGTTGTAGAGAGAAGCTTTGATTGCCCGGACCTTTGAATGCAAGCAAGCCTTGTATCACGAATGTTTTCTTGTGAAAATATGTTGAAATGGATGAAAGGAGATAGGTTACGGAAGGATGGTAGTGTTTGTATGTCAAAAGGGTGTAAGGAAAGGAAGATAGATAAGTAGGAAGATGGTTTCGGATGGTGTATGGAAGATGGTGAAGAGAAAGGATGTTGGTAGTATTCAAAGGCTCGAAAACATGAACATATGCTAAGGAGCATATACCCTAACTTGGATGAGGCCTTGAGGGTGGTAAAAGGACTTAGACTGAGAAACAATGGATGTTTAACAATCTAAAGTTTCAAGATGGAAAGAAAAGGGAGACGCCACAAATCAATAAAGATTTGATAAGTCAAGAAGTTCTAAAAAGAACAAGGATGAGAGAAAACCTCACAAAGTAATTTTTATAATCTGAATTGTGTGTTTACAAATGAAAATGCATTACATATTTATAGTAAATGAAAGGGGGTGGCCGAAATGGTGTGTAGGGGAGAGGGAATGATTCGGCAGCCTTGGTGTCTCCCTCCTTTGGCCGAATTGGTGTGATAAGGGCTTGAATAGGTGTTGATAACCTATCAAGCACTATTCGGCAGCCTTGCACCTTTCCAAATTGGCGCCAAGGTGTGTAGAGGTGCCTAGGTTCCCTCCTTTGATATTCGACTAGGTAGGTGCCCTTCCATCACTTAGCTAGGTAGCTAGTGTCACTAGCTGGTCCACTGAAAGAGCTGGTATTAGTTAGAGGAGCTGGAGATGAGCTGGACGAGCTAGGTTTGAGCTGAGCTAGCTAGCTGACTTAGCTAGCTAAAGGTGAGTAGCTGATTTGAGCTGATCCTAGCTTCCTTTAGTTGAGTGAGCTAGTCTTGAAGTTCCTTTAAGTTGTTCTTTAGCTACTGGAGTGTTTTGGAGCTGAAACGAATCCTCCTTTGCTCAGAAATCACCTTTTTGCTATTTGAGCTCTTTGAAGCTATTTTGAGCTGAGTGAGCTGGTCTTTTTGTATCCTTGAGCTCTTTTAAG
The DNA here is from genome assembly GCA_030270665.1 of Hibiscus trionum. NCBI lineage: Eukaryota > Viridiplantae > Streptophyta > Magnoliopsida > Malvales > Malvaceae > Hibiscus > Hibiscus trionum. Next base: position 23,616,565 of record BSYR01000011.1, read on the forward strand.
ACTTCATAAGTGTCCTCGAACCATTTGGCAGCTTGTAGAGTCTTGAAACGGCCAAACAACGTTTTGAGCTGATTTTGACATTTTGAGCTGTAGCACACTCCCTTGAGCTGTGTTAATATAACCTATGAAGAAAACAATGAATTATATAAGTAATGCCTCATTTAAATAGTATAGGGACTATAATGCATAAGTATAAAGTAAAGTTTTAAATGATGCAAACTATAATCTAAAGATGCAAACATTTTCTAAGTAAAGATGTGGGTTTAAGCTTAAGTATGGGTATCACATATAACATGCTAAGGTCATGAAAATAAAGTATGCAAAACATATACAGAGTATGATGTGATAACATGAATCTGAATAACCAGAAATTAGTGTAGAAAAAGTAAGTAATATGAGAGAAGTAAAGAAAACTCATGTGTCTTTCATGTTTAAAACACAACATAAAAGTGTGCAAAACTTGCTGGTGAACGTGCACACATCATCCCTCCTTCTTTTGAGCGATTTGTCCTTAAATCGAAGGTTGCTGGTTTAGGACCGTCTCTTCTATGAATGATAGAACCTTGGTGCGCTTCTTTTCCAAATTTCTTCTTAGTTTTCTGCAAAGAAAAAGAAAAAGAAACATGTGCTTGATTGGGGTTAGAATAAACTGATTTGATCATAGGGCGTGTCAAAAGATATTCCCTAATCATTTCAATATTGTCGCTCATTTGGTCATCCTTGGCTTTGAGTTTTGCTTGAGCCTTTTCTTGCTTTCATGCCTCCACACTTTGTTTCATCAAATTCTGATCATGTTGCACTTGTTTAGGAGTCATTGGCGTGAGAACAATCTTCTTTCCTCCATGCTTGAATATGAACTGATTTGAGTAGCAATCATGCATGGTTCTTCGATCATATTTCCATGGCCTCCCGAGTAGTATATGGCTAGCGTGCATGGGTACAACATCGCACAGAACTTCATCTTTGTAAGAACCAATGGAGAAAGGAATAAGAACCTGTTTGGTAACCTTTAACTCTCTCGAATCGTTCAGCCACTGAAGCTTGTATGGTGCTGGATGTTTGAGGGTTTTAAGGCCCAATTTGTCTACCATAAGTGTGCTGGCCACATTTGTGCAACTTCCTCCGTCGATGATCAGAAAACAAACTTTATCTTGAACATGGCACCGGGTGTGGAAGATGTTTTCTCTTTGTTCTTCTTCTGCTGCCATTTGAGCATTTATGAGTCTCTTGACCACCATTAATTTGCCATCCACAGCATGGGTGATCTCCTCTTCTTCTGATTCTAATTCTTCTTTATGGATTTCTTCTTCTTGATCTGATGCAATTTCCCCTTTGTCTATTAGAAGCACAGTATTCTTGTTAGGAAATTGACTAGCAATATGGCCATGTCCTAAGCACTTGAAGCATTTGATTTCTCTGGACCGGGTATGTGGTTCTGATTGCTTCCCTCGAGCATTCTCTAAAACAGTCTTACTCTTGGAAGATTCGGTTGGTTCCTTGGCCTGAAAAGGAGTAGCCTTCTTTGGTGCATTAGGAGTCTATTTTGGTGCAGAGGTGATGATGCTCCTAGAGGAAGTCCTCCTACGTTGCTGCCTTTCAATTTTAATGGCCATGTGCACCATTTCTTCAATTTCAATGTAGTTTTGTAATTCCACCACATTAGCAATGTCTGGATTAAGCCCTGATAGAAACCTGGCCATGGTAGCCTCTCGATCTTCCTCCACACTTGCACGGATCATGGCAACTTCCATTTCTTTATAATAATCCTCCACGCTTTTGTTGCCTTGTTTGAGGTTCTACAACTTATAATAGAGATCACGGTGATAATGGTTAGGTACAACTCTTTTTCTCATTATACCTTTCATTTGTGTCCAAGTGCTGATTGGTTTTTCGCCGTTTCTTCTCCTAGAACTCTTCAACTGATCCCACCATATCAAAGCATAATCAGTGAATTCCATGGCTGCCAATCGAACCTTCTTCTGTTCAAAATAGTTGTGACATTCGAAAATGTGTTCGACCTTGCTTTCCCATTCTAAATAAGCTTCTGGATCTGTTTTGCCTTGAAAAGGAGGTATGTTAACCCGAATGCTTCCCAAATTGTCATCAACCTGGCCTCGGTCTCTTGCATGACTTCTGATGGATACGACATCCTTTGCATCACTTTCTTCAACAATCTCATGTTGAAAGATATTTCTAGGCCGATTTTGTCTCTCATGTCCCCTATTGCTTCGGTTATCTCCTTGGGAACCTTCAAGTCGATCCATCCTCTCATGAATAGGCTCTAATTATGCACGTAGAAGCCTTCTCATCTCCTGAATTAGTGCTTGAGTCTGGAGGTTTTGAGTAGGGTGTTCTTCTTCATTGTCACCTGCATGCTGAGACATTTTAAATTGAAAATATGATAGGAATTTAGGACCTCACCAGTTTATACACACAAAATCCTCACGTTCACTCCAAGGAAAGTAAGATGTCGCTCAATTCACTCGTGTTTGCACTCTAAGACTTATTTGGCTTTTACTTGTCCTCTTCTGCTCTCACAAACTCTCTGTGCCTTTTTCCACTCAAATTCTCTCAAAACGAGTTCTTAAGAGAACTAACTCGAACCTGTCAAAACTTTTATTGATAATATGGCGTTTGGGCTGCAAAACAATGGTTAGGGTTGGAAATAGAAAGAAAGAAAAAGTTTAGGGACTGAAATGTAATAAAAAAATAAAGGATAGAAATGAAAGAAATGAAGAAAACAGAAACGTTACCATAAAACTTGACTTACAAACTGGTCGTGAGCAATCAAACTTGAGGAACTTCTCGGAGTTGGTTGCTTGGACGTTTGTACTTCAATCTTCACCCTTTTGAAATTCTAATTTTCTTTTTTTTATCTAATTCAGATTCCTTGTATTTGGAACAATCTGAATTTTCTTTCTCTTTTTTTTGTTTTTTTATCAGAATTGAAATAAGAAGATATATGGCTTACTTGATTCTTCCTTGTTGCTCTGATACCACATGATACGCTCCAACTCTCCAATTGATGTTGTAGAGAGAAGCTTTGATTTCCCGGACCTTTGAATGCAAGCAAGCCTTGTATCACGAATATTTTCTTGTGAAAATATGTTGAAATGGATGAAAGGAGATAGGTTGCGGAAGGATGGTAGTGTTTGTATGTCAAAAGGGTGTAAGGAAAGGAAGATAGATAAGTATGAAGATGGTTTCGGATGGTGTATGGAAGATGGTGAAGAGAAAGGATGTTGGTAGTATTCAAAGGCTCAAAAACATGAACATATGCTAAGGAGCATATACCCTAACTTGGATGAGGCCTTGAGGGTGGTAAAAGGACTTAGACTGAGAAGCAATGGATGTTTAACAATCTAAAGTATCAAGATGGAAAGAAAAGGGAGACGCCACAAATCAATAAAGATTTGATAAGTCAAGAAGTTCTAAAAAGAACAAGGATGAGAGAAAACCTCACAAAGTAATTTTTATAATCTGAATTGTGTGTTTACAAATGAAAATGCATTACATATTTATAGTAAATGAAAGGGGGTGGCCGAAATGGTGTGTAGGGGAGAGGGAATGATTCGGCAGCCTTGGTGTCTCCCTCCTTTGGCCGAATTGGTGTGATAAGGGCTTGAATAGGTGTTGATAACCTATCAAGCACTATTCGGTAGCCTTGCACCTTTCCAAATTGGCGCCAAGGTGTGTAGAGGTGCCTAGGTTCCCTCCTTTGCTATTCGGCTAGGTAGGTGCCCTTCCATCACTTAGCTAGGTAGCTAGTGTCACTAGCTGGTCCACTGAAGGAGCTGGTAGTAGTTAGAGGAGCTGGAGATGAGCTGGACGAGCTAGGCTTGAGCTGAGCTAGCTAGCTGACTTAGCTAGCTAAAGGTGAGTAGCTGATTTGAGCTGATTCGAGCTTTCTTTAGCTGAGTGAGCTAGTCTTGAAGTGTCTTTAAGTTGTCCTCTAGCTATTGGAGTGTTTTGGAGCTGAAACGAATCCTCATTTGCTCAGAAATCACCCTTTTGCTATTTGAGCTCTTTGAAGATGTTTTGAGCTGAGTGAGTTGTTCCTTTTGTATCCTTGAGCTCTTTTAAGACTTCATAAGTGTCCTCGAACCATTTGGCAGCTTGTAGAGTCTTGAAACGGCCAAACAACGTTATGAGCTGATTTTGACATTTTGAGCTGGAACCGAGCTGTAGCACACTCCCTTGAGCTGTGTTAATATAACCTATGAAGAAAACACTGAATTATATAAGTAATGCCTCATTTAAATAGTATAGGGACTGTAATGCATAAGTATAAAGTAAAGTTTTAAATGATGCAAACTATAATCTAAAGATGCAAACATTTGCTAAGTAAAGATGTGGTTTTAAGCTTAAGTATGGGTATCACATATAACATGCTAAGGTCATGAAAATAAAGTATGCAAAACATATACAGAGTATGATGTGATAACATAAATCTAAATAACCAGAAATGGGTGTAGAAAAAGTAAGTAATATGAGAGAAGTAAAGAAAACTCATGTGTCTTTCATGTTTAAAACACAACATGAAAGTGTGCAAAACTTGCTGGTGAACGTGCACACATCACTTCGGTTGAAACTCAACAAGCCTCAACGAACATGTCTTTTACCGGCTTCTATGGCGTGTGGAGACAATTTCGAAGGAGCATCGCCAATGATGAAGATGAAGATGACGATGAGCCTTAGATCTTTGCATTCCATTGCATATCATCTAGTTTAGAATTTCCCTATTTTTTTGCACCTATCTATGTTTTTGCTTTAAGGCCTATGCTTTGATATATTATTTTTAAGTATCAAGTTTGGATACCATGTTTGGATATTGTGGAATTATTTTGCTTTGGTTTATTATGCTTAATGAAATTATGTTGCTTTAATTATGCTTTGTCTTGTGCTATATTGCTTTATCTCATAATTATATTTCTTCATTGATTTTGATCTAACCAAAAGGGGGAGAAGGGTTAAGGTAAAATTTTCAAAATCTTTTTAAAAATCTAGCTTCAATTTAGGGGGAGTTTACTTAAAAATTTACTTTGGTTTTGTTATATCAAAAATGGGAGATTGTAAAACCAATGTTTGATTTTGATATAACAAATAATCTAAGGACTAAATTGCAAAGTAAATAAATTTTAAAGTACTCAAAATACTCACATTTGACAAGTGAAATTTATATTTAAAATGTTTTGAAGTCAAAACTTAACCCTAAGCCTATAAACGAACCGAACGAACACGAACAAGGGTGTGTTCATGTTCGTTCGTTAAACTTTAATCGAACAAATGAACGAACACGAACATAAACGAACACAAAATTTCTTGTTCGTGTTTGTTCATTAAGGAATGTAGCTTGCTCGTGTCCGTTCATGTTCGTTCGTTTAAATGATAAACGAACACAAATCAACATAAACGAACATAAACGAACACAAATGAACATATATAATGTGTTAATATTTAATATTTTGGGTTAGTTCGATTAATTCAGTTCATTAACCAATTTTAAACCAAATTAATCGTTAATTGAAATTTGAAAAAACTCTTAATCATTAACCGAAACCTAAAATTATCTAATAGATTAACCAATTTTGTTTTAGTTCGGTCGATTAGTTCGGTTTAACCGAACAATGAACACCCCTAGACATATGTGAATAAACTTAAAAGAACATAAACGAACGAACATAAACAAACAAATTATCGAACGTTCACGAATGTAAATGAACGAACAAGCCCTTTGTTTGTCTTCGTTCATTTAATTAAACGAACAAGAAATCTTGTTCATGTTCGTTCGTTTAATAAATAAATGAACATAAATGAACTTCCCGCCGAACGATTCACGAACGGTTCGCTGAATGTTCGGTTTATTTATAGCCCTAATAAACCCCATAATTTTTTCTAAGTGTTTCAAAGCTAAAATACTCAAAATTGCCCAGGCATTTCGAAACACCCCCAAAGTGTTCTGATACATTTTGCCACTAGAAATGTCTGTCTCGATACAGACTAATTTGTTTCGAGATAATGGTTTCGAAACGGGCTTGCCCATTTCGATACAACCTTCATCTAGCTTTTTGATTTTTAAGTGTTGTTTCGAAACGGCTCATACCCGTTTCGATACAGGGGTTAAGTTTTTTCAAAATCGAGCATTAAATGAACTAGTTGTTACTTATCAGAAACGAACTTTTGAAAATTGGTTAAGTGTTACGATACACCCCTTGGCTGTTTCGAAACACCAAATTACAGTTTCAAAACGTTTTGATACAACCTATAGCCGTTTTGATACGGCCCCCTTTTTACACTTAAAGGCATTTTACAGTTTCAAACTATTTCGATACGGGTCCCTTTTTACACACAACGACTCTTTTTCATGGTATCCGTTTCGATACAAGGCCTCGTGTTCCGATATGGGTAGTTGCAGAACAACATTTATGGAGGGAAGAGAGAGCCTCAACGGCTCTATTGATAATCTCAACCACCCAAACGGCTAGAAATTAATGAGATGGTATAAAAACAAGTCTCCAAAGCTACAACAACAACTATTGAACCTTCAAGCAACATCCAAACAATTATTCCAAACCCTTAAGCTTATAGAGTCAAATTTGTGTACCCAACTTGTAAAAATTCTTCATTGTTTATCTATCTTTCAAGTTTAGGGAGTGTTTGTTTGTAATTGGGCAATTAATTAGTCTATTGAGAGATACATTTTAGATTACCTTTCTTTCTTTGTATTTGTGAGTGAATTTGATTAAGCTTTCAGTAGAAAGCTTAATCGGTTTGTAAGGTTTCCTCCTAATCCGGGAAAAGAGGAAGAATCAATTATTTGATTGGTTGAAAATCCTTAGTGGGAGCTAAGGTAGTGGATGTAGAGCTTGTTAGAAGCTTGAACCACTATAAATTGCCTTATATCATCTTTTTTACTTATTCCTTTCCTCCCTTTAAATTTTTAATTGTCAATTCACCCCCTTCTTGGCCATTTGCAATTATGTGATCAACTCAACAGAAGGAAATTACTTAGGTTAAGGTTTTTTTTAACCTTGAATAATACCTTGCCTTTTTAAATACTTGTGCAGTTTCGAACGTTCTCTAGGATAAACAATTTCTTCTCCTTCCTCTGCAAGGGGGTGTGACATAAATTTTGTGCCTAGTAGCACCATTGTTTATCATCCATTTTTTGTATTCGTAAAAACATCAATTTTGAAAAATGACTACAAAATTATCTCATCTGCTTCAATCAAATTAAAATTTGGCTTAACATGATTTTCCCTTTTTTTTCATTATTTCATCTATTTCAACCAAATCGATATTTGACTTAACAGGATTAACAACGTCTGTTTCAACCAAATTAATATTTGTCTTAACAGGATAATCATTTCTCATTGAAATTTCCGCACTAAGTTATATGATGGCTCAATGTGTCATCATAATTTGAGATAAAAATCGTGGGTATAATCAATGAATAATGCACCAGGTAAATTCCTATGAAAGAGAGGTGGTGTACAAAGCACTCTTAAATACCAAATCTTTGATAGGATCAATTCTAGACATGCATTTTCGCATTATCCCAACAATTGATTATGGAGTCTGTCACATATAAATTAATTTCCTTTTTCCTTCTTTCTCAAAATATTATTTTGGGCTTGTAACCAAAATTAATCATGCTTAAAGCTCAACTTACAAAATTTTGTAAGCATAAATATTAGGCATAAGAATAATAATTCAACACCATAGCATAGGTAAATTAAAATTATTATTTAAAATCATCCCCAAAAAATATTGTTTATACATACCTATTTTAGCAGTAGAGTTTGAACTATGGATGTACAAACAACAACACGATAGTAAGAGGACGCATTAGAGTACCTCCAGGACATCGTAACAACATCAACACCAACGAAAATCTTTGTTAAGAGATCGTAGGTTTTTTCGGCTTAAAAGAGGCATAAAGAAATATCCTTAAGATTGCAGGAAATTTTTTTTGGTTAAACCGAAAAAGGTTGAAAATGGGACTTGCTTGAGGCGTGCACTAGACACTGTCCTTAAGAATGTTTCGTGGTGAAGCGTACCCTCCAGGATTCAACAAGCACTTCTGCCAAAGCAGGCAACAGAAAGAGCAAAGAACTAATGAATACTCAACTTTAAGACGTGTTTAAAATGAGAGATATGAGAAGAAAGTAGATGATTCTACTTTGAGATAATTTTGAAGGCATTTGTGCATAGTATTTATAGTACCATGCATGCCTAAAAAGGGTATCTAAAAATAGCATTAATCAATGGCAAATTTGTCAAAAATAAAATGAATGGTTAAGAATAAAGATACTTTTATTTAAAATGAATGGTTAAAATTAATCAAAAAATGAATGGTTAAAAATGAATATACTTTCATTTTAAAATAAATGGTTAAAACCCAAATTTAAAAATATAATAAAAAATACATAATAAAAAAATGGATCGAGCCTTTAATTCATGCGCTTAGGAAAAACTAACGATTTGGACTTCTTGGACAAATCTCGTGTGCGCGCAACCACAATCATATTTTTCTCTTACAATCTCAATACCAAGTCTTTATATTTAAACACAAAATAAATACTATAAAAGATAATTGTAGGATTCTATGATATATACTAAGTAATCTTATATTTTTACAACACAACCCACATGTGAATAAAATATACATTCTATTATGTTATTTCTATGCAACTGTAAGAAAGTTATTAGTTTTACCAAGTAATTGTATTAATAATTTGTTAAATTAAGGTATTATATTTCTATACAAATAAATATAATACTTATTAAAATTATTTATGACTTAATAATTCAAATTATTTAATATGTGTACTCGAGAACATAATATTATTTTTTCATATCATATTATATTTCTATATAAATACTATAATACTAATGAAAATTATTTAAAAAGTACGTTTACTATTTAATTGTATTAATAATATGTTACATTTATGCTAAATTTTAAAAAGTACGTTTAAACTGTTTAAAAAGTATGTTTTTGGTGATGTTGTGTTAGGAGAAATGATCGCCTAGGTCCGACGGCCAAAGAGGCGTGCTCAGGGGCGACGATTGGTGGTGGAAGTGGTGTCGATTTTGGGGTTTGGATTTGGGAAATTTTAGGGATTTTGGGACTGTTTTGTAAAAATTGAATTTTTTTTGAGATTTTCTGAAAAATTGAAAATTTTGAGCTTTTTTTTCTTAAAAAATTAAAAAATAAATTCAAATTAGTGTCACGTGTCAAGCATTGATTGGTTAACAATCTTTTTAACCCCTTAATGGTCGGGCAACGAAAATTGCAACAATGTAAACTTTAGGCACCTATTTTTAGCAAAAAATACTTTAGGCACTTAAAGTTCAAAAGATGTATACTTTGGGCACATATTTTTCATTTAAGCCTAAAGAAAATATATCACAAGGATAATTTGGTAAAATTTACTTTCAAGTAATCTTATATTCTCTCAACCAAGCATTGTCATCCTACATTCCTACCAAATAAACCAAATAAGGAAATGTAACATTCCAGTTGATATATTTTGACTCAAATTTTAATTGGTAATTAAGTAGAGTTTTATTGTAATTCTAGTGGTTGAAGATTACTTGGTAATTAGGGTTTACTTTAAGGAGTAAATATCTATATTAGGTAAACAGATCTTATTGAATAAGGTTTATTGGTGACCAAGGATTTTGGTCTATAAATATAGACTAGGTTTAACATTTTGAATTATGAGAGACAGAGGGATGTTGGGAAGAGTGTTTTGATTCCACCGAGTCCTGAGATATGCACACTGAGTTTTGGGATACATGAGATATCATGTACTTGTACTCTTCGTGTTCTCTACGTTGATAATGGATTATTCGTTTCTCTCGTCCGTGGAGGTATGCTAACAACATTAAATCTTGTCTCATGTGCATGTCTTGGTCTATGTTGTTATCGCTTTGGTTATTTGCCGCATACCAAAATCCTGACAATGGTATCATGAGCTATGGTTCGAACTGCGCGATTGTGGAGGAATTTTTGCTGGGGATTTTGTGGAGCGATGTTGGAGACATGCAAGAGGAGTATTGTTGCAACGAGCTTTTTGTTGCAGGGGAGTAATTCTCAATCGACTCGACGGTGCATTCCCAATTGATTCGATGGTGCTTCAACAGATATTACGTAATAATTGAAGTTGTTGAAGACTTGACAGCGGTGCTTCAACGGATATTTGGCTTACGTAAAAATTGAAGTTGTTGAAGACTTGAAGATCAATGCTCAAATGAAATTTGTGTCAAGGGGAGATATGTTATATTTTGACTCAAATTCTAATTGGTGATTAAGTTGAGTTTTATTGTAGTTCTAGTGGTTGAAGATTACTTGGTAATTAGGGTCTACTTTAAGGAGTAAATATCTATATTAGGTAAGAGATCTCATTGAATAAGGTTTCTTGGTGACCAAGTATTTGGGTCTATAAATATAGACTAGGTTTAACCTTTTGAATTATGAGAGATAGAGGGAATTACTCTGGGGAGATGTAACCACTTTTAGGTTCTCTACAACTATTGTGACTACCTTGTAGAGATGAGTATTGTAGGGATGTCGGGAAGAGTGTTTTGATTTCACCGGGTTCTGGGATATGTACACCGAGTTTTGAGATATCATGTATTTGTACTCTCTATGTTCTCTATGTTGGTAGTGGATTGTTTGTTCCCTCGCCAGTTGAGGTAGGCTATGCTGAAGCAGTCGAACAACGTTAAATCTTGTCTCTTGTGCATGCCTTGGTCTATGTTGTTATCGCTTTGGTTATTTGTCGCATATCAAATTCCTAACACTAGTAATGTATCAGGTAATGTTACATTCCAGTAATCATATTCTTAGAGATAATTATCTTTTTCGTGAACCAAACGCACCCTAAGTATTCAAAAGCACTCCTTTAGTTAGGGAAACTAGGAAAGGGACAAAAAAATATGATTAATCGTAAAGTACCAAAATGATAAGTAAACTTTATTTAAAAAAATAAAACGGTAACCAAACTTTCAAAAGTTACAAAAATGAAAATTAAATTTTATGTTTTGTTACAAGATGATATAACTCGGACGTTAAAGGCCATTAAGTACTTAACGGGGCTATTATGAAACTTTTTATAATAACACATATAATCCTTTATATTTATACATTCAATCAATTTAGTCCTAATTCGGAAAAAAAATCCATTAATTTTAGCCTCATTATTTAGACATTCTTTCAATTTGAAACTATTTAATCCTCCATATTTACACATTTAATCTTTGGCTTTGTTCCTTGCTTGCTATCTTGACCTACAATAACATTGAATGTCAACCATGAAAGTTTGCAGAAATGGTAAATATATAAATATTAAAGTAAGAAAAAGTAACAATAGAAAGAAATTATACTAAAACAACAAAAGTCAATTATTGAATTGAAAGAGTGAATCATGAGCATAAACCAGTTAAAAACTATGGAACAAAATTAAAATTTCCAGAATTGAAAGAAATTGCACAACTGAAAAGTCAAGCTAAAAATTTAAGTATGGTGAAGCCTTTTCAATTAATGCCTTCAATGGCTGTTGAAAAGTTAAAGCTGGTGTATGACCTACAATTTATGAGAGCATAGAGCTTTAACTCATAAAAACTTATATAATCTTCTTGCAAACATAGATGAAGAAGTACCTGGTGGTCAGAATTGAGAAGCTAATCTTCAGGCTACACTAAAGTTGGATGCTCTTTATTCGGCTTCTCGGCATCTTGAGAAGATTCATCTAATCGAGAAATTGAGAAGGGTGCCACAATGGTTTAACACCCTACACAACCTCAAATACTTGGTCAGAATTGAGGGAGGATGCACTTCCTCACATCCATGCACTGCCTAATTTGTTGCATCTCAGTCTTTCAAGTACTGCATTCCTAGGAGAGCGCTTATGGTTTGTTGAAAGATTCCCAAAGCTTAAGATTTTAGAAATAAAAGGGCACCCTTGGGCTCGGTTGAAAGAGATTTTGGTGGAGAGAGGCACGATGCCGGATCTCGAAGAACTACGAGTCTTGGGATGCAGAGAGTTGAAGAGGTTACCAGCATCTAACCCATTTGAAAGAGGTGCGCTTGTTTGAGGTTTCAAATTATCTGGTGCGGAGTATATCCGGAAAATTGAATGACAAGTTCCCAACTTCACCATACACCTCACTCATTATAATTATTGATGAATACGATGAAGATGAATCAATGTGGACATGTCAAATCCTTAATTAGCTGATGTTTATGACATCAGTCTCTCACTGTAAGTACTCCATGCTCTTTCCTTTTCTTCATGTTATATTCAAAAGCCAAACAGATTCATTTACTCCTTTCTTGTTTGTTTACTTCCTTTGCCGGCTACTCGTCGACGTTGTCTTAAGCCGAAGAAATTCATCACTTGCTTGGTTTACAGGAAACACTAGGACTCTAAATGACAATATTCTGCAGGGAGGCTTTTCATTTGTTTCAAATAATTGTCGAGAGACATCATTGATGTGATGATAATCGAGCAGGAACTTGTACATTATCTTTGTAATAAATGAACGTTCTGCTTTAGACAACCATAGTGAAGGAATTAACCTTGATTCCTAATCATAAGCTTCCATTTTGGATTATAACTCCTTGGAAGTAAAATCTGATAGCCATGGTAAAGCCAAACATTTTAAAGTGTTTTGAAGGATGAAAAAGGTAACAAGTAGGGGGAAGCATAGAAGCTAATTGAAACAAAAGGCAATAATCCTAAACATGACCAAATTGAAAGAATGTGTAAATAACGAGGGTTAAATTTAATGAATTTTTTTCGAATTAGGACTAAATTAATTGAATGTGTAAATATAGAGGACTAAACGTGCTATTTTACAAAGTGTCATAACAGCCACATTAAGTACTTAACAGCTTTTAACGTCTGAGTTACGATTTTGTAACAAAACATAAAGTATAATTGTCATTTTGTAATTTTTGAAAGTTTAGTTACCGTTTTGTTTTTAAACAAAGTTTAGTTACCATTTTGGTGCTTTACCCTACAATTAATTATGAGGCTAAATTGATATAATATTTTTTTAATAATTAAGATTAAATTAGAACAATATGTAAACGCCAATGATTAAATTTGTTATTATGCAAATTTTATTAACTGATAAGTTAAAAAATCAACGAAAATGGATCATATTATAACTTTCGATTTTTGAAGTGACCTTTTTGTAATTTTCTATAAATGTGGTGACTCAATTAAAAAATATCTAGAGTAGAGGAATGGTTTGTATAGTTTATCCTTTATTATTTCATAGTAGGTTCATAATTACCGAATCTAATTATTTTTCTATAGCTTTAACCACTCATTCTAGAGATTATTGACAATATTAAGCATTTTTCTTAACAAGATACTCGTTGTTTGTTCTGAATTTAGGCCACATCAAAGACAACCATCATAATCAGTAAAGAATGGAAAGGGATTCAAAATAGAACCTTGTGCAATAAAATTTAAGCATATAAATGGAATGTTGTACTACTTCCTTTCACTGCATAGAAAAACAAGACAAGTATAGAGTTTATCATTACTGTAGAAGCCCTTAAAAAGCTTCATCTAAAAGGGAATGTTTGTGTTCATTCAGGTAAAGTTCTGCAATTGCAGCATTCAAGGCTGCACCAATTGGAAGGGCATCTTCGTCGAGAAAGAAATATGGGGAGTGTGGTGAATGAACTGAGCCGAGTTCCTCATTCCTGATTCCAATGTTTAACATGTATCCAGGGATTTTTTCTTGATAGAAGGCAAAGTCCTCTCCTGCCATAACTTTTTCGCTCCTTTTCACATTCTCAGGACCAAGCAAAAGGCTACCCACCTTCTGCACATGTTGATGCAAGCCATCATCATTTACAACAGCAGGATAGATTGGATGTTCTTGTTCTTTCATGTCGATAAAAGCATTACATCGGTGTACAGCCGCTTGCCCTTTAATGACCTACGGCAAGTTACAAGTACATAAAAATGCTTAAGCTGAAAAACAGAGGACATCTTTCACTCAGCTTCTAACAACAGACCAATTTAAATATAATAATTACATGAAGCAGAAGATATGACAGTAGAGAACTGATCTATCAACATTGAACCAAAGAACATATGGCAATAAGATTCTCTAATAAAAATACAAAAAACATTTGATAATTCCCATACAGCGGACAAGATTATCCTGTTCATGGCAATAGCATCTCAGAAATGGAGGAAAAGAAGATGAACAAACACGAAGGATTACAATAATCTGTCCACTCTATAAAGGAAAAGGAAAAACAATATATATATGTATATGTTAGTAAAATAGTTAGATCAAAAAGGTAAGAATTAGTTAAGGGGAGAGAGCATGCTATTGCTAGGAGTTCTCTATCAATTGGAAATCATGATTCTCACGGTTATCAGTTACTAAAACCTAACAAGACCCAATAATGTTGTGTACCTCTTTCAACCTTTGTTGTAGTTTATACAAGCCCTCAGTGGTGAGACTCCTTAAAGAGCCCCCAAATTCAACATACGACGGGATTACGTTGAATGCCGATCCACCTCTGATGTAAGTAACAGACAACACCTTAAAGAAAACAATACATCGGGCATTAGGTTACATTGGACTATTCCTATATGAGGTAAGGTAAGTCATAAACAAATTTGAGAATGAGTATCTAGATAAGAAAATGGAACATACCTGACTTTGGAGAGGATCAGCTTCTCTAGAAGTTAGCTGTTGCAATGCCAAAATTGTGAAGGATGCAGCAAGTATTGGATCTACAGCTGAATGAGGCCCCGCGGCATGCCCGCCAACTCCTACTATTTTGGCTTCAAAGATAGATGTTGCAGCTAATAATGGCCCTGAAAGCAGTCCTATGCTTCCTGTCGAAGTTGTGAAATCAACGTGCATTCCAAATATTGCTTCAGAATCACCTAAAGCTCCTTCCTTTATCATGTGAGACGCACCAGCACCCCCTTCCTCTGCAGGTTGGAAAAGTAGCTTGACAGTTCCCTTCAGTGGCATATAAGGGAAAATTTGACAGTGAATAAGCTTGAAATTTGTCAACCTTTTAACAGTAATACTAACATAAGCAGATGGAAACAAATGTGTTCCTACAACAGCTGTTTTAGATGATATGTTTTTGTTATTCCTTTAAATAAATGCATATACATGGTAGTATGTCAATTTCATACATACAGACATGAGTTCTTATGGAAAGGGTGGGAATCAAAACAAGGAATGGAGTCAAATACTACTAATAGCAGTTTTTTTCTTTTGCAAGTTCCCAATTAAACCATATTTATCAAATGGAGACTGTATAATATGGCATTGTACCAAATGGAAATTGTAAAAGATACAAGGACAAAAGTTTGCAATAATGAATAAGCCGCCATTTTTTCAGCAAATGGACATGGATATACGAGAAGACATATCCAAGTCAAAGGCACATCCAATCAGTTAAGAATATTATTGTGAAAATAGTTATGAAGATTTCCAATCAAAGCTTACCTTAAGCTTATCCTTGCGTTGGTTAAGCAACTTGGCAGCACCAAGAAGCATAGTAGTGTGAGCATCGTGGCCACAAGCGTGCATTTTCCCATCTATTTTGCTCTTATGCTCCCATTCCACAAGCTCCTATAAGTATAACAGCAGAGCCATGGAAACAATTCAAGCTAAAAGAACAACAAACATTCCGACGGTCACCTGAATAAATAAAACAGTGGGGAAGAAAAAAAATGTTACAGATGTTAGAGTGACCTGAAGGGGAAGAGCGTCGATGTCCGCTCGGAGAGCAACGATGGGTTTAGAACCGGAGCCGATTTGGGCGACAATACCTGTGTTGGCAAAGGGGTAAGAATAAGGGATGCCGAGTTGGTCCAGGTGTTGGCGGATAAGAGCACTGGTGTTGTGTTCTTGGAAGCGAAGTTCAGGGTTTTCATGGATCTGCCTCCTGATGGAAACCAACCAATCTTTGTCCTGCTGGGCTGACCTGAGGAGTTGATCTTTGTAATCGTGGTCAAGTCCGCCATGTGTAGCAGACGGACAGGCAAGAGACAAAAGCAGAGTGAGCAAAACAAGGGCGCCCATATCAGTAGTTGCGATGCCAACCATTCAACAGTCGTCTGTAAAATTCGGCAACAACAACCAACCCAATGAAAATGTCCCCTTCATACCGTCCGTGGACCTCGTGAAACAGTCTAATCTTTTCCAACAAAAACCATTGCACTTAGTGTATTTTTTTTATGTCTTAATATTAAAAAATTAATTTTTAAATTTTAATTATAAGTTTTAAATTTTAAATTTAAACTCTACCCTCTAAAAATATATCTTACTCCTAATTTCCTAAACTCTAAACTCTAACCTTAAATCTACATCTTGAATCTAGTTTTTTCAATGTGAGACATACGTACAAAAATCAAAAGAAAAATTCTACAATGGGCGACGAACATTGATGAACACAACTAACGATGAACACCGATGAACACCATTAATTCTTTTTAAAATTTTAAAAATCTAAAGGACTAAAATTATAATTAAAATTATCTCTTAAAAAATAAAAATCAAATTTAATAGTTACTTTATAATATTTTTTAATAAGTTAGAATCAAATATACTCAATTCTCCTAAACCCTAACAAAATCATTCTCTTAAAAAAATAAAAATCAATTTATAATTTTTTAATAGATTAGAATAATAATACGATAATTATAACAAACTAGATCATTGACAATTTCCCAATTCCCATGTTTTAAAACCCAGATCGGCCTATCAATTCTAATTCAAAATCTCGCAAAGATCATTGACAAGCCAGGTGCAGAGTTTTACAACGGTGCAAAGGGTACAATCCAGGACTGCTTGTTACATCCATATCTGCAATAACCCAGATAAAGAACAAACTAGATAAGAGCAACTAAAAAATATGGTATATTTGATTCTAATCTATTAAAAAATTATAAACTGATTTTTATTTTTTAAGAGATTGATTTTGTTAGAGTTTAGGAGAATTGAGTATATTTGATTCTAACCTATTAAAAAAATATTATAAAGTAATTATTAAATTTGATTTTTATTTTTTAAGAGATAATTTTAATTATAATTTTAGTCCTTTACATTTTTAAAATTTAAAAAAAAAATTAATGGTGTTCATCGGTGTTCATCGTTAGTGGTGTTCATCAATGTTCGTCGCACGTGGTAGACTCATCCAAACTAAAAAAAGGGTAAAAATCTTTTTCTCATTTAATATATTTGTTGGGTAAGGTTATATTTTTTTATATAATATTATCAGGTAATTAGACCAGAATATTTAAAAAATCAAAATTTCCTATCATCAACAATAGCACACAAAAGATTTTTTTATTGGTGTAGACGATGTCATCATCCATGTAATGTGTTTCTTCACTCAGTAAAAAATGAATGTTATTTATTTTAAAATATTCAAATTTAATTATTTTATTTATATAATGCATATACATTATTAAAATGTTAAGAATTTGTATCAACATGTAATTATCTTTACTATTAAAAAATAAAACTGTTTTTTCTTGGGGGTGTATTTGGTAGCTTACCAACTAATTAAATTTGGGTAATTGCTCGTAATTAGGCTTGATGGTATATATGTTAGGTTAATCATTGTGCGGTTGGAGTATCCCAATTAGGTAAGATTGAGTAAAAAATTTAATTAAATTTATTTATTTTTAATTAATGAATTTCATTAAATTTAATTATTTTTAATTAATGAATTTTATTATAGGTCATGTTTGGTAAAGAGATGTTTGGGCAAAAATTAGAGGTTTGAGACATAATTAGAGGTTTGACCAGTCAAATCTTTTAATATTGTTGTTTGGTAAACAGCGGATTGAAAGAGCGGATTGAGTTCAAACCGCTAATTTTGAAAAGCTCATAATCTGAGCTTTTTGAGATTAGAGGTTTGATATTAGAGTTATAAAGACTCTTTTACCCCTACAAGTTACCAAAAATCTCAAAATAATATAAATTAAATATTTTCTCACCCTATTTATAAGTTAATCCTATTTACTTTTTATTATCACATATTTATATGTATATTTAAATTTATTAATTAATTAAATTATATTAAAATAATTATATAAATAATAAATTAATATATAAATCATTTAAATATGTTTAGAAAAGTTATATTAAAAATAATTTTATAGATCTGATTAATAATAATTAGATACAAAATATTGATAACTAATAAACTATTCAAACAAGTATTGAATATAATCATGTCTTTATATGTCATTTTGCTTGTTTAAATAATTTAACAGCTATCAGCTATCAGTTAATTTTACCGAACATTTTTATACAATCAGCTAATGCAATCCGCTAGTTAAATCAGCTATCAGCTAATGTAATCCGCTATCAGCTAAAGCAATCCGCTATCAGCTAATGCAATCCACTATCAGCTAATGCAATCCGCTATCAGCTAATGCAATCCGCTATCGGCTAATGTAATCCGCTATCAGCTAATGTGGCCTTGTTTGGCAATTAGCGAATAGCAGATAGTTGATTGTATTAGCTGATGTGACTAGCGGATTGTACAAAAGTGTTTGGTAAAATTAACTGATAGTTGATAGTTATTTAATTATTTAAACAAGTAAAATGACATATAAGGACATGACTATATTCGATATTTGTTTGAATAATTTATTAGTTAGCAATATTTTGTATATTAATTAGATTATAAAAAATAATTTTTTTAACATAACATTACTAAGCATATTTGAAGGATCTATATATTAATTTATTATTTATATAATTATTTTAATATAATTTAATTAATTATTAAGTTTAAGTAAAATATAAATGTGTGAGAATAAAAAGAAAAAATATTAATTTACAAATGTTACAATGTAAATACGTGATGGTGAAGAATTAAAATAGAAAATGTTAAATTTAGTTGATTTGAAGATTTTTGATAATTTTTAAGGGTAAAAGGTTTTTAATAACTCTTATTTCAAAACCTCTAATTTCAAAATTTTCTATTAGCAACTTTTTCAATATTAGAGATTTTAGTCCCATCCGTTATTTACCAAACATTCAAATTAGCAGATTTGAGTGGTCAAACCTCTAATATTAACTCAAAACCTTAATTTTGGCTCAAGCCTCTATTTACCAAACATGTATACTTTGTTAATTTTTTGAATAGTATACTTTGTCAATTAAACATGTATGGAAGTTATAATTCATTAATTATAAAGTGCAATTACTATCCTACGAAGTGTAATAGTTTTGGTTTCTAATTGAGGGATAAGTGAATGGTTTTGGTCTCTCTTTTATATGTAAGGGGTTAGTTGATTTGAGTTGTAATTTCTCTGTAGAGACATAATTTCTTTGGATGAATAATATGTCATTTATCTAAAATATAAATATTTAAATTAAAAAAACATTTTTAATAAAATGAATTATTTTAATTCATTGATTGGTGCAACTTTCATAATAAGAAAAAAATACATAAATTTATTCGATGATTTTAATATTATAAGTATGAGGATTCCCTTCATGTTAGTGTAGTTCTAGTCTAGTAGTTTACATAATCGCATATTTCAATTACCTACTGCTCTTCTAAAATGGTGAACTCGCCGTGACCGTTTGCTACCCGTAACCTGCCTACCTGTGATGACAAAAATATATAAAATGTGTAACTCTGCTTTCTTTTCTTTCCTTTCCTTTGCAATTCCCCTGAACTAGCCCAAGTATCTGCCGGATGACCCACAAAATGGCAAACCAACGGACTGAAGTGTTGCGGAATACGATCGTCGAATAGAGCAAAAACGCAACTGATAATTTGAGAAAATAACAATGAAGATAAAGGAGACACAGATTTTACGTGGAAAACCCCTAAATAATATAGGGTAAAAACCACGGACAAAGGTAGAAGAATTTCACTATGAGAAAATAGGAATTACAACTTCTCTCAGTCTAACAAGGAGAAAACAATGACAATTCTCTCTTGATAAGAAAGGAGAAAACAACTCTATGAAAACTCTCTAATTTCTCTAGTATTGGGAGGATGTTAGAATGATTTGGGATGTGTAAGAATGGCAAATGGCCATGCTATTTATAGTTGAGCTTTAAGGACTAAACTTGTAAATAGCCTAAAGTTTAGGGACCAAAAAACAATTTCCCCATTTCCATTTTCTACTTTGGCTGCCATTGAAATTTCCATTGTTGAAATTTCAATTAACATGTGCATGCTTGACTTTCTACAATCTCCCACTTGAAGATTTGATTGGAATAATCATATCTTCACACCATTCTTTCTACCTCGTACTTTCCATGTTGATTACGTCTCTAACAAGCCACAAGAGGATCGACACCAAGTAAACTTATCAGTGTTGATTGCTTTTGTCATGAAATCTGCTATGTTGTCAACGGTATGGATCTTCTGCATATCTATCGTCCCTTCTTCCACTTTCTCACGAATGAAGTGGTATTGGACCCGTATGTGTTTTGTTCTTGAGTGAAAAGCAGGATTCCTTGCAAGATGCAAGGCGCTCTGACTGTCACAAAACAAAGAGACATTCTCTTGTTTGTGCCCGAGCTCCTCCAATAGCATTTTCAACCATATTGCTTCTTTACTGGCTTGTGTAGCTGCTACATATTCTGCCTCCGTTGTTGACGTAGCCACAACCGATTGCAGTTTTGAAACCCAGCTTACAGATCCACCAGCAACTGTAAACACATACCCTGTTGTAGATTTGCTTTTATCCAAATCTCCTGGATAGTCAGAATCGACATACCCGCTGATAAGAAAGTCTGATCCCCCGTAACATAATGCAACATTTAAGGTCCCTTTGATGTATCTCAGGATCCTTTTCACAGCATTCCAATGCTCTCTGCCTGGATTCGCCATGTACCGACTAACCACTCCCACTGCTTGTGCAATGTCTGGTCTTGTACAAATCATAGCGAACATTAAACTTCCCACTGCTGATGCATACGGTACTCGAGACATCTCCATCCTCTCTTCTTCACTGCTAGGACTCATACTGGAGGATAATTTAAAGTTAATAGGAAGAGGGGTAGAAATTGGCTTACAATCTTGCATGCTGAATCGTGACAAGATCTTTTTCAAGTAATTCTTTTGTGAAAGCCAAATCTTCCTACTACTTCTGTCTCGGTGAATTTGCATCCCTAGAATCTTGTTTGCTGGTCCCAAGTCCTTCATTTCAAATTCCCTAGCCAGTCGTGCCTTTAATTCTTTAATATGATCTTTGTTGGGGCCTGCAACCAACATGTCATCTACATACAACAGCAATATAACAAAGTCGTTTTCACCAAACCTCTTGAAGTAAGCACAAGGGTCTGCATTAAGTCTGTTGTATCCAAGGCTCATGATGAAGGAGTCAAATCTCTTGTACCAACACCTCGGCGCCTGCTTTAAACCGTACAGAGATTTGTTCAACCTACAAACCAAGTTCTTCTTTTCTTTTTCTTCAAAACCTTCAGGCTGGAGCATGTAAATCTCTTCTTCAAGATCTCCATGAAGAAAAGCTGTTTTAACATCTAGCTGCTCTAGATGTAAATTCAATGTAGCACACATTGCCAGGACAACTCGAACCGTTGTTAGTCTAACCACAGGAGAAAAGATTTCATTGAAATCAATACCTTCTTTCTGAGCATATCCTTTGACCACCAGTCTTGCACGATACCTCTCCACTTGATCGTCACCATTTCTCTTGATTTTGAAGACCCATTTGTTACCAATTGGCTTCCTTCCTTGTGGTAGTGGCACAAGTTCCCATGTATTATTTTTATGAAGGGCTTCGATTTCTTCTTGCATTGCCGCCATCCACTGCGAAGCATCTGAGTTGTTCATTGCCTCCTCGAATGTTGATGGCTCACCGTCCTCCGTTAAAAGGCAGTATGCAACATTACCCTCTATAACATAATCTGAGTGCCAATTGGGGCGTCTTCTCACACGATCTGATTGACGAGTTGTTGGAGCTTCAGAATTCTCTGGTTCTGATTCCTCGAGCTCTGGTTCTGCTTCAGAACAATCTCTCTGTTCAAACTCATTTTCAACATGTATCTGTGTAGTCTCTGGCTTTTCTTTATCAGTGCTATCATCTTCTTCTTTTCTTTGTAGCTTATCTTCTACAAAGATAACATCCCTGCTGATAATCACTTTGCGGGCAGTGGGATCCCACAAGCGATACCCCTTTACTCCATCAGCATACCCCAAGAATTTACATTTTCTGGATTTTGGATCCAACTTTGAAATTTCTTGGGCATTGTACATCACGTACACAATACTTCCAAATATATGGAGGTTTGAATAATCAACTGGTTTACCAGTCCACATTTCCATCGGTGTCTTCAACTCAATTGCAGTTGATGGAGCCCGATTCACCAAATAACAGGCGGTATTGACTGCTTCTGCCCAGAAAGTTTTTTCTAGCCCTGCAGCTCTCAACATTGCTCGTGTTCTTTCTAACAGAGTTCTGTTCATCCGCTCTGCCACTCCATTTTGTTGAGGAGTGTATACTGTTGTGAACTGTCTTTTGATGCCTTCTTTTCTGCAGAAGTCATCAAATTCATCACTTGTATATTCACCTCCATTATCTGATCTGAAACACTTGATCTTATTTCCAGAATCAAGTTCCACCCGCGCTTTGAAAACTTTGAAGGTTGAAAACACATCTGCCTTCCTCTTGATAGGATACACCCAACATCTCCTAGAGTAGTCATCAATGAAGGAGACAAAATACTTTGCTCCGCCTAGGGATGTAACCGGTGCTTGCCATACATCAGAATGAACCAATTCTAGAACAGCCTTGCCTCTAGAATTTGATGTGTTGAATTTTAATCGATGCTGCTTACTTGTAATACAATGTTCACACAAAGGAAGTGATACCTTTGTTAAACCCGGAAGTAGCTTTTGCTCCACAAGGACTTTCATTCCCTGTTCTGACATGTGTCCAAGTTTCCGATGCCATAACATGGTAGAATCTGAACTACATGAGGCAATAGAGGCTTCAGCCTCTAGCAAGGTCTCTCCCTTCAGCATGTACAAATTTGCCGCTATCTTTTCACCTTTCATCACCACAAGCGCTCCATGGAACACCTTCATGATTCCTTTCTGTGTTTCAATCTTGCTTGCATTATTATCCAACAATCCGTAGGATAATAAGTTTTTCTTCAAGCCTTTCACGTGTCGCACATCTCGAACAACTTTGGTTGTCCCGTCATACATCTTCAATTTGATGGTTCCAACGCCAACAATTTCCAAGGCATGATTATTGCAGCTGTACACAGATCCTCCTGAGATAGGTTCATAATTATAGAACCATTCTCTTCTTGAGGTCATGTGATATGTGGCTCCCGAGTCAATAAGCCATATGTCTGCAAATCTTTTTCTGCCTTCCATGGCTGTTGCTGCTTCACAACAGAGAGCATCTCCATCATCTGAAGTGTTTGCCATATTTCCTTGAAGATTGGAGTTTTTAGGTAAACTCCAACAATCCTTCTTCAAGTGACCCTTCTTTCCGCAGTTGTAGCACTTTAAATTCTTCTTACTCCTTAACTTTGATCTACCATGATTGTGACTGCTACTTTGGCCACGTTCTGTTGATCTTTCTCTCATCACCGTTAAGGCCTCTGCTTGTTGCAGATTTCCTTGTCTGTCTTCCTTGTTCTTGCGCCGATTTTCTTCTTCCAGAACAGCAGCAGCAACGTCATCGAAGACTAGATCACTTGTAAGGTTGTTGTTCGTCAAGTTGATGATGAGTTGATCATACGAATCAGGTAGACTTTGAAGCAGAAGTTCAGCACGTTCTTGTGACTCTATTTTATAGCTTAGGGATGTAAGCTGAGAAAATAGAGTATTCAACGTGTTTAAGTGCTCTGTCACTGAAGTAGATTCTGACATCCGAAGAGTGTACAATTTCCTCTTAAGGAAAATTTTATTGTGCAACGATTTGACCTCGTATAATTTTGCGAGGTGATCCCAAATCTCCTTGGCTGTCTTCTTCTCCTCGATGCTTGATAGTACTTCATCTGCTAATGCTAAATGAAGGTCTGCAATAGCATTCTCGTCCATCTCATTCCATTTCTTGTTATCCGTAAAATCTGCCGGCCTTTCGCTGATAGCCGCTAGACATCCGTTTTTTCTTAGGATGGCCTTTATCTTCAATTTCCACAGTGAGAAATTTCTCCTATTGAACTTTTCAATATCAAATTTCGTTGTCATAGCTTCTATTTCAGATAGCTCTCACTATTTCACCTTTTTGACGTGAATAGTGCCCACCACCTTCAATGAATGAGTAATATCTAACTTACTTTCTTATGATGGAGGATCCACTTTTCAGTGGCAACCAACAGAGAATACGGTAAGTAGATATACGCACCCAAATCTGGCTCTGATACCAATTGTTGCGGAATACGATCGTCGAATAGAGCAAAAACGCAACTGATAATTTGAGAAAATAACAATGAAGATAAAGGAGACACAGATTTTACGTGGAAAACCCCTAAATAATATAGGGTAAAAACCACGGACAAAGGTAGAAGAATTTCACTATGAGAAAATAAGAATTACAACTTCTCTCAGTCTAACAAGGAGAAAACAATGACAATTCTCTCTTGATAAGAAAGGAGAAAACAACTCTATGAAAACTCTCTAATTTCTCTAGTATTGGGAGGATGTTAGAATGATTTGGGATGTGTAAGAATGGCAAATGGCCATGCTATTTATAGTTGAGCTTTAAGGACTAAACTTGTAAATAGCCTAAAGTTTAGGGACCAAAAAACAATTTCCCCATTTCCATTTTCTACTTTGGCTGCCATTGAAATTTCCATTGTTGAAATTTCAATTAACATGTGCATGCTTGACTTTCTACATGAAGCCCTTAAATATCATGTTCCTGAGACGGTTGGCACAGGACAGGAGTTCAAGCTCTCTGTAATACAACACTCCTACGGGTTGTCTTAACAAGTGGACAGCACAAACTCCTGTGTCCTTCAACTTTTCTTCATATCTCTCAGATTTTGTCATGCTGTTAACTGGGAACAAGGCATTTGTATCGGTGAGAACACCACCGTGAGTCGGGCGTGATCGGAGAGGAAATAATTTTCAGGCCACATTCCCTTTTCCACTTCTGGAGGGAACAACACTGCATTCTTCACACTAAAACCAATAGCTTGTTCCTTTCTACTATGTTTATCACCCCCTTTATGGCACCTATCTTGGCCTTCTTTGCCGTCTCCGTCTCTTGGCTCGGACCATGTAGGTTTCCAGATTCGCTGCTGCAGAGTCATTATTCGACGGCATTAGCATTATCTTAGCAATATGAGTAGGCAATGCATGTTATTCGATGTCATACATCACATACACAACACCAAAGAGACAAAGCTTCATATAAGAATAAGAGTTACCTGAAATTCTTTATAGTCAACAACACCGTTTCCATCGATGTCTGCTTGAACCCACAAGTCCTTTGTCTCTTCATCATTTAGTCCATGGCGATGACCGATTATGTTGAACTGTGGAAAGACGGAACATTGCACGAGTTATATTCTCCTACACAGCAACAAGATGATGGAGAAATGGAAAGAATTAAATTCGAGGAAAGTTGTATTACCTGCCTAAGAGCTTCACAGAAACCCGAGTAGGTAATGTAATCACCATCATTGTCAGCCTTAAGAAAAGCAAACGCATCACCTTCTGTCAATGAAGCTTTCCTCAGTTGGTTCTGTAACAGATCTTTGTACCATCAGATTAAATGTTCCAAAGGATGTTTCCTTTTCTGGATTCATGGAAACAGTAACAAGATACAATATCTGGTAGATTTTTTTGTTGTTGGTAAAGTCGGTAAAAACACATACTGACAGGGCAGAAAATAAAAGCCGAAACCTGAGGGGAATGGACAAATAAATTGAACAAAAATGTTAAGCTTCTGAGTTCTGACCTTGAACATGCCGAATACTGCTTCAGTCCAACTTGTTTTCAGCAGTTTCCGATAACTATTGGGATTAAGGAGCCATATAAAATCCACACCGCATATATTTCCTCGATGATTAAGGTGGCTAACCCACTGTTCTTAAAATACAGGTGTAAGAAAATTACTAGACATTTTAACTATAAGGGTGAAGCGAAATGTTAATGAGGTCTTAGAGATATTCACCTTGTGTGCATCTGCATCGGTGTATCTATGTGCTGTATCATACGATGATACAAAGCCTTGGGACCGAAGGAACTTGTAAACATGTCCGCCTTTGCTCCCATTCCAGTCGCTATACGAAATGTGCAAGAAAGGAAAATTAGTCTTGCTCTACAAGGGCGTGATGAATGTTTGCTTCAAACAAAAAGAAATGAATCATATATTCACCCGCAAAGCATAATTGGCGAAGGATTAAGGTTATACTCCTTCTGATAAGATTCAAGATACTGCAATATTTTGTACACCTGACAAAAGAATTAGTATATAATTTTTTTTTGAAAGGAAAAGAATTAGTATATAACAATGATAAGAAAAGGAACTCATGAAAAAAATTGAGCTTAGGTATGAGAAAGAGAGGATGATTGTTGTACCTGGTGCAATCGAACTATACACAAACTCGAATCGTGAGGAAAAAGCAAATGGGTGTTGACAATGAGAATTTCTTGACAAGGATCATTGTTTCGGCCCTGTGAAGCAGGGGTAGCTAACTCAACATGTAGCAACTGTGCAACACGGTCTCCACAATCATTGAAATGCAACTCCCTGTAATTAATAACTCTTAAATAGTCCTTGTGAACCGCAGTCAACAGACCTGTTAAACAAGGTCAAGTTAGAAAGAATCAACAGAACTGATCTAGAATGGAAGAAAATTGGACCACTTCACTGCTTAATCTTCTTTTAAGGGGAAAAAAGGCAAATAGAAACTAAGCTCAACCTGCTTCATTTGTGTAAAAAGGCCTATCCCCCAAACCCCAAATCTTGAGACTTAAAAACGTTATATGAACTTGAAAAAAGACTACATTTTTCAGAAAAAAAAGAAGATGGTGTCAACATCATCCAAGACATAAAGCATAGCGTTCGTAATATAAAAGGCGGGCTCTGTGCAGTTTATTAAAACGAGATTCTTTAATCTATAATCTCAAAGATATATAAGGTTTTTTAAAAAATATTTTTATCTTAGTAAAAAATATATTATGAGTTTTCTTATTATTTATAAACCAATTTTTTTTGTTTTTTCCTATAAACATTTAATTCAACTCATTTAAAGTTTTTTTTTCTTGGGGCCTTATGCCACTGCTTATCTTGTACATATCCAAAAAAAAAAAAAAAAACCCAGTGCCTACGATATTACCAAAGGTCTTAGCAACACGTTATGCGGGGGGAAAAGTAAAACTACATGATTGTCGGCATCGGATATTCTAACCAAGGCACATGCGGTTGGTGAGTTATGGCCAATATGCCTGGCGGCTGCGTATTGCGAGCAGAGGCTATAGAAAATTTTCATATATTCGATTAAAATTGAATGGGAAAAGAGGAAAGAAAAAGTTGAACTTACCATCAGCACGGTTGTTGGTACGTCCAAGCTTGAAATTGAGGTAACCAGCATCACCAAGCCTCTTCTCATACATATTTACAAGCTCCTCATTCCCAACCCAGAATTCCTACAGCAATCCAATGCAAATTAGAATCAGGAAAAAAGAAGCAAACGAGTTTGAAACGGAAACGGATACCTGTAGACAAATAATTGAAGATCTCTCGTATAATAAAGAATCCAATATTCGTTGATTCCTTGCCAGCCAATACGTCCTATAATCGCTCTCACGGCAGTTCTGGTCCTGAATCCATTCAATATATGCAAAACAAAACAAAGCATGAAAAAGGGTAGTCGATTATGGTTTTAAAAAAAGAAAGAAAGAAAAGGTGAACCTTATGAGAAAGGCGTTTGTAAATGGGAGCAAGGATGTTAAAAGTGGTGCAGGTAATGCAAGGTTGGTGAGGATGATCCTTCATGGAAGATGCAATCGCGTAGCTTCCGATCCTCGACACCCTTCCCCTCATCTTCGGCCTCCTGTCCTTTCTCATTTCCGATTTTTAAACAAATGATAGTAATAATTTTAAAGAAAAACAATAACAGAGTGCTGTCTGAAAGTTAAACGGAGGCGGCGATTGATTTTGGCTTTCGGAGGAATGGTTTTGAGAAAGAAAACCAGGATAAATGAGCGGTCATGGAACCAAAGAAGCCCCAAAAATGAAAGCAGCAGCACGACCACCCCGACCACGGTCTTTGGTTGCTCTGCTTTCAACTAAAACAAAGCCCGTCCTCATATTTACCTTCGTCTTTGTTTTATGTAATTGGTTCCTTCGGCTCCCGACTCCTCTCCCCTTATTTATACTCTTGTTTTTCCTTTTTCTTTTTACCTAATAATAGTTAATTTTATTATATAAAAAAGAATAAATCAATCATATTAATTGACCAACTTCTTATAAATTATTTAAGTGTACAACCTAATCTCTAAAAAGTGAAATAAAATCATCTAAAATATTAAAATCTAAATCGAATAATTTGAAAAAAAAATTGTTTTTTTTAGTTTACAACCTTAATTTTAGAAACGTGCACTAATCACAAAACTTTATGGAGTAATAAATTCGTCTGCCCTCATTTATTTTGAAAATATTTTTTCGGTCCAACTCAATTTTTGTGTGTGTAGCTTTTGGTAATCACTTTATTATATTGACTACTTTGATTATGCAGAAAAGACTACTTTGAAAATATAAAGTACTCTGTTTTTAATAAAATGTTGATATTGGCTAATGGCAATATAGCATGCAATCGATTGTTACGTGCTTTTTTGTCGGTCTCTTTGGTGAAATATTATAGTGGGAAAAATTATTTTCCCAACTATTGCACACATGTTTTTATTTTTTAATATTTGTATTCCGATTTTATCACGTTGCATATTTTTATTTATTACATTGTTATTAGGCTTTGATTTTTTTAATCGAAAAAAATCAATGAACAATGAAGTCGGATTGTATTCTCATGAACTTTATTTTATATTGTTTAAATTGCAATAGATTGAAAAGTAAAAACATTAGTACAACACTTTGGCAGAATTTTTTTTTGTGATATCTAAACAATTTCCGTCAGTCCTTTTTTTATAAGTATAAATAAAATTAATGACTCAATTGTATTTTTTGATGAAGGAATGTGTACTTTTAGTGAGTCTAAACCTCACGACCTAAGAGAATATGAGGAAACATAAAAGTTTGACCAATCAACCAAATATATTTGCTTATTAATTGCACCGATAATTTATTTTTTATAAACAAAAAAGAATATTCATGCGTTATCAAAAGGCCAACATTCTTACTGTGACAATCATTATGTAAGATGGCCAACACCGCATTCGGTGTTTTTATGGTCTATGTTCGAGATTGATGACTCTTTCTCCTAACAATGTTATTTTCAATGTCTGAACTTGTGTTCTCTCATTGGATATTTTTTAGGCTTAAGGGTTACTTTTACTCTTGTAGTCATCTCAATTTATCGATTTTGCCCCTATTCTATTTTCCCATCCATTTGGCCCTTGAAGTAGTTGAATTGCATCATCGTTTGCCCATTGACTGATGGGAGCCAACGTTGACCGTTGCGATGCTGACATGGCAGTCCATATGTGAAGATGACGTGACAGAATGACAAAATTAATTTTTTCGAGCGAGATTGAGGGCAAATTTAATTTTCTGGTTGGATATGAGGGCAAAATTACCTTTTTTAGGCAAAAATATGAGTAAGAAAATATTGAAAATGATAAACAAAATTTAAAAATGTTTACTAATATACCACTAAAAATTAAAAATATTAAAAATATTTAAAAATAAATAAAAATTATAAAATTAAAATATCATAAGATAATAAATTACAAAATATTTAATAATCAAAATTTAAAAATATTTATAACATATTAAAAGTTATGAAAACTTTCATCAAAAAAGTTTGGAAGATTTTGGTTTTCTTTTTCTTAAAAGAATATAAGGGAGAAAGAATCCTAAAATAAGATTAATGTGATCTTTTCAACCGAATAAATATCTTCTACCTTTTTGGTGCATCTATCTATGCCCCAATATTAAAAATTAAAGTCTACACTCTAACTCTAATTTCTAACTCTCAAACACCAGACCCTAAAATCTAAACCATTTATTTAATTAATTAAATTTATATGCACACTTTTATGTTTCATAATTATTTTAGATTGATAAAAATTACAATTAGAGTGAGATTTACAAATTAGGGTTAGAGTTAGAGTTTATTATCAAGTTTTTATTTTTGAATAGTATATAATTTAATAGCTTATGATATTTTAATTTTAAAATTTTTACTTTTTTTTTATTTTTTTATTTTTAGCCATATATTAATAAAATATTTTTAAATGTTTTATTGATTTTATATTATTTTAGTATTTTTAATATTTTCTTAAATTCATATTTTTACCTGAAATCAATTTTGCCCTCGTATCTAACCGGAAAATCAATTTTGCCATCAAACTCGGTCAGAAAATTAATTTTGCCCCTTTGCCACTCATCTTCACACGTGGACTGCCACATTAGCATCATTGACCACCACTTCAGCACCGTTGACCGCCACATTAAGATTATAACGGTTAATGTTGGCTTCTGTTAGTCAATGCAAAATTTATACGAAAATGTCATAAGGACGAAAACGAAAAATTAAAATTACTACAGGGACAAAAATAGCTCTTAAGCCTTTTTTACGAGAGTATTTTTTATTATTTTCCTTTATCTTTAAGGTTTAAGGTTGAAAATAATTAGAGAGATAAACTGTAGCACATGGGTGTAAATTAAAATAAATAAAATTGGAAGAAAGAAGTTGTAAATTAACATTTTTAGTAAAGAGAAAATTTAGAGAGTAATTTCAATGCTTAATTCTAAAATAAATTGTCAAATTATACCATTTTTTTGAAACAGATGTTTGAATTTTTTTTGTTAAGATAAGTTTTTCAAGTTTTTTTTGTCAAATAAGTGCATCAAAAAAACTTTAAAACAGTTCAAAAATGAAATGTTATGCTCCAATTTCAGAAGAAAAAAAAAATTAAGTAGTTATTTTAGTATTAGCCTAGCTTCAAATATTTTCTCAATAATTAAATATATATACATATAACACGTGGATGTTAAATCGAAGTAGAGGTTCAAAATAAATCAAATCGGAATAGTTTTAATGGGCGAGGGTCGTAGTTGAGGGATAAACTGAAGCGCAGTGAGGACCCCACAGAATTTGTTCTTTCTTTTGACTACCGAAAGTTGTGACGGTTGATGACTTCGCTTTTTCAATTTTCACCAATCTTGTATGGATTAATATCTTATACACTGGCGGTAGAAACTGAAAGTTTCCACAAGCGCCTTAGTTTTAGAGTATAAGGAGTTAATTTAGGGTATAGAGTTTATGGGTTTAGGTGTAGGGGTTTAGAATTTAGGGATAATTGTTTTAATTTAAGGTTCATGGTTATAATTTAGGGTTTATAGGTTAGGGTTTAGTTTTTAGGGTAATATGATGAGAATTTAGGTTTTAACCTATAAACCTTAAATTATAACCCTAAATCTTTAATTAAAACAACTATCCCTAAATTCTAACCCTCTACACCTAAACCTCTAAACCTTATACCCTAAACTAACTCCATATACCCTAAAATTAAGGCGTTTGTGGAAACTTTCAGTTTCCACTGCCTGTGTATAGAATATTTATCCATCTTGTATTAGTATTATATATAAATTATAGTCTCAACACACTAAGCATTGAACGAACAAAATCTATTAAATCTAAGCATCTCTGTAAACATAAACCCACATGTAGTCTTGTATTAGTATTATAAGGTCAGTTGATAAAAAGAAATTTATGTATAAGTACACTTTATTGGATAATGGAAAATGGAATAGGGTTAAGACTTGAGAATCAATTGGGAACGATGATGATTTGAAAATGCCAGAATCTTTGGGAAGATGAGGCACTAAACATACTTGCTTTGCTTTGCCTCACCGCTCCACCAATAATATAAAACGATTTTTTAGATTCTTTTTGCTTTTGAAAATTGGATGAATTAATAAATAAGATCAGAGGTTTAGATGTAAGAGTCGTTCTCTGTAAAATTCGATCTGAATTAGTCGACTAATGAATCGAAAATAATTGATTAAACATAAAAACAAGTAATTAAGAAAAGTTAATTATGATATTAATGTTTATATTAATTTTACATAGTTTTGATTGACATGATAACAAATTTATCCTTCAACATCAACACATTATGTAAATTTGAATCTAATTCTAAAAATATCAATAATTTAACCCTCAATATTTATAGAATACGTAAATTATTTGTTGGATTTTATAGAACTAAGATTAAATTAACATAATTTGTGAACGTAACGAGTAATCTAAGTGGAAAAGAAGATGATGTTTATCTTAGGAGACTTGAGTTCTTACAGCTTTGTCTGCAAGAATGTCTGTTATTAGTAGATTAAGAAAATGTATGAACAAGTACTACATTGTAATCACCTTAATATAGCATAATTTCTATGTTGAGTTAAATTTGTTATTTTATCGCTCATCCCCTTGTGTCCTAGTGGTAAAGGTAGATGTTTATCATCCTTTGGGACCCGGGTTTGAGCACCAGTAATGCATGTTGTGTGTGCCGTCTTTGAAAAGACTAAGAAAGTTGAACAGATGCTACCCTTGCATCACGCCAGCATATTAAAAAAATTGTTATTTTATCAAATAAAATTATCTAAATTTAATGAAAAACATTAAAACTGCGATAAATTATCTTTAATTGCTCATTTTCTTAATAAACACATCTAAATTAAATTTTATAAAAAACTAATTTACCAAACTTCAAAATCGAAAAAAAGCCTAAAGCTTCTTTTTACCTAAATTAAAACCAAAATGCCCACAACTTGCACTAGAAGTTGGGAACTAAACCGACCAAAAATGCCAACTTTGGTGCCAGTCACTACGATTATGTGGTAGTCGATGACAATAACTTTTTAGCTATTTTATAATTCTAGGCTTAGTCTATATGTTTGATTTTTTTATTTTTGTATAATTTTATATAAAATATTATTAAAATTTGAACCTTAAATAAACGAATATTAGTACTATTTAACTACTAAGCTAATAGGGTTATTTCTTACATTTTATTTTTTAATATATATATATATATATATATATATATATATATATATATATATATATATATATGTGTGTGTGTGTGAGAGAGAGAGAAAGAGAGAGAGAAAGAAAAAAGGAAAGAAAAATTAATTATATTACTAAAAATAAGCAGTTCCAGGTCAATTCAAAATTAGTAGAGTAAAATGGTTATTACAATTTGGGTTCAGCAAAAATAGAAAATAAATTTAAATTTCTATGTTTGTTTTGATTTTATTGAATTAATTTCTATTTTGATTCAAATAATAATTAATAGATCGAATTTGTATTTTGGTTTTTTCATAATATAAAGTGACGCAATTATTTTTTTAGGTAAAAGAGGTGTTACCCATGAACCTCGTTAAAAACCTCACACACTTAGATGGAAGAAAAGAATAGTCATGAGAGTAAGTTACAACAAAAAGAACGTAAACAACCTAAGAGAAATAAACCATAAAAGTAAAACAAACTAAACCAAAGGACGCTACACGACAGATGCCATGTCCTCCAACAACAATTGTTCCAAACCTAGCGGAGGCTGCTAAAAAAATGGGTCTCCAAACTCCCTACCATAGCACATTTAGTTATCGCATCCGTAATTTTATTTCTGTCACGACGCGTGTGAGACAAACGTACCACCCAGTGCCAGCAGAGGCATATTGTGCTGGGTCTCCAAAGTGATGCAATTATTGAAATTTACTTGAATTATTTTTTTATAATTTAAAAATAAATAATAAACTGATAAAATATATTAAAAGTACCAATTGTTGTTACATCTTGACGAACTACGTAAGTGTGGATGAGTAATCCGCTTGCAGCATGTTTTTCGTGAGGGTAATAAAGTAAAAGACTCCTTAGCTATGATCGTATTTGCTGATAGTTTTGAGACTATTCGTTTGATGCTTCATCCGCCTTAAATTAGTTCTCTATTAATTAAGGATATAGCTAGCTAGTTATTCTATGAGCATGTTGCTCGTTTCCTTTTCATAAAAAAAAAATTATTTTAATTTTAAAAAATTCTCAAAATTAGTTCGCGCCAAACTATATCACATGCCTATTATTCCTTTTCATCTATAAATATAGTATAACTTACTTTAAAATTACCCCTTGATAAACAACTCCAATCATTTAAAATTTTCATCCCTTCAATTTCTATCCCTTTCATTTTTCATCATTTCAATATTTTTTCTTCTCTATCACGTAAATCCTAAGTCACAAAATCATAAGATTAAAATATAATTTTAACATTACACTAATTTAAAATTTTACAAAATTCAAAGGGACTAATTTTTTTAAATTTGTCATACTGATATAAAATTTTTTAAATTGGAAAGTTAAAATACCTAGATTAGAGAAAAAAATCATGAAACGTTGTGAGGCAACGCAAGTGAACCTATCAAAAATTCCATCAACCAATCTCCATTGTGGATCTAACCACAGAATTGAGGGCAATGAATTTACAAGGATTTTCTGTTATGCGATTAATAGGATCGATGGTATTGTTAATGTTTCATAGTGAGGAGATTAGACGTGAAATCTTGGGATTACATGCGATAGAAAAATGGTTCTCAAAATTGGTTGAATGGACGTCGGATGTCAAAATGGATACGCGAAGAATTTGGTTAGCGGTTTTTGGCGTCCCAATTCATGCCTAACATTGCAAGTTTATGGGGACAGTTTATCCGGGCTGATGAATTCACTTTGGAGCCTTACTCCTTTGAACGAGGAAGGATGTTCATTGAGACATCATATTTCACGTCAATTGATGAATCTCTGAACATAAAAGTGGATGGGAAAGTTTTCAGGATTCGCGTCCATGAATGAGATTATGCTCCTACATTCATTGGGGTCCTTCAGAAACCAGAGGTGAAAGAAGAAGGCTTTGATGATCCGAGTTGTGATACGGAAAAGGCGGTGAGTAAAACACCATCTAAACAAAGAGAACATATTCATGTACACGTGAAGCATACTGATGTTGTGAGTACACACGTTGATTCGGTAGGATAGGAACTGTTTTGGTAGGAAATTTAGATGAGGGTGATGGGCACGGTAACGACGGTGGTGAGCGTGTAGAGTTGCTTGGTGGTGTTAATGAGGCTTCAACCATTGTTGTACGTCCGAGGTAGATTTTGAATGATCTATGAGAGGAGAATGTAGGGATGGCAATGGATCAAACTTTATAAAGTCCAAGTCCAATCCAATTAATAATCGGACCTCCAAAAAATTCAAGTCCGAATTCAAGTCTGATTACATAAATTCAAGTCTGATCCAATAAACTATCTAAAATTCAAATCCGAAAGTCTGAATCCAATTAGTTTTTTTTTTCATTTTTTAAAGTAACAACTCAAACAAATATCTTCAAATAAAAATAACAAATAATTTTCATCAAACGAATCGGGGTGATTAAGGGTGAAGAATTACCTGTTTAAAATCTAGAATTCTGAATTTGAAGAAGATAGATACCAATCTATTTGAGTATGCTCAAAGACCAATCATGAGATGGTTGTAAAAGACATACTTATTTTATCTTATTTATTAATAGAGTCATTATTATTATTTCAGTCTTATTCTGTGTTTCTATAAATAAACTGAATTATAATAAAGTCTTTAGAATAATATAGTTATTCTTGAATGTCCTTAGTCGAGGATTATTGTGGACGTGGACAACAATAATATATTAAGACTAATATGTAGTTGATTGATGACAAATTGTTGTTATTGTCATAGAGATGTCAAAATCAATACATAAGTATATGTTAGAGAACGACATACTTGACTGACCCACTATGAGCATGTTTCTTGGATTATTATGTGACAATCACAACATTGCTCATGGTGATAACTAAGTGTATGATCCTCAGACTTAAGATTATCATTATTTCAATATCGAGAGTGACGTATTTTGATGCAGTCAAACGTGTGTTGTAACAGACTACAATATAAAGACTGAGAATAATATTGTAGGCTACTTGATTGAGTGAGACTAGAAAATGCATGGCCATGCTCGAATAAATTGATATGAGATATCATAGTTATTCGTTTATCATAGTCTACTCAAGATATCAAGAAATATTAGATGGACTGTACAAGTGTGACTAATCCATGACTTGTGTTCGATCTAGATATGAGGACAAAAGGATGTAATACATAAAAGAAGTTAATCACGGAAAAAGGTAAAGTCGAACCACGACTTCATGTAACTTAGGTAGCAATGATGTATTGCTAGATGCCACTCATTGCTTGTAATATTAGAATTGTTCTAGATATTACTACTAACGTTACATGAACCTACAGGGGTCACACCCTATGATTGAAATGAACAAATATCGACTAGATAACATGTGTACAAACTTGTTGTACACGTAATAATTATTAAAACGAAATTATTATAATTATTGTAATTATAGATAATATTGTTTATATATATATTAATACTAGCTAATTATTGTAATTATCAAAAACTATTAAAATATATATACATCCCTAAAGAAACCTATTTAAAGTAGAATCAGATTCTACATATTTAATTGTATTCAGTTAAATATATTGTATATTTAATGAATTCAAATTAAAGTAGAATCAGATTCTACATATTTAATTATATTCGGTTAATATATATTATGTATTTAATGAATCCGAATTTAATTAGAATTAGGTTTTTGAATGCTATATAAAGGTAAAAGGTCTAGCAGCTAAAATATACATTTTCGGAAAGCCTCTCTAACAGTTAGAGAAGAGAAAATATTGTTTGTTTCGTTTGGGTGGAATGCGTAGAGGCCGGAACGCTATTGTCACGACTTAGATTCGATTTGGTTTATCCTAACTCCCTAAGGATATTAAGATACCAGATTTATTAAGGTAATATTTCATCCCTATTCACCTCGAATTTGTCCCTTCTACATAGATCACTGGCGGAATTAGTTGGATAATTTTTCGTTGGGCCATGGGGTGTACCGATGTTTCCCAACACAATCACGATTCCACGATGTTGATTCCTAAGCTAAAACGATAACGCTCGACCCCTATGTAGTTCACCCAGTTGAAACGGTGAGAGAGATCCATTGAATTTGGAGAAGATAGATACCCCTTAACTCGTTCCCATCATCGTCATCCTCTTCATCTTCATCATTGGCTTGTCTTGATTGAGATTGGAGCCATGCACCGTGAAAAGCAGTAAGAGAGACATCCGTTGAGTTTTGTTGAGACTCAATAGAAGTGACTCGATTCTCAATGGTGGTCATTCTTTCGTCCAATGAAGTGAATCGAGTGTCGAAGACGGCAAACCCGAAAGACATGGATGTATCCAAAGACGCAATATTGGTGCCCAAAGAAGTAAATTGCTCATTAAGATGGGTCATGAGAGCATCCATAGAAGGTTGGGCTACAAGAGCTTGAGGGGCCACCGGATCGGCTTCAACATTTTGAGGAGGGACCTCGAAATGAACCCAATCTCCATTAATATAACGAAACTTAGAACGACCTAAGGAACCCTCATCGATAGGATCGATGAGGGGCTCGACATAGTCTTACGAACAATCAATCTCCAACTTCGAGAACAAGTAGCTCAAAGCGATGCCATATGTGAAGGAAGAGAGAAAGTTGATGTGGCGATGTTGCACGAGGTAGACAATCTCCGCGAACACGATTGGGTTAGATTTGGGCACTTCTCCTCGCGAAAGCATCAGATCTAAAAATCATCGACTTTTCAGATCGTAGAGAACTTGCCACTGGATGGACAGAACCACCAAGTGAACATGAGGTGAAGGATGCGATCATGAGCATCAAGGACGGTTATGCAGCCGCTAAGGACATGGCCTAAGGAGTTTTCATCATCTCTCCCCACATTTTCAAACCTGAAAACATTGGTTAAAACGGTTTGGTCAATCCTAAACTTCTTCCATATGAGATAGGATTCTATGGCTATAACCTCGGTTCAATTGGGACTATAGATACACCGGGCATTGGCATAAAAGATGATAACAAGGTTACGGAACAAAACTCCGGGTATACCTAAAAAGGACATAAACTTCCATTGATGCAATAAACCAAGGTACTTGAATTTAAAACGCTCGGAATTAAGAAAAGGGAGAGAGGTAATACGCTCACGACAGATCATATAGTTTTGGTATTGTTTGTAGTGAGCCATTCCGGCGGGTGTTTGAAAACACTTTTGGATGATAAGGGTGAGGTTTGGTCTCGTACTATCGTTCTCGGAGGATTCTCCAACCTCACTAATTCTTGGTCGCTTTTTAGGTGTCATGTAAAATCCTAAAATTAAAATCAAACCAAAAATATATATGTGCATAAATCATCACATTCGATCCAAATAACTAATCTACTGATCAAGATATTTAAAGAAAAACATATACAATATAGTTTAAAAATATAAACAAGTATAATAATATTTTTTGGTAAAAAGAATTTTGAAAAACAATTTAGAAAAATATATGATCTAATTTTATATTCGAATCAAGAAATTTCAGTTTTTAAAAAGTTATTGAAACCCATGATATATACATACTAAAAACATAAATTTTGATTAAAAATAGTATTTAAATCATAACAAAATTAAAAAGAAAAGAAAAAGGGTTTATACCTTGAAGATGAGATTATGGATGAATGAAGGGATGATGGTGCACCAAACTTGATGATATAGCTTAGACTTGGTTTGAAAAACAAAATCCCTCAAAGAATTGTGTGAAAAACTAAAGGATTTGAGGGGTTTTATAGGAAAAATCAGGTAGGGTTTGAGAGAAAAAGAGGGGTTTTGAATTAAAGTTAAATTTGGTCTTTAATGCTCATTTAAACTCTCAGCGGCTACGTGTACCGAAACACCATGTGGCGTATCGAAACAACATATCGGTATGCTATTTCATCCGTACTGAAACACGTGACCGTATAAATATAGGCTTACATGTATCGAAGCGCGTTCTTGAACCCGTATTGATACACGAAGGGTCATATTGATACCCAATTGCCAGAAAATGCATTTTGGGCAACAAGGTGCTTAAAAGATCAACTTTAATCGAATCTAAATGCATGTGTATGACATATGAACAACATGTATGGACTAAAACAGATACATACTCTCCCTAGCAACAAGCATAGATGCATATAGGAGCAAAAACACAAAAGTGTAACCCCCTCGTCCCGGTCCGGACGCTTGACCGGTCCGAGTGGGTCACACGGGGAAAACCGAAGTGAAACCCGTTAAGGTTCCCCCTCGGTTAGCAACCCAAAAATTTCTTTTATTAATCTTATCTAAATGCATTACCATTACCTATGTGAAACACGTCAGCGGAAACAAGAGCAATAAAAAGATCGACCATTCAAGACATCATTCATAAAACAACCCATTTTCTGTAATTAAGCAGGCCGTATCGATACACTTATCGAGGGTATCGATACGCCTTGACCAAAGTCAACATTCAAGGGTCAACACAGGAAGACCGTATCGATACAGCCCTTGAACGTATCGATACGCCCTTCCCAATCAACATCTCGTGGTCAACGAGATAAACCCGTACCGATACGCTAACACACCGTACCGATACGGTAATAACTCACCAAAATCTCAGAATTCCAGTGAGCAAAAACCGTATCGATACACCCTCGCGTATCGATACGCCCAGCCAAACTTGAGTCCTGGAGGCAAGACCGTATCGATACGGCCCTTAGGTGTACCGATACGCCCTGCACTGCAAGACTCCCAAATTCAGCTAAAACATACAAGACTCGAACCTAGATGCAATTTAAGACTTCCCTGGACTCAAACAAGCATTCATACAACATTTATTAACCATGATCTAGTCATACAAGTCACCCAACATGAACAAACAACATTCATCAAGGAAATCATGCATTGATCAAAAGATGGCATATAAGCATTCAAGGGTTCATGCTTCAACAACCAAACACATAAGAATCCTCCTAAGGCACTTGGCTAACACACCCACGTGGTAAGCAATTTAGATATGGTTTACAATCCAAACATGACATCGACAAGCCACACAAAAGCAACATAAACATGGAATCTGAACAAGCTCCTAAACAACCAACAATACCCATCAAAATAATACAAATCCCATTGCTTAACTATTACATGTTCAAACATTAAAAGCTCATACTTGATGTACTCAAAGCCAACAACCACACTTGGAGGCCCTCCACTTGCGCAAGCAACCCACGAACTAAGGATCTGCATTGTCGAACAAAAAGAGAGCGTAAACAATAAGCTTAGTGAGGGTAAGCTCTTTAAAAACAAACTTCGACAATGCAGGGTCCAAGCACGATCTTACCCAAGGTAAACACATAACTACCAAGGATCCTCAAGAGCCAAAAGTTAAAGATGCATGAACAATATCCAATTATATGCCATGCTCAACAAGCTCTAATTCACATCATATGTAATCACATATAAACATCCAAATAGAGATCACATTTCACAACACATTGATACACATATCAATCAACATTGGCACCTAGCTATGACCCGAATACGCGGATAAACCCGTTAGAACTCACATCCAACAACCACTTTACCTCACGGTGGGATTACACTCATCACCGGTCTCGCGGAGGGGATTCCACTCATCCTCACGCCCCGTCGATGGGATTCCACTCATCATCGACTATATATAAATACAATTTCCGGGCGAACCCGTACTCCTCCTTGGTGACTCAACGCCACCAAGGCCACGCGCGAATTTAGACTCATGTGTGCACACTAACATCCTAATGATCGATCATTTGTACTCAAGCATACTAGTGCCAACATTTAACTCAATCCACAATATTCATTTCAACCAATTTCGTGCTTAGCACGTACTCACCATGATCACAATCATGAACCATTTCTATGCATG
Source organism: Hibiscus trionum (assembly GCA_030270665.1). NCBI lineage: Eukaryota > Viridiplantae > Streptophyta > Magnoliopsida > Malvales > Malvaceae > Hibiscus > Hibiscus trionum. The sequence goes on from BSYR01000011.1 coordinate 23,657,613, forward strand.
CCATAAGCATCACAAATCATGCCCCATCTCACATGTATAACATATTATACATAAAACAATCATATCGCAAGTCACACGAGGCATAAACATCCAAATACAAGTTCATCCAATGGCTCTAGATCAAGTTTAGGATTAGGCTACCACCCTAATCCTAACTCTAGGTGGGTCTACCAAGCCCGACCTAGTCCACATGCTCGAACCAACCATTTAAAAACCACTTTAAACATTTAACCACTCACCTAAGCTTCCAAGCTCCAAGCCAAGCAAGCAACCACCCTCAAGCTTCCGGATTTCTTCCCGATGCTTCACCGACCCAAGTTCTTGCTTCTAAACAACCTCAATACAATTCAAACAATCTCAAATCAGCCCAAGCATCGAAATACTAGCCCGGAACACAATTCAAACACAATTTGCAATGTTTCAAGCCATGAACAAACCTCACATTAACTAAACTCGGGCATCCCCAAAACCTCATCCGAAATCCATGTTTCCAACAACTTTGACACCCACAAATGATCCCAAATCAACCCCTAGCCATAGCACTATCAATAGCCTATCAATTCCAACCTAAAACAACCCCCAAAACTCACCCAAAACCCTTCAAAACCCCCCATTTAAACCCAAATTCGGGAATTGCTTAAAACCAAGAAAAATTCATATATGTTGAACCATTTAGCTCCTAGACTTCATAACTAACCATATTAAATCAAAACATTAAACTTAACAACATAAAGTTACCATTTTTAATTAAAATCTCCAAAAACTCCATTTTCAAAACATTGAGGAAAATGAAAACCATTTGTACTTTTGAATAGAGGATGATGAGGACAAGTTGAAAATGTAGTTACCTTGCAAATCCGAGCTAAAATAGAGGAATAAGGTGATGGAATAGTAGAGGGGATGAGCTCTCTCCCTTTCCCGTTGGTTTTGTTTGGAGAAGAGAGTGAATAGTAAAAAGGGGTGTTTTGTTTTGTTTTAAATTTAAAGGCCCAAAGACCATTTTGCCCTTAATGAAATGGGATATCCACAAGAGCATATAATCCATGGCTATTTGGTGTTTAGTCTCAAAACATGGTCAACCCAATTAATTAATTTGAAAACAAAACCCGAAACATTATTTAAATTATAAAACCGAGCCCAAATAATATTAAAATATTATTTTCACCCGACCCCTAAACCCATGTGTTACAAAAAGCATGACTATCAATCATATTCAAGCAATTTTTGTACCAAAAAGGCTTTAAAGGGTCAAGAAAGGCTAATCAAACTTAACCCTCTCCTAAGAGTCCAAAAAACTCTTTGTTTAATGGTTTACTAAAAATATTTGCTAATTGGTTTAAAATGTCTACATATTCTAGAACAACATCATTTTTCAAAACATGATCTCTAATGAAATGATGTCTAATTTCTATGTGTTTGGTTCTAAAATGTTGGATATGATTCTTAGTGAGACATATGACACTAGTGTTGTCGCATATAAGAGGTATGGTACCTACATCTAGGGGTGATAATGAGCCTGACCGGCTCGCGAGCTACTCGGGCTCGACTCGGTCAAAGCTCGGCTCGAGTAAGCTCGACTCGAGCTCTGGTTCGGCTCGAGAACTTAACAAGTTGAGCCGAGCCAATCCAAGCTCGGCTCGAAAAGCTTGTGAACAGGCTCGGAATATTTACATTAAAAATAAATAAATTATATATATTAAAAAATAATAGAAAAGATAAAGCCAAAAAAAAATAATAGGAGATGTTGCCAAGGGGTTTTGAACCCATGACATATGGTTAGTAAAATAATGTCATAGCCATTTGAGCTAAAACATGTTTTAATTATATTCTTCTACTTTTAACTATTAAACAATAACTTTGGATATAATTGAAATTTAAATAAAAGTATGAGAAAACCCATTATCACCCCTAGTTCCAAGAAATTGACGCGACTTGTTTCTAAACCTCAATTTTTCTCCCAATTAGGAAATCCTACCCTTCACCGTTGTTCCTCCGATCTTGGCCACTGCCCACCGTGTCTGTCACCGCCAATACCAACAAGAGCGTCGTCTCACCCGGATTACATCGTCGGCCTTCACTCGCAGAGATGTTGTGCTGTTCACTATAAAGAATTGTCTAAAATTTCATCGTTAACCTAACCTCGCTGTCTTAAAGGTTGGCCTTTTTTAATTCCGCGAGAAGAACAAAAGCAAGCATTCATCAATGGTCGCTCTCTGCAATTGAAAATATTGGAAACTAAACAAATCTCATACTCTGCTCATCTCACCGCTAAAACTTGGGTAAAAACTCATCTCTTCAACTTTTCCTTTTCAGATAAATTCTTATCCTTTTTGGTTTGATTCATTTGCCCTTATCTACATACATGTTAGTGTACGTTCGTTTGCACTCAATATCCATTCTTTGTCAAAAAGGTTTTTTCTTCGTTGTTGAATTTGCTAAATTCTTGGGTTCTTTGCATGGGTTAATAATTTGATATTAATACAAATAAGTAGTATTAGACACTAATTAAAAGTGATTAGAGATTAATCTGAAGAGAAAATTGAAAAAAGATTGTATTTTTCACATGATTTAACTCTTTATCATATCTAATATCTAGGATATCACATAGAAGTATGGGTTAATAATTTAGATGATGTAAATGAAATGGATGAAGATGCAATTGATCTAGAAAATGCAGAAGTGCCTGATCCCCAAACTAATGTTACCGATAATAGTGAAGATCGTAATACTGAAGATGAATCCACATCATATCCTTTTAAGAGAGCAAAAAAATCTATTGATTGGAAGGAATTTGGGGAACCCCAACGTGCAAGAAACTCTAACATTTGGAAAGTTCTTTGTCTGTATTGTAAGACTCTTCTAACTGTTTCTAGAGGTGGTCATACGAGTCACTTAAAGCGTCATTTGGATAAATGTACACAAAGAAAAGTGCACATACGACAACAAAAGTTGATCAACTTTTTACCGTTTGATTCAACTACGGGCTCTCCAAATACTGAATTTGTTAGTGCTCTACATGATGGTAAGTTTGATCCGTTGAAAATGAGAGAAGGAATTGCACATTGGACTGTTATGCACGAGCATGCTTTTTCTATTGTTGAAGAAGAAGGCTTTAATATGATGTTGAAGAAAGAAATACCACAATGGAAAAATATGTCACGTTATACTATAAGAAATGATTCTTTCAAAGTTTATGAGATTGAGAAGAATAAGTTGAAGGAAACATTGAAGAATGTGGACAGAATTTCTTTGACCACTGACCTATGGCTTTCCAAACCTCAAAAGATAGAATACATTGTTCTTACGGTTCATTTTTTTGACCATGACTGAAAACTTCAAAAGCGAGTACTGAATTTTGTCCACATACCTCCTCATCGAAAAGGTAAAGACATAGCTAATTGTATTTTTAAATGCTTAAAAGAGTGGGACATCGAGAACAAAGTAAGTTTAATACTTTTAGTCTTTTATAAATATTAATATCAAATTAGCCTTAATCAATATTGTATTTTTTGTAGGTATTCCTCATTTCTGTGAACAATGCCTCTGCAAATGATTCATGCATACAAATCATGAAAGATACTTTTTCACTGACTAAGAGGTTGATTTGTAGGGGCATATTGTTTCATGTTCGTCGTTGTGTTCACATTTTAAACATTATGGTTCAGCATGATCTCAAACAATTCAAAACCATCATCAAGAAGTGAACAACAATTGCAAAAGTTTTGCCGAACTTGCCCAACAATATAACATAAAAGAGAGGAGAGTGGTTCTAGAATGCAAGACTCGATGGAATTCTACTTATGAGATGCTTGCTTGCGCAATCAAGTTTAAAGAGGTATTTTTCTAGACTTGCTTTGGAAGATAGAGAATATGTTTATTGTCCTAGCTTAGAGGATTGGGGGAAAATTGAGAAATTGCTTGGAAGTTTAGGGTCTGAACCGGACCGGTCTGATTTTTCGGTTCGAATATAAAAGGTGGTTTTAGGGAAAGCCTAGTTCGGGATGCATTAAAAATATGGAAAAATATCTAAAAATCCTATTTTAATATATATAAGAGATTGGTGAAATCAATTTTACAAAATAAGGTTTGGAAGTGTGACATTTCGAAATAATGACTAAAATGTAAATTTTGAAAAGTTCAGTGGTGACTGTTTTGTAAGGATTGAAACTTTGATATTTAAGGAGCTAATTTACCCAATGAAGGATTTCTCCAGATTTTTTCTTAATTTTAATGATTTTGTTAATGTTTAATTAATTAAAAGAAGTGAGGGAAAACCATATTTAGCTTTTCATAACTAACTTTCTTAAAAACTTTCTCATCTTATTTTCTCTCAAAATTCCCTCAGCCAAACACATTTCCACAACAGCTTTTCTTTTGATTTTCACAATAAATGATGAGGTTTCAAACATCAATTGATTCCTAAGCCTTTCTACATCAAATCCTCTTCATTTGCTTATTGAATTTTCAAGGATTTTGGCTCTAAACAAGGAGAAATCTACATTTAGAGGTAAGGTTATTCTTCTCCTCTAAATATTCAGTTCTTTACTGAAATTCCCAAGTTCTCAATCCTTAAATTAAGTTTTATAAAAGGTTTTGATGTTGTGATCTTGATTTTGGCTTAAAACTCGAGATTTGGATTTAATCTTGAAGAAATTCGTAATGAATGTTTGGGCTCTGTTTTGCGATGTCTTTTTAATGTATTTTGGATGTTTAATGATGTGTAATTGAGGTCTAATCAATGCAATCCCGAATAGGTTGATTTTCCTAAGTTTTTACTTGTGAAAATGGTGGTTTCTAGGGTGATCTTGGTGATCTGTTATAGCTGGAGGTATAAGGACGAGTTTAGGATCTTTTTGGATGTTAATTGATGTTTAGGAATGTTTAGAAGTGATGGATCTTGGCTGGGTAATGTTGTGAAGGAGTTTGGAAGTGATTTCGGTTGAGTTTGGTAGCCGAATTGTTAGATTTGATGTGAGCAGCGAGTTTAGGTGTAAGGGCTGAAGATTTTAATGCATGATGATGCATTAATCTTCTGCTTTGATGTGTTTAAAACATGGGAGACACATTCAGATCCTTGTGGTGTTGATCCGGAGGCTTGAACGGCGTTTCGGCAAGCTTGCGAAACGGAATTGGTGAGTGAAGTTTTTGATATTTTGGCAATGGGAACCTAGGTTGTGTTTTTGGGAGATGTTTTGGACTCCCTAGCTGTGGCATGATGCCTTACATGTTTTGGAGATGTAAATGGTCATTTTGGTGTTTGCTTTGATGATTTGATGGTTGTTTGCTTTGGATATTAGGATGCATGCCTATAGACTTGTGGTTTTTCCTAATTGATGCCATGAATATGTTTTGATGATGCAAACATGTACCTAATATGTATGATGACTTGTTGGCATGATTAGGAGGTCATTAGGGTGTGTTTGAATGGTTAAATGTATGTTAAACCAGCAAAATCTGCACTTTCTGGGCATTCCGTATCAGAACGGGTGCTAACGTTTCGAAACGAGGGCCTGTAATGGCGTTCGTGTTTCGGAACGGGTAGAGGCTGTTCCGAAACGAATTGGCCACTGCCAAGCCCTGTTTAGATACAGGTCTCGAAACGAACCCGCGTTTCGAAACGGTCAACCCCCGTTCCGAAACAGTTGACCGTTGGGCACTGATTTGAATGATTTAAGGTTTGCAAGCTTTGCGTTTTAGTCCTGAATTTTTGTATATGCAATTGCTTGAGTTTGAGATGTCCGTTTGAGGTGAAATTTGACAGAGAAGCATGTTATATAACTAATTTCATATTGGTAATTTAAATTTAAGTTAAGTCCCCTTAATTTCCAGAATTTACATTTTGGTCCCTAATAGTTGTAATTTGTGCAATTGGGTCCCTTAACGTTTACCGATCGCTGTGCTTTTCAAGTATACTCTTCTCAAGGCTACGCTTAGGTTTAATATGCATCTAGACAAGATTAAAAAGAAAAAAGGGTCGTTAATCAAGGTTGACTTCTGGGTTGACTTTGGTTTTCCCCGTGTAATCTTCGTAGTTCGGGTCGACCGTCTAGGCCGGGCTAAAGGGGTTACATTTGGTGGTATCAGAGCTGAGTTCTCGAGTATTTGGGAAAAGTATTGTGGGTGATATGTGTATGATTGCTTGGTATGCTTTTTAAATGGAAGTTTGATGTGTGAATTGTAAAGTATGTTGCAATTGTGATGTTATGCTGTGTTGAAGCATGTTAGAGGGACCCATTGCCATATCAAAACTAATGAAATGAATTTTTTTTGAAAAATGAGCTTGAGTGCTTGGATTACTTACCTTGTTGGGCCTAATTATGTTTATTGCATTTGTGTTAGTGCATTGTTTAGTGAATGGGACCTCATAGAGAGACGAGGATTAATACGCGAGCTATGGCTCAGAACGAGAATGAGTAGAATGTCGATAATGTTGTGGATTTACCTCCTCCTCCTGGTGGTGGACTACCTGGTGGTGGTGGTGCTGGAGATGATAGAGCTGGTGTTGATGGTGCTGGGGTCGCTGGACCTGAAGCTGGACAGGGGCAAGCTGCTCCTGATATGACAGTGTTGATACAAGCTATTACGGGAGCCTTTCAGGCGGCAGTAGCTGGAGCTCATGGAGCTGGGCATCAGGGTGATGCCAATGTTAGACTACCTTTGGAACGTTTGCGCAGTCTGGGAGGGACTGAGTTCAGAGGTTTGTCTGTTGAAGGTTCCGAATCTTGGTTGGAAAGTACCAAGAGGATTTTGGGACAAATGATGTGCAGAAGTTAGGATGTGTGGTATCGCTGTTACATGATGATGCGTATACCTAGTGGACGACCGCTATCTCCAGAATGGAGGAAGTTGATGTGACTTGGACGTTCTTTCTGAACGCGTTCAAGCGGAGGTATCTAGGTGTGCGATACCTTGATGAAAAGAAAAGAGAGTTCATGTCTCTGACACAAGGAATCATGATAGTAGCTGAGTACGAGATCCAGTTTGTGCGTCTCAGTCAGTACGCACCTAAGATTGTCCCTGATGAGAGGGAGAGGTGTGAACGTTTCCGATATGGTTTGGTGTCGGACGTAAAGACTTATATGCTTGCAGCTGAGTACACTGATTTTGATGTACTGGTTAGTAGGGCGAAGGATATTGAGCAGAACCTGGGTTTGTCTTCCAGGAGTGTTGGTTCTGGCTCGAGCAAGAGAGCTGCTAAGTATAGTTTCGGTGGTGGACGGAACAAGAGAGGATGAGATAAGAGGTATCAGTCTTCGGCTAGGCGTGGTGGTGGAGGCAATGGTGCGCCTGTTCAGGGAGACAGGGCGAGAGCTGATCAGAACACATGCTGGGCGTGTGGATCGCGTGGCCATTTGAGGCGTGATTGTCCTCGAGCAGTGAGAGAGGTTCAGGCTCCTGTTGTTGTAGCTGGTAATTCGTGCTGGAATTGTGGTTCGGCATACCACATGAGGAGGGAATGTCTTTTGTTGGCCGGTGGTGGTCAGGGACGTGCTCCTGGAGTTGTTGCACCGCAGAGAGGTCGTGGGCGCGACCGTGGTAACTTCTAGCGCAGAGAGGATGGTGGAAGAAATGTGGCGCATGTGGTGGCTGTCCAACCTGAGGGTGGAGGCCAGGCTCCAGTGTATGCGCAGCGAGAGGGGAGAAATGACACGGATGTGATCGTAGGTACCTTCACTTTGCAATCCTTGTCATTACTTTCCTTGATTGATTCTGGATCTACACACTCATACATATTGCGTGAACATGCTCAATTGCTTGGTTTGCCTGTTGAGTCTTTGGATGTTGGTATGCGTGTAACTAGATCCTTTGGTGAGACCGTTGTGACACGGAAGTTATATAGAAGATGTCCCTTGGTTGTTCAAGATCATGTTTTTCATGTTGATTTTATGGAATTGCCTTTCTATGGTTTTGACGTAATCCTTGGTATGGATTGACTTGTTGAACATCGAGCTGTGGTGGATTTTGAGAACAAGCGAGTTTCGTTGAAGCTTGCGGATGATTATGAGGTAGTGGTGGTTGGTGAGAATGTGAAGTTTCTTGCCAATGTGGTGTCTACATTGGAGGCGAGCCGGATGCTGAGGCAAGGTTGTGAAGCCTACCTAGCTTTTGTGATAAATCCTAGCTCTAAAGAGTTGCGAGTGCAAGATATCAGGACTGTGCGAGAGTTTCCTGGTGTGCTTCCGGAGGAGTTGCCCGGGTTGCCTCCTAATCGTGAGGTAGAGTTTGGAATAGAGCTGTATGAGAATACAACTCTAGTTTCCATTACTCCTTATCGAATGACACCTAAGGAGTTAAAAGAGCTGAAGACGCAACTTCAGGAGTTGCTTGATCGTGGTTTCATTCGGCCGAGTGTGTCACCTTGGGGTGCACCGGTCTTGTTTGTGAAGAAAAAGGATGGCACTATGAGAATGTGCATCGATTATCGTCAGCTGAACAAGTTGACTATCAAGGATCGGTATCCATTGCCGAGGATTGATGACCTTTTTGATCAATTTCGGGGAGCGGTTGTGTTCTCTAAAATTGACTTAAGGTCTGGGTATTACCAGTTGAAGGTGAAGGATGTGGATGTGCCTAAGACAGCCTTTAGAACGAGGTATGGGCATTATGAGTTCCTTGTGATGCCGTTTGGTTTGACGAATGCTCCTGCAGCTTTTATGGACATGATGAATAGAGTGTTCCATGAATATTTGGATAAATTTGTTGTGGTGTTCAATGATGATATCCTCGTGTACTCTCGTACTGAGGAGGAGCATGAGGGGCATTTGAGGATTGTGTTGCAGGCTTTGTTGGAGAATCAGCTTTATGCTAAGCTAAGCAAGTGTGAGTTCTGGCTCAGGGAAGTTGTGTTCCTTGGTCATGTGGTTTCTGCTGAGGGGATTCGTGTTGATCCTCATAAGATTGAGGCAGTGATGAGTTGGAAGCCTCCTAAGTCTGTTCATAAAGTCCGTAGTTTCCTTGGTTTGGCAGGATACTACCGGAGGTTCGTGGATGGATTTTCGAAGATTGCTCCACCTTTGACGAAGTTGTTGCAGAAGGATGTTAAGTTTGAGTGGACGAAAGCGAGACAGCAAGCTTTTGAAAAGCTTAAAGCAGCTTTGACGCGAGCTCCTATCTTGGTTCAACCTGAATTAGGGAAAGAGTTTGTGGTGTATAGTGACGCGTCCTACGTTGGCTTGGGATGTGTGTTGATGCAAGAGGGTAAGGTGGTGACTTATGCATCGCGCCAGTTGAAGGTGCATGAGCGCAATTATCCTACGCATGACATTGAGTTAGCTGCGATGGTTTTTGCTTTGAAAATTTGGAGACATTACCTGTATGGTGAGAAGTGTACTGTGTACACGGATCAAAAGAGTTTGAAGTATCTGATGTCCCAGAAAGAGTTGAATCTTAGGCAACGACGTTGGGTGGAGTTGCTTAAAGATTACGATCTGACGATCGAGTATCATCCGGGAAAAGCTAATGTTGTAGCGGATGCCTTGAGTAGGAAGGTGGCAGTGGAGTTGAGGGCTATGTTTGCCAGCTTGAGTATTTCGCGTGATGGCGGTCTTGTGGCTGAGTTGCAAGTGAAACCATCCTTGGTTCAGTTGATAAAGGATAAGCAGCTGTTGGATGATTCCTTGGTGCCATATGTGCAGGATATTGCTGAGGATAGGCCATCGGATTTCTGTTTTAATGATGATGGAGTTTTATGTTTTGGGAGTCGGATAGTAGTGCCCAATGATGCTGAGTTGAGGCGTGCTATTCTGACTGAAGCTCATAGTAGTCCTTTTGCTATGCACCCTGGTAGTACTAAGATGTACCGTGATCTTCGTGATGAGTACTATTGGGTGGGTTTAAAGAAAGATGTTGCTGAGTATGTGAGCAAGTGCATGGTTTGTCAGCGAGTCAAAGCTGAGCATCAGTTTCCTTCTGGCTTGTTGCAACCGTTGAGGATACCTGAGTGGAAGTGGGAAAGGATTACCATGGAATTTGTGTCTGGTTTGCCTTTGTCGCCATCGAAGAAGAATTCGATGTGGGTGATTGTGGATCGCCTAACAAAGTGTGCGCATTTCTTGCCTGTGCATACTACGTACACTTTGGACAAGCTTGCAGAGCTGTACATTGCTGAGATTGTGCGGCTGCATGGTGTGCCAAAGTCGATCGTGTCAGATAGAGATCCGAGGTTTACATTGCGTTTCTAGGAGTGTTTACATCAGGCTTTGGGTACACGGCTGAATTTCAGTACTTCTTATCATCCACAGTCGGATGGACAGTCTGAGCGTGTTATCCAAGTGCTGGAGGATATGTTGAGGTTCTGTGTGATTGAGTTTCAAGGCTCTTGGGAGAAGCATTTTCCGTTGGTGGAGTTTGCTCATAACAATAGCTACCAGGCAAGTATTCAAATGACACCTTATGAAGCCTTGTACGGGAGGAAGTGTAGGACTCCTCTTTGTTGGGCTGAAACAGGTCAGAAGTTGGTTTCAATGCCAGCTTTGTTGAAAGGAACCACCGAGAAGGTGAAGCTCATTTGTGAGCGATTGAAGGCAGCTTCTGATCGACAGAAGTCTTACGCGTATTTGAAGTGTAAAGAGATTGAGTATGCGGTGGGTGACCGTGTGTTTTTGAAAGTTTCACCTTGGAAGAAGGTGATGAGGTTTGGACGAAAGGGTAAGTTGAGCCCTAGGTACATTGGACCATACGAGGTGATTGAACGTGTGGGTCCTGTTGCGTACAAGTTGAGGTTGCCGCAAGAGTTGGAAAAGATTCATGATGTGTTTCATGTCTCTATGCTTCGGAGGTATAGATCGGATCCTTCGCATGTTATGTCTGTGGAAGAAGTGGAGTTGAATCCAGACTTGACCTATGATGAGGAGCCGGTGGAAATTCTGGATTCGGACAGTAAAGTTCTTCGAGGCAAGACCATTGAGTTGGTAAAGGTGTTGTGGAAGCATCGTGGTGCTGAGGAAGCCACGTGGGAAAGAAAGGATGACATGGAGAAGCAGTTTCCATACCTTTTTCCTCCAGGTAAATTTCGAGGACAAAATTTCTTAAGGGGGGAGATTTGTAACACCCCAATTTTGGGCTTGGAAGTTTAGGGTCTGAACCGAACCGGTCTGATTTTTCGGTTCGAATATAAAAGGTGGTTTTAGGGAAAGCCTAGTTCGGGATGCATTAAAAATATGGAAAAATATCTAAAAATCCTCTTTTAATATATATAAGAGAGTGGTGAAATCAATTTTACAAAATAAGGTTTGGAAGTGTGACATTTCGAAATAGTGACTAAAATGTAATTTTTGAAAAGTTTAGTGGTGACTGTTTTGTAAGGATTGAAACTTTGAATCTTTAAGGAGCTAATTTACCCAAGGAAGGATTTCTCCAGATTTTTTCTTAATTTTAATGATTTTGTTAATGTTTAATTAATTAAAAGAAGTGAGGGAAAACCATATTTAGCTTTTCATAACTAACTTTCTTAAAAACTTTCTCATCTTATTTTCTCTCAAAATTCCCTCAGCCAAACACATTTCCACAGCAGCTTTTCTTTTGATTTTCACACTAAATGATGAGGTTTCAAACATCAATTGATTCCTAAGCCTTTCTACATCAAATCCTCTTCATTTGCTTATTGATGTTTCAAGGATTTTGGCTCTAAACAAGGAGAAATCTACATTTAGAGGTAAGGATATTCTTCTCCTCTAAATATTCAGTTCTTTACTGAAATTCCCAAGTTCTCAATCCTTAAATTAAGTTTTATAAAAGGTTTTGATGTTGTGATCTTGATTTTGGCTTAAAACTCGAGATTTGGATTTAATCTTGAAGAAATTCGTAATGAATGTTTGGGCTCTGTTTTGAGATGTCTTTTTAATGTATTTTGGATGTTTAATGATGTGTAATTGAGGTCTAATCAATGCAATCCCGAATAGGTTGATTTTCCTAAGTTTTTACTTGTGAAAATGGTGGTTTCTGGGGTGATCTTGGTGATCTGTTATAGCTGGAGGTATAAGGACAAGTTTAGGATCTTTTTGGATGTTAATTGATGTTTAGGAATGTTTAGAAGTGATGGATCTTGGCTGGGTAATGTTGTGGAGGAGTTTGGAAGTGATTTCGGTTGAGTTTGGTAGCCGAATTGTTAGATTTGATGTGAGCAGCGAGTTTAGGTGTAAGGGCTGAAGATTTTAATGCATTAATCTTCTGCTTTGATGTGTTTAAAACAGGGGAGGCACATTCGGATCCTTGTGGTGTTGATCCGGAGGCTTGAACGGCGTTTCGGCAAGCTTGCGAAACGGAATTGGTGAGTGAAGTTGGGTTTTCAGCTTTGAAACCAATGTTTGAAGGTTTTGGGAGCTTAGTTTAAGTCTAAGCAACTTAACTAAGCTCAAGAGTAAGTTTTCGGAGAAACTCTCTCTTTGATGAACCATGAAATGGTTGGATGCAATGTGTTAAATTTGCATGTTTAAATTCTGTTTGAAAGCATGTTTTAGCATGATTAATGCTGGTTTTGAAAGCCATGTGTTGAAGGATGCTCAAGGTAAGAGATCCTTGGTTTGATATTGATAAATGTGGTTTCGATGCATAGTGATGCATGATGGTTTAATGGCTTTGATTAATGCTTTAAAACAATGGAATGTTGATGATAAATGATGTATATTGGCAAGTGATGTTTTGGTTTTAAAGTACTTGAATCGGATATAGTTAGCGGACTATAGGATTGGGTGCACCGTGAATAAAGTTGCCTTGGATGTTGAGGGGTTGTAATGGTACCGTAAACTCCATCCAAGTACACTAACGAGATGTCTAAGATCATAATGGTGGTTAAAATGCCATGTGAGGATCTTGTGTTGTGTGTCCCGTGTTCTCGTTAGTGATGTTATACAACTACCGATGAGTGATGTGGAGGGGTTGTAATTGTACCGTTAAACTCCATCACGGGTGTTGAGGGGTTGTGATTGTACCGGTAAACTCCACCTTGTGTGTTCGGTAGTGTGTATGAAGCGTATGGGACAACGCTTGTAATCCGCGTATCCGATTGTGTTTTGTGTTGAAAAATGGTTATGGTATCACTTGGAAGCCAATATGACATGTTGATGTTAATGAAGCATGAGATGCTTGTTGTGTATGCATTGTTGCATGAGAAATGATGTTTATGAATTTAAAGGCCTTTTGTAAGGTGTTTTATAAAATGCATTATTGTGTTGTTTCTTTAGAGCATGCGTCACTAAGCAAATGTGCTTACGCTCTCTTTCTTGAACCAATAATGCAGAGAATTGAAGTGCTTAAAGGGAAGCAAGGAGGCTAAGAATCCAAGGGAAAGCTAAGCTCATGTATGGTGACCTTTTTCACAACATTGTTAATTTTTGATATTTTGGCAATGGGAACCTAGGTTGTGTTTTTGGGAGATGTTTTGGACTCCCTAGTTGTGGCATGATGCCTTAAATGTTTTGGAGATGTAAATGGCCATTTTGGTGTTTGCTTTGATGATTTGATGGTTGTTTGCTTTGGATATTAGGATGCATGCCTATAGACTTGTGGTTTTTCCTAATTGATGCCATGAATATGTTTTGATGATGCAAACATGTACCTAATATGTATGATGACTTGTTGGCATGATTAGGAGGTCATTAGGGTGTGTTTGAATGGTTAAATGTATGTTAAACCAGCAAAATCTGCACTTTCTGGGCAGTCCGTATCGGAACGGGTGCTAACGTTTCGAAACGGGGGCCTGTAATGGCCTTCGTGTTTCGAAACGGGTAGAGGTCGTTCTGAAACGAATTGGCCACTACCAAGCCCTGTTTCGATACATGTCTCGAAACGAACCCGCGTTTCGGAACGGTCAACCCCCGTTCCGAAACAGTTGACCGTTGGGCACTGATTTGAATGATTTAAGGTTTGCAAGCTTTGCGTTTTAGTCCTGAATTTTTGTATATGCAATTGCTTGAGTTTGAGATGTCTGTTTGAGGTGAAATTTGACAGAGGAGCATGTAATATGACTAATTTCATATTGGTAATTTAAAATTCAGTTAAGTCCCCTTAATTTCCAGAATTTACATTTTGGTCCCTAATAGTTGTAATTTGTGCAATTGAGTCCCTTAACGTTTACCGATCGCTGTGCTTTTCAAGTATACTCTTCTCAAGGCTACGCTTAGGTTTAATATGCATCTAGACAAGATTAAAAAGAAAAAAAGGGTCGTTAATCAAGGTTGACTTCCGGGTTGACTTTGGTTTTCCCCGTGTAATCTTCGTAGTTCGGGTCAACCGTCTAGGCCGGGCTAAGGGGGTTACACTTTAAATCAACACACTTACCTCCTCCATCTTTTTCAATCTTTGTAGAGGAGCTCATTGGTGTGGCTTGAGATTTCACGTTCTCCAAGCCAAACTTCTTGAGCATATCCTTGATGTATTTAGCTTGATTGATGAAGATGATATCCTTTGCTTAATTTGTAGTCCCAAGAAAAATAAGAGCTCCCACATCATGCTCATCTCAAATTCACCTTGCATCAACTTAGCAAAATCTTGGCAAAGCGTTTCATTAGTAGAATAAAAAATTATATATTCAACATAGATTTGGACTACCAATATGTCTTTGCCATTTCTTTTAATGAAGAGTGTAGTGTCCACCTTTCCTTTGTTAAAACCTTTTTTCAATTAAAAAACTAGACAACCTTTCATACCAAGCTCTAGTAGCTTGCTTCAAATCATATAAAGCCTTTCAAAGTTTGAAAACATGGTTTGGGTATTTTGGATCTTCAAAACCGAGTGATTGTTCTACATACACCTCTTCATTTATGAAACCATTTAAGAATGCACTTTTAACATCCATTTGAAAAAGCTTGAATTCATGATAACATGCAAATGAAAGAAGCATCCTAATAGCTTCAATCCTAGCTACGGGTACATAGGTTTCAACAAAATCGATTCCCCCTTCTTGAGTATAACCTTGATGTTGAGATGTTTGTTTTGATATAATAATAGAAAAATTGTTTTGGACTAAATTGAAAAGGTTTCAAAATTTTTATAAGTCCAAACAACTTGAAAATATGTTTGATGGTTTTTATAAGGCTTTGGAATGATTTAAAATGTCTTTCGAGTAACCAAACCTGAGTTTTTCAAGTAATCGTAAAGACACGGTATACTCCGTATCGATACGTTTTAGGGTTTCAACTACAAGAAAATTCTAGTACTCAAAACTTGTACCGATACGGCTTCGCTGTACTGATACGAAGAGGACCTGTATCGAAACGCTACGTGGCGTTTCGATACGGTTGTTTTACAAAACCCCCAATGGCTAGTATCATGTACCGATACAGTTGTATCAAGTATCGATACGCCTAACTGCTCCCAAATGGTCATTTTCCCAACAAATATTTGAATTGTAGGCCGTACCGATACGCTTCAACGTGTATCGATACACATTAGCTGAGGAAAGCACAACGTCTGGATCTGAAGAAGGGCGTACCAATACGACTATCTGCATATCGATACAGACAACTCTAGAACTGTATTTATTACGGGAAATAAAGGCCCCAATGGCTCCAATTCAACCCCAACAATCTCCAACGGCTAGGAACTCAATTAGGAGTATAAGAGAGACCTCCAAGCATCTATAGAAGACAAATGATTCACAAGTCGACAACATTATGATGCCAAATGTGTCTTAGTTCTTAAATTCCCAATCTTTGTATAGACTACACTTGTTGAGATTAATTGTCAATGTATGCTCTAGTGTATTAGGTTTTGGGTGAGGACTTATTAGTGCAAACACATACCTTTTTAGAGGGATTTTTAGTTTTCTAGATTTCTCTTGTTTAAGAGTGTTCCCAAAGCTCGGTTTGTGAGCTTTGGTTGCTAGACTTGGTGAGTGAGTGTAGGTTGTAAAGGTTTCCTCCTAAGCCAAAAAAAGGGAAGAATTTCTAGTGAAATTGGTTGGAAAATCCTTAGTGGGAGCTAAGGTAGTGGATGTAGAGCTTGTTAGAAGCTTGAACCACTATAAATCCTTTATCTATTTTGTCTATCTTTTGCTTCCACCAAAAACACCTAAAAATCAATCTTCTTCTCACTTGGCAAGCAATTCGGTTGAAAGATATTGAGCCTAACAACTGGTATCAGAGCAAGTCTCAATCGAGAAGGTTTAACCGCCTACTAAGACGATCCGAAAACTCGATCAATAAACAAGTCAGCCGGTGATAAATGGCGCAATCAATCGACAAGCCACCATTCTTCAACGGTGAACATTATGCATATTGGAAGAATATGATGATGTACTTCATCAAGGCTAAGGACTACAAACTTTGGGATCTTGTTGAAGATGAGCCGTTCGTGCCAACAAGAAGAAAGGTGGATTGGAATGCAAATGACAAGAAGATGATGGAACTAAATTGCAAAGCCTTGTACATTTTATTATGTGCATTGGGCCCTGATGTATATGCAAAAATCTCTTCTTGTGAAGATGCCAAGGAAGTATGAGACAAGTTTGAAGTCACATACGAGGGAACAAACGAAGTAAAGGAGACCAAGATCAGTCTTCTTAACCTTGAGTATGAAAACTTCAAGATGAACCTAGAAGAAGACATCAAGAGCATGTTCGATTGGTTCTCCAAAATCATCAACAAACTCAAAGGTTTTAGAGAGGAGATTACAAAAGACGAGCTCATTTGGAAGTTGATTTATTCACTTCCTGAATCATGGGAGGGCAAGATGACGGCTATCATCAAAGCCAAGAACCTAAAGAAGCTCAAACTTGATGAGCTAATTGGGTCCCTTCTTACCCATGAAATGATGTCTACACCCTTAAAGAGGGAGAAGGAGAAGAAGATCAAAGACAAAGGCATTGATGTGAATGTCATTGATGTTCCATCCTTCACATGCCTACATGTAGATTCAAGTGAGGATGAAAGTGAAGGAGAAGAGATAGCCTATCTCTTCAAGAAATGCGCCCGATTTATGAAGAGCAAAATGGAAGAATCTAAGCATGAATCGAAGAAGAAGAAGAAGAGGGCAAGCTCTTCAAGCCATAAGAAGAAGGCATATATGGCTACTTGGAGTGATGATGACTCCACCAATAATGAACAAGCCAACCTTTGTCTTATAGCCATCCAAGAAGATTTAAGGGTAACTTCTAATTCATCAACTTCAACTTCTTATTCTCTTGATGAATTACAAGATGCCTATGATGATTTGGTTTTAAAGTTTAAAAATCACATTTTGAAAAACAAGAAAGTAGTTTCAAATTTGAAATTTTAAAATGATTTGATTTCTAAAACCAAAATTGAACTTGAAGAAAAACTCAATGAGTTTGAGCAAAAATGTGTTGATTTACAAAATTTGAAAATTTAAAATGATTTGATTTCTAATTCATCTACTTTAACCCAATTGTTGAACACTCTACAACCCAACAAAAGCTCAATATTTAAGACAAAATCAAATGGAATAACCAATACTCGACTTACTATTTGGTGTATGTAAAAGGTAAGCAAGCATGCACTTTTTATATAGGTAAAGAATCACTTGTTCTCATTAATGAGGAATCTTGCCTTTATAACACTAATTAAATTTACTAAAATTTATTAAACTATAACAAAAACTTAATTAACATTTATAACATTAACCGATAGTTAAAACACTAACATAATTTTTTTTGACAATGACAACTGAATTTCATTAAAAATTTATGGAAGATATCACAAATACAACGCATCAAAAAGGGAGAATAAT
This sequence comes from Hibiscus trionum, assembly GCA_030270665.1. Lineage (NCBI taxonomy): Eukaryota > Viridiplantae > Streptophyta > Magnoliopsida > Malvales > Malvaceae > Hibiscus > Hibiscus trionum. Next base: position 23,675,298 of record BSYR01000011.1, read on the forward strand.
GGGGACTAGTCCACAAAAATCTCATACAAAAACCTAAAAATGCAAAGAAAAGTAAATACTTCCCTAAAGATTAGCATACCATCAAAAATCCAGAAGTCTTCTTGAATCTCCATGTCTCTATCCAAATGAGACGCATTACGGGGTGAAAAGGAGTGGTGAGCGAGCCAAACTATCAGGCATATTGCTCCGCTACCCAAGACTAATCACAACGGTAAACAACCATCAACAAAGTAGGAATCTATCTTTCTATGACCACAGACAGAATTATAATAAAAAACTAGCGCCATGAAGATTTCTGTATGAGCACCAAACGACCACTAAAGTATGTTGAAATCATGCCAAAACGGCAAATGCAATTAAACAAAAAAAAATAAAGAAAAAGTGTGACACAAAGTCCGGTGGTCAACAACTAATATTAAGATTGGTTGCCAATCACCGGTTAAAGAAACAAAAGAAAAGTGGTTGTGGCGCTTGGAATGGTACAGAGAAAATTTTAGGTTAAAGTTTTGAGGATGCGACGCTCACAAATCAATGAAATTTTCTATTCTAAATTCTATTAGTCACTAATGAAACTTAATTAACTTTTAATATGTTGGTGTTGATAATTTAATAAAAATAACATGATATTGGGAGAACATAAAGTGAGAGATGAGAGAAAAAAAGAAAAACGTTATGTATTTCAACTTACTCATCAACGTGAGTACACCAAATATTTATACTTAAACTAACTCCATGTCATAATGAAAAATAAATTAATAATATTAAAAGATAACGAGCCAAACCAACAATTGTTGGGAGCATTGGTAAGGCACATTGCACTTTCAAGGAGAGGACGCAAGTTTAAACCTTGGAGATAATATTGATGGGACTTGGGATGGGCAGTTTTGCACCCTAAACATGGACCGTAAGACACACAAGCATATTAAAAAATAAAGATAACGAGCCAAAAATCCACCAAAAGATAACATAAGAGCAAAGAATATGTCAGAAAAATAAGTTAACATAATCAACATAACACGTCATCTATCATGCGTAATTTTTCTTTTAATGGAATGGACAATATGCTTACAATGTAGTAGTCCGTAAAAAGGTGTTGAGTGGATCAATCGAATCAAAATTGGCTAAGAAGGGGGTGAATTGGCTTTTTAAAGTTGAAGGAAGCAAATTGAAAATGTGAAAATTGAAGACAAGACAATTTATAGTGATTCAAGCTTAGAACAAGCTCTACATCCACTACCTTAGCTCCCACTAAGAATTTTCAACCAATTCCACTTGAAATTCTTCCCATTTTCTCGGATTAGGAGGAAACCTTACAAACCGGTTAATCTTTCTACCCAAAGATTAACCAAGACTCTCTCAATACAAAGAAGAAATGACAATCTAAAAAATACCTCTCACAAGGTTGATATATTGCCCAATTACAATTAATCACTCCCCAAACTTGAAAGAAAATGATATAATCAAAATTACACAAGTGGGGTTACAAAAATTTGACTCTTTAAGCTCAAGGGTTTGGATGTATGCTTGGATTGTTGCAAATAAGTTCAATAGTTGTTGTTGTAGCTTTGGAGGCTTGTTTTTATACCCTTGCATTGATTTCTAGCCGTTATGGTGGTTGAGATCATCAATTGAACCGTTGGGCTCAATTTTTCCCACATTAAATGCACTTTTGCAACTTACCGTATCGGTACACGACGGCCCGTATTGATACCTGTCTCAAAATAGAAAGAGATGTTGTGTAAATTTAAGAGGGGCGTATCGATACTCAAAGACCGTATCGATACGAATTTTGTTCACTGGAATCCTGAGAAAAACTTAAGCAAAACGTATATTGATATGAGTACATTTAAGGGAGTATCGATACGGTCTAACGATCGTTTGAAATTTGTTGATTTCATAACTGACAAGCAACGACTATATTATTAAATGCAAAGATTTATCGAATCAAACCAAACCGTATCGATATGAGGACAACTGTATCGGTACACTAAAGCATAAAAGTAAGCCCAAATTGGATACCGTATCGATATGGGTATAACCGTATCGGCACGCTTTTATCGATTGAAATTTCAATAACGTAAAACCGTATCGATACGACTAAAGCGTATTGATACACCTTAGCGTAACTGTTTAGTCTTGGATTGAAAAACACTTTGAAAATTTTGTTTAGTTTGAATGTTTTGACTTAAAATCAGTTTTGATTCAAATGACTTGTCAATTTGTAAGAATTTGAAATACTTAAAAATTTATTTATATTTACAAATAAATCCTTAGACAAATTTTTTATTTCAAAAATAACTTAGGACAAAGGCATTTCATGAAAACTCATCATAAAACTTTGTTTGGTTGAGTAGAGAAATGGAAGGAAGGAAGGAAAAATGAAAAAGAAATAAATTTTGGTGTGCTTCGTAAAAAAAGAAAAAATGAAAGGAAAGAAAATTAGAGAGATAAATATTTTCTATATTAATGTGCAAAAACAAATTATCCCAAGATTAAAATGAAAAAAGAGAAAAATTTGGGAGAGATGTGATTTAGTTTCAAAAATATGAATTTTTCCAAAGTTTAATTTTTTCTTTTCAAATTTCAACTCTACCAAACAATAAATGAAAATAAAAATAGAATTTTATTTTAAAATTTTCATCCTTTTTACCAAACACACCAATAAAAAATAATATTTTTTTCATCTTTTCACTTATCTACCTTTAATTTTTTTTTATCATTCTAATTTTCTTTTCACTTACCGAACAAAGCCTAAATGCTGAGGTTTTAGGTTGATTTCCCTTCTTCATACTTTTTCGATCTTTCAAAAGCACCTTTAAAATATCATATATGATAATATTTTTTTATTACTCTTATATTAAAAAATAAGACTATGAATGAATGTGGTCCTACAAACATAACTTTAATGATGCATAGTTGATATCCACATGTGACACATAACAATAAATATTCCCATTACAGTATTAATGTAAATGTTTGTTTGATAGATTTATTAATTATAAAATATAAAGGCATATATTCAACAAGAAATTGAATATTTAAGTTCGATAAAAAAAAATATAGCAACAAACTTAAAGTTAGCCTAAATCCTAATCAACATTAACCAATCCAATAAGGCTAAAGTTGTTCAAACAGCATCAGATTCGGATTCTCATTACAAATAGTTGTAAATTTGAGATAGTTGTGTAGTAGAGGCATGATTGATGAAATTTCAATATTAGTTTAGAAACTACAAGTTTTTGAAACACATTTATAAAATTGTAATTTTAAAAGATGAGTTTGGTGGATTCTGTGTATAAAAAGGCAAATATTAATTTGAGTAATTTTTCTTTTTGATCCGTTTTGTACCATTCTACAGTGCATTAGGCCATGAATAGTTCAACGGAGCTCCCGCATTAATTAACGAACATGCATGGGATGGGCTGATGCGCCTTTGTAACATTGCAATCATGTGTTTGATTAATTCATGGGCACAACGAGACAAATCCTGACCTCCACTAACCTTTTAAGCACGCTATTGCCAAATCACAGATCACAGATTGGTTTTGCAGGACCCAACATGGATGCTGCTCGGGAGCTTAACAACATCCAAACGAAGAAAAAGCGGCACCAGAGATTTAGCTTTTCGGCCAACCTGCCTGGTGATGTTAGTGGTGTTTTTGCCGGTTCTATTTGCGCAGTTAAGTTATCCAACGACCCTTTTGCCGATGTGAGAGAATCAATACTGGAAATGATTGATGATGCGGGCGTAAGGGATTGGAATGCAATGGAAGAGCTGGTTTATTGTTACATTGCTCTCAACTCACCCGAGCTTCATCACATAATTTCAAACGCTTTTCTGAGTTTATGTTCTTCTTAATTTGTCTTATTTCACTGTGTTTTGTGGAAGAAACCTTTGAATTTATTACCTAGATCATCAAGAGCCCAAAAGTAGTTTCCTGGGAAGGTTGGGTTATTTAATTTCCGAGTAACAAAAATGATTTAAACAGGCTCCAGGGTCTTCAACTCTACAGATTGAGGGACTGCTTCCGCCAATTCATTTGACTGAGCCAACTGCAAGCGCTTCATTTCCTTCCTTTTCCCCCACAAAAACGAGTACAATCCCACTATTATCATCACCATTCCCAGCACTCTGAAATCATGAACCCATTGTAATAATGTTAGTGATTGTAATAAAATTTCTGTTTCTTTTTTACTGATTTCCCCCTGTTTTGTTTTCTGTTTTTTTACTGATTTTGAATGGTTCTCTACTATAGATTGAACTACCAGACCAACCAATTCCCGATTCAACCCGGTTTTTACCACTATGAATTATGATATCTGATAAAGAAGGTGGTAGAAGGAAAACAGAGCATACGTTCCGAGCCACATTTGTTCACCAAGTAGTAGAGTTTCTGATATGGCAACAAAAACTAGGGTCAGAGGATTGAACATAGGGGCATAAGTGGGGCCTCGTTTAGCAATCGACCATGAAAGCAAGCAGAATGTTGCTGCAGTACTCAGTGCCCCCTGCATAAAGTAAACATCTAAGTCTAACCTAATTCAGATCTTTCTTGGTCTTCTAGGAAAATATAAACATCATACAGATTTTAAAAAAAAAGGATTAGTAACTTTACCGAGTAAAGTATTGTGATCAACTGCAAATTCCACTCCAATCTCCATGCTGCCTTGCTCCTGTCTAAGCATAGGCCTATTACTGCTGATTGTAAGGACGCGATGATGCATGTTATCAGCGTTGCCCTGTATTTTGATGGAAATACTCTGAGCAACTTCACCTGTTGGAAAAGAACAAAACCCATCTTTTTGTTACGGAATTAAGGGAGATAAGACAAAGGGAAAGAGGAGTTAATTAGTTGGATGAGGATCAAACCTGCAATATATACCAACTAGCGTAGCAGACGCAACTACCCACAAGCATGAAAGTTCCACGTGTCCAGTGAGAGTTGGAAACGTCCATGGCCGCTATTCTGTGGAAATGCTGACCATCACCCAAATGAAAAGCTTTTCCTTTGTACAGGCTTGTTGTCAGCGCTCCTCCCACACACACAATTGCACCCACCGTCTTGATTTTGCCTGCTTTGCTGCCTAGCCCGAGCTTCTCAATTCTACAATATACAATATGATTAATGAATAAATTAAATATCGATGATTACAAAAAAAAATAATTTTATTTACCGAAAAACGACGGAGAAAACAAAGGTGACTATCGGAATTATGTTGAGGAAGTTTGTAGAATAGGTAGCTGTAGTATCTCGAAGTCCATAATAGAACAGTCCCATGGCCACCGTTATCCTGCATGGATGATCATGTGCAACGTCAAGGACTAGGAGAAAGGTCTTCGGACTAAAAATTAAATGAAACGTAAACATTTGATTCACTAATTAAATCATGGTTTTTCAATTCTAAAGAACTTGGTTTTGAATCCTAGATTTCTCATATATTGAATGATAAATGTATTTATATTTGATGTACTAATTGTGTATCAAATTTATCCATTGTCAATAAACGAAATGATAACATATCATAAACTTTAACACTAAATATCTATAATAGCATACCATAAACTTATTTATTGGCAGTGCATAAAATTATATACCACCAACACATTAAATGTTAATTCAATAATAACAATGAATCTAAAATTAGATCTTTTAACTAAAAATTTATTAGACGAGTCTGACTCACCACGTCATCTATAGTGTCTTCCAATAGCAATTTTTCATTGAATTAAACATTTTAAGTACGAGGCAACTCTTAATGAAAATTTCATTGAATTAAGCAGAAGTTTGGGTGAAGTTAAGTACATTAATCAATAATTTTTACTGAGAATATATTTATGCAAGACGTAAGATATTTTGATGAATTCCACTTGTTTATCTATCGTAAAACAATAGGAAAGCTACCGAAGTTCCTCGTGGCTCACATCATTAGAAAGTAAGTAAAAAAGCAATCAAGCTTTGCCCCCCAGCGTTATGCGTCTCTGTCAACTATTGATATTACGTCTCAAGAATAAAAACCAAATGGAAAGAAAAAGAAAGGAACATCTGGTTTACGCTTTATGAGAAAACCCAGACGTGGAATCTTGGTTTGTGAATTGTGATATGCCAAGTGCCAACCACCTTGTTACGTAATTATACGGTTTGTAACATAAAGATACATGTAAAAGTAGATTTATTTGGAATGATGATGAAAAGAGTAGACCTTTGCTAATCATTAAACACTTAAACGTGCAAAACAATAAAGTAAAAAAAAAGTTTAGATTATTTCCGAACGCCCATCATTTTTGATAAGTTTAATCAAAATCTAAACAGGGAATAAAAGTGGGTTACCCTACCCTGTTAAGGCATTAATGAAGAGCCAGAACCAAGTCGACCACTCCATCTTCTTCCATTTCTCTCTGCACAATTACCCACACACATTTCAGCTTTAGATTAACAACACCTCTCCTTATCGGTGAAAAAGAGGATGGTGGCTTATCCTAAAAGACAAGACTATTTATGCGTGCGTTAAGAAAAACTATAAACATGTACTGCTGCTATGTAAATATTAAAGAAAAACTGTGGAGCAAATGCAAAACCTTTCAAAGAAGAAAGCTAAAGGAGCGACACAGAGAGCAGCAACCAAATGCCGGTAAGCCATGAGGGCGAAGATGAAGGTTCCTTGAGTCAGTATGACTTTGGAAAGCAATTGCTGCCCCGTCGCAAACACTTGAACCGCCAACATGCCGGAAAACATCCCTGACCAACCTGACCATTTCTTCATTGTTCCCATTACCGTCGCCATCGTTTTCAACAACTTGTTTTTCAAGTTTCCCTATGAAAACGCGAATGAAAGAGAAAGGAAAACGCCTTAAATTAGTTGAGAAAAGGAAGATCGGAAACCAATCTCACCAAATTGTTGGGTTGAATTTTGCGTATATATATTTTCTTCTGATTCCCAATAAACACAAAAGAGACACAAAAGAGAAATAAGTGCAGGGGACATTGAAAATCCAAAGAGCTAGAGTTTCTTACAGTTACAACTTACAAATGTCATGCCATATATATAATATAATATAATCAGAGTCAGAGAACTCTGTGTAAGTCATAGGGCATATATACATGACTAGACTTCTTTTACGTCTGCTTTTCCTGTGTATATTATAATCGAAAATATTCGAGTCGTTTCCACTGAATTTACCCACCTAAATATGGTTCTTGGTTAAGCGATCTTTCCTGGAAATTGAACTAAGATACTTGGATTGGTTACATAAAAGATGACCTATATATATCTACGAAATATCCCATTATGGAGAAGCCTCCTTAGGACCACCAAAAGCTTTATCTTTTCTGCCACATTCTCCAATTTTCTTTTGCTTAGTCCTACTTAGACTTGTAACTCCCAATGCTGTTTAAATTTGTGATGATTGATATTAGTTCTTGATAAACAAACCCCTTGTGCATAAACATGGTCAGCTCTTGCGACTTGAGAGTTAAATACGTGAGTTCTTCAACTGCGAAAACGAACGAGTGTTGGCTTCTTTAGCACCTGCCTTGTTGGTTCTAGTAAAAACTTATCTGAAAATGCAATTCTGATGATAAGGGAAAGTGCACTTGTTGTTGGAAATATTAGCCCTTCAAATATGATGCGCACGCATTATGTTTCATAAGCACACACTAACACGGACATAAATCTGGTCGACTGCACGCATTTATGGACCTTGACTTTAGTTATTCAATTTGGTGTAAAAATTTCCTGCCTCATATGCCCTCTACTAAAAAACACCTAAAAATTAAATTATAAGTTCTAACCCTAATTTTTATATTCTAAACACTAAATCCTAAACCCTAAAAAATACACCATACCCTTAATTCTCTGCACCTTAACCCTAAGCCCCAACCTTAAACCCCAAACCCACTATTTTAAAGTGGAGGCACCAATATGGGGCATAATTAAGAGGTAGACGATTTCCATCATTCAATTAGAGTAAGTCTAAAAGACATAAATACTTGAAAGAGTATATATCGAACCAATCTCAAATATAACTTCTTTGCATTACCAAAATTCTCCTACTAATGCAAAGAAGACATAATCTGTAAAATAAAATATAATAATAATAATAATAATAATAATAATAATAATAATAATAATGAAATTAGTCGTTTAAGACTTTAAGTACTGGTATTTCTGAAATTTGAATTAATACATAATGATATAAAATGATTGCTTTTTTAACAAGTGAAACAAGTCTCAACTTTTTAGAAGAAGAATTAAGCTACGAGTAAATACAAAAAAAAAAAGAATTATTAATACAAATGGGTGATTAATGTTACACAGTTTTTATTTTAATTGAAAACGATGTCATTTTTAACATTAGTTTTATATTCCTCAATATTCTGTCTCTTTGGATGTTTGTAACGGGTTACAACATTAATTATTTTAGGGTTAGTTTAGACTGAATATTGAATGAAAATACATTTTCTTCGTTCGTGCCATTGTTTCTCTTTCTCTCTAAGCTTGAGTTGCCTTCAATCCAACTTTTTTCTTCTAGTCTTGTTATTTTCTGTTCATACTTAGTTTAATTTGTTACAAAGGTATCAAGAGCCTCAAGTTCTTGGCAAATATGGTGAGTCAAACTCAACAAGAGCTTCAAAAGGTTAACTTGGATGTTCCTTCACCAGGTGAAAACAACAGTGGTCGATCGTTGTTCTCAAGTTGAACACACTTTTGAAGGAACCATTTCGTCTTTTCGATTAGAGATTCAGGGGGAGCTTTCTACCTTCAAAATTGACATGTAATCCCATAATTCTGGCATCGAATTCATGCTTAATTTTTTTTTGAAGAACTTAAGGTTCTGACGGAGGCTACAACTGAGTCACTCATATCTCATGCCATCATTTCTATCCCTCGACCTGTGATGACAGTGGATATACTACCAAAAATTCCCCCTCCACCGTTGTTATCTTCATCCGAGGAGGACATGCCTGCATGCTACAGAGTTGAAGGTAGAAATCCAGAATTCCACTCCTCTATCCTTGAACCACCTTTTCAAAACTGTGGGGTTGTCTACAAGCATCTGTTGGGTCCTATGCCAACCGTCCCAACCAGGTTTGGCAATAAACCAGTTCAAAGAAGTGAGTTGGTCCAAGCATTTTGCAACCAGCCGATTCAAGTTAGGAGGGGTTACTCAGTTCAGATAGGTTCAGCTAGACCGATTCAAGGTATTTTTCTTCTGTCGAATCAGTTTAATAATCTTCATTGTAATTATGCTCAGAATATGAATGCGAATCAATATAAAAATTTTAATTATTTTCGTAGAGTAGATGCTAGGTTAAATCTGAATTTTATTGGAAATGTTACCTATAAACTGAAATGCCTAAAATTTGATGGTACTGCGTTTCGAAATTGGTCGTATAAACTGAAACAATTTTTAAGGCAGAATCAACTCATGAATATGTTAAGATTAGGTTAGTCATGTTACACTTGGCAGGGAAAGCAATGCAATGTCATCATTTAGTAATTCGGAACTCTAGGGGCATAGATCATTTTACTTGACTTAGTATTTGAAATTAATAAGAGGTAGATTTGCACCAGATGAGTTTGAGATCCAATGACTGAATTGGTGGATCTTCAACAAGCCGATTCTGTTGAGAAGTACTATGATAAATTCATTAGTATTCTAAATCAAATCCAACTACCAGATGAGTATGCCATCAATATTTTCATCAATAAATTTAAGTGAGGTATCAGCCAACATTTAAAACTGTTCAGGACTAGTGATTTATTAGAAGTCTTTCACATGGCTTGGCATTGGGGGAATTTTTTTTTATTCTACGAAATATCCACAGTTACCACTTTACGCCCCCACCAGTTGGGTTGTAAATGAGACGAGACATAACGCGAGCTACTCGAGTTCGACTCGGTCAAAACTCGACCAATACTTGACTCGAGCTCGAATTTGGTTCGAGTTTTTAATGAGCCGAGTCGAGTTACTTGATACTCGAATCTAAAAGCTCGCAACTCTAAACCCTAAATATAAGTCTTAAGCCCTAAAATCTAAATATTAAATTCTAAACCCAACAATCTAAACCTCTAAACCCTAAACTTACACCCTAAACCCTACAATTAAAAGGCATGCGTAAACTTTAGTTTACACAACTTGTGTATCAAAGTTTTTTTTCCTAATAGGGCTTTAAATGAGACGAGACAGATTGTGAGCTACTCGAGTTCGATTCGGTCAAAGCTCGGTCAACACTCGACTCGAGTTCTTAACGAACCGAGTCGAGCTCAAGTTATACAAGCTCGTTAAAAAATACTCAAGCTCGAACTCGACTCGAATTCTTAACGAGCTGAGTCGAGCTCAGCACTACTCGAGCTCGACTCGACTCGTTTACACCCCTAACCACCAACACCCAACTTACCTTACCAGAATTTGAATCATAGTAAGTCAACATTGGTTTCAACGACTGATAAAACATAAGTGGGTTTGTTAATAACACTACTAGGTCTAAGGTACAAGAGTCCAATATGGAAAACATTGTTTCACCGAGAACAAAGAATCAGTCAGGATCCAAAAATCCGGGTAGGGTGCCTCTGTTACATGAGATCGACGATAAGAGGAGAAAGGGATTATGTCTTTGATGTGTTGTTAAATATACCTCACGTCATCACTGTAAAAAAAATCAATTGTATCAAATAATGATAAACGATCAAGACGGCGATAAGGGATACAAAGAGTTTTTGGATTGTGAGGATATTAGAGAAGGTAAGAGAATCGAGTATTGAAAAATTTGTTAGAAAACACAATTTAGGTGGTGGACATGTCCTTATGAATTATAGTCCTTGTTTTAATCCTTGAAGAAAAGAATTTTGTTACATACTGCTTTCATTTTAGTTGAAAACGATGTGGTTTTTAACATTAGTTATATATTCCTTAATACTTTGTCGTTTTGTATATTTGTAACGGGTTAAAACCCTGATTATTCTAGAATTGGCTTAGGTTGAATATTAAATAAAAAATATAATTTTTTTTGTTGAATCCGTTTTCTCTCTTTTTCTCTAAGCTTGAGCTGCCTTCAATCTAATTTTTTTTCTTCTATTTTTGTTATTTTCTGTCTATTATTAGTTTAACCTGTTACAATTAAACGAATAAGAGTGATGAATTATTAACTTAAAATGAAATTATTATAATTAAATATTTCTTGAAGCTCGTGAATCAAATAATAAGAATAATATTATTCAATAATAATAATAAGAATAATATCTTTGTTAAGTTCGATTATCTTGCAAGAGGAAATTATGGATGGTCAGCCCAAAATTTAAAAATGGGCAAATATCTCCAAAAATCCCTCATATTTTTTTCTTTTCAAAGGAGACCCATTTAATTTACCTAAGCCCAAAGCCTCACATAAGAAGGCCTGAACTTGTCCCAGAGGCTTCAAATGTCCAACAAATTATAGAACATAACTTTTGAGTTTTTGAGCCTTGATATCGAAATCGAGAGCCTCAATACTGAAACTGAAGTTCCAGACTTCCAGTATGCCTTAATTGACGTCTGGTTTCGAAACCAGGTCATGGTTTTGAAACTAACCCTTAAGTTTTGCAACTAGGGTTCTGATCTAGATTTTTTGAGTCATTTTGGACTTAATTTGGGCTTAGTCTATCAACCTTCTTAAAACATCGTTTAGGTCTAGTTTGAAGTTATAAGTGTTAAAATACTCATTTTGTGCTAAATTACTAGATTGCCCTTGTATATGTAAAATTACCAAAAATGCCCCTATAAGTAGGGATGGACATTATACCCGACCCGGCCCGATCGGGTCAGATGTTTTTGTAGAAAATTCGGGTTCGATTCGGGTCAGGTTTTATTAACGGTGATATCGAGTCGAGTTCAGGTTTAGGGTGGAAAATATTCGACCCGACCCAGGACTAATAATGTAATTTTCCCATATATTTTTAGGGATATTCACAATAATGCTCCCTCTGTATATTTTTTTACAATTAGGTCATTAAAATGATTTTTTACAATTAGATCCCTAAATTTCAAATTTTTTACAATTAGATCCCTAATTTTTTTTTATAGTTCGGGTCGGCTTCAGTTTAAGTGTAATTTTTGGGCCGAGTTAGGTTTTTTCAAGTGTGAGGTTGGGCCGGATCGTGTTCAGATTTAAGGTATATATTTTCGGGTCAAGTTCGGGTGGGCCAAAAACTCGACCCAACTCGTACTCATAAATACTCATAACATTTATTAATCGGTTTTGGAATCCTAAAAACTAAAAAAAGGTTTTGCTATACACATCCCTAACGGCTACATATAAGAACTACTAGATTCCTATCATGAATGTTTATTTTACTTTTCAATAGAATATATTATAATGTAATTAATTACTTTCTTAAAAACTTAGGGTGTTTAATATAACTAAATCATAAAACCCTAAACAATGAACTATAAAAATCATAAAATAATAAGACCATGAACCCTAAAATCATAAAAACCTAAACTTTAAAATCTAAATCCTAAGATATAAAACCATAAACCATAATCTATAAAATCATAAACCTTAAACTTAAACCCTAAACCTTAAATCGTAAATTATAATCTCATAAACAATAAACCTCAAACCATAATTGTAACACTCTGAGTTTTAGGTTAAAATAGGGGGAGAAGAAAGTGAGAAAAAATAAGGTTATTGTTGCCATGAGGTTTTAAACCTGTGGCTTATGTCTACTAAACCCAGGCATTATCCAACCAGGCTAAGCAATCCCTGGCATTTGTTTAGATCATTTTGATCTTAAACTATGATTTTTAGGATTGACTCATCATTAAATAAAATTTCGAATCTTTACAACTTCCTCAGTTAATGCCCGTTTAACCCAAAAAAAAAGAGAATAGATCTGGAAAATTCTCGAAACCTTTCTCCTTCCCTCCCAACTCTCGGACGGTCTTCGATCTCCCTCACCGTGCCATTGTGGTCGCCACCGCCCCCGCCGTTCGGAGCGCTTCAACGTTTCGACCAAAACCTAACTGCCACTCGCGCGTTAGCGCCGCCGTCCGTCATGGAGCCCAGTTCGAAAGTTCTGTAGAAACCTTAAGTTCGACCTTTCTATTTCCGGTGATTACGTCGTCGTCCGCCTTCCTCCACCAGTAGGCTCCTCACGCCGAGACGAACAAAACCCCTCCGGCCGTTCACCCATCCGACGCCGGGAGAGGCTTCATCGGAGCTTCGTCAGTTCTGGCTACCTTAGTTTCGGTTTTGGTAAGTTTCGGCTAATTTCTAGTTTGTTTTAACGAGCTCCAAGTTTGGTTGAATCGTGTGTTTGATGGGTTTTAAATTTTCTGGCAGAATCGTTGCTATTGGTGACTCCGGCGAACTTTTCCGGCAATCGGCCGACGAGGCCTTATCGAAAGGTAAAATCCGGTCTGAGCCGGTTTAACCCGGTCCGAGTTTAACCCGGTCTGAGCCCAAACTCGAACCCGTGCTTGACCCGTCCGATCCGAACCCGATAACCCGACCCGTATCCGAGCTCAACCCATCTGTCGAGTCAACTCAGCCCGAGTCAGCTCAGTGAGTCAGCCGAGTCAACTCAGTTGACCTTTGCCCGTTGAGTGCTGACGTCAGCGTCGACCTGCTGACGTCAGCGTTGACCCAGACCCCGTTGACCGTTGACCTGCTGATGTCAGCGTTGACTTTGACCAAAAAGTCAAATTTTTCTGAAAAGCCATATCTTATGTTTTTCGACGTCCTGAGTCCGTTTTTGAAGCCCGTTTTGTAATATTCTGACCTGAAAGCCTCCGAATCGGACCTTGAACCTGAACTTATATATGTATCTAATTATTCAGTTAGGGGTACTGTGAATAAGGACTGAATTGTAAATTTGTGTAATTGAAGGTACTCACAGTTCCTTGAATAAGAATTGTTGTGGGACGTCAAATCCGGGTTCGAGTGTTCGAACGTCGTTCACGGATCGACCGATGTAGCTTGGAGCCAAGGTAATACATTACTACCTTCTGCATGCTTCTAAAACTTGTTGGTATTCGGTTAATGCTTGCACGACTATGATTGAGTATGTGATTAATTCTGCTACTGTCAATCAATTAAGAAATAAGAATATTAATGGTTAAGACAAATATTCGCATAAGAGGTTTGATAAATCAAAAGGATTTTCGAGTTCAGTAAACGATTAATAAAATAGGTTAATCTCTAAGTCTAATTATTTTGGCTAAGGAATTACGAAAATGCCTTCGATATATGAAAATGACTAAAATATCCCTATTAATGAGAGTGGTCTGAGACTCTACTCTAGATTCGGTAAAACAACCGAACCTTCTGAAAATCTTGAAGTTTGCTTGGGAAGTTATAGTAGCTAGGCTTCACCTTTGAGATTGCAAATTTGCTCAGACTCTTTTTAAGATTGAATAATCTCTGATGACATTCACGAGAAAATAATTGTATGTTTGGATTAGTCAAAGTCGCGTAGATTGCTGAATTGATTGAAATGACTGAAATGTTTGGAAATACTGACAAGGCTGAATCGATCGGAATATCCATAATGACCAAAAGAATAATCATTCCTCGGCACCGATTGCCCAATTAATCAAAATGATGGATTTATCCTCGAGAACTTTAACGAATGAATAGATGGAAGAACCGATAAATTCTAAATAATTGAAACATTTTCGAGCATCGTAGTGTTTGAAATACCCTCGAATACCGATAAGACTGAAATGGGTCACAATGACCCTAAGACATGGAATTAGAAATCCCGACAAAGACAAACAAATGTAATGGCTCCAAATGTGGTAAAATACGACCCGAGACAGTTGGTTGATTCAGATACCATGATGATAGTGGGAGAATACCGTGTGAAGGCAAGTGCAATTTATTTGGAGAAAATACATAATTAATAGTGAGAGGGATCTATTCTCCTAAGACTCATTCGATGTTTTGGAATGGGTTCAGATACAATGCACATGTTTGAATACTTGGAAAATACCACTCGAATATATGCTTGATTTTTGGTAATAAGTTCAGTGGACGATTGGTGAAGGTGAACTATTGCTGTTGTGCTCTGTAGTCAGTTCTGAGAAATGAATGGTTGAAGTGTACCAATCCGGTGAGATATTAAAGACTGTGTTAGTGGGTTCCGATTAGTTCAAAGGGGCTCGGAAACTTGACGAGCAGCTAGAAGTCCTAAATTTTCGCACATCACCGTTTATACCTTGTTGGTTCAAATTGCCAGTTTACCCCCTCGGAGGTCAAAATGACCTTAATACCCTCATAGGCTGTAACATTTAATTCTGTTCGCGATATATTTGAAATCCCAATGATTCTGATGCATCAACTTTCGATGTTGATTCGATCCGTCTTATCGAACTCCCCTATTCGCAGGGACCTCATTCTGAAATCAGTCCAAAATTATCAAATGTCATCTTCCTGATATCTATCAAGTACCTCTAAGAAATGAAATGAGCCATAAAGTGCGTACCATGTATCTGTAAATACTTTATGTTATAAACCAAGACCATATGCTTAAAATTTTAAAAGTATGATACTATAATACGAAAGAGAAAGCAATTCTCTGATTTCTAACCTCTGATAGGAAAAATATATCTAATATATGACATTGAATACGAAATAATAATAATAATGATGATAAATAAATTTGATATCTATCCGCTGGTATAAAAATAGATTTGATAGTTATTTTCTGTAATACTGTCTTTTGAATATAAATTGAAATCATCTATGGTATATTATCTGGGATATGAATAATGATCTGTAGGCTCAGCGCTGGTAAGTCCTTCTGGACCTAAGCTCCTACGCCCAATGGGCCTAGGGTAAGTCTTTCTGGACCCAAGGCATCCCCTTAGGTAGGCTCATACGCCTCAGGCCTAGGGTAAGACCTTCTGTATGCAGTTCAGGGGGACTGCATTTTGGAGTTCGGTTGGGGTAGTTAAGTAAATTAATAAAACTTTCTGACCTCTTCTGAAACATACCCTACTAAATTAATGTATCAATGTTGAACCCTTAGTAAACTTACAATTCACGTTTAATGGACCACTCTGAACTCTTTGATTCAACTTCTGAAATCCGAATCTCTTTTGAATCCCTAGCTTTAGACTCACCTCTTACGGTTCGGGTGATCAAATAAAGAACAACTCTGTGACCTCCTATAATGCTTCACTGAATTATCGAATCGTATTTGAGCTTACCGTTGCCTAATTCTTCATGACAATGTTAAGTTGCCATATACCCTTGTACCTTTAGCATCTCTTGGTAGTTTGTATTACTAAGCTTTCCGAAGCTCACGTTGTTTTTACCATCACAGGTTAGAAGATCGACTATGTCACAGTTGTCAACGTTGGTATGAGAGTTTCTTCGGCTTGCTTGCGGAGTATGGTATCTGTAATTAGGGGGCATGTATGTCACGTTTTGATTTATATTCGAGTATGGAACTTGTATTAACAACTTTTATCACATGTTTGTTTTATTGTCTGAACGTTTTCTGAAATTGTATTTTAATTCAAAACTTGATTTACGATTTTAATGGTCTAGCAATTTGTTTATTTGAAATTTTAACGTGGGTCGCTCCGGTGACTCTAATGTGACCTCCTAGGATCCGTATTAACGCATAAGCGGGTCTAGGGGTTACAATAATCCCTAAAAATCATAAAACCATAAAAACCTAAAATCTTAAAATCATAAAACCATAAAACTTAAATGCTAAACATGAACCATAAAACCTAAACACTAAACCCTAAACCAAACATTATGAACTCATAAATCCTAAAACCCTAAACCCTAAAAATAATAAAACCATAAAATCTCTGAACCCTAAAAACCCTAAAACCCTAAACAATAAACCCATAAAACATAAACACTGAACCCTTAAAATCATAAAACCTTAAATCTAAACTATAAAACATAAACCATATAAATTATAAAACCCTAAACATCATAAAACCATAAACCTCAAACCACAAAATCATAAATCATAAAAACTAAAAACCCTAAACATATAAACTCATAAACCCTAAAACTCTAAATCCTTTTACATAATGTTGTGATTACACATCTAAGATGTGTTTAAACCCTAGACTTTGGAGAATATCTAAAACACCCACCCCTAAGTAATCACAACATATGTGTGAAACTTGCTTTAGTCATTAAATGTAAGCAATCGATCTGAATATCATATATAAGCCCTTGAAATAATCTATATCCATCTTACATTCCCAACGCTTGTAAGGACTAAGGAGCCAAAGTCTTTGATACAAGATTGCTTAGTTGCAAGAAGCATGAATTTAAATTACAGTTGCGATCGTATTTTCGATCGTAATTGCGAACAATAACATATGTATTACAGTTATTGCGGACCTCTATCCTCTACAATATTAGTTTTGGACAATGTCGTTTTTGCTATATAGCGGCCGCAGTTTGAATCCCTGGTAAGGAGCCAAGCATGGCAATGGCTCTTCTACCTCTGGCCTCTGCTAATAGTTAACTAAAGCTTTGCACCTTAATTGAAAAGCTGCAATAAAGGACACTCTTGCATTGGGAAGAACCAGATTATTTTCATGGTTGGTTGATTGAAGGAGAAGCACTGATTTCTTTTCACCCATGTTTTAGCCTTTAGGGGGAAAAGAAGTTATTTTCATTGCTGATTGCGTTATACATTCTTCGTAGGTAAGTATCGTCTGCCTTTAATTTGTACAAAAAAAAATATTATTAGATAGTCTGGCTCACCAAGTCTAGTCTCATCTAATAATATTTTTCATGTTTTTTTTTTAAAGTGAATCTTCATCTCTTTCCTACATGTAACCAAAGAGTGTGTAGTTATTTAAAAGTTACACTAAAATAAGTGAATGTCATTGAATAGACTATGAATAACATTGTGAGCCGGATCTATCAAATAATTTCTCCCTCTCTACACTTCTCACCGACCCTTACTCAATGATTTGGTCCTATTTGCATTTACTTTGTCTTGGCTCGGTGGAAGAAAGCACAAAAATAAATACCCCTTCTCACCGAGTGTGCGTTTCCATTCTTATGCATGTATACAAACACTGTAAATGACTTACTACCAATTTTTAACGGATGGAAATCCTCTACTCCTTTTCGGTGTCTCTACATATGCCCCCACGCTCAAAATTAACTTTAGGGTTTAGGGTTTTAGGTTATGGGTTGTGATTTGGGTTTAGGGAATTTAGGGTAAAGTGTATTTTTTAGAGTATAGGGTGTAGGGTTTAGATTTAGAATTTAGGGTTAGGACTTAGAATTTAATTTTGTAGTATTTTTTAATGTTGAGACATATGTAGAGGCACCGAAAAGGGTAGACGAATTTTATCCATTTTTAACATGCTTCTGTTTTTTCTAGCATTAATCTGCCTTCCTTTTTTTTAATTTTAAATTTAATTTGGAGTAAGGAAATGAGTTACTTATTATACTAATCTTTATTAATTATGTTATTCAATTTGTTTTAGCAGACTAGTTTCTAGAAAAGTTATAGTGGTAGGATTATTTAGTAAATTGGAAGTTAGATTGTAGTCTCTAATAAAAAAAGCTCAATAATAGAGTAGGGGGACCAAGGAAGATGACTGGAAAACCTGTAATCACCTGTAGCAATCATTAGCCCCACCATGAAATAATGCAAAAATAGAACTCATGAAACGTGTTTGCATGTGACCCTCATCGGATATGTGAGATTTTGGAATGACACCATAATCCTTCTTTAAGGTATTTGTAATTATCTTAAACTAGTCGTTTGGGTCACAGATAGTGGAGAAACGACAAAAAGTTAATCATGAAATGCTTGACTGCTATGGGAGGAGATTGTATAACCACATCCGTATAAGTTTTAACATTATGCTTGCTAATTGCTAGGACCATATCTTTTACTCCCCCACCCCACCCCACCCCACCCCACGATAACTTGCTGGTTTGGAACTTTGCCATTCCAGAAACTTATCTTCATACACGAGTACCCCTGCGAGAATTCATTGCTAAAGAAAATGGGAAGAAGAATTTGTTGTTCATCTTCATTCCCTCGTCTTCTAGCTTTGATACGCTTGTTGGTTCTCGTGGCTTCATCACCTACAACAAGTGGACCTGCAATAAACGTGACCAAGAACATCTCCTTCGCACATTTCAGCCTTGATGATCCTAGAGTTATATCAGAAGTGAAGCTTCTTGGGAGTGCGAAGCTTTCAGTCGAAAAAAGTGTTATTCAAATTCCAGATGAATCAGTGGCCTATGATCTGAGACATCAAGCAGGGAGAGCCATTTACTCCTCGCCAGTCCGCCTGCTTGATCCACACACCAACACCCCGGCATCTTTCCAAACCACCTTTGCTTTTCAGTTCAGCAATTCGTCTAACGCAAGCGCCGATGGGATTCATCATGGAGGCAGTGGTCTCACGTTTATCATAGTCCCTGATGAGTTCACTGTAGGACGAGCTGGACCGTGGCTAGGTATGCTCAATGATGCTTGTCAGGAGGATTATAAGGCCGTTGGTATTGAATTCGATACAAGGCAGAATCCGGAATTTGGAGATCCGAATGACAATCATGTTGGCATCAATCTTGCTAGCGTTGTTTCCGCCAAGACTGTGGATGCATCGGATTTTGGAGTGTTGCTTAACGATGGTTCAGTTCACCGAGCTTGGATTACATATGATGGTCCTCGTAGATGGATGGACATCCACCTCGGAACAGATGGCCGTGATTTACCTTCTAAGCCTATCTTCTCTGGCTCTCTGGATCTGTCTCCTCATCTGAATGAGTACATGTTCATTGGATTCTCAGCATCCACAGGAAACAAGACGCAAATTCATAACGTACTCTCCTGGAACTTCAGCGCAACCAGCCAAGCATTCCTTCGTTTCCCTTCGGAGGAAACCTGTGAGAGTAAAATCAACCTCCAGAAAACTGAGGCTACTCAAACTACCCAAAAGAGATCTACTAAAGAACCGTCCAGCAGTTTTTTTATTTTCATTGCCGTTGCTGTACTAGCTTTGGCTACCATGATTGGTTTCTTTTTTTGTAGCCGCAGGGTAAGAACTGACAACTCTAAACTTACAGCGTTATCAGAGAAAACCCAAAGACCCAGGCCTCCAAACAAGCCCCGCCGCTTCACGTTTTCTGAGATTTCATCAGCAACTCGGGGTTTTAGCGAGGCAGAAATGCTAGGTAGCGATGCCAGAGGTGTTTATTACAGAGGGAAACTCTCCAATGGCTGTCAAGTGGCCATCAAAAGGCTATCGGCCGGGTTTCTTAACTCACAGCAAGGCTTGGATAGACGACGGCTTCTCAAAGAAATCGGTGCCATGGGCCGAGTTCGTCACCCGAATCTGGTTCCCATCAGGGGATGGTGTAATGATAACCGCGAAATGATGATTGTGTACGACTTTTACTCCAATGGAAGCCTGGACAAATGGCTCTTCGGCGCTGGGGTTCTTCCCTGGACACGACGTTTCAGAGTCATCAACGACGTTGCAGAAGCACTAAGCTTCCTTCATTCAAAGCAGCTGGCTCACAAGAACATGAAAACAAGCAGCGTCTTCCTTGATGTAAGCTTCCGAGCGGTTCTAGGTGATTTCGGGATGGTGCTTTCCGCAACGGATTCCAGAAGGTTTGAGTCAGCAATCAGCCAGACAGCAGATGTTTTCGAATTCGGAATCTTCGTGTTGGAAGTGGTTTCGGGACGGGGGAGGTTGGAGGCAGAAGCAGAGCAAGAGGAAAGGGACTTGGTGGATTATGCGTGGAGAATGCATGTGAAGGATGAGAAGGTGAAGGTGGTGGACGGGAGGATGGGGTCACTGGTTAACTCGGAGCAAGCCATTCGGGTTTTGGACATTGGGCTGCTTTGTACATTGAATGAGTCGAAGGGAAGGCCTAGCATGGAGGAGGTGGTGGGGTATCTGAGCATGGACACACCATTTCCAGAGCTGCCAGCTTGTCGACCCGTCGCATTGTTCCCATACAACAGTGCCACGGGTCTCTGCACTGGATATTCTTGTGGCCCATTCAAGTGAATCCACCTCTTTGCCAACTCTTATGGTAAAATGGTTGTCTACTTGTTACGCTTTGTTAATATATATATATATATATATATAGATGGCTTAAACAAAAATTAAGTGCTTTATCTTTTTTGACTTTAATTGTCTAACTTATTTTTTAATAAAAATAAGTGTTTAAAGTTTCAATTGTTATGCTTTTAGGCGTTCGATCGTTTAAAGAAATCCGTTATCCAATCAAAACACGACAAATGGCAAGAATATTAATTTTTTAAATTATTTTTGAAAAAAACTTTCAAATTTATTTTTTTGAAAAATTCTAGAAGTTCTAAAAAATAATTCAAATCAGTCCCTAAATTCTTAAAAATAACAAAACCTCAAATCCCCAAATCTTCACCGCTGTTGCCGCTGCCGACCCCACCCTTTCAGTCGCCAAACCCAGCTGATCATATCCCTCAACGCGCCGTCGTTGGAAATCGGTGAACGGTGTGCCAATCGAACAACTATTTCACATTCGACGTTCAATGTTCGACTTACACACAGTTTGCCAGTTTCCGACAATGGTGAGCTGGGGGAAATGGTCGGCTGGGTTCGACGACCCAACATGTGGGGTCGGTGACAGTGGCCGGCGGTGGCAGTGGTAAAGATTTGGGGTTTTAGGATTTAGGAACTATTTTAGAAATTTTTAGAAATTTAAGATTTTTTTGAAAATTTTTAAATTACTAAAAATAAAAGGTTAATTAAAAGAAATTATAAATTAAAACATGACACATGTCTAATTTTTATTGGTTAACAATTTTTTTAACGATAGTCAACTAACATGTACTTAAAATTATAACGGTTAAAACTTTAAACAACTATTTAAAAAAATAATATTATCAGTACCTAAAGTTCAAAAATAACATTTTTTGAGCAATTATATATATATATATGCACAACAATGCCAATTAACCGAACATAACCATCATTCCACAAAACCTCCCTCTTGCAAGGCATTATTATATAAAAAAGTTATTTACGTAAATAACCTCAATCAATGTTATTTAAAAAATGACCCTTAAATTGTCCACGTAAGGTGAGCTCACGTTCTTAAAAAAGCGAGTTCCATGTTAAAAATGCGGGAATTAATTTTTTTCTTTTTTTTTTACCAATTTACTCAACACGAAAATCGCATTTTGTAAAAAAACGAGGTTCAAACTCGCTTTCTGTAGAAAGCAAATTCACCCTACGTGAACCATTTGAGGTTATTTTTTAAATAACATTAGCTGAGGTCATTTATGTAAATAATTATTTAAAAAAAGTTTTTTATATAATAATTCCCCTAGCAAGAGCATGGGGCGCTATTTATAAAGCCCAACAAAGCGTTTCCTAAACGATTCCTCTTATACAATTAAAACAAGGAAAAACTACTCCAATGACTACCGAAGTAATTGAAGATACCTATTTGAACCATCAAACTATAAAAAAAACGTCAATCACACCACCAAACTTATTAAATTAACCTATTTGAACCACCCTCCGTTAAAAAAATAACGACAAGACTGAGTTGGCTGTTAAAAAATTAACGGCAAGGCTGACTCACTTTTATTATATATTTTTTTCCACGTCTGAAAACATACATTTATTAAATTAAAAAACATTAAAAGTAATATATTGGAAACTTAAAAAAGTCTGATTAATTAACCTAAAACAAATTCATCTGTTTTATTTGGGAGAATTTGTTTTGACATTTCAGAGAGAAGATGGATTGCGAGAAGGAAGAAAAATCTTGTGTGTTTCGACGTTTCAAAGAGAAGAGGGATCGCGAGAAGAGAGATTGAAAGAAGAGGGATTGCAAGAAGGAAGAAATTAGTATCGAAATGGTTTGGGTCCGTCGCGAACGAGAGAAACAACAGGCGTTATATGTTAAGTTTATCTTTTATTTTATTTTTTGAAAAATTATTTTCAATATTAAGGTTAATATATCAATAATAGTAAGATTTATGGTTCATATTAGAGTTAGGGGTTTTCTGTTTGTAAATATATCATTGACAGTAAAATTATTTTCAATATTAGGGTTAATATATCATTGACAGTAAAATTATTTTCAATATTAGTTAGGGGTTTTTGTAAATAATTTAATTAGAGGTTTAGTGAAAATATATTATACTATTAACATTTGAGATCGATTAGGGTTGATATACTTAGTTGGGTTAGTTAAAATAAGATTAAGGTTGATATATGAAGTTGGGTTAGATCGATATTAGGGGTTTAGTGAAAATGTAAATTTATCATTGACAATAAGTTATCCTTTGTTAACATTTGTAGAGTTAAAGTAAGATTACGATTGGTATATCATAGGATTTTTAGTTTTCTTTGAATGCAGGACCATCAATTAACATGTTAATTGTTTTCTTTTAAAAAAAGGTTATTTGGTTGTGACAGAACTAGTTTAGGGTTGTTTTTTTTTTGTGCTTTTATATGTTGCTTTTTAACTTTTTGCTATGACTTTTTCATGCATATGACATAGTTATCATATTATAGTTGGTGCTGAATTTTTATGCATATAGTATATGTGATTGTTTTATTTTAAAAAAAAGATGTGGGGTCCTTTTGTCATATGTGCATGTGTTGTAGTGTTAGCAGATGAAACTTTTTTATCACTATTACAAATGTTGGTATATGTGCATTTATTTTTAGTGGTCCTGCATATTGGTTTGGATGATAAAAGTAGGTAGAATTGGTATATGTGTATTCATTTATAGTGGACCATAAGGTATATTCTGGTTGGTATATGTAATATGTTGTCTTGTAGTGTTGTAGTTGCTGGTAATAATTAGGATTCCATTATTATATGTAATACATGATCTGCTTGATTATTTTTGCTGCTTTGTTTATATTTAATTAGCTTATTTCCTAATACTATTTTTTATTTATTAACAGAATGAAATTCATCCATGTTCAGCTTAGTTGTTCACTATGGTGGTTACTTTCTACAGACTCGAAATTTAGTATATAGTGGTCAGTTTATTGATTACTTTGATAATTGTGATGTGGATGAAATGAGCATCTTTGAGGTTATTGCTATGATTGAAAGGTTAGGATTAACTTATACAATGAAGATGTATTGGCAAATTTTTGAAAATCTATTTGAGGTTAAAGCTTTAGGTAGTGATACTGATGTTATAGAGATGCTTAACAAATTACCTAGAAATCATTATGTTCACATCTACTTGGAGGAGGTTAGACCCTATCAAAATAATGCTGCTAGTGTAGAACTTGAAATGAATGCTAAAATTAGGGTAGAGTCTTTTGAGATACCTAGAGATGAACCTAGTGATGATGATAATGTTGATGAAGACATTGGTGAACCTGAAATGAATGTTGAAGTTAGGGTAGACTTTTCTGAGAAACCTAGTGATGATGATAATGTTGATGAAAATATTGGTGAACCAAAAACAAATGATAATGTTTCTGTGTCTTCTGAGATTAGGGTAGACACTAATTCCGACTCAGAAGACATTGACTATGAAGTTGATAAATCAACTACTTATGAGTCTGGTTTTACTGATAGTGAGGATGACCTTGAAGATGATGTTTTTTCTAAGGGTGTGGGTGATAATATGACTAATAAAGGGTTACATAAATCTAATGGGGAGGGTAGTGATGAAGTTAGGGTTGATAGTGAACCTGATAGTGTAAATTTTGAACCATTTCACAGTTTAAATGAGTTAGATTCATATGGTCAACATAAGAAGCTTAGATATCCTGAATTTAATACCACTGTAGACATTTTTAATCTAATTTTTAAGGTGGGATTACTGTTTGCAACAAAACAAGTTTTGAGAGAGTCTATTAAGATGCATAACGTCAAAAATAGATACAATGTTAAGCTCAAAAGAAATGATAGTAGGAGAATTCAAGCAGTTTGTAAGGCAAGGTGTCCATGGAATTTGTGGGCTTCTCCAGTTGAATTTAAGGAGCCTCATAGAACTTGACAAATTAAGTCACTTACTGGTGAACATGGATGTCTTAAGGAGTATAAGAACTCAAACATGACTGCTAAGTTTATAGCAAATCAGTACTTGGATAAATTTCATACTGATCCAAATTACTCCTCTAAGTCACATAAGCAAGATGTATTTAGGGATTACAACATCTCTGTCCATTTAAGTAAGTGTATTAGGGAAAAAAATTTGGCCCTTGAGAAGTTATATGGTAATATAAAGGGGCAGTACACAAGACTTTATAATTACCTAGGTGAGCTTAGGTCCTCAAACCCTGAGACAACCACAATCTTGCAATTAGATGAAGGTGTATTTGAAAAACTGTATATTTGTATGCAAGTTATGAAGGATGGCTTCAAAGGTGGTTGTAGGCCAATTATATGTCTAGATGGGTGACACTTGAAGGGTCATTATGGGGGTCAACTTCTGTCAGCTATTGGAATGGATGCTGATGACAATCTTTATCCTATTGCATTTGCAATTGTCGAGGCTAAGACTGAGTCATCTTGGTGATGGTTTATGGAAATATTAAAAACTGATTTGGAGTAGAAAAATTTCCATCAACTGCCATTTATGACTGAAAAATAGAAGGTAAACTTACAATATTTTATAAATATTTACTGTTTTGCTTAATTCATTTCTATTAATAACATAGAACTTGTTTTGTTTTGCAGGGATTGATGGAGTATGTGACAGAACTGTTTTCCCATGCAGACCATAAAACATGTGTAAGGTACCTTTATAATAATTTCAAGTTACATGAAGAGCATAAAAGAAAAGCTTTGAATGACCAACTTTGGAGAGCTTCTAGGGCAACATATGTGAGAGAGTTTGAAGCTGCCATGAAAACTTTAAAGGTATGATTAAATAAAATTTTTAATTTATTTTGCATTTAATTTGTAGGGTTCCATAACCTTATTTGTATATTAATGTGCAGGGTTTATCAAGTTCTGGACATACATGGTTATCAGGAAAAGACCCTACAATGTGGACAAAGTCTCACTTTTCCTTCAGAGCTAAATCAGACATCCTTCTAAACAATCATTGTGAATGTTTCAATAAGGTTAATCCTTTAATTTTTTTTCCTATATTTTTATAAACTTAACTTACAGTATTAACACCTACTGTTTTGTTTTGTAGATGATAGTTGAAGCTAGGGACAAACCAATTATTATTTTGGTGGAGTCAATCAGGTCCAAATTGATGCAAAGAATTGCAAAAAAGGGATGAAGCTGAGAAGTTAACTGGTCCTTTGTGCCCTAAAATTCAGAAAAAGCTAGACATTATATTCTCACTATCACAAATGTTTGTTTCTAATTTTGGTGGTTTGTTTATGATTTATCTATGTTTTTTTAATTCATCGTCACATAAGCTTGTTTCAATTTATTTATGAACTGTCATGTTGGTTTGGTTAAGATTTGTTTATGTAATGTTTTAAGGATTGGCTTGGTTCTGATTTTGGTAGGTTGTTTATTGTTTGGTTAAGATTTGTTTATGGTTCGGTTAAGATTTGTTTATGAAATGTTTTAAGGATTGGTTTGGTTTTTTGTTTATGACATAGATGTTGGCCTGTGAGGGCTGGTGGAGCAATGTACCAAGTTTCATGTGGTCCTCAAGACCAACACTCTAATAACATGCAAACAGAAACATGCTCATGTAGAATATGACAACTAACAAGTTAAATTTTTATTTTTAACATTTTACTTCTTTAATGATCTATTTGTTTATAAACACTAATCATTGAAATTTTTTGCAGGAATTCCATGCATCCATGGTATTTATGTTATATTAATGCTTGAAGACAGACCCGAAAAGTTTGTGGATTCATGCTACTCAATTTCTACCCAAATGTCCATATATTCTCATTTCATCAATCTAGTGGGGTGAGAACCAGCGGAGTTTTCAACAAACACATTTACATGTCTTACCTTCTGTTTTGAGAAGGCCACCAGGAAGACCACATAAGAACCATAGAAGAAGGGAGCCAGATGAAGCACCTCAGGGTGCTAAGGTGTCCAAGAAAGGTGTAAAGATGTCTTGTACAAAGTGTGGAGGGTCTGGTCATAATACAAGGACGTGCAAGGGCCCTATTCGTGCCAATACTAGACCATATAAACGAGCATCCACTTTTACTACAAGTAGAGCTCCTAGAAGATCTAAACTTCCAGTAAGTTTTTTATACAAATATGCAATTTTTTTGATTAATTTACATTTGTTGTTTAAAGTTCAGTAACACGTTATTTTTTGTGTACATGTGAGAAGAAGATTTATAACAAATGTGCACCAAGATCCTATTGCAACACCAAACCAGTCTAGAGTGCAACATCAAAGAAACACTTCAGGGCCAAGCCAATCTCTACCACAAGTCTATACAATTAGATGGATGACCACCCCCACCACTCATGAGTGTTCTGTTACTCAACCTGGTAAGCAACATCAAGGCAACATTCCAAGGGCAAGCCAACCCCCACCACCAATCCATACTGTTAGATGGATGCCTACCCCCACTACTCAAGAGAGTGCTGTCACTCAATCATCTCCAAGGCCATTCTAAACACTCCAAGGCTTATTATTAGGGTTTTTTTGTGTGTAATGCATGCAATTGACAATTAGGATTTAACTTTATATTCTGATTTTGTTGTGATTATAGATATCACATGCAAGCTTTTTGTGTAATGCATGAAATTGACCATTAGGATTTAACTTTTGTGTATACATGTTTTATACATGTTCAAGGAATGGCCAGGACTTACATTTTTGTTTTTGTAATGGTCAAAACAACTTGATGTTTTTTATGGATTACTTGTGATATGAAGATGATGATGTTTTGATGTTATGTTTTAATTTGTGTATATACTTTCTATTTTTTAAGGCACTCATTAGTAACCAAAAATATAACATAAACATAGCAACAATATTAGTAACCAAAATGTTTTTGATTAATTTACAATAAGCAACTCCAACAATAAGCAACTATTCATTTCATTACAATAAGCAACTCCAACAATAAGCAACTATTCATTTCATTACAATAAACACCTTAACATAACAACTCCAACAACTCATACATAGCTGAAAAACAACCTTGAATCCTAAAAATCTATTCATTTCATTACAATAAACACCTTAACATAACCACAAATTAGGACATCTATTTTCCTAACCCTAAACCTAAAAGAAACACAACACATAAAAGCAAAACCCTAATAAACCTCTCATTTCTTCTTTCACGTTCTATAGCTGAAATCTTCCTTAGAAGACCTACAATCACAATCCTTGATTGATTATATACCGGTGGATCGTACCAAACAAAAAAATTGCAAGTTTGGGTGCCTTTTTCATAATTTTCATAGCCCCAAAATCTTCTACCCGGATTACTAGCTTTCCATCCTGTCTTTAATGAAGAACGCGCTCCACAGAAGCATTCCCGATCGAAGTTCTCACTCTCTATTTCGATTACAAGCTCTAAGTTTCTTCCTTCCTTGCTTCACTTTCCTGTAAATTTTTCTTCTGTTGTTTATGGAGGTTTGGAAGATTGGTTGAAAGAGACAAATGCATTACTCAATATCAATTAGGGCTCTATTAAATAAAACAATAAGTTTAAGGAAATTACCCAAATGCCCTAGGCTTATGTGGCAATATGCCTCCAACAAGGCATTAAAAAAATAAAAGCAATATGCCAACTCAGCCTTGCCGCTATTTTTTTAACGGAGGGTGGTTCAAATAGGTCAATTTAATAATTTTGGTGGTGTGATTGACGTTTTTTATAGTTCGGTGGTTTAAATAGGTATCCCCAATTACTTCGGTTGTCACTGGAGTAGTTTTTCCTTAAAAAAATTCGTTTTTACATCCAACAGTCCTCATAGTGATGGGCACGTGGCAATAATCAAACGCCATCCAACGAAAAAATTATATCATAGGTCTGGCTCGCCACGTCATCTATGGCCCCAACCAATAAAAATTATTTACTTTATTAATTTTTCCATGTCATATTTTTACCTAGTGAATCTTCAATCACATTTACTGTAAATTAAATTTAAAAACAATTTTTACCAAGTGAAGATTCACTTGGTAAAAATATGACATGGAAAAAAATTAATAAAATAGATGATTTTTATTGATTGAGACCATGGATGACGTGACGAGCCGGGCCTATGATATAATTTCTCCAAACAATGCCGCTCAGCTATAACTAGGTAGTAATATCCTACATCAATCACAGTAAAATAACTTGCGAAAAAAAATCATTTCAAAATTCAAAATTAAATTTCAATTAACACAAAAAACAAATACACCAAGCATTCACGAGCCCCACTATAGTTCCCAAGTTCGCGAAATCCACTTTATAACCTTCCTCACATGGTAGGAAAGTACAAGCATTTGCGAACAGCCGCCACGCGAACTTTCAGGCATGCAAACAGCTACATGCGGCTTCCTACGAACATAACGTGCGGACGATTA
Source organism: Hibiscus trionum (assembly GCA_030270665.1). Lineage (NCBI taxonomy): Eukaryota > Viridiplantae > Streptophyta > Magnoliopsida > Malvales > Malvaceae > Hibiscus > Hibiscus trionum. The sequence continues at coordinate 23,704,740 of BSYR01000011.1, forward strand.
TTAGTGAATGCTTATTAGTAGTAAGAACTCGCTGAGTTAAAGCACATTATTTCATACCACGTGTCGATACACGTGATCCGATTTGATGACAAACTAGTCTAGGCCATCACTTCCTAAGACACGTCGAAACTATTTTTGAGCGATAAAATAGCTTGGAGGATTAATCTTTGAAAATTAGGATTTTTTAAATTTGATTTTTGAAAATGTTGGAGTCGCCATCAGTCACTTTGGTAGATCGGACACCATAAAAAACAATAAGAGATTTGTTTTTTAGAATTGGGGTTCGGAAGTAGATTACGTGTGGGAAATGATTAACACCCCACAAACGCCCGAAATCGGTACCTTTAGTTTTGTGTGGTATTTTGGAATAACAACTCGAACTTAATTTAATCATTGATTATTAACTAGGTTCATGTTCAAAATGAAAATATTCCATTTATAAAGAAATATATTTTTGCTTCGAATATAAAATTGAAAACACCTATACGCTCAGGGCACCACCTTTTTTATTCCAAAAATATATTTCACTTATAAAAGATTTTTTTATGCATGATTAATTATGTTCTAGTTCAGTTTAAGTGCTAACCTAAAAGGCTCTAATTTAATTATTGAGTTATTTAATCTATGAACATTATTTAATTTCAAAGTTTACATGGGATAACACTCAATTACTTTTGAGCATCATTTAAACTTCAAAATTATAGATAATATTCACCTACTAAATAATTATTCTAATTATTAAAGTTCTAATCCTATTAAAGCCTTATTTATTAATCTAAGTTATTTATTAATTTTCTAGGGTTTTAATGAACATTGAACATTCTATTTAATTCATGTTGAATAACATCTCATTGCTATAGGACACCATTTAAGTTTGAACTTCAAAATTTCTCAATCAATACTCATTATTTTTCTAGCATAATCTATCTTATTCAAATTATTAAAAGGCCTAATTAAAGATCCTAATACTATGACTCTAATTAAAATAAAATACTAAGTGTTTAAATCTCATAAATGATACTTGTTAGCACTTATAAACACCTACAACCACGTGTCGAAACCAGAATGAGTAAGACCACGAATGATGTAACACAAGAGACGCCCGACGACAAGCATCACAGTGCATGCGGACCACAACGCGCAGGGTCGCCCGCAAGTTATGCGGTACCCTTCACAATCTACAACGAACAGACAAAACTACGAGCAACATCACTCCTCGCTCTAAGGACACATGGCTTCATACGTTTCCACTACGAATGACGAAGAGGAACCTAGGATACCAAATCATAGCCAGCCCCATCAACGCGCCATGAAAACTCTACCATTACACATGTCCAGTAGTATAAAACCGGACATGCAGTAAGAGAGAGCCAAGATCCTCCATTCCTAACACCACAACTATCAAGGAAACAAGAGTAATACATGAGCTCTGACCTAAAACCACCGTCCCGGCCATGACCAGGTCACCGTCACCTGTCCCTAACTATTTTAACCATCAACAATTGGTGCGGTGAGCATGGACCGAGGACGTGTCCCTCATTTTGTCGGTCCGATCCTCAAAGAGCAGCGGGGAGCCCCCCAACAATAACATGAATGAAGGAATGGGCAGAGATAGAAAAAGCCAAAAGATGGGGAGAAGGAAACTTCCCCTTCGTTCGAAGTTGAAGGTAGCCAATCGACCAACATGCAAAATAATTTGCGAACAAAGGGCCGTCCAAGAGAAGGGGCACATACATGCAATAAAAACCAGTCACGAAGCCACAACCCGTCAGTCAGAAAAGGAAGATGACAAGACTACGTTAAAGAAAAAGACCTACTAGAATGTAGAGGCTTGAATGGAAGATGTAAAGCCAAGAGCGCCACAAGTGATATGGAGGAGAACAGGAGCATAAGAGCCGAGAAGTCCGGATAAGGGATGTAAGGAGCCCCCATAATCCTCCCGCGGGATGAAAAGAAGTAATCCATGCCGATGAAATTCGAAGCTATAAAGCTTTGAATTTCATCCGCTGCTCCCCGTGTCTTTCCCTATTGGTTTGCGAAGTGATCAATGTTGACGCCTGATGTAAGGTTGCAGACCATTTAGCAGCTAAGCACAACAACGAAGACGCAATAGAGTGAAAAACTTGTCACAAAGTAGAGACACACCAAACATATAAAGGTACGATATGACTCATACTATTCAATATGTATTTTATTTTCATTTTTTCATCATTATACACGTCCTACAACACGCACTACGTGACTGTTTTGATACAAATAAAGATGTTAATAATAATAACAACAACAAAAACTGTTGTTTCCTTTTCTTGAGTGGTTGTAGTGCTTATTCATTCTATAAACAAAGGATCGTCTGAACGTCTGTCGCTTTTAAGAAGCGTGCATACATGAATTAGCTCAACGATCGTTGCTTCCGAAGCAAGCGAGCTAAAAATAAACAAAGGATCGTCTAAGCGTCTGCCGCTTTTAAGAATCGTGCATACATGAATCAAGACAACAGTTGCAGCTTCTGAAGCAAGCGAGCTAAAAATAAACAAAGGATCGTTTCAGTGTCCGCCGCTTTTAAGAAGCGTGCATACAAGAATCATCTCAACGATTGCTGCTTCCGAAGCAAGCGAGCTAAAAATAAACAAAGGATCGTCTGAGCGTCCGCTGCTTTTAAGAAGCGCGCATACATGAGTCAGCTCAACGGTCGCCGCTTTTGAAGCAAGCGAGCTAAACATAGACAAAGGATCGTCAGAAAGATAATAAGCATATTATTCGCATGCATGAATAATAAGCATGCCAGAAAGATAATAACCACGCACAAACTAAGACGCAACATGTGATCACCATTTAGATATACGCAAGCCAAAGGTAAGGTATGCATATATTAAAAAAAAAATAATAATTGCAAAACCTATGTTTGATTTTGATATAACAAATATTTTAAGGATCGATTTGCAAAGTAAATAAATTTTTAAGTACTTGAAAGTCTCACTATTGACAAGGATTTTAAGCCTAAATTATTTCCATGTCAAAACTTAAACCCCACGAATTTTTCTAAGTATTTTCAAAGCTAAATTTTACAAAACCGCCCAGGCGTATCGATACGCCCTATAGCGTTTCGATACGGATTTTGGCTACTGGAATTTTAATTGAGCACAACATTTCGATACGACTTACCCTGTTTCGATATATGCTTGTCCGTTTCGAGACGACCTTCAAACTGGGCTTTATACAAATGAGTTTCAGTACATGTCTTAAGTGTACAGATCCTCAGTTTTGGTACGACACATCAGCGTACCGATACAGGTGTAATATCCTGAACTTTGGCCTAGGAGTATGATATATATATTTTAAATTTCTAATTAACTTGCCTAAATTCACCAATTACAAGAATAATGAGTAATTGGGATTAAATAGTGAAGAAAGGAATTTTAGAAGCTAATGAATAATTAAAGGACTAAAATTATATGCTTTGAAAATGAGAGGATTGCATGTAGAGATTTAAAAAGAATGGTGGTCTCTCACACTTGTCACCAACAAGCGAGAGACCGGCCATGCATTCGGCCAAGTGGGAAAAAGAATGAAAGCAAAGGGGTTTCATTCTTCTCATCCTTCTCAAAGTGTAACCGAACCAAAAGGAAATGAGTTAAAGGGAGAAACCATTAGATGAAGAAGAAGCTTCGGGCAACTTAGATTTTGATCTCCTTCATTCGAATAGGGTCTTAAGGGTAAGGATAATCCTTCTTTTTAATTAAGATTGTTATGAAATTGAAGCTAATGGATATAATGATACTTTAAATCAGTGAAATGGGAATGGTTTGCATGAGCTTTTCCTTAGCTTGATCAATTGATAATAGAAAATTTTGCATGCTTCTTGGATAATCTTGTATGATATGGTGTTGTCCTTGACTAATTGTGAAGATAAAGAAATAACAGAAACAGAATAAGGCTTAATTTGAATATTACAATTGATTGCTGGTACTTGCTGGTTGATTTGGTTCGAATAAGGAGTCTAAAAGGAGCCTTGAAGCATGTTTAATGGGATAGTTTGGACGGGGCAGTTTTGAATGAAAAATGAACTTATTGGGGGGGGGGGGGGGGCTGAATTTAGTTTTGAATTGTTGTGTTTTGATTTAGGAAATGTTTTGTAATCTGCAAGTGAATTAGACTGTTAGAAAATCCATAGGTATGTGGAAATGGTTATACTCTGATTTGAGTGATAAAGATAATAAAGGAATTGTGGTAGTAACCTTACTATAACTATTAAGTAGATTGGAGACTGTTTTATTGGAAATTGTTTGTAAAGATAGCTGAATTGGTGTTGTAAAACAGGGAAATATGTTTTAATAAAGTGAAAGCTGTCACATGGCTATTATAAATCCAATAGGGGCTGTTTCGAATTACTTGATTAATAAGATAAATTTTAAATAGAATTATGGTTGCTGGATGTTTTCAAGGCTGTTTTGATAGTTGTATTGTAAGTATAAGAATGTGTATTCATAATTGGATTGCTTGGTGTTTAAGGATATGTGTTTTTGAGATTGTTTTCTAGCTGAGGAACTGATTTAAGAAATTAGGGGCTGTTATTGTACATTTAAGGGTTGTTTAATCACTTAGCAATCTAGTGGGTTGTTCTATTTAAAAATAAGTACACCTTGAATTGAATATATGTTTGTGGCCCTTTGGAAATTAATTTGACTTGTGTATGTATATGTTTTCGTGGCTGAAATTGTTGTTAATGGTCTATTATTTTTTAGAGTCCTACTCGGAGGAGGGAAAGGTGTAGAATTCGTATTTTGTCCGGGAATATATATATATATATATATATATTAAATAAGATAAAAAATAATAAATAAATATAACTTAAATAGATAATGAAACCAGCCCAATAAACATGTTATAATATCCAATCCATTACAAAATTATCCTCTTTCTTACAAGTAGAGCTCAAATTGATCGTGAAAGCCCAAATTAAATATCAGATCCTTTTACAACTGTTTATAACCCATTAACAACTAATTCTCAGCCCAAACAAACACAAAAAGCCTATTAGCCCGGGTGTGCTTCTTTTTCCCGCCTAAACTAATCCACGTGGCGAGCTTCCATTGGCTCGTTTCCCATTCGCGCGGATTGATTCCCAGCTAGGGAATAACTGTCTTTGCCAGCGATGAAGACTGATGTCACCACCTGGTCAGTTATAAATACCTGAAAGAGAGAGAAAATGAAGTTAATCATTAATGAAACAATAATTGAGGAGAAAGTTAGAGAGACTTACCAGAAGCTGGAGAGACACTCGGAGAAGACGAACCAGATCGCCGTTTGTTGCCGGAAGCTCACCGAAGTTGTAGAATCGCCAAACTGAGGTAACCTTCACCTCTAAGTTTTTCATTTACTAAGTAAACCTAATCAAAAACATAACCAAAGCCACCAATCCCTAAAAATCAATGTTTAAATCACCAAAAACCCTAAATACCAGAGCTTAAATCCTTTTCTAAGTTTGTTTTCCTAGATCTAAAACCAAATCCGTAAGTAGTAACATATAAATTAGATCAAAACAAGAATCAAATCCAGATCTAAACCTAGTAGGCAGTTTAAGTTCGAACATAAATAAAAAACAAACAAACAAATAAATAAGATTTGAGAGAGTAAGGAGCTTATCTTGTTGTTGTCGTTGCTTTGAGTGCCGTCGGAGTCGAGATCTAAGTGCTAGGACGCCGATTGGAGTTGAAAATCATAGCAGTGAGACTATTGGTTTTGGGCAGGTATTTTAGAAAAGGGAGAAGGGGGCCGTTTCTGATGAAACATGGGCTAGATCTAGGTTTAGGATGAAAAATCGAGTGTTTTGGGTAAATTTAGGGTTCTTACGACGTCGAAGACGGCTGCCGGAAGCTGCAGACGACGGTTGGAAAGTTCAGTTTGGTAAGAGAAGATGACCAGAGGAGTTCTGGTCATCGAAAGAAGGTTGAAGAAGGCCAGAGTTTGGTCGGAGGTTGATCATAAAGTGCAGAAGGCCGAAGAAGATGACCAAAAGAATTTCGGTCATCGAAAGAGGAAAGGAGATGATCGGAGATGATAACCGGTGAACAGAATCATCCCAATGGTTGGGAAACATGTCGGTAAGGTTTTGAATGGGTGCTAAAGATCAAAGTTGGGTTTTTGAAAGGGTTCTTGAAGTGTTCTAGGAAGTTTCGTGAGTTTGATCTTTGGTAACGGGTTTTGAGGGGGGATTTAGGGTTTGTGAGGATCAAACCGAGGGAAATGGAAGAACTGAAGAAGAACATGGGTGAAAAATGGACTTTTGATCGAGAATGGGTTGGTGATTTCGTAATTTGGGTGTTTAAGTTCAGAGAATTTAGAGAGAGAGTGAGGGGTGCAAATGACCGTTCCAACTCGGAAATGGCCCTTTTATACCGAGTTGGGAACGATGTCGTTTTGAGAGTCGGGTCGCGATAAAGACCCGTGTGTTTTTTTGCGGGTACGAATACGGGTCCGTGACCTGGCCGAGCAAAAAGGGCTGGGTTTAAGCCGAATTTAGATGGGTTTAAGGTCTTTTGTGCTTTGTTTTAATGGGCTTGGGTCTTTTAGGGAATTTAGGTTTGGGCTCTCTAGTTCCATTTTCCTTACAAATTGACCATTGTTTTCCTTTATAATTTGATCCTTTAAATCCAAAATTGATTCAATTCAATCCTGCTTCAGTGTTAATTGTATTGCTTAATTGTTTTAATTTAATTGTTTAATTTATCTTGTATGTTTGCATGTTTTTAAACACCATGTAGTATATTGTTTAAGGATTTAAATCACATGTATAAAATAAGATTAGATCCTTAGTATAGTTTACTTAATCACACAATTAAATAGGAAAGACCATTGTACTAAATAAATGAATATTTGAAACAATATTAGAATGTTCAATATTGGTTAGTATCACATTAAAGAGTGATGTTAATCAATGAATATTTCGATGAAAGTTTCATTGTTTCATTTTAACCTAGAAAATGAAAATAATATACAATTATATTAATTAAAATAAAAATAATATAACTAATTAGAATCACCTTAATTAGGAATATTATTACTTTTGGATTCATTAAATGTAGTGTCCAATATTATTTTGGATGTTACCAATTATGTCCAAAAATTAATAATATTCATAGATTTTTAATTAAACAAATTGATGGAGCCTAATTAGGGTTTACTTATAATTAGAAAGACAATAATTTGTCATGCATTAAACCTTTTGTGTTGAGGTACATTTTGAATATAAATTGAAGTGTCATAATTTAATTGGACGTTTCATACTTATATTCCTCTAAAATGTATTTTCTTACAAAAGGATATTCTCATTCGGAATAAAATTCATTTTACAATTAAAAGGATTGATTAAATTCAGATTAATGTTTGAAATGCCAAAATGCCACGTGTAATTAATAAGGTATCGGTAACGGGCGTTTATAGGGGTGCTAACCCTTCCCTACAAGTAACCGACTTCCGAACCCGAATTTTTCAAAAAGAATCTCTAGCACGCTTTTATGGTGTCCGACCTACTAAAGTGGCTGGTGGCAACTTCAAAACAATTTTTAAGCAAATAAAAGAGATTTTGATTAAAAAATAGAAAATTAATTAATCACAAGATAAAATTGGTCAAAACTCTGATTTCCAAAATTTCAAACGTCAGACTATTTTTATTCTAAACATAAAGAGTGGGTTTTCAAAAAACAGTTGCGATAGCTTGGCGACTCCAGTGGAGATAATATAGAGAGTCATGCCTAATAATTAATTACATTTGGCATTTTAGTAGTCTAGACATTAATTTGAATTTAATTTTTCTGAAGAATTGTTCGATGGATTTTAGGAAGAATGAGGATAGTTTTTTGTGTATGCTATATCTGTCATTCATGCATAAACCCTAAACCCCAGTTTTTCACCCTTAAGTGGAAGTAAGACAATATCTGACGTGATGCTCTCCAGCTCCGAGCTCGAATTTTTATCTTCGTCCGATATATTAACCTTATGCGTCGTGGGGCCCACACCTTCGTTATAAGAGACCTATACTACCGAATCGATGTCTTACTGTCGCAGTAGACAATAATGATAGTTTGGGAACCAAGAGTCTAGAACAAAGCTCACATTCTGATTTTAGAAGCCCACCCCACTAGAGCCAGGCAGGAACCTAGGACAGGTGCTGCCAGTTTAAATACATTTCTATGGTTATTTTGTTGCTTTAAATATTGTGACATTAATTTGTTCATTTATTAATTTTGAAGTTTGTTTATTTGTCTTTAATATTAATTCATGATACTAACACAAGTTTTTTTGTTTTAAATTTTTGTCATAAATTACATTTTTTATTTTGGCATCGAATTGGGAGTCAGTCAGTTTAGAAGTATCCAAAATGTCACGAGAGTTTAAGGTATGAGAAGATAATACTGCAATATGGACCTGGTCAGAGCAAACACAACACGAAAAGGGAGACAGTCTCAGAAAAGGAGAAGTGTCTAGGATGAACATGAAGATAAATACTAATCAGAATGCATGTTTACCAGAATTGAAAGGAATTTGAGATCAGTGGGAAAGTGGAATGAAAAAGCAGTTCCAAAAAGAATTTGGTGACATAGCTTAGTTGTTAGACATAAACATTGACCAAGAACTATTGAGAGCCATGACACAGTTCTGGAATCCTGCATATAATTGCTTTACTTTTGGACAAGTGGACATGATACCGATGCTAGAAGAGTATGAGATGCTAATAAATAGTCCTAGAATTAAGAGCGACAAAATCTACACTAGGTCCCTTAATAGCTCTGGAAATGCAAGCTTCAACAAAAAATTGACATCATTAACCGGGAAGACAAAAGAATGGTGGAAAAAATGGCTAATAATGACAGTACTGACCAAAACGAAGACAGACAACGAGTCAATTGGAAAACCCTTAAAGAGTTGGTAGTAGCAAACAACGACGAGCTGGTCAGGATGAGAAGTCTCTTTACTTTATGTATCTATGACCCGGTTCTGTTTCCAAGAACACCTGAGCATATCGATTCGTCAACCGTATGATTGTTTGAGCGACTGAACAAAGGAGTCAACCCGGTGCCAGCTATCTTGACAGAGACCTACATATCGTTGACCATTTGCAAGAAAATGAGGGAAGGAAAATTTTAGGGGTGTGCACAATTTCTGGAAGTATGGTTCAGAGGACATAGGTGAGACGCGCCTTATAAAGGGGTAAAATATCTCGACACTTATTCGCCAATAAGAGAACACATAACTGAAAGCATTTTAGAAAGAAAAAAGCGAGAATCATTAAGAAGAATATCTCAAGGACTTGAAAGACACATACGTGGTATGGAAAGCCCCGTGGTTAAATAGATGTAAAACTTTCTTGTATAGATGTGGAAATAGAAGTTGGGTTCCATTACCAGGAATTTGGGAGGAACAACCTATTGCCCATTGCTAGTGTTAAGACAATTTGGGTCAAGACAGTTTGTGCCGGCAACTGTTGGGATGGCCAAATTTGAGTATGCTCATAAAACAAATGATTATAAAGGATTGGTACTACAAACTTCAAAAGCATGGGAGACACCGAGAAGGGTTCAGCCTTATCAAAACCTGAAGGTGATGACAAGGTATAATGAATGGAGAGCTCAAAGGGTTAATGACACTACAATATTCCAGGAAAAGTCATCAGGTGTTGGTACCTCAACTCAAGCAACTAGGGAGTCACCCTCAGCCTTGGAAAAGCTTAAAAATGATCGAGAGCTGGATTTAAAGAGATATGAAAAAGGGATTAACGATCTTAAGGAAGAGTTGACTATGACCCAGCTACAAGTAAACATTCAAGAGGGAAAAGAGAAGGAATTGATGGAACAAAACAAGAAGATAAGCCGAGATTTGAAAGAATTACAGGAGCTGCATGATGACTACAAAGCTAAACAAAAGGGGGAATGAGCAAGGTGATAAAGAGCCTATCAGATAAACTGGACGCGATGGCTAAAGATAAAGATGATTACAAGAAGAATTTTCGACAAGAAAGCACGTGCAAGCAAGGAATCAAGCAACAAAGTGAAAAAGAGACTGGAAGAAGAGCGAGCTAGGAATTTTGACTTGACAAGCCATGTAACACAGCTGGAAGGACTGATCACCAAATATCATAATGAAGACAAGGTTCAAGCAGAACTGGAAAGGGAAAGACTGCAGAAAAGGGTGACATAATTAGAGAATATTGTCCAAGATTTGAAAGAAAAACTTGCTGGTTATGAAGGAGCACTGATGGTGGAAAGTGGAGCGTGGAAGGAAAAATATGAAGCAATACATCACACAGTTCAGTGTCAGAATGATGAATTAGTGAGCTTCAAGGCGCAGGTCAGGAGTATTGCCCCATATGTCTAGATTCTGTCAAGACAAGCTACAAGCCTGTTAGAGCAAACCAATGTTGAAGAGGAACACGAAGAGGCCATTACTTGCTTGCTGCACGAGGTGGTCAACCTAGGAATTAGGGCTAGTAGCTTTCTATAGGAAGTTTATCTTTTATCTGTAATTGAGCTTTCAGACGAATGGGTGTTTCTAAAAAAGACTGGTTCCTAAATTCGATGTCCTTTATTATTGCATTGATGCATTCTTGCACTCATGCATTCATGCATACATACATTCATTTAGAATTTTATGATATATTACAAAATAAAGAATTTAATAAAAGAAAGGTTTAATGGAAGAATTTGCTATAAGCCGCAACCATACCACATTCATACGGAACCCGTCTGCGTTCTAGAACCATGGCTGTCGAGGACCGGATTGCTAGCCTTGAAAATGAGCGAGTGAAGACACAGAATCGCTTTGAGAGAATTGAGGAATCTATCAAAGACTGCTTCAGTTAGACTCAAGTAAAGATCATCAATCAGTTAACTACTCTGTTAGGATCTAAATAGTCAAGAAAGGCTAAAGCGGCTGAAGGAGCTTCTAATGATGTGAACGATCAAGCTGAAACTAGATCCCACATTAGGATGTAGCCTGAGAAACCTCCTACTACGAAGAAGGTCCACATTAATCTAGCGGGAACAACACCTAATCACCCGGTGCATATTGGGGCAAATTTTGGAGGTGGTGAAGAAGTTCCAGACCTGAAAACTCTGAATGAGATAGAAAAGATCCGCGCTGAGATTGAACGAAAGTATGAAGAGCGCTGCAAGGCTCTGGAGGATCGTTTGCTGGAATTACAGAAGGCTAGTGAGATGGGGCTTGGTGCTGTTGAAATGAGCTTGGTAGCTGACTTGGTACTTCCCCCTAAGTTCAAAGCCCCAAACTTTGAGAAGTATGATGGAACTACTTGTCCAAAGGCTCACCTCACGATGTATTGTAGAAAGATAGCTGCTTATTTGAAGGATGAAAAGTTGATGATACATTGTTTCCAGGACAGCTTAACTGGCTCAGCAGCCCGTTGGTATACACAGTTAAGCCGAGTGAATATTCATTCTTGGAAAGATCTTTCAGGAGCTTTTGTGGAGAATTACATACATGTTACTGAAACGATTCCGAGTCGGGTGATGCTGCAAGGGATGGAGCAGAGAAGTGACGAAACGCTTTGACAATACGCTCTGAGGTGGAGAGATGTTGCAGCGCAAGTACATTCCCCGTTGATGGAAAGCGAGATTGCCCACATGTTTGTTCAAACTTTAAGAGGACCACTCTTTGAAAGGCTTATCAACAATGTCACTTAAACTTTTGCTGACATTGTGATGACTTGAGAACTGATAGAAGCTGCAATAAAGAGTGGAAGAATTGAAAGTGGAGAATGTTCCCGCAGAAATTATAAAAGGAAGGAGAACGAGATGAATAATGCAAGGACGTATGAGGCTCCTAAAAAGGTGACTATTACCTCACCTGGAATGCAACGGGAAACTCACAGAATTCAAACAAGAGGAACTCTCGTGGGCTGAGAAATGATAGGATGAACTTCACACCCATCCCGATGTCATATGCTGAACTGTATCCTTAGTTGCATGAACCATATCTAGTAAGGCCATATCATTTGACGCCTCTACAGAATCCTTACCATGCATGGTATAAAGCAGATCCCCATTGTAAATTCCATGCTCGAATACCAGGGCATTTGATTGAGACGTGCACAACATTCAAGAAAGTGGTGCAAATTTTGATCAATACCGGGATACTGAAGTTTAACGAGCCCAGTATAGCAGCCAATCCCCTTCCGAGTCATGGTGGACGTAGGGTAAATATGGTAGAGGAATATGACGAGGCAAAGTGGCGAAAAACTAATGTATCAGAAATTCAATCTCTATTCAGATGGGTGTTTGAGCAATTATACAACGCCAATATGATTGAAATTGGCATGAAAGTTGAAATGGAAATACCTTCTAAGATGTATTGTGAATATCACCAAGAGTGTGATCATGAAATCCAACAATGTCAAGAGTTCAGGGACCTGATTCAAAAGATGATGGACAATAAAGAAATTGAGTTCTTTGAAAAGGCTGGAATAAGGAAAGAGGTTGAGGTGTGTGCATCAGAATGTTCCGGGGTAAAGTGTGAAGTGCATATGCCTTTGGTTATATCTGTCAGACCGAAGGTTGCAAGTTCAAAACCAGTAGTGGCCCTGAAGGTAGTAATCTCAACCCTTGCACCATTTTCTTTCAAGAGCACCAATGCGGTTCCTTAGAATTACACAGCCAATGTAACAATACCAGAAAAGGAGAAACTACAAGTGGAAACAAATTCAAGTGATGAAATGAAGAATGAAACAGAGAAAGATAAGCAACCATATGCGAAGGTGTAAAACCTATGTTTGATTTTGATATAACTAAGTATGTTAAGGATTAAATTGAAAACTTGAAATAGATTTTTAAGTCCCTTAAATGATTTATAAATCACCAGCACTTTAAACCGATTTGAAAAACTCAAACTTCAAATATTTTTAAGTGTTCCAAGGCCAAAGTATTGAAAATCGTCCAGGTGTATCGATACACCTCTAGCCGTATTGATACTTTTTTTTTCAAAGTTGGCTACTGGAAAGACGCGTTTTGATACGCTCTTAACCGTATCGAAACAACGTATCGAAACAGATTCAATTTGTATCGATACGCCCCTCTACAAAAACTGAAGGAGTTTGAATGGTGTACCGATACGGCTTAACCCGTATCGATACGGTTTTAACTGAATTTTTAATTCGAAGTGTTTTAAATATTTTCGACCGTTGGTGTCAGTCGTTAGGTAACTAACATTTAAAGTGGCAGTTATCCCGTATCGATACGGTGTACCCCCGTATCGAAACGGAAACTTTTAGTGAGCTAAGTTGAGAAAAAGGTATTGATACGGTCTCTTCCGTATCAAAACGGTCCCTGTCCCGTACCGATACACTTACATGCGTTTCGATACACCCTCTTTATTATGCGCAACGACTCTTTCTGTTTTGAGACAGGTATCGATACGAGTCTTCGTGTACCGATACAGATAGCTGCAGAAGTGCATTTATGGTGGAAAGAGAGGGTCCCAACGGCTATAATCAATACCCTAACCACTCAAATGGCTAGAATTGATAGAGAAGGTATAAATTGAAGTTCATTGATGACCAACAACAACTATTGCATCAAAGATAAACATCCAAGCAAAAATCCAACCTCAAGTGTGCCTATTTTCCAATTTCTTGTAAATCCCAAATTGAGTTGTATTCAATTCCTATTCTATCTTCAAATTTGGGTTGAGTGTTGTACTTCAAGGGGCAATATTGTATTTGAGAGATATATTTCTTGTCCAATTTTTTCTTTGTTTACTTGTGAGGGTTTGGTCAATTTTGGGTAGAAAATTTGACCGGTTGTGTAAAAGTTACCTCCTAAGCCTTGAAAAGGGGAAGAACAAATTTTTGAATTGTTGCAAATCCTTAGTGGTAGCTAAGGTAGTGGATGTAGAGTTCATTTGGAACTTGAACCACTCTAAAGTCCCTTGTTCTTCAATTTTAGCTATCCTTTCACTCCAACAAAGTTTTAAAATACCAATTCACCCCCTCTTGGTCTTGATCAATCCATCGATCCACTTAACAATTGGTATCAGAGCCTACCTCTTTGAAGGATTAACAACCACAAGAGAAGTTCCTTGGAAGAGTGTGATCATCCAAAAATCAATTCATGACATCTACCTCCGGATCTAGCATGTACGAGTCTCAATCCACTACAAAACTGCCATTCTTCAATGGTGACAACTATCCATTTTGGAAGAACCGGATGCACCTCTTCATCAAGTCCAACGATTACTTGGTTTGGGATGTCATTGAAGATGGTCCCTACATTCCTTTGAAGAGGGATGATGAAGGAAAGATAGTTCTAAAGAAGGAGATTGAGATGAGTGAAAGAAGAGAGGAAGAAGATCCAAATAAATGACAAAGCTCTTCACATGCTCTTTTGTTCTTTCAGTCCCGACATCTACTCCAAAGTCTCCTCCATTGAGAGTGCCAAAGAAGTGTGAGATACTCTAGAGACCACCTATGAAGGAACCGATTATGTGAAGGAGACCAAGATTGGAATTCTCAATCTTAGTTATGAGAATTTCAAGATGGAGCCCGACGAAACGGTGTCCAAGATGTTCGATCGCTTCTCAACCATCGTCAACGGGCTTAAGGGCTTTGGAGAGACAATTCTGGAAGACAAACTTGTCCGGAAGCTACTCTACTCACTTCCTGAATCTTGGGATGGGAAGAGAACTGCCATCATTGAGGCCAAAAACTTGAAGACACTCAAACTTGATGAGCTAGTGGGTTCTCTCCTTACTCATGAGATAATGAAGAAAGGAAGGGAAGATGAAAAGAAAAAAGAAGAGAGAAGAGTGGAGAAGCTAGAAGTAGAAAAGAAGAAGAAGATAGGAGTGGCTCTCAAAGCTTCATTAAATGAGGAGAGCTCTTCTAGTGAGGAGGATGACCTTGAAGAATTGGCTATGATAGCCAAAAGGTTCTCTCGATTCATGAGGTCCAACCGAGGAAGGAAAATTCAAAGAAAGATGGACTTCAAGGGTAAAAACAAAGAAGAAGATAGGGATCAAATCATTTGCTACGAGTGCAAAAAGCCCGGTCACATTCGTTCGGAGTGCCCTCAACTCAAGAAGAAGGGCTTTGAGAAGAAGAAGAAGCTCAAAGCCAAGCTTGCTACTTGGAGTGATGAGGAGTCATCCGAGGATGACGAAAAAGAAGTGGCCAACCTTTGCCTCATGGCACTTGAGGAGGATTCCTCCATGGTAACCTCTAACTCATCATCTTTTGACTTTACATTTGATGAATTAAATGATGTATACGATGAGTTGCAAGAGGTTTATGATGAGTTAGTTGATAAATACAAAGAGTCGGTCATTAGGAATAAGAAATTATTTCAGAATTAAATGATAAAAATGACTCACTTTCTCAAGCTAACTTAAAATTTGAGAAAGAGATTTTAGGTTTGAAAGATGAACTTAAATTCTTCCAAGATGAAAATGTAGACCTAAATAATCTTCTTTCTCAATGCAATAGTGAACACCAAAAGGTGTTAGATGAGCTTAACAATCTCAAAGAGTCTTTTAAAAATGTTGGTAATGTGAAGCATGAAAAAGGTGAATCATCTAAAACAAACCAACCTGTAACACCCGGGTTTAGGGGTTAGGTGAAAATAATATTTTAATATTATTTGGGCTCGGTTTTATAATTTAAATAATGTTTCGGGTTTTGTTTTCAAATTTATTAATTAGGGTTGACCATGTTTTAAGATTTAAACCCTAATTAACCATGGTTTTCATACTATTGAGAATACCCCATCTCATTAGGGGTACAAAGGACTTTTGGCTCTTAAAATGAAAACAAAACAAATAAAATTTCACTTTTTACTCATCTTCTCCCTCTTCCATCAAGAAACTCACGATAACCCTCCCCTCCATTGAAGAACACTGTTCCATCACCTCTCCTCCTCATTTCAACTCCGTTTTGAAAGGTAATAGTATTTTTGACTTCCCCTCACCTCCCTCTCCATGAAAGTACCATTCATTTTCGTTTTCATGAAGTTTTTAGAAAATGGAAGTTTTGAATATTTTGATTAAAAATGAGATCTTTATGTGGATAAATGAAATGTTTTGATTTGATATGTTTAGTTATGATGTATAGAGGTCAAATGGTATGTCATATGTGAATTTTAAATGATTTTGAGCAATTTTCGGAATTGGGTTTCAAGGGGTTTTTTAGAGGGTTTTAAAGTGATTTTTGAGGTTGATTAATGTTGGATTTTGAGGGCTGGTGCTAGTATGGTATATGAGGGTTGCTTTGGGTGTGTTTGGTGGTTGTTTGGATGCTTGAAATGGAAGATTTCAGTGGGTTTTAGGGGCTGCTCGGAAATTCTATTTTGGGGTTGATTTTGAGTGTTGAATGCTTGCTAATGTTAATCCGGGTTGGTTCCGATGATGAGTTATTGATTTCGAATGTTTTGTTTGTGTTTGAGATTGATTAGAATCGAGTTTGGGCATCGGTGAAGCATCGAAAGTGAATCCGGGGAATTGAAGGTGGTTGCTTGCTTGGTCTTTGAGCTTGGGAGCTTAGGTGAGTGGTTAAATGTTTTAAATGGATTTAAAATGGTTGGTTCGAGTATATGGACTAGGTTGGGCTTGGTAGACCCACCTAGAGTTAGGATTGGGGTGGTAGCCTAATCCTAAACTTGATCTAGAGCCTTTGGATGAACTCATTTATATGGTTGTGTATGTCTCGTATGAAATGTAATATGAATGCTTATGTATATTGTGTTATACATGTGAGATGAGACATGAATTATGATGCTTGAGACATGCATGATGATGGTTGTGGTGAGTACGTGCTAAGCACGGAATTGATTGAAATGAGTAAATGTTGGCACTAGTATACTTGAATACAAATGATCGATCATTAGGATGTTAGTGTGTACACATGAGTCAAAAGTCGCGCGTGGCCTTGGTGGCGTTGAGTCACCAAGGAGGAGTACGGGTTCGCCCGGAAATTGTAATGGTATATAGTCGGTGATGAGTGGAATCCCATCGACGGGGCGTGAGGATGAGTAGAATCCCACCGTGAGGTAATGTGGTTGTTGGATGTGAGTTTCCAACATGTGTATCCGCGTATTTGAGTCATAGCTAGGTGCCAATGTTGTTTGATATGTGTATCAATGTGTTGGGATAAATGAGCTTTAATTGGATGCTTAAATGTGATTACCTGTATTGTGGAATTGAGCTTATGATCATGGCATGTTATAATGATTAATGCTCATGCATCTCTATCTTATGGTTTGTGGATCCTTGGTAAATATGTGTTTTGCCTTGGCTAGATCGTGCTCGGACCCTGCAATGTTGAGGTTTGTTTTAAGAGCATACCCTCACTAAGCATCATTGCTTACGCTCTCTTTGTTCAACATTGCAGATCCTTAGTTCGTGGGTTGCTTGCGCAAGTGGAAGGCTCCAAGTGTGGTTGTTGGCCTTGAGTACTTCAAGTATGAGTTTTAATGTTGAACATGTAATAGTTTAAGCAATGGGACATGTGTCTTTTGATGGATGATTGTTGGTTGTTTAGGAGCTTGTTTAGACTCCATGTTATCATGCTTTTGTATGGCTTGTGATGCCATGCTTGAATTGTATCCATGCCTAAATTGCTTATTCTGAATGTTAGCCATGTGTCTCTTGAGGTTGCCTTCATGTTTGAATGTTAATGTATGAACTTGTATGCTTGAATGCCATCTTGGGTCTATTGCATGATTTCCTTGATGTTTATAGTTGTTGAGTGTTTGTATGGCTGTTTGGTGGTACGTGAATGTTGTATGTATGTTTGGTTGGGGTTAGGAAAGTCCTAAATTGCATTTAGATTCGTGTCTTGATCGTTTTTGCTGAGTTTGGGAGGCCTTGCTGTGCAGGGGTATCGATACGGTTGGTACGGTATCGATACCACCTTCTTGTTCAGGCCTCGTGTATCGATACACTTGAGAGGTGTATCGATACCATTTTGGTCACTGGAGCTACTGTCCATTTTGGTATCGATACGGGCCTCTGGTGTACCGATACCTTTTTGGTCACTGGAGCTACTGTCCAGTTCGGTATCGATACCATCCCCAGGTGTATCGATACCGTGTCTTAGCTTTGACCGTGGGAAGTCAACCGTTGGGGAGGGTATCGATACACCCCTTGGGTGTATCGATACAGCCTCTACGGGTTGACTTAGACCAGTTGACCTAGTCAAGGGGTATCGATACACCCCTTAGGTGTATCGATACCACCTGCAGTATAAGCTTAAAATTGGGCTGTAACATGTTTGTTTGAGTTCGTTTGTTTGATTTGTGAATGTTGTTCCGCTGAATGACCACTTAGGATCTAATACTCATCTAGATAAGATTTAAAAAGGAAAAAAAAATATAGGGTTGTTAACCGAGGGGGAACCTTAACGGGTTTCGCTTCGGTTTTCCCCGTGTGGCCCACTCAGACCGGTCATCCGGCCAGACCGGGACGAGGGGGTTACACTTGTTGGTATCAGAGCCTAAGGTTACCGAGACCTTGGGCAGGTAAGTGAGGTGAGTTCAAGTTTTTGATTAATATGCACGGTGTCTGCTTGCTTTGTAAGAATGGTTGCTTGTTTGACAAGTATGTTGCTTGTTTTATTCAAAAGTATGCGTGTGTGAGTCCCATTGCTACTATTACATTGGAAAAATGATTTTTAAGTGAGGGAACGTACTTGAACACTTGGAAGCCTTGCCTTGCTAACCCAGGTTTCATGTTTTATTGTTGTGGTTGTAGTTGATATCCGTGAGAGCGATGTCTAGACCGAGAGGTAGACCGAGAGTGGTTCGTCAGGAACCACGGGTTGCGGCTCCTATTGAGCCGGCTGTTGGTGTGGAGGCTCATCTAGAAGGGCCGGTGGCCGCGGGAGTTGGCGCTCCACCACCACCTCCACCACCACCACCTCCTCAACCTGGAGCTGGAGGTGAAGATGGAGCCGAAGGAGATGGACCTCAAGGTGGCAAAGGTGGCCAAGGTCCAGCTGGAATTGACATGACTCCGCTAGTGCAAGCGATAGCGGGAGCGTTCCAGGCCGCAGTTGCGGGAGCTCAGGCTGCAGCTCAGCCTAGGTGTGACGATGCTAGTCTACCTTTGGAGAGGCTCTGTAGCTTGGGGGCCGAGGAGTTTAGAGGATCTACTCCGGAGAGGTCGGAGTTATGGTTGGAGAAGACAGTCCGAATCTTAGCTCAGATGGGTTGTGCGGGCGCACGTAGATTGGGTTGTGTGATCTCGTTGCTTCAGGGTGATGCCTACACGGCTACACCTGGTGGGTCACCATTACTACCGGGGTTCCCGAGACTGAGATAGATTGGGATTTCTTTGAGTTTGCTTTCAGAAAGAGGTACTTGGGACCGAGGTACTTGGATGAGAAGAAGCGAGAGTTTGTGGCTCTTACTCAGGGAGATGCTTCTGTGACTGACTATGAGATTCGCTTTGTTCGCTTGAGTCAGTATGCCCCAGAGTTGGTTCCTACTGAAGTGGAACGTTGCAACCGGTTCTGCTACGGATTGAATGAAGAGGTTAAGAGGTATACGCTAGCTTCTAACTACTCAGACTTTGATGTATTGGTCACGAGGGCCAAGGATTAATTGCATAGTTTGGGTTCGGCCAAACGATCTGGTGGTTCCAGTTCTGGTAAGAGGCACAACAACTTTGATGGTAGAGATGCCAAGAGGCACAGAGGTGGCGGACATCAGTTTTATCAGAGACGTGGCGGTGGCCACCATGGTAGAGGCCATCAGGGCCATAGAGGAGGAGGGCGTTTGCCCGACTGTACCCATTGTGGGAGACAACACGCTGGTGAGTGTTGGGGTAACTTCCATGCTTGTTGGAACTGTGGTTCGAGGGATCACTTTAGGAGGGATTGTCCGCATCAGGCGGCTCAGGCACCGAACATTGCTCAAGCTCCTGTGAGAGCGAATGATTTTCAGAGAGGCCGTGGGCGCGGTCGTGGCTACTTCCAGCCTAGGGCTGATGCACCTAGGGTAGATGCTCAGAGGAACCTTGCTCATGTTGTGGCAGTGCAGCCAGAGGCGGGAGGACCAGCGAGGGTCTATGCTCAAAGAGAGGCCGGGAACGGCACCGATGTAATAGCAGGTAATTTCGAGTTACAGTCTATGTCTTTGCTTTCTTTGGTTGATTCGGGTTCTACACATTCCTACATTTTGAGTGAGCATGCGCAGAAGTTAGATATCCCTGTTGAGATCTTAGATGTAGGTATGCATGTTACTAGTTATTTTGGTGAGACAGTTGTGGTTAGACGTATGTATAGGAGATGTCCACTGAAGATTCAGGGTCATGTGTTCTCAGTTGATATGATGGAACTTCCTTTCTATGGTTTTGATATTATTCTGGGTATGGACTGGTTGGTTGAGCATCGGGCTAGTGTGGATTTTGAAACAAAGAGAATTTCTTTGAAGCTTTCTGATGACTACGAGGTAGTAGTAGTAGGCGAGAACATTAAGTTCTTGTCTAATGTGGTGTCAGCTTTAGAGGCTCATAGGTTGATGGACTCAGGATGTGGGGCTTATTTAGCTTATGTTATGAATCCGAATATGAGTGAAGCTAGACCGAAAGATATCAGAACAGTGTGTGACTTTCCGGATGTGTTTCCTGAAGAGTTGCCGGGTTTGCCTCCTGACAGAGACGTTGAGTTTGTGATTGAGACAGTTTCGGGGTCTAATTCAGTTTCGATAGCTCCGTATCGCATGGCTCCGAAGGAGTTGAAAGAGTTGAAGAGTCAGTTGCAAGAGTTATTAGACCGTGGTTTCATTAGGCCTAGTAGTTCTCCGTGGGGTGCTCCCGTGTTGTTTGTGAAAAAGAAAGATCGTAGCATGCGCATGTGTATTGACTATAGACAGTTGAATCAGTTGACTGTGAAGAACAAGTATCCGTTGCCTCGTATAGATGATTTGTTTGATCAGTTGAGAGGTGCTTCAGTGTTCTCGAAGATAGATTTGAGATCCGGGTACTATCAGTTGAAGGTGAAAGAGTGTGATGTTCCGAAGACAGCTTTTAAGACTAGATACGGTCACTATGAGTTTCTTGTGATGCCATTTGGGCTCACGAATGCACCTGCAGCATTCATGGACATGATGAACCGGATTTTTAGAGACTATCTAGACCGGTTTGTAGTTGTTTTCATTGATGATATACTTGTGTACTCGAAGATAGAAGAAGAGCATGATGAGCACTTGAGACTTATTTTACAGAGATTGTTGAGCAATCAGTTGTATGCGAAGCTTAGTAAATGTGAGTTCTGGATTCGAGAGGTTGTATTTCTTGGCCATGTTGTTTCGGCCGAAGGTATCCGAGTTGATCCATCGAAGATTGAGGCGATTGTTGAGTGGAAAAAGCCTAAGTTCGTGACCGAGATTAGGAGTTTCCTAGGATTAGCCAGTTACTATAGGAGATTTGTTGACGGTTTCTCTAGGGTAGCTGCTCCTTTGACTAAATTGTTGCAAAAGGGAGTCAAGTTCGAATGGTCAGATGCAAGACAGAATGCCTTTGAGAAATTGAAATAAGCTTTGACGAATGCTCCAGTGTTAGTGCAACCTGTTTCCGGTAAGGAGTTTGTGATATACAGTGATGCTTCCTACGTAGGTTTAGGATGTGTCTTGATGCAAGAGAGAAGAGTTGTTGCTTATGCTTCTAGACAGTTGAAGATCCATGAGAAGAACTATCCTACTCATGATATAGAGCTAGCCGCAGTTGTGTTTGCATTGAAGATTTGGCGTCATTACTTGTACGGTGAGAAGTGTATTGTTTACACCGATCACAAGAGCTTGAAGTATTTGATGACACAGAAAGAGTTGAATTTGAGACAGAGAAGATGGCTAGAGTTGCTAAAAGATTATGATTTGACCATTGAGTACCATCCGGGTAAAGCGAACGTAGTAGCCGATGCTTTGAGTAGAAAAGTGGCCGTTGAGTTGAGAGCTATGTTTGCTAGATTGAGTGTGTCCGATGATGGTGGTTTGATCACCGAGTTGCAAGTGAAGCCTTCTTTGATTCAGTTGATTAGAGAGAAGCAGTTGCAAGATGTGAGTTTAGTTCCTCATGTTCAGGACATAGCCGAAGGAAGACCGACCGATTACAGTTTCAGTGGTGAGAGCTTGTTGTGCTTTAGAGATAGAATTGTTGTACCAGAAGATGTTGAGTTGAGACGTCAGATTCTGAGCGAAGCACATTCGAGTTCCTTTTCTATGCATCCGGGTAGTACCAAAATGTACCGAGATTTGAAGAATGATTACTTCTGGGTTGGTTTGAAGAGAGATGTAGCCGAGTATGTGAGCCGTTGTATGGTTTGTCAGAGAGTGAAGGCAGAACATCAGGTTCCCTCAGGTTTGCTACAGCCTTTGAAGATTCCGGAATGGAAATGGGAGAGGATCACCATGGATTTTGTATCGGGGTTGCCTTTGTCTCCTTCGAAGAAGAATTCAGTTTGGGTGATTGTCGATAGGTTCACTAAGTGTGCTCACTTCTTAGCAGTGAACACTACGGATTCCTTAGACAAGTTGGCAAACTTGTATATCCGTGAGATTGTGAGACTTCATGGGGTTCCAAAGTCCATTGTTTCAGATAGGGATCCTAGGTTTACTTCGAGGTTCTGGAATTGCTTGCATAGTGCTCTAGGTAGCCGTTTGCATTTCAGCACGTCTTATCATCCGCAGTCCGATGGACAGTCAGAGCGAGTGATACAGATTCTTGAGGATATGCTTCGTTGTTGTGTGATTGACTTCCAGGGTTCTTGGGAGAAGCACTTACCGTTAGTTGAGTTTGCTTACAACAACAGTTATCAGTCTAGTATTCAGATGGCACCTTATGAGGCTTTGTACGGTAGGCGATGTAGGACTCCGATTTGTTGGGCTGAAACAGGTCAGAGATTGTTACCTTTGCCGGACTTACTTAAGGGGACTACCGACAAAGTAAAGTTGATTTGTGACCGCTTGAAAGCAGCTTCCGATCGTCAGAAATCCTATGCAGATTTGAAGAGGAAAGAGGTTGAGTACTCAGTGGGTGAGAAAGTGTTTCTGAAAGTATCTCCGTGGAAGAAGGTAATGAGATTTGGCCGTAAGGGCAAGATGAGTCCGAGGTTCATTGGTCCGTATGAGATAGTTGAGCGGATTGGGCCCGTAGCTTATCGTTTGAGGTTACCTTCTGAGTTAGAGAAGATTCATGATGTCTTTCATGTGTCTATGCTTAGGAGATATAGATCGGACCCTTCTCATGTGATGCCCGTTGAGGAGATAGAGTTAAATCCGGATTTGTCCTATAATGAAGAGCCCGTTGAGATACTTGCTTCAGATAGCAAGGTGTTGCGTGGCAAGACCATAGAGTTGGTCAAGGTGTTGTGGAGGCATAGAGGAGTGGAAGAGGCCACGTGGGAGAGAAAAGCGGATATGGTTGAGCAGTTTCCGTATTTGTTTCCACCAGGTAATTTCGGGGACGAAATTCCTTAAGTGGGGGAGAGTTGTAACACCCGGGTTTAGGGGTTAGGTGAAAATAATATTTTAATATTATTTGGGCTCGGTTTTATAATTTAAATAATGTTTCGGGTTTTGTTTTCAAATTTATTAATTGGGTTGACCATGTTTTAAGATTTAAACCCCAATTAACCATGGTTTTCATACTATTGAGAATTCCCCATCTCATTAGGGGTACAAAGGACTTTTGGCTCTTAAAATGAAAACAAAACAAATAAAATTTCACTTTTTACTCATCTTCTCCCTCTTCCAACAAGAAACTCACGATAACCCTCCCCTCCATTGAAGAACACTGTTCCATCACCTCTCCTCCTCATTTCAACTCCGTTTTGAAAGGTAATAGTATTTTTGACTTCCCCTCACCTCCATCTCCATGAAAGTACCATTCATTTTCGTTTTCATGAAGTTTTTAGAAAATGGAAGTTTTGAATATTTTGATTAAAAATGAGATCTTTATGTGGATAAATGAAATGTTTTGATTTGATATGTTTAGTTATGATGTATAGAGGTCAAATGGTATGTCATATGTGAATTTTAAATGATTTTGAGCAATTTTCGGAATTGGGTTTCAAGGGGGTTTTTAGAGGGTTTTAAAGTGATTTTTGGGGTTGATTAATGTTGGATTTTGAGGGCTGGTGCTAGTATGGTATATGAGGGTTGCTTTGGGTGTGTTTGGTGGTTGTTTGGATGCTTGAAATGGAAGATTTCAGTGGGTTTTAGGGGCTGCTCGTAAATTCTGTTTTGGGGTTGATTTTGAGTGTTGAATGCTTGCTAATGTTAATCCGGGTTGGTTCCGATGATGAGTTATTGATTTCGAATGTTTTGTTTTTGTTTGAGATTGATTAGAATCGAGTTTGGGCATCTGTGAAGCATCGGAAGTGAATCCGGGGAATTGAAGGTGGTTGCTTGCTTGGTCTTTGAGCTTGGGAGCTTAGGTGAGTGGTTAAATGTTTTAAATGGATTTAAAATGGTTGGTTCGAGTATATGGACTAGGTTGGGCTTGGTAGACCCACCTAGAGTTAGGATTGGGGTGGTAGCCTAATCTTAAACTTGATCTAGAGCCTTTGGATGAACTCCTTTATATGGTTGTGTATGTCTCGTATGAAATGTGATATGAATGCTTATGTATATTGTGTTATACATGTGAGATGAGACATGAATTATGATGCTTGAGACATGCATGATGATGGTTGTGGTGAGTACGTGCTAAGCACGGAGTTGATTGAAATGAGTAAATGTTGGCACTAGTATACTTGAATACAAATGATCGATCATTAGGATGTTAGTGTGTACACATGAGTCAAAAGTCGCGCGTGGCCTTGGTGGCGTTGAGTCACCAAGGAGGAGTACGGGTTCGCCCGGAAATTGTAATGGTATATAGTCGGTGATGAGTGGAATCCCATCGACGGGGCGTGAGGATGAGTGGAATCCCACCGTGAGGTAATGTGGTTGTTGGATGTGAGTTTCCAACATGTGTATCCGCATATTTGAGTCATAGCTAGGTGCCAATGTTGTTTGATATGTGTATCAATGTGTTGGGATAAATGAGCTTTAATTGGATGCTTAAATGTGATTACCTGTATTGTGGAATTGAGCTTATGATCATGGCATGTTATAATGATTAATGCTCATGCATCTCTATCTTATGGTTTGTGGATCCTTGGTAAATATGTGTTTTGCCTTGGCTAGATCGTGCTCGGACCCTGCAATGTTGAGGTTTGTTTTAAGAGCATACCCTCACTAAGCATCATTGCTTACGCTCTCTTTGTTCAACATTGCAGATCCTTAGTTCGTGGGTTGCTTGCGCAAGTGGAAGGCTCCAAGTGTGGTTGTTGGCCTTGAGTACTTCAAGTATGAGTTTTAATGTTGAACATGTAATAGTTTAAGCAATGGGACATGTGTCTTTTGATGGATGATTGTTGGTTGTTTAGGAGCTTGTTTAGACTCCATGTTATCATGCTTTTGTATGGCTTGTGATGCCATGCTTGAATTGTATCCATGCCTAAATTGCTTATTCTGAATGTTAGCCATGTGTCTCTTGAGGTTGCCTTCATGTTTGAATGTTGATGTATGAACTTGTATGCTTGAATGCCATCTTGGGTCTATTGCATGATTTCCTTGATGTTTATAGTTGTTGAGTGTTTGTATGGCTGTTTGGTGGTACGTGAATGTTGTATGTATGTTTGGTTGGGGTTAGGAAAGTCCTAAATTGCATTTAGATTCGTGTCTTGATCGTTTTTGCTGAGTTTGGGAGGCCTTGCTGTGCAGGGGTATCGATACGGTTGGTACGGTATCGATACCACCTTCTTGTTCAGGCCTTGTGTATCGATACACTTGAGAGGTGTATCGATACCATTTTGGTCACTGGAGCTACTGTCCATTTTGGTATCGATATGGGCCTCTGGTGTACCGATACCTTTTTGGTCACTGGAGCTACTGTCCAGTTCGGTATCGATACCATCCCCAGGTGTATCGATACCGTGTCTTAGCTTTGACCGTGGGGAGTCAACCGTTGGGGAGGGTATCGATACACCCCTTGGGTGTATCGATACGGCCTCTACGGGTTGACTTAGACCAGTTGACCTAGTCAAGGGGTATCGATACACCCCTTAGGTGTATCGATACCACCTGCAGTATAAGCTTAAAATTGGGCTGTAACATGTTTGTTTGAGTTCGTTTGTTTGATTTGTGAATGTTGTTCCGCTGAATGACCACTTAGGATCTAATACTCATCTAGATAAGATTTAAAAAGAAAAAAAAATATAGGGTTGTTAACTGAGGGGGAACCTTAACAGGTTTCGCTTCGGTTTTCCCCGTGTGGCCCACTCGGACCGGTCATCCGGCCAGACCGGGACGAGGGGGTTACACAACCTAAGAAAAAGACTATTAACTACAAACAAAGTAGCTTCCCTAGACATAATAGAACTAAAAAGATTAGAAGTGTATGGATTCCTAAGAAACTTGTCAAATCTAATAATATTGTTGATATGTCACCTTGGATTCCTAAGGGAACCAAGCTATTGGGAGCTAACACTCGTGGACCCAAAATGATTTGGGTACCAAAAACAAAAGTTTAATATATTTGTTTGTAGGGGGAGCATTGCTACAAGGCCAAAGCACAAATTCAAAATTCTTGGTACCTTGATAGTGGATGCTCGAGGCATATGACCGGAGACACGAGTAGATTCATGGACTTAAAGTCAAAAAGTGGAGGAGTGGTGACATTTGGTGACAACTCCAAAAGCCACATTAAAGATATTGGCTTCATAGGTAATCACTCTACCATTCTTATTGAAAATGTCTTGTATGTCGATGGTCTTAAACATAATTTGTTGAGCATAAGCCAATTGTGTGATAAAGGATTAAATGTCTTATTTGATAAAAATGGGCGCAAAATTGTTGACATTAAATCAAATAATATTATGCTCATAGGTCATCGCATAGGTAAGATTTACATGGTGCATTTAGATGACATACATACATCCCATGCATGTTTAGTAGCTCAAAATGAAAATGATGCATGACTATGGCATAGGAAACTAGGACATGCTAGCATTAGTATTTTAGAGAAATTAGTTTCCCTAGATCTAGTTAGAGGTTTACCCAAAATTAAGTTCTCAAATGATAAAATTTGTGATGCATGCTCTAAGGGTAAACAACATAAGTCATCCTTTAAATTCATTAATGATGTTTCTACAAGTAGATATTTACAACTTATTCATATGGATTTATTTGGGCCTATTAGGACTATGAGCTTGGGTGGTAAATCTTATACTTTTGTACTTGATGATTTTTCTAGATTTACTTGGGTTCTATTTTTAAGTACTAAAGATGAGGCTTTAGAAAAATTCTATCACATTTTCAAAATTAACCCAAAATGATCTTGAACATAGAATTTCTCATATTAGAAGTGATCATGGAACCGAATTTCAAAATCTAGGGTTTGAAGAGTTTTTAAATGAAAATGGTATTAGCCACAAATTTTCGGCTCCTCGAACTCCTCAACAAAATAGTGTAGTTGAGAGGAAAAATAGAACTTTACAAGAAATGGCTAGAACCATGCTTTGTGAAAACAATTTACCTAAATATTTTTGGGCGGAAGCCACAAACACCGCTTGCTACATTGTAAACCGAGTAATGATTAGGCCACTTTTAAAGAAAATACCATATGAGATTTTAAAATCTAAAAAGCCTAACATTAGCTATTTTCATCCATTTGGTTGCAAGTGTTTTGTTTTAAATAATGGAAAAGACAACTTAGGTAAATTTGATGCAAAAAGTGATGAAGCTATTTTCATAGGATATTCCTTAATCTCTAAAGCCTATCATGTATTTAACAAGAGAACTTTAGTAATAGAAGAATCTATATATGTTGTATTCGATGATAACCTCCTTCCAAGGAAGGATTCTTGTGATGATGATGATGTAGGAATCATTAATGCCTTTGATGGAGGACAAACTTCAAAGGAGGATGAGATTCCAACAAAAGAAGAGGATACACAAGATCCACCTCTTGAAGCCTTGAAGGACTTGGCTCTTGAGGAAAAGGAAGTGAGCTACCCAAGGGAGTTCAACTATGTCAAAGGTGGTGAAATCTTGGGTGATCCATCCAAGGGGGTAACCACTAGATCTTCTCTTAAACTTATGAACCATGTTGCATTTATCTCATGCATAGAGCCTAAGAATATAAAAGAATCATTAAAAGATGACTTTTGGATTATGGTTATGCAAGAAGAGTTAAATCAATTTGAGAGAAGTAATGTTTGGACATTAGTTGATAGGCCTAGTAATCAATCTACTATAGGAACTAAATGGGTCTTTAGGAACAAACTAGATGAGAGTGGTAACATTGTGAGAAATAAAGCTAGACTAGTAGCACAAGGTTACACTCAAGAAGAGGAAATAGATTTTGATGAAACCTATGCACCCGTAGCTAGAATGGAAGCCATTAGAATGTTGCTTGCATATGCATGTTATCATGATTTCAAGCTTTTTCAAATGGATGTTACGAGCGTATTTTTAAATGGTTTTATAAATGAGGAAGTGTATGTGGAACAACCCCGGGTTTTGAAGACTCAAAATTTCCAAATAATGTTTTCAAACTTACTAAAGCTCTCTATGGTTTAAAACAAGCTCCTAGAGCTTGGTATGAAAGACTTTCAAACTTTTTAATTGAAAAAGGTTTTGAAAAAGGTAAGGTGGACACTACACTTTTCATAAAAAGGTATAAAAATGACATCTTAGTAGTACAAATTTACGTTGATGATATTATTTTTGGATCTACTAATGAATGTCATTGCAAAGAGTTTGCTAAGTTAATGCAAGGTGAATTCGAGATGAGCATGATGGGGGAGCTCTCATTCTTTTTGGGACTCCAAATCAAGCAAAGGAAGGATGACACCTTCATCAATGAAGCAAAGTACATCAAGGATATGCTCAAGAAGTTTGGCTTGGAGAATGCAAAGCCTCAAGTCACACTATGAGCTCATCTACAAAGCTTGACAAAGATGAATGAGGTAAGTGTGTTGACTCTAAGCTTTACCATTCTATGATTGGATCATTGCTTTACCTTACTGCAAGTAGACCGAATATCTTGTTTAGTGTTTGCTTGTGTGCTAGGTTTCAAGCTAGTTCTTGAGAGTCTCACCTTATAGCCGTTAAAAGAATCTTTAGGTACCTTAGAGATACTCCTTGTTTAGGTCTTTGGTACCCTAGAGACTCCACCTTCAACCTTCATGGTTATTCGGATGCGGATTATGGGGGATGTAAAATCGATAGGAAAAGTACTTCAGGAACTTGTCAATTTTTAGGTAGTATGCTCATATCTTGGTTCTCTAAGAAACAAAATAGTGTAGGTCTTTCTACCACCGAAGCCGAGTACATATCCTTAGGGAGTTGTTGTGCTCAAGTCCTTTGGATGAAGCAACAACTCTTAGATTATGGTATTAAAGTTGAAACCATACCCCTTAAGTGTGATAACACTAGTGCCATATGCTTGACTAAAAATTCCATCCAACACTCTAGAACAAAACATATAGAGATAAGGCATCATTTCATTAGAGATCATGTCCTTAAGGAAGATGTTGTTATAGAGTACGTTGACACCTTAAACCAACTAGCGGACATCTTTACAAAGCCTTTAGATAAAGAGCGTTTTTGGCCCCTTAGGAGAGAGTTAGGTCTAACTAGCCTATCTTGACCTTTTAGGACCCTTTTTGTGCTTAAATTGCATGATCTTGTAAAATTGCATGTTAATGTGTTGTAGCTCTTGAAAATATCCATGCTTATAGCTAGGGGGAGTATGATTCTGTTAAAATATGCTTAGAACTGCTCATTCATCAGTTGCATTCTTTTAGGAGATGTTAGAATCGAGCTTTTGGTTGTTCTTCATGCCTAAAATGTATTTCTGGGCATAGGGTATCGATAAGACCTTAAACGTATCGATACGAGAACTGTATTAGATTCCCAGAATTCATTTTGATTAAAACGTGTATCGATACGGTTAAACCCGTTTCGATACGAGCAACAATCGTTTCGATACGGATTGCATCCGTTTCGATACGATCCTTCAATGGGCATTTTTAATGGAATTATGTTTTTACCCCCGTATCGATACACCCTCAGGCGTATCGATACACGATTGCGCAGACAACTATCAATTTGCATTTAAGAGTTCAACTTTTACCAAAATTGAATTTTCTCAAAACCCTAGAAACCCTAGCCGTTTTCACTCTATAAATAGCCTCTCTTTCCTTCATATTTTCACACCACAACTCAAAATTCTCTAGAGGGTTTTCAAAATCAAGCAAAGCTCTTAAGCTTTTCATCAATTGGGTGCTAAGCTCTTCTCCCATTCCTCTCTAATCAATATCAAGGTAAAACTCTTTCTTTTTCTTTTAATTTTCATTTCAAATTTTCTCTTGTTTTGTTTTTATTTTGTCTTCTCAAACCAAAATCTCTTTTCAAATTTTTTTATTAAATTTTTTTAACCTTGATTATTGGTTTTTAATGAGTTGAATGAAGAAATCTTAATGCATACATTGTTTTATCTAGTTCATGGCACCTCCTAAAAAGAGAACACGCACTAGTGAAGCCGGTGAAGGATCCAATACCGGAGGTGGTGCTCGTCCGAATCTCACTCATATCTATCAACAATCTTTTCAAACCACTAGAGCTCTCACCTATTTTCGCCAATTTCAAAACTATAAGATCCGTCCGGAGAGGGTAATCTCTATTCCTTTTCTTAACTCGGGGCGCTTCAAATTTGAATATCTACCTTTGCTCCAAGATTGGAAGTTTATGGATTTTCTCACTATTCTCGGATTTTACTTTCGGATTTTAGTTTTGATCTTTTATGCTAATGCCAAATGTTGTGCAAATCGAGATGGTGTTGTTACGGCCGTTAATTCTCATCTTATGGGTAAAAAGATCACTATAGATGTTCAATCTATTTGTGATGTGCTCAAGTTGGAGGATGAAGGCTATGATGATGAGAATGCCCTTGGCCATGTTCTAAGTGGTTCCGTCACCGCCCTAAATGCTCAAGATCGGATCCTCCATTTGATGGTTTCTTGGTGGTTTAGGCCCTC
Organism: Hibiscus trionum; assembly: GCA_030270665.1. Lineage (NCBI taxonomy): Eukaryota > Viridiplantae > Streptophyta > Magnoliopsida > Malvales > Malvaceae > Hibiscus > Hibiscus trionum. The sequence goes on from BSYR01000011.1 coordinate 23,735,824, forward strand.
GGGAGGGAAGTATTCCACTATCCGCCATGTAGATGAGTTTTGGATTCGATGCTTCCGTGAGAGAAAATGTCCGAACCTTGCTCGTATTATGTTTGCGGAGATTGTGTATCTCGTACAACACCGCCACACCATACTTGTCACTTCTTTCACCTATGGTACGGCCCTAAGTTACTTCTTCCAACAAAAGGAGATTGATTGCTCGCATGACTACCCAACTCCCCTCACCGATCCTATCGATGAACGATCTCTTGCAAGGGGTAAGTTCCATTACTTTAATGGTAATTGGCTACGTCTATCTGAGCTTTCTAGTGAGGCCACGGAACAATTTGCTAATCCTTAAGTTGAACAAGTTCCTCAAGCTCCTCCTCCACCTTCTATGGACTCCCTCATGACTTATTTCAATGAGCAATTCACGGGTTTGCGCACGGGAATGGCTTCAATCGATCAAGTTATGAATTCAAGATTTACCGCTATTGATTCAAGGTTTACAAGCCTTGAAGATCGGATGAAGAACGTGGAGACTCGACTCACTTCGCTTGAAGGCGGTCACAACTCAATGAATATCTCTCTCACCGCTTTCCATGACGAGTGGCGTCAAACTATGAGGAATGATGATCCAATTGAGGAAGATGATGAAGAAGGCGATGGAGATGCATTGTAGCCTATCTTTGCATACAATTCCTATCATTTAGGATATTTATTTTATGCACCTTTGATTTATGTTTTTAGGATTAAGTTTGAATTATTCTAAAACCTATGCTTTGATTTTCTGTTATTTGGATTTTAAGTTGATGTTATCTTTTATTTGAACTTAATGATATTATGTTGCTTGCTTATTTATACCTTTTGCCTATTATGCACTTTACATTATGTCTTAATTATTTTTGATCTAACAAAAAGGGGGAGAGGGAAGCTCACACTAAAAAATTTTAATTTTCAAACTTAAAAGTTACCTAGCTAATATTAAGGGGGAGTTATTTTGCAAAGTTTTTCAAAGTATCAAAAATTTCAAGTTTTGGTTTTGCTATATTAAAAAGGGGGAGATTGTAAAACCTATGTTTGATTTTGATATAACTAAGTATGTTAAGGACTAAATTGAAAACTTGAAATAGATTTCTAAGTCCCTTAAATGATTTATAAATCATCAACACTTTAAACTGATTTGAAAAACTCAAACTCTAAATATTTTCTAAGTGTTCCAAGGCCAAAGTATTGAAAATCGTCCAGGTGATCGATACTCCTCCAGCCGTATCGATACATTTTTTACAAAGTTGGCTACTAGAAAGACGCGTTTCGGTACACTCTTAACCGTATCGAAACAGATTCAATCTGTATCAATACACCCCTCTGCAAAAACTGAAGGAGTTTGAATGGTGTATCGATACGGCTTAACCCGTATCGATACGGTTTTAACTGAATTTTTAATTCGAAGTGTTTTTAAATGTTTTCAACCGTTGGTGTCAGTCGTTAGGTAACTAACATTTAAAGTGGCAGTTTTCCTGTATCGATACGGTGTACCCCCGTATCGAAACGGAAACTTCCAATGAGCTAAGTTGAGAAAAAGGTATCGCTACAGTCTCTTCCGTATCGAAACGGTCCCTGTCCTGTACCGATACGCTTACATGCGTTTCGATACGCCCTTTTTATTATGTGCAACGACTCTTTCTGTTTTGAGACAGGTATCGATACAGGTCTTCGTGTACCGATACATATATGTTGAGTTGTGAGGAGCTAGATTCGTTCAACCGATATGGCTCACCAAGTGGTGGAGAGGTGGATTTTTGGGTGGAAGGGTTGTGGAAGCTAAAATGAAAAATGACACAATGATTTATAGTGGTTCAACCTTCTAACCAAGGTCTACATCTACTACCCTAGCTCCCCACTAAGGATTTCCAATCAATCCACTATTGATTCGTCCCCTTTTCTAGGCTAAGGAGGAAACCCTTTACACCGATCAAGCTTTCTACCCAAAGCCTTGATCAAACCCTCTTTTACAAAGAGATAAATAAAGCAATCACAAATCCCTCTAATAGGTGTTTGTTTGCACAATTAAAGCACTCACCCAAAACCTAAAACACTTGAGCAAATTTGACAATTTTGGCTCACTAGTGTTTGTCTATACAATAAATGACAATTTAAGCTCTAAGACAATTCTTGATCATTTGTTGATTGACAATATGAGCATTAACCATATCTTGATGCTTGGAGGTCCCTTTTATACTCTTTGAAGAGTTTATAGCCGTTACTAGCCGTTGGAGATGATTTGGAGCCGTTGAGGACTTTATTTCCCTTCATTAATGCTGTTCTGCAGCCTTCCGTATCGATACGCTTAGACCCGTATCGGTACGGCCTTCATCAGAAACTAGCCGTTGGGCTCTTGCCAGCCTAGGCGCATCGATACGCTTGAGGGCGTATCGGTACGATTTCACATTTAAATGACCATTGGGAAAATAGCCGTTGGGGTTGTTAAAAGGGGATCGATACGCTTACCAGGCGTATCGAAACGATCCCTCACCGTATCGAAACGGCCAAGCCTGTTTCGATACGAGTTTTGACAGTAACCAAACTGGGCAGAAAAGGTATCGATACGGGTTGGACCGTATCGGTACAGTTACTTTGAAAACACAAGTTTGGCTATTTAAAAGCATGAAAAGTCTTGCCAAAAACCTCTTAAAATACCTCAAACATAAATTCAAGTTGTTTGGACTTAAAACCAAGTTTTAAATTCTTTTCAAATTAGTCCAAAACATTTTTCAATTATTATATCAAAACATTAGTTCTACAATCTCCCCCTTTATGATATAATAAAACTAACTTGAAAAATTGTTTGGGATTCTCCCCCTTTATCTTTAAAAATGTGAATAAGAGATAAAAGATATGAAATCAACTAAAGCTCCCCTTATTCGTTTGAAAATTTAATTTTTCAAACCATTTCTCCCCTTTTTTGTTATATCAAAAAGAGTTTAAAACATTAAGCTTAAAATAACTATAGAGGAAAAATTTGACAAAAATAAGAATTTGGTTTTAAAATGGCTCCCCTTACTCAAAGCATCAATAAAATGTTAGTCCAACATATATGATCATCTAGTTGAAAAAAAATAAAACAAATAAATGCAAATACAACTAGATTTTTACCAACACTTGAACCCAAAGGGAGGATGTGAAGCCTTCCTTCTTCAAGTGTTCTTCCTTGTGTGCATGGAGCTCCCCCTCAATGTTTGACTTGTTGAACATCTCCATCACACCTAGCAAAAGACAATCAAGTAATTTTTGGTATCCAAATTGCTTTGGATCCATAGACGTTAATAGCACAAATTTTAGTCCCCTTAGGAATCTATTTTTCAATGTCATCCTTTTTAATTGAAGTGGTTAGTCCTTTTGGGACCCAAACACTTCTAAAACATTTTGCTTTTACAAATATAGGGGCACTAGATTGTCTTACATAAAAATTTGATTTTCCAACATTATTTTTCTTTTCAAGTTCTTTGGAAATCAAATCTTTTTCTTCTTGAACTTTTTGAAGCAATTTTTGTAAATCAAAACATTTTAATTCAAACTCTTCAACTTTTGCTTCAAGTTCAAGTTTGGTTTTAGAAATCAAATCATTTTGAATTTTTAACTTTGAAATCAATTTATTGTTTTTCAAAATGTGATTTTTAAACTCTAAAACCAAATCATCATAGGCATCTTGTAATTCATCAAAGGAATAACAACATGAAGTTGATGAATTAGAAGTTACCCTTGAATCTTCTTCGATGGCCATAAGGCAAAGGTTGGCTTGTTCATCGTCGGTGGAGTCCTCATCACTCCAAGTAGCCACATGTGCCTTCTTCTTATGGCTTGAAGTGCTTGCACTCTCCTTTTTCTTGGAATCTCGTTCAAGCTCTCTCAAAGCTTTCTTCATGAACGGGGCACACTTCTTGAAGAGATGAACTATCTCTTCATCTTCATCCTCCTCTTCACTTGAGTAGACATGATGACAAGTGGAGGATTTGAGAGCCATGGCATTGGTGTTGATGCCAAGCCCCTTGAGCTTCTTCTCTCCCATAGCTCTAATTTCTTCCCCCTTCTTCTCATATTCTTTGTTTTTCTTCATGATTTGATAAGTAAGGAGTGACCCCATGAGTTCATCAAGCTTTAAAGTCATCAAAATTTTGGCTTCGATGATGACGGTCCTCTTTGAGTCGCATGACTTGAGAAGTGAGTATATGAGCTTTCGAACAAGCTTTTCCTCCGGGATGGCTTCTCCACAGCCTTTGAGACCATTGGTGATAGTGGAGAACCTATCAAACATCTTCTCAATGTTCTCTTCCGGATCCATTTTGAAGTTCTCATACTCTAAGGTTAGGAGCCCAATCTTGGTCTCCTTGACTTCATCGGTCCCCTCGTATGTGACTTCAAGCTTGTCCCATACCTCCTTGGCACTCTCACAAGAAGACATCTTCTCATAGATGGTTGGGCCAAACATACAAAACAAGATGTGCAAGGCTTTGCAATTAAGCTCCATCTTCTTGCGATTGTCGGCACTCCACTCCGCTTTGCTTCTTTGAGGCATGAACGAACCATCTTCAACTATATATCATAACTTGTAGTCTCTTGATTTGATGAAGAACTTCATCTTTTTCTTCCAATGGGCATAGTAGGTTCCGTCAAAGAAAGGCGGTTTGTCGATTGATTGTGCCATTTGAGCTGGTTGATGAAATAGTGATCGAGCTTGCCGGATCTTCTCAATAGGATGTGAATCTCCTTCGATTGAGCCAAGCTTTGATACCAATTGTTGAGTTGTGAGGAGCTCGATTCGTTCAACCGATATGGCTCACCAAGTGGTGGAGAGGTGGATTTTTGGGTGGAAGGGTTGTGGAAGCTAAAATGAAAAATGACACAATGATTTATAGTGGTTCAACCTTCTAACCAAGGTCTACATCCACTACCTTAGATCCCCACTAAGGATTTCCAATCAATCCACTATTGATTTGTCCCATTTTCTAGGCTAATGAGGAAACCCTTTACACCGATCAAGCTTTCTGCCCAAAGCCTTGATCAAACCATCTTTTACAAAGAGATAAATAAAGCAAACACAAATCCCTCTAATAGGTGTTTGTTTGCACAATTAAAGCATTCACCCAAAACCTAAAACACTTGAGCAAATTTGACAATTTTGGCTCACTAGTGTTTGTCTATACAATAAATGACAATTTAAGCTCTAAGACAATTCTTGATCATTTATTGATTGACAATATGAGCATTAACCATATCTTGATGCTTGGAGGTCCCTTTTATACTCCTTGACGAGTTTATAGTCGTTACTAGCCGTTGGAGATGATTTGGAGCCGTTGAGGACTTTATTTCCCTTCATTAATGCTGTTCTGCAGCTTTTCGTATCTATACGCTTGGACCCGTATCGGTACGACCTTCATCAGAAACTAGCCGTTGGGCTCTTGCCAGCCTAGGCCTATCGATATGCTTGAGGGCGTATCGGTACGATTTCACATTTAAATGACCGTTGGTAAAATAGCCGTTGGGGTTGTTAAAAGGGGATCGATACGCTTACCAGGCGTATCGAAACGATCCCTTACCGTATCGAAACGGCCAAGCCTGTTTCGATACGGGTTTTGGCAGTAACCAAACTGGGCAGAAAAGGTATCGATACGGGTTGGACCGTATTGGTACATGTACTTTGAAAACACAAGTTTGGCTATTTAAAAGCATGAAAAGTCTTGCCAAAAACCTCTTAAAATACCTCAAACATAAATTCAAGTTGTTTGGACTTAAAACCAAGTTTTAAATTATTTTCAAATTAGTCCAAAACATTTTTCAATTATTATATCAAAACATTAGTTCTACAGGATAGCTGCAGAAGTGCATTTATGGTGGAAAGAGAGGGTCCCAACGGCTATAATCAATACCCTAACCACCCAAACGGCTAGAATTGATAGAGAAGGTATAAGTTGAAGCTCATTGATGACCAGCAACAACTATTGCATCAAAGATAAACATCCAAGCAAAAATCTAACCTCAAGTGTGTCTATTTTCCAATTTCTTGTAAACCCCAAATTGAGTTGTATTCAATTCCTGTTCTATCTTCAAATTTGGGTTGAGTGTTGTACTTCAAGGGGCAATATTGTATTTGAGAGATATATTTCTTGTCCAATTTCTTCTTTGTTTACTTATGAGGGTTTGGTCAATTTTGGGTAGAAAATTTGACCGGTTGTGTAAAGGTTACCTCCTAAGCCTTGAAAAGGGGAAGAACAAATTAGTGAATTGTTGCAAATTCTTAGTGGTAGCTAAGGTAGTGGATGTAGAGTTCATTTGGAACTTGAACCACTCTAAAATCCTTTGTTCTTCAATTTTAGCTATCCTTTCACTCCAACAAAGTTTTAAAATCCCAATTCACCCCCTCTTGGTCTTGATTAATCCTTCAATCCACTCAACAGAAGGCGGTAAATTAAGTGGGCCATTTCACTCGAAGTGGCAGATGCTATTCTTCCCCAGAGGTGATGAAAGAGGCTGAGAAGGCTAAAGGAAAAGCACTTGTTATACATGAAAGGATTTTTGAAGAAGACCTCGCTCCGAAGATAAATGAGCCAGTGATGGAGGAGCAAGCTCGAGAATTTCTGAGGTTTTTAAAGCATAGTGAGTACAATATAATGGAATAGTTAAAGAGGAAACATGCAAGGATTTTAGTTCTAGAGTTGTTGTTGAGTTCTGAGGGGCACCGTAATGCTTTGATGAAGGAGCTTCGTCAGACATTTGTGCTGAATGATATTTCGGTAGATAAATTGGACAGGATTGTGAACCATATTGCTCCTGAAAACTACATAACGTTCACCGATGATGAGATCTCGGAAGGAAGGATGGGGTTAGTTAAGGCTTTGAATATTACCACACATTGTAAAGGATATGTGCTGCCTGGATTTTTAATTTATAATGGATCCGCCATAAACGTCATGCCAATGGCCATTTTGCAGAGGTTGCCTATTGACGACTCCCACATGAAGGCATATCAAAATACCGTGAGAGCCTTCAATGGAATGACACGAGAAGTACTGGGGAGGATAGAAGTACCATTGCTGATAGGGCCGACAATTTAAAATATATATTTTATGGTAATGGATATCAAGCCGACATATAATTGTTTGCTCAAGAGACCCTGGATTCATTCGGCAGGGGCAATCCCATCATCTCTACAACAGAAGCTCAAGTTTGTCATAGAAGGGAAATTGATTACTGTCGGAGCAGAAGAGGATATCATTGCCACTATAACAACTGATGTCCCATACATTCAGACAGATGAGAATGCCTTGGAGTGTTCTTTCAAGGTGCTGGAATTTGTGAATGCCACCTTTGTCGCTGAGGGAAAACCATTTCCGCGGCCAAGATTGTCAAACTGCACCAAAATGACGTGCGAGAGACGCTCGGATGGGGTGCAAAGATAGGCAAAGGACCTGGAAAACACATGCATGGAAGTCTACGACCAAGGTCCATCCTCACGAAGAAAGATTATTTCGGGCTAGGGTTCACTCCTAATGTGCAAGATCGACTGAGAGAGTTGAGGAAAAAAAGGGAACTGAGGAAAGCCCGCATGCAGGGAACGAAGACTTCTTCCAGGCTGGTGACATCTTTTGACATGTCCAAGATCTTCAAATCGCGTGGATCCACGAATGTTAAAAAGCAACTGGAGGAAGTTAATCGAGAAATGATAAGACTGCATGAAGAGGAAATCTTCGGCAACAATCTGGATGGGCTCTTTGTTGTTGGATTTTTTGAGGGTGCTCGACCTGGTGAATTTTTTAGAATGATCCGTCCCTGTGCCCCAGGCGAGACATTGAAGAACTAGACAGTTGAAGACATTTCCCTTGTAACCAATAATGAAACAGAGTAAATACTGAGACCACCTTATACCTTTGCCCGTGGGTATAAGAGGATTATCTGTAAAGAGCCGTTATACAATCATTTTAATAAAGATGCTTTCTGTGCTGATTCACAAATGACAAACATGTTTTTAATATTTTGCATCCTTTTCAAAATATATTATTATTTTCTTTGCAGATCTTCAACTATCGACTGTATGAATGATCCTAAACCTAATCCCGGGGTAGGTCCTGGACAGCTAGTGTGTCTAACGGAAATCAATGTGGTCGAGGATAAAACAAAATGTGAAATCCCTAAAGAATTACAGAGGATGGTAGAAAAGGAAGACAATCAGATCTTGCCTCATAAGGAAGAGTTAGAGGTTCTCAATCTGGGAATAGAAGAGACCAGAAGATAAGTAAAGATATGGAAGACATTTTCGTCTGAAAGAAATAGAAACTGATTGATCTGTTACACGAGTTCAAAGATGTCTTCGCTTGGTCCTATCAAGATATGTCAGGATTGAATACTGGCATAGTGGTACACGAATTGCCCATTAGACCAGAATGCAAACCGGTTCAACAGAAGCTTAGAAGATTGGGGCTGGAAATGATAATAAAGATAAAAGAAGAGGTACAGAAGCAGATTGATGTTGGTTTTCTTGCAGTATCCCAGTATCCAGAATGGGTGACCAATATAGTTCTCGTACTGAAGAAAGATGGGAAGGTACGAATGTGTGTCGACTATAAAGACTTGAATAGAGCCAGCTCAAAAGATAATTTTCCTCTGCCACACATAGATATTCTAATCGACAATACATCAGGGCATTCATGGTTTTCCTTCATGGATGGTTTCTCGGGATACAATCAGATAAATATGAATCTAGAAGACATGATCAAGACGATGCTCATAACTTTTTGGGGCACGTATTGCTACAAGGTAATGCCTTTTGGATTAAAGAATGCTGGGGCAACCTATCAACGGGTGATGGTTACTTTGTTTCATGATATGATGCACAAAAAAGTTGAGGTGTACGTGGATGATATGATCTCCAAGTCCCTCACTGAGGAAGAGCATATCCAAAATCTAAAGAAGTTGTTCTTGATATTGAGGAAATACCAACTTAAACTCAACCCCAACAAATGCACATTTGGAGTAACATCTGGAAAACTCCTCGGGTTCGTTGTTGGTAGAAGAGGAATTGAGATAGATCCAGATAAAGTAAAGGCTATTCAGAACCTGCCACCACCTAGTTCACAAAAAGAAGTTCATGGATTCCTTGGCAGATTGAACTATGTTTCTCGATTTATCTCTCAATTAACTGATACATGTGATCCAATCTTCAAGATGTTGAAAAAGAATAACCCTGGAGAGTGGAATGAAGAGTGCCAAGAGGCATTTGACAAGATCAAAAAGTATTTGACCAATGCCCCCATATTAGTAGCGCCAGTTCCCAATAGACCACTGACCCTTTACTTGACGGTCTATAAAAATTCAATGGGATGTGTGCTGGGGCAACACGATGATACAGGAAAGAAAAAAAGAGCCATTTATTACATGAGCAAAAAGTTTACTGAATGTGAAGTATGGTACCCACCCATCCAAAAGTTATGTTGTACTTTGGTTTAGGTAACCCGTAGGCTTAGACAGTACATGTTATACCACACTACATGGCTAATTTCTCGTCTTGATCTATTGAAGTTTATGATGGAAATACCAACATTAACCGGAAGGTTGTCACGTTGGCAAATGTTATTATCAGAGTCTGACATTGTGTATGTGAGTCAAAAAGCAATAAAAGGAAGTGCCATAGCAGATTTCTTAGCCAATCCTGCGACGGAAGATTATGAGCCCTTGAACTTTGATTTCCTAGATGAGAACGTGATGAATGTCGCTACAGCGGAAATCAGAATCCCAGATGGTGAAACTTGGAAATTATATTTTGATGGAGCAGTTAATGCTCTTGGACGAGGAATTGGAGCAGTATTAATTTCTCCAGATAATGTACATTACCCGTTCACAAGCAGATTAGAATTTCTTTGTACCAATAACATGGCAGAATATGAAGCTTGTGTCATGGGTCTGCGAGCTGCTATCAAAAGAAAAATGGAAGTCTTGAAAGTATATGGGGATTCAACGTTGATGAAATACCAACTTCGTGAAGAATGGAAAACAAAGGATATAAAACTGATTGAATACCAAAAATTGATTCTGGAGCTAATAAAAGAGTTTGAAGAAATTACTTTCATATACATCCCCATAGAGGACAACCAAATAGCGGATGCCTTGACTACACTAGCTTCGGTATTCCTAGCAAACAAATCGAAGGACATGATGCCTATTCGTATGCAGAGTTATGAAACTTATGCTCACTATTGCAGCATAGAAGAAGAAATTGATCAGCATCCTTGGTATCATGACATTTTACAATATCTAAAGTATCAGACATATCCCCTGGAGGCAAATGACAATGAAAAAAATAACTATCAGAAGAATTGCTTTAGGATATGTGCTCGACGGAGAGATTTTATAGAAAAAGGGGCAAAGATCAGATTCTGCTAAGATGTGTTGATGCCAATGAAGCAAAGAATATCATGGTAGAAGTACATGACAGGATATGTGGTACACATGCAAATGTGCTCTCAATAGCAAGGAAGATTATGAGATATGACTATTTTTGGACAACTATGGAAGGAGATTGCATTTAATATGCCAATAAGTGTCATAAGTGTCAGATATATGCTGACAAGATTAATTCTCCACCAGTACCTCTTCATACAATAAATCCACCATGGCCCTTTGCTGCATAGGGCATGGATTTCATTGGGAAAATTCATCCTAAAGCTTCAAATGGACATCGTTTCATCCTTGTGGTAATAGGTTATTTCACCAAATGGGTAGAAGCAGCCTATTATGCCAATATTACAAGAACAATAGTCAGTAAGTTCCTAAAGAAGGAAATAATTTGCCGATATGGTTTGCCAGAAAGAATTGTCACTGATAATGCTACAAACTTCAACAACAAAGTGATAATGGAGGTGTGTGAACAATTCAAAATCATTCACCACAATTCGGTGACCTATCGCCCTAAGATGAATGGAGCTGTGGAAGCGGCAAATAAGAATATCAAGAAGATCATATCAAAGACAACAAAAACTTACAAAGACTGGTATGAGAAACTACCTTTTGCTTTATTTGCGTATCGGACCTCAATACAATCCTCAACTGGGGCAACAACTTACTCCCTGGTCTATGGGACAGAAGCAATACTCCCCATTGAAGTCAAAATTTCGTCACTTTGTGTGTTGTCTGAAGTAAAACTGGATGACGCGGAGTGGCTACAAGTTCAGTTTGACCAGCTAAATCTCATCGAGGAAAAGAGGTTGAGGGCAATCTGTCACAACCAAATGTACCAAAAAAGGATGATGCGAGCATATGACAAGAAGGTGCACCCGAGAGAATTCCAAGATGGGGATATTGTATTGAAAAAGGTTCTACAAATACATCGAGATGATCGCGAAAAATGGATGCCTAAATGGGAGAGGCCTTCTGTTTTCAAAAAGGCTTTCTCTAGAGAGCGTTGATACTGACTGAAATGGACGGCAAAGAGTTACACAAGCCAGTAAACTTGGATTCTGTCAAGAAGTATTATGCTTGAAGAATTCAAAAAGAAAATGAAAAAACGGAGTGAAAACCCTAGAGGGCGCTTCCGCAAAATGAAAATATCTATGGTGAAAACCTAAAAAGGCGCCTCAGATATTAAAAAAAAAAGAGAAAATAAAATAAAAGGGGGTTCAAGATGAAAACCCGCAAAGGGAGTCTTGAAATCAAAGGAGGATATGAGTTGAAAACCTGTTAAGGCAACTCAAATGAATAAAGTTAGGCATCTGATAATCAAGACCTCTCGAACACCTAGTATTTTGGAAAGGATTTCACATTTGAAAGCATTCTGGCAACATTTGAGGATCGCCAAACATGAGTGCAAGCTCAGCCCTACTTTTAGTCGATGGGGTGGTTGTATCCTTCATGCCTTAGATGCCCAGAGATCTGACTTTGTTTCTTGATTTTATTGTTTTCCATGACTATTTCAAACTCTGTTGTATTCTGATTTATAAGCTTCAATAAAATTCATGTATTCTCTTCCGAGCTTTCTTTTTTATTCCAAAGCATCTTAAAGTGGTTGATATAATGAAAAACAGATGATTTCCTAGTATTACTATATTTTAAAAGTGTAGGTGAACCTTGTCACTATGGGTATTGAAGAAGAGTGTACGTGATAAGATGGTGCGAAATTGAAGACCGACCACAAATGCGACAATAGAGTCTTCCACACGAAGAACAATGGTTTTTTTATCTCCGTGCTTACAATGAGACGATCAGAACCACAAGATCAACACATTATATACAATGCTCCTCTAAGTCAACATCTCGGTTAAGACAGTTCTTGAAGACCGAGAATGGAGAAGAATGTTTGCCACTCCATGATTTACTGTTGGTGACTACCATTTTGGAAAGATTCTTGGGTTCGACAAAGCTTTAACATTGAAAGATTGGATATTGCCAATATTGACCAAGCAACATGTGATTGATTAAGACAAGATTTTGTCAGCTATAACACCTTTTCCTTGTTATATATCAAAAAAAAAGGAAAAGGAAAAAAGAAAAAAGAAGTTAAGAGAAAAAGAAAAGGGAGGTGAAAACCTGAAAAGGTCCCTTTAAAAAAAACCAAAGTGAAAACCCCGAAAGGGCACTTTGAGAAAAGCAACCTAAAGTGAAAATCCGAAAGGGTGTTTTAGAGCAAAGGGCAAGAAACGCGGAAAGGAGGTTGCGACGGCCAATTCTGATGTGGGATGGGAATTAGACAAGAAGTATCCAAGAAAGATCCTGAAAGAGTAGAGGCTGATTGATAGATCTCATTAAACCATGGTTCATACATCATATAGGAGATTAGGATCATGTTAACCTTCATATTTCAATTGTTTTGACAGGAAAAAGATCAAGAAGGATTCATAATGAAAAGAGTCCGCCCAGCGAAGAAGGATTCATAGTGAGAAGAGTCTGCCCAGCGAAGAAGGATTCATAATGAGAAGAGTCTGCCCAGCAAAGACATAACTCCTAATGAGAAGAGCTCGCCGTTTGAAGAATGAGGAAGTTACTAATGAGAAGAGCTTGCTTGTTCGGTGCCGTTACAGAAATTTGGACCAGCAAAAGAGTGAGGAATGAAGAATTTCATAATTAGAAGAACAACATCAGACCTCAGAAGATGAAGAATTCTAGGGAGCAATATCAGATTGTCGAAGATTGAAGAATTTCATAATAAGAAGAACAACTTCAAACTTCGATGGTCAGACAATTCGGAAAAAATCCGTGTCTTTTCATTCTTTGCCATATTCTTGTTCCACAACAATGAGCAAAGAGGGGCAGCTGTAGAACCTGTATTTTGTTTGGGTATACATACATATATATATACATATTAAATAAGATAAAAAATAAAAAAGAAATAAAACCTAAATAAATAATGAAAACAACTTAATAAACATGTTATAATATCCAATGTCCATTACAAAATTATCATCTTTCTTACAAGTAGAGCCCAAATTGGTTGTGAAAGCCCAAATTAAATATCAGATCATTTTACAACTGTTTATAACCCATTAACAGCTAATTCCCAGCCCAAACAAACACAAAAAGCCTATTAGCGCGATTGTGCTTCTTTTTTCCGCCTAAACTAATCCACGTGGGGAGTTTCTATTAGCCCGTTTCCCATTCACGCGAATTGATTCCCATCTAGGGAACAACTGTCTCTGCCAGCGATGAAGGCTGACGTCACCACTTGGTCAGCTATAAATACCTACAAGAGAGAGAAAACAAAGTTAATTATTAATGCAATCATTAATGAAACAATAATTGAAGAGAAAATCAAAGAGACTTACCAGAAGCGGGAGAGACACTCAGAGAAAACAAAGTTAATTATTAATACCTAGGGAACAACTGTCTCTGCCAGCGATGAAGGCTGACGTCACCGTTTGTTGCCGGAAGCTCACCGAAGTTGCAGAATTGCCAAACTGAGGTAACCTTCACCTCTAAGTTTTTCAATTACAAAGTAAACCTAATCAAAAACATTTCCAGGCCCACAAATCCCTAAAAATCAGTGTTTAAATCACCAAAACCCTAAATACCAAAGCCTAAATCCTTTTCTAAGTTCGTTTTCCTAGATCTAAAACCAAATCCGTAAGTAGTAACATATAAATTCGATCAAAACAAGAATCAAATCCAGATCTAAACCTAGTAGCTAGTTTAAGTTTGAACAGAAATAAAAAAACAAACAAACAAATAAATAAGATTTGAGAGGGTAATGAGCTTATCTCGCCGTTGTCGTTACTTTGAGTGTCGTCGTAGTCGAGACCTAAGCGCTAGGACGTCGGTCGGAGTTGAAAATCATAGCAGCGAGGCTACTGGTTTTGGGTAGGTATTTCAGGAAAAGGAGAAAGGGGGCCATTTCTAATGAAACAAGGGCTAGATCAAGGTTTAGGATGAAAATTGAGTGTTTTGGGTAGATTTAGGGTTTTGAAGATGGCCGAGACAGCTGTCGGAAGCTGTAGACGACGGCCGAAAAGTTTAGTTTGGTCGGAGAAGATGACCGGAGGAGTTCTGGTCATCGAAAGAAGGTTGAAGAAGGCCGAAATTTTGTCGGAGGTTGATCGGAAAATGCAGAAGGCAAGAGATGATGACCAGAAGAAAGAGGGAAGGAGATGATCAGAGATGATAACCGGTGACCAGAATCATCTCAACGGTTGGGAAACATGTCGGTAAGGTTTCGAATGGGGGCTAAAGATCTATGTTGGGTTTTTCAAAGGGTTCTTGAAGTGTTCTAGGAAGTTTCGTGAGTTTGATCTTTAGTAACAAGTTTTGAGGGGGGATTTAGGGTTTGTGAGGATCAAACCCAGGGAAATGGAAGAACTGAAGAAGAACATGGGTGAAAATAAAGTTTTGATCGAAATGGGTTGGCGATTTCGGAATTTGGGTGTTTAAGTTCAGAGAATTTAGTGAGAGAGGAGAATGAGGAGAGAGAGAGTGAGGGGTGAAAATGACCGTTCCAACTCATAAATGGCCCTTTTATACCGAGTTGGGAACGACGTCGTTTTGAGAGTCGGGTCATGATAAAGGTATGCGTGTTTTTGTGCGGGTACGAATACGGGTCTGTGACCTGATCGAGCAAAAGGGGCTGGGTTTGGGCCGAATTTAGATGGGTTTAAGGTCTTTTGGGCTTTGTTTTAATAGGCTTGGGTCTTTTTTTAGGGAATTTAGGTTTGGGCTCTTTAGTTCCCTTTTCCTTACAATTTGACCATTGTTTTCCTTAATTCCTTTATAGTTGTAAATAAATTTAATGTCTAAAAACTAGCCTTACACTTTCGCTTTGACTCAGTTTCTTTAGATCATTGGAAAAAGATTTTCACTTTAGGTTTTACGTCGGTTACTTGTCCACAAGGTTCATTCCTTGAGACTTCACTTTGTATACCGAATATCCTGGTTCTATCTTTGATATCGATATCCGAACTTGATCTTAATCAACAACAATGTTGTAGACCAAGTTCGTTTTAAGCCCAATAAAAACTGACTCGAATGTTTTATTTCAATAATAACAGTTTCGATCTCAATTTTCCCTTAGTAATCAATTTACTAAGTGTGTTCCCAAGAAGTCGAACGTGCTTAAATAGTCGATCCTTCTTCCCAAATATTAACCGAAAACCATATTTCGAATAAAGTCAATCTTTTGTTTCAAAAATCGTTTTGGTTTGAAGTTTAGCTTTTGAAAATAGAGACAAGTAAAACCCGAATTTGTTTAAGCGTTTTTCATTCCTCACGTTGAAACAGAGTCATCGCTACTGCCTTTGGCTAAGGAAAATTTAGCTTTGCATGAATGATTATCGAATTAACCATGCTTAGCATCATTTTCAAAAGAAAATAAAGTAAAGAAAATAAAATCTAAAAGAGAAAAGAAATTTTATAAAAACCCAAGTAGAAACAAGTGAAGAACAAAAATGATGAGATGAGATGCTTTGAGTCTTACCCCAAGGGGTATTTATACTAGTCTAAAACCCTAGAAATTACCTAAGTGATAAGAGATAAATAAATTCAAATTACAAAAGATAAATCCTAAGAGATAATTTCTAAAAAAATATTTAAATTAAATAAAAGAGATAAATCTCAAGTCTTTATCCAAATCCTGGTCGATAAGCTATCATCCCGAATCCTATAAGCTATTAGAATATCCTGATAAGCTTTCACTTCTGCCGCCACGTCATCATCTGATCATCACTGTTGCTGACGTCATCCTCTCGTGCTGCTGACATCATCCACTGACGTGTCGCGCCCAATCAACATTTTCATGCCCCAGTTCATGCCCACTAATCCGGCCATGAATCCAGAAAACTTGCAAATTTCATCCTTTTTCGTAGTATTTCGCAGCAGCGAGGTCCTGCACAGTAAATCACGCAATGAGCCACAATTAAGCACCACAAAGCAACCAATTGAGCATAATTAGCATGAAAATATTGATCAAACTAGCTACTCATCAAATTCCCCCTCACTTATCTGATGCTTGTCCTCAAGTATAAAAAATTTAAACTATTGAATCTCATGTTAGCATCCTCTATTTCACGAAGTCCTTAATGTGCAAAGATGATGAAATATCTATAAATGAAAGAAAGAAAAGAAAGTAATATATAAATGACTAAATTATTACAAACATTCCAACAAAATAAGTTAAGCCAACTTAGGCAAAGTATATCATAAACTTGTAAATGAAACCTAGTCTTCACTGTTAACATGAGGCATTTTTCATTTTTTCACTTCTTGCTAGAACCAGTTTTTAGGCACTTCTAGCTTTATATTTTTTCTCTGCTAGAGCCAGTGATAGGCACCTCTAGCTTTTTTTTTCTCAGCTAGAGCCAGTGATAGGCACCTCTAGCTTTTATAGGATAAAAAATTTCGACAAGTATTTCAAAACAAGTTAATGAACGCTAAGACTAGTTTGGCATAAAGAATCAAATTATGAAGGAATGTCATGAAACACAATAATCATGCCATGGTCTAAAGTGTAATATACCATTTCTAACAAAATAGATACAAAATCATAATGGCATCAAAAGGACAAGGTAAAATAGAGGATAAAAAACAATCAAATCAATGGGATAAAAACCAAGAGAACCAGAGAGCAACCAAACGGATAAGCAAGAAAAAGAATTTGACCCAAATTCTTACTCCCCTCACTTAAGTCATTTTGCCCCAAAATGTATATCAAAATTAAAAGTAAAAAGAGAGGGAAAAAGAATACTCCCCGAGCTAGTGTCGGCCACGGTCGTGCATGGGAGTGGCTGGATGTGTTTGATGTCTCCACCTTCGGCATGGAGTGGAAAGAAAGGGACGGACAGGGTGCAGCACGCATCAGCCAGTTGTGGCTGGAACCTCCCGTGCTGGTTCGTACGCGTTCTCCCCAGTGAGCTTGCGACTGGGCTCCAGCAGTTTCGTGAGGTGGTGCAGGGCTGGCTGTAGGTTGGTCGAGGGTGGTGCGTAAAGGTTTTGTGAACGACTTAAGGTTGAAGAAAGCTAGGCTTGTGGGCTTTGAATAAATAAAATAACATAGGTGGGGGCATTTGTTTTAAAAAAATGAAAAAAAGAGGTTATCACGTTTGACTATGGGATAAAGGGGAATAAATCAAATTTAAAATTCCTAATAAGGGATGGTTTTGGTTTTAAAATTCCCGATAAGGGAACTAAATCCTAACGTGGTAAAAGAGGGGTTTTAGTTTAAAAAGTTTTAAAATATGAGGATAATGGGCGTGGTTTAAAAATTAAGAGAAAAAAGATTTTGGATTTAAACAAGAAAAAAAAAGTGATAAGGGATGCTTTTTTTTCGAGATTGGGATAAGATGATAAGCCATGGTCCAAGGGATTTGCCACCGTGTTTTAAATTCCTACACATATTCAACCATAAATTCGATTAGCAAGGTATTATTAGAAAAATAAAATAAAATAAAGATGAGAAGATAAAATAAATTTGAAATAAAATGAAAGGAGTGAATTTAAAGAAAATTGAAATAACATAAAATAAAAAAAAACTCGGCTAAGGAAAAATAATTAAAGAAAATAAATGGGTTGCCTCCCATATAGTGCTTTATTTAACGTCGTTAGCTCGACGACCTGTGTCGCTCAGACTACAGACACTGCGACAAATACTCATTCCAATTTATGTGCTTAATCCAACTAAGAATTTCCCTACGAGAAATTTTATGACAATGACATTTCTTCATTTTCCCTGAAAAATTTCTTTTTTACTCTTCAATTTATCTGGCGGTAATTTTAACTCGATATCCGGTGCCTGCAAAATGGAAGAGAAATTTTTAATTTTTAAGGGAGCTAAGTGTAGATCAGGATTAACAAATGAAGTGTTTTCCAACTCCCTAATTTTTTCATCGCGCCCTTCCAATTTCCTGCACAAATTATCAGATAAATTAGTTTCCAAAAAATCATCAACTAAAGGTTTATAAACACCAACAAGGCTAACGTTTTCCATAGAATCCGAATGTTCCATCGCCTTGTAAACATCAAATTCTACGACCTCACCATCAAATTCCATTGTTAACATACCGCTTCTCACATCAATCTTTGTATTTGTCGTACTAAGAAAGGGAAAGCCAAGACGAATGTCTGAGGAATAATTGGTTTGGTCATTTTCCATGTCGATGACGTAGAAATCCGATGGAAAAATTAAATCATCGACTTTCACTAACACGTTTTCAAGCATTCCCTCTAGATAGATAATTGAGCGATCAGCCAACTGGATTGTTACCCTCGTTTCCTTCAAAGGTTCGTTAGTGATCATTTTATAAACGAAAAGAGGCATAAAATTAATTGAAGCTCCCAAATCACACATTGCTCGATTTATTAATACATTACCTATCTTGCAGGGTATAGCAAACATACCTTGATCCTTCATTTTTGGTGGAAGCTTTTACTGAAACACTGCGGAGACATGTTCTTCGAGATTTACCTTCTTGTGACCAGTCAGCTTCCTTTTCGTAGTGCATAGTTCCTTTAAAAATCTAGCATACCTTGGTACTTGTCGGATCACTTCGAGGAGGGGTATGTTGACTTGCACCTTTTTAAACACTTCTACGATCCCCTTCTCTTCATCTCTTTTGTCACGTTTCACCAATCTTGATGGAAAAGGTGGTGCGATTTCATGAGAAGGAGGGGTGGTGGTGGTGGCGCAGAAGGCGTATCTTGGGAGTTGGAGGGTGGCGTTTCCTTCTCTTTTGTGGATTGTGCGGTATACTTTTCTGGCACTTCAAGGTTTATAACTGTTTCGCTTCGGAGGGTGATAACACTAACATTCTGTCTCGGATTTGACTCTATTTGAGAAGGAAGTCTTCCTTGTGATTCTAGCTTCCCCATGGCTTGAGCCAACTGGGACATTTGTTTGTCCAGTTCTTGAAGATGGGCCTGAGTTTGACTTTGAAATTTTTCTTGGGATGTGATCAGCGTTTCTTGGGAAATTGCTAGCTTTTCTACTATTGCCTCTAGTGATATCTTTTGCATTTTTTGTTGTGGAGGTTGCCTTGGTTGATATGTGGGCCTTTGGTTTTGCGCATGACCGAAGTTTGGATGGTCTCACCATCCCGGATTATACGAATTGATCTTTGGGTTGTACTGTCTTTGTGAAGGTCCCGGAAAGTTTCCTACTGCATTCACCTGTTCATTGTCTTCTTCTTGGATCATCGGGCAACAGTCCGTTGGGTGTTCTGGGCTCGTACATATACCACAAAGCCTGACTACAAATTTTTTTACCTGCAACAAGAGAATGAACTATGTCAGCCAACTTATCAATTTTATTTTCCAGAACACTTACTTCATTAACTCGCAGAGACGGTTCAGTTGAATGGTGAAACCGTTGCAAGTTGGATGCCATAGTCGTTATTAAATTTCGAGCCGCAGTTGGGGTCATGTTGACAAGTGCTCCTCCACTTGCTGCATCAACTACCTTCATGTCCATATGCGTTAAATCCTTCTAGAAATACTGTAGGAGTGTTTGTTCGGACAAACCATGTTAAGGACAGCTAGCGCATATCTTCTTGAAGCGTTCCCAGTAGTCGTACAGTGATTCGGTATCCTTTTGTCGGATACTCAAGATACTTCTCCTAAGTTCGCTTGCCTTGGCTGCTGGAAAGAACCTGTCAAGAAATAAACGAGCCAAATCAGTCCAGGTCGTAACAAAATTAGATGGAAGATCAAATAGCCAATCTTTGGCAATATCAGATAAAGAAAAAGGAAAGGCTCGAAGTTTAATTTGATCTTCGGAAACAACCTGCGGTTTTGTATTTAAACAAACCATATGAAACTCCTTAAGATGCTTGTGGGGGTTCTCAGAGGGCAAGCCGTGAAATTTTGGTAGAAGATGAATCAAACAGGTCTTCAATTGGAATGGCGTTTAACCATTTGGGAAGGTTATGCACAAGGGTTGATTGTCATCCGGTGCCCTAGTAAGTTGTTGGATTGTTTGTTCGTCTGCCATTGGATTTTGTTCTTCGTTGGAATTGTCAAGTGTGTGTTGCGGTTTGAGATGCTAGCTCAAGTTCTCGTTGTAACCTTTGTTGGCGCAATCTATTTTCCTTCTCTCGTTTTGTTTGTGCGTTCTGGTGTCGTGCGAATGCTTCGATCTCCAGGATGTAGCGTGCTGGTTCTCCCGAATTCTTCCAGGTCATAAACAAACAAAAATAATAAGTAAATTTGCTGAAGTCCCCGGCAATGGTGCCAATTTGACACGTGTCGTTTACACGTCAAAAATAATTCCTTCTTCTCAAATAATAAATAAATAAAGGAATTTAATTTAAATATAGTAAAAGAGAAGTATGGGTCGATCCCACAGGGACTAAGAAACTTCCTGATTATATTCGTTTGATCTCTAAGCGCGGAAGTGAATTGAGTATTATCAAAGTGAAAAAGGGGGGTTGATTTTAAGAAAGGTAATAAATAAAATAGTGGTTGAAATAGTTGTAAATAAATTTAATATCTAAAAACTAGCCTTAGGCTTTCGCTTTGACTCAGTTTCTTTGGATCATTGGAAAAAAGATTTCCACTTTAAGATTTACGTCGGTTACTTGTCCACAAGGTTCAATCCTTAAGACTTTATTTTGTATACCAAATACCCAAATTCTATCTTTGATATCGATATCCGAACTTGATCTTAATCAACAACAATGTTGTAGACCAAGTTCGTTTTAAGCCCAATAAAAATGACTCGAATGTGTTATTTCAATAATAACGGTTTCGATCTCAATTTTGCCTTAGTAATCAATTTACTAAGTGTGTTCCCAAGAAGTCGAATGTGCTTCAATAGCCGATCCTTCCTCCCACATATTAACCGAAAACCATATTTCGAATAAAGTCAATCTTTTGTTTCGAAAATCGTTTTGGTTTGAAGTTCAGCTTTTGAAAATAGAGACAAGTAAAACCCGAAGTTGTTTAAGCGTTTTTCATTCCTCACGTTGAAACCGAGTCATCGCTATTGCCTTTAGCTATGGAAAATTTAGCATTGCACGATTATCGAATTAACTATGAGTAACACCCTAAATTTTCCCCAATTTGAAAATCCCTAAATTTTTGAAATCCCTAATTCAGAAACCCTAACATTTGGGAATTTTAGTATTGGAACCCTAATTTGATTAAGGGATTAAATTGAATAAATTCAGAATCAAGAGGCTTAATTTAGGAATTTGTGTGTCTTTTTGAAATTTTGAGAAAACATGAGTGCTCTGTTGCGTGTAAATAGAACTATCGCAAATAGTGCAAGTGTACACGACGCAAGTAGTAAAGTGATACTAGAGTATCAGATATCGTCTCCACATGGACTGGAATACTTTTATCCTTTAACTATCTGCACAGAAGAAAGAAAGAGTTTTAATAAATTGGTTTAAGAGTGTCACGAATAAATCAAGTAAAGAGAAAAATCAGAGTTATAAAACAGGCAGTAATGGAATTGCTCAGTAGTGCAGGTATTGCACTGTTCAAGGACTTCTATTCTGTGTCTGGCTCATGTCACGGCAGCACCTGTCATGGCAGCGGTCTGTTGCTGTCGCGGCAGCGATAAGCAACTCAGTTTCTTCAAGTTCGGCAAGAATCCCTGGATTGACTTGTCCTATCCCTAGATCCAAGCTTGTCGGCGAACACGTCTTGGATGATACCTCCCGACGTGAATCGAAGTATGAACACCGATGTTTATGAATTCTTCTTTAGTCGCTTAACCTCGTCCTATCCCAAGGTCCGAGATAGTTCAACCATAAACTGGAGAACCAGTACTTACTACTTTTGTATACTTAACTCTCCCGATATTAAGTCAATTAATAATCTTACAATGCTCTCCCGATACTCTTGCAAGATGTTGAAACCAGAATAAGCAAAACTTGAAGTTTTACTTTATTGAATAGAAAAATCCTAAGAACAGAACAACCCTTACAACTACTTTACAATATCAACCCTTTGCCCTAGGGGAGGTTTAGAACATGGTGAAGAAAGAGAAACGACTAGGGTTTTGAAATGACAGGTATGGGATGTGATATATCCTTATACCCTTACATACATGGGTATATATAGGCAAAGATCTAGTCTAAGTCCTTCTTGGAGTAGTAGTCCTTTTTTTGGAGTAGAAATCCTTTTTCAGCAAGTAAAGATAAGTTACTTTACTTATCGATCCTTGATCAGCTCTATGCTCCGCTCCCGGCCTCAGAAAAATGCAAGATTGGGATCAATGGACTCAGAAAAATGTCCTCTGTCAAACGAGACCCATCTTGACTATGTCGGCATATTGCTGTCCGGACAGCATTCTGCGGCGGCAGCGTTCTTGGTGGCAACTGAAACTGCTTCAGTACAGCTCCTTCTGCTTCTAGTCTCCAAAATTATGCGAGTGGCCCACGATAGTCCGGCTTGAAATCCTCTATCTGTCGATCTCCACTTCGTGTTTTCCACCTCAGGTGTCTTCACTGTCGCCACTTCTGCCACAGCAGCGGTCACGACAAGTAGTGTTCGTCAGTCCTTCACTCCAGCTCCGCAATTCGCTTCTTCTCCTTTGCTGCCCTGGATGCTGTCATGACAGATATTTGCAAAAAGTGACCGAAATCAACAGCATCTGTGCAATTTTATCTATTTGTGATGTAAATGCAAAACTTAACCTAAAATGCAGTTAAACATGCTTGAGTGCAGCAAAAATAAGGATAAATGAGGGGTAAAATATAGGACGTTTAGGCACTCAACACACCCCCAAACTCGAATCCTTGCTTGTCCTCAAGCAAATGCAACCTAACTAACATGCATGCATATATATGTATATATATATATATTTTCTTTGCTTAAGTCAGTGAACAATCCTTACCCACAACACCATCCCTATCATGTTTAGCACCTGTTCAAATATTTAAGGATCTACTTAGAGCAAAAGTATAGTTCTCGTGCAGGTGTGTGCATTTATTGTGAACATACATGAATATAGACTTCCCTAGCAACTAGAATATTATACTTAGC
Source organism: Hibiscus trionum (assembly GCA_030270665.1). Taxonomy (NCBI): domain Eukaryota; kingdom Viridiplantae; phylum Streptophyta; class Magnoliopsida; order Malvales; family Malvaceae; genus Hibiscus; species Hibiscus trionum. Next base: position 23,759,251 of record BSYR01000011.1, read on the forward strand.
TTGTTTAGAGTTTTCTTTCGAGACTTAATTCTTTTTTTCTTACTAGAGCCAGTATCGGGCACCTCTAGTTGTTTTCCTTCCTTTTCTGAATTTTTCTCTTTTCTACTAGATCCAATATTTCAGGCACCTCTAGTTAACTATCTAGAGCCGGTGACAGGAACCTCTAGAAGTTTTTATCTGGTTATTTTCCTAGAGCCAGTGATAGGCACCTCTAGGTTTCCTGAGTTTCTTGTCTCTTTCTACTATAAGTGCTAAGTTTTTTTATTCTAAGTATGCTAGAGAAAATCTATTATCAAGTAAGTCACAAAGTGTTTCAGTTTTTTAGAACTATACTAAGGCTCTACTTACTTCCTAAAATATTTTTAAGGGGCTGTCACGACAGAGATGACAGCAGCAGATAATAAAAGTTCAATAAGTTAAGCCAAAAAAATTTTTAGCATAAAAAATAAATGCGACACAATTAAAACTAAATGCAATATTATATTAATAATTAGAAGGACTGCCTACCCCTAAACTCAAGGGTAGCATTGTCCTCAGTGCATGACACAAGATATGAAAAACAGAAAAAAATGAAAAAAAATGAAACATCACAAAAAGATAATATATACAACAGATGACATAGAAAAAAAAGAAAAAAGAAAACTTAAGTTGTGCGGCTGTCGTCGCTGCTGCTGGAGCTTTGGATGAGGAGATGTCGGCGGGCAGTCTCCTTGAACTTTGTCAGAGGAGCCGTGGGTGCTGTCCTGGGAGTTGGAGACGCGGAGGCTGCCTTCTTCCTTGCGTCACTATCTTCACTGCTGTTGGCGGCAGTCACTTTGGAATTCATCTTAGCGAGTATGAGTGTTGTCGCGGCAGGGGTGGAGGTAGAGCTTCCTCGGGTTGCTTGTATCGTCATTGCAAGGGTTCTCTCTGTTTACCTAATAACACAAACAAACTAAAAACTAATATCAAATTTCTAATTCCTTAAACAATAAAGATAAAATAAGATAAAAATAAAATACAATAAAATAAATTAAGTTAAATTAGGAGTGCCTTGAGGGGCATCTCCTAAAGTAACTGCTCCCTGTTCTATTGATGCTTGAGGGGTCGTTTCCGGTACTTCTTGAAGTCCGTCCGTACCCTCCATTTGGTGATTATTCTTATGGTGGAGGCTCCTTTCTTTCTCCTCCCTTTCTAGTCCATGAAGTCCTCCCTTCTTGGTAATGTTTCTGAGGGCATGAATATATGATTAGAAAAAATTAAATTGACATTCGACCACAAACTTACCTTGTTTTCATTGAAAGCTGTTGTGGTTGAATGTAGCCCTTGCTGTCGTGTCTGCTGCTATGGCAGCCAGTTATTTTGACAGTCCTTTATCAGGTTACTTTGCAGGTCAAGGGAACATTGGAAAGTACAATAACTCTCCATATCAAATTCTATAGGCCATTCGTAAATCTCCATCAGTAGAGACTTCGATGATTCTGAGTCCACCGGCTTTGGTTCCTCTAATACATGCAATGGAATTTGTGAGTTTTTAATGAATTCAAAATGTTCGTTTATTACCTGCTTATATTCCATTTGCGAGGCATTGTCATTGGGTAGCTCTTCTAGGTGGTCATGCGAGTGCCATAACAGGGATGGATGTGTGCAATCTTGGCCGGGCATAATCAAGGTAGTGGGTTGAGAGTTTGCCTCAGATGTGGTTGCCGCAGTGGCATTCTCTTGAATTTCACTCAGCGTTGCTGCGGTGTTGCTCCATTCCGGCTCCTCGATCATTGCCATGGTAAGTTGTTGCTCAGACTCATCATGTGTTGGGTATTCCTTCACATGGGCATCCTCGTCATCTTACCTCAGGATTTCAGGTTCATCTGTGGCATGAATGAGGACCGGTCTGCTTAAGAGTGCATCCATCTTGGCGATACTTGCGTCCATATAAGCCGGCATTTTTTGCATGAGTGCCACGAAGACTTGAAGTGTACCTTCTAAGGAATTCGTTTGCTCTTGAGGAGGACTACTTTCCCATGGCATGTCAGTTTCTTCACGGTAATTGCGAGATTTTCCCACATCAGCTCTCGAATAGTTTTTCCTGACATGTTGATGCTCCTTAAACGTGTATTTCACCTGAGTTTTTGATAGAAATAGAAAAATAAAAATAAAAATAAAAATAAAAATAACAATTAAGAGAAAAGAAAAGTGCATAAGTTAAAGGTAAGAGTATGTTGCCAGTCCCCGGCAACGACGCCAAAAACTTGTTGCGTGTAAATAGAACTATCGTAAATAGTGCAAGTGTACACGACGCAAGTAGTAAAGTGATACTAGAGTATCGGGTATAGTCTCCACATGGACTGAAATACTTCTATCCTTTAACTATCTGCACAGAAGAAAGAAAGAGTTTTAATAAATTGGTTGAAGAGTGTCACGAATAAATCAAGTAAAGAGAAAAAATCAGAGTTATAAAACAGGCAGGAATTGAATTGCTCAGTAGTGCATGTATTGCACTGTTCAAGGACTTCTATTCTGTGTCTGGCTCATGTCACGGTAGCACCTGTCGTGGCAGCGGTCTGTTGCTGTCGCAGCAGCGATAAGCAACTCAGTTTCTTCAAGTTCGGCAAGAATCCCTGAATTGACTTGTCCTATCCCTAGATCCAAGCTTGTCGGCGAACACGTCTTGGATGATACCTCCCGGCGTGAATCGAAGTATGAACACCGATGTTTATGAATTCTTCTTTAGCCGCTTAACCTCATCCTATCCCAAGGTCCGAGATAGTTCAACCATAAACTGGAGAACCAGTACTTACTCCTTTCGTATACTTAACTCTCCCGATATTAAGTAAATTGATAATCTTACAATGCTCTCCCGATACTCTTGCAAGATGTTGAAACCAGAATAAGCAAACTTGAAGTTTTATTTTATTGAATAGAAAAATCCTAAGAACAGAACAACCCTTACAACTACTTTACAATATCAACCTTTTGCCCTAGGGGAGGTTTAGAACATGGTGAAGAAAGAGAAACGACTAGGGTTTTGAGATGAGAGGTATGGGATGTGATATATCCTTATACCCTTACATACATGGGTATATATAGGCAAAGATCTAGTCTAAGTCCTTCTTGGAGTAGTAGCCCTTTTTTTGGAGTAGAAATCATTCTTGGAGTAGAAATCCTTGTTCAGCAAGTAAAGATAAGTTACTTTACTTATCGATCCTTGATCAGCTCTATGCTCCGCTCCCGGCCTCAGAAAAATGCAAGATTTGGCTCAATGGACTCAGAAAAATGTCCTCTGTCAAACGAGACCCATCTTGACTATTTCGGCATATTGCTGTCCGGGCGGCATTCTGCGGCGGCAGCGTTCTTGGTGGCAACTGGAACTGCTTCAGTACAGCTCCTTCTGCTTATAGTCTCTAAAAATATGCGAGTTCCCCACGATAGTCCGGCTTGAAATCCTCTATCTGTCGATCTCCACTTCGTGTTTTCCACCTCAGGTGTCTTCACTGTCGCCACTTTTGTCACATCAGCGGTTACGACAGGCAGTGTTCATCAGTCCTTCACTCCAGCTCCGCAATTCGCTTCTGCTCCTTTGCTGCCCTGGATGCTGTCATGATAGATATCTGCAAAAAGTGACCGAAATCAGCAGCATCTGTGTAATTTTATCTATTTGTGATGTAAATGCAAAACTTAACCTAAAATGCAGTTAAACATGCTTGAGTGCAGCAAAAATAAGGATAAATGAGGGGTAAAATATAGGACTTTTAGGCACTCAACATGCTCTTTTGCAAACCCTATTGTAATTTAGTGGCTTTATGTGTAATTTAACCTTTAAGTAGGGTATTTAACCCATGTTATCAGAATGCTTTTGTTCAGTAGCCGCTTACCCCCCTCTCGCTCTCGTGCGATAACTCAGTCACCCTCTCCCTCTCAATTTTCATCTCACCATCACCCTCACTCCCTTGCATCTCCGACGACCCTCGGTCTACCGCCCATGGCTTACACGGCCATTAATATCGTGACTGTAATCGACTTGCGACCAAACCCCAACCCTCGGTTACCCCTCACCGAGCACCCTTTAGATAGAGTTTAGAGAAAAATCCTCGGTTGCATTCGAACTTCTCTTTTCGCCGTCGTTTGCCTCTGTTCTTCTTCATCGATGTTTTGTGGAGTGGTGTCGCAGTTGTCGATGTGAAACCATGGCCGCCGCCATCATCGTTTTGTCTCTAGCAAGCTGCGTCGCCACTGTTTGTACATCTGTACCGCCGCCGCGTAATGAGCCACCGTTGCCGCCACTTGTTTCTGCCGTCTTTGTCAGAGCAGTGCCGCCATCGATCTCCAACCCTGTCGCCGCCTTTGGGTTCTGTAAACCATAATGTTGTTGCAACATAGAGCAAGGGGTGGGTTGTGTTGTTGAGTTCTGATTTTAGTATTTTTGTTGACTATATTGTGTTTTTTGTTTGACTGAGATGACCATCGAGGTCCTTGTTTGTGTCGTTGTCGTCGTCTTTGTCATACATCACCTACCGTCATCGTCAAGGGTTTTTAGAGAACCTAATGTTGCCTTTGAGCCACCATCATAAAAAGTTGGGCCATCAGATTTCAGTCCAACAATTGAGTGACCCAAACCACTGCATTGAATCAGGCCTGCAACTGGCCTTGGCCCAAACCGATGAGCCATAATGCTAAATGCTCTATTTTGTGAAAGCCCTTTTTTCTGAGTAACCCATCTTTGTGTTTTGAACCAATCAGAACCGATTGAACAAGTTAAACTGGACCAGTGAATCAAATTAATAAACTTAGCTGGACCAAGCTTGAATCGAACCTGAAAGTTAAATCGGGCCGTGACCTGAGCCAGATCAGTGAACCGGATCGACCCATGAATAGTTTACTCGAATCGCTTTTGACCTTGGACTAGTTTGATCGGTTTTGATTGTTTGACCGTTTGACTTTGGACTTTGACTCGTTTGACCAGAGTTGACCGTTGACTAGTTTGACCAGATTTGACCGTTGACCTTGGATCAGTTTGACCAAGTTTGACTTTGACCAATTTGACCATTTGACTTTGACCGTTGACCAAGAGTTGACTTTTTTATACATCCTTCCCCTTGACATTTCTCAACGTCCTGAATCCGAATTCGCTGCCCGTTTTGTCTAGTTCGAACCCGAAAGCTCTGTTTTTCTAATTTCAATTAATTAGTACTTAAAATTTAATAAGTTGTGGATTTCAGAATCTGATTCGGAATATTCTTGTGTTCAGGTGATAACGTCTTCGAGGCCGACGTGTTACCTCTAGTTGTACAGACCGACCGTACACGTTCTACGATATCTTTACGTGAGTATATCTCCAGTTCAGTTCTTAGTGTTTTTAGTCGGTGGCTTAGTGTTAGTATTAAATGCTAATATAGAGTTTTACCTTGTAGATTCTGATTCAGCTAGATCTGAGCGTAAGACGCGCTTTTCTCGGCATTAGAGCTTCTGTTGCTTAAAGGTGTATCTCTTCTTGTGCTATAAGCTTGTGTTTTCTTTGGTGCTATAAATGAATGGCTGTATACATTTTGTGTGCATTATTATGTTGTGATTGGTGAAAGTTTTCAGGCATCATGCATAACATGTCATACTGTAATTTAACTGAAAAATTAGATTTATCGAACTACGAGATATCAGATTTTCAAGATTGTGAAACATTAGATTTATAGATTTATGCAACTTGAATTTTTATCAATTCAAGTTTCGGATAAGACTCGAATTTTAAAACAAGCATCATATCATTGTGTATACATGGATCGAGATTTGTGTTTAGGGAAGTTCAGTGGTTTCACCCTTTCGGGTTGAATTCCGATTCGGATCAGTTGTTCCACCCTTCAGGCTGAGTTCCACTTCAGATGGTGACGATGGAGAGAGTAGGTTATGGGGAACCTTACTCTTCGGGCAGTGTATCAGAGTCTAGGTATCGAGTCTTCATGAGCATCGGACATCATATCATTGTGATTCAGATTTAATGTGTTTTCAAAGATTTTATCAGGAAAACAAAACAATATTTTTCTTTGTGATTGTTTGCACTTTAGAGACACACTAAGCTCTTTAGCTTACACCCCCACAGTTCCTTCTTTCAGATACTTAGACTATTTTAGGCGACTCAGTACTTGGAGCATCTCGCACTTTACTCGGATATTTTTATAATTTAGTATGAACTATCTTTTATTATTTTAAGCTATTGTTTAGCATATTTTTGGAATATTTTGTAATTTCATACATTGGGACTTATATTTTGGGATTATGTTTTCGCATGCATTTTGAATTTATTTCAGATGTTTTATGAATATTTAGTACATGTTTTAATGATCGAGTTTCATGAATATTTGAGAAATCTTACATGAAATATTATTAATTCAAATATGTGTTTTAAAATATTTTAAAACCTAAGATTTATAACTTGAGGGGAAGGTTTCAAAACCTAACTTCCTAGATTCGGCCTAATTCTTCTGGGTCGGGTTTAGGGGGTTACATCTTGCTTAGCATCATTTTTCAAAAAAAATAAAGTAAAGAAAATAAAATCTGAAAGAGAAAAGAAATTTTATAAAAACCCAAGTAGAAACAAGTGAAGAACCAAAATGATGAGATGAGATGCTTTGAGTCTTACCCAAGGGGGTATTTATACTAGTCTGAAACCCTAGAAATTACCTAAGTGATAAGAGATAAATAAATTCAAATTACAAAAGATAAATCCTAAAAAATATTTAAATTAAATAAAAGAGATAAATCCCAAGTCTTTATCCAAATCCTGGTCGATAAGCTATCATCCCAAATCCGATAAGCTATCGGAATATCCTGATAAGCTTTCACTTCTGCCGCCACGTCATCATCTGATCATCACTGTTGCTGACGTCATCCTCCCGTACTGCTGACGTCATCTGCTGACTTGTCGTGCCCAGTCAGCATTTTCATGCCCCAGTTCATGCCCACTAATCCGGCCATGAATCTAGAAAACTTGCATATTTTGGCCTTTTTCGTAGTATTTCGCAGCATCGAGGTCCTGCATAGTAAATCACATAATGAGCCACAATTCAGCACCACAAAGCAACCAATTGAGCATAATTAGCATGAAAATATTGATCAAACTAGCTACTCATCAATAACAAACATGTGCCATATGTGCCACCATCCTAAGAGTTTTTAAGAGGTTGATTCGAACAATACGAGTTTCATTGATCGTGTCCAGCTCGGGAACAACCTGAGATTCTACCATCCTGAAATGTGGTCAAAATAAACATGATAAGCGATCGCTTAGTGAGGTAGTATGAGGTTCTAATGCGATTTAAGAACCTATTATAACTATTCATTAATCTTTCACCAAGCTTAGATGAGTTCCAGATAAGTACTAATGTGATCGATCAATTATTCGATACATTCACAAGGTTTAAACCTTGGCATCTCTAAAGGTGTTATCATAATAACTCATTAATATAGATTACTTGTTACGTAAGTTATTAAAATAAATCGTTCAATTAACCTTTTGAAAATCTTAACCTTCTTTTCATGCAAGGCACAATCTTTAAACCCCCAGCCCAAGGGTTCCTTAGTAAGCACAACATTAGATTCATTGTATCTTGGCTTTAAAATTTATTTTACACTAACTTTAAGATATTTGTTTATTTACTCAAGTAACCTATGCTTAATTAAGCATCCTAGCATAAGTCATCTCTTTTTACAAGATAATTAATTCCAATAGATTCATTATACTAGTCACGTAAGTGATTACAATAATTTTGTGCATTTCACTTATAAACTTTCTTGGGTTGATTTTCTTCACAGGGTATCAATACATAATTTGTCTGACACTCTAGTCAATAACTTGTTATATTATGATCTGAGTCACTTGTCAAGTAGGCATATATAGTAGGTACCTTTTTAAACAAGTTAACTAATATTTCGTCAAGTATTAATTGCTTATCAAGCAAATCAAAGCGTATGTACTTGCCGAGTTAAGAAGCGTATTCCAAAGTTTAAATAATAACTCACAACTTCATCTCATGTGACATAAACGATACTATCATGATCCATAATCATATAATTATCAAGCTTAAAGATTTCTTAGTTTCTTTTTAATATAATTATCATTAATTTCTTTAACTTGGCACACACATCTTAGGCATGACTTCCCTTTTTAGATTTCACATTACTATGTGAGTTACTAGGCTCATAAGGTATCATTCAATTCCATTATACCAAAAAGTAACGAGTCGTGATTTAGGTCCAATTATAGATAAGACTTAAAGATTTAGTTGTTTTATTCCAAGATTTATAATGATCTTTAAATACTCCTTTAGACTTGAAACATTGAATTAAGTTGGTTTAAACTTAAACCAAAAACCATTACATACAAGTATCATATAACTAACATATCCACCATAAACTACTATATAGCTTATAAGCCAAGGATTCATAAAGACCTAAGAAAGGCCCCCTTTTCTAACAATCACTTACCAAGCATTGTTTATATTATTCATTTAGCGTTTGATTTAACAAGCATTGCTGACATAGCATTGCTGGGTAAACAGGTTTGGAGATTGTTGACCGATCCACATTGCCTTGTATCCCGAGTTCTTTCTTGTAAATATTTTGTAGGGAAGTCGGTATTGGATGCAAGACTAGGGGACAAGCCTTCCTATGTCTGGAGATTTATTTTCACCGCTATGCAGCAACTACGAGATGGCTTCTTTTGGCAGATAGGTATTGATAGCCAGACTCCGATCTTCAAGGCCAACTAGGGTGGTGCACATAGGGTTCTGTTATCCGAGACTTATACGGATAATATACAGACACCGATTATTTGTGGAGACTTTATGATTCCTTCCTTTAATGGGTGGGATGAAACCAAGGTCCGCCAAGTTTTTACCACGGCAGATGCTACTTCAATTTTGCAATGCACTATCACAAATAGGGCTTCAGACATTCTCATTTGGGGTAATCATTCGAGTGACACATATTCTACGAGATCGGGTTATGCATGGTTGATGCGAGATTCTCATAACCCAGCCCTCCTTCAAAGCTTTGGTATACCTTATCAAAATTGAAGGTATTGTCGAAGATATGGATTTTCATATGGAGGATGGCTCATGAAGCCCTCTCTGTATATGGTCGAATTGGGGTGCTAAGCTCCCATGATGGCCTCTGTCCATTATGCCACTCAGAGATTGAAACAGTACTCCATGCTATGCGAGATTGCTCATTCACCCAGGAAGTATTACAGCAGTTTCAACTTCCAGGCCGTGCTATGCTAGACACTTCTACCTCTTGTTTGATGTGGTTGGAACATTGTGAGGCGATCCTACTACTGATATATTTTTTGGATTTGTGGTCCTCTTATTGAATATTTGGAACAAGCGTAATACACTTGTTCATGATAAAAAGCTCCAGCCGGCTTTCCTTATAGTTGAAAATGCACACCATCTTCATAAGGAATTTAATGGAGCTGCTATTGCACCTCTGCCATATGGAATTCCACAGCAACAAACATCTGGTCATTGGAGAAAACCATCACCAGGTACGATTTCATTAACAGCCGACGATATGTTCCATGTCCAAACAGGTACTAGTGCTATGGGCTTGCTTGCGCGGGATCATAATGGGTTGGTCATTGTGGGATGTGCACGAACCTTGACTCGAGCTGATTCGGCAGAGACAGTAGAGGCCCATGCATTCTATGCGGCAATCCTATTTGCTTTAGATCAAGGTTGGATGAGTGTACGTGTAGAGGGTGATGCGGCCAATGTGGTGAACCAATTGCTGTCTAGGGTCAATGGACGCTCCGTGTTGGCACAGAACTTAATCGAGGCACGACACATGTTAGGGGATCATTCACACATCACGGTCGCCTACATTCCACGCTCGGCAAATGCAACGACACATTCACTAGCACACTGGGCATTTAGGGAACCTCAATGTAATTACTTTTATGATAAATGCCCTACATGTATTGAACATCTTGTACTAAACGATGCTATTAATGGATGATTAAGGTGGGTACTCTTTTCCCCCTTAGGGGTTGGCATTGGGATTTCTAATGCTGGTTGTAGAGAGGGGTTTTAACGAGGCCTGCCTTAATATCATTATTTTCAAAAAAAACTTACCAAGCATTGTTTATATTGTTCATTTAGCGTTTGATTTAACAAGCAATTCCTTACTAACTTGGCATTCAATCAAAGCATATCCCATTCATAAATTTAGCATTTAACCAAACATAGCCCATACACATTCACTTAACATTTAACTGAATAAATCATTTCCTAACACTCTTAGCATTCGGCCAAAGCATATCCCATTCGTAGTCATTTCTCTACCTTATAAGTCATTAAGTAATTTACACTATAACCAAGGTTTCAATAACAAATCAGACAATGTTTCTTTCACTACGATTGACAGTCCAAAAGCATTAAGTACGGATTGCCTAGATAAGTCAATCGATTCCATTTGTTCATACATGATAATTATCTAGTTTCAAAAATAGCTACTCATCAAGAGATATCAGCCGTACATATTCAATTTACATAGAAATTACAAGTCATTCTCAAATTCCATATCACATGAATTTTCATTGTTATATGCATATAAGATTGTGAGGATAACCACATATATCAAGTAATTACATGTCTTAACAAGCAAGTTAGCATATTTTATATTTAACATAGCAATTTCAATCATTAGCAACCAAGTTACTACATTCATCTTTAACATAGCAATTCTATTCATTAGCAAGCAAGTTACCACATTTCATCTTTAACATAACAATTTCAATCATTACCATTTATTAACATAGCCTTGAGTTTCGAATTCCCAGTCTAGGTACACGAGTCCCCAACAAATTGTGACCCATAAATAACATGTTGTACTCGCAGTACCGGTCAATCCCTCCTACTCTTGCCAAATGACTACACACACTCCCCTCATTCTGTCCCCAAATAGGGACCACTGTCCCGGACCGTAGTCCACCTGTAACACCAAAAAAAATAATTGATGCAAAAATAAAGGGGGGAGAAGAAAGAAAGAAAAAAGAATGTATCAATGGGATTTGAACCCATGACCCCTTGAGTGGTGAACAAGTGCACTAACCAATTGAGCTAGGAAAGCTCTTAGTTATTTGTTGCACTAAGGAAAATTTAAATTAATGCTTACAGATATCTAAAAATAAAATAATAATCTGATATATCCCCAACCACCCTCATTAATGCTTCGCCTTGAACCTGGAAATATCCAGAAGATCTCCAAAGTCACTCCCCTAAACCTCTTCATCGTCCACCACTGCATCCCCTCCACCGTCGCGTTGTGCCTCGCACCGCCTCGATGTCCTGAGCGAAACCCCCGAGGTCACTCGCGCAGATCAGCCACTGTCCATTGTTAAATCTTTTTTGAAGCTTCGACGTGGATTAGAGCTTGGATTTTCGAATTCTCCATCACCGTTCGGCATCGTAGCTCGAATCGGAGGTCACCGTCGTCCTCAGGGGGCCGAACCTGTCCAAACAAACTGACCCGGCCCGTTGACACGTACCCGACCCGTTGATTGAGTCAACTCGCCTGAGTCAACCCAGTGAGTCAACTCACCCGAGTCAACCCAGTGAGTCAACTCGCCGAGTCAGCCATTGGACTAGTGACATCAGCGTTGACTTTGACCAAAAAGTTAACTTTTCCCGAAAAGCCCTATTTTATGTTTTTCGACGTCCTGAGTCTGTTTTTGATGCCCGTTTCATGAAATTATAACCCGAAAGCCTCCGAATTAGACCTTGAACTCGAGTTTGCTTATGTAATTTATAAATCAAATATGAGCAATGTGAATAAGGACTGAAATTGGAATTTGTGCGATTGAAGGTATTCATAGTTCCTTGTATTCGAGATGTTGAGGACGTCGCATTCGGTTTCGAGAGTGATCGAACGGAGTATCATGGTCGACCGATGTAGCAAGTATTAAAGGTAATACACTACTACCTCTAGTATACTTTATGAACATGCTGGTATTCGGTTAATGCATGCATGAATATGATGAAGAGTGTTGTTAATTCTGCTTAAGTCAAACCAGATATGAAACTGAGTATGATAACCGAGATAAGATCGAAATGCTCGAACGAGAAAATTAATAAATGTAAGGATCTGGAGTTCAATAAATTAAGTAATAAGGCAACAAATCTCCAAACTCGATTATTAATGCCAAATGATTAAATGCTAAAAAATATTTGGATATGAAATTACGAAAACGCTTTTAATGTATGAGAATGACTAAAATACCCTTTGAATTGGAAGCGATCTAGAAATCTACACAGAATATGGTAAAACAACCCGATTCATCTGAAAACCTTGATCTACTTGGAAGGTTATGGTAACAAGATTTAAACCTTTGAGATTGTAAGGTGTTAGGTTTCCTTGAATTTGGAATGAATCTCCGAATATAAATTTATGGGAAACTATCCATACCTCCGAATTAATTAAGTGGCTCAAATTTTTGAATTGATTGAAATGACTAAAAGTATTGAAAATACTATTATGGTTAAATTAATCGGAAGGATCATATTGACCAAAGGGGCTAAAGTATCCTCGGACACCGAGGTTTGCAAATTAACTAGAAGGATGGATAAACCCTTGAGTTCTAAAATGAATGAAGTGGTTGGAGGTACCAAAATTTCTTGAATGGCTAAAACACCCACGAGTACTTAAATGATTGAAATACTAAATGGTTCAATCGATAGGAATGATGGATATCCCGAGTTTCAGAATGACTGAAATACCCCCTTGACTAGAATAAGTAAATTACCTTTAATGAAATTCTAGAAATGCCAATAAAGTTGAAAATGACTGAAATGCCCCTAAGGGTTGAAGCATGGCTCATATACGTCAATCACTCCTGATATTAATATAAGGATGTAAGTTTTTCCGCACAAAGTATAAGTTCGACTACTCAGTGGCAAGTCCTGTGGTGAAATATGAAGGCAACCGTTCAGATATAGGATACAACCAGTATTTGGAAATGATACTTGTGAAGTGCATACATCAGAAGGTTTGGTTAGTACTATAAGGTTGGGACATGTTAGTTCGTTTGGTTTTAGAGGCTCGATAAACTTCTGGAAATCTTAAATATTGTAAATAGTCATTTCATCGCTATTGGGTTAAATTACAAAATCACCCCTGGTAGTTAAATTACCAAAATGCCCTCGTGGGCCAAAGTAATCAAAATAGCCCTGAATGTATCTGGTATTGTGAAAGATCTTGACGCAGAAATCTCTGAATGCATGGTTGGAAACTTGACGAGAAAATAGAATTTCTGAGCCACTGTTTATGCCTCGTTGCCATAAATTACAAAAATGCCCATGTGTGATAAAATGACAATAATCCCCTTGTAGGGTTAAATGAGTAAATCGCTCATGATATATCTAAACTCTTAAAGATCTTGATGTATCATCTCCTGAATATCTGGTTTGAACCGTTAGTACGAACCCCCTTTTTATAGGGACTTCGTTTCTAAAATCCGTTCAAATTGTCAAAAGTTTAATGTGTTCTCTTCCGTAAATACAAAGTATCTCCAAGAAACAAATTGTTCCACCTAGTGTGTTCCATGTGTGCCACACGACTATTTTTGCATACTGATTTACATGTTATAATACCGATCACGTGCACTTGATTGACATACTTGAACTCACATGAACATGACATGTTTTATAATTAAGCATGACCGTACTATATTTCTGGTATATGCATATGCACCTGATATGACAAACATGATATATGGATAATGCGTTACTAAAAATACAGTTATTGATTAATGAACTATTGATGATCTGATTCACTAGGGTACTTGGGACATGATATGAAGTTACCGTCGGCTCAGCCCTGATCCAGCTGGTAAGTCTACCCGTATTCGGATCCTAAGCTTCGGCTAGGTCCGCCCGTTTTCGGATCATAGGCTTCGGCCAGGTCTGCTCGTTTTCGGTTCCTATGCTTCGGCAAGGGCCGCCCGTATTCTAAGGTATATCCTTAGGATGGTACCCACGCCTAATGGGCTCGGGTTAATGCCTGTACATGATACCGCATTGGGGAAACTATATACTGGAGTATGGTTGAAGGGTAAATATAGAATTAAAATGAACTTTACGGCTACTTGAAACAAATGTATTTTAAATAAAAAGGTTTACTGCATTGTTACATTTCATGCATTAACGTTGCACTGTTGGAACAAACTAGACACTAAACTCTCTGTTTCCACCTCCGTATGTTACCAGCCTATATAATTCCCGTCTAATTCACGATGTTTGAATAAAGAACAAATATCGTTATTCTCGAGTGTGATGATACCTCGAAATAGTAGAATAGAAAATGGAGACTGTTACTACATGGAATATCATGAAAATGTTATGCCAACCATATATCTGCATGAGCTTATAGCATCTTTTGGTAGTTCTGTATTACTGAGATTTTTCAAGCTCACGTTGTTTTTACCATCGCAGGTTAAAAGAACATAACATGGTATAACGTTTGACATCAGTGTTCGGAGTTCTCTCGGCGTTGCTTTTGGAGTACGGTACTGTATAGTTAGTGGGCATGTATGTCATGTATTGTTTTATGATAGTATTTGTAAAGCACTTTCTGAAATTTCTATTATGTGTTTAAATGACTTCCCAAAATGGTATTTTAAACAGAAGTTGATTTTACAGTTTAATAAGTGTTTTGAAGAAATATGTTTTTTATGTGTATTTTTACTGTGGGTCGCTCTTGTGACTCTAATGTAACTTTCTAGGATCCGTTGTAACGCATAGGCGGGTCTAGGGGGTTACACCACCCCAACAATGAGCTCTATGGACTCTATGACATGCCAGCTATACCTAAGGCTGACTCGAGATCAAGGCTTTCACATTTATCAACTTTTCTTAAAAACCGAGTGAGCATAGCTCCTTGTCACATTATTATATCCCAAAGCTTATTTCCTTTCATATTAGGCATTCATTCACCTCATGTAAATGTCTATTTACACATGAACATTACTCTAGGATTCTCATGAACATGCCACCAAGGCTTATTCCATAATGTATCACAAATTCAATTGTTTGTCTTATTCGATCAAACGTATATTAAATGACATAGTTCACCTTTATGCCAATCAAAAGATGCATAGCTTTAATTTCACATAATTACAACAAGTTTGAATTCTTATAATGACATTCACAATTTCAATCCATATAACCGTATGGATAAAATTTAAAGCTTATAACATCAACACATATTCCCAAAGGAAAACAATCGAATAAGCAAGCTAACATTCCTCGTTTTAGACCTATATTCAATTCACATGAATTTGCATAATTTATTTCCCATCATTTTCAATAGTAGCAAGACATAATACAAGTTTCTATCACTCTTATTCAAGAAAGAATTACTTTCCTCCAAACATATCATCAGAGTTTAGCATAACACATCACAAAATCCATACCAAATAATTACTTACCTTAATTCTCTTGTGGGCTTATCTTAAGCATAGCTAGATTATAATATAAGAAATGAAGATTAAAATGAATAATTTGCTCGAGATAGCTCCAACTACCCGAGACTTTAAACTACGCTAACTTGTTATCCCGAAGTTACGGGATACCTGAATCCACACCTCCCTATTCTCCTAATTTGTCTCTCTTTCCAGTCTTCATGCCATTATTCATTCCTTCTCATAGAATGTACCTTTAATTACATAACAAATCATCATTACTACCTCAGCTCATTTATTTTTATCAACCAAGTAAAACAGTCCATAACTCATGCATGCACGTTCATACATCGAAACAATCCAACATACTGGCATGTATACACAAAACAGTTCAGTTTTCATATGATCATATGCATGCACTCAAAATAGTCCAGTATACATTTATAATTGTACAAAACAATCAGATTTTCATAAGATTACACACATGTACATAAAACAGTCCCGTACCACTTTTACACACAAATCTGTCCAGTTATGTTAGTCTATCAGTCCCAAAACAGTTTGCAATTCAGCCCCATTAATTTGTTTTACAAAACAGTCCCCAAGCAGCTTATTTTTAAAGAAAAACCCATGTTTTAAATTACTACATCAGCCCCTATTTAAATGCAACATGATCCCCTGTTTTTAGAGTAAACATTTTGTTTATTATCCTATTGTTAACACAACCCATAACAATCTTTGATTTGAAAACAGTCTCCAATTCAAGTGTACACAATTCCATATACAATCAGTTTTGTTTGCACTTTCATATATTTTTAAACAGTCCCAAAATTATAAGCATTCTATTATATAAGCTTAGAGAAGTCCACCACGTTCACATATTTACATTAGACCCTATTTAAATAAAACTCAGCAGTCCACTCTAAAACTATATGCTCAATAGAGTCCTAATTCATATATCTTCTTGTTCATTCATGTACAAACAATCTATCAAGTGTTACACTTATCCAAAACAGGGCATAAATCCAGAGTAAAAATCTTCTGCCCCCTAACCATGCCTCCTTCTATGCCCCCTGCCTAAAAATACTTAAAAATTAAATCTTACCTCATAACCCTAATTTTCATATCCTAAACCCTAAACTCTAAACCCTAAAAAATACACCCTACCCCTAATTCCCTACACCCTAACCCTAAGCCCCAACCTTAAACCCTAAACCCTAAACCCACTATTTTAAAGTGAGGGCACAAATGGGGGCATACTTTGGGGGCAGATGATTTTCATCCATAAATCCAACGATTAAACAGCTCTACCAATTTAACATTAAATTCACTTGATTATAAAGGAAAGCAAGATAATTACCTTCCTAGATAAATTCTTTGGATCAAAATGTGAATTGAAGATGAGATTGTTCCATTTTTTTTCAAGCTCTTTCCCTCTCTCTCTCTAACCTTACATTCGGTTCTCTCCTCCATGGAAGCTTTCGATCAAACATGGAAAATGAGGAAGACAATGGTTTCGGTTTCCCATCTCTATCTAACTTCAATCCAAATATTCAACTTCTTAATGACACGTGTAATGACCATAGGATGGTTTATGTTTAGCATGCAAACAAAATCTTTTACATTTTATTCGGTTTGGTCCCTTTTAAAATGGTCACCTACATTTTCTTTGTTTCAAGAATGGCCTTAGATTATTTATTTAATCCAACAATTTCCATATTTGACGGTACACTTCTAGACCATATTTTGGGATGTTACATGAAGAGTCAAATTCTTTGTCTTGATTGTCTAGCTATCTCACTAAGCAATTCCATTGCTTATTTAGTCAAACAATACTTTTCAGGGAAATTTTGCTTACGGTCTTCTCTGGAGCTGGATTGCGATCACAAGTAATTTATTAGGGTACGAACTCATATTCTAGGACTCCTAGAAGGTGGCACGTTATTATTAAGGATGCAGGGTGCATTCGATCAATGTTGATTTCATTTTAAGTGTATCGTTTATAATTATTCAAGAGCTGTAATGGAACTTTACTTAAGTTGCGGTTATGTGCTATATTCAATTCGTTTAGCTAGTAGGTTTATTGTGATTGCATGTGTAGCTATAGATCTCGCGAGGCCACCTACCTTGATGTCATGTTGATGTGTGATTTATATACCTAAAATTAACCTAGTGTAGATCCTAAATATTATAGGTGTGGGTTAATAATTATTTTATGGGTAAATTACACGGAATACCACTCAAGTTTAGCCTCTGTATCGATCATGCCACTGAACTATAAATTGATACTATTATGCCACTAAACTTTTTTTTGCAATCCAAGCACTTGACCGTTAACTTATAACGGACCGTTAAATCCAAAACGGGGTCGTTTCGGTTTCGTTGTTTTGAAGCCTAAGATAGGCCAAAACGACGTCGTTTTGTTAGTTAAAAAATAAGAAAACATTACATTTTGGGAAGCTTGAACCCAAGACCTTTAAGATAAAAGACTTACAGCAAACCACCAAGCCAACATAAATACTTAATATCATTTTAACGAAAATAATATATAAATAATACTGCAGTTGAACTTCATTTCATTTATCTCATGATATAATTTTATAATATTTATAATATAATTTTATAAATATATTAATTTTATAAATAAATATTATTTATAATATATATATATTTTAATAGATATAATATATATAATTAAACCCAAACCCTAAATCAAATATTAATTAAAACCCCAAACCCTAAAAACTCAAAACCCTAAACCATACATATTAACTAAAACCTTAAACACTAAACCACATATATAAATAAATCCCAAACCCTAAACAATAAACCCTAAACCCTAAACATAATTAAATAAAAAATCACTAATCCCAAACCCAAAATCCTAAAATTAAAATATTATTTATAATATATATTAGGATTTGTAATATAGAATTTAGGTTTAGGGTTTACTTACATATATTGTTTAGGGGGTTAGGGTTTATGATTTATTTATATATATGGTTTAAGGTTTGGGTTTTGGGGTTTAGGGTTTAATTATATATATTATATCTATTCATATATATATATATATTATAAATAACATTTATTTATAAATTTAATATATTTATATATGATTTAGGGTTTATGATTTATTTATATATATGATTTAGGTTTTGAGGTTTTAGTTAATATATGGTTTAAGGTTTGGGTTTTGGGGTTTGGGGTTCAGTTATATCTATTAATATATATATATATATATATATATATAATTTATAAATAATATTTATTTATACAGTTAATATATTTATAAAATTATATTATAAAATTATATCATGAGATAAATGAAATTAAGTTTAACTGCGGTATTGTTTATATATTATTTCGTTAGAATGATATCAAGTATTTAAGTTGGCATGGTGGTTTGGTATAAGCCTTTCATTTTAAAGGTCTTGGTTTCAGGCTTCCCAAAATACAATGTTTTCTTTTTTTTTACTAACAAAACGACGTCGTTTTTGCCTATCTTAGGCTCCAAAACGACGCCGTTTTAGATTTAACGGTCTGTTATAAGTTAACGGCCGAGTGCTTGGATTGCAAAAAAAAAAAAAAGTTTAGTTGCATAATAGTATCAATTTATAGTTCAGTGATATGTTCGATACAATAGGTAAATTGAGTGGTATTTCGTGTTGTTTACCCTTATCTTATTGGCCAAGATATACATTTAGTGTTGGGATGTTTTATCTAATTAGAGATGGAAATGGCGAACCTGTATAATTGAATATATTAGTTCCATGTTATTATTGTTATGTAAATATGACCGACTTCTATAAACCTAAGATAGAACTCTATATCAAATGCCGGAATCTATTGTTATTAAACCACTGTGATTCAAATGGAATAAAAGTGATTCTGTTTGGTACAAATGAAGAAACTACAGCGAAATGAAAAATCAAACCCAACTTTCATTAATTTCTCGCTGAGTTTCTCAGAGAGCTAATATTCTCTTTTATACACTAGGTAAGTTAGGCACAAAAGGTAAATAACCACTCACAACAATTTCATAACAGACCTAACAAATACCTAACAAACCTAACAGTTTTTCAACTGCTTAAACAAGGGGCCAGTGAAAGATCAGTGAACCACCATATGGTTTAACACTGTTAAACCGAGATTAATTAGTTTTGAGTTAAAATACACGCTCAAATTAATAAAATAAGGTCTAAGGGCTGTTGTCTTCCTTAATAATGATAGAAATAAATTACATGCTTTATAAATGGTTAAAGTTATGCACAATCAACTTGTAACCGGGTAGTTAATAAAATGCTTAAGAAACAAGTGCTTATATGAGTGAGAGGTAGTAAGGTGTTAATCATATGGATTATGTTAACTATTGTTACCCGAGAATAATGTTCTTTGTAGACATATTAAATGGATTGTGAATGCAAGTAAAAATCAAAAAGTAATTTGTAAAGAAAAAGATTTTGATTTCCTGACTGTTCTTATGTTAAGCATGTAACCTATTTTTGTGGTCGAGATACGTGAGTCCACTATAAGTTTGAAGTATAGCAGTTTGAAGGATGCCTTTGAATTAATTTTAATGTGTTATGCTTAGATAAAGGATTGCTCTATTAATCATGAATACCTTAAAAAGTATTTAAATTATTTCGATTTTTTCATTATATGCCCTTAAAGTGTAACAAGTAGTTCTTGATTATCTGTTTATGCATTGTAATATTTCTTAAACCGATTTATCTACTAGATCGGTTTAGGGGTGTTACAACCGATGAAGAGGAGAAAGAAGTTGTCAACCTTTGTCTTATGGCCTTTGAGAAAGATCCTAAGGTAACCTCTAACTCATCATCTTTTGATTATACTTTCGATGAGCTTCAAGAAGCTTATGATGAGTTGCAAGAGGTGTATGATGAATTGGTTGAGAAATACAAGGAATCAATTTTGGAAAATAAAAAAAATTGTTTCCGATTTAAAAAGCCAAAATGATTCCTTATCCAAAACCAATTCGGAACTTGAAAAGAATGTTTGTGCTTCAAAAGAAAATTTAAGATATTTTGAAAAAGAAAACATTGATTTAAACAACTTTCTTTCCGAGCTTAATGATCATCACCATAAGGACGTGAATGATCCCAAAGCTTCTTTGAACAAAGTTGGGAACTCAAGTTTTGAAAACAAGCGAATCTTCAAAATGCAAGTATGTAAAAAAAAACTTTGTTGACCACAAACAAAGAGGCTTCCAAAGGCCCTCTAGAGGTAAGAGGATTAGGAGCGTTTGGTTTCCTAAGAACCTAATTGCTTCTAATGATTTACATGCTATTGTTTCTTGGATTCCCAAGGGAACAAAGATTTTGGGAGCTAATGTCCATGGACCCAAAATGATTTGGGTACCAAAAATCAAGACTTAATCTTTGTTTGTAGGGGGATCATTGCTACAAGGCCAAAGCTTCAAGTTAAAACATATGGTACCTTGATAGTGGATGCTCAAGACACATGACAGGTGACAAGAGTAGATTCATGGAACTAAAGTCAAAAGGTGGTGGATTAGTAACATTTGGTGACAACTCCAAAGGTCACATTGAAGGAGTTGGCTCCATTGGTAATCACTCTTCCATACTCATTGATAATATTTTATATGTCAACGGTCTAAAACATAACTTGTTGAGCATTTGTCAATTATGTGATAAAGGCTTTAATGTTCTTTTTAATATAAATGGTTGTAAAATCGTGAACATTGAAACTAACAAAATAATGCTCATAGGTCATCGCATAGGCAATACATATATGGTGCATTTAGATGACATTCACATTTCTAATGCATGCTTTGTAGCTAAGGATGAACATGATTCATGGTTATGGCATAGGAAACTAGAACATGCTAGCATGATTGTTTTAGAAAAATTGGTTTCCCAAAATCTAGTAAGAGGTTTACCTAAGCTAAAATTTTCTCTAGATAAAATTTGTGATGCTTGTGCTAAGGGTAAACACAAAAGAGTTTCTTTTAAGTCCATTAATGATGTTTCAACTAGTAGAATTTTACAATTGATCCATATGGATCTTTTTGGCCCAATTAGCACTATGAGCTTGTGTGGAACATCATATGCTTTTATGTTAGTAGATGATTATTCTAGATACACTTGGGTTCTATTCTTAAGTACCAAAGATGAGGCTTTAGAAAAGTTCATCACATTTTCAAAAATTTCCCAAAATGATATTGGTCAACAAATTTTTTCATATTAGGAGTGACCATGGAACCGAATTTTAAAATTTAGGATTTGATGATTTTTTTAACACAAATGGTATAAGCCAGAACTTTTCCGCACCTCGCACTCCTCAACAAAATTGGGTAGTTGAGAGGAAAAAAATGAACTTTAGAAGAGATGGCTAGAACCATGCCTTTTGAAAATAATTTACCTAAATATTTTTGGGCGGAAGCCACAAACATCTCTTGCTATATCATTAACCGAGTAATGATTAGGCCAATTAAAAAAAGCTCTTTATGAGATTTTAAAATCAAAGAAGCCTAACATTAGCTATTTTCATCCTTTTGGATGCAAGTGTTTTGTTTTAAATAATGGAAAAGATAATTTAGGTAAATTTGATGCAAAAAACGATGAAGCTATTTTTTATGGTATTCTTTAAACTCTAAAGTGTATCGAGTATTTAATAAAAGAACTTTGGTTGTAGAATAGCCTATTCATGTGGTTTTCGATGATAGACTCCTTCCGAGGAAGGATTCTTGTGATGATGATGATGATGATGTAGGAATCATTGAAGCCATTGATGGTGGACAATAATCAAAGGTGGATGAGGTTCCAAGCAAAGATGAAGAAGCACAAGATCCACCTCTAGAAGCCTTGAAGGACATGAATCTAGAGAAAAAGGAAGTGAGCTACTCAAGGGAGTACAACTATGTCAAAGGTGGTGAGATTTTGGGTGATCCATCTAAAGGGGTACCCACTAGATCCTCTCTTAAATTTATGAACAATGTTGCATTCATTTCATGCATAGAGCCTAAGAATATCAAATAAGCATTAAAGGATGATTTTTGGATATTGGTCATACAAGAAGAGTTAAATCAATTTGAGAGGAGCCAAGTTTGGACATTAGTTGATAGATCTAGTAATAAATCTACTATAGGGACTAAATGAGTTTTTGGAAACAAAATAGATGAGAGTAGTAACATAGTGAGAAACAAGGCTAGACTTGTTGCTCAAGGTTACACTCAAGAAGAGGGAATCGATTTTGATGAAACATATGCACCCGTAGCTAGGATGGAAGCCATTAGGATGCTTCTTGCATTTTCATGTTATCATGAATTCAGTCTTTTTCAAATGGATATAAAGAGTGCATTTTTAAATGGTTTTATGAATGAAGAAGTGTATCTCTCGGCGTGAATGATTATTTGCTAGAAATAAGGCGTAAAAGATATTGAAGAAGTGTTAACACAATGCCAAGAAAATCTATTGCGGCGTGCAAGTATACACGGTCTACAAGTAATACAACAATTAAGCTGAGTATCGATCCCACAAAGATTGCGTTGGAATTTGATTGCCTTGTTTGATTACTTGTCTTGAGAAAAAGATTTGTTTGATTGGAAGTGGTTTTGAAAATTGAAAAGAAATGAAAAGGAAAAATTTAAAACGTTGGAAGGGAGAGTTCCTTAGCAGATTGTTACGTGTGCAAAAGTATTCATTTTAGGACCCTTTATGACTCAATTATTGTTAAACTTAAGCTCATTTTGGATGCATTACTAGCCATACATACACAATTGCATTGTTCTTATCATTAACATGCTTGATCATCTTTATTTGATTATACTTGGTGGAAAAGGTGTTGTTTTGGTATGTGTTTATGCAGATTTCATTACCCACTGCCCGGGCAAGCATTGACGCGACATTGAAGGAAGGAGAAATAAAGGTGCGGAACCATCACTTGACGATCTAGACTGAGCCATTCTTTGATGTCAAGCCTTACTGATGGATGCTGAACCAAGAACGAGCCATGTTGAGCAGAAGAGACTGATAGACCATTGTTGAGGCAATGACCAAGCCATTGGGGAGGCAATGCCCAGACAAGTACCGACGAAAGAGAAAATATGCAATGTGGCAGGAAACTTGAAGAGCATAAAATACTTAACTTTTAGAGATACTTTGCATGAAGATCAGAGCAGAGGAAGGCCATGAAAAAGCCAAAGGAAGGTCGAAGATAGGAAACTGATAAGGAGGAATAAAATAATGAATTAAAAGAGATTTATCTATTTTATGAAGTTATATTCAACTCCAACTTATCCTCTTATTCCAAGAAGGATTCAGCAAGGCCATGCCTTATAAAGCCAAGACCCATCTGCCACCATCAAGGCTTCTAGAGATCGATAGACTTAGGGGTTTAGTAGAGTGCTTGTTATCGCCATCATGTTTTAATTCCTTCTTAGGCTAGGATTATTTGTTTAGTAGTTGTGAGAAATCGGTTGTATTTGTTTAGGTTTTTGTTAATGCAATTTAAGTTCAAGGTTTGCTTATTCTTGGCGTTTTACTTTTTCTTGCAATTGAATCGGGAGAGGATATTGCGATTGCATCTATTTGTCTAATATTGGGAGAGTTAAACTCACGAAACGAATAAGCATGGTCTTTATCCCAATCAGTGAAGACTAATTTGACTTAGGAATAAGTACGAATTTCAACGGCTAAGAGAAGCGTAAGATTGATTGGTGTTCATCCTTGGTTCACGCTGGGAGGTATTATTAAGGCCTGCAGATCAAAAGAATTACGGCTTAGGGATAAGAAGAAACCATTGAAGAACGCTTTACCAAACCTTGAAGGTTGTCGCTCAATTGCCTAGGCAGTAGCTGTGTTTCCTGTTGCGACAATAGTTTTGCCCATTGCCGAGGCAATCAAGTTGGTGTTTGCATTAAAAACTGAGACAATTTCATTCAACTTCCACACTACGATGCAACATAATCCGGCCTACTCTATCATCATATTTACTCAATCTCTTAATTTACTTGATTTCTTTATTTTAGTTGTTATCTCGACCAAACCATTACTTGTGTTTTTAATTTTCTACAATCTGAGACGGCAATCTCTAGAAGTAGCACCAATCCCTGTGGAGACGATATCTTTTATACTATAACTTGGCGACGTGTATACTTGTACTAAAATTGTGACATCGAATACGCGCAACAAGTTTTTGGCGTCGTTGCCGGGGATTAGCAATAGCGACTTCGTTTTTATTTTCTTGCACTTTTATTTTTACTTTTTATTGTTCAGTTTCACAAAGGGTTAATAAAATTTGATTTTGCATTGGTGTATGACCAGGGCAAATCCAACAGGTCCAGAATATCCCCTTGATCTGGAGATTGAACGTACCTACCGTAAACTCAAACAAAAACTGAAAGGAGCAATGGCAAATGTAGTCCGCAATAACAATACCGACGACAATCAGAATGCAGCGGCAGGAGACGAAGTTATTCGACCACCTCAATTTGTTGAAGCAAGAAACCTAATCGTCCGAGATTACTTAGAAGAAGATCTAAACAAACTAAACCCAGGAGTTGTCACACCTACAATCAAAGCTGCCTACTTTGTGTTAAAGCCGTAATGTTCAACATGATCAATACAATGGGTCAATTTGGCAGCTCAGCAACTGAAGATGCTAGACAACACCTCAAATCCTTCCTGGAAATTTGCAATTCATTCAAAATACAAGGAGTCCATGAGGATATTTTGAGGCTGAAATTGTTCCCCTATTCACTGAGGGATAGGGAAAAAACTTTGTTAAATAGCATTCAACCGGATCTATAGAATCTTGGAATGACTTATGTCGTGATTTCCTTGCTCGATTTAATCCTAAAAATTTAACTGATAAGCTACGTAATGAAATCACTTCCTTTCAGTAGGCAGATGATGAATCCATATGTATGAGGCTTGGGAGTGATATAGAGAGCTTTTACACAAATACCCCTTACACGGATTCCCATTGTGGACACATGTGACAATGTTTTACAATGCAGTGAACACGCTAATGAGGATGATGCTTGATGCCTCGGCAAATGGCATACTCCTAGACAAGCCACCGGAGGAAGCAATGGAGATCCTGAATAAGCTTGCTAAAAATGACTATCAGTTCCCAACAGCCAGAAGAGGAGGAGTCAGACGCCATGCCACCATAAATGAACTTGAATCTTCAGATTCAATTCTCTCACAATTGTCCACCTTAACCAATTTGGTTAAGAACATGCAACGACCAAGCAATATACAAGAGGTCAAGGTAGTATGTTCATTATGTGATTTATTTAATGGTAACCATGATTCTTCTGAATGTCCACAGAATCCAGTGGTAAGCTTTTATGTTGGAAACTATAACCGAAACAACAACGTAATGTCCAACACTTACAACGCGGCATGGAGGAAACATCCAAACTTCTCATAGAGCAACCCTAACAATGCCCTCAATCAGAACAATCAGAATGCTCTAGCACTGGGATTCCAACAGGACATGCCTCAGCAACTAATGCCTCAGCAATCGATGTACCAACAAATGCCGCAACAACAATCCATGCCATCCAGTTCTTTGGAAAACTCCCTAAATGCTTTCATGTCTCAAACTAGTACATATATGGCTAATACTGATAAATTCATAAAGAAAATTGACGCTTTTTTGGACAGGACTGAGATGAGAATGCAGAACCATGAAGCGACATTGAAATCATTGGAAACTCAATTTGGGCAGTTCACTCAAATCCTCAACTCGAGACCAATGGGCGGTTTGCCTAGCAATACTGAGGTTGCACGAGGAACTCATGAGCAATGCAATGCAATCACCACACGAAGTGGTAAACAACTCAAGGAACCACGAGCTTATGAAACAAATTAAACAGAATCAAAGGAGCCGATTCCCTCGGCAATGCCCAGTAACATTGCCTTGGCAATACCTAACAACATTGCCTTTGCAATGCCTGACACAGACACCACAGAAAACAAGAAAGCATCTGAAGGTCCTTAATCAATGCCTCTAATCAAATTCCCATGCAACAAACGGATTGAAGACATTCGACTTCCACCACCGTTCCCACAAAGGTTGAAAAGGAAGAAACAAGAATACCAATTCAAGAAGTTCCTAGACATCTTGAAGCAAGTACACATAAACTTGCCCTTGGTAGAAGCAATAGAGAAAATGCCAAACTACGCCAAGTTTCTTAAATAAATTGTCTCTAAGAGAATGAGAATAGGGGAATTTGAAATCGTTGTTGTAACAGAAGGATGTATGGCCATGCTACACAACATAATGACACATAAGCTGAAAGATCCCAATAGTTTCACCATACCATGTGCAATTGGAAATCATTACGTCGAGAAGGCACTATGTGATCTTGGAGAAAGCATAAACCTTATACCCAAATCAGTCTTTAAACGATTGGGAATAGGTAAGGTGAGACTTACTATAGTGATACTATAGCTTGCTGACAGGTTCTATGTTCATCCAGAGGGAAAAATTGAAGATATCCTGGTAAGAGTTGATAAATTTATTTTCTCTGTTGACTTTATTGTTTTAGACTGTGAAACATATGAGTTCGCACCTATTATCCTTGGGAGGCCATTCCTAGATACGGAAAGAAGCTTGATCGACGTTGAGAGAGGAGAACTAACCATAAGGGTGAATGATCAGCAAATCAAGTTGAACGTGTTTCACACCCTTAAGCAACCCAATGATCTAGAAGAATGCCAAGTCATCCAGACCATAACCGAGTTCGACATGGACATAGACTGCCTCAATAATTGGCTCGACAATAGCTGTAAAAATTGCCTCAACAATGACCATGACAATTGCCTTGGCAATACATGTGATGACTGCCTCGACAATTACATTGACAACTGCCCTGACCCTGAAGAACAAAATGACGATGAGCAGGTAGAAGCCAACTGGATATCTAGTCATCCAATTAAGTATTTTGAACCTTTAGAATACTCAGGGGAGGAAAGAAAAATCGAAAAACCCTCCATCGAACAACCCCTATTCTTGAATTAAAACCGTTACCAGGGCAATTAAAATATGTCTATTGGGGAACCAATAATACATAGCCCGTAATCATCTCTTCTAAGTTGCAGTCTAAACAGGAACAAAGATTGATTGACATGTTGAAGCTGCACAAAAAAGCAATAGGGTGGACAATTGCCGATTTGAAGGGAATTAGCCCAACGATTTGTATGCATAAAATCCTTTTGGAGGACGATCATAAACCGACCATTGAGGCACAAAGGAGGCTTAATCTAGTCATGAAAGAGGTGGTAAGGAAAGAAATCATCAAATGGCTCGATGCCAATATCATCTACCATATCTCTGACAGTACATGGTAAGTCTGGTACAATTTGTACCGAAAAAGAGAGGTATGACAGTGGTAAGCAATGAAAACAATGAACCCAACAAGAACTATGACCTGTTGGAGGGTTTGCATGGATTACTGTAAGTTAAATAAGGCTACTAGGAAAGATCACTTTCCTTTACCCTTTATCAATCAAATGCTTGACCATCTTGCATGTAAACGCTTTCATTGTTTTCTTGATGGTTACTTAAGGCATAACCAAATTGCCATAACACCAGAAGATCAAGAAAAGTCTACCTTCACATGCCCATATGACACTTATGCCTTTCGGACTATGCAATGCTCCGACAACCTTCCAACGATGCATGATAGCAATTTTCTCTAACATGGTAGATGATTTCCTAGAAATCTTCATGGACGATTTCTCGGTATTTAGAGATGATTTCGACAATTGCATCGGCAATTTGGAGAAAGTGCTTAAAGGATGCGAGGAATCCAACTTGGTCCTAAATTGGGAGAAGTGCCACTCTATGGTGGATGAAGGCATAGTTCTCGGCCACAAAATATCATCCAAAGGCATTGAAGTTGGAAAAGCAAAGATTGAAGTGATCGAGAAACTACCCCCACCAACTTCTGTCAAAGAAATTCGAAGCTTCTTGGGACACGCAGGTTTTTATAAGAGATTTATTGAAATTTTTTCTAAAATCACTAAACCTTTGTGTAACTTCCTTGAACGTGATAAAGCCTTTGATTTCGATGACTCATGCATCAAGGCATTCGAGACCATAAAACAAAAACTTGTAACCGCACCAATAGTGCTTCCACCAGATTGGATATTGCCCTTCAAATTGATGTGCGACGCAAGTGACTTTGCAATAGGAGCAGTCCTAGGTTAACGAACATGTAAGATCTTTCATGTGATCTACTACGCTAGTAAAACTCTGAATGAAGCACAAGTGGACTACACCACCACCGAGAAAAAGTTACTAGCCGTAGTGTTCGCATTTGATAAATTTCGTTCATACTTAATTGGAACCAAGGTAATTGTTCATACTGACCATTCGGCAATTAAGTACCTCTTTGCCAAGAAAGATGCCAAACCTCGATTAATTCATTGGATCTTACTTTTACAAGAGTTTGACATTGACATTAAGGACGGGAAGGTTACAGAAAATCAAGTTGCCGACCATTTATCTCAATTGGAAGAAGAAGAGAAAGAGACCACTCCCACAAAAATCCAAGATGCATTCCCAGACGAACAGTTGCTCATTGCCTCGGCAACTCTAGATGGAATTGCCTCGGCAATTCCAGAAGGAACTGTCTCGGCAATTATCGATAGCATTGACTCTGCGGTAACTTCGACAACTGCTGCAGCACTTTCATCGACACCCTGGTATGCCGATCTTGTGAATTTCTTAGTTAGTGGTATTTTACCTTATAACCTTATTCACCAAGGAAAGAAGCGGTTTCGACATTATGCTAAGCATTATTTTTGGGACGAGCCTTTTTTGTTTAAACAATGTGCAGATCAGGTTATAAGAAGGTGTGTCTCAAAAGATGAACAACAAGATGTGCTCCAACAATGCCATTCTTCACCCTATGGAGGACACTTTGGAGGAACACGCATGACGACCAAAGTCTTAAAAACTAGACTATATTGGTTGACTCTTTACAAGGATGCCCGAGCTTTCTACAAGTAATGTGACTGTTGTCAACGAACTGAAAATATTTCAAGACGAAACGAGATGCCCTTGCAGAACATCCTTGAAGTCAAGTTGTTCGATGCTTGGGGAATATATTTCATGGGGCCCTTTCCATCTTCATGTAGAAATCTCTACATCCTACTTGCCGTTGACTACGTGTCCAAATGGGTAGAGGCAATTGCAACACCAAACAATGACTCCAAAACCGTGGAAAGATTCATATAGAAAAATATCTTCACACAATTTGGAATGCCAAGGGCAATCATAAGCGACGAACGCAAGCACTTCGACAACAAACTCATTGCCAAGACGTTGCAGCGATTTGGAGTGACACATAAAATTGCCACGACATACCATCCATAAACCAATGGACAAGCCGAGATCTCGAATAGAGAGTTGAAGAATATCCTTGAGAAGGTAGTCAACCCCTCTCGCAAAGATTGGTCTCTTCGACTCGATGATGCACTTTGGGCCTATAGGACAACATTCAAAACACCATTGGGCATGTCACCTTTTCGAATTGTGTATGGTAAAGCATGCCATCTGCCAGTGGAATTGAGCACAAAGCATATTGGGCAATCAAGACCGTGAACATGGATTTGGAGGGTGCTGAAGAAAAACGACTATTGGAACTCAATGAGATAGAGGAGATTCGTGTCGTAGCCTACGATAACGCCAAGATCTACAAAGAAAAAAAAACAAACTATGGCATGACAAGAGACTATTATCGTGACAATTCTTGCCCGGGCAATTAGTCCTCCTCTTCAATTCTCGATTGAAGCTATTCCCAGGGAAACTACGATTGAGATGGTCTGGACCTTTCGAAGTTATCAAAGAATTACCCCATGGTACTGTAACAATCAAGTCCACAAAAGACGGTCATGAATTTAAAGTTAATGGGCAGAGATTGAAACACTACATTGGCACCCATGTCATGAGGGATAAGGAAGTAATTACTTTAGGAGATGCATCCTCATACACTCATTCAGTATCTTAATTTTTTCTTTAAATTTTGTTTTTATTTTTCCACATTTTAAATTATTTTTTTAGGATAACAATGTTATTTTTAATGTTCTTTATATTATTTTCTTTTTAAGAAGGAGTTCAAGGATGTGAAGAAGATGGGCCAATTTCAAGCCCTTTCAACCCGACCATAACATGACCGTTGGAAACCCCCTTTATTGCCGCCCACAACATGACCGTTGGAAACTCGTCCCCAAGCAACCCTTGCCGTGCACACAACCATTACCATTCAATGCTTGTGACAGCCCCCCATCTATTTAACCCCCTTACAACCATTACCGTCTTCTTAACCCTTCTTAACTCCAAGATTTTCTTTCGATTTTCTTTTCTTTGCTCTCATTTTTCTCTAGTCCCGATTTCTCACAACTATCTCAAATGGCCTTAAAAATAGGAAGAAGGGAGCACTCTCAAACTACCAAGGAACCGGCTTTCAAACTGTTCGCACTGCCAGAAGTAGAACAGAGATTCAACACAAATTTTTTCAGCCGGCAAGTATGGGAAGAGCAAGGCTTCAAATACTCATCATCGCACACCGATTTTAGTTTGGAGCCCTTCATCTTTAACAAGATCAAGTATCAAAAGTGGCAAATCCTTTGCCACCAACTGGAGCTGGTCAACGTAACATGGGTACGTGAATTTTATGCCCACTCTCCAAATCCCAACAACCTCTACGTGTATGTTTGAGGCCAAGCCATACCCATGGATGTCGATACCATCAACCTCTACTACAACATGCATGTCACCAAATATGAGCACAAGGAGTATGTCGACAAGCTCACGGCGGACGACTACAAAGACATGATCAAAGAGTTGTGCATTGTCGGGATAACATGGAACAAAGGAGCAAACAAGGGAACGGTAAACCGCCGAATGCTTTGGCCCGAGACTAAACTTTGGAACACCTTTGTTAAGATAATTTTAATGCCAACATCGCATAACACCACCGTCGACAAACCACGACTTGCACTCATTCACTCTATATTGTATAATAGAGTTATTAATGTTGGATCCATTATATGCAATGAGATATTCATGTGTAGCCAAAAAGATAAGGGTTGCCTCTACTTCCCAAGTCTCATCATCGGCTTGTGCAAGCAAAAGAATGTCCCAACCGATCCGGCCGACGAGCTCACACCAACAAGAAAGGGATGGACAACGGCTCAATACTATAAGATAATACAAATCATAGAAGTCGAGCGAAAGTCTACCCAGTGCGAGGTGTAGATGCGGCAACATCATCGTGCAATGTCTCAGCCACTCCACAGAACGATGTCGCGACAACCACCCTCTAGTACCTTGCACAGAAACTCGACGCGATGGACAAACGACATCACGTGTTCATGCAATACACGAGGGACTTCAACAACTCAATCATTCAAGTAATCCTCAAGAAGTTCCCAGACAATACGGTGCAATTCTCGGCCTTCCCTGCTAATATCCTTTTCGCGGCAACACACGGAGACTTTGCCTCGGCAATGAAGACAGCCACTGCCTCGACAACCTATGGAGATACTGCCTCAGCAATTCCAATTGCCTCTGCCGCGACAACAAAGAGTGATGATGACCCACCAACTAGAACAGACAAGGGCAAAGCAGCTGCCATTGAGCCGACTCAAACCGAAACATGGTCTGACTTCTTCGACTCAGACGAGTCAGTTGCTCCTAAAGCCAAGACCATTCCGGTTCCATCACCCAAGAAGAGTAAAGCCTCCTTAACCGAAGAGATATACCTCGACAGTGACGATGAGGAAGAAGTGGCCACAAAATTCGAACCGACACCTCCTACACGTCACCAACCACCATGGGCAACCAAGAGGATCAAGCAAACGGTAAGAAGAAAATTGATCATCCAAGATGACAATGATGACTTATCCATGTCCCCATCATTGTAGTTTTATTCTCTTGCCTTCTATTTTTGCTTTATATTTTGTGTATGTGCATGCATTGAGGGTAATGCTTCTCTTGAGTTTGGGGGGAAGTAGTTGTTAGTCTTGTTGTCATATCTATTATAGGATTTGCATGCCTATCAATTGTCTTAGTATTTAATTCAATGAAATTGTTGCCTCGACAATAGATATCTCTCTCTTACCGCAGCATTAAAATTTTCTAGCAAACATTCAATTTTATGATGTCTATGGAAGAATACTGAGAATCACACTATGATTGAAGGAGTTCTAGGACACTTAGGAAATTTACTTACTTATAAAGAAAATTTTGGGTAAAAAGTTAGAGGTGCCGAAAATTGGATCTAGCTTAAGGAAAAGCATAAAAATCACTAGAGGTGCCCGAAATTGGCTCTAGTCGATTAGATCATAAAAAAAGAAACACTATAGGTGCCCAAAATTGGCTCTAGTTGAAATAGGAACACAAGGAAAGTAGGTTAATTACTTAAGTGTTTAGTTAGAACTCGGAAAATCATCTTGTTCACAATCACGCACACACTCATGAGTCTTATAGTTTGATTCTAGAGAAATCCTCGACATCCAAAGAATTGAAGGCTAAGCACATTCATATTCACAGTTTAGAGAAGAGAAGAAAAAATAAGGCCGAGAGCTAATATCATGAAAAAATAAATTTTTGGCAATTGACTGTTAGTTTTGCATTGCATTAGGACAAGCAATAGTTTGAGTTTTGGGGTGTGTGAAGATGTGCAAAAGTATTCATTTTAGGACCCTTTATGACTCAATTATTGTTAAACTTAAGCTCATTTTGGATGTATTACTAGCCATACATACACAATTGCATTGTTCTTATCATTAAAATGTTTGATCATCTTTATTTGATTATTCTTTATGGAAAAGGTACTGCTTTGGTATGTGTTTGTGCAGATTTCATTACCCACTGCCCGGGCAAGCATTGTCGCGGCAGTGAAGGAAGGAGAAATAAAGGTGCGGAACCATCACTTGACGATCTAGACTGAGCCATTCTTTGATGTCAAGCCTTACTGATGGATGCTGAACCAAGAACGAGCCATGTTGAGCAGAAGAGACTGATAGACCATTGTTGAGGCAATGACCAAGCCATTGGGGAGGCAATGCCCAGACAAGTACCGACGAAAGAGAAAATATGCAATGTGGTAGGAAACTTGAAGAGCATAAAATACTTAACTTTTAGAGATACTTTGCATGAAGATCAGAGCAGAGGAAGGCCATGAAAAAGCCAAAGGAAGGTCGAAGATAGGAAACTGATAAGGAGGAATAAAATAATGAATTAAAAGAGATTTATCTATTTTATGAAGTTATATTCAACTCCAACTTATCCTCTTATTCCAAGAAGGATTCAGCAAGGCCATGCCTTATAAAGCCAAGACCCATCTGCCACCATCAAGGCTTCTAGAGATCGATAGACTTAGGGGTTTAGTAGAGTGCTTGTTATCGCCATCATGTTTTAATTCCTTCTTAGGCTAGGATTATTTGTTTAGTAGTTGTGAGAAATCGGTTGTATTTGTTTAGGTTTTTGTTAATGCAATTTAAGTTCAAGGTTTGCTTATTCTTGGCGTTTTACTTTTTCTTGCAATTGAATCGGGAGAGGATATTGCGATTGCATCTATTTGTCTAATATTGGGAGAGTTAAACTCACGAAACGAATAAGCATGGTCTTTATCCCAATCAGTGAAGACTAATTTGACTTAGGAATAAGTACGAATTTCAACGGCTAAGAGAAGCGTAAGATTGATTGGTGTTCATCCTTGGTTCACGCTGGGAGGTATTATTAAGGCCTGCAGATCAAAAGAATTACGGCTTAGGGATAAGAAGAAACCATTGAAGAACGCTTATTCTTTGATGTCAAGCCTTATTGAAGGATGTTGAACCAAGAACGAGCCCTGTCGAGCAGAAGAGACTGACATACCATTACCGAGGCAATGACCAAGCCATTGCCGAGGAAATGCCCACACAAATACTGACGAGAGAGAAAATATGCAATGTGGTAGGAAACTTGAAGAGCATAAAATTCTGAACTTTTTGAGATACTTTGCATGAAGATCGGAGCAGAGGAAGGCCATGAGAAAGCCAAAGGAAGGTTGGAGATAGGAAACCGATAAGAAGGAATAAAATAATGAATTAAAAGAGATTTATCTCTTTTATGAAGTTATATTCAACGCCAACTTATCCTTCAATTCCAAGAAGGATTCGGCAAGGCTATGCCTTATAAAGCCAAGACCCATCTGCCACCATCAAGGCATCTAGAGATCGAGAGACTTATGGGTTTAATAGAGTGCTTGTTATCGCCATCAT
Organism: Hibiscus trionum; assembly: GCA_030270665.1. Classification (NCBI taxonomy): domain Eukaryota; kingdom Viridiplantae; phylum Streptophyta; class Magnoliopsida; order Malvales; family Malvaceae; genus Hibiscus; species Hibiscus trionum. Next base: position 23,793,943 of record BSYR01000011.1, read on the forward strand.
GTTTTAATTCTTTATTAAGCTAGGATTATTTGTTTAGTAGTTGCGAGAAAATGGTTGTAATTGTTTAGGTTTTTGTTAATGCAATTTAAGTTCAAGGTTTGCTTATTCTTGATGTTTTACTTTATCTTGCAAGATATTGCGATTGCATCTATTTGTCTAATATCGGGAGAGTTAGACTCACGAAACGAATAAGCATGGTGTTTATCCCAATCGATGAAGACTAATTCAACTTAGGAATAAGTACAAGTTTCAACGGCTAAGAGAAGCGTAAGATTGATTGGTGTTCATACTTGGTTCACGCTGGGAGGTATTATCAAGGCCTGCACATCAATAGAGTTTCGGCTTAGGGATAAGAAGAAACCATTGAAGAACGTTTTGCCGAACCTTGAAGGTTGTCACTCAATTACACAGGCAATAGCTGTGTTTCCTGCCGCAACAATATTTTTGCCCATTGCCGAAGCAATTCTCTTGCCCAGTGTCGAATTAATCAAGTATACATTTGCATTCAAAACTGAGACATTTCATTCAACTTCCACACTACGACGCAACATAATCCGACCTGCTCTATCATCATATATACTCAATCTCTTAATTCACTTGCTTTCTTTATTTTAGTTATTATCTCGACCAAACCATTACTTGTGTTTTTAATTTTCTATAGTGTGAGACGATAATATTTGGAAGTAGCACCAATCCCTGTGTGGATGATATCTTTTATACTATAAGTTGGCGACGTGTATACTTGCACTAAAATTGTGACACCGAATACGCGAAACACAAATGATGAGCGTTGGAAAGGAGTGCCTAGTTTTCACGCTATTCATGCCATGCCAGCCTATGATAAATCTTGTCTTGGCATTGTTTACCGAGCAGATTCAAAGGTAGCAATTCTTCTGTCGATATCATTGCCCTAAATTAATTTTGGAAAAACCCGTATATGCCTAAGTATCTTACCTCAGTATCTAGCATTTGATCGTCTCCACCCAAGTCAGTTATGATATTTAGTTGCAATAGGCTAACTATGCCAGTCGTCGCTTGGTATAGTATTTTAAAAAGAGAGTGATAGCTGTCGCTTAGCAACACACTTAAAAATAAAGAACATGCCAGATAGGAAAAACATTGCCAAGGCAGTGTTGATTTATTAAAAATTGAACATTAAAGAGAAAACAACATTCAAATGCAAACACCTCTCACCAACTATAAAATCAGTTCATGGTGAGGGCATCAACCAAAAAAACATCATCGTTTTTAACATCCATCATCATTTAAAAATAAAATAAAAATAATCTGACTAAGGATAGGCTAGATGAGGGTCTTTCGATACAGCTCTCCAAATCCAGGACTTGGTTGAAAGTTGAACTCCTTGAACTCCGATAGCTCTTTGATTCTCTCGTCCCAAATATCCTCTGCCCATTCTTGAATGATCGGGTATAAATAGTACTCAAGAGATAGCCTTGATTTATCTTGGATTTGAATTTGAACGCACATGGGATAAGGAAAAGGATCATTTTATCCAACATTTGAATCTCAAGGCTGATCAGATTAGGGCTGATGTCATCGTGCCAACGCTCCTTTGGCATCGCAGCTTGGTACGGTTCTGCGAGCGGCACTTCGTAATGCTTGCTATTTTTTAGGGATTGATCCAATCCCTTTTTTTCGTAGCCTAATCTGGTCCTATTTTTTCAAAGTCTACAACTTCTTGGCCTGACATCAGATGCTCTTCTCCGCTAACCGCTTCTTGGCATTAAAGGTCCTTCTGTGCCAACGGCTACTCGACATCCTTCTCGACATCATGTCCTTCCTTCCTTGGTTTGCTTTGCCCTGCCAGAAACTGTGCCTCTTGCTATGCCATCTTGCAAAAAAGGTGTCAAAAACAACCCTTCAAACTGGCATAACACAAAATCCCAACTCTTAATGAAAATGCATGATTCCTAAAGCAAAATGCAACTAAATGTACTTAAAAGACAAGTAAAAGCATGTGAAATTGGTATATAAATCAATACTTTTAGAGAGTCAACACTCCTCCACACTTAGCTCATTGTTTGTCCTCATGTAATTCAAAGAAGAAAAATTGAAAAACTAAAAATGTGAAAATAATACCTCAGCAAAGTTTTGGTCAGCATGGCAACAGATGCATGTAAACAGAATTTGGCATGGATCTATCCTCAGTAATCTTAGTGCAGTAATGCTAGGCAGATAGTAAAATCAAGAGCAGTAATATAACTCTAGTCTAAGGTCATGAAAACAAGTGCAAGCAATATGCATCAAATAACCACTAACTCCCTTAACCAATTTTACAACTCAAACTCAGAATTTATTTTCATTTTTTTTTCTTTCTTGTCGAGGGTCTTTAGCATTAATTTTAAGCTTCGTGACACTGTTTAGTGTGAGTGATAAGAGAGAGCATACCACAAACCCACAGATTAATCCAAAAATCACTAGGCTCTCTCTTCAACTCATACCCTAAAATTTTTTTGACTTGAGAACTAAGAGGGGGCATACCACAAAGCCCCAATTAACTTATTATCTCTAGGGAGAGGAGATTTCAAAAATTTTTAATGCCATGGCAGAACATTGCTGCCTTATTTATTTCTTTTTTTAATCACCCTGGAATAAACATTTTTTTATTCCGAACATGGTTTCAAAAAGTTTAAGCTTGCTAGGGAACTAGATACATATCGTGTGTTAAGTGAAGGTTCAATTCCCTAAACTAGAGATCAATTGGCAAGCAATCTTGGCATTACTATTCTGGTGGCATAGGCATCAACAGATTTACATCTCCTCATCGGACAGACACCTAAGTCAAACTAAACTTGCCTAACAAATGTTAACATGCTTCAAAAATTAGCCGAGACAAAATTTTCTTTTTTCTTTTTTTTTAGTGGTTCGGTATGAAAACTATCCTAACCTACATGGCATGGGATGAAAACAAAATTTAAACATGAATGCATGGCATGGCATAATTATGAGGAAATGCACACCTCCAAACTCAAGATGTGCATTGTCCTCAATGCATGAAACAACACATATATACAAGAAAAACAGAAAATAGAAAATGCATGGACATATAAAAATGCATGAAAAATGAATGATAATGCAAAGAGTAGGAAGAAGACGACTCTTCTTTGGAGACTTCTTCTTGGTGGGCACGGGCTTCCTCGACCATCTTGGTACGAGTCTTCCTCTGAGTAAGGATCCCACGTTCAAAGGCCATTCTCTTTTTTCCACTCCAACCGAGCTTAGAAGCGGCTTTCGAGGCAGGAGTTTCTTTGAAAATCTTTACAGGCTCAGAGGAAGTCGGCGTGGAAGTGGGTTTCTTTTCACTTTCAACAGCATATTCATGCAGAGAGGCGAACTTAGTAGATTCATCGTAAGTAGGGGAAATCGGTTCTATGGCATTGGAGGGCATGAGACTATGGACTGGATTGGTTGGCATGTCACTCTCATCGGCAAAGAGCGCCTCTAGGAAGGCAAGAAATACTGGTAAAATGCCCGAAGAAAGGCACACCAGGGTTTCTTTCATGGCAAAATCTTGGGCATGCATATACCACCATAGCTTCTTTTGGTTCTCCTCATTTTTCTCCAAATTAAGGAGAATCAATTCTTGGCGCTGGGAGATATAAAAAGCAGTGCCATCAAATTCTCTGGCACTAAGGCGGATGGCATTGAGGTTGATGATTTTTTCCTTGTCATTACCCTTGTTAGGCACAACAATTCCAGTAAGGTTTTTCCAACCAGCTGTCGTGATAGTGTTGCCTTTCACCTCAGGGGAAATGTCTTTCTCGGTCGTGGGCACCTCGTAGCACCCGCAAATGTTACAAGCCAATAGCGGGAAGAATAAACCTCCAGTTGACTTAAGAACGCACTTGTAGATTTCATTAATGATGATCCAGCCAACATTGATTTTCGACCAAAAAGAATGGAATACATCAATGCGAGACAGTCCTCCGAAACAATCTTGTTGTGTGTCGTCGGCATTAGACTTGCCTTTAGAAAGTGATTCTAGCCCTTTGCTTACGGTTGGAAGGCTTCTCTCTTGACCGTTCATGTGCCCTTGGAGGATACAATCCATTTGGTGCCCGGCTCACATAAATCTTTTAATAGCGTTTGGCGCTTGGCATCCGTCATCTTAGCCACGAACCTGCCATGGTCATCTTCTTCGTCTAGTTTGAGCATAATATTGATGGCTCCTTCATCAAACCTTACACATTCACCTCAAATCATTAAAAAGGGATTTGACTTAGTAGTTAATATGCATAAACTTCTCGAACAAGATTCGAAAAGATCTCACCCTTTTGTTGGCAAAACGTTTTCCATTTGTGCTTGGTGACTATGTGCATGAACTCAGGGGGGAATACTAGATTTTTCTAGGGGTTGAAGTCAAAATTCCTTTCGAAGCAAAAAGATTTCAAGGCAAATTGATCATGGTACTTCTTCTTTATCTCTTCGTTGAAATATCTTTGAAAAGGCTTAGATGAAGATGTTGTGGCTATGGAGAAAGAAAAGAAAAAGCTTGATTTTCTTGAAATGGTGAGAGAGAGAGTAAACGACTAGGAAAAGAAGGTAAAGTGAAGAGGGTAAAAGTTGTGGGAGTTGAAAGAGGGAAATGTTGAGTGTCATGGTAGGTTTTTAATTATGAATGGTGTAAGAAGGGTTATAATGAAAAGATGGCATGTTATGGGGGGAGTAAAAAGGGATTACGTGATAAGTATGGAAAGGATAAGTGATAATGATAGGGTTTATTTAAATTCACCTTAAATTGTGGGCGGCTAGAGTTTATTTTCTCTCTCATGGTTTAAATTAAATCAGACTAGGATAATTGTCTTTTTCCAAAATTATTGCCGCAACATGCCAAGCTCAACTACTGGCATTTCTCCCGGCATGACATTGCACCCATTCTCCCATCCTGCCAATATATGTCTATGCACATGCATACTTCCTGGCACAAAAATCTGCATGCAGTTAAAAAAAACATTCAACGCAGAAAAGAAAAAGAAGAAAGAAATAATAAATAAAAAGCCGAAAAGAAAAATTCTAATCTTACTATTCACAAGAAAATACCAACTCGGTGGCATCATGGTAGTTCTGCCAAGAGGATGACCTCCTTGGCAGTACTCTGTTCTCCATCCCAATAATGCTTTATGCGTTGCCCATTCACCTTGAAAGTATCACCAGTTTTTATGTCCTTAATGTCCACCGCTTCGTGGGCATAGGGTTTCACAACCTCGAAAGGGTCTGACCATCCTAGCCTGAGCTTTCCTAGGAACAATTTTAGGCGTGAGTTAAACAAAAGGACATGTTGACCTACCTCGAAGTTTCGTGACATAATCCTCTTGTCATGCCAGCGCTTGGTTCGTTCTTTATATAACTTGGCATTCTCATAAGCATGTGCCCTAAATTCTTCAATTTCATTTAGGTCTAACATCCGTTTTTCTCTCGCGATTGCCCATGCCATATCCAATGTCTTAATTGCCTAGTAGGCTTTGTGCTTGAGCTCTACCGACAAGTGGCATGGCTTACCATATACAAGCTTAAAAGGTGAAGTGGCCAACGAAGTTTTAAATGTCGTCTTATAATCCCACAAAGCCTCATCTAACCTTAAAGACCAATCCTTCCTCAAAGGAATCACGGTCTTTTCTAAGATATTCTTGATTTTCTTGTTAGAAATCTCGTCTTACCCATTTGTCTGTGGATGATAGGTCATGGCTATCCTTTGTTGTATCTCATACCTTCACAAAGCTTTAGAGATTATATTGCATTTAAAATGGGTGCCCTCATCATGAATGATCACTCGAGGAGCACCAAAACGTGTAAAGATATACTTGTGCAAAAATTTGACAACTGCCTTGGCATTATTTGTTAGCAAGGCTATAACCTGTACCCATTTGGAAACATAGTCAACTGCCACTAGGATATATATATTGCCAAAAGATAGGGGAATGGACCCATAAAGTTTATCCCCCAAACATCGAACAAGTCCACCGGCATGATGTTCTGGAGCAGAAGTTGACGTCTGCAAGAGATATTCCCAGTCTGTTGGCATGGATCACATGCCTTGGTGAAGTCATGAGCATCCTTATACATCATGGGCCAATAAAAACTTGACTGCAGCACCTTGGTAGTAGTTTTTAGTCCAGCAAAGTATCCTCCATATGTTGCGGCATTGCATGCTTGTAAAATAGCATGCTGCTCATCTTCTGGAACACAACAGAGGATCACTTGATCGGCACATTGCTTGAATAGAAATGGATCATCCCAATAATACTGCTGAACATAGCGCAAAAATCGTTTCTTGGCATTGTACCCCAAATCTGGTGGCATGATCTTACTTACCAGATAATTGACTATGTCGGCATACCACGGCGTGGCATTGACTGTGAGTAAATACTCGTCTAGGAACTCATCTCTGATGGAATTAGTCTTACTGTCTTCTAGGTGATGCTCTAATCGAGATAAGTGGTTAGCTACTAAGTTTTCACTGCCTTTTCTTATCTCGGATCTCGAGGTCAAATTCTTGAAGTAGAAGTGTCCATCGAATCAATCTCGGCTTGGCATCCTTCTTTGCCAAGAGGTACTTCAATGCCGAGTAATCTGTAAAAAACAATAACTTTATTACCTATCAAATAAGGTCTAAATTTATCAAAAGCCAATACAATTGCAAGAAATTCTTTTTTCAGATGTTGTGTAATTAAGTTGTGCTTTATTAAGTGTCCTGCTGGCATAATATATGGCATGAAAAACTATGCCACGTCGCTGTCCAAGTACTGCTCCAATGGTATAGTCATTGGCATCACACATGAGCTCGGAAGGCTCATTCCGGTCTGATGCCACAACTATAGGGGCATTAACTAGCTTCTCCTTAAGGACCTGAAACGCTTTCAAACAAGAATCATCAAATGCAAAAGAGGCATCCTTTTTTAATAACAAGCATAAAGGTTTAGAAACTTTAGAAAAGTCCTTAATAAATCGTCGATAAAATCTAGCATGACCTAAAAACATATTACACGTTTAACACTCGTGGGAGTGGTAGTTGCTTGATTACTTCAACTTTTGCTGGATCAACCTCTAGTCCAATCTTGGTCAATCTATGCCCAAGAACAATGCCCTCCTTCACCATGAAGTGTCATTTTTTTAGTTCAAGACTAGATTGGTCTCAATGCATCTCTGAAGAACTTTCTATAAACTTACGATGCTTTCCTCAAATGTGCTACCAAACAATGAGAAGTCATCCATAAATACTTCCATGTTGTGCTCAATTAGATCATAGAACATGGACATCATACAACGTTGAAACGTTGCAGATGCATTGCACAAACCGAATGAAATTCTTCTAAAAGCAAATATTCCATATGGATAGGTGAATATGGTCTTCTCTTGGTCATCTGGGAATATTGCAATCTGATTATAACCTGAAAAACCATCTAAAAAGAAATAGAAAGCTTTACCTGTCAGTTTGTCTTACATCTGATCGATGAAAGGCAAAAGGAAGTGATCCTTCCTCGTGACCTTATTTAGCCTCCTATAATCCATGCACACTCTCCATCCTGTAATTGTTCTGGAAGGAATCAACTCATCCTTGCTATTCTGAACAATAGTCATTCCACCCTTCTTTAGCAAGCACTGTATTGGCTAGCCCAAGAGATATCGGATATGGGATAAATTATTCCGGCATCAAGCCATTTAATAATCTATTTTTTTACAACCTCTTTCAAGCTCGGTTTCAGCCTCCTTTGGCCTTCAATAGTCTTGCCATGATATTCATCCAAAATAATCTTGTGCATGCAAATGGTTGGGCTTATCCCTCGGATATCTACCAAGGTCCATCCCAACACTTGATTATAGATTTTTAATATCGCCAGCAATCTTGCCTCCTGATCATTAGTGAGATCAGTGGCAATAATCACCGGAAGAGTTGAGTGCTCACCTAGATAGGCATACTTCAAGTGTTCTGGCAATGACTTAAGTTCCAACTCTGATGGTTCCTCGATTGATGGTTTTGATTTTTTTATTTCTCCGCTAGCCAATTGGAGCGGCTTAAAGTAACTCGCATCTTCAGTCTCTAGGGTTGGTTCCTCATGTTCTTCAAACAGTTCGGCTATGCCATCAAGCATGCTGGCATCAAATTCTGCATCATGGCATAATTGTGCCATGTCTAGAGTATAAATGGCCTCCATCATCTCCTCAGCTTGACATTCATCAGATTCATCTGCGCATTTCAAAGCTTGAAACACGTTAAAAGTAACATGTTGGTCATTCATTCACATGGTTAGTTCCCCTTTATGGACATCAATAAGCGCCCTACCCATGGCAAGAAATGGCCTACCCTAAATAATTCACACATTAGTATCAGTTTCATACTCTAAGATGATAAAATCAGTTGGAAATAAAAACTTGTCTACCATTACCAGCACATCCTCAATCTTACCCTTTGGATGTGCATAGGATCGGTCTGCCAACTGGAGTGTCACCGTGGTAGGTCTCGCTTCTATGCCAAGCTTCCTGAAAACAGATAAGGGCATTAAATTGATGCTGGCTCATAAATCACACAATGTCTTACCCAGGAATTTATTATCGATTGTATAAGGAATGGTAAAACTCATTGGATCTTTAAGCTTTGGTGGCAATCAATTCAAGATCATGGAACTGCATTCTTGCGTGAGAGCAACAGTTTCAAATTCTCCCAACTTCCTCTTTTTTGACAAAACGTCTTTCATGAATTTTACATAGTTGGGTATTTGTTCAATGGCTTCTACCAATGGAATATTAATTTGCAATTGCTTAAGCACTTCTAAGAAGCACTTAAATTGCCGGTCCTGCTTGTGCTTTTAGAGTTTGGCCGGAAATAGTGGTGGTGGATGCACATATGGTGGAACTGTCGGCTTTGCCGAGGCAGTGCTTACATCCACTTTGGCATCAGTTTGCTTCCTTACCTCCGTCTGCTTGTCATCCTTGTGAACTCCATCGTTTCTACTGGAATTGGTATCCTTCTAAGCACTGGAGCTGGCATGAGAATTGGAATTATTGTGAGAATCATCAATGACATCATCTGCTTTGGCTTTCTCCTTCTCTAATTCCATGGGCTCCACTGCTGGCATTGGTTTGCCAACTTGGCAGTCAATCGACTGCTTGGCAACCATTTCTGCCTCACAATGTTTACCACTTCGAAGGGTTATAGCCTTGCATTGCTTGTTACCTTTTTGTCGAGCATCTTCAGTGTCACTTGGCAAAGCTCCTTGTGGCCGATTGTTGAGTGCATTCGCATGCTGTCCCTGCTGGAAATAAACTGTGATATCATCCTGCTATGTGTATTCTGTAAGACTATCCCTTGATTGAGCTTTTGCCCCTGCTGGAAATTATTTTGAACTCCTTGCGGCATAGTGTTTTGGTAGAATGCTGGCATGACATTCTGATTTTGCCTTTGGGTATTCTGGCATTGTACATTGTACTGGTTTCCCCCTCGGTTTTCCCCAAGCTAAGTTAGGGTGCTGCCTCCAACCTGCATTATAAGAATTGGATTTAGAATTGTAATAACATCCATAATTGCTAATGAAATTTATCGACACAAGATTGGCAAGACATTCTTCCACATGATGGTTTTCTCCACAAATTGTGCAGAATGGCTGCAATGCTTTAACTGCTTGGGACTCGTTGCTTTTTCGTAGAGTTCTCACCATGCCAGCTTTGGTTCCAATCCCCGAGCCTAGCAACAAGATATTCAAAATCATTTATGGCTATCCTTTCAAGGATGCCAATAGCTTCTGTATAATTTTTGTCGAGCAATGATCCGGCTGTTGAGGCATCAACAACAGTTCTTGTCTGTGCGTTCAATCTATTGTAGAAGGTTTATATTTGGGTCTAATTTGGGAACCCATGCATAGGACACCTTCTTAACAAGTCCTTAAATATTTCCCCAGGCATCGTATATGGTCTCGTCCTCAGCCTGCCTAAAGGTAATGATCTCACCATGCAGCTTGGCAGTGAGCATCGGCGGCTGAAATCATGTTAAGAACTTATGACATAGATCTGCCTAGGAAGTGACTGAGCCAGGTGGTAAAGAATTGAGCCATGTCTTTGGTCTATCCCTCAAAGAGAAAGTAAAAAGTTTCAGCTTCACATTATCCTCAAACACTCCTGGTTGCTGAAATAATTGGCAAATCTCCATAAATTGCTTTAAATGATTCCTTGGATCTCCAGTCAGCGCTTCATCAAATTGTCTTACGTTCAAAAGAGTTGAGATCATTACAGTTTTAAGCTCGAAATTTGATGGATTTACCTCACTACCAATATCTCATTGCATTAAGCATGTGATGTCATGTTCTGATTGTTCTCGAATGGGTCTCTCTTAATCGGCATTGTTGACGGAATTGTCATTGTGAAATGGTATCCCTCCATTGTTTGGTTGAGTCTCCTTATTGTTTTGAACACCATTTACTCCTCTATTCCCTTTATTTATGTGATTCATCTCTCGGATCTTATTTCTCAATATGCGCAGTGTGCGTTCAATCTCAAGATCTAATGGTCTAACTTCCCTATCAGCACGTTTTCTGGGCATAGACTGATAAATGCAAAAATAAAATAAAAATAAAAATAACAAGTAAAAAACCTAAAAAATTTGTTGCAATCCCAGCAATGGCGCCAAAAACTTGTAGACTCTCGCTGTGAATAATTATTCGCGTAAAAGATATTGGAAAAGTGTTAACACAGTGCCAAGAAAATATATTGTGGCGTGCAAGTATACACGGCCTGCAAGTAATACAACAGTTAAGCTGAGTATCGATCCCATAAAGATTGTGTTGGAATTCGATTACCTTGTTTGATTACTTGTCTAGAGAAAAAGATTTGTTTGATTGGAAGTGGTTTAGAAAATTGAAAAGAAATGGAAAGGAAAGTTTAAAACATTTGCAAGGAGAGTGCCTTAGCAAATGATGAGCATTTGCATGGAGTGCCTGGTTTTCACGCTATTCATGTCATGCCCGCCTTTAATAAATCATGTCTTAGCATTGTTTGCTGAGCATATTCAAATGTAGCAATTCTTCTGTCGATAGCATTACCCTAAATTAATTTTGAAAAACCCCTATAGGTCTATTGTGAATGTTTTTTCATAATCAATTTGATTAAGTGTCAAACTTTACTCCCGAGGGATAGATTTCACTCCCGAGGTAAGTTCATCTACTTAAAAATCTTCTCTCGAAGCATCTCACCACAATATCTAGCATCTGATCGTCGCCACCCAAGTCAGTTATGATATTGATTTGCAATAGGCTAACTATGTCAGTCGTCGCTTGGCATAGCATTTTAAAAAGAGAGTGGCAGCTGTCGCTTGGCAGCACACTTAAAAATAAAGAACATGCTAGATAGGAAAAATAGTGCCAAGGCAGTGTTGATTTATTAAAAACTAAACATTAAAGAGAAAATACATTCAAACGCAAACACCCCTCACCAACTATAAAATCAATTCATGGTGAGGGCATCAACCAAAAAAAAACATCATCGTTTTAAACATCCATCGTCATTTAAAAATAAAATAAAAATAATATGACTAAGGATAGGCTAGAAAAGGGTCTTTCGATGCAGCTCTCTGCAGCCAGGCCTTGGTCGAAGGTTGAACTCCTTGAACTCCGATCACTCTCCAATTCTCTCCTCCCAACAATGCTTCGTCTATTCTTTATTGATCGGGTATAAATAGGACTCAAGAGATAGCCTTGATTTATCTTGGATTTAAATTTGAACGCATAGGGGATAAGGAAAATGATCATCTGATCCAGCGTTTGAATCTCAAGGCTGATCGGATTAGGGCTGATGTCATCATGCCAACGCTTATTTGGCATCGTAGATCGGCACGGTTCTGCCAATTGCACTTGGCACTGCTTGCTATTTTTTCAGGGATTGATCCAATCCCTATTTTTCGCAGCCTAATCTAGTCCTATTTTTTGGAGTCAACAACTTCTTAGCTTGGCATCAAATGCTCTTCTCCACCAACCACTACTTGGCATTAGAAGGTCCTTCTGTGCCAACGGCTACTCGGCATCATCTCCTTCCTTTATTGGTTTGCTTTTCCCTGCCAGAAATTGTGCCTCTTGCTATGCCATCCTGCAAAAATTTGTCAAAAACAACTTTCAAACTGGCATAACACAAAATCCTAACTCTTAATGCAAATGCATGATTCCTAAAGCAAATGCAACTAAATGTACTTAAAAGACAAGTAAAAGCATGTGAAATTGGTATATAAATAAGTACTTTTGGAGTGTCAATAGTGGAACAAACACCGATTTTGAAGATCTTACATTTCCAAACCATGTTTTTAAACTTACTAAAGCTTTATAAGATTTGAAACAAGCTCCTAGAGCTTTGTATGAAAGGCTTTCAAGTTTTTTGATTGAAATTTTTTTTCAAAAAGGAAAGGTGGACACTACACTCTTTATTAAAAGAAATGACAAAGATATCTTAGTAGTTCAAATCTATGTTGATGATATTATTTTTGGTTCTACTAATGAGTTATCTTGCCAAGAATTTGCTAAGCTAATGCATGGTGAGTTTGAGATGAGCATGATGGGGGAGCTCTCATTCTTCTTGGGACTCCAAATCAAACAAAGGAAGGACGACACCTTCATTAATCAAGTTAAATACATCAAAGACATGCTCAAGAAGTTTAGCTTGGAGGATGTAAAACTTCAAGCCACTCCAATGAGCTCATCTATAGAGCTTGAAAAATATGAAGGAGGTAAGTGTGTTGATTTAAAGCTTTATCATTCTATGATTAGCTCTTTGCTTTACCTTACCGCAAGTAGACCCGATATTATGTTTAGTGTTTGCTTGTGTGCTAGGTTTCAAGCTAGTCATAGAGAATCACATCTTATAGTCGTTAAGAGAATCTTTAGATACCTTAGAGATACACCTTGTTTAGGCCTTTGGTATCCTACAGATTCCTCCTTTGATTTGCATGCTTTCTCAGATGCAGATTATGAGGATGTAAGATAGATAGAAAAAGTACCTCCGGAACATATAAATTCCTAGGTAGTATGCTCATATCTTGATTCTCTAAGAAACAAAATAGTATATCCTTATCTACCACCGAAGTAGAATATATATCGGCTGAAAGCTGTTGTGCTAAGGTTCTTTGAATGAAGCAACAACTTTTAGATTATGGAGTTGATGTACGTACAATACCCCTAAAGTGTGATAATACTAGTGTCATATGTCTCACTAAAAATCCCGTCCACCATTCTAGAACTAAAAACATAGAAATAAGACATTATTTTATTAAGGATCGTTTCTTGAAAATGATATAGTTCTAGAGTATGTTGACACCTTGAATCAATTAGCGGACATCTTTACCAAACCTCTAGACAAAGAGCACTTTTGGACTCTTAGTAGAGAGTTAGGTCTAACTAGCCTTTCTTGACCCTTTAGAGCCTCTTAAGTTCAAAAACTTACTTGAAATTGATTGATGTATGTGCTTATGTGTTTTTGCTCCTATATGCATCTATGCTTGTTGCTAGGTGGAGTATGTATTTGTTTTAGTCCATACATGCTATTCATATGCCATATACATGCATTTAAATTTGATTAAAGTTGAACCTTTGAGCTCCTTGTTGCCCAAAATGCATTTTTTTGACAATAGGGCATCAATACGCCCCTTCGCGTATCGATACATGTTCAAGAACGTGCTTCAGTAAAGGCTTGCATGTACCGGTACGGTTGTTAAGTGTGAAAAGTACTAGATTTTAGCCCTAGAATAGCTCAATTATTGTTAGACTTAAGCCCATTTTAGTTGCATAATTAGGTAAACATACTCAAAAACTGCATAGATTAGATACTCTGCCCTACTTGATGAATTTCACGATTTTTATCTATAAAAGATACTGCTCAGATATATGTTTCGCTGTGCGTAGATACCCGCCCAGACAGACGATGCCGAGGCAGCAAAGAGGGCAGAAGGAAGGAGCTGAACACTCGAGGGACGATGCTGATGAACATGCTAGAGCGCTGATCAGACTAAGCTACAAAGGAGAAACCGAGAATAAGGTGCCCTGCTGAGCCAGACTTCTGCCGAGGCAGCAGATGGTGTGCCACCGAGGCAGCAGATGGTGTGCTGCCGAGGCAGCTGAAAACATGCAAAGTGGTATGCGACTGGAAGAACACATCAAGCCTGATTTTTAGAGACCACTTACATGCAGATCGGAGCGAAAAAGCCCAAGAAAAGCCACGGTCAAAGCTCAAGGAATTTGAAGTTAACTGGGAGTCAAGCTTGCATTAAATGAAGATTTAATTAGAGTTTAATCTTTTTAGGAGATCTACTTTAATTCCAACTTATACTCTAGTCCTTTAACCAACTTCGAGTAGGCCAAGGCTTATATATAAGGCCTCTTAGTCGACTAAAGGGGATATCGAGATTTCTTAGACCAAGACCCTGGTGCTTACATTCATCCATCATGTTCTAAACTTTTCCTAGGGCTAAGGGTTGGTTTTTTTGAGTAGTTGTGAAAGATTGTTTGTTTTCGTTTAGGTTTTTAGTGTTTGCAATAATATTTCAAAGTTTGTTTACTCTTGGCATCATTCTTGTTTGCAATCAAATCGAGAGAGGAGAGAGCAATTATCAATTTGTCTAATATCGAGAGAGTTAGACTCACGAAACAAGTAAACAAGATTTTATCCAACTTGGGATGAAATTACTTCGGCTTAGGGATAAGTTATAAGTTCAGCGGCTAAAAGAGGCTTAAGAATTGGTTGGTGTTCATCCCTAAATTCACGCTGGGAGGTATTATCAAGACGTGTTCACCAATAGCACTTCAACTTAGGGATAAGGAGGAGTCACTGAAGGAAGCCTTGCCAAACTTTGAAGCATCACTCAGCTGCCCGGGCAGCACGTTAGTCTCTGTCGCTGCGGGTTATCTGTCAAGGCATCACCTTAACAACAGAGTCGATTTAGAAGCACTTGAACTAAGACGAAACATTCAAAAATCCACACTACAACGCATTCCAATACCGGCCCATTCTCTCAAACTAAATTCTCGATCCTTTAACTTACTTGTTTTTATTTTTAATCAAATCAAATCCCAACTCAATTTTTTTTCTTTTTCTTGTGCATGAATTTATTCATTGAAGCAGCTTCCAATCCCCGTGGAAACGATATCTTAAATACTATAACTTGGCAGCATTATTGTACACTTGCACTCAATTTAGAGAACTCCTTTACGATCTTCAAGTTTTTGGACTTAATTTTTGCACTTAATTTTTAGTTTTAGTTTTTCTGTATTTTCATAAAAAAATTTACAGCTTCTTTGTTCTAGTTTATGACCAGAGCAAATTCGACGTCTAAACACTTGTTTATCGACGAGATCGAACGCACAACAAGAAAAAACCGAAAAGAGGCACGTGAGGCATTAGCAGCAGCAAAAGTGGCAAGAGCAGCAGAAGCAACAATGAATGGGAACTACAATAATGCCAATAATGTCGTCGTCGTAGATGGGGCGGTAGATGAAGGGCGGCAAGATCAACAACTACCCCTATCCCACCTGGCCAGCAAAGATGAGCCCGTACCACTCGAGAGTACATGGAGGAAGACATAGACATCCTTGACTCTGCAGTCCTAGAACCAGATATCAATGACAATCATTTTAAACTCAAGTCAGTTATGTTCAATATGATCGATAAACTGGGACAATTTGGGGGCACAACAAATGAGGATGCTCGGCAGCACATGAAGTCATTCTTAGAGATTTGCAAATCTTTCAGAATTCAAGGATTACAACCTGATGTTCTGAAATTATGATTATTCCCTTATTCACTAAGGGATAGGGCGAAAACTTGGTTAAATAGCTAGACTGCTGGTTCTATTGAGTTTTGGAAAAACTTGTGTCGAGATTTTTTGGCTCATTTTAATCCTTCAAATGTTATTGAACGTATACATAGCGAGATTACCTTTTTTCGACAGGCTGACGATGAGGCAATGTACGAAGCATGGGAACGCTACCGAGAACTTCTACACAAATGCCCGCTTCATAGACTGCCGCTTTGGATGATGCTTGATGCATCAGCAAATGACATACTCCTTCATAAGGCACTAGAGGAGGGAATGAAGATTCTGAACCATTTAGCCAAAAATGACTATCAGTTACCGTCCGCCCGCCGTGGCGGTATTAGACGACAGGCCACAGTGAATGAGTTGGAAGAATCAGATTCCGTTAATACCCGTATAGACAAACTGACCAGATTGGTTGAAAACATGATCAAACAAACATGAAAATCATATGAGGCAAAAGTAGTAGAAGCTTTCTGCGATGAATGTGGTGGAGACCATGACTCTTCAGAATGTACAGAATCCGGAAATTTCGTAGGAACCTACAACTGAAATAGTACTCCCAACACAAATACATATAATTCGGGTTAGAAGAAACATCCAAACTTCTCATGGAGTAACCCTAACACTGTAGAAAATCCTACCAATCAGAATATGGGATATCAGAGAAAACTGCCTCGACAGTAGATGCAACAGCAGCAACCAACAACAAACAATTCTCTAGAGGCCACTTTAAATACTTTTATATCTCATACTAGTGTCTATATTGCTAATTCTGATAAGTTTGTTAACAAGGTTAATGCTTTCATGGACAGGACTGAAATGCGGATGCAGAACCAGGAAGCATCATTGAAAACATTGGAAACTCGAGTGGGTCAATTTGCACAGATTTTAAATACATGACCAGTTGGAGGTTTACCTAGTGATACTGAGGTCGCTAGAAGAAAAACCATGAGCAGTGTAAAGCAATCACCACCAGAAGTGGAATTAACTTGCAAGAACCAAAGGGTCAGGCAAAAAAGGGGAAAGCACCAATGAAGCAACCTACCCAATCTGCAACGCCCACCGAGAAGGATGCCGCGGTAGGCCCTGATACCGCAGCAACGCCTGACACATATGATTTGGCCAAGCATAAGGAAAATCATCCTGAGGAAACTCCCACCCCTTAGATCAAATTTCCCTGCAAAGAAAGAATTGAAGATATCAAACTACCACCACCATTCCCATAAAGGTTGAAAAATCTGAAGCAGGATTACCAGTTCAAGAAATTTCTAGATATCTTGAAACATGTCCATATTAACCTGCCTTTGGTGGAACTCATTGAACAAATACCTAATTATGCCAAGTTCCTCAAGGAAATAGTTTCTAAGAGAACAAGGATCGGTGAGTTCGAGACAATGTCAGTTACAGAGGGATGCATGGCCATGATGCACAACAGAGCCCCACTAAAGAGAAAAGATTCGGGCAGTTTTATCATTCCTTGTAAAATTGACAGCAATTATATTGGGCATGTATTATGTGATATGGGGGCAAATATCAACTTGATGCCGAAATCTTTTTTTTCCAGAAACTTGGGATAGGAAGGGCTCGCCCTACCACTGTCATGCTCCAACTGGCTGACAAGTCTTACGTTCAACCAGAAGGGAAAATCGAAGACATACTGGTAAAAGTTGATAAGTTTATTTTCCCTAATGATTTTCTAGTTTTAGATTGTGAAACAGATGAACGGGCATCTATTATACTTGGAAGACCATTCATGGCTACTGGAAGGACATTGATCGACATCGAAAGAGGAGAGCTTACAATAAGGGTAAACGATCAGCAGATAAAACTGAACATTTTCAAACTTAAAACAGAATGATGACTCAGAAGAATGCAAAATGCTTCATGCCACATCTAAGTCTGAGTTCGACGTCGATAAACCATGCTTGGGAAAATACTGCCTCGGCATTAATTGTGGTGAATGCCTTGGCAGTCACTTGGAGAACTGCCCTAACACCCTCCTCGGCGGCTAGAGTATAGAAATTGAAGATGAGGAAGAGACCGAGGAGCAGGATGAAGTACAATGGGTGGCAAAAAGGCCAGGTAAGTATTTTGAACCCTTAGATTACACTAATAAGGGAGGTAAAATTCACAAACCATCTATTGAAGAACCCCCACATCCTTGAGTTAAAACCCTTAACTGAGTAACTCAAATATGTTTTCTTGGGACCCAATGATACGTTGCCCGTAATTATCTCTTTAGGGTTGCAGGCTGAACAGGAAATCAAGTTGATAAACCTGTCGCGGCGGTATAAGAGGGCTGTAGGTTGGACCATCGCCATTCTCAAGGGAATTAGCCCAGCAGTATGCATGCACAAGATCCTGTTAGAAGAAGGTTGTAAACCCACTGTCGATGCTCAAAGAAGGCTAAATTAGGTGATGTGAGAAGTTGTCAAAAAGGAAATCATCAAGTGGCTCGACGCAGGCATCATTTATCCAATATCCGACAGTGAGTGGGTAAGCCTGGTACAATGTGTACCTAAGAAAGGATGAATCACAATGGTAAGTAACAAAATAATGAACTAATCCCAACCAGGACTGTAACAGGTTGGAGGGTTTGCATAGACTACCGTAAGTTAAACAAGGCAACTAAAAAGAATCATTTTCCATTACCTTTTATTGATCAAATGCTTGACCACCTTGCTGGCAAACCCTTCTATTGTTTTCTTGATGGCTATTCAGGGTATAATCAGATTGCCATAGATCCCTAGGATCAAGAAAAGACCACCTTCACCTACCCCTACGGCACATATGCATTCAGGAGGATGCCGTTCGGGTTGTGTAACACACCAGCCATGTTCCAGCGTTGCATGATGTCCATATTTTCTGACATGGTAGAAGATTTCCTAGAAATTTTCATGATTGATTTCTCTGTCTTCGGCAGCAACTTCAACAGCTACCTCGACAACTTAGAAAAGGTTCTAACAAGATGTGAGGAATCTGATTTAGTGCTAAACTGGGAGAAACACTATTTTATGGTGGATGAAGGGACAATCCTTGGTCACAAAATATCTGCCAAGGGGATTGAGGTCGACAAAGCAAAAATTGAAGTGATCGAAAAACTACCGTCGCCGACCTCTATCAAGGGCATCAGAAGCTTCTTAGGACACGTAGGTTTTATAGACGTTTTATTGAAAATTTCTCAAAGATTACTAAACCTTTGTGTACCTTGCTTGAGCAGGATAAAACCTTCAAGTTTGATGACTCGTGCACTGAAGCATTCGAGACACTAAAGAAGAAGCTAGTTTCCGCCCCTATTGTAGTCCCACCCGACTGGACCCTACCCTTTGAACTAATGTGTGATGCTAGTGATATTGTCGTAGGAGCCGCCCTTGGGCAGAGAAAGGGCGGGGCATTTCATGTGATTTACTATGTCAGTAAAACCCTAAATCCTGTCCAAATCAACTACACCACCACCGAGAAAGAACTGTTAGCAGTGGTTTTTGCCTTTGACAAATTTCGACCATACTTAATAGGAACAAAGGTAATTGTCCACACAGATCACTCAGCTCTCAACTACCTATTCGCAAAGAAAGATGCCAAGCCACGATTGATTCGCTGGATTCTGTTACTACAAGAGTTTGACGTTGATTTCAAAGACAGAAAGGGTATAGAGAACCAAGTTGCCGACCACCTGTCACGCCTGGAACAGGGCGACAGCACCACCACCAGTACAAAAATCCAAGATGCATTTCCAGATGAGCATATGCTACGAGCATCTACCATTACAGAGAGCATTGTCGCGGAATTGACTAATGTACATGCCGCCGCGGCAGACTCATCGACGGTAGCTATTCCCTCAACACCCTGGTATGCTGACATTGTGAATTATTTAATTACTGGTGTTTTACCTTATAACCTTAACTATCAAGGTAAGATGCGGTTCCAATATGATGCTAAGCATTATTTTTGGGACGAGCCTCTTTTGTTCAAACATTGTGCAGACCAGGTTATAAGGAGATGTATCCCATAAGAAGAACAACATGCAGTGCTCTACCAATGCCATGTCACCCCTTTTGGAGGACATTTTGGAGGTACACAGACAACAGCAAAAGTAATTCAATCCGGTTTCTATTGGACCACTCTTTACAAAGATGCTTAAGCTTTTTACAAGCAATGTGATAGATGCCAAAGAACTGGAATATTTCAAGGAGGAATGAGATGCCCCTACAAACCATTCTAGAGGTAGAGATATTTGATGTTTGAGGGATAGATTTTATGGGACCTTTCCCATCATCTTGTGGTAACTTATACATCCTCCTTGCTATCGATTACGTGTCCAAATGGGTTGAAGCTGTGGCAACTCCAAAGAATGATGCTAAGACCGTCCACAGATTCCTTCACAAGAACATATTCACTAGGTTTGGAATCCCAAGAGCAATAATTAGTGATGAAGGTAAACATTTCGATAAGGAGCTCATCGCTAAAGCTTTAAAAAGACTTAGTGTCTGTCACAAGATTGTCGTGGCGTACCATCCACAGACTAATGGGCAGGCTGAAATTTCAAACAAAGAATTGAAGAACATCCTAGTAAAGGTAGTCAGCCCAACTAGGAAAGACTGGTTCCTTAGTCTAGATGATGCACTATGGGCATATCGGACAATGTTCAAAACCCCTCTAGGTATGTCACCCTATAGACTTGTGTATGGAAAAGCTTGTCACCTACCAGTCGAGATCGAACACAAGGCCTATTGGGTGATAAAAGCTGTCAAATGGATTGGAACCAAGCTGGGGAAAAGAGACTTCTAGATCTTAATGAGATGGAAGAATTCATAAGGGAAGCATACGAGAATGCCAAGCTTTACAAAGAAAAAATAAATAAAAATGGCATGATAACAAGATTTTGCCGCGGTAGTACCTGCCAGGGTAACTAGTCTTACTGTTCAACTCCCGCCTGAAGCTATTCCCTAGAAAGTTGAAGTCCAGATGGTCTGGGACCTTTGAAGTTGACAAAGCATTCCCACATGGTGCAGTCACGATCAAATCCACCAAGGATGGGCACAGATTCAAAGTGAATGGGCAGAGGTTAAAGCACTACACAGGACATCATGTTCCAAGAGACAAGGAAGTGGTTATGTTAGGGGATGCATCCAAATGCACAACTAATTAAGTCTAAATTTTACTTTTCCGTTTTTAATTTTTAGGAATTAGATTTAAATTTCTTGCATTTATTTTTCAACCACATTTTTTTAATTTTCTGTTTTTAGGCATTAGATTTAATATTAGCATGCCTTTAAATTTTTTTAAGCACTAATAATTTTATTTCAGCTTATTTTAGGAGAAACAAAGCCCAAATGAAGAGAGAAGAATGAAGCCCAACCAATCCACCATTCAAGCCCGTCTGTGAAGCCCGCCGCGGAAGACGCGGACGTTGCTTCCCGTTAAAAATAGTCGTTGCAAAACAAGTCGTTCTATTCTAACGGCTCTCTGCCCAGGAAACGGCTGCCTCGGTGGATCAAACGGCAGAAACCCATCACTAAGAAACTCTTCACTCCTAAAACCACCCGGCCATGACCAGGTCACCTTCACCGATCCCTGACTATTTTCGCCATCAACAATACTACATGCTTTTAATTAAATCTAACAATTAATAAAGCAATTAATTAAACAAATATATAAAAAGAAATGACTAAATTGAAAAGAATAAAACTTGATTATGATTTTTATTAAAATAGGGATGAAATTGAATACAAATGAAAACTTAAGGGTAAATTCATTAAAATTCGAACTCTTGGGCACGAGTCTAAGACTCGACCCGTTTCAAAACACACTGATCCCCTAAGCAAATTCGGATCCTAATCTGGGTTAGGGTATAAAAACCCGAACCGAATCAAACTTTCTTCTTTTCCCTCATTTTTAAAATTCTCCCTCTCTCTAGCCCAATTTTCTCTCACTCTCTCTAAACTAAACACCCAATTGCCCAAAAACTTCCCCAATTTCGGATCAAAAACACCAACTTTTGTTGGTATTCATTTGTGTTCTTCATTTTCATGAAGAACACGATGAACACCACCACACACTGCCGCTTCAACCGCCATTAAAATTTTCCCGGCCAAACTCTGATCAACATCCACTATTCCTCGGGTGTCAGGAAGCGATTTCCGACCGTCGCGAGGTAAGTATTTCGGCTATTATATTTTTCGATTTGCTTGTATATATATATATGAAAATTTCGATTCTTTTTTCTCATTATTTTTCTTTGATCTAATGTTTCCATGTTTCTCCTATAGAAAATGAAAAGATCAGAAGAAGATATGCATTTCGGCAACGGTCCTGTAGCTTAGGTTGTCTTTTCCGACGAGTTTTTGGCGTCTGCTCGTTCTCCCGCTGGTCTCTTTAGCTTTCAAGGTAAGGCCTTTGTGTCTCCTCTTTAATGTTTTTTAAGTCTGATAATAACGAGGGTAATGATTGCATACTAATTTTCTCTCCTCCCTATTTATAGGAGAGTGGGACGTGACATCATTACTGACGTTAGCTTTTTAACTGTATCCAGATAAAAAAAAAAGAAAACAAAGATCCGTGTGAAATCGTTCAGACCAATCCATGCTTGCCACATGGCCTATGGATTATCAAATTTGGGCTATAATGGTTTTTTTTTGTCTTTTCTGGGCTTTGTATATATAAAAGGGACATTTAGACTGATATATGTAGAATATTTGGACTTTGTATATATAAAAAGGACATTTGGACTGATATATGTAGAATATTTGGACTATTATTTATTTATTAATGGGTTTTGTTATTTATGTTTATTATTTATACTTATTACTTTTATTTATTTATTTATTTTTTAAAAGAAAAATATATGTTGATGCCCTGGTAATATTTAAGTATTATAGGACGTTCAACCAATACTCATGCCCATGTCACGGCAACTCTCTATCGAAAAAAGTCAAAACCACCATATATAGTCATGTAACATGAGTAAAGACACGTTCACTCTTCTTCAACCTCACCAAATTAGAATCCTTCATCACCACCATCAGAACCACCTTCATCCACTATCCCTGAGCGCCGTTCATCCTGCTAATTAATAAACCCTAAACCTTATATATTCCAATGCAAAAAAATAGTATTATTAAACGAATAACCAAATGAATTCTCTTAAGTTAGGTTCTTATTAAATGCAACTGTAGAAAATTTTATTTAATCAATATTATTAAATACACTTTAACATATGCCTCGTTACATTGGCTAAACAAAGCTATTTAAATTTACATAAAAAATATATAATTATTAGAACTAACTTTTTTAAATATATTATTATTATTATTAAAAATGTACATTTTTTTCTATTGATATTTTCTTCTGTTTATTAATTTTGGTTTTTTTTTATCAATTTTTTAAAAAATTTATACACTATATTATTATTTGATAGATAATTAGAACTGTATATCTATATGTGTAACTGGTGGTTGATATTTGTCTCAGTATGAGCTAACAAAACATGAAAAAATAGTTTTCGAACTCATCCAAGTAGATAACTTAAGAAACTGAAAATAATAATAAATTCTTTCATAATCTCGTAAAAACAAACTTCATATATTTGTTTGATAAAAAAGTTGTTATTGATCATAACATTAAATAGATTAACATATTGATATTTGTATCCTGTGCAGTAATTTTTTTTTTTGGAAAATAAATGCTTGATTTGCATTTGGGATCAAGACATTGTCAAGTTTGGTCAAGTAAGAAATCTTCAAAAGTTGTTCGGAAAAAAATCTTCAAAGGGACAGCAGAACTGCAGAAAAAAAATGAGACAAAAAATGATGTCCGGTAGCTAGCTTCTGGATGGAGCGTAATTTTGGGTCTTGAATTGGCTTACTGGGATGGATTAGTATAACCTGAATCTTCTGCCTTCCATTGCACAATTGTCACAGCAGTTGCCTGTACTTGGATAAGCTGAGCTGACTCACAAAAATTGGAGCAACGTTCGAGCAAGAACAGGTCGATATCAAATGGTGTATGTAGACAGGTGCAATAACAGCGACCACACAAATTTTTTTAAAAAAAAAGAGGACTCAAAATGAATTAAAGTAAATGCTTACAAGAGAAAGCAAATAAAGCAGGTGTGGAAAACAAAACCATAGTTTTTGGATTTTTGAGTCCTATTAGACTCATTTTTTAGTATGTCTACTACGCACACAACGAATAAAAATTATATGTCCCTTTTCGGTGCCCTTATTTATGCTCTCACACTAAAAATTAGGTTTAGGGTTTAAGGTCAAAGTTTGTGGTTAGGGTTTAGGGAATTTAGGGTAAGGTGTAGGGTTTAGAATTTAAATTTAGATTTTAGAAATAAGGCTTAAAATTTATTTTTTTAATATTTTTTAATATTAAAACATAGAAAAGGACAGCAAAAAAGAGCATAGAGTTTTTATCTCGCACATAACAAATCAACAAACATTTATATTTTTAAAATTAAATGCATCATTTTAATAAATTGTACAATACTCATTGTTTCCGTTTCTACAGTACGTGGTTTATATGGTTCACACGATATTTTTATATTTCTGTTTGCTTGTTTACAATTAACAATTCTTATCATTAAAACCATGTGTTGCAAAATGGTAGTGATTCCCATGGCATACAAAGAGAGAAGAAAGCAAGGCAACTTGTTAATTTTCATTTCTCATTTTAAACAATGCTCCTTTAATACATCTGTATCTGTATAAAGGCTGAGAACCCATTGAAAAAAGAAAAAGAAAACACTGGAAACCCATTATTTCTAGTCATAGAACATGTTATGTTTTGCCACGACTAATATCGGAAAATATAGTTAAAAAAAAAACACATGCGTCCGAATTATAAACAACCCTATGCAATTCGGTTCAACTTGGATTGAACGAATTAATTCGGTAGTTAAATTAGATGAAGGATTACGGTGGAGCTGAACCCCCTACTTCCTAATCTTGGTGACCATTGTCATCAATAACCCCAACGGCCCACCCGAATTGAAAGGTTGCATCGAGAAAATAAAGCATGGAAACGAGGGAAATGCAACAAAGAAACATAGGAAGGGGACCAAATATCCACAAAAACAGAGGGAAAGAGAAGTAAAAGGCACGTAGTCCTAGAGACCAAAAATAGCTGCCTCTGTTAACGGTGGTGGCCACGTACTCGGCGGTAAGATGGTGGTGGCGCTGATGCTTCGACATCTTCTTGAAAGGCACGTTGATGAGAATACTCGCATGGCTGTAATACCTGATGGATTGCAGGTTGAGCAAGAAGGCAACCAGGAAACATGCCAATATCGAGAAAAACTTGATGGAAAATGCTTGATCGCTTCGGTCTCCGATTACGAACCAGGATGATCTATCGCTTTTACCGCTCGTCATCAGCACGGCGATAAGGGAACTCAGCATGATTGCCGTTGATGCCAATAGGGTCGACGCCATTATGTTGTTTCTCAGCGTTTGTACCGCCAAAACTCCATTCTTGGACACGTCCTGCACCATAAAAAACTAGTTTTTTTTTTTTTTACATCCATCATTTCCAAGCATGCAAGGGAAAATTGATAATGTATTAAAGTACGCGAACCTCCATCATAGCTTGAACCCAGAAGCGGCGGTTGATGGCGTTGACACCGATGATAGTCTTGGTGGGATGTTTTATAATCCGATAAAGAAGCCATATATGGTAAGCCGTCATTAAAAGAAATCCAATAGGGACTAATGCGTAATCCAGATACTTCGTCTCCATAATCATATTGGGAGAGGTTATAGCTCAGAATCCAGTGAAGAAATGGTAGAACGTATAGAGGGATGGGGTTAAGTAACGAATCCCCAAACTAAGGCCTTTGGGTTGGGCTGACAGTTTCCACTGTTGTTCAAAGCCGAAAATAGCAATGTTTTGTCTGAAATATGAAGCGGAAAGGGGAAAACTGAGAGACAGAGAAGTGGTTGTGTTGGCTGGTATTTAACTATTTATAGAACGAAAATGAAAGCAAGCAAGTGCAACCGCACTTAGCCCACCGAACTCCCCGGTATTCTTCTTCTTCCAATTCACACTTTCAAAGCTTAAAAGGCTAAACACAAACCAAACATCATTTTTGTCTGTTCACCCAATGTCTTTGGTGCATGTACTTGGCATTCGTTCATGGATCTATTGCTAACTTGATGTCCGTGGATATGTATTAACATTTAACTGTTTTAGATTTTTAATTGTCTTTTACATAAATAAAAAGATGAATTAATTACAAATTGTTTTTAATATACAAAGAGGATTCACTCATACTCCTTGTCAAGTTAAGGAATTTTACACTAAACACGAGATGTATCGATGTACACATTCATATACTTACATCCAATTTATCATGATCCACAAATTACGACAGATATTCAAATATACTACAACTATATAATTATACACATTTCCAAGCATTATTCCTTACGAATACATAATAACAAGTTTAACGCTCAATATTTATATAAGAAATATAATTTATCATGTCAGCGAAACAGTTTTACGCCAACAATGAAACATATGATACGTGTAGATTAATACATAGTGTCATAACGACTCTTTTTCGGCAAAGAGTTTTTTTTATTAATGTGAATTTTGAAAAATCAATTAAAAAAATTATAGTTGCATCCGGTCACTTTAGTAGACCGGACACCATAAAATAAAAACTAAAGATTCATTAAAAAAATAAGGTTCGAAAATTAGTTACGTGTGAGGAAGGATTAACACTCTCACAAAGCTCGAAATCGATACCAAATCATTTGTTGCTTTTATCGATGGAAACTCTTGAAATTAAAATTGGATTTAATTAAACGTTCTTAATTTGAATACAATTTTTAAACAAATGGCCAAAATCATGAAGGATATAATTAATTATATATTATTAACTAGATTATTCTAATATTAACCCTAAATTAATTAAAACTTAAAACCTAAAAATCTAATATTTTATGAAATTATCTTGAATCTTAATAATTAAGTTGATTAATCTTAAGTTGCATCCCATTAAGTAAAGACGATAAATTTACATGGAAATTCGAATGAGACAAGAAGCGTTAGGAATGGGTATAGGCAAGTGGAGGGTGTTCTAGATACGGTGACGTTGGAGGTGTTGCAAACAAGTGCAGTGGGCTGGTGTAAAGGAACTTTAGGAGGAGTATCGATAGTAGCGGAAATAAATAAAGCGAACATACAAGGGTGTTCCATTATGTGTATTGCTGGTAAAACTATGCTTTTTGATGTTTTATGGTTTGGAGGATAGACAAATCGCCTTGGAACAAGGTAAATTAGAGTGGAGATATGGGCACCAGAGTTGTGTTATGAGACTCGTTGTGCATGGTTATCGATTGTCGGTTTACCAATACATGTTTGGAATGTTGAGACTTTCAAAGACATTGCTGCGATGTGAGGATCTCTTATCAGATTAGACGGGACAACTAAAAATCCATTATCGTTTGAAAGGAGTCGAATCCTTATTGAAACTAGGGCCTTGGATTGGATAGATGAAATGTTACACTTAAATATTGAAGGAAATGGGTTTCTAATTCGGGTCCAGGAGGTAGAGGTCATTCACTCGCACGATGTTGTTTGTAGGTGTGAGTAGGAGTCCTCGAGTAGCGATAATTCGGAACATCTAGATGTGGTGGAGCACTTGCATGAGGGTAATGGAGGGATAAATGTAGGAAATCAAGCTGTCGTAGGTGGAACGAACGAGGCACGACAAGTTTTAGAGATGGATAATGTACTTTGCCGACCGAGTTCTCAGGATTGTTATGGTGAGGTCAGGTTGAATGAATTTGTTGGGTTTGTCGACCGTGTAGGGGAGGTATCACGTGGAGAGGACTTGATGCTAGGGTGTGTGTTTGATAACCGTGTTGAGTCGCAATTGAAAAATCCAGAGATGGCTAGTGTGTTAGCAATAGATAATGGACCATGTGAGGTCTATTTTGATCATCACTTGGAATCCACGATTGTAGGGCAAATAGGGAGGAAAATATGGTGGAGATTCCATTAACAAAGGATTCTGAATTACAATATTTAGAGAGTTTAGTGGAGAAACATATTATTGTGCAAGAACAACAGAGATTTGTGATTGAAACTATTGCGTGTCAAAAGTCCTATCGCAAATAGTGCAAGTGTACACGACGCAAGTAGTAAAGTGATACTTGGAGTATCGGATATCATCTCCACAGGGACTGGAAATAGCTTTATCGTATAGTTGCTGCACGAGAGAGAGAAAGAGTTTAAATTGTTTGTGGAGTAATCATGAATAATAACTAAATTAAAGGAGTAAAAGATCAGGTTTAAGAAATAGGGCAGTATTGATTTGCTCGATAGTGCAGGTGTTGCACTGAATAGAAACTTCTGTTCTGGCGTCGTCCCTGTCACGGCAGCACCTGTCACGGCAGAAGTCTGTTGTTGTCGCGGCAGCGATCATACAACTCTGTACTTCAAGTTTGGCAAGAATCCCTGCTATGACTTGTCCTATCCCTAGGCCCAAGTGTTGTTGATGAATACTTCTTAGATGATACCTCCCAGTGTGAATCGAAGAGTGAACACCAATGTTGTTGGATTCTTCCTTAGCCACTTAACCTCATACTTATCCCTAAGCTGAGATGGTTTAACCATAAACTGGAAAACGCATATTTATTCCGTCCGTATACTTGACTCTCCCGATATCAAACAAATAGATAACCTCACAATGCTCTCCTGATACTCTTGCGAGATGTGAAAAACCAGAATAAATAAACTTGAAGTTTTATTGCTTTAAACAGAAAAATTCCTAAAACAGTATAATCCTTGCAACTACTTTACAGAATCAACCCTTAGCCCTAGGGGAGGTTTATAACATGATGAGACAGGGAAAAACGACAAAGGGTTTTGGGGAAGACAACTAAGAATGAGATATCCTTCCCTAGGTCGAATTACATGCCTTTATATAGGCCTTGGGTCCAAGTTTTCTAATAAGTCAAGAATACAAGTTTAAACTGAAGTACAACTCTATTAAAGATTAAATCTTCTGAGTAGATGCCTTTAATTCGTCCTCTTTTCTTGCTTTGGGCATCTTCCTTGAACTTTGGGCTTGGCCTTCATTCTGCCCTAGGGCTCAGAAAAATATAGGAGTGGTCCACGACAGACCGGCTTGAATTCCTCTATCTGTCGAGCTCCACTTCACTTTTCCCTTTCACCAGTGTTGTCGTCATGGCTGCCACGGCAGTGGCCTCGGCAGCGTTATCTCCTTGACTCTAGTCCTGTGATCTAGCTTTGCTCCCTTGCTGCCCTGAGTTTGCTACAGCAGATACTTGCAAAAGTGACCAAAATCAATAGCAACTGTGCCATTTTATCTATTTGTGATGTATATGTAAAAATCTATCCTAAATGCAATGAAATGTGCTTGAATGCAACAGAAATATGGGTAAATGACGGGTAAAATATAGAACTTTTATACACTCAACACACCCCCAAACTCAAGTTCTTGCTTGCCCTCAAGCAATTACGACCTAACTAATGGCTTAATTCAGTGAACTTTTCATTGCCTACCACACATTCCCTATCATGAGCAATACCTTATCGGGCGTTTCTGGAATTATTCGGAACCATGCTATAGTTCTTGTGCAGTGTGTGCATGTTTTGTGAACAAATATGTTCCTAGACTCCTTTAGTTTACCAGAATAGTCATGCTTACAACTTGAGTTTTATGCCAATTTATTTTTTTTGGAGGCAATTTTTAGGCTCCTTTAGTTTTTTTCTGACTCTTGATTTAACTGCATCTCTTATGGAGGCAATTCTTAGGCTCCTTTAGTTTTTTCTAACTTAAGCTCAAAGAGAAATCTCCCTAAAATCAATGCAAGGCAGTTTTTTTAAGCAAATGAGTCTGAATTCTTTCCTTTATTCCTTTCCTAGAGCCAGTGATAGGCACCTCTAGAGGCAATCTCAAGTGGGTAAACATTCCTATTCCAGTGTACTATATAAGTCTAGATAGCATAAGAGTCACAAAAAGTGTTGTACAGATCAGAATTATAGCAAGGCTCTAAACAGTTCCTAAAATTTCCTAAAGGCACTGTCACGATAGAGTATGTCGCGGCAGGTAAGTTTAGTTCAAAGACTTAAGCCAATTTTTTTTTCTTCAAAAAATAAACTTAATAATAACTAAAACACAAATTTAAGACACAACTACGACTTTATTAATGGAGGGATGCCACCCCCAAACTCGAGGGTTGCATTGCCCTCAATGCATGACAACATGAAGGACAAAAAACAGAAAAATAAAATACATCACAAAAGAAATAAAATAGCAAAGACAACAAAATATAAGATAGAAACTTAAGTTGAAGAGCTGACGTTGCTTCTGCTGCTGATCTGGAGCTGCCGGCGGGCAGTGACTTTTATGGCAGGGGCCGACAGTGTGCTGGGGGAGGCAGAGGCTACCTTCTTCTTTGCTTCCCGAGGTGGCTGGACACGTGTTGGTGAGATGTATGGGGACTTGTCCAGAACCTCAACCTCATCATCGGAGATGTTGTTGTTGCTGCTGCTGCTGGCAGATCTGCCTTGGCAGGAGGGTCCTTCGACAGTCTCGTTGAGCTTCTTCCTTTTCATTGGTGGGAAGTCCTTGGAGATGTCTCGGGCGACTGAAGGCTCGGAATCAGAATCCTGCCACACTGAAGAGAAGGAGAACCCTTCCCAATATTTGGGGTCGATTTCCGGGAGGGGGTCCTTTCTCCTCTCTCCTCTGGCTGTAGCGACCTGCCTGCCGCCTTCTCTTGCCGTGGCAGGGGTAGGTGTAAAAGCGGCATATGGAGTTCCGGGTCTTGCAGCAGGGGTAGGTGTAGGTGTGGGGGCAGCAAAGAACTGTTCTGGGAAGGAGGGGAATGGCACATGGGTGAAATATAAATCATTATGGATAAAGTTTATCGTTGCTGCTGTGAAATCCCTCATGTAGCTCATCAGTCCGAGCTGTCGTTCCTCCATTCTTTTCAGCGTCGACAGAATCTGGGCAAAGGTGTCTGATGGAGGTGCTGCTGCCGTCTGCTGTTATTTTGCTGTGGTAGGTTTTGGGGAACTAGGGCCTGCCGTCTGGTCTGTCTCGGCAGAGGGGTTGAAGTATGACATCGGGGTGGCAACTTTTAACTCCATGAGGCTGTAAATGTTCTGATGCGTCCGCCCTTTTCCTCGGACTTTGACGTCTTCAGCAATCTCCGGTACATTCTGGCCCTGGCAGATGGTGGTGATGGGGTATGGGAAGACGAGGGGACCCGACGGTCGGAGGGCACACTCTAGTATTCCCTCCCATATGTAGCGGCCGACATTTATTGATCTTTCATTTAAAAAGGAATGCACAAGGGCTAACCTTGGTCTGTCGACAGTGCTATTGTGGGAGGATGGCATGATGCGCTTCTTCACAAAGTGATTCCACAATTTGGCTTGTGGAGTCAACCGAGTTCTCTTCACAGTCCATCAGTGTTTAGGGTCGGTGTTCCACTCCGTCCCTTCCTCGGTGTGCTCTGCCATGACCATGTCGTAGTCTGTCGGCGACAGACTATTCACGAATCTTTTGTGGGAGTCCTCCTTCTTACTCACATATAAGCCGTAGAGGGTGTTGATGTAGGCAGGCTCGATGGAGAGTTGTTTACCTCGAACTGTTACCTTCCTAGTGTCTTTGTTGTCGACGGCATCGTAGAACTCTCTGACAAGTGTGATGTTCATCTCCCCGGGTTGAGCAGCAAATTGATGCCATTTGAGGGCTTGAATTTTCTTTGCTATGAAGTTCTCGAGCCCTAGGTCTCCCGTGGGTTCTATGTAGATAAACCCTCTTTCCTCCCACATGTCCCTCTTTTGGAAAGAGCTGTAGTATCTCGTGGCGGAGTCGGTAGAGGCAAAGCGATCTGGAATGGCGTTATGGCTTGGGGTGGACACTGCTGCGGCAGAAGTAGAGGCAGCACTACGGCGGGTTTGTCTGCTGGCCATTTTTCAAGGACTGTAGAAAAATGTAAAGAAAATTTTTAAGATCTAAACAGAGAAAACAAGTTGAGAGAATGAGAATGAGATGAGAAGTGAATAGTGAATGGGGGTTTATATAGATGGGTGATTTTCTGCCCGTTAGAGCTGTAACGGCAGGTGCGGATAACGGGCCAGCTGTTACGCGGTTTCTGACGCGTCTGTCATGCGTTTTCGTGTCTGATGCGCGTTTGCGTGTCTGTCGTGACAGCTTGGTGACAGGCTGTCTTCTTCGTGTCTGTCGCGACAGCTGTGATGACATACTCGTCCGTTGGGCTTTTTGGACTGTTGTGGATGTGTTGGGCTGGTTCATTCCTTCTCTTCATCTTGCTTCCTTTATTTCCTAAAAATAATTAAAATTATATCTTAGTTCCCAAAATAAAATAAATCTTAATTCCTAATAAATAACAAAAATAAATTAAAATAAAAACTAAGTTAAATTAGGGATGCCTTGAGAGGCATCTCCTAAAGTAACTACTTCCTGCATCCTTGGGGCTTCAGTCCCCTAATAATGCTTTAGTCTCTGTCCGTTGACTTTGAACTGTTGCTCGTTCTTTACTGATTTGATTGTGATGGCACCATGAGGAAAAACCTGGACAACTTGGAAAGGACCGGGCCATCTAGATTTAAGCTTTCCTGGGAAAAGTTTCAACCTAGAATTGAATAACAACACATGTTGCCCTAGGCA
This sequence comes from Hibiscus trionum, assembly GCA_030270665.1. Taxonomy (NCBI): domain Eukaryota; kingdom Viridiplantae; phylum Streptophyta; class Magnoliopsida; order Malvales; family Malvaceae; genus Hibiscus; species Hibiscus trionum. The sequence continues at coordinate 23,826,429 of BSYR01000011.1, forward strand.
GAACTGTCGTGGCAGCAGTTTCTTGTCGTGCCACCTTTTGGTTTTATCTTTATAGATCTTGGCATTATCGTAGGTCATTGCTTGAATTTCTTCAATTTCATTCAAGTCCAGTAGCCTCTTTTGTCATGCCTTATCCCAGTCCAAGTTTACTGTCTTGATAGCCCAATAAGCTATGTGTTCTATCTTAACAGGTAAGTGGCATGTTTTCCCACATATGAGTCTATAGGGTGACATTCCCAATGGTGTTTTGAACGTTGTTCTATACGCCTAGAGTGCATCATTGAGGTGTAAAGACCAATCCTTTTGAGTGGGTTTAACCATCTTCTCAAGTATGTTATTTACTTCTCGGTTGGATATCTCGACCTGCCTATTGGTTTGAGGGTGGTATGTTGTTGCAATCTGGTGCTTTACTCCGTATTTTCTCAAGGCAGCAACAATTACCCTGTTATCAAAGTGTCTCACCTCGTCACTGATGATCGCCTTAGGAATGCCAAATCTGGAGAAGATATTCTTATGCAGAAATCTTTGAACAGTTTTTGCGTCATTTTTCTGAGTGGAAATCGCTTCTACCCATTTGGACACATAATCCACTGCCAGTAGGATGTAAAGGTTCCCACAAGATGTTGGTAATGGTCCCATGAAGTCGATTTCCCATACATCGAAGATTTCGACCTCTAAAATGTTCTACAGTGGCATCTCATGCCTTCTCGAGATGTTCCCAGTCCTTTGGCATTTGTCGCAACTTTTGTAGAAGGCTTGTGCATCCTTGAACAGTGTGGGCCAATAGAGACTAGATTGTAGAACCTTGGCAGCGGTTTTGTTTCCACCTAGGTGTCCTCCATATGGGGAAGCATGGCAGTGGTGAAGCACAGCTTCCTGTTCATCCTGTGGCACACATCTCCTGATAATCTGATCTGCACAGTGTTTGAAAAGAAGAGCTTCGTCCCAATAATAATGTTTTGCTTCATTTTGGAACCTCTTCCTTGCTTGGTAATTAAGTTCAGGAGGTAGTACCCCGCTAACAATGTAATTAACAAAATCAGCATACCAAGGGGTTTCAGAAAACTTACCTGCCACCATGGCTGTCGCGGCAGTGCTGGTGGCACCAAATAGTTGTTCATCCGGGAAGGTCTCCAATATGTTGGTCCTATCTGTCGATTGACTCCCTCCCGTCTTTAATCTTGACAAGTGGCCTGCTACTTGGTTTTCTGTTCCCTTTTTATCCTTGATATCAATGTCGAACTCTTACAGCAGCATAATCCAACGTATCAGTCTCGGTTTTGCATCCTTTTTCATGAACAAATACTTCAGTGTTGAATGGTCTGTATGGACACCCACTTTCGTTCCAAGTATGTACGGACGGAACTTGTCGATTGAGAACACCACTGCTAATAGTTCCTTCTCTGTCGTGGTGTAGTTCACTTGGGCATCATTCAGTGTTTTGCTGGCATAGTAGATTACGTGGAAGAGCTTATCCTTCCTCTACCCTAGTGCTGCCCCGACAACATAGTCACCGGCATCACACATTATCTTGAATGGCAAATTCCTGTCTGGTGGCTGTACGATCGGGGCTGTTACCAGCTTCTCCTTCAGAATTCTGAATGCCTCAGTACATTCAGTATTAAAGTCAAAGGGACGATTCTGCTCCAATAAGTGGCGTAATGGCTTGGTAATCTTCGAGAAATTGGCAATAAATCGTCAATAAAACCCAGCATGTCCTAAGAAACTCCGAATCCCCTTGACTATGGTGGGTGGCGGCAGCTTTCCGATGACTTCTTTTTTGCTCTTTCCACCTTTATGCCGCGGCAGCTTACCTTGTGGCCTAGTACTATCCCTTCATCCACCATGAAGTGGCATTTTTCCCAGTTTAAGACCAAGTTCGCCTCTTCGCATCTTTCAAGCACCTTCTGTAGGTTGCCTAAACAACCTTCAAAACGGTCTCCAAAGACGGAAAAGTTGTCCATGAAAATTTCTAGGAAGTCCTCCACCATGTCGGAGAATATTGCCATCATGCATCTTTGGAAAGTTGCTAGTGCATTGCAGAGTCCAAATGGCATTCTCCGGAAAGCATAAGTGTCGTACGAGCATGTGAAGGTAGTTTTCTCTTGATCCTCCGGTGCAATTGCTATCTGATTATAATCTGAGTAACCATCAAGAAAACAATAGTAAGGTTTCCCCGCTAATCTATCAAGCATTTGATCAATAAAAGGTAGGGGAAAATGGTCCTTCCAGGTAGCTTTGTTAAACTTCCAGTCATCCGTACAAACCCTCCAACCGGTCACAGTCCTGGTTGGGATTAGCTCGTTTTCTTCGTTGGTCACCACAGTTATTCCTCTCTTTTCGGGTACGCACTGCACCGGGCTCACCCACTTACTATCTGAGATGGCGTTTATGATTCCGGCATCAAGCCATTTGATAATCTCTTTCCTCACCACTTCTCACATAGCCTCGTTCAAACGTCTCTAGGCATCAATAGTCGGCTTATGATCATCCTCTAAGAGAATCTTGTGCATACATAATACCGGACTGATGCCTTGGATATCAGCTATCGTCCATCCAATGGCCTTCTTATGCTGTTGTAGCATTCTGATTAGCTGTTGCTCCTATTTCTACATTAACTTGGAAGAAATGATTACGGGTAACGTATCACTTAAACCAAGAAAGACATATTTAAGCTGCCCTGGCAGGGGCTTAAGATCTAAAACATGTGGCTTTTCAATTGAAGGCTTCTGGATTATATGTTCATTCGAGGTATAATTTAGGGGCTCGGAGAACTTACCTGGAGGACTGCCTATCCAATTTACCTCCTCATGACCTTCAGTGTCAGATATTTTTGAATCGGAGGAGTCACTGTCGTCGTTGTTGCCGTGACAGTCTTCCAGATGACTGTTGTGGCAGTGACCAAAATTTATGTCATGGCAGCTCGACCAGATGTAGGGTTGGTCAAGGATTACTTCAATGATGGCCTTGCACTCTTCTTCTGCATCAGCATGTTTGATTGCTTGGAGAACATTGAGTTTGATTTCTTGATCATTCACTCTCATGGTCAATTCTCCTTTCTCCACATCGATCACAGTTCTACATGTGGCTAGGAAGGGTCGCCCCAGGATGATCGGTGCGTTTTCATTTGCTTCAAATTCTAACACAAGAAAGTCAGCACGAAAAATGAATTTATCCACTCTTACCAGAATATCTTCGATCTTCCCTTCTGGTTGTACGTAAGAGCGGTCTGCCTGCTGCAGCATGACTATCGTTGGTCGTGCTCGTCCAATATCTAATTTCTGAAACACAGATTTTGGCATTAAATTTATCCTAGCACCTAGATCACAAAGTGCCTTACCCACGAATTTGTCGCCAATTATGCACGATATCATGAAGCTCCCAGGATCCTTCTTCTTCTGGGGTGGATGCCTGTGCAAGATAGTCATGCATCCTTCTATCATTTTTACCGTTTCGAATTCCCCAAGTCTAGACCTTTTTGACATGGCATCCTTGATAAATTTTGCATAACCGGGCATCTGCTTTATGGCCTCTAACAGCGGTATATTAATGTGCACATGCTTAAAAATATCATAAATCTTTTTGAGTTGGTACTCCTGTTTCTGTTTTTGTAACCGCTTTGGAAAAAGAGGTGGAGGACGGTAATCTTCAAGACGTCCTTCACATGGAATTCGAATCTGAGGAGGTCTAGGTTCTTCAGCATCCTCTAATTGCTCCTCTGTCCCTTCTGCTATCGTGACAAGTGTGTCGACAGCAGGTTGTTCTTCCTCTGCCGGGGCAGTGTTCACGACAAGTGTATCTAGGGTTGATTCCTTACTTGGTATGTTCTTCACCTTCGGCCCTTGTAACTGTTTCCCACTTCTTGTTGTGATTGCTTTACACTACTCATGTGTGAGTTTTCTAGTGACCTCAATATCACTAGGGAATCCTCCATTTTTCCTTGGCTTGATATGCTGGGAAACTTGACCCATCTGTGTCTCCAGTGATTTCAAGGTAGCCTCATGGTTAGTCATCCTCATCTCTGTCTTGTCCGTGAATGACTCAGTCTTCTTGACAAAGTGATCCATGTTCGTCATGTAAGCTCATGTCTGTGACATGAATGTGGCCAATGTCTGCTTCAGTATACTAGGCGCGGCTACTGGCTGCTGTTGCAGCTGCTGCTGTGGTTGTTGTCGCGACAGGATCCTGGGTGCCCCTTGGTTTTGGTTGTTCTGCATCTGAGGATTCAGTGCATTGTTCATATTGCTCCAGGAAAACTTGGGATCTTTCCTCCAGTTGGGATTGTAATTGTTGGAATCATAGTTTCTTGGCTTGTTATAATTTCCAACATACATCCCTTCTTCTAACTGTAACGGACAGTCTTCTGAACTGTGGTTTCCACTGCAAGTCTCACATACCTCTTCTGCAGAATATACATGTTTAGAATCTTTCCATAACAGATTTTCCACCGCCTGTGTGAGGTATGCAATCTGTGTCTTGAGGGAATTATCAGCTTCATAATTCTTTACAGTTATCCCTCGTTTACCTCTCCTTGATGTAGGGAATTGCTCGTTGTTCTTTGCTAAGTTTTTCAACACTACCATTGCCTCGTCTGGATCTTTATCCAACAATAGCCCATTTACTGCTGAATCTATTCTCATACGAGTGTGTGTATTGGCAGCATTGTAGAATTTAACGACCTGATTCCACACGGGAAATCCATGCATCGGGCAGTTCCTTAGAAGAGTTGTAAACTTGTCACATGCCTCGTGCATTGGTTCGTCATCTTCCTGTTGAAAAGTAGCAATTTCGTTACGCAATCTCTAAGATAAATGAGAAGGATTAAAACGAGATAGAAATTCACGAGAGAGATCTGCCCAAGTTCGTATTGAACCCAGTGTTAGTTTATTCCACCAAGTTTTAGCTCTGTCTCTCAGTGAATGAGGAAATAACCGGAGCCTCAGTATTTTCGGATTTATTCCTGTCAATCTAAACGATCCACAGATTTCTTGGAATGTTTTCAGATGTTCTCGGGCATCCTCTGTTGCAGCACCACTAAACTGGCCAACGGAATTTATCATGCTGAACATAACAGGTTTCAGCCCGAAGTTCTCAGCTTCCACGTCTGGCAAGGTGGTCTCCAGTTCAACATGATCATTGATCATGTAATCGCGGCAGGACTGTCGCGCGGCAGCGGCAGGCCGTCCATTCTGGGCATCCTGGGGAGGATCTCCAATAACCCCTTGGTTATCATCTACCCCGTGCTTCTGCATTGCTTCTAACTGTTCCTCAAGATAGTCGTTTCTTGCTATCAAGAGTCGGACTCGGTTCCTGAGGTTGCACGTGCGTTCGATTTTAGGGTCTAGTTCGTACTCAGGTTCCTTTCCTCGTCTAGATCTGCGCATAAGCAAACAGAAAACCTTGTGAAAAGCAGAGGGTAAACAATACCAAGGAAAACAAAAAAATTAAAAAGAAAAAGTGCAGTAAAAGTAAGGGTAAAGATATGTTGCCAGTCCCCGGCAACGACGCCAAAAACTTGTTGCGTGTCAAAAGTCCTACGCAAATAGTGCAAGTGTACACGACGCAAGTAGTAAAGTGATACTTGGAGTATCGGATATCGTCTCCACAGGGACTGGAAATAGCTTTATCCTATTGTTGCTGCACGAGATAGAGAGAAAGAGTTTAAATTGTTTGTGGAGTAATCGTGAATAATAACTAAATTAAAGGAGTAAAAGATCAGGTTTAAGAAATAGGTCGGTATTGATTTGCTCGGTAGTGCAGGTGTTGCACTGAATAGAAACTTCTGTTCTGGCGTCGTACCTGTCGCGGCAGCACCTGTCACGGCAGAAGTCTGTTGTTATCGCGGCAGTGATCATACAAATCTGTACTTCAAGTTTGGCAAGAATCCCTGCTATGACTTGTTCTATCCCTAGGCCCAAGTGATGTTGATGAATACTTCTTAGTTGATACCTCCCGGCGTGAATCGAAGAGTGAACACCAATGTTGTTGGATTCTTTCTTAGCCACTTAACCTCGTACTTATCCCTAAGCCGAGATGGTTTAACCATAAACTGGAAAACGCGTATTTATTTCGTTCGTATGCTTGACTCTCCCGGTATCAAACAAATAGATAACCTCACAATGCTCTCCTGATATTCTTGCGAGATGTGAAAAACCAGAATAAATAAACTTGAAGTTTTATTGCTTTGAACAGAAAAATTCCTAAAACAATACAATCCTTGCAACTACTTTACAGAATCAACCCTTAGCCCTAGGGGAGGTTTAGAAAATGATGGGACGGGGAAAACGACAAGGGTTTTGGGGAAGACAGCTAAGAATTAGATATCCTTTCCTAGGTCGAATTACATGCCTTTATATAGGCCTTGGGTCCAAGTTTTCTAATAAGTCAAGAATACAAGTTTAAACTAAAGTACAACTCTATTAAAGATTAAATCTTTTGAGTAGATTACTTTAATTCGTCCTCTTTTCTTGCTTTGGGTTTCTTCCTTGAACTTTGGGCTTGGCCTTCATTCTGCCCCAGGGCTCAGAAAAATATAAAAGTGGTCCACGATAGACCGGCTTGAATTCCTCTATCTGTCGAGCTCCACTTCTATAACACCCCTCACCCCGGATTAGGGGCAAGGAGCGTTATGTTAACATGTGACAGAATCGTATTAGGCAGCGGAAGTGGGTTAACAATTTTTTTTTATGTGATATTTTTTTTATTCGAATACATCTATTCAAATTGCACTAATTTACAATCATTCATGTCACATATAAATTATACACATTTCATATCAATGTTTCGATCAAGGCTTGGTGGGCACATGTAATCCAATCACTTATCTTATGATGTATATAACATAATCTATTTTAATTTCTTTTCACATTCGATTATCCCATGGACATACTTCATCATATTCATAAATTAATTCCATTGATTTCAATTCATTTGGATACTACCCATAATCATTTACATTCGATTTACATGTTATCAATTAAGAGCAATTCTATGGTAATTCTAACCGATTCATTCATCATATATATATATATATATATATATATATCATATCCGATAATATCATCCATAGTGTTTTAGTTTCCCTTAATTACATATCGAAATGTAGGGAAACTTCTTATAAGTTTATACAATACTAAAGAAATAGTTCATGAACATAACCATCAGACCAAATTAAACTAACATGCTGAACGCTAGGCCACCCATCATGAGTACGACAAAGACAGGGAAAATCACACTTAAGCTTCGTACGAGTAGAATACAGGTAGAGGTCAACGATGCTAGAACCTGAAATTTAGGGGAAGGAAGGAAGGTTCGAGTGGTAAGTACTTCTCGTACTTAGTGAGGAAACCCTATTCTATTCGGTTTCCAATTTAAACATTATGATCAAACAATTTAATTTCACTTTGCACATTAGCTCATTCGAATGATTCAAGCAATATAATCAATCCACAATTAATAATGCACCATAGAAATCATTCGAATATATACACCAAGGAGTCATGTAATTCTATTCGAATACATGCAAGTGATTACATATCATTCATATCATGAATACACATACAAGTCATGAAACCTGAATTAACTTCCAATTATCAAATTATCACAATTAAAGTTTCATAGCATATCAAGAATAGCAAATCATGAAATTCAATATTTCATTCAAATGATCCAACAACCAATTTCATGAATTTACTTTCAATTTTCAGATTTCATTCCTTAAATTGTTCATTTAATTCATTTAGCAATGCCTTGGATAGTAGAGTATGATAGGTAATCAAGTCACATATAACAGAGGTTGTGAATCAAATTCACCATGTAAAGGTACCACGTACCAAATCGTATCACATATAACATATCATAATGTCCGCAGACATTAAGCAAGAAGGTACACTTACGTACCACAATATCGAGTACACTAACGTACCGATTTTCTTATTGAGCTCAGACTCTAGGCTAGCCGTACTACCTAAACAGACTGTACACACCAAGGGCTTTGCATTTAAATCTTTAATTTAATCAGATGCATAATCAATCAATTTTTCAGAAATTCTTAATTAATCCTTTCGATTAATTGCTTATAATTCCAATTCCAATAACATGTTATCACACATGGTCATATAATAATTTACATGCTCAATTCGCATTTTTCAGATCAACTTTCATACAAATCCAAATTCATATCATATAAATCATAATCACATTTCATAGTTCAATACTCAATTGAACTTGTCAAACATAATTATAACATATAAGAGCATTGCATACTCACATAATATATCACAACTTCATTGTTTCCACAAGAAATCAATATCACAATAATTTTCCAATAATCAGCATGATTAATTCATCCAAAACAGTAAGATTAACCAAAAATCATATTCGGAATCAAACATATCAATCGTCAATTTAATTTCAATCACATATGCAACAAAATCGCATAACACAAGCATAAAATCCGAATTCCATTATTCCTTCTTCCCTTACTAAAATCGAATAATTAATTAGTCCAAATTGCATGCTTATCATAACTTAAAAATCAAATTAAGGCAGTTGGGACTCTAATCCCAACTCTAAAAAAATCGTTTCACTCACAATTCGCCGAGCTAATTCGGAAACTGTATGCCTTTCGCCCGATCCGTAGCCGATCCCGGAGTAACCTCCTCTTCTACCCTTTCGCTTCTAAAATCTAAGGCATTCAAGCCAAACAAATAACAAATTTTCAGAATGCAATTCATGCTATTAAAGACTGAATTTCTCAATTTATTCAAAACAGTCCCTGAATTATTTGGTCCAATTCGACTAGTTTCCAAATTTCCTAATTTCTTCAATTAATCACTTAAACTTTCAAATTGATCACTAAAATTGGTGGATTTCACATCCTACAGATTGTTAATAAATTTATTAACACTTCATTTAATCCAATTTTTACATCTTTAATAATTCACAAATTCTTAATTTTTTCTTCTTTTCATTTATACACATTTCTGACCACCTAATTTAATTAATTTCTTATTTACTGTACACAACTCCAAATCGAACACCGTTTATTCCTAAATTCAATTAACATACCCAATTTTAACATATCAAAAATTCAGGTCGAAACTCTTAGTATATTATTTTATACAATTTTACAAAGTTCACTGTCCAGCTAGGAACATTACTGGACAGTTTTGCATGCTATTCGAAATGGGTTTCCAGATTTTACCAAAGTCATCAAAAATCCCTTTTACAATTTTTCTACCATTTTAGACATGTCAAGGTAGAACATATTAAAATTTCATCACTAAAATCTTACTAGTGAATTTTATACAATTTTCTAAAGTTCACTGTCCATCTAAGAACAGTGCAGGACAGTTTTACATGATGTTCGTATTAAGCTTCCAGATTTCACTACAATGATCAAAACTCAGATTTATAATTTTTCTACCACTTTAGACATGTCAAAGTAGAACATATCAAAAATTCATCACGAAATTCCCACTAATTAATTTTCTACAATTTTCTAAAGTTGCATGTTCTTATAACTACTAAATCTGTCCATATTTACTCTTGCATGTTCATAAGCTTTTATCCTTCAAAATTTCTTGAGGTTTCTTGTGTTCTTAAAATTTTCCAGCAGCATAACCTTTAGTATCATCACTTTCATGATTTTCTAAAGGCATTAAAACCATTGATCTATTAAAGATTTTAACATATTCGAAAACTATAGAGAGAGAGCTACTTACTTTCGATTTTTCCTTGAATTTTCTAACTCAATTTCTATGCTATGCAACCCTTGTCTTCTTCACCGAAAGCTCTCTGGTTTTCCTCTCAATTTTGTGTTTGTAAGTGTGTGTGTGAATGAACAAAATGTTGCTTAATTTGGTGGGTTAAGTAACCGGATAAGGAAGAGAAAAAAGGGGACAAATTAAATGAGATAAGACCAAAGGGGTCATGTCCCAACTAATCCTCCAACTAATCCCACTAACATAATTATATATATATAATTCTTATAATCATCCACATATCATGTTATATATATATTTAAGTATCAATTCTTCAACTTAATTTAATTCCATCGAATGTATATATATACACTTATATATATACATTATTTTACATTGATTAAATTTTATTTCTACCAAGTATGTGTACTTATACATGATTATACATTTTAAATACTTTCAATCTTAGCTAAGTTGTGATCTTTTACGTTATCGATATCGTTTTTCTATCGTTCGAACTAGGGTACTTTTTAGGGTGTTACAATTCCTCCCCCCTTAAAGAAAATTCGTCCTCGAATTTTACCTGAATCGAACAGATGAGGATATTGCTTTTTCATCGTGTCCTCAGGTTCCCATGTTGCCTCTTCCATCTCGTGATTTCTCCACAAGACTTTAACCAATGCAACATTTTTGTTTCTGAGTCTTTTGATTTCTCTATCCAGAATCTGAACTGGTTCCTCTTCATAGGACAAATCAGGATTCAGTTCTACTTCTTCCGGCTCTAAGATGTGAGAAGGATCGGATCTATACTTTCTGAGCATTGACACATGAAAGACATTGTGGATTTTATCGAACTCACTAGGAAGTGCAAGTCGATAAGCCACTGGGCCAATTCTTTCAGTAATTTCAAAAGGTCCAATAAAGCGAGGACTGAGCTTTCCCCTCTTTCCGAACCGAAATACTTTCTTCCATGGAGAGACCTTGAGAAAAACTTTGTCTCCCACGTTATGCTGGATATCTCTTCGTTTCAGATCAGCATATGCTTTCTGTCTATCGAAGGCTTGTTTTAAACGAGAATGGATGATTTGAACTTTCTCTTCTGTTTCTCTGAGCAGTTGTGGTCCCAAAACCTTATTTTCACCAAGTTCGGACCAACACAGAGGTGTTCTGCATTTTCTGCCATACAATGCTTCAAAAGGAGCCATCTGAATAGACGACTGATAGCTATTGTTGTAGGCAAATTCAACTAAGGGTAGGGATTTCTCCCAATTCTTCCCAAAGTCAATTATGCAAGCTCTAAGCATGTCTTCGAGAATCTGAATTACTCGTTCAGACTGACCATCAGTTTGCGGATGGAAAGCTGTGCTTAGATTCAATTTCGTTCCCATAGCTCTCTGTAATGTTTTCCAAAATCTAGAAGTAAATCTTGGATCACGATCAGAGACAATGGAGATAGGAATTCCATGTAGCCGGATTATTTCTTGAATATACAGATTGGCCAAGGTCTCCAAACTGTAATTGATACGAATAGGAATAAAATGTGCCGATTTGGTGAATCGGTCAACAATCACCCAAATAGCATCATATTTTCTGGGAGAACAAGGAAGACCAGTCACGAAATCCATAGTAATTCGTTCCCATTTCCACTGTGGTAGTACAAGTGGTTGGAGTAGTCCGGTGGGAACTCTATGTTCAGCTTTGACTTTCTGACAGTTTAGACATTTGGATACGAAATCATTGATAGCCGCTTTTATACCAGACCACCAATACAAAGATTTAAGATCTTTATACATCTTAACCGATCCAGGGTGGACCGAGAAAGAACTCTGGTGTGCTTCTTCCAGAAGATCTCTTTTCAAACTTTCATCATTTGGAACACAGATTCTATCTTTGAAGTAAAGGAGACCGTTTGTATGAATACGAAATCCTTCACCAGACTTTGTATCCAGTTTGGAAATAATATCCTGAAGTTCTGGATCAGCTTTCTGAAGATTTTCAATCCTTGAGATTAGACTGGATTGAATTTGAAGTTCGGACAGAAATCCTTGCTTCTGATATACTCGAAGATGAGCATTGATAGCAGTTGGAGCTACAAGAATAAATACCACTTTAAAATCAAAACTTTCATTATAAACATTTTATATTTTATTTCTTAAGGTTCAGGGATTAGAGATTTTTACCCAATGTCGGTTTACGACTCAAGGCGTCTGCAACCACATTGGCTTTTCCTGGATGATAGTCAATGACTAAATCATAGTCTTTCAATAACTCCATCCATCTGCGTTGTCTCAAATTCAGATCTTTCTGAGTTAGGAGATACTTTAGGCTCTTGTGATCGGTGAACAGATAACATTTCTCACCGTACAAGTAGTGTCTCCATATTTTGAGAGCAAATACAATTGCAGCAAGTTCGAGATCATGCGTTGGATAGTTCAATTCATGAGATTTCAGTTGGCGTGAAGCATAAGCTATCACATTATCACCCTGCATTAAAACACATCCAAGACCCGCATGTGAAGCATCACTGTATACAATATAATCTTTGCCCGGTTCTGGTTGGATCAAAACTGGGGCATGAGTCAAGGCTGCTTTGAGTTGGTCAAAGCTTCTTTGTTGCTTGTCAGACCATTCAAACGGTTGATCTTTACGAAGAAGTTTAGTCAAAGGTAAGGCTATAGAGGAAAACCCTTTGACAAACCTTCTGTAATAACCAGCAAGACCAAGGAAACTTCGTATTTCACTGACATTTCTGGGAGGTCGCCAATCCATGATTGACTGAATTTTCTTCGGATCAACTTTAATTCCTTCTGCAGAAATTACATGTCCAAGGAAAGAGACTTCCGATAACCAGAACTCACACTTGGAAAATTTTGCGAATAACTGGCGTTCCTGGAGAGTTTGCAAGACAATGCGAAGATGATCAGCATGTTCTTCATTGTTGTGAGAATAGATCAAAATGTCATCAATGAAGACGACGGCAAATTTATCAAGATATGGCTTGAATACTCTATTCATGAGATCCATGAATGCCGCCGGAGCATTTGTCAATCCGAAAGGCATTACCAGAAATTCATAGTGGCCATAACGAGTTCGGAAGGCTGTTTTTGATACATCCTCCTCTTTGACTCTCATTTGATAGTATCCAGATCGCAGGTCGATCTTTGAGAATACTGAAGCATCCCTAAGTTGATCAAACAGATCTTCTATTCTTGGGAGCGGATATCGGTTCTTGATTGTGATCTTGTTCAATTGACGGTAGTCAATGCAAAGACGCATTGCTCCATCCTTCTTCTTCACAAATAGAACAGGTGCACCCCAGGGAGAAGTGCTGGGTCGAATAAAACCCTTATCCTGAAGTTCTTGAAGTTGTTTTTGCAATTCTTTTAACTCAAGAGGTGCCATCCGGTACGGAGTGATAGACACCGGATTTGAGCCAGGCTGTACTTCAATCCCGAATTCAACTTCTCTAGTCGGAGGGAGACCAGGTAGTTCCTCGGGAAACACATCAATGAATTCAGAAACAACAGGCATTTCAGACATTCCAAATTCAATTTGATCTCGTAAGACCATGGATGAAAAAATGAAAGTGGGCTTTTTATCAATTAGGAGTATGGATTCCTTTCCTAAACCCTGAAGATACAGTCTTTTATTTTGACAGTCTACCCAAGCCTCATGTTTACTTAACCAATCTAAACCCAGAATTAGATCGAACTCACAGGAGGGTAATATGTAGAGATCAATAAGGAATGGCAAATTGCTAATATGCAATGAACAATTTCTACATATTAGGTTTATGTTTGAAGTTCCTCCTAAAGGGTTTGAGACTATCAGACTTGTTTTCACATTTTCAGGTTCTAATTTTAACCTTTTTACAACAGATAGACATGTGAATGAATGAGTGGATCCCGAATCTATTAAAGCATAAACAGGATGTGAGTTTAGCTCAACAGTACCTGCAATCACTTCAGGAGACTCTTCATCATCTCTACCACGAATGTGGTAAACTCTAGCAGGTGCTCGAGATTCCTGATGAGTAGTAGCATTGGAATGAGTACCCTTGCCTTTCTTCTGATAACTCGGCTGGGCTGACTTGGCATTCCTATTCCGATTAGAGAATGTCGGACTAGGAACTGCAGTGTTACGAGCTGGCATAGATTCATGCTTCTGAGGACAGTCTTTGATGTAGTGATCATCACCACCACAAGCATAACAGAGATTTGCCTGAAGTCTGCATTGACCTCTATGTGGTTTCTGACAGAACTTGCAAGGAGGAATCTTTTCAGAATTTCCCGAACTATTAACAGACATAGTAGGTACTGAGGATCTGATCACTGTGGTTGGTTTAGAAGTGTAATTGCTCCTCGGAGCAGAAGTGAAATTAGAAGACCCTTCTTTCTGAAATTTAGGCTTCTTGAACTGCCATTGAGACTTGTCGTCTCGTTTCTGCTTTTTGTCAGGCTTATTGCCCCCTTTTCTCTTTTCAGCAGCTTTCATTCTGGCTTCGGTTGCAATAGCCCGATTAACAAGATTCTGGAAATCATTGATTCCCAAAGCAGTGAAGATTGGACTCAATTCATCATTCATGCCTTCAATGAACATTCGGTATTTATCAGCTTCAGTTTTGATGTATTCTGCACCGTATTTGCAATACTTGCAAAAATCTGCAACGTAATGCTCAATAGGACGGTTGGCTTGTTTAAGGTGCAAGAACTTCTTTCTTCTTTCAGCTAAGTATTGTTCACTGATGTACTTCTTTTTGAACTCTTCGAGGAAGAATTCCCATGTCACCAGTTCATTCGGAACAGTGAGAGTAGTGGTTTCCCACCAATTCATAGCCTCATCAGCTAACAGAGCCACAGCACACTCCAATTTGTGGTCATCGGAGCATTGTAATTGTCGGGTTACCACCTTGGTGGTGTTTTCAAGCCAGTACTCTGCATCTTCTGGTCTTTCTTCATTAGCACCAGTAAAAGTGTAGGCTCGATGCTGAGAAAGCTTATCTATCGGAGCTCTGCTAGGTGCAGTAGGGACAGAAACAGTAGGTTGCTCTTGTTTCAGATTTGTTAGAAGTTGATTGAACATCTCCTTCATGCTGAGGAGACATTCCCTTTGGGCAGACTGAACCATAGGATTTTCAGGTGGAAGTTGTTCTGTGTTCTGAACAGGCTCTGTAGGGATCCGTTCAGTGACTTGAGCAGGCTTTTTGGCAATTTGCTCGGAACTCTGAGCAGGCTCTTTGTTTCTCTCCTTTCTCGGAGTTTCAGTTCGAGCAGGAGAATTATCACCCAAACTCACACTTTCACCTTCGCTCGAAGATTCGTGCGAGCTCCTATTCTTTGGGTCTTTTGGGTCCGTCATATTCTATCATTCAGTCAAATAACAGAAGATCAGAAAGCTCAGTACAGATATCTTATCATACAATACATGGGTGGCATACCTAAACAATGCAATTGTATGCAGACTCGATTAAAATTTTTTAGAACTTAACCTAAAAAGCTCTGATACCACTTTATATAACACCCCTCACCCCGGATTAGGGGCAAGGAGCGTTATGTTAACATGTGACAGAATCGTATTAGGCAGCGGAAGTGGGTTAACAATTTTTTTTTTATGTGATATTTTTTTTATTCGAATACATCTATTCAAATTGCACTAATTTACAATCATTCATGTCACATATAAATTATACACATTTCATATCAATGTTTCGATCAAGGCTTGGTGGGCACATGTAATCCAATCACTTATCTTATGATGTATATAACATAATCTATTTTAATTTCTTTTCACATTCGATTATCCCATGGACATACTTCATCATATTCATAAATTAATTCCATTGATTTCAATTCATTTGGATACTACCCATAATCATTTACATTCGATTTACATGTTATCAATTAAGAGCAATTCTATGGTAATTCTAACCGATTCATTCATCATATATATATATATATATATATATATATATCATATCCGATAATATCATCCATAGTGTTTTAGTTTCCCTTAATTACATATCGAAATGTAGGGAAACTTCTTATAAGTTTATACAATACTAAAGAAATAGTTCATGAACATAACCATCAGACCAAATTAAACTAACATGCTGAACGCTAGGCCACCCATCATGAGTACGACAAAGACAGGGAAAATCACACTTAAGCTTCGTACGAGTAGAATACAGGTAGAGGTCAACGATGCTAGAACCTGAAATTTAGGGGAAGGAAGGAAGGTTCGAGTGGTAAGTACTTCTCGTACTTAGTGAGGAAACCCTATTCTATTCGGTTTCCAATTTAAACATTATGATCAAACAATTTAATTTCACTTTGCACATTAGCTCATTCGAATGATTCAAGCAATATAATCAATCCACAATTAATAATGCACCATAGAAATCATTCGAATATATACACCAAGGAGTCATGTAATTCTATTCGAATACATGCAAGTGATTACATATCATTCATATCATGAATACACATACAAGTCATGAAACCTGAATTAACTTCCAATTATCAAATTATCACAATTAAAGTTTCATAGCATATCAAGAATAGCAAATCATGAAATTCAATATTTCATTCAAATGATCCAACAACCAATTTCATGAATTTACTTTCAATTTTCAGATTTCATTCCTTAAATTGTTCATTTAATTCATTTAGCAATGCCTTGGATAGTAGAGTATGATAGGTAATCAAGTCACATATAACAGAGGTTGTGAATCAAATTCACCATGTAAAGGTACCACGTACCAAATCGTATCACATATAACATATCATAATGTCCGCAGACATTAAGCAAGAAGGTACACTTACGTACCACAATATCGAGTACACTAACGTACCGATTTTCTTATTGAGCTCAGACTCTAGGCTAGCCGTACTACCTAAACAGACTGTACACACCAAGGGCTTTGCATTTAAATCTTTAATTTAATCAGATGCATAATCAATCAATTTTTCAGAAATTCTTAATTAATCCTTTCGATTAATTGCTTATAATTCCAATTCCAATAACATGTTATCACACATGGTCATATAATAATTTACATGCTCAATTCGCATTTTTCAGATCAACTTTCATACAAATCCAAATTCATATCATATAAATCATAATCACATTTCATAGTTCAATACTCAATTGAACTTGTCAAACATAATTATAACATATAAGAGCATTGCATACTCACATAATATATCACAACTTCATTGTTTCCACAAGAAATCAATATCACAATAATTTTCCAATAATCAGCATGATTAATTCATCCAAAACAGTAAGATTAACCAAAAATCATATTCGGAATCAAACATATCAATCGTCAATTTAATTTCAATCACATATGCAACAAAATCGCATAACACAAGCATAAAATCCGAATTCCATTATTCCTTCTTCCCTTACTAAAATCGAATAATTAATTAGTCCAAATTGCATGCTTATCATAACTTAAAAATCAAATTAAGGCAGTTGGGACTCTAATCCCAACTCTAAAAAAATCGTTTCACTCACAATTCGCCGAGCTAATTCGGAAACTGTATGCCTTTCGCCCGATCCGTAGCCGATCCCGGAGTAACCTCCTCTTCTACCCTTTCGCTTCTAAAATCTAAGGCATTCAAGCCAAACAAATAACAAATTTTCAGAATGCAATTCATGCTATTAAAGACTGAATTTCTCAATTTATTCAAAACAGTCCCTGAATTATTTGGTCCAATTCGACTAGTTTCCAAATTTCCTAATTTCTTCAATTAATCACTTAAACTTTCAAATTGATCACTAAAATTGGTGGATTTCACATCCTACAGATTGTTAATAAATTTATTAACACTTCATTTAATCCAATTTTTACATCTTTAATAATTCACAAATTCTTAATTTTTTCTTCTTTTCATTTATACACATTTCTGACCACCTAATTTAATTAATTTCTTATTTACTGTACACAACTCCAAATCGAACACCGTTTGTTCCTAAATTCAATTAACATACCCAATTTTAACATATCAAAAATTCAGGTCGAAACTCTTAGTATATTATTTTATACAATTTTACAAAGTTCACTGTCCAGCTAGGAACATTACTGGACAGTTTTGCATGCTATTCGAAATGGGTTTCCAGATTTTACCAAAGTCATCAAAAATCCCTTTTACAATTTTTCTACCATTTTAGACATGTCAAGGTAGAACATATTAAAATTTCATCACTAAAATCTTACTAGTGAATTTTATACAATTTTCTAAAGTTCACTGTCCATCTAAGAACAGTGCAGGACAGTTTTACATGATGTTCGTATTAAGCTTCCAGATTTCACTACAATGATCAAAACTCAGATTTATAATTTTTCTACCACTTTAGACATGTCAAAGTAGAACATATCAAAAATTCATCACGAAATTCCCACTAATTAATTTTCTACAATTTTCTAAAGTTGCATGTTCTTATAACTACTAAATCTGTCCATATTTACTCTTGCATGTTCATAAGCTTTTATCCTTCAAAATTTCTTGAGGTTTCTTGTGTTCTTAAAATTTTCCAGCAGCATAACCTTTAGTATCATCACTTTCATGATTTTCTAAAGGCATTAAAACCATTGATCTATTAAAGATTTTAACATATTCGAAAACTATAGAGAGAGAGCTACTTACTTTCGATTTTTCCTTGAATTTTCTAACTCAATTTCTATGCTATGCAACCCTTGTCTTCTTCACCGAAAGCTCTCTGGTTTTCCTCTCAATTTTGTGTTTGTAAGTGTGTGTGTGAATGAACAAAATGTTGCTTAATTTGGTGGGTTAAGTAACCGGATAAGGAAGAGAAAAAAGGGGACAAATTAAATGAGATAAGACCAAAGGGGTCATGTCCCAACTAATCCTCCAACTAATCCCACTAACATAATTATATATATATAATTCTTATAATCATCCACATATCATGTTATATATATATTTAAGTATCAATTCTTCAACTTAATTTAATTCCATCGAATGTATATATATACACTTATATATATACATTATTTTACATTGATTAAATTTTATTTCTACCAAGTATGTGTACTTATACATGATTATACATTTTAAATACTTTCAATCTTAGCTAAGTTGTGATCTTTTACGTTATCGATATCGTTTTTCTATCGTTCGAACTAGGGTACTTTTTAGGGTGTTACAACTTCACTTTTCCCTTTCAGCAGTGCTGTCGTCATGGCTGCCACAACAGTGGCCTTGGCAGCGTTATCTCATTGACTCCAGTCCTGTGATCCAGCTTTGCTCCCTTGCTGCCATGAGTCTGCTGCAACAAATACTTGCAAAAGTGACCAAAATCAGTAGCAACTGTGCCATTTTATCTATTTGTGATGTATATGTAAAAAGCTATCCTAAATGCAATGAAATATGCTTGAATACAGCAAAAATATGGGTAAATGAGGGGTAAAATATAGAACTTTTATACACTCAACAGAAACTCCAAGGAAGAAGCCACGAGGTAGGCCTAAAAAACAACCTTTGTTACAAGAGAACAATGTAAGGGAGGGGGATCGTCATGCGATTGTATCTTGTTTAGAGCCCGAAAATTTAGATCGACGAAGTGAGATTGGTCTAGAAGTAGAGGCTACGGTAAATCTGGGATAGCTGATAGGGGTTAATACTTTTGTCCTGGAGGAAGACATAATTCATGATATATCCAAAATTACTGGGGATAGCAGAAGGCTTGCGTGAGTCATGAGAATCTTGTCGTGGAACACACGTGGTTTAGGGAATGCAACAAAAAGAGGTGGGATGTGTGATTTTCTTCGACAACAACGGTGTGACATGGTGTTGCTTCAAGAATCAAAGCTCCAAGAGGTGTCGATTAGTGTAATTGGTAAGTTATGGTCATCGGAAAATGTTTCTTTGTGTTTTCTTCCTCGATAGGAGCATCAGTGGCATTATTGTAATGTGGAATAATTCTCGTTTTTGTTTGGAGACATCGAATGTTTCCATAGTTTTGTACCAGTGCAGGGACCATGGTTACATGGTGATTTTAGCTGTGGCATCATTGCAGTAAATGGACCGTGTGGGCTAGAGGAATAGAGAGTTTTATGGGATTATATCCGATCGTATAGTGGGTCACACGAGGGATGGTCGTGGTGTATTGAGGGGGATTTTAACGTCATTCGATGGCCGAGCGAGAGGGCGGGTGTGTTTCGTTCGCTTATGGCATGGAGGATTTTACTAATTTCATTGAAGATTTGGGGTTTGTTGATATACTTAAGCAAGGTAAATGGTTTACATGGTTCGGTTCTGGGAACATATGCATCAAAATTGATAGGTTTATTGTGTCTCCACTTTGGGTGGATCGTTTTTATCAATTACAGCAGCTGAATTTACCTCGCTCGTTGTCGGATCATGCCTTAATAGTGCTAGTGGGTGACAATAAGGATTGGGGTCCTCGACCTTTTTACTTTTTAAACTGTTGGGTAGATTCTAAAGCGAATGTCAACCGTATTGAAGGAGAGTGGAAACGAATAAATAAGATAAGTGGAGGTAATGCGACTATGATTGAGAAGTTGCATTTGTTGAAGAAATTTTTACGTGTATGGAACCGTCGAGAGTTTGGTGATGTTCAAAAATCCATCTCGACTTTGCTACCAAAAATTGAGAAGATAGATGTGTTTGTGGGGTCTAATGGTGTGCTAGATGAGTTGCTGGATCAACGTCGCGTTTGGATGAACAAATTATAGACTATGATCCTCCGCAAAGAGATTATTTGGCGGCAAAAGTCAAGAATTACTTGGCTAAAGTTGGAGGACAGAAACACATCATTTTTTCATAGGGCAGAAAAGGTGTGGGTGTTGAGGAACAATATACAAGGTTTACAAATTAAAGGGACGATGGGAATCAAATGTGAGCAGGTTGTGACATTTTATTGCTTGGGAATTTCGACTGCATTTTAAGCAAGATGCGAGATTGGGAGGCTAGGAATTGACGGGAAATTTTGAGCACATTGAGCCGGGCGAGGCGATGAGGATGGTGCAACAATTTTCTAAGAAAGAAATTCGAGCTGCGGTTTGGAGTTGTAAGGGCTCGAGGGCACCAGACCCTGACAATTTTACCTTCGAGTTTTTTCATAAGAGTTGGGCGTTCGTCAAAGCAAATGTTTTGGACTTTATGATGAAATTTCATGCCACGAGCAAGTTACCGAAGGGATCTAACTCAACTTTTAGGTATTGATTCCAAAAAAGGACAATCCGAGAGTGCTTGAAGATTTTCGACCGATTAGTTTAATTAATTCCGTTTACAAGATTTTGGCAAAGGTTTTGGCAAGCCGGTTGCAAGGAGTGTTAGATGAGGTTATTAGTGATTCTTAGACAACTTTTGTGAAGGGGCGTCAAATTGTAGATGGTGTTTTGTTGGCGAATGAAATTATACATTCACTTCGTAAACCAGGCTCTAGACAAAAGGGGTTTATTCTGAAATTAGACTTTGCTAAAGTATATGACTGTGTTCAATGGTCTTTTTTGGAGGATGTAACGTGTCGAATGGGTTTTCATAGTGTTTGGATTAAGTGGATGTGTGTCCACGGCGAAGCTAGCCGTCTTGCTCAATGGGTCCGAGACTAAAGAATTTTGTATGGGACGTGACTTACGGCAAGGCGATCCTTTATCGCCTTTTCTTTTTATGATCGTTGCGAAAGCTCTACATGTGACGATGAATAATGCAAAGGAGGCTGGTGTTATTAATGGAATTAATGTGGCTTTCGGGTTATCGATATCTCACTTGTAGTTTTCTGATAACAGTATTTTGTTTTTTGAAGCATCAGTGAGGTGGCACGAAATGTGCAACGTTTATTACACTATTTTGAGGCTTGCTCAGGTTTGAAGATTAATTTTCAGAAGTCCTCGCTTTTTGCTTCTGGGGTAGAGTAGATTGTTTTTGATCAAGTGGCTAAAGTCTTACACTGTCAACAATGTACATTGTCGTTTGTTTATTTAGGATTGTAGCTTGGGGTTAATCCTAGAAGCAAGGAAATGTGAGATCCAATGATTGCTAGATTCAGGTGTAAGTTGACTGGGTGAAAGCGTTCTTCTATGTCTTCCGCATCACGTGTGACTCTTTTAAATTTCGTACTCTCCTCGCTTCCAATTTATTACATGAGGTTGTTTGTGGTCCCTAAAGGAGTGATAACAAAAATTGATAGAATCCACAAAAGTTTCCTTTGGGGAGGTGTGGAGATGAAAAGAAAAAATTGTCGAGTTAGTTGGGATGTTGTGTGTCGTCTGTGTTGCTTTGGAGGCTTAGGGGTTATGGACCTACGGCTTCGAAACCTAGCCATGTTATCGAAATGGGTGGGGCGATATGCTACGAAATTTTCATCCTTATTGAGCGTTGTTTTCATGGCCAAGTATCGCGGAACAGTTTCGAAGTGGCGCTTTAACACGACTGGGTTACACTCAATGTCCCCGGTATGGAAACAAATTGTTAGTCTCATCTCTAACTCATCAGTTGGACAATTTCTTGATGTGGCGAGTTTTGTTTGGAAGGTAGGTGAAGGGAGTTTAGTGCTCTTTTGATATGATTCATGGTGTTTGGATGAACTGTTGAAGGATCATTGAGATCCAATGATTGCTAGATTAATGGAATTAATGTGGCTTTCGGGTTATCGATATCTCACTTATAGTTTTCTGATAACACTATTTTGTTTTTTGAAGCATCGTGAGGTGGCACGAAATGTGCAACGTTTATTACACTATTTTGAGGCTTGCTCAGGTTTGAAGATTAATTTTCAGAAGTTCTCGCTTTTTGCTTTTGGGGTAAAGTAGATTGTTTTTGATCAAGTGGCTGAAGTCTTACACTGTCAACAAGGTACATTGCAGTTTGTTTATTTAGGATTGTAGCTTGGGGTTAATCCTAGAAGTAAGGAAATGTGAGATCCAGTGATTGCTAGATTCAGGTGTAAGTTGACTGGGTGAAAGCATTCTTCTATGTCTTTCGCATCACGTGTGACTCTTTTGAATTTCGTACTCTCCTCGCTTCCAATTTATTACATGAGGTTGTTTGTGGTCCCTAAAGGAGTGATAGCAAAAATTGCTAGAATCCATAAAAGTTTCCTTTAGGGAGGTGTGGAAATGAAAAGGAAAAAATTGTCGAGTTAGTTGGGATGTTGTGT
This sequence comes from Hibiscus trionum, assembly GCA_030270665.1. Classification (NCBI taxonomy): domain Eukaryota; kingdom Viridiplantae; phylum Streptophyta; class Magnoliopsida; order Malvales; family Malvaceae; genus Hibiscus; species Hibiscus trionum. Next base: position 23,849,282 of record BSYR01000011.1, read on the forward strand.
GTCGTTTGTGTTGCTTTGGAGGCTTAGGGGTTATGGACATATGGCTTCAAAACCTAGCCATGTTATCGAAATGGGTGGGGCGATATGCTACGAAATTTTCATCCTTATTGAGCGTTGTTCTCACGGCCAAGTATTGCGAAACAGTTTCGAGGTGGCGCTTTAACACGACTGGGTTACACTCAATGTCCCCGGTATGGAAACAAATTGTTAGTCTCATCTCTAACTCATCGGTTGGGCAATTTCTTGATGTGGCGAGTTTTGTTTGGAAGGTAGGTGAAGGGAGTTTAGTGCTCTTTTGATATGATCCATGGTGTTTGGATGAACTATTGAAGGATGTGTTCCCATGGTTATTCTCTATTGTCGTCAATAAGTTGTTCGTTGTTCAGAATTACACTGAATTTGTGTCGTTTGATCATTCCAATTGGGCTTCCTTTTTCGCCGTGAGCTCCAGAATTTTGAGTATCGATCTCTCCATGAATTATGGTCTTTGCTCTTCCCATTTCGATTGCATGTTGGAGTGTCTGATAGACTTTTTTAGAAGCTAGATCCGCAAGGTAAGTTCTCAGTACGAGCCTTGACGAGTAAATTGATGTTGGATAACATTGGTGACTCTATGAGTAGTTTGGGTTTTGTGTGGAAGGTGTTGGTTCCAACGAAGATTCAAACATTTTTATGGTTTGTGTGGCTAGAATGGTTGCCGACGTTTGATTTCTTACGACAACGTGGCATTGTGCTTCTTGATGGAGAAGGCTCGTATGTTTGGTGTGGGTAGAAGTTTGAAGTGATGGATCATATTTTATACTCATGTTCTGATGTTCGTGGGATATGGGATTGGTTCATTCAATGGTGGGACATTTGTCTGCCGGTATTGCGGATGTTTAAAGAAATGGTATGGACAAATTTACATTGTTTGTTTACTGGTGCAGTTTGTCATTGGTGGATTGTGAGTGTGGCTGCACTTCTTTGGTCATTATGGCTTGGTCAAAATGAGGCGGTTTTTAATGGAAAACGAATGACAATTGATGAAGTATTTTTCCTAGTCAAGCTACGATCGTTTTTTTAATCTGAGTTTCATCAGATTCGATATTGGCGGATGAGGCACAATGGTGGAGTTGTCCTCGCCTTTGTAGTATGCCGTGTGGTAGATTGACTAGCCGAGTGGGTGTTATTTGGGCTCCTCCACCGACGGGGTGTGTTAAATTTAATGTTGATGGGTCCGCTCGTGGCATGCCGAGTCCTACAATTTTTTTTTGGGGGGGGGGGGGTTATGCGTGATGCTTTGAGTAAGATTCTAGCTTTATTTTAGGTCCTTTGGAATCAATGGAATCGTCGGGGGTGTCATCTGCTGTGTTATGTGGGGTATTGCTTTGATTGAGGGTTTGCTTTAGTGGAATGCTTATTGTATGCGTGGCATAGTTTTACTTCTTAGGTGTTGGGCTTTGTTTTTTCTTGTTACTGAGATGTTTCGTTTGGTGTCAAGGGGTACGACATTGAGGAGGCTGGGTGTGTGTTGCCTTTTATGTGGATGGTGGGTATGGTTCTATGGGTGTTTTTGTTATTGTTTTGCTTTATCATTCTAACCGGCCTTTGTACTCTTTTCTTCCGACTAGGTTTAGGGGGTTTTTAATGAGGCATTGGTCAGTTTCGTTGTATGATTTTTGTTAATAAAATCATAAATTCTGAGTAAGAAAAAGTAAATGACACTACTTAAAGGAATCAAATTAATAAATTAAAATTTTTAGAGATGTGAACTAAATTAAATATTAATTTTATATTTTAAAATAATTAAGAGAAAAGAATACATTTAACTAATTTAAAATATACCTCATTTAGATAAGGTTATATTTTAATTTAATTAAATTAATTCTAACTAAAGGTTTTAATTAAACTAAAAGATTTAAATTTATTTTGATTAATTTCAACATATATCCCATTAAGTTAAGGATATATTTTAAATTAATTCAATTAAATTTAAACTGCACATAATATACCTAAATTGAATTAAATTAAATTAAATTAAATTAAGCATACGATTTCATTAAATTAAAAGCATATCTTAAGTTAATTAAATTATATTCCAACTAAATCTAACTAAAGGTCTTAACTAAACTAAAAGATTTAAATTTACTCTAATTAGTTAACAATCTCTAGAGTAGGGGGTGGCAATGGGGCGGTTCGGGGACGGTTTTGTATTACTCACTTCGTCCCAACACTTGCGGGTACGGTTTTGGGAATCCCCATTAAATGTTTCAGGGATTTTTTAGGACCCATACCCACCCCTTACGGATCCCCGCGATTTTTGGTTATTCCCCGTACCAAAAAAAATAATACATTAAAATAAACACTCAACATTAAATCTCCAAAACTAAAAACATAAATGACTAAGATATTATTTTTTTTTACAATGACTAAAATATTAACCATTGAAACATATCGCCATGCACTACTTTTAAAGGAAAATATGTTAGTAGTACTTTACATATTCAAATCATGATCCGTTTGTTGTAAAAGGAAGAACTAGAAGAGCTAGATTCAATAATCTTTTCAACCATATAAATTATCTCTTATAATTTTACTTGTTCGATTTATGATGAATTTTTGATGTTACTGTCATCGTTGTTTTTAGAAACAGCCTACAGTCTTTTCTTCTAACCATTGCTCACTCAAAAATTAATAACTCCTAATACATAACTCAAAATTAAGAACCGTTTGTTTTAAACGAATCTAGGCTTCCGTATGGTTATAGAAATATAAGGCTCACTTTTTTATTTTTCTTTTAGATTTTTGGTGATTTTTCAAAGTCACTGTTAAAACTTCTTTCTAAGAAATATGCTGCTAAATTTTTATGACCTTTCAACATTCAAATATTCATATTTTTTAAAATACATATCGAAATCGATCATTGTATATTTTAAACAAAACTAGACTGAATCACGTTTACAACGATGTATAGACCACTTTCTAATTACTTTTATGAAATTTACAGAGAATTTTCAAACTTACTCCACACAATCATACTTTGGTTATAGAAGATTAGATTTTTGTTGAAAATGAGTAAATTACCCTTATGTCCATTTAAATTTGTAAAATATTGGGGATTCCTGCGGATATTTTTAGGGGATGCCCATGATGATTCATACGGGTACAGTTTGGTTATTCCTACTGTTCAGATATAGAAATCTTCGTCCCCATCCTTATTTGAGCTTCGGTGATAAAACTTCACCCGTCCCTATCCCCATGGGTGAAGAATTTGGTTATTCCTCAAACCCATCAGTTCGGATCCCTACAGTTTTTGGTTATTCCTCACTCGATTGCCACCCTTACTCTAGAGCAGGTGGTTAAAGCTCTCAGTTGACACCCTCCCCTTCTTCTAGGTTGTGGGTTCAAGACTAGTAGGAGCAAAATTCCCCTTCCCCTCCCTTAGGTAGAAATTGTTAAAAAAAAACTTATTTTAATTAATTTAAACATAGATAGCTTAAAGTTAAGGATATATTTTAAATTAATTTAATTAAATTTAAACTACACCTAATATACCTAAATTTAATTTAATTAAATCAATCATACGTTTCATTAAATTAAAAGCATATCTTAAGTTAATTAGATTAAATTCTAACTAGAGGTCTTAACTAAACTAAAAGATTTAAATTTATTTTAATTAATTTAAACATACATCTCATTAAGTTAAGGATATATTTTAAATTAATTAAATTAAATTTAAACTACACCTAATCTACCTAAATTTAATTTAATTAAATTAAGCATACGATGTTATGAATATTTATCTATGTGGATGTCTATCATGATAAGAACTTTATCAATGAGATTTGACTTACTTTATCATTAGGAATATTATCTACATTAATTAGAGTTTAATGTATTATGTACTTCTTATGCCTATAAATAGATGGTTTACTGAAGGCATTGTACAGAAGTCTATATTTTAGAATAATACAAATCTCCTTCTTTTTCTCATCTCTTTGTTCTTTTATTCTTGTTCGGTGTTCTTGTTATTTTATTCACAACACGTTATCAACACGAGTTCGCTCGAAAGTTTTTGGTGCTATTCGTTCAAATCCCAAAGGAGTTACTGAAAAAAATTGGTTCAACGTTAAACCGAAGATAAGTTTTTTTCCCTCATTTTTTTATATTATTGATTACTTTTATCTTGATATTTTAATTTGGTCTTTAATTTTTGAAAAAGCATGGTGGTATGTTTTGAAGGCTTGAAAAAATCTTGGTTCATTGTGACTTGAAGCCCGACAATTTATTGATTCCACACGATCGTCATATCAATGTAACCGTTCATATGAAATTGTTTCTTGAGGTTTCTTGCCGGATGCCTATTCAGAACACATTCAAGCCGCCCTTTCAGGTTTTCTACTTGAAACCTCCTTTAATTTCAGGACACCCTTTTCAGATTTTCATCATGAACCCTGATTTTCTTTTCCTTTTCTATTTTTGAACACATAAGGCTCTCTTTTTGGGTTTTCACCTTAATATTTTCATTTTGTGAAGCGTCTTTTTTGGGTTTTCACTCCGTCTTTTCTTTTCCTTTTCATTTTTTCTATCTCATTTTTAATTCTTCAAACGTAATATCTTTTAACTGAATCAGAGTTCACTGGCTTGTGCAATTCGTTTCCACCCATTTTAGTTAAAAATCAAAGCTCCTCTCGAGAAAGCCTTTTTGACAACATAATGTCCCTTTCAAATAGGAATCCATTTCCCATAGAAATCCCAGTGAATTGGCAAGATCCTTTTTAAGCACTAGATCTCCCTCTCGAAATTCTCTGGGCCGAACCTTTTATTCATAATCCTGCATCATCCTTTTCTTTTACATTTGGCTATAATAGATAGCCTTTAGTCTTTTTTCTTCAATAAAATTCAGTTGGTCGAATCGAGTCTGTACCCACTCTACTTCATCCAACTTCACTCTGGTCAAGATTTGAAGAGACGAAATTTCTACTTCAATCAATAGCATTGCTTATGTCCCATAAACCAAATAATATGGTGTTTCCCCGGTATAAGTTCGCATAGAGGTTCAATATGCAAACAAAGCAAAAGGTAATTTCTCATGTCAATCCTTGTAGGTATCTTTTGTCTTTGATATGATATTTTTGATATTCTTTTTTGCTGCTTCCATTGTCCCATTCATCTTAGGGCGGTAAGTCATAGAATTGTGGTGCATTATTTTGAACTGCTCACACGCTTATGCTATTACCTTGTTGTTGAAGTTTGTATCGTTATCAATAATAATTATTTCTGGTAGCCCATATCGATAGATAATTTCTTTCTTCAAGAACCTGCAAACTATAGATCTTGTAATACTGGCATAAGAAGCTACCTCTACCCATTTAGTGAAATAATCTCTAACCACAAGGATGAAGCGAGGTCCATTAGAGGCTTTTGGGTGAATATGTCCAATAATGTCCATACCCCACACAACAAAATGCCATGGTGCAATCATCGTATGAAGAGGTACTGGCGGGGAATTGATCTTGTCGGCATATATTTGACATTTGTGAAACTTCTTGCCATAATCAATACAATCTCCTTCTAGAGTCGACCAGTAGTATCCATATTTCATAATTTTCATGGACATTGAAAAACCACTTGTATGTGTGCTAAAAATTCTATCGTGGACTTCTTTTAAAATACTTTTAGCTTCTCAAGAATTAGCACATCTTAAAAGTACTTGATCTCTGCTCTTTGTATACAAATCTCACCACCAAGTATATAAACAACAACCATTCTTCTAATTGTTCTTTTATTATTCTCATTTACTTCTTGGAGATAAGTCTGAGACTTTATGTACTGCAAAATGTCATATTACCAAGGATTACCATCTATCTCTTCTTCTAAACTATAGCAATGAGCTGGAGTTTCGAATATTTGCACCTTAAAAGGCATCATAGTGGTTTGAGTGTTTGCTTCAAACATGACAACTAAAGTAGCCAAAGCATATGCCATTTGATTATTACCTTTGAGAATATGGTCAAAAGTAATTTCATTGAACTCTTCCATTAATTCAAAAATCAATTTTTGATAATCAATCAACTTTAAATCTCTTGTTTCATATTCTCCTCGAACCTAGTGAATCAATAATAAGAAATCACCAAATACTTCAAGCACTTTAATTTCCCTTTCAATGGCTGCTCGTAACCCCGTAACACAAGCATTATATTCTATCATATTATTGGTACCAAATAAATTCAATCTACTTGTAAAGGGTAGCAATCACCTTCTAGAGAGATCAAAACTGCTACAATTACATGTCCTAAAGCATTGGATTCCCCATCAAAGAAAAGCGTCCAATAATTTGATCTCGAAATTTCTCATTTCTCTTCCATTATGCACATCAAATCTTTATCTGGGAAATTAAAGTTTAACGGCTCATAATCATCTGAAGCACGACTTGCCAAAAATTAGATATTTCCCCTCCTTTTATAGCTTTTTGACTTACACGGACAATATCAAATTCTGATAACAACATTTGCCAACGAGCCATTCTCCCAGTCAAAGCTTGGGCTTCCATTAAGAACTTCAAAGGATCTAGTATTGATATCAAGAAAATAGTGCGATACAACATGTACTGTCTGAGCCTTTGAGTCACCCAAATTAGTGCACAACATAGTTTTTGGATCGGTGGATAACGCATTTCACAACTGGTGAATTTTTTGCTCAAATAATAAATGGCTCTTTCTTTCTTACATGTTTAATCATGTTGGCCTAGTACACAAACCCATTGAATTTTCATAGAACGTTAAATAAAGGATTAACAACATATCTAGGACCAGTGCTACAAAAATTGGGGGATTCAATAAATATTTTTTATTATCTCTAGGGCTTCTTGGCATTCTTCATCCCATACTCCCGAGTTATTATTTTTTAACAACTTAAACACTGGATCACATTTATCACTTAGTTAAGAGACAAATCTTGAGATATAATTCAACCTTCCTAGAAAACCTCGGACTTCTTTTTGTGTGACCAGGGGGAGATTCTATATAGCTTTCACATTATCGGGATCAATCTCAATTCTCCTTGTACTGACTACAAAACCCATGAGCTTCCCAGATGTGACTCCGAAAGTACATTTTGACGGATTGAGCTTTAACTGGTATTTCCTAAATCTTTGAAAAAGTTTTAATGTGAGCACACCTTCATCAACACATGTTGCTGATCCGGAGGTCTTACCGTTAGGACCGATTACACGATCTAGGGCTAAACGTTTCAGGGAAGCTCTTTTCCTTACTTGTACTGACATTTCTGAATCATTTGATAACGTTAGTGCCTTAGAAGATAGGACTTTTAATGTGTTGCATGTTGATATGTGACCTATTTATATTATATTAATTATTATGTGTGTTTGGTATGCTTTGTAATGTTTTTATATTGGTTTAGTTTTGGATTATTATATGGTGACTTATTATTATTATATATTTGTTTGATAGGAGCCAAGTGTGACCAACTTTATTTTGCATGGGCCATGCACGAATCGACCTAAAGATGACTATGTGCATATTTGCTTTGCCATTCAAAGATGACGCATAATGGGAGTGTGGAATTTCATTTGAAGCACAACACGTGGGGTTTTCACATGCATTAAAGCAAGACTGAGTGAAGATAAGACAAATTGATTTCTGCCATTTGAAATTCAAACTTCAAAAAATACATGCACATTTTGCATGTGCTTATAATCCACATGCCGCCAAGCTTTGAAGATAGGATTGAATTTTAATATTCAAATCCTTGAATGACAGCCACAAGTTTGTATAACCGGCTGCCACATTTTGTATTATAAATTTGGCCGAATTGTACTTGTAAAAAGTTACCAACTTTGAAATAAAAATTACATTTGAGAGAATTTTTTCTTTTCGGTTCTTTTTAAAACTATTCGACACTCAAACTTGTTTGTTTGTCATTGATACTTCGGGTTCCTAAATTGCTATTTAGCGGGTCCAAGTCCTTCGACGTTAAACAAATTCGATTCGGGTTTGCTCAGTAGATTGTGCAGGTTCTTTCGAGTTTAGCGTTTCCAACATCGGTCGTTTTTGAAGCCTTCTTCACCATCGTTTGAAGTCTTTCCAAAACGCCAAAAATTATTATCTTACCCTATATTATTATTATTATTATTATTGTTCATCTTTGAGTTCCTATTTAACCATAAATATGTTGTATAATTTTTATTGTTTCCTTGTCATTTTTATTGCAGGAACGTGCCTACAACATTCCTAGATCCGTAACAAACGAGGATAGTCTGTTTCGGTAGACTGCCCCTTATTATGTGGTAATCAGAGCCTAGGTTGTTGGATTCGTTGTAAGTTTCTGCAAATTCGAGTAAAAAAAAACAAAAAAAAATGCATTCGAATTAAACAAAAAAAAGTCAGCATTTGAATATAAAAAAACAGAATTTCAAGAAAAAAAAAACAGATTCGAACAAAAAAACAGATTCGAAAAAAAAAACAGATTAAAAAAAACAGATTCGAACAAAAAAAACAGATTCGAACAAAAAAAACAGATTTGAAAAAAAAAACAGATTCGAACAAAAAAAAACAGATTAAAAAAAAACAGATTCGAATATAAAAAAAAACATTTTAGATTCGAAAGTGTTTATATATATATATATGTATTATTATTGTGTTCCTATTGTAAATGATGAAATTTGTACGAGTTTGTTATGTAACTTTGATGTGCTCGGAAATCAACTGAAGTGAACTATGCTTGTTTGTTCGGTAATAGGAAGGTTGTAAGCACGTCTTCGCAGTAAGGTTCTCTAAACTCTTCATTTTTCATCTTTTGGTTCTTTTTTTTTCGTGTCATTATCCTTTTCATCTTTTCTTTAATTTTCAGTCTTATTTCCTTTCTTTTTGTGTCACCTTTTTTTTTCTTTTCTTAACCGTTGTTTCCTTGTAGCCAACACTGTTGTAACAAGTTTCGAGACGTTGGATTAGTTCTTTAAAGAGCTGATTACGAGAAAGTGTAAGGGAAAAAGGCATTGAGCGTTGTGAGAACAGAAGGGGAGACAAAAAGAGCCATTCAAGTATTCTCCTGAGTGAAACATGAGCGCTGAGTGTTAATTTTTGAGTGCACTGTTCTTTGTAGTGACATCTGCGAGACTTTGATTGTGTGTGCTGTGAGGTCCTTTTTGTTTGTTTTTTTACTAACCTATAATATTGTTTTTCTTTTGTTTGTTTTTGTTGTTGATTATGGCAGGTTCCGATGATCACACGGTTGACCAGGATCCACCGATTCCTCAAATGCAAGCCTTAGAGAGAATGATGCAACGAGTAGTGGCTACCGCCTTAGAGCCATTACAGTCGAGGATGGATAGGTTTGATGGAGGATCCAACTCTGTTAATGATGTATTGAACGAAAATGAAGTCGAAGGGTCACCGAGGCAGCATACTCCTAGACAAGGACGTGTGCAACACATAGACGATAATTTGAATAACAGTAAAGTTGCTATTCCTTCTTTTCAGGGACGTTCAGATCCTGATGCATACTTGGCTTAGGAGAGCAAAGTGGAGCACATTTTCGAGTGTTATAATTACTCGGAACAGAAGAAGGTTCGATTAGCAGCAACAGAGTTTGTTGATTATGCCTTGATATGGTGGGACCAGTTACTGCTTAGCCGTAGACGTACTGGTGACGACCCAGTTGCAACATGGAACGAGATGAAGCGACTAATGCGTAAAAGGTTTGTTCCTATTCACTATCATCGTGATTTGTTTCAAAAATTGCAAAACTTGAAACAGGGAAGTAGGAGTGTTGAAGATTATTTCAAGGATATGGAAATGGCTATGATGCGTGCGAATATCGAGGAAGATCGAGAAGCTACCATGGCACGTTTTCTAGCAGGGTTGAACACTAAAATTGCCAACGCTGTTGAGTTACAGCATTATGTCGAGGTTGATGACATGGTGCATATGACAATAAAGATTGAACGACAACAACGTAGGAAGTCTTCAAATCAAGGTAACCCTTCTTTTAAATCTTTTTCAAATCCATTATATACTCCTAACAATTCCAGGAAGCAAGCACCACAACAACCACTTCGGATTCGTGAGCAAGGTGAAACCAGCAAACCAAAGGCCCCCGTTGCTGATAATGGGCATGGTAAGCAGCAAGTGGTGGCGCAAGAGCGAGCACGAGATATCCAGTGTTTCAAGTGCCTTGGAAGAGGACATGTTGCTAGTAATGTCCTAACCGGAGGGTTATGTTGATGCGAGATGATGGTGAGATTGAGTCAGATTCCGAGGAGGAAGTGCATGATGTCCCTACTGAAGAGGAAGACGAGACCGACCTAGAGGTTCCTGAATCTGGTAAGGTAATGGAACTTTTGGTTATTAAAAGAAGTCTGAATGTGCAATAGGTACCGGATGATCTACAGCGTGAGAATATCTTTCACACACGATGCAAGGTGCAAGACAAGGTATGTGTTGTGATTATTGATAGCGGTAGTTGTACTAATGTTGCCAGTTCAGTGATGGTTGACAGGTTAGGTCTGAAAACGACAAAGCATCCTCATCCATATAAGTTACAATGGTTGAATGATGGTGGCGAGCTTAAAGTGACCAAACAGGCTATTGTACCATTTTCGATCGGAAACTACAAGGACAAGGTCCTTTGTGATGTTGTTTCCATGGATGCTACTCACCTACTATTGGGACGCCCTTGCCAGTATGATAAAATGGCAATGCATGATGGTTATACAAATCGTTACTCTTTTATGCATGCAGGTAAGAAGATCACTTTGGCTCCTTTGACACCGAGTCAAGTGTTTGAAGATTAGGCAAGCTTGAAAAAGAGTAAAGAGACTGCAAAAGAGAAGAAGAAGATGTCCGTGTATGCGAGCAGTAGCGAAATCAGGAAATGTCTTTCCTCTCAACAATCTGTTCTTATTTTGATGTTTAAAGATTATTGTTTATTGACAGATTTTCCTACTGATCTACCTTCACCGATTTTGACACTTTTGCAGGAGTTTCAGGACGTGTTTCCAGCTGAAACACCGAAGGGATTGCCACCTCTTCGTGGCATTGAGCACCAGGTTGATTTCATTCCAGGTGCTACTATTCCGAACTGGCCAGCTTATCGAACCAACCCTGAAGAGACGAAAGAGCTTCAAAGACAAATTACCGAGTTGATGGACAAGGGTTACATTCGAGAGAGCTTGAGTCCGTGTGATGTTCCGGTGCTGTTAGTGCCGAAGAAAGATGGTTCTTGGAGGATGTGCGTAGATTGTCGAGCTGTGAACCAGATCACAATTAAGTATCGTCATCCTATTCCAAGACTTGATGACATGTTGGACGAGCTTTGCGGAGCCGTCATCTTCTCCAAAATTGACTTAAGGAGCGGCTATCATCAGATTCGCATGCGAGAAGGCGATGAGTGGAAAACAGCCTTCAAGACAAAGCTAGGTTTGTACGAATGGTTAGTAATGCCTTTTGGTTTAACTAATGCACCTAGTACTTTTATGCGTTTGATGAATCATGTTCTGCGATCTTTCATTGGTAAATTATGTGTTGTATATTTTGATGATATCTTGATCTATAGCAAGTCTTTACAGGATCACGTAGAACATTTGCGAGCTGTTCTACAGGTTTTGCGAGAAGAAAGATTGTTTGGTAACATGGAGAAGTGTGTATTTTGTACTGACAAACTCACATTTCTTGGTTACATTGTTAGTTCTCAGGGAGTTGAAGTTGATCGTGAGAAAATAAAGGCAATTCAGGAATGGCCACGACCGACATCGATTACTCAGGTTAGATCGTTTCATGGTTTAGCGAGTTTTTATCGACGGTTTGTTCCTAATTTCAGTTCCATTACCGCCCCCTTAACTAGTATTATTAAGAAGAATTCTAGCTTCTTTTGGGGTAAGGAACAAGAAGATGCCTTTTTGAAAATTAAAGATTGTTTGACTAGAGCACCTGTGTTAGCATTACCTGATTTTGATAAAACATTTGAAATTGAATGTGATGCTTCTGGAATTGGTATAGGTGCTGTTTTGATGCAGGAAAAGAGGCCCATTGCTTACTTTAGTGAGAAATTGAGTGGTGCTACATTGAACTATCCGGTTTATGATAAAGAGATGTATGCATTGATTCGGGCATTGGAGACATGGCAACATTATTTGTTGCCTAAGGAGTTTGTGATCCACACCGACCACGAGGCTTTACGTTACATCACAGGTCAGCATAAATTGAATAAACGACATGCTACTTGAAATAAACGTTTCTCTTTATCTAGAAAGGAATAAAATATTAATTTATTCCTAGGAACAAGAAGATTGAATCGGAAATATCGACAGATTCTTGTGGAGTCCAAATAAACAAATAAATATGAAATAAAAAGAAATCCACTCTTCCAATTTCATCTCTATCGAATTTTAATATCAGAATAGTGGATATAGTCACGATTCAATGGGTTAGATCCACTTACTTTTTCTTTTGTTGATTTCTAATCTTTACAATTCTTTACAATGGATTTGATTGGAATAATCTAATTCAAAATCAAAATATAAATATATATTTGTTTTGTCGCTTCAAGAGACGACTTATTATTATTCATTATAATAAACAAATGTTCAACTTTCTTTTAGAATTACTCTACTCTAACTCATTAGAATAATAACTTATTAGAGTTAAATTATACTATACAATTTCTAATTAAATTATTATACATATATTATACATATACAGTTGGTTTTTTATTACCAATAAAAACAACATCCCTATTCTTCGTTTCAATATGAATACTACTATTTCACTTTCACTGGAGTTTTATGAAAAAAATAGTCAAAAGCCCCTTGGGTTGAATTCTTAGAATCTTTTCCTTATGTCATTCGTTACAAGAAAGGGAAAGAAAATGTCGTTGCTGATGCATTGTCACATAGGTATGCACTTTTGAGTTGTCTTGATTCACATATGATTGGTTTTGCATATATTCGTGATTTATACCCTGATGATCCTGATTTTAGAGATAAGTTTAATGCTTGTTTGAAAGGTGCAGATGGAAAGTTTTACAGGCATGATGGCTATCTTTTCAAGGAAAACAGGATTTGCATTCCCCAGGGTTTGATGCGTGATATTCTGATCCGTGAGGCGCACGAAGGTGGATTGATGGGTCATTTTGGTGTCACTAAAACGTTACATACACTGAAAGAGCATCTATTTTGGCCAAAGATGCGCAGAGATGTTGAAAGGTATTGTGAACGTTGTGTGACTTGTAGAAAAGCGAAATCGAAGGTTTCACCACATGGTATGTACTTACCTTTACCTATTCCTAATTCCCCTTGAACTGATATATCAATGGATTTTGTTTTGGGATTGCCTCGAACTAGGACAGGTAGAGATAGTATATTTGTTGTGGTTGATAGGTTCTCGAAAATGGCACATTTTATTGCTTGTCATAAGACTGATGATGCTGTTAATGTGGCTAACTTATTCTTTAGGGATGTTGTACGTTTACATGGTATTCCTAGGTCGATTGTTTCTGACAGGGATGTGAAGTTTTTGAGTCACTTATGGAGGACTCTTTGGAGCAAATTAGGTACGAAACTCATGTTTTCTACTACTTGCCATCCCCAGACTGATGGACAAACTGAGGTTGTTAACAGGATTTTATCTACTTTACTTTGTTCCATCATTAAAAAGAATATTAGGACTTGGGAAGATTGTTTGCCACATGTTGAGTTTGCTTATAATCATGTTGTACATTCTGCTACTAAGATGTCACCTTTTGAGGTTGTTTATGGTTTTAATCCTATTACGCCTCTAGATATGTTGCCTTTGCCACAGGAACAGGTGACGAACAGGGACGGTCAAGCAAAAGCAGAATACGTAAAAAAGTTGCATCAACAGGTGAAGGAGAACCTTGAACGAAGGACTCAGCAGTACGAAAGGCATGCAAACAAAGGAAGGAAGCGAGTCACCTTCGATGTTGATGATTGGGTTTGGGTTCATTTCCGAAAGGAACGATTTCCAGCCCAAAGGCGGTCCAAGCTGTTACCGCGAGGAGATGGTCCTTTTCAGGTGTTGGAGAAAGTGAATGACAACGCCTACAAGTTAGATCTACCCGGAGAATACAATGTAAGTGCCACATTTAATGTTTCTGACTTAACCCTTATGGTGATTCTACAGATTTGAGGACAAATCCTTTTCAAGAAGGGGGGATGATGTGAGCACACCTTCATCAACATATGTTGCTGATCCGGAGGTCTTACCGTTAGGACCGATTACACGATCTAGGGCTAAACGTTTCAGGGAAGCTCTTTTCCTTACTTGTACTGACATTTCTGAATCATTTGATAACGTTTGTGCCTTAGAAGATAGGACTTTTAATGTGTTGCATGTTGATATGTGGCCTATTTATATTATATTAATTATTATGTGTGTTTGGTATGCTTTGTAATATTTTTATATTGGTTTAGTTTTGGATTATTATATGGTGACGTATTATTATTATATATTTGTTTGATAGGAGCCAAGTGTGACCAACTTTATTTTGCATGGACCATGCACGAATCGACCTAAAGATGACTATGTGCATATTTGCTTTGCCATTCAAAGATGACGCATAATGGGAGTGTGGAATTTCATTTGAAGCACAACACGTGGGGTTTTCACATGCATTAAAGCAAGGCTGAGTGAAGATAAGACAAATTGATTTCTGCCATTTGAAATTCAAACTTCAAAAAATACATGCACATTTTGCATGTGCTTATAATCCACATGCCGCCAAGCTTTGAAGATAGGATTGAATTTTAATATTCAAATCCTTGAATGACAGCCACAAGTTTGTATAACCGGCTGCCACATTTTGTATTATAAATTTGGCTGAATTGTACTTGTAAAAAGGTTACCAACTTTGAAATAAAAATTACGTTTGAGAGAATTTTCTCTTTTCGGTTCTTTTTAGAACTATTCGACACTCAAACTTGTTTGTTTGTCATTGATACTTCGGGTTCCTAAATTGCTATTTAGCGGGTCCAAGTCCTTCGACGTTAAACAGATTCGATTCGGGTTTGCTCAGTAGATTGTGCAGGTTCTTTCGAGTTTAGCGTTTCCAACATCGGTCGTTTTTGAAGCCTTCTTCACCATCGTTTGAAGTCTTTCCAAAACGCCAAAAATTATTATCTTACCCTATATTATTATTATTATTATTATTATTGTTCATCTTTGAGTTCCTATTTAACCATATATATGTTGTATAATTTTTATTGTTTCCTTGTCGTTTTTATTGCAGGAACGTGCCTACAACATTCCTAGATCCGTAACAAACGAGGATAGTCCGTTTCGGCAAACTGCCCCTTATTAAGTTTCCTCAAATTCTAGATATGTTCTTCTTCTGTTAGAGATTTAGCAATCGTATCATCCACATACACTTCAATGTCTTTATGCACCATGTCATGGAAGAGAGCCAACATAGTTCTGTGATATGTTGCTCCAGCATTCTTTAATCCAAAGGGCATCACCTTATAGCAAGAAGTGCCCCAAAATGTTATGAAGGTTGTTTTCTCCATATCCTCCGGATCCATTTCAATCTGATTATAACCAGAGAAACCATCTATGAAAAAAAACCACGAATGTCTTGTTGTATTATCAACTAAAGTGTCAATATGGGGCAAAGAAAAATTCTCCTTCGGGCTTGCCCTATTGAGATCTCTATAATCAACACGCATGCGCACCCTTCCATCCTTCTTTGGTACTGGGACTATATTAGCTACCCACTCGGGATATTTGGCCACTTTGAGAAAGCCTGCCTCAAATTGTTTCTGAACTTCCTCTTTTATTTTCAACACCATTTCTTGTCTTATTCTTATAAGTTTTTTGTTGAACTGGTTTACATTATGGCCTTATTGGTGCCTTATGTGTCACAATATTAGTATTCAAACCTGGCATATCTTGGTATGACCATGCGGACACATATTTGAATTCTTACAGTAATTCAATCAAAATCTGTCTTAGCTAAGAAAACTATTCCAATCTTTACTTCTCTTTTTTTTCATTTTCTGTCCCCAAATTCAAAATCTCATTTTCTTCCTTATAAGGCAAAGTCTATTTCTCTTCTTTCTCAACCAATTGTAATAATTCATCGGGAACATCAATTTCTTCATCATCTTCGCATTCATTTATTTTCGTCCAACTAATGGATTACTTTATTTTAAGATTAAATTCTAATTCATTGATACAGTTAATAATAGGGGACTGTAAAGAAATTGGGAATATATATATATATACTTTGGAAAGAATGAATAATTTAAATTAATGAATGAATGGATGTTTGCCTCTTGAGAAAATAATAAAAGAAACAAGCCACTTTTATTGAAAACAAGTAAATTGATAGGTGCCCTTACAAAAGACCCCCAATGCTCTCAGGCAAAAGTAATTGGGATGGTTCAGGATATTACTCCGTGGCATTCCTAAGAACTATAGGTAGATCTTCATATGTCCAATTGTTGAGTTTTTCTCTTGGGATGCATGGACGGATACCATTCAAAAACTTGTCAACTTTCTCATCGGTCGAAATGACATTAACGAGCAGCCCATCCAAAGTTTCGCCAAATACTTCTAGCTCGTGAAGCCTTTGAACTTCACGTATATCCATGTCAGCTTCTTTTGTAGTATCAAAAAGGCCAACAGAAATGAATTTTGTCTTTGAAGGATCTATACGATCAGAGGGTAAGTCTTCTCTCGTCATTCTTTCCCTCCTTCTTGCTTCTCTTTTCTTCAGTTCCTTCCTCCTTTCCATGAAGCTTGGCTTGAAGCCGAGTCCAAATTTTTCTTTCTTGTTAATCACAGGTATGGGACGGAGGCATTCTTGTAGATTCTTTCCAAAACCTTTGCTAGTTTTAGCTCCCCATCCTAACGTCTCTATGACGATCATTTTGGTAGAGTTGGAAAGCTTAGGGCGTGGAATCTTGCCTTCTTCAGCAACAAGCGTAGCATTAACAAATTCAAAGGCTCAGAAAGAGCATTCCAAAGCATCATCGCTTGTCTCAATGTATGGAGCATCATAAGTCACTGAAGCAAGAATGTCTTCTTTTACCCCCCCAATGCTTGCTAACTTGCCTTCTATAACAAACTTCAACTTCTGATGTAAAGAAGGAATTGCGTCGAAAGAATGAATCCATTGCCTCCCGAGCAAACAATTATAGTTAGGCTTGATATCCATCACAACAAAGTCAATATTATATTCCATTGGTCTCATTAGTAGTGGCCCTTCAACGCGACCAAGTACATCTCTCCGTGTCCCATCAAAAGCTCTCACAGTGTTCTGGTACGTCTTCATATGTGAACTTTCGATCGACAATCTTTGCAGAGTTACCATCAATAGCACAATCAAAGCAGATCCATTATCAAGCAAAACCCCTGACAATACATACCTTTATAATGAGTAGTAATATTCAAAGCCTTGATTGAGCCCATTCCTCCACTCGGTATTTCATCATCACTGAAAGTTATATAATTGTCGGCTGCAATGTGTCTCACAATTCGATCAAGCTTGTCTACAGAGATATCATCAGGTACATAAGTCTGATTCAACACTTTCATCAAAGTACTTCGATATTTTTCTGAGCTCAACAATAATTCCATCATAGAAATTCGTGCTTGCTGTCTTTTTAATTGCTCCACAATATTATACTTAGTGTGTTTTAAAACTTCAAAAACTCTTCAGCTTAAAACTGCGTTACTGGTTCAATAATCTTGGGAGGTGGCTCTTCATCAAATATTTTCTCAGGAACCACTGGTTTCAATTTCGCCTTTTCATCTTCTATAGAAATATTTGGGGAATAACACCTACCACTTTCTAGTAAAGTGTCCAACTTCATTCACATCCTCATTAGTTGGCTCAATCTTCTCCTTAGACGATTTCTTCTTTTTTTCTTCTGCAATCGTCTTTTTCTCTTGAGTTGGTTTTTTTATCAGCTTTCCTTCTTGAACTGGTTTTTCTTGAACTAGCCCTTCAGACGTCTTTTCCTCTTCTTGTTTTTTAGATCCACCTACCACTGAGATATTAGCAGTATACCTCCAAGGGACCTTCCGAGTGTCTTTAAATGCGAACGAAGTTGGAACAATAATTATAACCTTTGGGGTGGTCACTGGAGCTGCAGCTTTGGGTTGACTTTCAGCTTTTGGTTTAGTGGAAATAATTAATCGCTTGTGCACACTTACTTCCTCTTAACACTTTCAAAGGTGCAAACATCTACAATGTTTTGAATCCTAGTGTTCTTAAAGAATTCTATCTCCTTGTTGTCCATCATTTTATAAATCAAGCATCTAAATTCTGGGCAACACTGAATTTCATGCCCCTCCGCTTGATGGTATTCACAATATATGTTTCCAACTTGTTTATCAATTTCCATGTTTCTTGTAATCAATATATTTCCCTACAACTGCTTATACACCCAACTCAACAATGATTTAATCTCATCCACACTTTTCTTTACTTTCTTGGGGCTATCTTCTTCTATGACATTGACACCTCGTCCACCATGATTAGGCAATGGATTTGTTGCCACATCTAGCTCGTCGAATCATAGAACTCCCGTGTTGATTAAATTTTGAACCACTTTCTTGAATGCTTTGCAATTATCTATACAATTCCCTATAATTTCGGCATGATATTCACATTGAGCCTTAGTATCATACCATGGTTGATATGGAGGTTGCATCAGTGTAAGGTGATAAGGACGGATCATATCAGCCTCAAGAAGCTGTGGGTATAATTCAACGTATGACATAGGTATTGGAGTCGACACTTCTTACTTCTTTCCTCTTTTCTCCCTTTTATTCGATCCTTGTGAATTTGCAATAACAGGCTTCGGTGTTATTATGACGTTAACACTAGGAGTACTCACATGACTTACTTCATTGTCTTTTTCTTCTGATATTTTTGTGAGCTTTCATCGATCTTGAGTTTACCACTCTTGAATGAAAGGATTTAGAAGATGACTCTGAGTTTAGAAAAGAGAGTCAATGCTCTCACCAATTTATTAATAAAACCTGAAATATCTCAATTGCGACCAGGTGTCTTTTATACAAGGAAATGACTTATGTGAACCAGCATGGAACGGCTAACTACCAGACTAACAACAACCTAACCATTCCTTAACTTTCTAACCACTCATGCTAGCTCATCACAGTCCACTTGTACAACTCACACTCTAAACTATAATATTCACCCTGCTGATCGAGACCTCAGCAAACAAGAAGAACACCTGGAATCCTGAAACCAAAAAGAAATCACAGAAGCCAAAACACAGGACACAGCAAATAGAAATCAAGTAACATTAGATATCTGAACAACTGATAAGCGATCCCGAAACCGAGAAAAAGAAGCTGTGGAGAGAGGCTTGGTTAGGATATCAGCCAACTGCTCAGACGATGGAATCTCATTAGCTAACAACTTTCCTGCATCAACCTGCTCACGAAAAAAAAAAACAAATCAAGTTCAACATGTTTAAACTTAGAATGAAAAACAGGATTAGCCGAGATAGCAACAACACTGAAATTATCACACCAAAGAGTGGATTTCCCATCAAGAGAAACATGCAGTTCTCGAAGGAGAGACTCAAGCCACAATATTTCTGTAGTGGCACAAGCCACACTGCGATACCCAGCCTCAGCTGTTGATCATGACACCACCGCCTGCTTTTTAGATCCCCATGAATCAGGATTGTCACCAAAGAATACACAAAACCCAAAGGTAGAGCGTCGATCATCTAAATCGGAGCCCCAATTGGCATCAGCAAACGCAGTAAGTGTTAATCGAGAAGAAGCAGTAAAACGAAGACCATAATCAATAGTACCCGAAAAGTAACGAAGTATCCTTTTAACTGCCTGAAAATGAGTATCTAGAGGGGAGTGCATAAACTGACAGACTCGATTAACGGAAAAAGCAATTTACGGACGAGTGATAACCACATACTGGAGAGCACCAACAATGCCCTTGTATTCTGTGACATTATCAATAGGACTCCCATCAGCCAAGGAAAGATGACAATTAGACACCATAGGAGTAGGCAACCCATTGGCTGTCTCCAAACCACAACGATGTAGCAAGTCACAAATGTATTTCTGCTGACTTAGAATAAGCCCATTAGTAGTATAGGACACCTCAATCCCCAAGAAATAGGAAAGCATTCCTAAATCTTTCAAAGAAAATACCCTATTCAACTCATCAATAACAACTTGAATAGAGGAGGGATCATTACCAGTTAAGATAATATCGTCAACATAGACTAAGAGATACATTACCTTACACGCCGAATGTTTAATGAACATCGAAGAGTCAAACCTGGACATGACAAAGCCAATAGACACCAGATGAGCCTTTAAAGTCTCAAACCAGGCACGAGGAGCCTGCTTCAAGCCATGGATCGCTTTGTTCAACTTGCAGACAAACCTTGACTTGTCACCTTGCTCATAGCCCGGTGCCTGAGTCATGTACACATCTTCAGCAAGCTCGCCGTTCAAAAACACATTGTTGACATCCAGTTGACGAAGTACCCAATTTTGAGTAACAGCAAGGGACAAAATTGTGCGAACAGTGACCGGTTTGACTACCGAACTGAACGTTTCATGAAAGTCACAGCTGGCTTGTTGTAGAAACCTCTTAGCGACTAAACGAGCCTTAAACCGTGACACTGAACCATTCAGATGCTTCTTGACCTTGAAAATCCACTTACACTGAACCGCACGATGATCTGGAGGGAGCTCAACAACAGACCACATATTGTTTCGAATTAAGGCATCATATTCCTCCTGAGCCGCCTTGCGCCAGTGGTCACTTTTCAATGCTTCCCTGATAGTCCGAGGCTACACAAGAGCATCCACAGAACCACAAACAACTGTGTGAAATATTTTCGGCTTACGAACACCATTTTTACTCCGAGTGAGCATCGGATGAACATTCTCAGTAACCAAAGAAGCAGCCACTCCAGGAGACGGACGAACAGTAGACGACACACCGACCACAGGCACCGTTTGAGCACCAAATTGAGAATCAAGGTCTGCAAGAGCAACTGGAAGATTTTGAGAAGGATGAGGCGGCCGAGAAATATTAGACGAATCAGGAAGGTCAGAGACATGCGAAAAAGGAGGCGGCTGAGAGAGATTAGAAGAGTCAACTAGGGCAGAAGTTGAAGACGGGTCATTCTCAGAACTCCTAGTAAAGGACGAAGTCGGGTCACCCGGAACCACGGGCCCAACCTCATCAAATAACCCAGGAGACGCAGCCAGAGAAGAGAACCCAGAACACGGGCCAGACAACAGATCGGTAACCCCAGGCTCAACAACAACAGGTTCGATCGATCGTAGAACTGAAGATGAAGCCTCCACCATCTGGGCCAGTTCTCCAGGTGACGTAGTGGGCTGCGCCTCAAGAAAGCCCAAGGCATCTGACATTGGGAGAGAACCATTCCGCGATATTATAGACACACCAGGAGAGAAAGTAGAAACGGGTACCTCAAATAAAGAAACAGGCCGGACTGGCTCCTCAGGAGAAATAATAGGGCCAGAAACATGTGAGCCTACCACCAAGCTAGGCCATTCAGAAGGTTGGGCTGCAACCACAGCATCTATCCTGGGCCCATGTTGACCATCACACCGAACAGACAGTGACACAGCCATACCAGACCTCTCCAAGCAATGGGCTGAATCATTTATCTGGACTGAGACATTAACACCACTACACCCAGGTCCAAGTTGAGCATCACACGGATCAGAAGTAACACACCTCTCAACGGACGGATAAATCAGTAAGAGAAAAGTTCTTTGCCGAAGATAAGGACTGTCAGAACTTGAATTGGGCCCAGTAGAAGAAGCTCCTAAACGAGGAAATACTGTTTCATCAAATATAACATGCCGAGAGACAATAATTTTCCCGGATTGATCAAGGCAACGATATCTCTTGTGACACGGACTATAGCCTAGAAAGAAACATTGATGAGTCCGAAAATCAAACTTGTGAGAGTTAAACGGCCGAAGGAGAGGATAACATGCAAAACCAAAGACCCGTAGAAAATTATAGTCCGTTTTTGTTTATATAGAACTTCAAACGGTGAACATTCTTGCAATACCACTGTGGGTAAACGATTGATTAGAAAAACGGCAGTGACAAAAGCATAACTCCAAAATTTAGTTGACAACCCCGCTTGAGCTAGTAAAGTAAGCCCCATATCAACAATGTGACGATGTTTGCGCTCAACTTTGCCATTTTGTTCCGAAGTGCTAGGACATGACACACGATGTAAAATACCATTTCGACCCATCCAAGCAACTAAAGCTTGATATTCACCCCCACCATCGGTTTGAAGAGCCTTAATTTTCACACCAAATTGAACTTCAACCATTTTATAAAAATTAAGAAAACAATCAAAAACATCTGATTTCTTCTTAATCAAGTATAGCCACGTGAATCTACTAAACACATCGATGAACGAAACATAATAAGAAAAGCCATCAGAAACTACTGGGGCAGGACCCCAAACATCCGAGACAACAAGATGAAAAGGACTAGTGTAGATAGTTGAAGACAGTGAGAAAGGCAACTTGTGCGCTTTTCCTTGCAAACACGACGAACATACAGCAGGTAAAGCATTATCATTTACAACAATATTACTAGAACGTAAAGCACTCCGAAGAGTGGCCAAGGACGGATGTCCAAGGTGTTTATGCCACATATCTAAAGACAAATTCTTCAAAGAAACATTTAACATTGTAGGAGAAACAGATGAAGGCAAAGCAGTCCTGGCTCGACCAGCATTAGGAGGCACTAGGCTAAGTTCATACAGACCTTCAGAAGTGAGCCTCCCTTCCAGAAGAACAGCCGAAGTCTGTGCATCCTTAACAAAACAACTATGAGAATGAAACTCAAAATACACACCGTTATCTCGAGCAAACTGAGAAACAAACAACAAGTTTCTTTTAACATCAGGAGCACACAACAGATTATGCAAATATAAGGGAGTACTAGAAGAAGAAACCAACCCAGAACCCACATGCGTTATCGGAACAGCGGACCCATTCCCCATAAGCACAAAACTCATACATGAGTATGGAGTGTCAGTCTGCAAATTAGCTCTATCATTCGTAATGTGGTGAGTTGCTCCAGAATCAGCACACCACACTACTTCGCGCGACCCAGATTGCCCAAGGGAACTCCCCGAAAACGAGGGGCCTGCACCAAAAACCATAGGAGAACCAAAAGGAGCTGAGGGAACCACACCAGAGGCATTTGAAACAACACTCGAACCAGTGGAGCCAACATATGGAGAGTGATGCTGTACTTGTGAAACAGAAGGAGAAAGACCATAAGACCCAAAGGAACAATGAGGAGTGACAAAACTGGGAGAGGACACTGGAGCAATGAAACCAGAGGAAGGATTAGAAAAGGAATGAGAAAACACTTGTGCTGGAGCAGGAGAAAACCCCGAAGTATGGACCATAGGAACAGACTGATTTCCAGAAGAGTTAGTCCCAAAGGAAACTGAACGCTGCACATTATAGTTTGGTTTAGGACCATTATTACCAGAGCTATTCCCTGGATATCCCTGATCAAACCTGTACCAACACTTTTGAGCAAGATGCCCAAAATGCTCACAAATCTGACATTGAGGCCGATTGGAGTTCATTCGACCACGCCCTCAACCTCGATAGGAGTTTCCAACGCGTTGATCTTTAGAAAATCCAGAATTATGCAAAGAAGCATTGGCAACTGAAAATTCTTCCTCAGTATCTACAGTCGCACTCTTGGACTCTTGTTGAACAGTAATGTTAGCTTGAACAGAAAAGTCAGCAGACAAAAAATCCTTCTACCGCATCTCATAGTAAATCAACATCTCAGTCAAACTCTCAAGAGACTGAGGTTCCTTCGAAGCAATAGCAAGAACCGATTCAAACTCAGCTGTGAGGCCAGAGAGAACAACACTCACATGTTCTTGTTCTGAAACAATATTCCCGGAGGCATTCAACGAATCACAAATCAACTTAATTTTCGCAAGATACTCAGTAACAGTGAGACCTCTCTTCTTCTGAGAATGTAGACTATGTCTTAAAGAATACAATTTTGCTGTAGATCGAGCAGCAAACAGTCGTGAAAGAGAGCTCCAGATAGCTCGAGCAATAGTCAATCCTGTAAGATGTGGAAGAACATCTGGACTAACGGTAGACATGAGCCAGGAAGCAAGAAGCTTATCCTGCTTCAAATACATTGAAAATAGAGGATTGACTACACGTTGACCAGCATCATTTGTAGTTTCCTTCCGTGGAGGCGTATGCTCAGAGAGAAAATCAAGCAAACCATAGCCTTCAATAATAAGCATCACTTGATGCTTCTATAGGATATACATACTTTCAGAAAGTTTGATTGTCTCAAGCTTAGGAAGTTGTTGAGGAGTAGACACGGAGGACATCACATCCCCAGTGGATGCAGAGTCCCTAGGATCTAGATCTGAAGATGTAGACTCAACGGCCATGGAAACAAAAACTTGTGCAACAGACAGCAAAAAACTCTCACAGGCAAAACGTCGAACACTAAGTGTGCACACAACACATTAGAACAAACCACACAGATAACAACTGACAAACAACCAAACAATCTCTGCCAAGAAATATTACAACAACACCAATCCAGAGAACCAAACAACCAATCCAACACAGAGCTACGCAAATCTCAACGCAAACAACCACGGAGATAAAATTTTCTGATTTTAAAGATATCATGAAAATCACTACTCTGCTCTACTTCAATTATCAACACGAGACAGAGATTCTTATGATTTGTAACGACTATCTTGAATTGAAAAACAGAAAATCAAACACAGATTGAAAGAACAATGAGTACGTAAATCTCACCAATCCAGACCAGTCCGCGATGAAAACCAGAACGCCAAGACTGATAGAAGGATAAGAGTGGATTATCGAGTCACTGGTACAATCTGCAGGCGTAGCTCATCAGGATTCGGCAAAACTTCTCTATGAAAACAAGAACTCAGAGAGAAACAAGGATTTGGATAGAAACAAGAATTCAGAGAGAAACAAGGATTTGAATGGAAAAGAAGCAGCAAAAAGAAGCGGAAGTCACCAGGATTTGGCGAAAGATACCATGAAAGGATTTAGAAGATACTCTGAGTTTAGAAAAGAGAGTCAATGCTCTCACCAATTTATTAATAAAACATGTAATATCTCAATTGAGATCATGTGTCTTTTATACAAAGAAATGACTTATGTGAACCAGCATGGAACGATTAACTATCAGACTAACAACAACCTAACCATTCCCTAACTTCCTAACCACTCCTGCCAGCTCATCACAGTCCACTTGTACAACTCACACTCTAAACTATAATATTGAATGCTACTTGTATCGATTCTGCAGTGTTCACAAATTTAGCAAAGCTCAAAGATATGTGACTAGCCATCTTCTCATATAGCGGACCTTGCAATGTATCCAAAAACAAGCGGGTAATTTCATTCTCTATAATAGGTGGCTGGAGCTAGACAGCTATATCTCTCCATTTTTGTGCGTACTGCCTGACGTTCTCATTATGGCCTTAAGAAATTCCTTACAACAAGGTTCTATTAGGGACCATCTCCTTGACATGCTTGTACTGTTCTGTGAAGATTCGGGATAAATCCTTCCAAGACTTTACATTAGCATACCAACGCGTAGCTGCCCCAGTCAAATTATCCTGAAAACAATGAATGAGCAACTTTTCGTTCTTCAAATGTGCCACCATCTTACGATAATACATAGTCAGATGGTCTGACGGGTAAGTGGTCCCATCATATTTCTTAAAATCCGGCACTTTGAACTTGTCCGGGATAACCAAGTCAGCAACCAAACTCAATTTCACAGCATCTACTCCATAGTCATTCGTTACTTGTAAAAAGCTAACATTTTCTTCCATCTGAAGACACCGCTCTTCAAATTTGTTTTCAAACTCTTTCCTCAATTTTGAATCAATCTCATTAATCAAATTTAGGTCAGGAACGTCCACCTCCACATCATTTTCAAAATTCTGCCCCCAGATCGACTGGATTAGAAGCAAATACTCCAGCCATTTGGACATTTTTTAAAGCAGATCATTCCAATTGAACCTTCGTGTGAGATGAATTTGCACCTTGGTTCTCCACATTAGATTTCCCATAAAAAACTTCTGCCTTTCCAGTGTTTTTTACTCCCAACAGTGCAGTGAGTCGGGCCAAAATTTCATCCTGAGACCGCTAAATCCTTTGTTTAATAGTTCCCAAATGATTCTCAATATCATGTTCAAATTTCTCCACATTGGCTAGTCTATCTTCCATTAGTCTTGATTGCGAACGAGTACCATATGAATGAGGAATGATTGCGATTTTAAATAATCAAAATTCTGTCATAAGAAACGTTTTAATTAATTTCAACAATTTAACAATATTTGCAAACAAAAATCGAAAGTCCAATTTATTTATGCAAGAATGCAAAGAAAAACATTGATTCAGCAAAAAACCTCGTTAAACAACTTATATTAATGAACATATAGTTCTATTACAACGATAAAAGAAAACCGCTACACATACGACATAACCTTAGCACCTAGATTATTAATCTCTCCTAAAAGCCAAAACAACCTTTGTTCCTCTTCAGTGTCATCCCCGATGCATTCTTAGAGCTCCGTAGCTTCTTGTGCCAAAAAACCAAATTTGCTGAGCCACATCTTGATGTTGAGCCATCAAGTTTGCCATTTCTTGCTCTTGTCTCCACATAGTCTGAGCAGCATCTCGAAGTCTTTCCACCATTGGAATCTTGTATACCTGAATAGCCCCTTCATAACATGCAATTTGATCCTTTAGTTTTTGAACCTCAACTTCAATTTCCTCAATCCGAATTTTCAAACCTTGATTCTCCGACTGACTAGCTTCTAAATTCTTAATTGAACCCCTATGTTTCTGAAGAGATCTCTCTAACTGTTTTATTTGAGCTTTCATTTTTCTTGTTTTTAGCCCTTTCATCCTCAAGTTGTTCTTCGGTAAAAACCCATAAATTCTCTATCTCTCGAGTCAAAGCGTATACTTGATCCTTTTGCTTGTAGTACCTCCATTTATATGCCTCAGCTTTTGCTTTTTCCTCTTTGGCCCATTGAATACAATCTTTACTCGGTGTATCTTCTATGACTCTCTTGTTCTTCTTCAAGCTTTGTAGCTTTTGAATTTATTCCTCCATTTTAGTTGGAGTTCTAACTCATCATTTCTCTTTTGCAAATTCTTCATAGTACGTTCAAGTTTGGTCTTGTCTAAACCAAGATCGAACCTTTCTTGATCAAATTTCCTCACAAGCGCAACATACATCTCTTGTTCTTCTTCCAACTGTTTCCTTATCAAATCAATCTCGGTGGGAAGCACGACCAATCTCTTTTTGGCAGACAACATTCTTTAGGGATTCAAATAATAAATAAAGAGAGGAAAAGTTTACAGGAAAAGAAAGATTAATTGTGAGTGATTGGCAACCACCACGTCACCCATTTATTATTTTAATATAGATTGATTTAGACTCTAATAAGGATTGAATTCGTTTCGAACATGAACTTAGATCGAATTCAGATCAGATCTCTTGTAGGGTCCATATCGCACATGTATCTTATTAGAACTAGATATTTTTTCGAATTTGGATTCAAATTTTTTCTGATCAAATTTGGATCAAACTTTTTTCGTATCGAATCCGGATTAGATTACCATTCTTATTTCTAGCTCCTTCCCCGTCTGCTCCTCTATTTCCAACTCTTCTTTAGTTTATTCTCTAACTCTATGTTTCTCTTCCTCAAATCTTATTTGTCTTCCCCTCTTTTCTTTGCCAGCTTACTGTTTTTCAGAGGTTTTTTTCTATTGGAGGAACAAATTTTGATCAACTGAATTAGAGTTGAATCTCTTATATAGCTTCTCTGCCTGCCTTCCTTCAACAACAAAATGTTCAGGTTGAATGTATCTAGTTTGATTCTATTTTATGGCTTCCCCTTTTTCTAGTATTTTCTTATGAGTTATTTAAGTAGTTATTATTTTGTAACTAATTATTCCTTGTTTGTTGGTTTATGTTGCTAATTTGAGCGTTTTTTCCTATTTTCTATACAAGACATTGAATTCCAGAAACTGTGCTAAAAAGGGCAAAATTTTGCAACTTTTATTTTTCTGGAGTTAAGGTCGGACTGGTGGGCATGACTTAAGGCATGACTGACGTGGCACCCAATCAGCAGCTTTTAGAAGGTGACAACGACGGCTTCCAGAAGGAGACGTCAGCAACAGCAGATAGCAGGATTAGCTGATTTTGAATTTCAAACTTGAAATTATCTTTTGTTTAGGAATTAATTTGAATATTTTTTTAAAGATTTATATTTTATCATTTTAGGGTTATTTTTAGGGTTTTAGAATACTATAAATATCCCCTTGGGGTAAGCTAGAAGATCATCTCGTATTCTTAGTTTGTTCTTACTTTTGAAGTTTTATAAAATTTTCTTTCTCTTTACGTTCTTATTCTTTTAGTTTTTTTTTCATTTTATTTTAAAAATGCTAAGTATGATTTTTTCCACAATCATGCTTAGCTAAATTTTCTTATTAGCCAAAGGCTTGAAGAGAAGCTTCAATTCACTTTGTGAGAATTAAAAAGCACTCAAAATATTCACATTACATTCTCAATTTTCTAAACACTTAGATCGGCAATCAGTCTTTCTATTAAAATCTTTACGCTTTCATTTCAAAAAGCTAGTGTCGACTTGAATGTTGTTCAAAATTATAGTTGGGAGAAGGATCGGCTTGTAGCAAATTCGACTTCCTATGAACACACTTAGCGACGGGTTCGCTAAGGGAAATTGAGATCGGATTTGATTCTCATTGAGACAACATAGTCCGAGTCAAGTTTTTCCAAATTTTAAAACTGTTTTTTTCTAACGACGATAGTCATGGTTAGTCTAACCAGAAAACTGAAATTCAAAAATTGATTTTGAATTATCGGTTTACTGGAGAGAAAAATAATTTACAATGGTTGGGCCTTGTAGATTGTAACCGGCATGTATCCAGAGTAAAAATCCTTTTGTCGATGATCATTTTGAATTAAAGCTAAGCAAAACTTGAGGCTAATTAATTTAATCAGTTTTCTTCTCAAAAATATTTACTTCAGTAATTTTCTCCAAATTAGTTATTTTACCTTTAAGTCATACTCTATCAACCCCTATTATTTTATTTTCGCACTAAAATTAAAATCAAAACCTTCAGATATCAGATGCTTTGAAGTCCATGTGATCGAACCTTCTTCTCTCTGTACTACGTTATTTTTATATTTATTTGAGATTAAAGGATATTTATTTGACAAATTATGACGCTTTTCAAATTGGCGTCGTTGCCGGGGACTTCAGCAAAGTTACTAATATCGTTTTTTTATTTACGACCAGGAAGAATTCGGGCGAACTAGCAGATTTTGTACCGGAGATCAAAGCATTAGCCCGAAGACTACACGCACAAACACTTCAAGAAAGAAGAGAACGAAAATAGCAAGAACAACAACACCAAACCGAACTGAATCTAGAAACACCCTCTAACATTGAAACCCATTTCGAATTTGACAACGAAGAGCAGATTTCAATGGCGGACGATGACCAAACCATTCGTCAACTTGTCGCGGCACCTGACGATCAACAACCGTTGTGCATTACATTCCCAAATGGAGAAACACCATTCGCGCTCAAGACAGGCTTGATACATCTTTTATCGACCTATCATGGTTTGCCTAGTGAAAATTCGCATAAACATCTAAAGGAATTTCACATGGTTTGCTTAAGCACCAAACCACAAGGAGTATCCGAAGACCAAATAAAACTCCGTGCTTTCCCTTTTTCTTTAGCGGATGTGGCTAAAGACTGGTTATTTGATTTACCGTCTAATTCAGTTACTACATGGACTGACATGACTCGACTATTTCTTGACAGGTTCTTCCCTACGGCCAAGGCAAGCAAACTAAGGCGAAGTATTTTGAGTATCCGACAAAAAGATACTGATTCATTATATGACTACTTGGAGAGGTTCAAGAAATTATGCGCGAATTGTCCACATAATGGGTTAACGGAACAAACGCTTCTTCAATACTTCTACAAGGGCTTAACTCATATGGAAATGAAGATGATCGACGGGATAAGTGGAGGGGCACTTGTAAACATGACTCCAACTGCGACAAAGAGTTTAGTATCTACCATGGTCGTTAACTCTCAACAGTTTCACCCTTCTAGTAAACCCTTTAGACGAGTTCACGAGGTAAGTACAGTTTCTCTAGAAAGTAAAATTGATAAGTTGGCTGACATAGTTCAATCTCTTTTTGTAGGCAGAAAGTTACAGCTAGAGTTTGCGAAATATGCACAAAGTCGGACAATCCCACATATTGTTTTCTGTTGATACAAGAAGATAATGATGCACAAGTAAATGCAGTAGGTAATTTTTCGGGACCTCCTCAAAGGTCATACAACCCTCACGCCAACACCTATAATCTGGGGTGGAAGGACCATCTGAACTTCAACTATTGACCCAATCCTAGACCAAACCAAGCTTATCAACCATAGGCACTACAACAATATCAACCGCAAAAACCGTCGTTGGAATCAATTGTTGAACGTTTGGCGATATCCCAAGAAAAATTCCAACTAAAGACTGAAGCACACTTTCAAGAAATTGACAAGCAGATAAGTCAACTGACATTATAGCAGTGAGTCGTTTAGAATCCAAAGGGAAGCTGTCGTCACAAATCGAGGCCAACCCTCGATAAAATGTTATTGCAATCACCCTTCGAAGTGGCACTGTTGTCACACCACCAGTCCCTGCGAATATTACCGTAGAGCCCCAGAAAGACGATGAATCAAAATCCCATAGGAAAAGAAAGCCAAGTCACAAACTTCTCCTACGCCATCTCTCTACGCTACCCTACCTCCCTTTTCCTTCGAGGTTGGTGAAGCGCGATAAGCAAGCCGAGGAACAAGAAATTCTTGATATGTTCCGTAAAGTGGAGGTAAACATACCTCTCCTTGATGTGATTAAAAGGTTCCACAGCATGCCTGATTCTTAAAGGACCTTTGCATAAACAAACGAAGGCTTACCGGAGTTGAGAAGGTGAATTTGGGGGAATACGTCTCAGCCGTTTTCCAACAAAAGCTTCCACCAAAGTTAAAGGACCAAGGTATGTTTGCTATTCCTTATAAAATCGGTAAGATTGTGATTAAACGTGTTATGTGTGATTTAGGAGCTTCTATAAACATTATGCCTCTTTCCTTGTAAAACTCACTTTCTGTTGAGCCTTTGAAGGATACAAAAGTGACTATACAGCTGGCAGACTGGTCCGTCATATACCCAGAAGGACTCCTCGAAAATGTCTTAGTAAAGGTAAAAGAACTAATTTTTTCGGCGAATTTTAATGTCATCGACATGGAAAATGACCGATTAAACACTTCTTCAGAAATCCTTCTCAGTCGTCCATTCCTTAGTACGACACATACAAAAATCGATGTAAGAAGCGGAATTCTTACAATGTAGCTCGGAGGTGAGGTTGTTAAGTTTGACATTTACAATGCAATGCGATATCCAGATAATGTCGCTAGTATTAATTTATTGATGTCATTGAACCTACCGTTGAAGAGTTTTTTGAGCCTAACCTTCTTGATGATCTGTGCAGGGAATTAGAGGACTCTGAAAAGGAAATCAGGGAGTTTGAGAAAAAATTTCAATTGATTCTGATTTAAGTCTTACTTCATCTAAATCTAAACTCTTACCTTCCATTTTGTAGGCACCAAAATTGGAGTTAAAATCACCTTTGGAACATGTGGACAAGATGAAAAAGATCCGAAGAAAAATCTATGAGAAATTTCAAAGCTACAAGGATAAAATAAAAGAACTTTATGATCGTAGAATTTCTCTTAAGAAATTTCTTCGATGGAAAAAACGTATGAAGCAGAGGGAACATCTCTCTCAGAATCTGTAGTCTGAATCAGGTCGTCGAGCTAAACGACGTTAAATAAAGCGCTAAATGGGAGGCATCCAATTTTCTTTTCTTTTTTATTATTTTCTTTTTTCTCTCATTTATTTTTATTTTCATCTATTTTTTCTTCCAAATAAAATTACACAAGAATTATTCAGATTCGAATGGCATGTTCATAAGAAGAAAATTTTGAAAGATGAAGAATGAGAAGTTGCAACAGTGTCATAAGTGAGTGGTGAAAACAAATTAAAAGTGGAGGAGATTGAGGGGCATTTTGGACTTTGGACTTCCAAGGGAACTTCGATTGCTTCTCTTTCGAGTATCCGAACCAACCATAGTGGCATGACCAAGCAGTCATCACATCGAACAGCCCACAGTCGTTAGAACAGGGAGTATCTCTATTCCCTCTGTTGTCTTTCCATTTTCATATTGGGACAATATGTTTTAAGTGAGGGGGGTAGAAATTTTCATCAAATTTTTTCTTTTTCTTGCTTATTTATATGATTGGATTTGAGTATGCCTTGGTTGATATGTTGAAATTTTTGTTGACAATTCTGACTTTTACCTTATTTCATTGATTACCTTATGAGTTTATGATTCCACTTTTATCAGAATTAGGGTGCATGATAGTGAAATGGCATGATTAGTGTTTTACTTTAAAATCTTACTTGATATCCCAAGCGTTTGTCGATTGATATGTTTCTTGACTCAGTACACATTACACTTTCTTGTGAGATTCGAGCCTAAACGAGCAAACTTTTTCATTCGTGTTCATTTGTTTGATTGAGTGTGCCAGACTAATATTGATATTCTAGAACTTGAGAGTAAATGTATATCTAGACTACATGTTTTGAGCTTGATGCTTTAATGTGATAGAGGCACTTAGGATTAACCCACTTTTCTACCAAAAAAATTCCCTACCCATTTATATCCATTAGTGAACCATTTTTGTGCCTTTAGCCTTTTCTTTGCTTAACCGCATTAAACCGAAACCTTTTTATTTTTACCTTCTTTTGTTACCCTTGTCAAGGTAGAGATCAATATGCACCATGAACAAAAAATGATGAAATAACAACAAAGAATAAACTTTTCGAAAAAGAAAAAAAGAGAGGAAGAAAAAAATCTAATTCGAACTGTGCTCGAACAGAAAATCAGCAAAAAAAATTAATGAAAAAAATATATTCAAAAAAAGAAGAAAAAATTAGATTGCTTGATTTTTGATATGCCTCTTTGCATTTGTTTACTTTGCTTAATCTGTGGCTTGAACTTATATCTTTTTGCATCTCTTGTCTTGATATTAGCCCATATTTTTTTGCCCTTTTCCCTACCTTAAGCTAAGCCCCGTTACAAACTTTAAAGACCCTTTGATTAATGCATCTTGTTCATTTTAGTGGTAGAGACTTGATTTTCTTACAAGCATATAGTAATACCATATTTTGATTACGGCTTGAGCGACTTCTTTTACCCTAAATACTTTGAGCGACAATGAGCGAGTCCTTGTGAGGTATTGAGTTTTGTTACATTGTAATTGATAGACTATTGTGATATCTTGGTTTTGCTTGCATTCGTTTCTAATTATGCTTTTTACTTTATTCTTACTTTGCTTCTGGTACTTGTTGGGATCTTGACTCATTTGGTTGTCTTTGAAACATTGTGAGATGAAGAATGGTAACTTGAGGTTTCTTTTATTTAACTAAGGCATGCTTGAGAACAAGCATAGAATAAGTGATGGGGAATTTGATGAGTGATTTAAGTAGTTATTATTTTGTTACTAATTACTCATTGTTTGTCCGTTTATGTTGCTAATTTGGGCGTTTTCTCATATTTTCTATACATGACATTGGATTCCAGAAACTGTGCTAAAAAGGGCGAAATTCTTCAGCTTTTATTTTTCTGGAGTCAAGGCCAGACTGGTGGGCATGACTTGGGGAATGACTCAACTGACGTGGCATCCAATCAACAGCTTCTAGAAGGTGGCAATGACGGCTTTCAAAAGGTGACGTCAGCAATAGCGGATAGCAGGATTAGCTAATTTTGAATTTCAATCTTGGGATTATCTTTTGTTTAGGATTTAATTTGAATATTTTTTAAAGATATATCTTTTATCATTTTAGGGTTATTTTAGGGTTATAGAATACTATAAATACCCTATTGGGGTAAGCTAGAAGACATCTCTCATTCTTAGTTTGTTCTTACTTTTGAAGTTTTATAAAATTTCATTTCTCTTTATGTTCTTATTCTTTTAGTTTTTTTCATTTTTATTTTAGAAATGCTAAGTATGATTTTTTCCATAATCATGCTTAGCTATACTTTCCTATTAGCCAAAGGCTTAAAGCGAAGCTTCAATTCACTTTGTGAGAATTAAAAAGCACTCAACATCTTCTTATTACATTCTCAATTTTCTGAAAACTTAGATCGGCAATCAGCCTTTCTATCAAAATCTTTACGCTTTCATTTCAAAAAGCTAGTGTTGACTTGAATGTTGTTCAGATTTATAGTTGGGAGGAATGATCGGCTTGTAGAAAATTCGACTTCCTATGAACACACTTAGCGACGGATTCGCTGAGGGAAATTGAGATCGGATTCGATTCTCATTGAGAAACCATAGTCCAAGTCAGGTTTTTTCCAAATTTTAAAACTGTTTTATTCTAACAACGATAGTCCTGGTTAGTGTAACCAGAAAACCGAAATTCAAAAATTGATTTTGAATTATCGGTTTACCGGAGAGAAAAATAATTTACAAGGGTTGGACCTTGTAGACTGTAACCGGCATGTATCCGGAGTAAAAAAATCCTTTTTTCGATGATCAGTTTGAATTGAAGCTAAGCAAAGCTTGAGGCTAATTAATTTAATTAGTTTTCTTCTCAAAATATTTACTTCAGTCATTTTCTCCAAATTAATTATTTTACCTTTAAATCCTACTCTATCACCCCCATTATTTTATTATCGCACTAAAATTAGAATCAAAACCTTCAGATATCAGAAGCTTTGACGTCCCTGTGGATCGACCCTTCTTCTCTCTATACTACGCTATTTTTATATTTATTTGAGATTAAAGGATATTTTTTGACAAATTACGACGCTTGTCATTTGCTTTGCGACTTCATGTTATTATTTTAACCATTCAATTATTATATTCATTCTTTGGAATGAATCATGGAATTCAGAGCCTTGTCATTCATGGTACTTGGTGTAGGCGACAAGCATGGGTGAGTTTGGGGTGCAGCCTGCTGTTGGCAGATGTAGTTTTTTTTTTTACTTATTTGGTCAACATACTGGCGGATGAAGTAGGGGTGACCAGGGGCGGGTCTTGACCACTCAGTTTGAGGGGGCCTATTTAATTTTTTTAAAATTTTGAAGCTTAAATTAAGTTTTTTGAAGATTTTGGTTTAAAATTTTTTCATGAAAAAGGGTTTAACTAAAAATTCCATAACACTTGAGACTTATCAAGACTTTTAAAAATTTTATGAGGCTATTTAATTAAAATTATTTAATTTTTTTGAAATATAATAACAATTTTTAAAATTTTGAAGGGGCCAATTTTTTTTTTTTAAATTTTAAAAGGACTAAGTCTAAAAACTTCAAACTTTAGGAGGGGCCA
This sequence comes from Hibiscus trionum, assembly GCA_030270665.1. Classification (NCBI taxonomy): domain Eukaryota; kingdom Viridiplantae; phylum Streptophyta; class Magnoliopsida; order Malvales; family Malvaceae; genus Hibiscus; species Hibiscus trionum. Next base: position 23,884,866 of record BSYR01000011.1, read on the forward strand.
TGCCCCCCACTAGCTTCCATGAGGATCCGCCTCTGGCGTGGCTTACCCCCGAGTTATTAATGTTTAAGTGTTAGAGTTCTCCCTCATTCGACTGAATTTTTTTAACGCAATATAGATTAAAGGAAGGGAATTAAAAGAGAGCCCTCAACTCTTGAGGGATACACGAAGCCATGTTATTTGGGCAAGTTCCATGACGAGTCGCCTAAGCGACCCAATCAACATCTCTATTACACGTTCGATTCACAAATGAGAAGGAAAAGGTGGGAATGAGGTTGAAGAACAAATAATATCTTGCTTAATGGCAACTGAATCCCATGCGAGTAGCATTTTGGAGTTAATACATCCAATAACCCCAGAGTTATCAGATTCGAAAACATGTGAGAATCTATAATCCGCAGTTGTAGTTAGAGCAAGCCGAATGGTGATTGCTTCAGCACAGGATGCAAACCTAGAAGTGAAAGTAGTTATCTTCCCACCAACAATCAATCCAGATTCATCTCTAAAAATAATAGCACTAGAGGCAAATCATGTTTTAGAGTCAAAAGAGGCATCGCAATTAGCTTTCACAAATCATGGGTCTAAATGGGTCCATTGATTCGACTGCCTTCTAATTTGAGGATTGTCATCAAGATCATCGTTCGAGAGAGAAGAGAATTCTGTGAATGCACTTTGGGCTTTAAGCCATACCTCAATAGGTGAGTCAACCATAACAGAAAAGACAAAGTGATTCCTTGATAAAGTATATGTTCCTATAGCTAATGCAACAACTCTTGCTCCACTACCAACCCGTAGGTCCACCTCTCCTTTTCTCATATTTTTACTCTTTTGTAGTCCTTATACAAATGTACAAATATGAGAACCACAATCAGTATCCAATACCCAATAAGTAGGTGTTGATAAATTAATACCAATAACATTAATATTCAAGGCGGACGCTCCGCTTTCATCTGTCTTCTTGATTTTTTCAAGATAAATGGGCCAGTTCCTTTTACAATGACATGTCTTATTACAATGGAAACATTTTCCTTCCATTAACCAGTCAAGGTAGTTTACTCCGTTCAACTTGTCCTTCTCAAGGACCGTTGCGTGTAAAAGAGTCTTATCGCAAATAGTGCAAGTGTACATGACGCAAATAGTAAAGTGATACTTGGAGTATCGAATATCGTCCTCACATGGACTGGAAATAACTCTATCCTTGAATTGATACAGAAGAGAAAGAAATAGTTTAATTTTATTGGTGAAATAATCTTGATAAACAACTAAAGTAAAAGAATAAGGAATCAGGTTTAAGAAATAGGTCGGTATTGATTTGCTCAGTAGTGCGGGTGTTGCACTGTTAGAGAAACTTCTGTCTTCTGTCGTCGTTCCTGTCGCGACAGCACCTGTCGCGGCAGAGGTCTGTTGATGTCGCGACAGCGATCAACAACTCTGTACTTCAAGCTTGGGAAGAATCTCTGCTATGACTTGTCCTATCCATAGGCCCAAGTTCTATTGATGGACACTTCTTAGATGATAACTCTCATCATGAATCGAAGGGTGAAGACCAATGTTGTTGAATTCTTCCTTAGCCACTTAACCTCGTACTTATCCCTAAGCCGAGATGGTTTAACCATAAACTGGAAAACGCGTATTTATTTCGTTCGTATGCTTTACTCTCCCGATGTCAAACAAATGGATAATCTCACAATGCTCTCCCGATACTCTTGCGAGACATGAAAAACCAGAATAAATAAACTTGAAGCTTTTTATTACTTGACAGAAAATTCCTAAAACAAATACAATCCTTGCAACTACTTTACAGGATCAACCCTTAGCCCTAGGGGGAGTTTAGAACATGATGAAGAGGGGAAAATGACAAGGGTTTTGGGGAAGACGGCTAGGAATGAGATATCCTTCCCTAGGTCGAATTACATGCCATTATATAGGCCTTGGGTCCAAGTTTTCTAATATGGCAAGAATACAAGTTTAAACTAAAGTACAACTCTATTAAAGATTAAATCTTCTGAGTAGATGCCTTTAATTCGTCCTCTTTTCTTGCCTTGGGTTTCTTCCTTGGACTTTGGGCTTGGCCTTCATTCTTCCTCAGGGCTCAGAAAAATATATGAGTGGTCCACGATAGATCGGCTTGAGATCCTCTATCTGTCGAGCTCCACTTCACTTTTCCACCTCACCATTCTGTCGTCATGACTGTCACGGCAGCGTTTGCTTCTCGACTCTAGTTCTGCGTTCCACCTCTGTTCCTTTGTTGCCCTGAGTCCGCCGCAGCAGATACCTACAAAAGTAACCAAAATCAGTAGCAATTGTGCCATTTTATCTAATTGTGATGTATATGTAGAAATCTATCCTAAATGCAATGAATTATGCTTGAATGCAGTAGAAATATGGGTAAATGAGGGGTAAAAATATAGAACGTTTATACACTCAACACACCCCCAAACTTAAGTTTTTGCTTGCCCTCAAGCAAATACGACCTAACTAAAAATAAAAACTTTTTTGGTTTGGCTTAATTCAGTGAACTTTTCATTACCTACCGCACATTCCCTATCAAGAGCAATACCTTGTCGGGTGTTTCTGGATTTATCCGGAACTATGCTATAGTTCTTGTGCGTGTGCAGGTTTTGTGGATAAATATGTGCCTAGACTCCTTTAGCTTACCAGAAAAGTCATGCTTACAAACTTGAGTTTTATGCCAATTCATTTTTTTTCTGGAGGCAATTCTTAGGCTCCTTTAGTTTTTTCTGACCTTGGACTTCATCTTTTATGGAGGCAATTCTTAGGCTCCTTTAGTTTTTTCTAACTTAAGCTCAAAGAGAAATCTCCCTAAAATCTTTGTAAGGCAGTTTTGCAAGCAAGTGAGTCTGAAATGTTTCTTTCTTTGATTCCTTTCCTAGAGCCAGTGATAGGCACCTCTTGGGGCAAATCAAGTGGGTAAACATTCCTATTCCAGTGCACTACAGAAGTCTAGATAGCATAAGAGTCACAAAGGGTGTTCTAAAGATCAGAACTATAGCAAGGCTCTAAAAAGTTCCTAGAAACATCCTAAAGACACTGTCACGATAGAGTTTGTCGCGGCAGGTAAGTTCAGTTCAAAGACTTAGGCCAAAATTTTGTTTTTATTTTCATTTTTTTGACACAAAAATAAACTAATTAGACACAAATTAAGACATAGCTAACAATTTCATTACTGGAGGGATGCCCACCCCCAAACTCGAGGGTTGCATTGCCCTCAATGCATGACAGAATAAAATGAAAAACAGAAAAGAAAATACATCACAGAATAGACAAAACAACAAAGACAACAAAATATAAGAAAAGAAACTTAAGTTGAGGAGTTGTCGTCGATGTTTCTGTTGACTTGGAGTTGCCGGCGGGCAGTGACCTTAACGGCAGGGACTGGCAAGTTGTGTAGGGACGCAGAGGCCATCTTCTTCTTAGCCTCTCGAGGTGGCTGGACGCGGTTCAGTGAGATGTGTGGGGGCTGGTCCAGGACCTCGAGATCATCATCACTGATGTTGCTGCTGCTGGCAGATCTGCCTTGGCAGGGTCCTCCGACAGCCTGATGTGGACAATCACGCCTAAGGTGATCTCTAGCTGTACAGTTCCAACACGCATGAAATTTTCCCCAACACTCTCCGGTGTGATGCCTTTCGCACCTAGCACACTCGGGCAAACGCCCACCAGCTCTCTAGCCCTGATGGCCTCTCCCGTGGTTACCACCCCCACGTCTGTGATCAAAATGATGCCTATTGTCCTTGTGCCTCTTGGCATCACCTCTATCAAATTCGGCAGACCTCTTCCCTGAACTAGACCCACATGAACGTTTGGTCAGACGTAAACTATGCTCTATGTCCTTAGCCCTAGCGACCAAGACATCGAAGTCTGTGTAATCCATAGCCAAAGTATACCTCTTCACTTCCTCACTCAACTCGTAACGGAAACGGTCGCATCGTTCCCTCTCAGTAGGAACTAGCTCGGACGCGTACTGACTCAATTTGACAAATCGTACCTCATAATCGGTCACTGTCATGTCACCCTAAAGCAAGGCCATTAACTCTCTCTTCTTTTCATCAAGATAGCGGGGACCCATATACTTCTTACAAAAAGCAGACTCAAAGAACTCCCAAGCAATCTCGGTATCTGGCATGCATGTAGTAATGGTGACCCACCAAGTGTAGGCATCACCCTGAAGCAAAGAAACAACACATCCCAGTCTGCGTGCTCCAGTACAACCCATCTGAGACAAGATATGAATAGTCTTATCAAACCAAGCCTCTGATCTCTCGGGTGTCAACCCTCGGAATTCTTCACCTCCTAAACTACGAATCCTCTCAAGTGGCAAACCGGTGCCCTCACCCTGAGGTTTTGCCACAGCTTGTCCCCCGGCCACAGCCGCCTGAAAAGCTCCAGCTATATCCTGAACCAACGGTGATAGATCTATACCGGCCGAACCTTGGCCAACCTGAGGTCCTACGCCCTCAGCTCTCGCCTCACCTCCTTCTTGACGGGAGGACCGGCTCTACTTCCGGAGTTGCTTCCTGTGATTCCGGATGAACCACCCTAGGCCTGCCTCTAGGTCTCATCTTACGTCAAGCAAGATATCAACTACAAAAAAATAAACACACAAGGATTGAGTTAGCAAAGAAAAGGGTCCAAGGTGCTCAAGTATTCCTTTACAAAATCATTTCCAATAAGTAATAGTAGCAATGGGAACTCGACAACTACGCCTCAACACAACAACCCTACTAACACATGCTTTCAAACACCATGCAAGCAAGCGAACAACAAGCATACATAGCGAAAGCATTCACCGCACAACATACACCGAGATATTGCAACATAACACTTCAACTTACCTTACTTACCTTTTCGAGGTCGCGGAAACCTCAGGCTCTAATACCAACAAATGTAACCCCCCATCCCGGTCTAGCCAACAGGCTGGTCCGAACGGGTTACACGGGGAAAATCAGGGCGAAACCCATTAAGGCTTCACTCCTATTAGCAACCCTAAAAATTTTCATTTAGTTATCTTGTCTAAATATCACATTTAGCCCTATGTGTAAAGACGACAGCGGAAAACGATAGCGAAACAACCCAAGCAACACATATGAACACTTTAAATTTACCAAGTGACATGTTAGTCCAATTTCATGCTTACGAAGAAAAACCATTCGTAAAAGATACATACGAACCCAACAAGGAAGCAAACAAACATTTAGGACTAAAACGCAACGTCTAAGAACCTTTGAAGATGCCAATTAGCCAAATTACTTGCTTGTGTTTCGAAACAGGCTTGCCAGTTCTGAAACGCGAGCTCCAGTTTAAAAGCAAGACCAAGTCGTTCTGATACGGTCCACTCTATTCCGGAATGGGGGTCTATAGTGACAAAGTGTCGTATTGAATTTCATTGTGGTATAGTTTAATGCATCGAAGGACCTTTAATTTGTCAGTTTTATAGAATAGTCCTTAAAACTTGTAAAAATTATAAATTGGTCCTAAATGGTTAATTGTAGCTTTCTTATGATTGAAATGGACTAAGACGTATATCCGGTAATGTTTCGTTGTGAAATATTGATTAAGTGTTGTTAATAAAATGAATTTTTTTCGGACCTATCACCGCATCACTCACCGGTAACACGCTCCAACCCGATTCTCTACCAGGCCGGGAAGAGGGTGTTACAATCCACCCTCATTATCAGCTCCCCATGCTCTACATCTATTAACATTCTGCATGTGGCCAAGAATGGTCGCCCAAGGATTATAGGGGCATTTTCATCGGCCTCACAGTCTGAGATGAGGAAGTCTGCTGGAAAAATAAGGTTGCCCACTCGAACTAAGATGTCTTCGATCTTACCCTCCGGTTGTACGAATGAGCGATCACCAATTTTCAACATAATGGAGGTAGGTTTGGCTTGCCAAATACCTAGCTTATCGAAAACTACCTTGGGCATTAGGTTGATGCTGGCTCCTAAGTCGCACAAGGCTCTCGTTGCATGGTTGCTGCCGATTCTGCATGGTATAACGAAACTGCCCGGATCTGTCTTTTTAGCTGGCAGCTTGTTGTGCAGCATAGCCATGCACTCCTCTGTCACAACTACAGTTTCGAACTCCTCAATTCTCTTCCTCTTAGAAACCATGTCCCTTAGGTATTTTGCATAATTGGGCATGCTCTAGATGGCTTCGATGAGAGGGATATTTATGTGCACATGTTTCAGAATATCCAGGAATTTCCGGAACTGGTGTTCCTACTTCTATTGCTTAAGCCTCTAGGGGAAAGTTGGTGGAAAGCGGATGTCCTCTATACGTTCCTTGCATGGGAACTTGATCTGTGGAGGATCATCTGCCTCAGGGCTGCTGTCAGTCTCATCTTTCGGGGCAGCTGGTATTGATGCTGCCATGACATGCAGTTCTTTTTCTGCTGGCTGTTTATCTACTGGCTTTTCCAGTCTGGGTTCATCAAATTGTTTCCCACTTCTGGTTGATATGGCTTTGCATTGATCGTACGTGGGTTTAGTTGCAGCCTCTGTACTGTTGGATGCTGCACCAATTGTCATGTTTCTTATTATTTCTGTGAATTGCCCAAACTGAGTTTCTAGGTTCTTTATCGCAGCTTCTTGGTTGTTCATCCTCATCTCGGTCTTGTCCATAAATGACCCAGTCTTATCAATAAATTTATTAGTACGAATAATAAAATTACTAGTTCGAGACATAAAAGTATGTAAAGTATTTTCGAGTGAGTTATTGCTCGTATTCTGTTGCTGCTGAGGCGGCTGTCTTGACAGGTTCTGTTGGTATCCTCCTTGTTGTTGAGTTGGATTTGCAGCCGTGTTTGGATTACTCCAGGAGAAGTTCGGATGCTTCTTCTAGCCAGGGTTGTAAGTGTTGGTGTTGGGCCTGCTATTCCTCTCATAGGTCCCCATGAAGTTCGCGGATTCAATGCACTCAGAGGAATCATGATTGCCCCCACACTCATCACAAAACGGTTCCACAACCTTGGCCTCGTATGTCTTTCCTTTGGCCATACTCATCACCAGCTGTGTCAGCTTGTCCAGGTGGGCATTAACAGATTATGTGGCCTCTACCTCATTCACAGCAGCTGGCCGCCTTATGCTATCGCGGTGGGTTGTAGGGAACTTGTAGTCGTTCTTAGCAATCTTGTTAAGGATCTGTAGTGCCTCCTCTGGTGGTCGGTCGAGGGTTATCCCATTGGCGGATGCGTCGAGCATCATTCGAGTTGGGTAGTTCACCCCATTGTAAAACATTGACACCTACGTCCAAGTCGGAAAACAATGAAGCGGGTAGTTATTGAGCATCTATTGGTACCGCTCCCATGCTTTATACATTGGCTCGTCATCCCATTGTCAGAAAGTTGTGATCTCGTTTCGTAGACTGTCTGTGACATTAGATGGGCTAAAACGATCTAAAAAATCCTTGCACAGCTCCGTCCATGTACTGAATGAACATGCCGGCTGGTTGCTCAACCACTGCTTCACCCTATCCCTCAATGAATAGGGGAATAACCTCACCTTTGGCACATCTTGGTGGACTCTGTGTATCTTTAATGCTCTGCATATGTCTAGGAATCCTCTCAAGTGTTGTCGAGCATCTTCTGTGGCAGTTCCTTCACATTACCCCAATGTGTTGATCATGTTGAAAATCACGGGCTTTAACTCAAAGTGATTCGCCTCAATTTCAGGCTCTGCAACAGTTGGATCAAATCCCCTGAAGTTATGCTCCAAATAGTCCCTGGTGGTTCGTACATATTGTTGCTGCTTGGGCGGAATTGGGGGTTGCTGCCTAGGTGGAACTTGTTGCTGCTGTCTGGGCGGCGGATCTTGCTGCCCATCTCTACCGATATGGGCATCGTTGGCAGGGTTGTCGTCTTGGCCGTTAACCATTGTTGTTTTTGCTTTTTCTTCTTCATTGGCTTTCCTTAGGGCTTCTCTGACTTCTTTCTTGAGTTCTCTTGCTCTTCGTTCGATGTCCTCAAATAAAACGATTTCGCCCTTTGGATTTTCTCTGGTCATGCACTAGCAAAGGAAACTGTAAAATTCTCTCTCTTTTTTGAATATAATAGAAAAAATAAAACTAAAAATTAAATACAAATTAAAATAAAAGTGCAGAAATATAAAAAAATGAATTTACTGTTGCCAATCCCCGGCAACGGTGCCAAAAACTTGTAGAGCGTTAGGTGTTCTCTAAATATGATCGCAAGTGCACACTCTTGTCAAGTTATAGTATAAAAGATATCGTCTCCCACAGGGATTGGACAACTTACTCGAATTGTAATTCCTGCACAAAGAAAATTTAATGCACAAGTAAGTTTTAGTTTTGTAAAGAATAAAAAGTAAATAAAACACAAGTTATAGATAATAGAGATCAGGGTGATAGAATGGGCTAGATTATACTGCTCCCTAGTGTGAAACTGCGTTGAATAGATTAAGATGCTTTGCGCTGCCAAACTTTGTTGCCTCGGCGGAGGATGGCAGATTGGCTACTTTGACGCTTTCTGTAGAGTGTCCATGAGTTCTATATTTTGTGCACATTTTTGCCCGTATTATTGTTGTTCTTAAGCTCATTTAGGCATATTTACGTGCATTGCATGCATTATAACAGTATCTTCTCTTTTACCATGCTTATATTGAATATTTTATGTTTGGTTGAGAAAAGTTATTGTTTTAGTTTAGTTTATATTTTCAGGTGTTATAGCTAGGAGAGGAGAGGACAGGACAGGACAAAAGGCTGGAACCAAAGGAGCTGTACTGAAGCAGTTCTAGATGCCGCCAAGGATGCTGCCGCAGCAGCATTGCCACCATGTGTCGTCCGGGCAGGAGTTACACCAACTTAGCCAATATGGGCCGCGATTTAAAGAGAGCAATTTTCTAATCCCAATAAGCCTAGTCTTGTAATTTTCTGAAGTCTGTAGCGGCCGGTAGAGCTAATCCAAGACCGATAAGTAGGAGCACTTATCCTTACTTGCAAAGGAAGGCAACGTCCAAAGAGTCCATATTTAATGTAATTTACTTTTAGAACTCCTACTTCAAGGAGGACTTGAACTTAGGCCATGAGCCCTATATATACCCAATGTATGTGAGGGTATAGGGGCATGGTAACGAGGGTGATGGGATGTGAGCCTGAGCAGCTGCACAACGAGATGTAGTTAGATAGGTTGGAGTTGTTGGGGGTCGCGGCCCAACTCTCCTAGGGTCTAGGCGCGTGTATGTAAAGTAGTTTGAGGGAAACGGTTGTAATAGTTTTGAGTTGTTTTCAATAAAATTCCAAAGTTTGCTTAATCCATGCTCTTTGTTCTTTCAATTAGTCTACACTAGTCAGTTGAAGAGAAAATCCATTTGTCGGGCACGAAAGTGCAAGGCTCGCGAAAGGGTTAAGCACGGTCACAACATGCAAAGGCATGACTAACTTGGTTCCACACTAGTCCACAAGTTTCAGCGGCTAAGAGGGATCACCAATCAAATGAACTTGCCTGTGTTAGGTTGACGCTAATATTGCTAGGTATTGCCTACATCACATGAGTGTTCGAGCATCCTAACCTAGAAATAGGAGGGATCACTGTCGACTATCCCGCCGAACTTTGGAATGTCTGCCATACTTGCCGACAGGACTTCTTTCTGTTCCACCTGCCGAGACAGTACACTCCTGTAGTGGCAGTGATCTGCTGCGGCCGCGTGAAAATGTCGTAGTTTGTCGCCCGCCATCTCGCCGAGGCAGCAATTCATGGCAGCACAAAACATGCTCAGACTTTACAATGCAATCCACATGCCACTGAGATGCATTTGTCTTACCCAATCTATCGCCCAAATCTCTCCTTATCATTCCTCTTATCACTATCTTTATTTTATTTGTGTTTTTATATTTCCACATCGTGATATTTAAATGCGCATTTACTAAATCTTTGTGCAGGAAACCATTCATAGAAGCTGCTCTAATCCCTGTGGGAGACGATATCTTTTATACTATAACTTAACAAGAGTGTGCACTTGCGCTCATAAATAGAGAACACCCAAACGCTCTACACTTTCACTGCTTCGGCAGTGGAATGGACAATTGGCTCTGTAGAAAACTCGACAGACCTTCAAGGCTCGGCAGAACGCTTCGATATTGGTCTTGCTTATGTCTAAGTCAGAATACTTTTGTTGCCCACTGCAAATGATACCCATCATGGCGTGAATCTTGCAAAGACAACAACCTTGGTTCGTCCTCTTTTAGCCGCTTTAAACTCGTACCTATATCTAGGCCGAATTGATCAACACCTGATTAGGATGAGGATCGTACTTATCTGTAACACCCCAAAAATTACCCCAAATTGTAAACCCTAGATTTGAAAAATTCCTAATTTAGAAACCTAATTTTGAAATCCGTAATTGAAAACCCTAATAATTGAGAATTTATAATTCAGAATCCTAATTTTTTTATGAAGGACTAAATAAGAATTTTTATCAAACTTAAAAGTTAATATGAAATTTCTTGAAAGTTTAAGGACTGACTTCGTAAATAACCTTTTTAAATTAAATTCTAAATCTTTTAGGTTTCTGCTCCACTTGCCTCTTTATCCTTTAAATTGTTTTTATTTATTTTTTTAAAACTTATTATTATAATAATAATATTTTCCTTAAAACCTATATATATATATATATATATATATATATATAGGTTTCTCTCAATTACCGTACAATTCATCTCCCAAGTATAAGGTGCCGCTTCACAACCCATGACCCATGTAATTGTGTTCCTGCTTAGTTTGAATCATCATACGAGAGCCCTGTTTGAACCGTGTGCTAGTCATACACCAACATTCCTTTAAGTCGTTCGTTAGTCAATCGAATCTAGTATGTACCAATACAATTGAATTCAGTACTTTTGATCGTGGCAAACACATCATTCGATAGGTTGAGTTTTGCTTTGGCTAAGGTGTGTTTTCTTCCGATGCTATAATTAAATTATATACTATTTTTTATGTGTTGGTGTTTTACCTCTTGTGTGATTATTTATATGTATTATGGCTTGTATGGTTGACATCATATGCATACGATTTTAGAATTTATTTTGGTTATGTGCTACAAACATTGATTTATGAAACATCAAATTTATGGAACTACGATTTATGGATTTATGGACTATGATTTATAAATTATGTTTATAGAATATCGGATTTACGGAATTTGTTTTTATGAAACTTGAATTTTAAACATCATATGTGTATGAGCATGGGTTGGGATTTGTAAGGAGGAAGTTCAGTGGTTTCACCCTTCGGGTTGAATTCCACTTTGGATTGGCGGACGTAGGGAGGGGGTTATGGGAACCTTCCTCATTTTTGGCGGACGTAGTTGGGTGCATTGCATTGCGCTTGTGATTTATGTGTTGTGCTTTAAAGAATTTTAAGAAAATAATATTATGTTTATGGTTATGGTTTTTCTTGCACTTTAGAAACACACTAAGCTCTCTAGCTTACTCCCCCATAGTTTCCTCTTACAGATATCTTTGGACTTTAGGCGATGTGGTACTTGGAGGACCTCAAATTTTATCCGGTTATTTTATTACTCAGTACGAAACTATTTTAGTTTAATCAGATTTCTATTTATTATTTTGGGACATGGATGTAATTTTAGACTTTTTATATTTTGAGATTATTTTTAGCATTCATCTATTGTTATTTTAATTCAGAGGTTTTATATAATCATTCGAATATCTATTATGATATTTTTATTTTTATTTATTATTAAATTTATGTTATTTTACTTTAATTTAAAGTATATCTTTTTCTTGAGGGTTAAATTTTTAATCGTAACTTCCTAAATTCGGTCTTTTCTTCTAAGACTGGTTTAGGGGTTACATTATCCTTTTCGTGAGTTCGACTCTCTCGATACCGAACAAATAGATAGTTGACAACTAATCTTTCGAACTTAATTGAAAACTATAAAGAGCATGGAATAAGCAAACCTTGAGGTTTTATTGTAAAAATAAACTTAATTCCTAAACAACCGTTCTCACACTAGTTTACAACAAAACCCAAACCCAAAAGAGAATTTAGAATATAATTGGTGGCAAGAAAACCTAAGTTATGCCTAAGGGAAAACCTAAGTTGTTTTGAATTACAAAATATGTCAAATATATATAGGCATTACCTAGGTCAAGTCTTCCTTGGAGTAGAAGTCTTCAAAGTAGCTTTTGCATTAAATGCAACCTTTAATTCTGACTTCTTTAAGTTGAATGTGGACTTCTTCTCATTGCCTTGCTCCACAAGTTATCTTGATTTCCTCCTTCAGCGGCTCTGTCTGCTGCTCCAGGCGTCAAAAAATTGAGTGGATGACTTCGTTGGAATTAAGATTTTCTACCCTACAGATTGCACTCCAATTCTCCAATTCCTCAGCTTGCTGGCCTGGGTGGCAGGTATGGCGGCGACAGCTACTCGGCAACAGTTATCTCTGTTTGGAACTGCATCAGTACAGCTCCCTGATATGTTGCCTCTGCATCAGCTCCTCGGCTCATCTCTCCTTCTGCCAGCTTCTAGTACTTGAAACTAAAACTAAACAAAAACAGCATTTTTTCCTTACCAAATAAAAGATAATCAATAAAACCATGGCAAAGTAAAGAATATTGTAAATATGCAATGCATGAACCTAAATATGCCTAAATTGTACTTAAGAACAGCAATAATATGAGATGCAATGCATATAAAATGTAGGGCTTATGAGCACTTTACAGCTATATTTTGATAAGTTATCGAAACCTTTATAAAGGTTTCGAAACCATTAAGTGTAGGGGCTTCAAAATGCTCAAAAATTCATTTCCCAACGGTTTCAAACCACCCCCAATGGTCACAAAAGGCTTGTAGCTCATTCTACACTTTTGAAGAGGACTTGGGACACTTGAAGATGGTTAGAGAACACATCCAAGCATCTTGATCAAGAGAAATTAGCATTCAAGTCTTTATTTTCTTCATTTCTCTTGTAAATAGTGTTTTTATTGTTTTATCCTTCACTCTTTCTTGTGAGCTCAATTTGTGTAAACACCCACCTTGTGAGGTATTTAGTTTAACAACGAAACCTTGTAAAAGGGAGAGGTTCTAGTTTAGCCTAAGGAAAACTAGAGTGGTTCTATCTTAGCCATTGAAAAGATAGGGTTGTAATAGTTGCCTCCTAAGCCTAGAAAAGGGGAAGAATTCATAGTGAATTGGGAAATCCTTAGTGGTGTGCTAAGGTAGTTGATGTAGACTCGGTTGGATAGTCGAACCACTCTAAAATCATCGCGCAAATTGTCTATAATTTTTTTTATCGATTTTAGCCAATTCTTTCGGGAGTTCAATTTAACCTTTTTGACGATTTCGGAAGATCGATTCGAGCGTGCTACAAGCCTAACAATTGGTATCAGAGTCTCGTCTCTATCGAAGGACTAACATCCGGGAGTAAAGATCATTTGATCAAAGTCCACTGTTCAAGAAAATGTCAAGATTTGAAGAAGGTCGTTCTATCATGTGTCCTCCGCTGTTCAAAGGAGAAGCATACTTTCAATGAAGCAATTTCATAAAGTATTTCATCAAATCTCTTGATTTTGAGGTTTGGGATATCATTGAAGATGGATACTTGGAAGCTCCTAAGAAGAAGAAGAAGAAGCAAATGACTGCAAATGACACGAAGGCCAAGCTAAACGCAAAGGTGATGCACATTCTTCTTTGTGGCCTAAATGAAAAAATTTCCAAGAAGGTCTCCCCATCCAAAAGTGCCAAAGAAATTTGAGAGAAGCTTGAGAAATTTTATGGGAAAGAAGAGAAGAAAGATGGAGTGCCATCAAGTGCTAACCTCCACTCATTTACAAAGGTGGATGGTGTTTTGGCTCTTGACGACCCAAAGGTATTGTTGAGTGTGTAAAAGTTCTATATTTTACCCCTATTTAACCCATATTTCTGCTGCATTCAAGCATAATTCATTGCATTTAGGTTAGATTTCAATTATACATCACAATCATATCAAATGGCACAGTTTCTACTGAAATTAGTTGCTTTTGCAGGTAGCTGTTGTAGCAGATGGAGGGCAGTGGAGAAGCAGACACCGGACAGTGAAGAAGCAGAGCTGGAACTGGATTTGCAGACTAGAAGGACGATGCTGCCATGGCCGCTACCATGGCAGCCAAGGACGACAACAATGGTGAAGGGAAGAAATGAAGTGGGCCTCGACAGACAGAGAAAATTAAGCCGATCTGTCGTGGAGCACCCTTATATTTTTCCAAGCCCTAGATCAGAATGAAGGCCAAGCCCAAAGTTCAAGGAAGAAACTCCAAGCAAGAAGGAAGGACAAATTAAAGACATATGCTCTGAAGATTTAGTCTTTAATAGAGTTGTACTTCAATTTAAACTTGTATTCTTGCCATATTAGAAAACTTGAACCCAAGGCCTATATAAAGGCATGTAATTAGACCTAGGGAAGGAAAACTTACTCTCTAGCCTTCTCTTCAAAACCCTAGTCGTTTTCCCATCCTCGTCATGTTCTAAACTTCCCCTAGGGCTAAGGGTTGATTTTGTAAAGTAGTTGCAAGGATTGCATTGTTTTAGGATTTTCTTTGTTCAATAAAATAGACTTCAAGTTTGCTTATTCTGGTTTTTAACATCTTGCAAGAGTATCATGAGAGCATTGTGAGATTATCTATTTACTTAATATCGGGAGAGTTAAGTATACGAAAGGAATAAGTACGGGTTCTCCAGTTTATGGTTGAACTATCTCGGACCTAGGGATAGGACGAGGTTAAGTGGCTAAGGAAGAATTCAACAACATCGGTGTTCATCCTTCGATTCACGCCGGGAGGTATCATCAAAGACGTGTTCATCGACAGACTTGGACCTAGGGATAGGCCAAGGCACAGCAGGGATTCTTGCCAAGCTTGAAGTATAGAGTTGTGTGATCGCTGCCGCGATAAAAAACAGACCGCTGCCGCGACAGGCGCAACGACAGAACAGAGATTCCTAGACTTTGCAACACCTACACTACTGAGCAAATCAATACCAGCCCATTCTCTCTATCTTGCATATTTTACTCTTCTATTTTCAGTATTCTTTATTATCTCGTGACAAACATTTAAATTCTTTCTTTTCCCCTTCGTGCGGAAAACTAAGGTTCAAGTTATTAGCTCAGTCCTTCTGGAGACGATATCTGATACTTACGTATCACTTTACTACTTGCGTCGTGTACACTTGCACTACATTGCGATAGACACTTTTACACGCAATAAGTTTTTGGCGTCGTTGCCGGGGACTGGCAACATATCTTTACCCTACCTTTTACTGCACTTCTTTTATTTTTTTTGTTTTACTTAGATTGTTCAACCTGTACCTTTCACAAGGTCTTTCGTATGATCATAAGGGGGTACCCATTGCCAAATAAAAGCTAGGTCCTAATGAAATGGTGTTGATTTTGAATGAAATTGAGCTTGAATACTTGGATTGCTTACCTTGCTGGGCCTGACTTTGTTTATTTGTATTGTGATTGCATGGTAAAAGTATGGCACCACGTAGAGAGTTACGAGGTAACGTGCGAGCTACGGCTCCTAATGAGAACGAGAATGAGGAAAACACGGGTAGTGCGGTGTTACCTCCTCCTCCACCTGGTGGTGGTGCTGAGGGTGGAAGAGCTGAAGCTGCAGCTGGTGCTGGAGCTGTTGGACCAGAGGTTGGTCAGGGGCAAGCTATGCCTGATATGTCTATGTTGGTACAAGCTATTGCGGGTGCTTTCCGAGCAGCAGTAGTTGGAGCTCAAGGAGCTGGGCATCAGGGAGATGCTGGTGTTAGACTACCTTTGGAGCGTCTGCGCAGTCTTGGTGGGACTGAGTTCAGGGGTATGTCTGCTGAGAGTTCTGAAGCTTGGCTAGAGAGTACCAAGCGAATCTTGGGTCAGATGAGTTGCACTGATGTGCAGAAGCTGGGGTGTATTGTATCCTTGCTGCAGGATGATGCGTATACGTGGTGGACGACCACTATAGCTGGGATGGTTGAAGCTGATGTGACTTGGACATTCTTTCAGAATGTGTTCAAGCGGAGATATCTTGGTGTTAGATATCTTGATGAGAAGAAGCGTGAATTCATGTCTCTTACCCAAGGGAGCATGAGTGTGGCTGAGTATGAAATGCAGTTTGTGCGACTCAGTCAGTATGCACCTGAGCTGGTACCTGATGAGCGGGCAAGGTGCGAGAGGTTCCGTTATGGCTTAGTGACGGATGTGAAAATGTATGTGCTGGCCACCGAGTATGATGATTTTGATGTGTTGGTGGGCCGAGCCAAGGACATTGAGATGAACTTGGGTTTATCTGCGAAAGGTGCTGGAGCAAGTTCTGGTAAGAGAGCCGCTGAGTATAGTTCCGGAGGTGGACGGAACAAGAGGGGACGTGATCAGAAGTATCAGTCTTCAGCTAAGAGAGGTGGTGGTGCACCTGCTAGAGGAGGCAATGCTAGAGCTGATCCGAGTGCTTGTTGGATCTGTGGTTCACGTGGTCACATGAAGCGTGACTGTCCTCGTGCTGTGAGAGAGGTGCAAGCTCCTGTTGCGGCAGCTGGTAATGGGTGTTGGAATTGTGGATCCGCAGACCATTTGAGGCGAGATTGTCCTAGGTTGGCTGGTGATCAGGTGCGTGCTCCTGTTGTTGCTGCACCGCAGAGAGGTCGTGGGCGCGGCCGTGGTAATTTCCAGAGGAGAGAGGAAGGTGGTCGTGGAGTGGCCCATGTTGTGGCTATTCAGCCTGAAGGTGGAGGCCAAGCGAGGGTGTATGCTCAGCGTGAGGGAAGGAATGATGCGGATGTGATTGCAGGTACCTTTACTTTGCAATCCTTGTCATTGCTTTCTTTGATAGATTCTGGATCTACGCATTCATACATTTTGCGTGAGCATGCTGAATTGCTTGGTTTGCCTGTTGAGTCTTTGGATGTTGGTGTTCGTGTCACTAGTTCTTTTGGTGAGACTGTTGTGACTCGAAAGCTTTATAGAAGGTGTCCCTTGGTTGTTCAAGAACATGTTTTTCATGTTGATCTTATGGAGTTGCCTTTTTATGGTTTTGATGTAATCCTTGGTATGGATTGGCTTGCTGAGCATCGTGCTGTTGTGGATTGTGAAAACAAGCGAGTTTCGATTAAGCTTGCGGATGATTATGAAGTTGTTGTGGTTGGTGAGAATGTGAAGTTTCTTGCCAATGTGGTGTCTACCTTGGAGGCGAGCAGGATGCTGAGGCAAGGTTGCGAAGCCTATCTAGCTTTTGTGATGAATTCTAGCTCTAAAGAGTTGAGGGTGCAAGATATCAGAGTTGTGAAGGAGTTCCCTGATGTTTTTCCTGAGGAGTTGCCTGGTTTACCTCCTAACCGCGAGGTGGAGTTTGGAATTGAACTGTATGAGAATACAACTCCTGTGTCCATTACTTCTTATAGAATGGCACCTAAGGAGCTGAAGGAGCTGAAGACGCAGTTGCAAGAGTTGCTTGATCGTGGTTTCATCCGGCCGAGTGTGTCACCTTGGGGAGCACCGGTCTTGTTTGTGAAGAAGAAGGATGGCACTATGAGAATGTGCATTGATTACCGTCAGCTGAACAAGTTGACTATTAAGAATTGGTATCCTTTGCCGAGAATTGATGATCTCTTTGATCAATTTCGGGGAGCTGCTGTGTTCTCTAAGATTGACTTGAGGTCAGGGTATTATCAGTTGAAGGTGAAGGATGTGGATGTGCCTAAGACAGCTTTCAGGACAAGGTATGGGCATTATGAGTTCCTTGTGATGCCGTTTGGTTTGACAAATGCTCCTGTTGCTTTCATGGACATGATGAATCGTGTGTTTCATGAATACCTGGACAAGTTTGTTGTGGTGTTCATCGATGATATCCTCGTGTACTCGCGTACTGAGGAGGAGCATGAAGAGCATTTGAGGATTGTGCTGCAGGCTTTGTTGGAGAATCAGCTATATGCTAAGCTGAGCAAGTGTGAGTTCTGGCTTAAGGAGGTGGTGTTTCTTGGGCATGTGGTCTCAGCTGAGGGGATTCGTGTTGATCCTCAGAAGATTGAGGCGGTGATGAACTGGAAGGTTCCTAAGTCTGTTCATGAGGTCCATAGTTTCCTTGGTTTGGCGGGATACTACCGTAGGTTTGTGGATGGTTTTTCCAAGATTGCTGCTCCTTTGACGAAGCTGTTGCAAAAGGATGTTAAGTATGAGTGGACGGAAGCGAGACAGCAGGCTTTTGAGAAGCTTAAGGCGGCTTTGACACAAGCTTCTATCTTGATTCAGCCTGAATCAGGGAAAGAGTTTGTGGTTTACAGTGATGCATCCTATGTTGGTTTGGGGTGTGTGCTGATGCAGGAGGGTAAGGTGGTGGCTTATGCATCGCGGCAGTTGAAAGTGCATGAGCGCAATTACCCTACGCATGATATTGAGCTGGCTGTATTGGTTTTTGCTCTGAAGATCTGGAGACATTATCTGTATGGTGAGAAGTGTACTGTGTACACAGATCACAAGAGTTTGAGGTATCTGATGTCTCAGAAGGAGTTGAATCTTAGGCAGCGGCGTTGGTTGGAGTTGCTCAAGGATTATGATCTGACGATTGAGTATCATCCTGGAAAAGCTAATGTTGTTGCGGATGCCTTGAGTAGGAAAGTAGCTGTTGAGCTGAGGGCTATGTTTGCTAGCTTGAGCATATCGCAAGATGGTGGTCTTGTTGCTGAGTGCAAGTGAAACCATCTTTGGTTCAGTTGATCAAGGATAAGCAGTTGCTGGATGATTCCTTGGTGTCTCATGTTCAGGATATCGCGGAGGGTAGACCTTCGGATTTCTGCTTTAATGATGATGGAGTGTTGTGTTTTGGGAGTCGGATAGTAGTGCCTGCTGATGCTGAGTTGAGGCGTGCTATTCTGACTGAAGGTCATAGTAGTCCTTTTGCTATGCACCCTGGTAGTACCAAGATGTATCGTGATCTTCGTGATGAGTACTATTGGGTGGGTTTGAAGAAGAATGTTGCGGAGTTTGTGAGCAAGTGTTTGGTGTGTCAGCGAGTTAAGGCTGAGCATCAGGTTCCTTCAGGGTTGTTGCAACCGTTGAAAATCCCTGAATGGAAGTGGGAAAGGGTTACCATGGATTTTGTATCTGGTTTACCTTTGTCTCCCTCGAAGAAGAATTTTGTTTGGGTGATTGTGGATTGCCTAACGAAGTGTGCGCATTTCTTGCCTGTGCATACCACGTTTTCTTTGGATAAGTTGGCAGAGCTGTACATTGCTGAGATTGTGCGGCTGCATGGTGTGCCTAAGTCGATTGTGTCGGATAGGGATCCGAGGTTCACATCGCGTTTCTGGCAGTGTTTGCATCAAGCTCTGGGTACAAGGTTGCATTTCAGTACGTCCTATCATCCTCAGTCGGATGGTCAGTCTGAGCGAGTTATCCAGATTTTGGAGGATATGTTGAGGTGCTGCGTGATTGAGTTCCAAGGTTCTTGGGAGAAGCATCTGCCTTTGGTTGAGTTTGCTTATAACAACAGTTATCAGGCAAGTATACAGATGGCACCTTATGAGGCTTTGTATGGGAGGAAGTGTAGGACTCCTCTGTGTTGGGCTGAAACTGGTCAAAAGTTGGTTTCGATGCCGGCTTTGTTGAAAGGGACCACAGAGAAGGTAAAGCTCATTTGTGAGCGGTTGAAGGCTGCCTCTGATCGGAAAAAGTCTTATGCGGATTTGAAGCGTAAAGAGATTGAGTATGCGGTGGGTGATCGTGTGTTCTTGAAGGTTTCGCCTTGGAAAAAGGTGATGAGGTTTGGCCGGAAGGGTAAGTTGAGCCCTAGGTACATTGGACCATATGAGGTGGTTGAGCGTGTGGGTCCTGTTGCGTATCGGTTGAGGTTACCTCAGGAGTTGGAGAAGATTCATGATGTGTTTCATGTTTCTATGCTCCGGAAGTATAGATCTGATTCTTGCCAAGCTTGAAGTATAGAGTTGTGTGATCGCTGCCGCGATAAAAAACAGACCGCTGCCGCGACAGGCGCAACGACAGAACAGAGATTCCTAGACTTTGCAACACATACACTACTGAGCAAATCAATACCAGCCCATTCTCTCTATCTTGCATATTTTACTCTTCTATTTTCAGTATTCTTTATTATCTCGTGACAAACATTTAAATTCTTTCTTTTCCCCTTCGCGCGGAAAACTAAGGTTCAAGTTATTAGCTCAGTCCTTCTGGAGACGATATCTGATACTTACGTATCACTTTACTACTTGCGTCGTGTACACTTGCACTACATTGCGATAGACACTTTTACACGCAATAAGTTTTTGGCGTCGTTGCCGGGGACTGGCAACATATCTTTACCCTACCTTTTACTGCACTTCTTTTATTTTTTTTGTTTTACTTAGATTGTTCAACCTGTACCTTTCACAAGGTCTTTGTTTGCTTATGCGCAGATCTCGACGAGGAAAAGAACCTGAGCACCAGTTAGATCCTGAAATCGAACGAACGTGCAATCTCAGGAAAAGAGTCTGCCTCCTTATAGAAAGAAACAAATACCTGGAGGAACAATTAGAAGCAATGGTAAACGAAAGGCACGAAGAAAGAAGGAACAACCCAGAGAATATTCGAGGTCCTGAAGATCCTCTCGGAGATGGAAGGAACGGACAACCTACTGATCCTCTTGTCGCTGCCGCACGCCGGTCATGCCCAGTCTACATGATCAACGATCATGTGGAACTAGAAACCACCCTGCCAGACGTGGAAGCTGAGAATTTCGAGCTGAAACCTGTCATGTTCAGCATGATTAATAACGCTGGCCAATTTAGTGGTGCTGCTACAGAGGATGCTAGGGAGCATCTGAAAACGTTCCAGGAAATCCGTAGTTCGTTTAGACTACCAGGAGTAAATCCGAAGATACTGAGGCTTCGGTTATTTCCTCAATCATTGAGGGACAGGGCGAAAACTTGGTGGAATAAACTAACGTCAGGTTCAATACGAACTTGGGCAGATTTAACTCGTGAATTTTTGTCTCGTTTTAATCCTTCACATTTATCTGAGCGATTACGTAACGAAATTGCTACTTTTCAATAGGAAGATGATGAGCCAATGCATGAGGCATGGGACAGATTTACCACTCTGCTAAGGAACTACCCAATGCATGGATTCCCCGTTTGGAATCAGGTAATTAAGTTTTATAATGCTGCCAACTTACAGACACTTATGAGAATTGATTCAGCAGCGAATGGATTGCTGTTGGACAAAGATCCAGATGAAGCGATGGTAGTATTGAAAAACCTGGCGAAGAATGAGGAACAGTTTCCTACAACAAGAAGAGGGGGTAAACGAGTACTAGCTGTGAAAGATTATAAGGCCGACAGTTCCCTAAAAACACATGTGGCATATCTCACAAAGGCAGTGAAAAAGCTCTTGAAAGAAGATTCACAACATGTCTACTCCGCTGAAGATGTATGCGAAACTTGCGATGGGAATCACAGTTCAGAAGATTGTCCATTACAGTTAGAGGAATGGATGTATGTTGGGAACTACAACAAACAGAACTACAACTCCAACAACTACAATCCAAACTGGAGAAAGGATCCTAAATTCTCTTGGAGCAACCCTAACAATGCCCTGAATCCTCAAGCACAGAATACTCAAAATCAAGGGGGACCTAGATTACTGACTCGGCAGCAACCACAACAGTAGCAGCAACAGCCACCAGCTGCCACGACTAGTATACTGGAGCAGACCTTGGCTACGTTTATGTCTCAAACAGGAACTTACATTAAGAACATGAATCACTTCGTCAAGAAGACTGAGTCATTCATGGATAAAACAGAGATGCGGATGACCAACCATGAAGCTACTCTGAAATCACTAGAGATGCAGATGGGTCAGGTTTCCCAGCATATTAAACCGAGGCAGAATGGAGGATTTCTTATCGATACTGAAAACGCTAGACAACCCACACATGAGCAGTGTAAAGCCATCACGACAAGGAGTGAGAAGAAATTAGCAGGGCCAGAGAAGGAAGCTGAACCAGTTAAGGAACCAGCCCTGAAGTCGACTACCGAGAAAGCTGCCCCGGCAGACGACAAACAGCCTGCTGCCGATGAACCTGTCACGACAGCAGAAGGGACAAAGGAGAAGGATGAAGAACCTAAACCTCCTCAGATCCGAATGCAGTGGGAAGGACGTATTGCTGATTATCGTCCCCCACCTCCTTTCCTTCATCGGTTACAGAAATTGAAACAGGAATCCCAGCTTAAGAAAATCTATGATATTTTTAAGCAGGTTCACATCAATATTCCACTATTAGATGCCGTTAGGGAAATGCCCGGTTATTCCAAATTTCTCAAGGAGGCCATGTCAAAGAAATCCAGGCTTGTGGAATTTGAGACGGTTAAAATGACAGAAGGATGCATGAGTATTCTGCACAAGCATCCACCCTAGAAAAAGAAAGATCCTGGGAGCTTCATCATACCATGCATAATCGGAGACAAATTTGTGGGTGAGGCACTTTGTGATCTTGGTGCTAGTATAAATTTAATGCCCAAATCTGTTTTTCAGAAGTTAGGTATTGGAAAAGCTCGGCCCGACACAGTTGTACTGCAGCTGGCAGACCACTCTTACGTTCATCTAGAAGGGAAAATTGAAGATTTTCTAGTAAGAGTGGATAAATTTATTTTTCCTGCTGACTTTCTTGTTTTAGATTGTGAATCAGATGAGAATGCACCAATCATCCTGGGGAGACCCTTCTTAGCCACAGGAAGATCACTGATTGATGTAGAAAAGGGAGAACTCACTATGAGAGTGAAAGATCAAGAGATCAAGCTGAATGTTCTCCAAGCAATAAAACATGCTGATGCAAAAGAAGAATGCAAGGCTATCACTGAAGTTATCCTTGAACAACCCTGCATCAGGTCTGACTGCCATGACATCAAATTTGGCCACTGCCCCAGTAGCCATTTAGAAGACTGTCACGGCAGCAACGACGACAGCAGCTCCTCAGACTCTGACATATCTGATACTGAAGATCATGAGGAGGTAAACTGGATAGGCAATCGTCCAGGTAAGTTATTCGAGCCCTTAAACAATACCTCGAATGAACATATAGTCTAAAAGCCATCAACTGTAGAGCCACCTGTTCTAGATCTTAAGCCCCTGCTAGGGCAGCTTAAATATGTTTTCCTTGGATTAAATGATACGCTGCCCGTAATCATCTCTTCCAAGTTGATGCAGGAACAGGAACAACAGCTGATAGGGATGCTGCAGCAGCACAAAAAGGCTATCGGATGGACGATAGCTGATATCCAAGGCATCAGTCCGGCACTATGCATGCACAAAATCCTCTTAGAGGATGATCACAAGCCGACCATTGATGCCCAGAGACGTCTAAACGATGCTATGCGAGAGGTGGTTCGAAAGGAGATCATAAAATGGCTAGATGCTGGAATAATTTATGCCATCTCGGATAGCAAGTGGGTGAGCCTGGTGCAATGCGTTCCGAAGAAAGGAGGAATAACCGTGGTAACCAACGAAGAAAACGAACTGATCCCAACCAGGACTGTGACCGGTTGGAGGGTTTGTATGGACTACCGGAAGCTTAACAAAGCTACCCGGAAGGACCACTTTCCCCTGCCTGTTATTGATCAAATGCTTGATAGATTAGCGGGAAAGCCTTACTATTGTTTTCTTGATGGTTACTCAGGTTACAACCAAATAGCCATCGCACCGGAGGATCAAGAGAAGACGACGTTCACTTGCCCATACGGTACTTACGCTTTTCGGAGGATGCCATTTGGACTCTGTAATGCACCAGCAACCTTTGAGAGGTGTATGATGGCAATATTCTCTGATATGGTGGAGGATTTCCTAGAGATATTCGTGGATGATTTTTCTGTCTTTGGAGATAACTTTGAAAACTGCCTAGGTAACTTACAGAAAGTACTCGAGAGATGTGAGAAAGCAAACTTGTTATTGAACTGGAAGAAGTGTCACTTCATGGTGGATGAAGGGATAGTCCTAGGCCATAAAGAGAGCTGTCGCGACATAGAAGTCGACAGAGCAAAAATCGAGGTAATTGAAAAACTACCGCCACCCACCACAGTCAAGGGAATCAGGAGTTTCTTAGGGCATGCTAGTTGTTATCGGAGGTTTATCGCAAACTTTTCGAAGATCACCAAACCCTTGTGCCATCTTCTAGAGTAGAACCGTCCCTTCGACTTCAACACTGAATGTACTGAGGCATTCAAGGTTCTGAAAGAAAAGCTGGTAACAGCCCCAATAGTACAGCCACCAGATTGGAAACTACCATTTGAGATCATGTGTGACGCTAGTGACTATGCTGTCGGGGCAGCACTTGGGTAGAGGAAAGACAAGCTCTTTCATGTTATATACTATGTCAGCAAAACATTGAACGACGCCCAAGTAAACTACACCACAACGGAGAAGGAACTGCTAGTTGTGATGTTCTCAATTGACAAGTTCCGTTCTTATATACTTGGAACGAAGGTCATAGTCCACACAGACCACTATGCATTAAAGTATATGTTCGCCAAAAAGGATGCAAAGCCTCGCTGATACGTTGGATTCTGCTACTGCAAGAGTTCGACCTTGAAATCAAGGACAAAAAGGGAACAGAAAACCAAGTTGCAGATCACTTGTCAAGATTGGAGAAGGGAAAGAGTCTCCCAATAGATGAGACACACATACTGGAGATCTTCCCTGACGAACAGCTATTCGCTGCCACAAGCATTGCCGCGACAGCCATGGCGGCAGGTAAGTTTTCTGAACTCCCCTAATATGCTGATTTCGTTAATTATTTAGTTAGCGGAATAACTCCTCCTGACTTTAACTATCAAGCTAGGAAGAGGTTCCAAAACGATGTTAAGCATTATTATTGGGACGAACCTCTTCTTTTCAAATATTGTGCAGATCAGATTATCAGGAGGTGCGTACCACAGG
Source organism: Hibiscus trionum (assembly GCA_030270665.1). NCBI lineage: Eukaryota > Viridiplantae > Streptophyta > Magnoliopsida > Malvales > Malvaceae > Hibiscus > Hibiscus trionum. Next base: position 23,909,801 of record BSYR01000011.1, read on the forward strand.
ATGAACAGGAAGCTGTGCTTCATCAATGCCATGCTTCACAATATGGGGGGCATTTAGGTGGTAACAAAACTGTTGCCAAAGTTTTGCATTCTGGATTTTATTGGCTGTCACTTTTCAAGGATGCCCAGACATTCTACAAAAATTGTGATAAATGTCAACGGACTGGAAACATCTCGAGGAGACTTGAGATGCCGCTGCAAAACATTCTTGAAGTCGAAATCTTCGACGTTTGGGGGATTGATTTTATGGGACCATTCCCAGCATCATGTGGGAACTTATATATCCTTCTGGCAGTAGACTATGTGTCCAAATGGGTTGAAGCAATCGCTACTCAGAAAATCGATGCCAAGACGGTTCAGAGGTTTTTGCATAAAAACATATTTTCTAGATTTGGCATCCCCAAGGCGATCATCAGTGATGAAGGGAGGCATTTCAATAATAGGGTTATAGCTGCTGCCTTAAAAAAGTATGGTGTCAAACATCAGCTCGCAACAGCATACCACCCTCAGACCAATGGACAGGCTGAAATATCCAACAGAGAGGTTAAGAACATTCTTGAAAAGATGGTTAAGCCAATCCGGATGGACTGGTCTCTACACCTCAACGATGCATTATGGGCCTACAGAACAGCGTTCAAAACTCCATTGGGAATGTCACCCTACCGGCTGATTTATGGAAAAACATGCCATCTACCTATTGAGATTGAGCACAGAGCATACTGGGCCATCAAGGCAGTGAATATGGACTTGGAAAAGGCAGGACAGAAAAGGATACTTGATTTGAATGAGATAGAAGAAATTCGAACAATGGCCTATGACAACGCAAGGATTTACAAAGACGAGACAAAGAAGTGGCATGACAAAAAGTTGCTGCCACGACAGTTCTGCCCAGGGCAGCTTGTGTTGTTGTTCAACTCTAGGTTGAAACTCTTCCCAGGGAAGCTAAAATCTAGGTGGTCCGGCCCATTCCAAGTAGTGCAAGTTTTTCCTCATGGTGCCATCACAATCAGATCTTTAAAAGACGGGCACCAATTCAAAGTCAACGGACAAAGACCAAAGCATTATCAGGGGACTAAAGCCCCAAGAATACAGGAAGTGGTTACTTTAGGAGATGCCCCTCCTAGCATCCCTAATTTAACCTAAATTTATTTTTAACATTTATTATTTATTTATTTATATTAGGTACTTAGAATTATTTTATTTTTAGGAGCTAAGTTATTATTCTTATTATTTTTAGGAAATAAAAGAGACAAGGAGAAGAGGAGAAGTGAATTCAGCCCACCATCTTTCCATCAGCCCAAAAAACCCAAACTAGGAGCTTGCCGTTACAGCTGCCGTGACAGACGCGGAAAATCCAGCCTGTCAACATGCTGTCGCGGCAGACACGCAAATGCGTAACAGACGCGCAGCAGACACGGAAACGCGTGACAGACGTGTCAGAAACCACGTAACAGCTGGCCCCGTTATTCACGCCTGCCATTACAGCTCCAACGGGCAGCAAACTCATCCTCTATATAAACCCCGTTTTACTATTCATTTTTCACTCACTTTCACTCTATCTACTTGTTTCCTTTCTAGAACTTTATTTGCTTTCATTTTCTCTTCTACAGTACTTGCAACATGAGTACCAGAAATACCTGTCGTAGTGCTGCCTCCGGATCTGCCCTAGCAGCATCTACTCCCAGCTTCTTCCAGGTCAGAGATATGTGGGAGGAGAAAGGCTTCATCTATACCACCAGAATGAAGAACCTTGGGCTACAACCATTCATAGCTCGCAAAATCAGAGCCCTGCAGTGGCAGATGTTCGTCGAGCAGCTGGAGGAAATGAACGTAACCTTAGTCCGAGAATATTATGCTGCCATCGACAGCAGGGAGGCAACAGCAGTAACAGTTCGAGGGAAAGAGGTACCTTTTGAGCCCGAATACATCAACACCCTCTACGGGTTCTATGTTGGGAGAAAGGAAGATGGCCACCTGAGATTTGTGGAAAGTTTGGAGCCGGCCGATTACGATGCTGTTATGGCAGAACTTACCGACGAAGGTACCGAGTGGAATACCGATCCTAAACATCCAAGGACGGTAAAACGAGTTCAACTCACTCCGGAAGCCAAGCTTTGGAACGCCTTCATCAAGAAGAGGATGATGCCCTCCTCGCACAACACAACGGTAGACCAACCAAGGTTAGCCCTCATCCATTCAATTTTAAATGAGAGGCCAATTAACGTTGGCAGATACGTTCGAGAGGGAATATTGGAGTGTGCGTACCGGCCATCAGGACCACTCTTCTACCCATACCTCATTACTGCCCTCTGCCGCGGCCACAACATACCGGAAGCTTCCGAAGATTTGAGAGTTCGCGGGAAAGGGTGGACGGAAAGGAACATCTTCAGCCTAGTGGAGCTGAAAGATACAACGCCTCTTTCGTCCTTCGACCCCACTGCCACGGCAGGTGAGCCGACAGAGCCCACCCAGACCGAGCCTGCTGTCACAGAACCCAGGCAGCCCACCGCAGCAGCTCCGCCAGCAGACTCCTCAACACAAATACTTGCTACCCTGCAGAAAATGGAAGAACAGCAGCTGGGCCTGATGAGCTTCATCCGAAACTTCACCACAACAACGGTACAATTTATTAAAACTAATCTTAATTTTCCTGATGTAATGTTCCCTACCTTCCCCGACCATTATTTTGCTACCCATACCCCTACCCTTGCTGCCACACCAAGAACACCGTCTGCCGCGTCCACTCCGACCCCGGCCACGACAGCTGCAGGCGGCAGCCACACCACACCAGTCTCTGCCAGGGGAACCAAGAGAAAAGAGACTATGTCCGACTTCGACAAGTATATAGCTGGTTTCTCATCCTCCGAAATTTGGGGAGCATCCGATGACGAGCCCTCGGTCAAGAGAAACCTGTCGAAGGAGTTCACCCAGTGAAACGGCAGAAACCAGGCTCCGGAGTCGGAACATCCAACCAAGGCAAATCTGACAGCGGCAGCAGCAGTAACAGCAGCGGTAGCAGTAGCAGCAGTAACAGCAGCGGTAGCAGTAGCAGCAGCTCCTCCGAGGAGGTTCAGGTATTGGAGAAACAACCCCATATCTCCCCTACCCGCATTCAACCTCCACGGGAAGCCAAAAGCAAGAACACCTCTGCCTCTCCCATCCATCTGCCGGCACCGACAAGGAAAGTCACTGCCCACCGGCAGGTTCAGATCAGCAGCAGCAGCAGCGACGACAGCACTTGAAAATTTAAGTTTCTTCTTTTATTCTTGATGTATGCCATTTTGTTATATTTTGTGATGTTGTTTTTATTTTTATTTTTCATTTCTGTCATTTGCATTGAGGGCAATGCAACCCTTGAGTTTGGGGTGGCATCCCTCCATTAATGAAGTGTCTTTAAGTTAAAAATTGTGTCTTTAACTTAGTTTATTTTTGCTCAAAAAAAAATTTAGCTTTAGTCTTTGAACTGAACTTACCTGCCGTGACAACTTCTGTCGTGGCAGTGCCTTTAGGATAGTTTTAGGAGCAGTTTAGAGCCTTACTATAGTTCTAAATCTTAAACACTATTTGTAACTTTTATACTGTCTAGAACTCTGCTAGTAAACTAGAATAGAAGCTTAACACTTGAGTTGCCCCTAGAGGTGCCTATCACTGGCTCTAGGAAAAGAAGTTAAGAAAAATAGACTCAATACACCTAGATGTGCCCAAAACCGGCTCTAGGAAGTTAGCTAGAGGTGCCCGAAACCGGATCTAGTCAAACTTAAGCTTGAGAAAAATAGAATCGAGTCTAAATAAAAACTAAAGGAGCATAAGAATTGCCTCCAAAAAGATGAAAATGGGCATAAAAATTCAAGTTAGAAGCTTAGCTATTCTAGTAAACTAAAGGAGTCTTGGCATATTGTTCACAAGCATGCACACACTACACGAGAATTATAGCAAGGTTCCGGATGAATCCTAAAGTATCCAACAAGGTGTTGCTCACAATAGGGAATGAAAGGTAGGTAAGGAAAAGTTCATTGTTTTAAGCCAAACAAATTTTTTTATTTCTTTTTTAGGTCTGAATTGCTAGAGGGCAAGCAAAAACTTGAGTTTGAGGGTGTGTTGAGTGTGTAAAAGTTCTATATTTTACCCCCTATTTAACCCATATTTCTGAGGCATCCAAGCATAATTCATTGCATTTAGGTTAGATTTCAATTATACATCACAATCATATCAAATGGCACAGTTTCCACTTAAATTGGTTGCTTTTGCAGGTAGCTGCTGTAGCAGATGGAGGGCAGTGGAGAAGCAGACACTGGGCAGTGAAGAAGCAGAGCTGGAACTGGATTTGCAGACTAGAAGGAAGATACTGCCATGGCCGCTGCCGTGGAAGCTAAGGACGACAACAATGGTGAAGGGAAGAAATGAAGTGGGCCTCGACAGAAAGAGAAAATTAAGTCGATCTGTCGTGGAGCACCCTTATATTTTTCCAAGCCCTAGATCAGAATGAAGGCCAAGCCCAAAGTTCAAGGAAGAAACTCCAAGCAAGAAGGAAGGACGGATTAAAGACATATGCTCTGAAGATTTAGTCTTTAATAGAGTTGTACTTTAATTTAAACTTGTATTCTTGCCATATTAGAAAACTTGAACCCAAGGCCTATATAAAGGCATGTAATTCGACCTAGGTAAGGAAAACTTACTCTCTAGCCTTCTCTTCAAAACCTTAGTCGTTTTCCCCTCCTCATCATGTTCTAAACTTCCCCTAGGGCTAAGGGTTGATTTTGTAAAGTAGTTGCAAGGATTGCATTGTTTTAGGATTTTCTTTGTTCAATAAAATAGACTTCAAGTTTGCTTATTCTTGTTTTTAACATCTTGCAAGAGTATCGGGAGAGCATTGTCATATTATCTATTTACTTAATATCGGGAGAGTTAAGTATACGAAAGGAATAAGTACGGGTTCTCCAGTTTATGGTTGAACTATCTCGGACCTAGGGATAGGACGAGGTTAAGTGGCTAAGGAAGAATTCAACAACATCGGTGTTCATCCTTCGATTCACGCCGGGAGGTATCATCAAAGACGTGTTCATCGACAGACTTGGACCTAGGGATAGGCCAAGGCACAGCAGGGATTCTTGCCAAGCTTGAAGTACAGAGTTGTGTGATCGTTGTCGCGACAAACAACAGACCGCTGCCGCGACAGGCGCAACGACAGAACAAAGATTCCTAGACTTTGCAACACCTACACTACTGAGCAAATCAATACTAGCCCATTCTCTCTATCTTGAATATTTTACTCTTCTATTTTCAGTATTCTTTATTATCTCGTGACAAACATTTAAATTCTTTCTTTTCCCCTTCGTCCAGAAAACTAAGGTTGAAGCTATTAGCTCAGTCCCTGTGGAGACGATATCTGATACTTACGTATCACTTTACTACTTGCGTCGTGTACACTTGCACTACATTGCGATAGACACTTTTACACGCAACAGGTATCTTCTAACTCTAGTGATTTAAATTCTTATTCATTTGATGAGTTACAATATGCTTTTGATGAATTATTTTTGGAATTTGAGACTATGAATTCTAAATTTAAGAAAATGATTTCTAAACTTGAATTAGAAAATGATTTTCTTTTGAAAACATAATTGGATTTTGAAAATCAAAATGAAAATTTGAAAATGATTTAGAGTTTTTAAAAACAAGCAATGGAGTTTTAGAAAAAGAAAATCTTGATTTGAAAGTTATGCTTGAAAGCTTAACAAAATAAAAAGAAATTATTTTTAATAATTCATCTTGTCACATAATGGAAAAATGCTCACATTGCCAATATCATGGTCATTCCTTGCATACTTGTCCTATAAAGAAGAGAAAATCTTATAGGATTAGAAAAGTATGAGTTCCTAAGGGAACTAGAGACATTGAGATTAATGTTAATGGATCCAAAGAAATTTGGATATCAAAATCCAAATAAATGTCTCTTGTAGGTGTGTTGGAGCAAAGACAAGAAAAACAAGAATCTCAAATGCTCTAGTCACACAAGTGAAGAAGATGGGTAACCTATAATCTTAATGTATTTGATTTTAAATCATTCGTTGCCTATTTTGATGATAAATATTCATGCATCATTGCTTATTTATATTTGTAAGTGCATGACATTTTATGATTCTTTATGCATATGAATCTCATTGTTTCATTCATATGTTTGCATAAAGTTTTTAAAAGTCTTGGATAAAATTGAATTTCATATGATTTTAAATTAATTTGCTTCAATGGTGAAATTCAATCTTTTAAGTGCCAAGAATTTGAGACAAAACTGTTTAAATGGAATGCTTTGATTAAGGAGGCTTTTGTTTTAAAAAGTTTTAACTCTTTTCTCCATTGTTATTTTACACCAACAATTGGTATTTTCTATCAATTAGTACTAAATTTCAAATGAATTGTTTTAATCTTTCAACATTTGGTGTTTTAAACTTAAATGTAATTTCAAACTTAGTTTTGAAATTATTTTTGGTATAACAAAAAGGGGAGATATGTTTGAAAAAAATCAATTTCAAAAAGAAAAAAAAGGGGAGCTTTTATTCTTTTCTAAAAATATTTTCTTTTTTTAAAATTATTTTCTAAGGGGGAAAATTTCAAAAACAATTTTTCAAGTGGTTTCATTATATCAAAAAGGGGGAGATTGTTGAGATATTTGATTTTGATATAACTTTTATGAAAAATGTTTTTGGACTTGTACTAATTTGCAAAAATAATTCAAAGTCCAACAAAGTTGAAAAATATGTTTCAAAGTTTTAAAACCTAAAAAATATGTGTTATTAATTGATTTATAATTATAAAATATTTTTGAGTTGATCAAAATATTTTTAATGTGTTTAAAATGGTTTTAAAGCCTTTAAAACATGAAAACACTATTTAGTCACTATTTGGCACTGTTCACGACACTGTTCATACACGAGTATTGTTCATGAATAGTGCTGGTTTCGAAAGCATTATCTCCGGTATCGAAACTGGGCTGCCAGAAAATCAATTATGAGCCTGTAGCGGCTATATTTTGATAAGGTATCAAAACTTTTATAAAGGTTTCGAAATCATTAAGTGTAGGGGCTTAAAATGCTCAAAAATTCATTTCCCAACGGTTTCGAACCACCCCAACGGTCACAAACGGCTAGTAGCTCATTCCACACTTTAGAAGAAGACTTGGGACACTTGAAGATGGTTAGAGAACATATACAAGCATCTTGATCAAGAGAAATTAGCATTCAAGTCTTTATTTTCTTCATTTCTCTTGTAAATAGTGTTTTTATTGTTTTATCCTTCACTCTTTCTTGTGAGCTCAATTTGTGTAAACACTCACCTTGTGAGGTATTTAGTTTACCAAACAAACCTTGTAAAAGGGAGAGGTTCTAGTTTATCATAAGGAAAAACTAGAGTGGTTCTATCTTAGCCATTGAAAAGATTGGTTGTAACGATTGCTTCCTAAGCCTAGAAAAGGGGAAGAACTCATAGTTAATTTGGAGATCCTTAGTGTTGTGCTAAGGTAATGGATGTACACTCGGTTGGGTAGTCGAACCACTCTAAAATTATCGCGCAAATTGTCTATCATTTTTTTTTATCAATTTTAACCAATTCTTTCAGGAGTTCGATTCAACCCTTTTAACGGTTTTAGAAGATCGATTCGAGCGTGCTACAAGCCTAATGATTCTCACGTAAAAGTGCCCCGCAATAGTGCAAGTGTACATGTCTCAAGTAATATAATGATAAGTATATTGATTATCGTCTCCACAAGGATTGAGCTAGCCTTTTGGTCCTACTTCCTCGCACTGCAAAACAATTAAGTAAAAACACGAATGAATTGGGTTGTTTTGAATAAACTAAAATACTAAATCTAAAATAAGCTAGAAATAAAAGTAAAAAGGAAATCAAGTTGAGAGAATGTGCCAGATTAGAATGCGTCGTAGTGTGGAATCCTATTGACTTATCTCCATTCTAGAATGCAACAACACAAAACTGACGTGGCAGTAACCAAAGTCCCTACCGCGGCCGCAAAGGTTGAATCTCTGCCGCGACAATCTCTTGCTCTTGGGCAGATGTTGTTATGGCTTGGCAAAGCTTCCTTGAATGGCTCCTCCTTATCTCTAAGATTAGAATACTGTTGATGGCTGAACTTTAACCATACCTCTCAGCGTAAACCAAAGACAAACACCAACCAATCACACGCTTCTCTTAGCCACTGAAACTCTTAACCAATCTCTAGGCCGAGATAGTTAACACCACGTGGGATGAAAACCGTGCTTATTTGTTTCATGAATTCAACTCTCTCGATATTGAACAAATGGATAACCTCACAAACTCTCTCTCGATAAGTATGCAAGGGTGATTTAAGCCAAGAATAAGCAAACCCTAAATTTATTGCATTAAGAACTTAAACAAAGTACAATAGACTTTACACAACTACTAAACAAACTAATCCTAGCCCTAAGGAAATTTAGAACATAATGAATGGAAAGAAAACACAACTAAATCCTAAGCTCTCTATTGAGTGTGTAAAAGTTCTATAATTTACCCCCTATTTACCCATATTTCTGCTGCATTCAAGCATAATTCATTGCATTTAGGTTAGATTTCACTTATACATCACAAATATATTAAATGGCACAGTTTCTACTAAAATTGGTTGTTTTTGCAGGTAGCGGTTGTAGCAGATAGAGGGCAGTGGAGAAGCACACGCTGGACAGTGAAGAAGCAGAGCATGAACTGGATGTGCAGACGAAGAGGACGATGCTGTCATGGCCGCTGCCGTGGTAGCAAAGGACGACAGCGATAGTGAAGGGAAGAAGTAAAGTGGGCCTCGACAGAAAGATAAAATTAAGCCCATCTGTCGTGGCACACCCTTATATTTTTCCAAGCCCTAGATCAGAATGAAGGCCAAGCTCAAAGTTCAAGGAAGAAACTCCAAGCAAGAAGGAAGGACGAATTGAAGACTTATGCTCTGAAGATTTAGTCTTTAATAGAGTTGTACTTTAATTTAAACTTGTATTCTTGCCATATTAGAAAACTTGAACCCAAGGCCTATATAAAGGCATGTAATTCGACCTAGGGGGGATAACTTACTCTCTAGCCTTCTCTTCTAAACCCTAGCCGTTTTCCCCTCCTCACCATGTTCTAAACTTCCCCTAGGGCTAAGGGTTGATTTGTAAAGTAGCTGCAAGGATTGCATTTGTTTTAGGAATTTTTCTGTTCAATAAAATAGACTTCAAGTTTGGTTATTCTAGTTTTCAACTTCTTGCAAGAGTATCGGGAGAGCATTGTGAGATTACATATTTACTTAATATCGGGAGAGTTAAGTATACGAAATGAATAAGTACGGGTTCTCCAGTTTATGGTTGAACTATCTCGGACCTAGGGATAAGACGAGGTTAAGTGGCTAAGGAAGAATTCAACAACATCGATGTTCATCCTTCGATTCACGCTGGGAGGTATCATCAAAGACGTGTTCATCGACAGACTTGGACCTAGGGATAGGCCAAGGCATAGCAGGGATTCTTGCCAAGCTTGAAGTACAGAGTTGTGTGATCGCTGCCGCGACTAACAACAGACCGTTGCCGCGACAGGCGCAACAACAGAACAGAGATTCCTAGACTTAGCAACACCTACACTACTGAGCAATTCAATACCGGCCCATTCTCTCTATTTTGATTTCTCTACTCTTTTATTATCAGTATTCTTTATTATCTCGTGACAACAATTTAAACTATTTCTTTTCCTCTCGTGCAGTAACCCAAGGTGAAGCTATTAGCCCAGTCCCTGTGGAGACGATATCCGATACTTACGTATCACTTTACTACTTGTGTCGTGTACACTTGCACTACATTGCGATAGACACTTTTACACGCAACAAGTTTTTGGCGCCGCTGCCGGAGACTGGCAACATAACTTTACCCTACCTTTTACTGCACTTATTTTATTTTCTGTTTTGTTTTACTTAGATTGTTCAACTTGTGCTTTTCAAAAGGTTTTCTGTTTATGCGCAGATCGAGACGAGGAGAGGAACTTGGGTATCCATTAGACCCTGAAATTGAACGCTCATACAATCTTAGGAACCGACTTCGCTTTGTGTTAGCCAGAAACGAATACCTTGAAGAACAGTTAGAAGCAATGAACAATCAAGGGAATCCCCAGGATGCTGAAAATCCTGCCGGAGATGGAAGGAACGGCCCACCTACCGATCCTCCCGCCGCTACCGCACGTCGGTCATGCCGAGACTACATGCTCAATGATCATGTGGAACTAGAAACAACCCTGCCAGACGTAGAAATTGATAACTTTGAGCTGAAACTTGTCATGTTCAGCATGATTAACAACGCTGGCCAATTTAGTGGTGCTGCTACAGAGGATGCTAGGGAGCATCTGAAAACATTCCAGGAGATCTGTGGTTCGTTTAGACTACCAAGAGTAAATCCGGAGATATTGAGGCTTTGGTTATTTCCTCATTCATTGAGGGACAGGGCGAAAACTTGGTGGAATAAACTAACGTCGGGTTCAATACGAACTTGGGCAGATTTAACTCGTGAATTCTTGTCTCGTTTTAATCCTTCACATTTATCTGAGCGATTACGTAACGAAATTGCTAATTTTCAACAGGAAGATGATGAGCCAATGCACGAGGCTTGGGACACATTTACCACTCTTCTGAGGAACTGCTCGATGCATGGATTCCCCGTTTGGAATCAAGTAACTAAATTTTATAATGCTGCGAATTTACAGACCCGTATGAGAATTGATTCAGCAGCGAATAGATTGCTGTTGGACAAAGATCCAGAAGATGCAATGGCAGTATTAAAAAATCTGGCGAAGAACGAGGAACAGTTTCCTACAGCAAGAAGAGGGGGTAAAAGAGTACTAGCTGTAAAAGATTATGAGGCCGATAGTTCTCTAAAATCACAGGTGGCATATCTCACTAAGGCAATGAAAAAGCTTCTGAAAGAAGATTCACAACCTGTCTACTCAGCTGAAGAGGTATGCGAAACTTGCGATGAAATCACAGTTCGGAAGATTGTCCGCTACAGTTAGAAGAAGGGATGTATGTTGGGAACTACAATAAACAGAACTATAATTCCAACAACTACAATCCCAACTGGAGAAAGGATCCCAAGTTCTCCTGCAGCAACCCTAACAATGCCCTGAATCCTCAAGTACATAACACAAATCAGGGAGGACCTAGACTACTGACTCGGCAGCAACCGCAGCAGCAGCAACAACAACCACCAGCTGCCACGACTAGTATACTGGAACAAACCTTGGCTACGTTTATGTCTCAAACAGGAACTTACATTGAGAATATGAATCACTTCGTCAAGAAGACTGATACATTCATGGATAAAACAGAGATGCGGATGACCAATCATGAAGCTACTCTGAAATCACTGGAGACACAGATGGGTCAGGTTTCCCAGCATATTAAACCAAGGCAGAATGGAGGATTTCCTAGCGATACTGAAAACGCTAGACAACCCACACATGAGCAGTGTAAAGCCATCACTACTAGGAGTGGGAAGAAATTACCAGGGCCAGAGAAGGAAGCAGAACCAGTGAAGGAACCAACCCTAGAGTCGACTGCCGAGAATGCTGCCCCGGCAGACGACAAACAACCTGCTCCCGATGAACCTATCACGACGGCAGAAGGGATAGAGGAGAAATATGATGAACCTAAACCTCCTCAAATTCGAATGCAGTGGGAAGGACGTATTATTGATTATCGTCCCCCACCTCCTTTTCCTCAGCGGCTACAGAAATTGAAACAGGAATCCCATCTTAAGAAAATTTATGATATTTTTAAGCAGGTTCACATCAATATTCCACTGTTAGATTTCGTTAGGGAAATTCCCGGTTAAGCTAAATTCCTCAAAGAGGCCATGTCGAAGAAATCCAGGATTGTGGAATTTGAGACGGTTAAAATGACAGATTGATGCATGAGTATTCTGCACAAGCATCCACCCCAAAAGAAGAAGGATCCTGGGAGCTTCATCATACCGTGCATAATCGGAGATAAATTTATGGGTAAGGCACTTTGTTATCTTGGTGCTAGTATAAATTTAATGCCCAAATCTGTTTTTCAGAAATTAGGTATTGAAAAAGCTCGGCCCATAACAGTAGTATTGCAGCTGGCAGACCGCTCTTACGTTCATCCAGAAGGAAAAATTGAAGATATTCTGGTAAGAGTGGATAAATTTATTTTTCCTGCTGACTTTCTTGTCTTAGATTGTGAAGCCGATGAGAATGCACCAATCATCCTGGGGCGACCCTTCTTAGCCACAGGAAGATCACTGATTGATGTGGAAAAAGGAGAACTCACTATGAGAGTGAACGATCAAGAGATCAAGCTGAATGTTCTCCAGGCAATAAAACATGCTGATGCAGAAAAAGAATGCAAGGCTATTACTAAAGTTACCCTTGATCAACCCCGCATCAGGTCGGGCTGCCACGACATAAAAATTGGCCACTGCCCCAGCATCCATTTAGAAGACTGTCACGGCAGCGACGACGACAGCAGCTCCTCAGAATCTGATACTGAAGATCAAGAGGAGGTAAATTGGATAGGCAATCGTCCAGGTAAGTTATTCGAGCCCTTAAACTACACCTCGGGTGAACATATAGTCCAAAAGCCATCAACTGTAGAGCCACCTGTTCTAGATCTTAAGCCCCTGCCAGGGCAGCTAAAATATGTTTTCCTTGGTTTAAATGATATGTTGCCCGTAATCATCTCTTCCAAGTTGATGCAGGAACAGGAACAACAGCTAATAGGGATGCTGCAGCAGCACAAAAAGGCTATTGGATGGACGATAGCTGATATCCAAGGCATCAGTCCGGCACTGTGCATGCATAAAATCCTCCTTGAGGATGATCATAAGCCAACCATTGATGCACAGAGACGCCTGAACGATGCTATGCGAGAGGTGGTGCGTAAAGAGATCATAAAATGGCTAGATGCTGGAATAATCTATGCCATCTCGAATAGCAAGTGGGTGAGCCCGGTGCAGTGCGTTCCCAAGAAAGGAGGAATAATCGTGGTAACCAACAAAGAAAACGAGTTAATCCCAACCAGGACTGTGACCGGTTGGAGGGTTTGTATAGACTACCGGAAGCTTAACAAAGCTACCCGGAAGGACCACTTTCCCTTTCTATTTATTGATCGAATGCTTGATAGATTAGCGGGAAAGCCTTACTATTGTTTTCTTGATGGATACTCAAGTTATAATCAAATAGCCATCGCACCGGAAGATCAAGAGAAGACGACGTTCACATGCCCATACGGTACATACGCTTTTCGGAGGATGCCATTTCGACTTTGTAATGCACCAGCAACCTTTCAAAGGTGCATGATGGCAATATTCTCCGATATGGTGGAGGATTTCCTGGAGATATTCATGGATGATTTCTCTGTCTTTGGAGACAATTTTGAAAGTTGTCTAGGCAACCTACAGAAAGTGCTCGAGAGATGCGAGAAAGCAAACTTGGTATTGAACTGGGAGAAATGTCACTTCATGGTGGATGAAAGGATAGTCATGGGCCATAAAATAAGCTGCCGCGGCATAGAAGTCGGCAGAGCCAAGATCGAGGTAATAGAAAAGCTGCCACCACCCACCACAGTCAAGGGAATCAGAAGTTTCTTAGGGCATGCTGGTTTTTATCGAAGGTTTGTCACGAACTTTTCGAAGATCACAAAACCCTTATGCCATCTTCTGGAGCAGAACCGTCCCTTCGACTTCAACGCTGAATGTACTGAAGCATTCAAGGTTCTGAAAGAAAAGTTGGTAACATCCCCAATAGTACAGCCACCTGATTGGAAACTGCCATTTGAGATTATGTGTGATGCTAGTGACTATGCTGTCGGGGCAGCACTTGGGCAGAGGAAAGACAAGCTCTTTCATGTTATATACTACGCCAGCAAAACATTGAATGATGCCCAAGTAAATTACACCACAACCGAGAAGGAACTGTTAGCTGTGGTGTTCTCTATTGACAAGTTCCGTTCATATATACTTGGAACGAAGGTCATTGTCCACACAGACCACTCTACCTTAAAGTATCTGTTCACTAAAAAGGATGCAAAGCCTAGACTGATACGTTGGATTCTGCTACTGCAAGAGTTCGACCTTGAGATCAAGGACAAAAAGGGGACAGAAAATCAAGTTGCAGATCACGTGTCAAGGTCAGAGAAGGGAAATAGTCTCCCAGCAGACGAGACACACATACTAGAGACCTTCCCTGATGAGCAGCTGTTCGCTGTCACAAGCACTGCCGCGACAGCCATGGCGGCAGGTAAGTTTTCTGAACTCCCTTGGTATGCTGATTTCGTTAATTATTTAGTTAGCGGAATAACTCCTCTTGACCTTAACTATCAAGCTATGAAGAGGTTCCAAAATGATGTTAAGCATTATTATTGGGACGAGCCTCTTCTTTTCAAATATTGTGCAGATTAGATTATCAGGAGATGTGTACCACAAGATGAACAGGAAGCTATACTACATCACTGGCATGCTTCACAATATGGAGGCGAATTAGGTGGTAACAAAACTGCTGCCAAAGTTTTGCAGTCTGGATTTTACTGGCCGTCACTATTCAAGGATGCCCAAACATTCTACAAAAATTGTGTCAAGTGTCAACGGACTGGAAACATCTCAAGGAGACATTATATGCCACTGCAAAACATTCTTGAAGTCGAGATCTTCGATGTTTGGGGGATAGATTTTATGGGACCATTCCCAGCTTCATGTGGGAACTTATATATCCTCCTAGCAGTAGATTATGTGTCCAAATAGGTTGAAGCGGTCGCTACTCAAAAGAACGATGCCAAGACGGTTCAGAGGTTTTTGCATAAAAACATTTTTTCCAGTTTCGGCATCCCCAAGGCGATCATCAGTGATGAAGGGAGGCATTTCGACAATAGGGTTATAGCTGCTGCCTTGAAAAAGTATGGTGTCAAACATCGGATCGCAACAGCATACCACCCTCAGACCAATGGACAGGCTGAAATATCCAACAGAGAGGTCAAGAACATTCTTGAAAAGATGGTTAAACCAACTCGGAAGGACTGGTCTCTACACCTCAATGATGCATTATGGGCCTACAGAATAGCATTCAAAACTCCATTGGGAATGTCACCCTACCGGCTGATTTATGGGAAAACATGCCATCTACCTGTTGAGATTGAGCACAGAGCATATTGGGCCGTCAAGGTAGTGAATATGGACTTGGAGAAGGCATGACAGAAAAGGCTGCTTGACTTGAACGAGATAGTAGAAATTCGAGCAATGGCCTATGACAACGCAAAGATTTACAAAGATAAGACAAAGAAGTGGCATGATAAGAAGTTGCTGCCACGACAGTTCTGCCCAGGGCAGCTTGTGTTGTTGTTCAACTCTAGGTTGAAACTCTTCCCAGGGAAGCTGAAATCTAGGTGGTCCGGCCCATTCCAAGTGGTGCAAGTGTTTCCCCATGGTGCCATGACAATCAGATCTTTAAAAGACGGGCACCAATTCAAAGTCAATGGACAAAGATTGAAGCATTATCAGGGGACTGAAGCCCCAAGAATGTAGGAAGTGGTTACTTTAGGAGATGCCCCTCCTAGCATCCCTGATTTAACCTAATTTTATTTTTTTATTATTATTATTATTATTATTATTATTTATATACATATTAGGTAATTAGAATTATTTTATTTTTTAGGAACTAAAGTTTTTATTTTTATTATTTTCAAGAAATAAATGAGACAAGGAGAAGAGGAAAAGTGAATTCAGCCCACCATCTTTCCATCAGCCCAAAAAGCCCAACTTTGGAGCCTGCCGTTACAGCTGCAGCGACAGACGCGGAAAATCCAGCCTGTCAACACGTTGTCGCGGCAGACACGCAAATGCGTAACAGACGCGCAGCAGACAAGGAAACGCGTGACAGACGCGTCAGAAACCGCGTAACAGCTGGCCCCGTTATTTGCGCCTGCGGTTACAGCTCCAACGGGCAGCAAACTCCCCCTCTATATAAACCTCGTTTCACTATTCATTCTTCACTCACTTTTGCTCTCTCTACTTGTTTCCTCTAGAATTTTTACTTGCTTTCATTTTCTTTCCACATTCCTTGCAACATGAGTACTAGAAATACCCGCCGAAGCTCTGCCTCAGGATCTTCCCCAACAGCATCCACTCCAAGCTCCTTCAAGATCTGTGATATGTGGAAGGAGAGAGGTTTCATTTACACTTCTAGAACAGAGAACCTGCGACTGCAGCCGTTCATAGCCCGCAAAATCAGAGCCCTGCAGTGGCAGATATTCGCAGAACAATCGGAGGAGATGAACGTGACTCTCGTCCAGGAATTTTATGCTGCCATCGGCAGCAGGAACGCGACAGCAGTTACAGTCTGAAGGAAAGAGGTACCCTTCGAACCTGAATAGATCAACACACTCTACGGGTTCTATGTGGG
The DNA here is from genome assembly GCA_030270665.1 of Hibiscus trionum. Lineage (NCBI taxonomy): Eukaryota > Viridiplantae > Streptophyta > Magnoliopsida > Malvales > Malvaceae > Hibiscus > Hibiscus trionum. The sequence continues at coordinate 23,926,249 of BSYR01000011.1, forward strand.
AAGAAGAGAAGATGGCCACCAAAGATTTCTCGAGAGTTTAGAGCCTGCCGACTACGATGCTATGATGGCAGAACTTATAGATGAAGGTACCGAGTGGAATACCGGTCTGAAACATCTGAGGACGGTTAAAAGAGTCCAACTCACCCCGGAGGCAAAACTTTGGAATGTGTTTATCAAGAAACGGATTATGCCCTCCTCGCACAACACAACCGTCAACCAACCTAGGTTAGCCATCATCCATTCTATTTTAAATGAGAGGCCAATTAACGTTGGCAAATACGTCTGGGAGGGTATACTGGAATGTGCTTACCGGCCGTCAGGACCACTCTTCTACCCTTATCTCATCACTGCCCTCTGCCGCGGCCACAATGTACCGGAAGCTGCCGAGGATTTAAGAGTTCGAGAGAAAGGTTGGACCGATAGGAACATACTCAGCCTGATGGAACTCAAAGCTGCCACGCCCCTGTCATCTTTTGATCCTACTGCCACGGCAGCTGAACCAACAGAGCCCATCGACACCGAGCCTGCTGCCATAGAAACCAGGCAGCCTACTGCAGCAGCTCCTCCAGCTGACACCTCCTCACAAATCCTTGCTGCCATAGAAAAAATAGAGGAACGACAGCTCGGCCTCATGAGTCTTATCCGAGACTTCACCACCGCCACGGTACATTTCATCCACACTTCTCTTAATTTCCCCGATGCTCTATTCCCTACTATCCCCAATCATTACTTTGCTGCCCCCACCCCTGCCCATACCCCTACCCCTGCTTCCACACCAAAAACGCCATCTGTTGCTTCTACTCCAACCCCTGCCACAACAGCTGCAGGCGCCAGCCGCACAGCCGACACATCTGCCCGGGGAACCAAGAGAAAGGATCCTGAAGACGACCTCGATAGGTATATTGATGGTTTCTCTTCATCTAAATTCTGGGCGGCATCCGACAATGAGCCCTCTGTCAAGAGGAACTTGTCCAAGGAGTTCACACCAGAGAAACAGCAGAAAACAGGAGCAGATAAAGATAAATCTGATAGCGGCAGTAGCAGCAGCAGTGGTAGTAGCAGCGAGAGCAGCAGCAGCTCTGAGGTTCAAGTAGTGGAGAAACCACCTCATATCTCCCCTACCCGTATTCAACCTCCACGGGAGGCCAAAACCAAGAATACTCCTGTCTCTCCCATCCGTCTACCAGCACCAGCCAAGAAAGTCACTGCCCGCCGGCATATTCAACTCAGCAGCAGCAGCGGCGACGACAGTGCCTAAAATTTTAAGTTTCTTATCTTATATTGTTGTCTGCCTTTTTATATTTTGTGATGTAGTTTTTAATTTTTCTTATCTGTCATTTGCATTGACGGCAATGCAACCTTCGAGTTTGGGGGTGGCATCCATCCATTAATGGAGTCTTTTAAGTTTAAAAATTGTGACTTTTACTTAGTTTATTTTTGCTTAAAAAATAAAAATTTGGCTTAAGTCTTTGAACTGAACTTACCTGTCGTGACAGCTTATGTCGTGGCAGTGCCTTTAGGATAGTTTTAGGAGCAGTTTAGAGCCTTACTATAGTTCTGAATCTTAAACACCATTTGTGACTTTTATACTGTCTAGAACTTTACTGGTAAACTAGAATAGGGAAAAGCTTAACACTTGAGTAGCCCCTAGAGGTGCCTAACACTGGCTCTAGGAAAAGAAGTTAAAGGAAAATAGACTCAATACACCTAGAGGTGCCCGAAACCGGCTCTAGGAAGTTAGCTAGAGGTGCCCGAAACCGGCTCTAGTCAAACTTAAGCTTGAGAAAATATAATCGAGTCTGCATAAAAACTAAAGGAGCCTAAGAATTGCGTCCAAAAAGATGAAAGTTGGCATAAAAATTCGAGTTAGAAGCTTCAGCTATTCTAGTAAACTAAGTGAGCCTAGGCATATAATTGTTCACAAAGAATGCACACACTACACAAGAATTATAGCATGGTTCCGAATGAATCCTGAATTATCCAACGAGGTGTTGCTTACAATAGGGAATGCATGGTAGCAAATGAAAGGTTCATTGTTTTAAGCCAAACAAAAATTTTGTATTTCTTTTTTAGGTCTGAATTGCTTGAGGGCAAGCAAAAACTTGAGTTTGGGGGTGTGTTGAGTGTGTAAAAGTTCTATAATTTACCCCCTATTTACCCATATTTCTGCTGCATTCAAGCATAATTCATTGCATTTAGTTTGGATTTCACTTATACATCACAAATATATTAAATGGCACAGTTTCTACTGAAATTGGTTGTTTTTGCAGGTAGCTGCTGTAGCAGATGGAGGGCAGTGGAGAAAGAAACGTTAGGTAGTGAAGAAGCAGAGCTGGAACTGGATGTGCAGACGAAGAGGACAATGCTGTCATGGCCACTGCCGTGGCAGCAAAGGACGACAGCGATAGTGAAGGGAAGAAATAAAGTGGGCCTCGACAGAAAGAGAAAATTAAGCCCATCTGTCGTGGCACACTCTTATATTTTTCCAAGCCCTAGATCAGAATGAAGGCCAAGCCCAAAGTTCAAGGAAGAAACTCCAAGCAAGAAGGAAGGACGAATTGAAGACTTATGCTCTGAAGATTTAGTCTTTAATAGAGTTGTACTTTAATTTAAACTTGTATTCTTGTCATATTAGAAAACTTGAACCCAAGGCCTATATAAAGGCATGTAATTCGATCTAGGGGAGGATAACTTACTTTCTAGCCTTCTCTTCTAAACCCTAGTCGTTTTCCCCTCCTCACCATGTTCTAAACTTCCCCTAGGGCTAAGGGTTGATTTGTAAAGTAGCTGCAAGGATTGCATTTGTTTTAGGAATTTTTCTATTCAATAAAATAGACTTCAAGTTTGCTTATTCTGGTTTTCAACATCTTGCAAGAGTATCGGGAGAGCATTGTGAGATTACATATTTACTTAATATCGGGAGAGTTAAGTATACGAAAGGAATAAGTAGAGGTTCTCCAGTTTATGGTTGAACTATCTCAGACATAGGGATAGGACGAGGTTAAGTGGCTAAGGAAGAATTCAACAACATCGGTGTTCATCCTTCGATTCACGCCGGGAGGTATCATCAAAGATGTGTTCATCGACAGACTTGGACCTAGGGATAGGCCAAGGCATAGCAGGGATTCTTGCCAAGCTTGAAGTACAGAGTTGTGTGATCGCTGTCGCGACTAACAACAGACTGCTGCCGCAACAGGTGCTGTCGCGACAGGCGCAACAACAGAACAGAGATTCCTAGACTTTGCAACACCTACACTACTGAGCAATTCAATACCGGCCCATTCTCTCTATTTTGATTTCTCTACTCTTTTATTATCAGTATTCTTTATTATCTCGTGACAACAATTTAAACGATTTCTTTTCCTCTCGTGCAGTAACCCAAGGTGAAGCTATTAGCCCAGTCCCTGTGGAGACGATATCCGATACTTACGTATCACTTTACTACTTGCGTCGTGTACACTTGCACTACATTGCGATAGACACTTTTATACGCAACACTCTCTCTCTTCCGAATTCGACTTCTCTGATGATGACGGCAAGCCTTCTTTATATAGGGTAAGGGGTAGGCACAAATCCTTCTTGGAGAGGAAGTTAAGTTGGACTTGGACTTAACTTTATTAAAGAGGTGGATCTCTTTAATTTAATACATTATACACTTTTGGCCAAGAGTCCAACTTTATCCTTCCTTCCATGTTTTCGTCCTCTTCTTAAGCTCCAACTGCCATGCAAAGTGTGTAGAAAAATCTGGCTTTTAAAGCTCTACAAATCGGCTACAACTTTGCATGTTTTGCCCTCTGACAGGTTGAGTAGTACACGGTCGCGGCATGGCATTCTCTTGCTGCAGAGCGTCTGGGTGTTCTCTTTTTATGAGTGCAAGTTCACACTCTTGTCAAGTTATAGTATAAAAGATATCGTCTCCCACAGGGATTGGAACGACTCCTATGAATGTTTTCCTGCACAAGAATTTAATAAATTGCACAATTAAATTTCTGAATGTGGAAAAATAATGACACAAATAAGATAAAGATAGTGATGATAGGGATGATAGGAAGAGATAAGATCGATCGATTGGGTAAGGTAATTGCAGCTCAGTGGTGTGTAAACTGCATTGTAAAGCCTAAGTGTGTTTTGTGCTACCACGATTTGCTGCCTCAGCGGGGAACGGCAGACGGCAGCTACGACCCTGTCACGCGGCCGCAACGGGTCTCTGCGCTCGTAACTTTCGTTGTCTTGGCAGGTGGAATGGAAATATGTCATGGCTGCTAGTTTGACATATACTCCAAGTTCAGCAGAGCAATTCTGAAGTGATCCTTCCTATGCCTAGGCAAGGATTCTGTTACTATGTGATGTAGGAAATACCTAGCAATCTCATCGTAAACCTAACACAGGCAGTCGACGTTTGGTTACTTCTTTTATCTACTGAAATTCTAACTTATGTCTAAGCCGAATTAGTCAACACCTCGACATGATGAGACTGTGCTTAATCCTTTCGTGAGTCATACACTCTCGTGCCCGACAAATGGATTTCCTCAACTTGACTTTTGGAACTAATTGAAGAAGTGAAGAACATGGATTAAGAAATCTTGAGAATATTTTATTGAAAACACGCTTAAACTCTTACAACTGTTTCTCACAACTACTTTACATACAAAAACCTAAACCCTAGGAGAGTTGGGCCGCGACCTCCAACACCTCCAATCTATCTATCTACCTCTCAACTAAGCATCCATCTATCCGTGCATCTAAGCATAAGCATGCCCCTATACCCTCGCATACATTGGGTATATATAGGGCTCATGGCCTAAGTTTAAGGCCTCTTAGAAGTAGAAGTCCTAAAAGTAGCTTTACATTAAATGCTGACTCCTTTTTGACTTAAATGTGGACTTTTTGGATGTTGCCTTCACCCGCAAGTAAGGATAAGTACTCCTACTTATCAATCTTGGATCAGCTCTACAAGCTGCTACATGCTTCAGAAAATTGCAAGACTGGGATCATTGGACTTGGGGAATTGTCCTCTTTCAATCGCAACCCATCTTGGCTAAGTCTGTTTAACTCCTACCTGGGCAGCACTCGGCGGCGGTGCTACTACGGCGGCATCCTTGGCGGCACTTGGAACTGCTTCAGTACAGCTCCTTTTTGCTCCCAGCTTTCCTGTCCTCTCCGATCCTCTCCACAGCTACACATTTACAGTACCTGAAAATAAAAACTAAACTAAAATAGTATATTTTCTTAACCAAACATGAAACATTCAATAAAAGCATGGTAGAAGAGCAAATACTGTTATTATGCATGCAATGCACCTAAATATGCCTAAATGATCTTAAGAACGGCAATAATAAGGGCAGGAATGTTTACAAAATATAGAACTCGTGGACACTCTACACACCCCCAAACTCGAACTATTGCTTGTCCTCAAGTAATGCAACCTATCTAGTAAACCTGCACCTTGCACAAAATTAATAGAAACTTAGCCTTTAACTTGATTTCTTACCTCAAGCTCGTGGCACCTATTTAATGTTAGTGATAGGGAATGGCATGAAGTAACTTAGATTTTAATTTTCTTAGTGCCAGTGCAGTGTGTGCATGTCTGTGTCCATGTTAAACATGTTGAGAAAACTAAGTTAACAAAGAATGCTAAAAATTATTGAATTACTGAAAAGGATATGAGTTGCTACCTTGGCAGCACAGTTAAGCACTTCTTTTCCTCTTTTCTTTTTCTCTAATCATGGCTTTTAAGGGCTTCAGCTCATCACAACTATTCTTCGGGTCTGAAGCTAAGATATGTGCACTCTACGAAACTCTGAACCCTTTAAATAGAGTCATCCCGTGAAGGCTTTCATTCACTCTTGCTAATTTTTCCGTCACTTGGTTTAGATAATTGGACTTTGATAGCAGCGGAGTGTCCTTGCTCATGATCCTTCCTAGAGCCTGTTTCGGGCACCTCTAGGTATTAAACATCCTGCCTAGAGCCTGTTTTGGGCACCTCTATGGTTTTCACCATCTTTGTGTTGCTGACATGTGCTGCCGCAGTGGCAAACATGTATTCAATTAAGAAATTTTTATTAAGTAAAGCAGGCAGTGTTAAACTTAGAAATCAAGCAAAAATTCAGCATTTAACAGACAGTGAAAGAATAATTGGCAAAAAGAAAATTTTTCTAAGTATTTTTTCATGCTTCATCCCCTTGTCAAGTCAAATTTTAAGTATGGTGCGAATATAAGTAGTTGGCTAACTATCATAGGCACAAGTTTTAAGCTAAGAATTTCTATTTCATGAAGTGTTTAGGGCAGAATTTACATATGTACCTATATGCTACTAAATGAACCTAAAGACAAAGAAAAAAAAAAGGACTATTCCCCCCAAACTCAAGGTTGGCATTGTCCACAATGCCTTATAAAATAAAAACAAAAAAGAAATAGAACATAAAAAGAAAAAGAATAAGAAAAAAATAGAAAAAATAAAAGAAAAAGTAAAGAAAAAAGAAAAATGTGCTATAGACTAGGGGATTCCCCCTATGTTGTTGCTTCGTCGGAGGAGGATTCTAAGGAGGCGGGCAGGACTAGGCGGTGTGTGACAGAAGGTCTGGCGGATGTGCTCTTCTTTGTGCCATGTGGCGGGTGGATGCGACTGGGGGTGGGTTGCTTGGATGGTCCTTCTGGCTCAGGTTCAAACCCTCCCTGAGGCTCGGTTGCTGCGGCTGGTCACTTCCGCTTTCTTTCTACCTCGGCCGATTCATCATCGAAGGAGTCAAAAATCTCCATGTCTGAGTCATCGGCATCTTTGGCAGCTGCCTCCTTTGCTGTTGGGGAGGCGGCAGTAGTTTCCTCCCCTTTCTCTGACTCTGATGAGGAGGTGAGGTCGTACGACTGGATGTGAGTGGGTGAGGTTCTTCGCTTAGGGCAGATGTGCGGCCCTTCGCTGGCTGGGGCCGCTGGAGTTGCAGCTGGTCTGGGTGTGATCTGTGTCGGTTTGGACGCTGCTAACTCCGATGGAAAGGCGGGTAACAGTGGGTCGGCGTCATGGTACTTGTCAAGCAAGTAGGCCATAAAGGCCTCTTTTACCTCCGCAATGTATTTGGTGAAGATCACTTGTTTGTGCTCGATCCTCTGGCAGCTCTCCACAAGGCTGCGCAACAGGGGGACTACGGTGGAGGGGAGATCAGCATCAGTACTGCCCACTACGGCTGGGGTGGTGGTAGGTTGGGACGGTGACTGGGCGGCATCATCTGGAGGCGCACCTTTCTTGTCCACCCTTCCCTGGCGGCAATGATTGTATCTTTGGGGTACGGCGGCACGCGGAAGTTGGCACATAGGTCTGTGAAGAGTGCAGGGAAGACGAGGGGTCCTTTGGCGTTGAGCTTGTCGGCATGGGCATAGATTTCTACAAGAATCACTTTGCCAACGTTGATTGGCCGCCTCTTCATAATGATGTGGATAAGGGCCAGCTGCGGCCTATTGACTTTTGATCCGTGCGATGTGGGCATCATGCGGCGTTGGACGAAGTTGCTCCAAAGAATGGCCTCTGGAAGCATATCGTGGCGGTTGATTGAACCATTGTTCTTGCTGGTTAGCCACTTGGTGTTGGGCCGGTGGATTTCTTTCTTGATCTTTTCGTAGTCAGCCGCCGTTAGATAGGACCTCCACTCTTCAAGCGGATTCCCGCTGATTTCTATGTCGTAGTATCTATTGATGGTCTTCGCCGTGAACTTGACTTTTTCGTCGCGGACATAAACGAAAGGGTTTCCCGGTGTAGGCTTGTGGGCATATAATTCTCGCACATGGTTACTGTTTATTTCCTCTGGTTGCCGTGCGAAAATATCCCAACCCAAGTTGTGAGCCTTCTCGAATATGGTGGGTTCAAGGCCAAAATCCCCATCTGGCCTGGTGTATTGGAACCCTATTTCTTCCCAGAGTTGTCGCTCGGTGAAGTGCTGCTTGTAAGTTGCCACTACAGCAAGGTTTAAGAACCTCTAAAAGGTTGTCTTGGGGTGGAGGCGGGTTGTTTTGATGTGGCCATAGTTGTGAAGACGGTCGTGTTTTCCTAACAAAAGAAATTGCAAGAAAGTAAAGCAAACGAAATCTTGAAAGCAAAGATGACAAGAATGATTGAGAGTAAAAGAGAGAGCAAAGTGAAGAAGGAGGGGAGAATAATTGGCCTTATATAGTCGCTACTCTCCGCTGCCTTGGCGGGCATGCTGCCAACAGGCGGTAATAATTGTGGTACGATTTACGCGCTTCTAGCCGTTACGTAGATTGCCTTTCCGTCAACTGTTGCAAATGTAGATGTTGCGGCTAGCCGTTATGAAGCCGCTAGCCGTAATGCTCATCTGCCTTGGTCACTGGGTTGGGGCTCTCCTTTATTCTTTCATCCTTCTTGGTCTTACCTTCATTCCTAACCTGAAATAATTAAAAGCAAAAATTAAATAAAAATAACTGAAAATTAAATCTAATCCTAATGCATGAAAATAAATTAAAAATAAAAATAAGAATAAAAATAATTAGATTATGTTGGGTTGTGCATTTCCCAAACATAACTACTTCCTGAGGGCTTTGCAATTGGCTTTTCGTCCAGGTATGTCCTTCCCCTCCTCAAGTGAATGTTGGCTGCCATCTTTGCCACCCTGGCGGGACATACACCAAAGACAAGCAAGAGGCATAATTTATTTTTTGAAAAATAAAATAAACAAAATTTAAGTGCAAAAACTAAAATAAAAGTGTAGAAATTCAAATGCAGTTGTTGTTACCAGTCCCCGGCAACGGCACCAAAAACTTGCAGAGCATATGGGTGTTCTCTTTTTATGAGCGCAAGTGCACACTCTTGTCAAGTTATAGTATAAAATATATTGTTTCCCACATGGATTGGAACGGCTCCTATAAATGTTTTCCTGCACGAGGATTTAGTAAATTGCACAATTAAATTTCTGAATGTGGAAAAATAAAGACACAAATAAGATAAAGATAGTGATGATAGGGAGAGATAAGGTCGATAGATTGGGTAAGGTAATTGCGGCTCAGTAGTGTGTAAACTGCATTGTAAAGCCTAAGTGTGTTTTGTGCTGCCACGATTTGCTGCCTCAGCAAGAAACGACGGACGGCAGCTACGACCCTGTCACGCGGCTGCAGCAGGTCTCTACGCTCGCAACTTTCACTGTCTCGGAAGGTGGAATGGAAATATGTTCTGGCGACTAGTTTGGCAGATACTCCAAGTTCGGCAGAGCAATTCTGAAGTGATCCTTCCTATGTCTAGTCAAGGATTCTATCACTACGTGATGTAGGAAATACCTAGCAATCTCAGCGTAAACCTAACACAGGCAGTCGACGTTTGGATGCTCCTTTTAGCCGCTGAAATTCTAACTTATGTCTAAGCCGAATTAGTCAACACCTCGACATGATGAGACCGTGCTTAATCCTTTCGTAAGTCTTACATTCTCATGCCCGACAAATGGATTTCCTCAACTGGACTTTTGGAACTAATTGAAGAAGTGAAGAACATGAATTAAGCAAACTTGAAAATATTTTATTAAAAACATACTTAAACTATTACAACCGTTTCTCACAACTACTTTACATACAAAAACCTAAACCCTAGGAGAGTTGGGCCACGACCTCCAACACCTCCAATCTATCTATCTACCTCTCCGCTAAGCATCCATCTATTTGTGCATCTAAGCATAAGCATGCCCCTATACCCTCGCATACATTGGGTATATATATGGCTCGTGGCCTAAGTTTGAGTCCTCTTTGAAGTAGAAGTTCTAAAAGTAGCTTTACATTAAATGCTGACTCCTTTTTGACTTGAATGTGGACTCTTTGGACGTTGCCTTCTCCCGCAAGTAAGGATAAGTACTCCTACTTATCAATCTTGGATCAGCTCTACATGCCGCTACATGCTTTAGAAAATTACAAGACTGGGCTCATTGGACTTAGGGAATTGTCCTCTTTCAATCGCAACCCATCTTGGCTAAGTCGGTTTAACTCTTGCCTAGGCGGCACTCAGCGGCGATGCTGCTACGGCGGCGTCCTTGGCGACACTCGGAACTACTTCAGTACAGCTCCTTTTTGCTCCCAGCTTTCCTGTCCTCTCTGGTCCTCTCCATAGCTACACATCTACAGCACCTGAAAATAAAAACTAAACTAAAACAGTATATTTTCTTAACCAAACATGAAATATTCAATAAAAGCATGGTAGAAGAGAAAATAATGTTATTATGCATGCAATGCACCTAAATAAGCCTAAATGATCTTAAGAACAACAATAATAAGGGCAGGAATGTGTACAAAATATATAACTTGCGGACACTCTACAGCTGCCTCGACATGGGTCTGTGACTGGTTCTGCTCCACAAGGCTTCATCAGCTTCCCTTAGTAGAAGCTGTCAGTTGTGGCTTGGCTCAATCAGGGTCTGTTGCTAGCTGGTTCTGCCTCATCCTTCCTTTTCCTTCATTGCCCTCACGGTATCTCCTGCCCTAGCATCATGCAAATCTGCAAAAGCAACAAACATGCATCAAACAGTATATTTTTCATAGAATAAACAGAATATAAGGATCAAAGGCATAAGTGATGAAATCAATGCATGAAGGGCCATAATGCAGCTCAAATGGGTGTTGGTTAAGTGATAATTGCCATGTAAAAGGGGTAAAAATATAGGACTTTTGGGCACTTATCACCTAACAGTCTTTAACCAATGTTACAACCAACGAATATCACTTGCTTATTCTTCGCGTTTGGCCAAGATAGATACAAGTACCTCGCTTTAGCAGAACCTACATTGTATCGATCTAGACCTTAACGATGGTTAATATTAGGAAGCAATAAAAGACTTAATATTTTATTGAGGGGTTTTGTGAATATTATCTCACCATTTAACATTTGATCTTATCAATTAACTAGCATGCATCTCATACATTCATTTTATCACAAACATGAAAAGCAATAAATATAAATGCAATAATTATAGCTCATATCCTAAGGTGGCCCATCCCAAGCCAATGAGAGAACCAAATTATTCTAAGGATAAAACCACTTCTCAAGCATCTTTCTGTCGGCCCACACTCATGTTCCTCTAGTCTATGCTTCTTTGTATAGATTACAATTTCAGAAACTCGTTTTATATACGAGGGAGTAAGATGAGAAGAGGATTACAATAGAAGTAGAGAAAGGCACGACACACAGGGGTCAAGCCCCTTACGGGGTTTCGGCGACCCTGCAGCCGCCGACGGGGTTGCCGCTGCCCAGTCAGCGACGAGGATTTTTTCAAAGATTATCATCTTAATTGCTATGTAAAAACCTCACGATTTGATAACTTTTATCAACATTATCGTGTTTTTTGGATTTTAAAATCCACGAGGTTTTTACTCAAACAACTCTTGTTACTTTCCCGCACGAAATCTATAGACTAAACATTAGTCTAATATGTAACTATAACCCACGTATGTTAACACTTAATATCTAAAACCCTAAAATTCCATATTGAATATGTTAACAATTAACATATAATATTTCAAACACTATCGATAAAGATCCTGATGATTAACTCTTAATCATTGATCTTAGGAAAATCTTTAACTGAATTAACATATTAACCATGATTGAATAGATTTGCTCGTACAAATACCATATATTCGTTAAATAAATCAAAAAATAACATGAATCTCATACAATTACATCACCCAAGTAATTAAAACCCAAATATGTATCGAGCAAATGGCTTTGATACCACTGTTGGGTCACGCCGGTAAACCCTATGGAGCAGTGGAAAAATTATCCGGCTATCACCACCAGAGATCCATGTACGAGGAACGAATCAAGGTGAATAAGGGTGAAGAATTACCTGTTTAAAATATGGAATTCTGACTTTGGAGAAGATGGATATTCAATCACGATTCCACGATGTCGATTCTTAAGTCGCGACAATAATGCTCTGACCTCTACGTAGTTCACCCAATTGAAACGAGCATATAAAACTCTCTAAACTATTTAGAAGGGAACGAACATAAAAACTCTCTAAACTATTTAGAATGTTTTTCCCAAAAAAAGCATTAATGACTACTAGATCTTTCATGCCTTTATATAGCTTTTGTAATCCTAATTTAACTCATATTAGGATTTCAATATATATATATATATATATATATATATATATATATATATATATAATCCTAATTTAACTTTAATTAGGATTTCAATATATATATTAAATATATATAATCTCAATTCAACTTAATTAGGATTTTAATATGTTTATGTATTAAATATATATAATTTCAATTCAACTTTAATTAGAATATTAATATATATATATATATATATATATATATATATAATCACAATTCAACTTAATTAGGATTTCAATATATATAATGATTTAAATCAAATTATATTATTTATATATTAAAAGAGTCATAATTATAATAATTATTTTTCTTTTAATATTTACCCAATATTTAAATTATATATATATATATCAAATATATATTCATTTAACTAAATTCGTGTACAACAAATTTGTACATATATAATTCGTTTAATATATGCTCATTTCAAATGTGGGTGTGACCATGTAGGTTCATGTACCGTTAGTAGTAAATATTAGAAATGTCCATCTAATATTTCTTGATATCTTGAGAATACTATCATAAACAAATAACTATGATATCTCATATCAACTTATTTGAGCATGGCCATGCAATTCTAGTCTCACTCAATCAAGTGGCCTGTGATATTACTCCTATTATATAGGAGGGACAAATCCTATCTTGATCAACCATATCCCACTACATAGATTGTGACATATCCAACATTAGTCTTTATAGTGTAGTCAGTTACGACACATGTTTGACTGTATCAAAATATGTCATTCACAATGTTGAAATAATGATAATCTCAAGTATGAGGATCATACATGTAGTTATCACTATGAGAAATATTGTAACTGTCACACAATAATCTAAGAAACATGCTCATAGCGGGTCAGTCCAGTATGTCGTTCGCTAACTCATACTTATGTATTGATTTTGACATCTTCATGTCAATGACAACACTTTGTCATCAATCAACTATGTATTATTCTTAATGCGTTACTATTGTCCACGCTCACAATAATACTCAACTAAGGACATTTAAGAATAACCATATTATTCTAAGAACTTTATTATAATTCAATTTATTTACGCACGTATGAGGATCATACATGTAGTTATCACTATGAGCAATGCCTTTTTATGAATAAACAAGGTAAAAACAAATGTCATTTATAATCATCTTATGATTGGTCTTTGGGCATACTCTAACATGATGGTACAAAGGAATGCAGCTTGGTGATCTATAAAGTGTCCACAAGTTCTATATTTCATGCACATTCTATCTCATATTATTATTGTTTTTAAGCACATCTTAGGCATAATTAGGATCATGCATTGCATTTTACAGTATTTCTTTGCTTTGCCATGTTTTTATAGATTATCTTTTATTTGGTGAAGAAAATGTATTGTTTTAGTGTACTTTTGCTTTTAGGTACTAGAGGCTGACAGAGGGAAAGAGGAGCTAAGAATGTGATGTTGAGGCAGCGAACCAAGGAGCTATACTGATGCAGTTCCAGACAGAGACAACAGCTGCCAAGTAGCTGTCGCCGCCCACTGTGTCGCCCAGGACAACAAACTATGGAGTTGGAGAATCGGAGTGCGATTTGTAGAGTAGAAAATTCTGATTCTATCGATGTTGTCCACTCGATTTTCTGACATCTGTAGCAGCGGGCAGAGCCGCCGAAGCAAAATCTCGAGATTTCTTGCGGAACGAGGCAACATGATAAAGTCCACATTCAACTCAAAGAAGTCAGAATTTAAAGTCACATTTAATATGGAAAGCTACTTTGAAGACTTCTACTTCAAGAAGGACTAGACCTAGCTAATGCCTATATATACCCATTGTAATTCTAATTCAAGAGAGCATAGGTTTTCCTTATGCATAGTTTAGGTTTTCTTGCGGTCGACATGTTCTAATTCTTACATAGGGTTTAGGTTTTTGTATGTAAAGTAGTTGTGAGAAACAATTGTAATAGTTTAAGTTGTTTATGCAATAAAATACTCTTAGTTTGCTTAATTCATGTGCTTCACTTCCTTCATCTAGTTCCAAAAGTCCAGTTGAAGAATCCATTTGTCGAGCACGACAGTGTCATACTCACGAAAGAATTAAGCATGGTCTCATCATGAAAATGTGTTGACTAATTCAGCTTAGACATAAGTTAGAATTTCAGTAGCTAAAAGGAGCAACCAAACGTTGATTGTCTGTGTTAGGTTTACGCTGAGATTGCTAGGTATTGCCTACATCACGCAGCAACAGAATCCTAGCCTAAACATAGGTAGGATCACTTCATAATTGCTTCGCCGAACTTGGAGTATCTGCCAGACTTGCCGCCGGGACTTCTCTCCATCTCACCTTCCGGGACAGCGAAAGTTGCAAGAGCAGAGTGCCACCGTGGCAGAGAAAGTTGTCGCCGCCTCAATCCGCCATTACCCGCCAAGGCAGCAGATCGTGGCAGCACAAAACACACTTAATCTTTACAACGCAGTCTATACACTACTGAGCTACAACTACATGGCCCAATCTATCAACATGATCTCTCTCTTCAATTACTTGTGTTTTTTATTTTACTTTCTCCTCAACAACTATCTTACTTGTGCTTTTACTTTTCTTGTGCATGAACAACAATTCGAATCAAGCTGTCCAATCCCTGTGGGAGACGATATCTTATATACTATAACTTGACAGGAGTGTGCACTTGCGCTCATAAATAGAGAACACCCAAACGCTCTACAAGTTTTTGGCGCCGTTGCCGGAGATTGGTAACAGTGAAATTTGTCTTTAATTTCTGCACTTTTATTTCTCTACATTTTATTTTCAATTTAAAAAAATATTTTACAGTTTTCTTTACTAGTGTATGACCAGGGCGAATCCAAAAGGAGAAATTCTCTTCTACGACGATATCGAATGAAGAGAAAGAGAGCTCAAGAAGGAGATCAGAGTAACCCTAGGGAAAACCAAAGAGGAAAAAGAAAAAAAGCAAAGGTAAACATGAACCCACCCAACAATGCTGCGAACGACATGGAAGGGCAGCAAGATTTGCCACCCAGAGAACAGCAAGATCCACCAAGGCAGCAACCCCCTCTTCCACCCAAGTAGCCCCGAATGTTCGAACCACTAGAGATTATCTGGAACATGACTTCAGAGGGTTTGATCCGACAGTGACAGAACCTGAAATTGAGGCGGACCACTTCGAGCTGAAGCCTGTTATGTGTAACATGATCAACACATTAGGGCAATTTGGAGGGACTGCCATAAAAGATGCTCGGCAGCACTTGAGAGGATTTCTGGACATCTTCAGAGCATTCAAAATACACGGGGTCCATCAAGACGTACTGAGGCTGAGATTATTTCCCTATTCACTGAGGGATAGGGCAAAACAGTGGTTAAACAACTAGCCAGCAGGATCGTTCAACACATGGACAGAGTTGTGTAAGGATTTTCTGGACCGTTTCGGCCCATCCAATGTCACAGACAGACCGCTAAACAAGATAACAGCCTTCCGACAAGGGGATGACGAGCCGATGTATGAAGCATGGGAGCAGTACCAACAAATGTTGAACAACTGCCCACTACATGGTTTCCCGGCTTGGACACAGGTATCAATGTTCTACAACGGGGTGAACTACCCAACACGGATGATGATTGATGCCTCAGCCAATGGAATCATCCTTGACAGACCACCAGAGGAGGCACTGCAGATTCTGAACCAAGCCGCCAAGAATGACTACAAGTATCCAATAGCCCACCGAGGCTGCGTTAGGCGGCCAACCACTGTGAACGAGGTAGAAGCCTCAGAATTTGCCAATCCCCGTCTTGACAAGCTAACAGAGCTGGTCATGAACATCGTAAAACCTGCTGGGAAAGTCTATGAGGTAAAGGTTGTGGAGCCATCTTGTGACGAGTGTGGGAGCAACCATGATTCCTCTAACTGCACCGCATCTGCCAACTTTATGGGAGGATACGAGAGGAACAGCAAACCTGCCCAGAACATCTACAACCCTGGATGGAACAACCATCCTAACTTCTCCTGGAGCAACCCAAAGACTGTTGCAAACCCACAACAGCAACAGGGAGGCTGCCAACAAAACATGTTCAGACAGCGGGCTCAGCAGCCGCAAAACAATAATTCACTAGAAGCAACTCTTCATACTTTTATGTCTAGAACTAGTGATTTTATTGTTCGCACTAATAAATTCATTGATAAAACTGAGTCTTTCATGGACAGGGCGGAGATGAAGATGAACAATCAAGAGGCTGCAATAAAAATTCCGGAGACCCAGTTTGGGCAGTTCGCAGAGATGTTCAGCAGCAGAACAATGGGAGCAGCATCCAGCAACACAGAGGCAGCAGCCAAACCCGCTTATGAACAGTGCAAAGCCATATCTACCAGAAGTGGGAAGTAGTTTGACGAACCCAGGGTGGAAAAACAAACATAAACACAGCTATCACAAAAAGAACAGCCTGTTGCGGCAGCATCAACACTAGCTGCCCCGGCAGCTAAACATAACAGCGGTCTTGAAGTAGATGATCCTACACATATTAAGTTCCCATACAAAGAGCGTATAGAGGACATCCGCCTGCCAGCACCTTTCTCCCAGAGGCTTAAGCAACAGAAGCAAGAGCACCGATTAAGAAGATTCCTGGATATTCTAAAGCAGGTGCACATAAACATACATCTAATAGAAGCCATTCAGAATATACCAAAATATGCCAAATGTCACAGGGACATGGTTTCTAAATGGAAGAGGATTAGGGAGTTCGAAACAGTGGTTGTAACAGAAGAATGCATGGCAATGTTGCACAATAAATTACTGTCCAAGCAAACAGACCCGGGCAGCTTTGTTATCCCATACAGGATAGGCAGAAAACACGAAACAAAAGCCATGTGCAACTTGGGAGCTAGCATCAACCTAATGCCCAAAGCAGTCTTCGATAAATTAGGAATTGGACCAGCCAAACCTACCTCCGTCATGTTAAAACTTGCTGATCATTTGTTTGTACAACCGGGGGGTAAAATCGAAGACATCCTAGTGAAGGTGGGCAACTTGATTCTTCCAGCTGATTTTCTCATTCTAGACTGTGAGGCCGATGAAAAAGCCCTTATCATCCTTGGGCGACCATTCTTGGCCACGGGCAGAACGTTAATAGACATGGAACATGGGGAGCTGGCCATGAGGGTAGACAACCAAAGCATAAAGTTAAATGTGCTACAACCCTCAGGAAAAAGAAAATGAAGGATGCCTAGATGCAAAAGCTGCCAAAATCATCATAGAGACAGGCCAAGGCAGCAGCTGTCGCGACAGACCAAAGGGCAGGCTAAAGAACCCAACAGCACATCACCTGAAGGAACAAGAGGACCCCCCAGGAGGGAAGGACAAGCCAAATTACCTCAGGAAGTGGTTATGTCTGGGAGATGCACCTAAATGCACTCCCAACATAACTTAATTTTTTAATTCATCTTCTTTATTTTTATTTTTATGCATTAGGACTAGAATTTAATTTACTGAAATTATTTTTTTAGGATTAGATTAATTACCACATATTTAATTTTCAAAGTTTATTTTTTATCTTTTATTTTTATTTCAGAATTAGGAATAAAAAAGCCGGGTCAAGAAAAAGGCCCAGCAAAGAGCCTGCCCACCATCCTGTCGAGACAGCCCAGGGCATCCCAGCGCAGAAATGCGTAACGGCTAGTTGACCACTAACGGCTAGCTTCCAACGGCTACGAAAATAATGGGCAGAAATCTCGCAACGTGCGCGTGAGACAACTGGACCGTTAGACATGTAATGCCGCCACGACACCTCTCGGCAACCTCTATTTAAACCATTCTCACTCCATTCATTTACTTTACTTTTACATCCTTTCTATCTATTTCTTGCATCCACTGCTCTCACCTATTTTCTTTCATAATATCAGTAAGCATCAACTGTCTCACATGGCTTCCTCATCGGCACCCAAACCAACCTTCCAACGCTTCTTCTCCTGCGCAGCTGAAAAGAGATACTGAACTCAATTCACAAAGTAGAACATATGGGAGGAGCAAGGCTTTCACTACACAAGGCAGACAGGAGATCTTGGCCTAGAACCAAATCTGTTCGAAACCATCCACGGCAAGGGATGGGAAATCTTCGCATGGCAGCCAGACATAGCCAACATCACCATTGTCAAAGAATTCTATGCCCACCATCCCCGCCCGGAGATGTCGTTCGTGCTCGTCCGAAGGGAACCTGTTAAGCTCAACGCTGCTGTCATCAACAACTTCTTTGGCCTAGATATGCACGACAACCCTCACGAGGAGTGTAGGCAATCACTGACGGCTGCCGATTATGATAAAATCAAGGCCAAACTATGCAAGCCCAACACGACGTAGTTGGCAGGCAAACATGGAGGATCTGTCCAACACCGCCACCTGCTACCTGAGGCAATGCTATGGAACGCATTCGTCAAGAGGCGTCTGCTGCCCACCTCCCACAACTCCACTGTCGACCGGCCGCGGCTCGCCCTAATTCATAGCATTCTGATGAACCGGCCAATAAACGTTGGGGAAATTATCTGCAAGGAGATCCACACCTGCTTTCGGAAGATGAAGGGCAGGTTGTACTTTCTGTCCCTCATCACAGGCCTTTGCGCCAACTTTGGTGTTCCGACTGACCCAAAAGATGAGATGACAACAGCCAAAGAAGGGTGGACTAGAAATGTCCGCTTACAGATGATGCAGGCCCCGAAGACAGAGCCCACAACGCCCAGCTAGCCATTTATTGCCCAGCCTGACACTCCAGCCGCCCCGGCAGTACTGAAGCTGCCCTAGACAACAAAGTCTTAACGCTGTTGTACACCCTTATCAACAGCAACAAGCGCAGCAAGCAGCAGCAGCTGACCTTCATGAAATACCTGGGGGAAATCCAAGAAGCCTTTGTGGCTTATCTCCTGTAGAAATTCCCTAATGATGGACCCATTCTGCCTCCATATCCTGCAGACCTTGCAGCAGCAGCCCCAGCACAAGGAACACCATCCACTACTGATGTCTGCCATGCCGCCTCCCGCTGCCATGTGCCCTCTCCGACGCACTACCCATCTTTCTCAGCCACCACCACATCCAACACAATGGCAGACTCCCCCGAGAGGCATCAGTAGCACCATTCACCTGCATGTACAACAGCAACATTGGTGAATACCTCCGCGTCATAGGAGATTGTGCAGCAGCCGCTGGAACCAGCAACAGCAGTGGTAGCAGCAGCAGCCATCCCAATAGCGATTGACCCTCCGGCAGCACCCACGGAGGAAGGCACTAGGAAGAGGAAGCGGTACAACATAGCCGCAGAACCTGTGGATGACGAGACAGAGTCAGAAGAGAGCAAAGCACCTCATGTCGCTCCCCCTATCAAACCTCAAGAAGAGCCTCGCTCCACGCCCAAAAGAGTCCAGCCGCCGCAGATAGCAAAACTCTCACCTGCTAAGTCTGTCGCCAAGACATCTGCCGGCCACCGCTTCATCATCCAAACATCTTCCTCTTCTTCAGTAGCAAAGACTCAAGCCTACTCTCAAACCTCAGCCAATTTTTAGTTTTTTTCTTTCTCTTTTCTTCATTTTATTATTTCTGTTTTCTTTATAACTTGTATTTATTTTTCTATTAATTTCTTTCTGTTTTATTTTGTGCATTGAGGACAATGCCCATCTCTAGTTTGGAGGGGATAGCTCTCACATCTTTTGTCTAGGCATACTTAGTAGCATATAGGTTGCATTGTACTTGCCATAGTGATAATCGGAACAGAAAAATTTGTTATATAACTTGTGCCTATGATAGTTAGCTGATTACTTATTTTTGCATCAATAATAAATTGAACTTAATATGGGAAAAGCATGAAAAATGACCTAATTTTTTTTAATTGCCAAAACTATCAAACACCACTGTTACTTGCTGAATTTGTTAGAATATATAATGAACATTGCCTGCTTGTTTTTAGAATTCTTTGCAAAGTTCTAACAATGGTTACAGGTAGCCGCCGAGGCAGAAAAGTGAAACAAAAAAATACATCACTGCCACGACAGCATAAGTAAAAACAAAGAACATTGATGTTTTACCCTAGAGGTGCCCGCAACAGGCTCTAGGAAGAATCATGTGTGAGGACACTTCGCTGCTATCAAAGTCCATGAATCTGAAAGTTTTGAAGTGACTGACAAATTAGCATGAGTGAATGAAAGTATTCACGGGATGACTCTACTCCATGGGTTCGGGGTTTTGTAGTTTGCTCCTACCTTAATTTCAGACCTAGAAGAGTAGTTGTGATAAGTTGAAGCCCTTATTATTATGATTAAAATATTATGCTTAATTGTGAGGCCTCGGCAGTAACCTTATATATCGTAACAGCATCTTTGTTTATTTAGTTATTCTGCATATTCAGCCTGTACACAGTCTTGCACACACTGCACTGGAATTAGAAATTAATTCTGAGTTATTTTCTTGCTAAGTTCCCTTCACTAATTTAATATAGGTGCCACGACATTGAGGTATGAAATCAAGTTGAAAACGGGTTTTTCTTTCTGATTAATATAAGGGCAAGTATTTTTAGGTTGCATTGCTTGAGGACAAACAATAGTTCGAGTTTGAGGGTGTGTAAAGTGTCCACAATTTCTATATTTCATGCATATTCTATCTCATATTATTGTTGTTTTTAAGCACATCTTAGGCATAATTAGGACCATGCATTGCATTTTACAGTATTTCTTTGCTTTGTCATGTTTTTATAGATTATCTTTTATTTGGTGAAGAAAATGTATTGTTTTAGTGTGCTTTTGGTTTTAGGTAATAGAGGCTGACAAAAGGAAAGAGGAGCTGAGAATGTGATGCTGAGGCAGCGAACCAGGGAGTTGTACTGATGCAGTTCCAAATAGAGACAACACCTGCCGAGTAGCTGTCGTCGCTCACTGTTCCGCCCAAGACAGCAAACTATGGAGTTGGAGAACCGGAGTGCAATTTGTAGAGCAGAAATTCTTGATTCTATCGATGTTGTGCACTCAATTTTCCGACGTCTATAGCAGCGGACAAAGCCGCCGAAGCGAAATCTCGAGATTGCTTGCGGAACGAGGCAACGTGATAAAGTCCACATTCAACTCAAAGAAGTCAGAATTTAAAGTCACATTTAATGTAGAAAGCTACTTTGAAGACTTCTACTTCAAGAAGGACTAGACCTAGTTAATTCCTATATTTACCCATTGTAATTCTAATTCTAGAGAGCATAGGTTTTCCTTAGGCATAGTTTAGGTTTTCTTGCCGTCGACATGTTCTAATTCTTTCATAGGGTTTAGGTTTTTGTATGTAAAGTAGTTGTGAGAAACGGTTGTAATAGTTTAAGTTGTTTTTGCAATAAAATACTCTTAGTTTGCTTAACACGCTTAATCTTTACAACGCAGTCTACACACTACTGAGCTAGAACTACCTGGCCCAATCTATCAACCTGGTCTCTCTCTTCAATTACTTGTGTTTTTTATTTTACTTTTCTCCTCAACAACTATCTTACTTGTGCTTTTACTTTTCTTGTGCATGAACAACAGTTCGATCAAGCTGTCCAATCCCTGTGGGAGACGATCTTATATACTATAACTTGACAGGAGTGTGCACTTGCGCTCATAAATAGAGAACACCCAAACGCTCTACATGATCCAACGATACTCCCAAATTGAAACAATTTTACCATTATCGATCCTCCAGAGAGTGCCATTGGTGATAATCTTAATTCCTTCCCATATGCTCTTACATGCCCAAGAGGGATTCTGACTTTTTCTAGCCGAAAGAAGATGAACATTAGGGAAATAGATACCCCGTAGTACACGAGCAACAAGCGAGTCTAGATTTTTTTAGTATTCTCCATGTTTGTTTAGTGACTAATGCTTGATTGAACGTTTGAAGATCCCTGAAACCAAGGCCTCCCTTATCCTCAACTTAACCAATGAATACTTCAATCACTCTAATTAGATCTATTCCACCAAAATTTTCTAATAAGAGAGTTCTGGTCATCACAAAAATTCGATGGGAGGAAAAAACATTGCATAACATATGAGGGTATTGCAATTGTCGGATCTTTAATGATAACTTGTTTTCCCACTTGGGATCGAAATTTGGATTTTCAACTTTGTAATTTTTTTCTTAACTCTTTCCATTAAAAAAGCAAGAGCTTCCTTTTTGCCCCTACCCAAAATGGATGGTAGCCTGAGATATTTGCTTCCCTCTTCCATGATGCCAAATCCCAAGAAATTTCCAAAAGATATTTTCACATTCTTACTCAAATTGGGTGAGAAGAAAACAAATGATTTTCCAATATTCACATACTGCACCGTAGATTTTTGGAAAGTTTCGAGCAAATAAATCATTGAGAAACAGTTGGCATGATCGGCCTTGGTGAAGAGGACACAATCATCTGCAAACATTAGGTGGCTCATGTAGCGACACGCCGGTACACCCCATGGTGCAACGGAAAAATTATCTAGCTTATTCCACCAGTGATCCATGTACGAGGAATGAATCCGAGGTGACAATGGATGAAATGTTACCTTAATTAAATCTGGAAAAACCACATGGAGTTAGGAGAATCCAATTCTTCTAGCACGATATCAAATCCAAGTCGTCACAACAACGTTCTGACCTCTACGTAGCCCACTCGAATAAAACGAACAATATTTTTCTTCTCTAACTGTTAGAGAGGTTTTTTGCATAAGCATGCATTTGGCTACTAGACCTTATGCCTTTATATAGCATTCAAAACCTTAATTCTAATTAAATTCGGATTCTTAAAATATACAATATATTTAATCAAATATAATTAGATATGTAGAATCTGGTTCTACTTCGATCGGGCTTCTTTAGGGATATATATGTTTTTTAATAGTAATTTATAATTACAATAATTATCTAGTATTAAATATATATATAACGAAATTATCTATAATTACAATAATCATAATAATTTCGGTTTTTACTTATTTCATGCACAACAAGTTTGTACACATGCTATCTAGTCGATATTTGTTCGTTTCAATCATAGGGTGTGACCCTTGTAGGTTCATGTAACGTTAGCAGTAATATCTAGAACAAATCTAATATTACAAGCAAAGAGTGGTGTAACACCCCAAAAATTACTCCTAAATTTTAAACTCTAGATTCGAAAAATCCCTAATTTAGAAACCTAATTTTGAAATCCCTAATTGAAAACCCTAACAATTGAGAATTTTTAATTCAGAACCCTAACTTTTTTATGAGGAACTAAATAAGAATTTTTATCAAACTTAAAAGTTAATATGAAATTTCTTGAAAGTTTAAAGACTGACTCCATAAATAACTCTTTTATCAAATTGAATTTTAATTCTTTCACCCGTCTTTTTTTAATTTATTTATTTTACTTTTAAGTTCAAATTGAATTCTAATTCCTCTTTTTCTCACAGCTAAATTGACTCTCCTTTTTCAACTTAAATTCTTGTTGTTGTTGTTGTTGTTGTTGTTGTTGTTGTTATTATTATTATTATTATTATATTCTAAACTTAATTTGTTTATATTACCACTGCTTAACTATATATATATATAGTCATAGTTACTACGTACAAAAATAAACATAAGCTTTAAGTTTTAAAGTGTTGTCGCTCTTAGTTGTTCTCATGCTTTATAAAATCCACTCGGATTGACGCTGCCTTCACCTTACATCGAAGCCGCAACCGCTCTTTGTTCGTCGTTAGAGTTTTATTGCTGCGAGGTGTGTTTCTTCCGGTGCTATAATTAAATTATATGTTATTTTTCTATGTGTGGGTGTTTTATCCTTTATGTGATTATTTATATGTATTATGATTTTTATGGTTGACATCACATGCATACGTTTTCAGAATATGTTTTTACTATGATTTACGAACCGTGATTTATGGACTACGATTTATGAACTATGATTTATGAATTTATTGACTATGGTTTATGAAGTATGTTTATGGAATATCGGATTTATGGAACGGGATTTATGAAATTAGATTTCTAATCATCATGTATGTATGAGCATGGGTTGGAATTTGTACGAAGGAAGCAATGGTTTTTACCACACATCGATTGGTGACGTTGTAGTGAGGGGTTTTGGGGAACCTACCTCTTTTTATGGCGGTTGTAGTTGGGTGCATTGCATTGCGCTTGTGATTTATGTGTTATGCTTTAAAGAATTTTAAGAAAATATTATTGTATTTTAAGATTATGGTTTTTCTTGCACTTTAGAGACACACTAAGCTCTTTAGCTTACTCCCCCATAGTTTCCCCTTACATATATCTTTGGACTTTAGGCGACGTGGTACTTGGAGGATCTCACATTTTATCCGATTATTTTATTATTCAGTATGGAACTATTTTAGTTATTCAAATTATTATTTATTATTTTGATGTAATTTCAACATTCTTTTATTATGGTTTTATTTCTTAGATTTTATTTAAACATTCAAATTATTATTTATTATTTTATGATTGTGGGCTATTTATATTTTTCGAATAATTTCAACATTCTTTTATTATGGTTTTATTTCTTAGATTTTATTTAAATATTCGAATATTTATTATGATATTTATGTTTTATTTATTATAAGTTATTTATCAAATACTGTTATTTTTATTTTAAATTTAAGTATAACTTTTAAAATTAGTTTTCTTGAGGGAAAAGTTTTCAACGGTGACTTTCTAAATTTGGTATTTTCTTCTAGGCCAGGTTTAGAGGGTTACAGGTAGCATCTAGTAATACATCATTACTACCTAAGTTACAAGAAGTCGTGGTTCGACATAACCTTTTTCGTGATCAACTCTTATGATGTATTACATCCTTTTGTCCTTATATCTAGATCGACACAAGTCATGGAATAGTCACACTTGTGTAGTCCATCTAATATTTCTTGATATCTTGAGTAGACTATTATAAACGAATAACTATGATATCACATATCAATTTATTCGAGCATGGCTATGCATTTCTATTCTCACTCAATCAAGTGGCCTATGATGTTACTCATATTATACAGGAGGGAAAAATCCTATCTTGATCAACCATATTCTGCTACATAGATTGCAACATTTTTTATATCAGTCTTTATAGTGTAGTCAGTTACGAAACATGTTTGACTGTATCAAAATATCTCACTCACAATGTTGAAATAATTATGATCTCAAGTCTGGGGATCATATATGTAGTTATCACTATGAGCAATGTTGTGATTGTCACATAATAATCCAAGAAACATGCTCATAGTGGGTCAGTCCAGTATGCCGTTCTCTAACACATACTTATATATTGATTTTGACATCTTCATGTTAATGACAACACTTTGTCATCAATTAACTACGTACTAGTCTTAATATATTATTGTTGCCCATATCCACAATAATACTCGACTAAGGACATTTAAGAATAACTATATTATTCTAAGGACTTTATTATAAGTCAATTTATTTATAAATGCACAAAATAAGACTGAAATAATATTAACGTCTTTATGTTAATAAAACAAGATAAAATAAATAGGTCTTTTACAACCATCTCATGATTGGTCTTTGGGCATACTCCAACAGCTCAGCAAGGGACATTTTCTTCCAATACGAAATCCAGTAACTCCCGATTTATGAGATTTCTATCCATCATCCATGAGAAGACATTAGATATCAGCAGGAAAAGGAATGGAGAGAGAGGGTCTCCATGTCGAAGGCCTCTAGATGACAATAGAAATTTCTTTTTTCCTCATTAACCATTAAGGAGAAAGACACAATCTTGACACATAACGTAACTTGTTGAGTCCACTATTGATCAAACCTCATATCCTGAAGGATTCGACATAAAACCTCTCAATCAACTTTGTCATATGCTTCTTCTAAATCGATTTTTAGGGCTATAACTCATGTCGAGCCTTTCCTTCTTTTTTTGATAGCATGGAATGCCTCATGAGCCAAGATGACATTATCATGTATAAGCCTCTCACTGACAAAAGCAGACTGAGTCTGAGAGATAATAGATGGGAGGTGATTTTTAAGTCTAGTAGCAAGGATCTTAATGATAATTTTCATGGAAAAAATATACAAACTTATTGGTATGAAGTGTCCCACTTCCATAGGGTTCTTGATTTTTGGGATTAAGACAATGTTTGTTTCATTGATATCCTTATCCAACTTTATGTGATCGAAAAAGGAAAAGACCATATCAATAGTATCCTTTTTAATAGTGTCCCAGAATGGCTGGTAGAAAATCTCAGAAAAGCCATCATGGCCTGGAGATTTAAGAGCTCTTAACCCAAAGACAAAAACATGAATTTACTTTTCACTGATCTTCTTGCACAACTCTTTATTCATCTCAGTTGTAATAACCTTGGGAATTAAACCCTCTAGTTATTCTTTTTCAATAGTTTGATCTTTAGTATAGAGTATATAGAAGTGTTTCCCAAATAGATCGACAATCTGAGCTTCTTCCTCCACCCATGTCTCTTCCTCATCTTTTAGTTTCAAGGTAGAGTTATATCTACGATTTTGAAGAGTTGTAGCATGAAAGAAACTAGTGTTTTTATCCTCATATTTCAACCAATTAACTGTGGCTCTTTGATGCAAGTGACTTTCTTCTTATTCCCAAGTTTTTTGAAGGAGTTACTTTAGCCCAATGAGTTCTTCTTTAGACTCTGTTGATAGCGGAGAGTTTTGAAGAGACAAGATTTTTTTCTTTACTTCCTCACATGTCTTTCTATTCTTCCCAAACTTTTCTCTGCTCCACTTTCCTAATTTAACTCTTGTTGATCGGATTTTCTTGCCAAAAACTACAGCTCTTGGGACTGTATATTCTTCATTCCAGACTTCTCTAACCTTCTCAAAACATTCTTCCTCAAGCAACCACTTCGATTCAAATTTGAAGGATTTTTTTCCTATTCTTTTTTAGTCTAGTCAGGAGAAGAGCAATGTGGTTATGGTCGGAGGTGATAGCTGCTTCCATTAGACCAACTGCTTTAGGAAGCAGAAAACTCCATTCCTCTGTAAAGAGGATAAGATCGAGTTTTTCCATTATCGCTCGATCATCAACACATTTTTTTGACCAAGTGTACATGCCACCTTTCATTGGCATCTCAATCAATTTGGCCTTTTCCAAAAACTCATAGTACCATTTGGCATTTCTGGGGTGCACATCATTTCCTCCAATTTTATCCGCCTGGTCAAGAAAAGAGTTGGTATCTCCAATTACACACCAATTACAATTTTGTGAGTTTCTGCTGTTGGCAAGATACTCATGAAGTCCTTTTTCTCTTCGTTATAGGTATGAGCATAAATGAAAGTACAAAACCATTTCTCACCATTCAAGTACAAGATAGATGTGTCGATGAGGTTTTTATTAGAGTTGATAATAGTAATATTGATTTCCTCCGTCCACCATAAGGTCATTCCAGCAGCAATTCCTCTAGGATCGACATAGAAACTTTCCGAATATTTGCATTTTCTCTGAAGGTTTTCCATGTATTTCTTTTCTTTTATGTTTCACTAAGGAAAACAATGCATGGTTGGAGTTTAAAGATAACGCCTTTATGACTCCTGACAGTATCATTGTTCCTTAAACCTCGAACATTCCATGCCAAAACAACCATAATCCACATAAACTCAAAAGGATGAAAAAGGAGAAAACACGCCAGAAGATAGACAGACATAAAATAGTTAGCAAAAGAGAAACAAATTTCCAAAACAAAAAGGAAAGATAACAACGAAATCTTCTAAGCTCATAGAGGTAAGAGACAAACCAAAGATCACAAGTCAAAGAGGGGGAGAATGAAGAAACTTACAAATGAGCACGAAGAGCTTGCAGATGAAACGGAAGAGAAGTGAATATGCATCATAAGACATGAGACAAACAACTAAGATCTTCTAAGAGGACCAGAAGAACCGATAAGCTGAGAAATCAAACCACGAGCGGGCAAGACTCAAGAGCCTCAATCAGAATCTTCGGACTTAACAAAAATCGTTGGAGGGTAAACTCTAGAAATTGGGGGCGTTGGTAATTTGAACCAACAGATAGTTATATTAGACTAAAAAATTATCATAGAAATTTGAAAAGTCCTAATTAATATTTCTAAAATATTTGAGGGATATAATTTAAATTTCTCTAAACCTTGGGATGTCATGTGTCATGGACTTATCTTTCTCCCGATGATCCGTGCGGCGTTAACAACTCCCGATCTTGCTAACAAGCCTTACGTCATGCAAACGCTATGGCTAAAACAAAGAGCTTGAGAAGGCAAGAGAGTTTACAAGGAAAAGAACCTTGTATTGAAGTTAAGAAAGCTTTACAAAAGAACTTGACTTGTGAACTTATGGGATGATTTACAAATGAGAGGGGTAGCCCTATTTATAGTCTCTCACCTCCCTAACGGACGGTTGAGATTGTTTTGATCAAACGACTATTATTTTGCCTCCCAAAATATCTAAAAGACCTAAACTATTCTAGAGAGCTCTACATGTATCCATACATGTCTACAACTATCTAAAGTACTCTAGAATATTCCAGAGACGTTCGAAGTTATCCCGATCCTTTCGGACTTGTCCCGAGCCTTCCCGGACCTTCCACTGTCTTCCGGTCTTGTGTGGACTCGGGTAGGGACTTCTGGAACGCCCTAGATCCTTGTGGGAACGTTTCAAGAGGGTTGTGGGCTTCTCTATGCCGTTCTAGAACCGTCCTATATTCATGCTTGGCCTTAAAACGCCCAAGGCACTTCATTTTGCCTTGGTTGGCCCGAGTGCACATAGGTGGGGCTCCTCGGTCGGCCCTGGTGCACCTTGGTGGGGCGTGACATTCTCCCCCACCTGATCTCGTGATGCCCTCGTTGTGCCTCAGTTGGGCTGTTGGGGTGTTACCAACGCGCTTCCTTCGTCTCCTAGCTTGCCTCTTCTTTACCCTCAGCTTGACAACTTGGTCCTTTGCTATCGCACCGGGTCATGCTCTTGGCTTGGTAGAGCTTGGCATCGCCAACTTGAACTGGGTTGCCTTGCCCTTTCTATGCTCATCCAACCCCTTGGATAGCTTGCCTCGATCGATGTCCCTTTGGAACTGAAGGAATGAAAGCACCTTGGTCCCTTACTTGGTGGCTCTGTGTGTTGGCACCACACAAGCTTGGTCGCTCTCCGTGATGCACATGTTGTTGGAGAATGGTATCGAGATTGCCTTGGCCCGATCGAAGAAGTCAATCTCTAGGATGATCTTATAGTCATCCATCGGCACAATTGTGTAATCCATGTTCCCAGACCATGTCCCTACATTGGTTTTAACTCTTCGAGAAATCCTGTGGATGGGTTGAGCGGTAGAGTTAACCGCCTTCATAGATCCGCCTCCCCCGACTACTTTAAGACCAAGCCTCTTTGCTTCTTCCAAAGAAAAAATGTTATGGGACGCACCTGTGTCGAGCATGCCCCTCGGTGCTTTTCCATTAATGGTGACATCAACGTATAGCAACCCATTGGCTTCGGTCTTTGGGGCGGATTGGATCACATTAAGTAACTGAATTGATCCCATTTATGCACCTTTATCGC
This sequence comes from Hibiscus trionum, assembly GCA_030270665.1. Taxonomy (NCBI): domain Eukaryota; kingdom Viridiplantae; phylum Streptophyta; class Magnoliopsida; order Malvales; family Malvaceae; genus Hibiscus; species Hibiscus trionum. The sequence continues at coordinate 23,955,880 of BSYR01000011.1, forward strand.
CACTGTCAGTGTCACTACCTTCTTGTTGCTTGGATAGGAGCGCGCTAAGGGCTTGACGTTGTGAGCATTCACGAACCTAATGGTCATCGTCGCAAATGAAGCAATTGTTGGGCGGTGACTTCTTCATTCCTTGGAATTCCTTGGGCTTGCCTCTGTCTTTACCCTTCCAAGGGGATGAGTTTATGTGCCTAGGCGAGTTGCCCTCGTGATGGCCCTCCTTGCGTTGGCCCTTGTCTCCCCCACCTTTAGCTTGACCGCCCTTCTCATCCTTCGGCTTAGTGGTGGTCTCCTTGTGGCTAGAGTAGTCGATGAGACTCTCGGCCGCGGTAATGGCATCGACAAGGGTTTGTACTCCCCGTCGCCTTAGCTCGGCTTTGGCCCAATTTTTGAGACCATCTATGACATTGGAGAGTGAGTCTTTCTCTGAGAGATCGGGGATCTCGAGTAATAAACTAGTGAACTCCTTGACATAGTCGCTAATGCTCCCCGATTACTTGAGTCGACACAAGCGGGCTCTTGCTTCATCCTCCGCATTCTCCGAATAGAATTGTCATTTCAGCTCCTTCTTGAAATCATTGAAGGTAGAGATGGTGCACGTACCTCTCTCGATATCACCGCGCCTTCTCCTCCACCATAACATGGCGGTGCCGGTGAGATATAGAGCTGTCGTTTGAATCTTAGAGGGTTCATCCACAAGGCCAACGGCTCCAAGATATTGCTCTAAGCCATACAAGAAGTTGTCTACTTTTTTAGCGTTGTGTGCTCCCGCGAAAGTCCTAGGCTTGGGCACCTCGACCCTCCTAGTCTCATATGTGGTGCTTGGTCCGGCGACCATGGCTCGCTTGCACAATGCAAGGTCGCCTTATAATGCCTCAAGTTGGGCATGCATGTCGGCAAGTTCTTGTTGAAAGGATTCATGTACCTTTGTGAGCTCCCCCATGAGAAGATCACGGACTTGTCCCATTTCCGCGCGCATGGTCCCTTCTAGCTTGAGTATCATGGCCGTATGGATCTCGGCATCCTCCACCTCAAGGCCTTCTACCCTTTGTTGAAGGTCGTCCACTTGGGCACACACGCCCCCAACGCTCTTCTCGACATGAGTCAAGTGCGACTCCAAGCTAGAGATCATGTCCCTTGACTTGGCTCGTGGCATTGTCGTCGTAGGGTCAACCATCTCCTCACGCCCTCGTTGCTCATGCGTGACCTCGACCTCCAATGAGCTAACCACTTGGTTCTTTCCGGTTTTAGCCATGTCCCGAGTCTCAAACACGCTCTGATACCAACTGTCACAAACTTATCTTTCTCCCGATGATTTGCGCGGCGTTAGCAACTCTCGATCTTGCTAACAAGCCTTAATTCACGCAAACGCTATGGCTAAAACAAAGAGCTTGGAAAGGCAAGAGAGTTTACAAGGAAAAAAATCTTGTATTGAACGTAGGAAAGCTTTACAAGAGAACTTGACTTGTGAACTTATGGGATGATTTACAAATGAGAGGGTGGCCCTATTTATAGGCTCCCACCTCCCCAACAGACGGTTGAGATCGTTTTGATCCAACGACTATTATTTTACCTCCCAAAATATCTAAAAGACCTAAACTATTCTAGAGAGCTCTACATGTATCCATACATGTATACAACTATCTAAAGTACTCTAGAATATTCTGAAGACGTCCGAAGTTGTCCCGATCCTTCTGGACTTGTCCCGAGCTTTTTTGAGCCTTCCCGAACCTTCCAAGGTCTTCCGGTCTTGCGTGGACTTGGGTAGGGACTCCTGGAACCCCTAGATCCTTGTGGGAACTTTTTAAGAGAGTTGTGGGCTTCTCTGGGCCGTTCTAGAACCGTCCTTGGTTCATGCTTGGCCTTAAAACGTCCAAGACACTTCATTTTGCGTTGGTTGGCCCGAGTGCACCTAGGTGGGGCTCCTCGGTCGGCCCTGGTCCACCTTGCGTTGGTTGGTTAGAGCAACTTTACCCCAACTAAAAAATTCGTAAGGAATTGGGTATATACTTAATTTCTTAAAATTTCAGTAAGAAATTACGTATATGTGGTAAGATATTGTATACAAACATAATTTCTTACAAAGGTTTGAGCAACTCTACCCCAACTAAAAAGTTCGTAAGGAATTGGATATATACTTAATTTCTTATAATTTTAGTAAGAAACTAGGTATATTGGGTAAGAAATTGTATACAAACACAACTTCTTACTTATTTTGTACCAAATTGTGCATTCTTGTAAGAAATTGAGTACAAACACAATTTCTTACAAAGGTTTGAGCAACTTTACCCCAACTAAAAAAATCGTAAGGAATTGGGTATATACTTAATTTCTTATAATTTTAGTAAGAAACTAGGTATATCGGGTAAGAAATTGTGTACAAACACAACTCCTTACTTATTTTGTATTAAATTGCGCATTATTGTAAGAAATTAAGTATATACATAATTTCTTACAATTATTGTAAAGAAACTGATTTTGGACTCAATCTGTTATTTTATAAGAAATTGTGTATATACCGTTACTTTTACCATTTTTGTAACAAATTAGGTACAAAATTTATAAGAAATTATGTTTAAAAAATGACTAGGTTAACCGGTTTGCCTCTTTTTACTGCCATGTAAGCGCAGTTTTTGCAGAATCTCTCGTTTTAAGTGACTTACCCGATGCTTTGTCGAGGGTGACGAAGTCAGCCGAGTGAGCGGCAGGTGAGAGCGTTTTAGTAATTTTCTTCTCATCTTTGTTCTACGCAATGATTGCTTTCGATGTTCACGTCTCTTTTCTTTCGACTTTGAGTGCTTCTCACTGCACTATTTCCCCTCTTATCGTCTCCACTAAACTAATCAAATTTCTTATTCTATTTCTCTACTTTTTTAGATCGTCTTTTTGCTTTCATCTTTCAACCCTTCTGTTTTGGGTTTGTTGAACCTTATGCTTTAGTTTAGACCCATTGTCGAGTTTGAATTCCTCGTGCCCTTATTTCCATCCCGATCAAAGGTAATTTTTTTTCTTTTTTTAAATTCATGAATGCTTAGATTTATCGCCTGACTATTTCCATTACAATTTTGAGGATAAGTTTTAGTGACGGGGGATTATGTGCATGAATTTGGATCATTAGTATTCACTGACGTTAGGTGAAATCGTTGCTAGATCAGAGTTGTGAGGGAGATTCCATTCTCCTTGTTTGACTAATAATTAGAGTCGTTTTCGTTATACATCGCCACAATTTTCGTCTTCCTTGGGGATGGACTGATTGATCGACATGGAAATGGATCGAGAATCTGGAAAATTGGAACAAATTGTTTCCCAATTTCGTTCCAAGATCTTGCACGTTATTTTGAACTCCAGGGTTCCTTCTCTTCACCACCACTGCCAACAACAAGAACCGGTTTCTCTTTCTCGGGTGAGAAAGAGTGACAAATGGTTCAATTTAGTATTAGGAGACCGAGCTGCGGCTCTGGAGAATCTCAATTTCTCCCTTAGAAATCTCTTGGATCCAATGATAATCGACATAATACTTGTTCATCGTAGTTCTTGTTCCTCGCCACTGGACAATCTTTATACTCCTTCAGCTGCTGTTGGCAGTCCTTCTGACGAGACTGTTATAGAAAGATGGGTTGTTCAATATGATTGCACTCGGTTTAATGCTACTCCAACTGGTGCCGATACTTCTAGTTCTTATAAGAAGACTTATAAGAAGTCCATCATACTGTTGCGATCTCTTTTTGCGCAAATGAGGCTTCTCCCCGCATATAGAATCTTTCGGCAGCTAAGTTCGTTGAGCCAGACATATAATTTTGATCTTGTTTACAAGGTTTCATCATTCAGTCATCCATTCTCTAGGGAAGAGGAGGGTGCAATGAAAGAATACAGTTTTGTTCCTGTTGAGGCATTTCCGGGTCGTCTATGTGTGTCTGTGACTTACTGTACAGCTCTATCTGATTTCAACCTTGAGCCTTTGGTATCTTTGCCATCAAATATTATAACAGACTATGTTGGTAGCCCTACCACAGACCCTATGAGATCCTTTCCTTCTTCTGAGAAGAATTTTCATGCTACCTCCTTCTCGATAAGAGGGGTGCGGCCTCCATCTTCATCCCCATTTCAACGTCCACACAGCTGGTCTAGTGGCTTTTACAAAGGATTACCTCTTATGCAAAATCAATCCCTTGCAGGATCTCCCCCTGCTTATCGTACATCTCCCAAGCCATATGATGTAGCTTCTCCACAGTCTGATATGTATGGTAATAGAATTCGAAATAGACTGCCAACTCTACAACAGGCCACTGCTTATGATGAATATCAGCTTTCACCCCCATTCTCAACATCTGCTTCTCCATCACCTCCTGCATACTTTTCTGGTGCTAACCTGGTAGTTGCTCATCATTGTTCTGAGACTGCCCCTGTAACCATTCCATTTCAACTGACTGGCAGAAATTCTTTATATCTTTCTCCTAACTCTTCTGATCCAAATAGACATTCTCTTCCTCCTCTGTCTCCCAGAAGCTCAAAGCATGATGCCTCGTCTCAGGAGTCTCCCTCTGGGATTCGGTCATGCAGGAAATTAGAAGCTCAAAGGGCCGGAGAGTCTCCTTCTGGTTTATCAATTAATTATTCTGCACAGAAGGTAGTCTTAAGTTTTTTTTCCTGCTATTTGAAAGTTTTACCCTCCTATAATCCTGAATCTTTGTTTATGTGTCAGCTGATAATGCCAATACTCTTGTTTTATAGATGGTAAGAGACAGTAAAGATGACTCAGGCCAGTTCTCTGGATTATTATCCTCTAGTGGATCGCCCCGTATTGGATTCTCTAGAAGCTCTAGCAGATTATCTTTCCAGGATGACATGGATGATTGTGAATTCTCCTGCCCTTTTGATGTTGATGACATTGATGTATCTGATTCCCCGGCCAGGTTTGTAGTTTTCTTAATCTATTTCAGTATTTCAGTCTCAATGCCTGTAGTGCAACCCCTTGTTGAAGAAATATCTTGTGTTGATTTTCATATTTGTTAGTGTCTCTCAGTTGAACTAGTACTTATCCTGAGGTACTCCTCTCTCTCGAATAACACTTAATTATATGAAAGACTATTGCTGAACTGGTATTTTTTATTGTTGAGGCTGCATTCGTTTAGTTTGTCTTATTTTGCTCCAAATCTGTCTTGCATATTACATCTCGAATGTTATTTGTTTTTAATCATTGAGGTAACTACAATGCAAAACTATTAGATGCTTGAGTGATTTTATACACTTGTTTCTAAATAGAGCATATGATATTGGTTAAGATAAAGATTTTGTTTCTAAAAGGCGATAAAGGACATAGATCTGCTTAAAACAAGGAAATTGTCCAAATAACATCAAGTTCAGAAGCTGTGATCCTGTTAACAGTTGGCATATGTGGTCATTTATGTCATTTGATGGAAGGATACAGAGAGAGTAAAGTAAAGAAGGAAGCTTCTCTGTAGAATAGTTCCATATTTCCACAACAAAGCCTATATATATATTGGAGTCTGCACTGGCACACACATCTTGTTGTTTACTGAAGTTTAATGATTTAAATCAATTATGTGACACTTCTTCCTATTCTTGAGGTTACCTTTGTGTTTTCTCTTGTTAGAGTTTGATTTTATGCAATGATATCATTGGTAACCCTTTCAGCTTAGATTTCTAATGCTTCTTTCTATACCTGGAATCTATGATTTACAGTCAGAACGTAGAGGGGAGAAAAGCTTCGGATTTCACTGCACAGTCGGTTCCAGTTGGTAAAAAAATCACAAGATGCTGCTGTTGGCATGCTTGTTCACATGCTTAGAACAGCACCTCCTCTGCGACAAGACCCGAGTTGTTATTCAACATATTCATCAAAGACGATTGAATACGAGGGAGGTGTGGGTACTGCTTCGGGTTTTTTTATGCCGTGTAAAACAGCAGATGCACTGGAAGAGCTCAAGAGCTACAGAGAAATGAGAGATCTACTACTATCCAAGAGTGGAATTCAGGTGGTTAGGAAAGAGGGAATGTAGTTTGGGCTTTGGGTAGACGGAAAAGAAGGGGGTTGTAGAATATGCACATTGGTTGCTATCATTGAATTTGTCAATTGAAATCTGCTAATGAAATGAAAATTCTCCCATTGCTTGCTGCTTTGTTGGAAAATATTTTGATATGTATATAAACATGTTTTCCTTAAAAAATTAAAATAAAAAATAATTTAATTAAAATTAAAAAATTAATTATTTTTAATGATAATTATTTATTAATATAAACAATTAAATTACTATTATAACTTTATTAATCTATACTTCTTTTTTTAGCTTAATGTCTATTTTACCTCAAATATTAGAGTGGAATTCTTAGTTTGACCCTTCAAGTAATTTTTTTGTTAGTTCTCGACCATTTACACTTTCATTATGTTTATCACGTTAGTCTCTCTTTTTTTAGACATAAACCAAACAGCTTTGTTAATAAACAAAAAGTATAACCAGAATATAATTTAATAATAGATTTTAAAACATAAAAAAAATAAAACAGTAAATCTAAAAAGAAAAGTATAGAAAATTACTGCACCGGTCAGATTAAAGGTGAAGGTCACCGTACAAACACTAAAAACCTACAAAAATAACTATATAAACATGCCATAAGATAGAGACTTGCCATAAAAGCAGATAAAATATGTCACAAAGCAGAGAAAAACGCAACAATATGTGCAAAGAAAAAATACAAAATAAATCAAATCAAATAAAAAACAAAAAAAATATGAATCACGGTTGACAACTGCACGAACATTAATACCGCCGCCAGATTAGGTAAAGAAGAAAAAGTTTGTATCTAGGGTTTTTTTATCAAATAGGAATTTCATTCAAACAAAGGAAAAATGAGACAAGCTCAGGCACAAGACTAAGGCCTGGAAACAAACAAAGGGTACCAAAGACCCTAATCGAAAGCAACAACAAAGGGGATCCTGTGAACCCAAACAAAGAAACCAAAGCAAGTAAGCAGTGTTGGCAAACGAAGGCAGAATGAGGGGCTAAACTTTCGAATCCATAAGCGGATAAACCCTACGAGAAGTCCTTGGTAGTCTATCGACCGTTGATTCAAGGGGCCGGGCTGAAGAGAACGGTAAAATCAGGCCGTAAAGGCCGATAAAGGGGCTGCAGTCGAGTGGTTCAACACTAAAGAAGAAAAGAACCTCAAGAAAAGCAGCCAAAGGCACACCACCAGAGAGCCACGCTGATGAGCCTTTATTGGAGGACGAAGTTGAAAGTCCGATCGTTCAAGTAGAAGCACCGGACCGCTTACAAGCAAAGGAATCGAGCAACCAAAACTTCTCTGAAAGAAACCAAAGAGGCAAGGAAGAAGAGATAGAAAAGAAAAGAAAAACTTTTTCTTCTGTTCCCCAACACTCCTCCAAGTAAAATCAGTCTCGTTCAAGAACTACGGTCGCCAGAGACAAGAATTTTACCGAAACAGGCCGGAAGCGAGACATCGACAACTGACTTTCGAAAAGAGATAAAATATTAAACCAAAAAAAAACAAAAGAAAAAAAAAACAAAGAGAGGTGGAAAGTCAACCGCCAAAGAAAAGAGCGGGATAGTTATATGATATGGATTAATCATAGCATAGTTGAAGTAGGGAACTTGAGGGTAGGAGAATCTAGTTTAGTTCAGGAGTTTTAAAAGTTAGAGCTGTTTTGATTCCCTCTATGGTAACTAGAATTGGGTAAAACTACCTCTTACAACCCTTGCAATTTTAGAATTGGCTACATTGGTCCCTCTCAAGAAAAGAGGAGCTTTCTAACCCTATCGTTTTTGAAAATGAGGAATTAACCACGTATTTTATTCAATCACTGGTATCCAATTCATTAAATGATTAATCCGGATCGAGTACTGCAAAGATTCATTATAGGGATACCCTCCTAACTAAATTATTTCATTCGCAACGTCATGATTCGAATCTCTAACCTTGCTTAAGGGATCTAGTACTCCATCCCATTTAGTAAAATTAACAACATTTGATCACATTGTCAACATTCTTTTTATCGATTTTTTATATAATAAAAATTTTAACCTTTAACTTTTAAAAACCATGTCAATTTGATCTTAAGACTAAAACCCCAAAAAATTTAGCCATAAACATTTGCGAATGTAAAAATTATATGTTAGATTTCTAATAATTAATATTAAATTGATATAATGTGTAAAATTAGGAGCTAAGCTTATTATCATATCTATCAAGATTATTAAATTAATGAAAAACACTAAAGCGGCGATTAATCATCTTCAATTCTTCAAAAATAAAAAGGTAAAGTACATTAATGGTCACCAAACTTTTAGGACACGTTCAATTTAGTCACCAAATGTTTAAAAAATTTATTAAAATCACCTAACTTTTAGTCTACTTTCATTTTAGCCCCTCCTGTTAACATCTGTAACGCTGACGTGACATGTTAACTTCCTTTCTTTCTCTATTTTCTTCTTCTTTTCTTGTGTTTTTCCTTGCTCTGTTTTAGTTTGCTTTTCCGTGGTTATGAAACAATTTTTTGATTGATATATACTTTTTTTTCTTTCTCATGGAACCATAAAATTGTGAGGGACTCAATTATTCCTACTACATCAATTGGTCTAGTAAATTGATTTCATTCAGCTAAAGCATTTGCAGAGAATTGCCATTAAAGAACCTTGAAATTTCACCAAATAAACTATTGCTAGAAAGCTTCAAGTTAGTCAAGGAAGGCATGAACCAAGGAAATCTGGCAAATGAACCCATCAAGTTACAACTCATACTAAAAAAGTTAGTCAATTGAGCTGAATTTTGTAAATTTTTGGGGAATGACCAACCGTTTCAAGAGGTCAGGATTCTCAAGTGCATCTCTGAATTTCATTAAAACATCATGATCACCCGGGTCAGTGGTGGTAAAAACCACTGTAACAAGAGATAAAACAAACACTGAAGCAAACTTCTTTCCCATGGCTGATTTTCGAAGCAACATTGGACCAGATCACCTCAAATTACTGTTAAAGAAGTTTCATTTGAGCACTAATGACAGTTTTTTTTTTTAAATAACCACTTCAAATCTTGCATCAAACTGATTAAAGGAACATATTTTAGATTTTAGAAATGCTGGTGAAACAGTGAAAAAACGCAAGAATACTTAGAAACAAGCAAAATCAAATAAAGTTTAGAAGATTTAGGGAAATAAGGCCAGTTCTTTAACATGTAAAACAACACAACTTATTGAATTAAAGGTGAAGCATTTGAGGCAAACTAAAAGGAGACTGTAACAAAACAAGGAAAAATAGAGCAAGAAAAGAAAATGAGAAGAAAAATAGAGGAAGAAAGGAAATTAATCTATTACGTCAGCGTTTTTAACGGATGTTAACGGTAAGAATCAAAATAAATGTGACTTAAAAGTTTGGTGACTATTGGTGTATTTTACCCAAAAAATGACAATGACTAAATTATTTTTCTATTTTTTTTGATAAGGATATGTTTAACTAATTTCGAAACTAAAAGGGACCTAGCAGGTCTTTTCACCATTTAAAAATAGGGAAAACTACTATAGTGACCACCCAACTATGGGTCGCGACCTATTTTGACCACCCAACTAAAAAATTCAAAATTTGACTACCAACTATTTAAATAGACCTATTTTGACTACCGACCGTTAAAATTTAACGAAAAGTTGACGTGGACTTTAAGTAAAATTTGTATAATTATACATTTGGTCTTTGTTAGTTCTTTATTATATCAATTTAGTCCTAATTTTATTATTTATTAAAATTAAAATTAAGACTAAATTGATATAATAAAGAACTAACAAGAACCAAATGTGTAATTATAAAAATTTTACTTACCGGCCACATCACCTTTCTGTTAGATTTTAACGACCAATAATTAAAATATATCTATTTAAATAGTTGAGTGGTCAAATTTTAAATTCTTTTTAGTTAGATGATCAAAACAGGCCGCAACCCATAGTTTAGGTGATCACTGGACTAGTTTTACCTTTAAAATATTACCAGCTTTTTATTTTATTATTCAGAATCAGAAGATTCAGAAGCAGGAAGATCATAGTTGAAGACTTGAAGTGAAGATCTTCATTCAGGTCGGTGCCCTGCCCTGCACTGCCAGTTTGTTTTCCAATATTCTTATTTGAGTGGTGGATACCCGAGCCTTTATTCTAAAGATGATGCCAAGTTTGGGATTTGGATCATGAGGCTGTATTACTATTATACTTGAAAATCATGGACGCCATTGCCACCTGACTGAAGTGAATAGCTGGTGCGGGGATCTAGATTTGAGAACTTGCATGTCAGAGAGATATAACCCCATGGAGCAACAGCTTGACCCGCACTTACCCAAAAGCAGTTTGTGGGTAAATCAGGTTGAAGATGAAGACGAAGAGGCGGGCGTGGGTCTGTTAACCAGGCATCCAACCAATCGGCTCGGAGCCGCTATTACTACTTGTGATGAGCTTGCGCCTTCCCCTACCAGTGGAACTACATCCGATCATTCTATCCAAGAAGAGGAAGCAATTGCAGGCGACATTCGTCGGATTGAAGAGCTGGTCGATGAGAACGGGAAGGACGATGTTTTGAAAAGAGAAAGGGAGAGAAATGGAAACATGCTTCACTTCGACAAATTTCAAGGTACAGTGCTCCGTACTTATCAATGCATTTTAGTCTACTTTTGGGTTGTTTTCTTATTCTTTTGAGTGTTGACACTTTTATGAACAGAGCGAAGTTGAAGTAATTTTGTGATTGGACTAAACTCATGATGTAGTCTATAAAAGATTGAAGCAGTTAACGTTTTAAGCTGTTTTCTTTGAAGAAGGCTTAATATCAACTCTTATGGGTGTTTTAAAAATTAAAAGCTTCGGTGTATTGCTCCCGTTCATCTTTGTTTATTGTTGCTAGAAGGTGAAATGCATATCTTTAGAACATTTTCCTCATTCCTCTCCTGAATCTTCTTTTCCAACAATGCATATCTTTTCAAATGTTCCAGCTTCTGACAAAAACACGAGTACATACAGTTGGGAATTTTTTCTTGTTTATAGTTTATTCTCTTGTAATCCTCTCTTATATGGGTTACCGGTGAGATTGAGAATGCCATTGTTATTCATTGTTTGTAGCTAAATGAATATGGTAATGTCTATTGCAATTGAATTTACCAAATTGGAAGTCCTTGCATACTTCATGTCCGGAATCCTATTGGATATGTGAACATGGTGGTGGATACCAGAACTTTGAATCAGTGGAAAGTGTTACACTTTAAAACTAAAGGTCAGTATATACCAAGATTTTTGCAGGGATGGTAGCACCAGTTGTTGGTAAAACTGCAACAACTGAACCTTGTCAATAGATAATTGTAGTGATTTGAGACAAGCTGTTTTGTTTCATTAAAGCTTGCTGCTTTTCTTGTTCATCTAAACTGCTAATAGCATTAAAATTGGAGTAGTTGCTTTAATTTCCTGGCGGTGGGTTATCACTTGTTAAATAATATCTTTTTGAATCATTTCATTTGTCAGAGTAAGACAACAAATGTTGAACTACGGTTTAAATGTTATAAATAATATCTTGCTGGTAATATCAGACCCTTCCGAGGTTTTATTGTGTTTAGTAGATATTTCCCTTTCCATCTATGGAGAAACTGTGTTTTTATATTCTAATATTCCAATTATCAAGTGCAAGTTTTTTACATTTAACATAGTCATGGCATATTATCTGGACATCTTTGTTCACATTTAAATGTTTCTTGATATAAAAAAGCTAGCCCAAAGTTTCATAACAAAGTGCTTATCTGCTGATTGATTGCAGGCACTAAATCCATCAATAGATTTTATGAAATTCCAAAAATTCTGAGCACTGAAACCAATCATCAGCAGGTGAAAAATGTAGACGGTCGAAGCTTCTTTGGTTTGAGCCCATCACTGGTTGGACAATTAAATGAAGAAACAAATAAAAGCACCAATCATTTTGACAGTGTGATCAAAGTAGATACCAATGCTGACTTGGCTGGAGAAATTGAAGAGGATTTGATGGAATTAGATGTTAAAAGCGTTTTAGAGAAGCAAAGTACACATGATTTGTACTGTCCAAATTGCAATTCTTGCATCACAAGAAAGGTTATCCTTGTTAGAAGAAAGCCAAAATTTTCAAATATACGCCACAAACCAAAGCATCTGAAAAAGCTTAATTCCACGGATGATGGTTGTAGTGGTTGCACACCTGAAATACATGCAAATGTTAGCCCAATACTGGCACCGGGTGAGCAAAATAATAGTAGAGAACAAGAACAAGAAGCATTCAGCTGCTTTTCATGCTTCAGCCTTTTCATTCCTATAGGTATTGCGTTTCTTATGCTGCATAACCACCAAGTATCTCACCATCCTTTAGAATAAATAGCAACTAAGGACTATGTGAAAAATCCATGATATAGTAATAACCTCACATGCATGCAATGGCTATTTTCATGCATGATAGTATCTTAATAGTTAGTTCCTTGGTACGAGTTTTGGATCAATTATCTTATTTTAATTTGTCACATTATAAACCATTCCTACCTTGGGCATTATGAACTTGAAACCTAACTCATTGTTAAAATCTTGAAGGAAATGGTTGTTTCAAGATCTTTCAATTCTTCAAACAAGGGAGGCAAAATGAATTAACACAAGGTCCACAAGATACAAGTCAGAGAGAACATACTCAAAGTCCACAAGAGAGAAACCAGTGGGATGACACTCAAAGTACTCAAGGGAAAAACTTGAGTCAAAACACACGAAGTCCCCACGAGATAAGCCAGATGGAAAAAACACAAAGGCCTCAGGGGATAAGCCAGAATGAGAACACAGAACCTCCTCAAAAGGGCAGTGACAATGAAACAACTCGAAGTCCTGAAAAGGGAAATCAAGAAGAGAACATGCGCAGTCCTCAACATAAAAACCATGATGAAGATGCACAAGATCCTCAACAAGGGACATGTAAGATTGAAAACACAGAAACTCCTCGAAAGGTCAGTGACAATGAAGACACTGAAAGTCCTCAAAAGGTAAGCCATGAAGAGAACAAGCATAGTTCTCAACATTTAAACCATAATGCAGATGCACAAGGTCCTCATCATATAAGCTGCAATGAAGATGCAACAATCCCTCAAAATATTAGCTATAATGCAAGTAAACAAAGACCTCAGGATATAAACCAGAATGAAAACAAGCAAAGTCCTCGAAAGATACCTACAACCAGCACAAATTGGATTTTCTCCTTTTTTGCATTTCATAAGGGTAAAGAAACTATTAAGAAAGGTAAGTTTAACTTTCCAATTATTAAAAGATGAAATTCTATTATGGTTTTTTCTCACCATTGTCTTGTTGGCTTATCGTTTTTTCTCTTTGTATGGATTCTTATTCACGTGCAGACAGTTTCAGCTTTCCCTGGAATCTTTTTGTGGATGCTTTCCACTTTGTTTCTCATATTTTGTTGTCAACATGGTTTTCTTTTTTAATCAAATTTATTGGAGTTTTGAGATGTTCCTTCTCTAGTATTGTGCACTGGTGTTAGACTAAAAGGAAACGTCTCACTGATGATTCCCTTGATTTTTGTTTGCTTGCTTTGCATTTTTAAGGAAACTGAGGATTCAAAGCTACAATGCCTTTAAGTGTTGGTGTTTTCTTTCTCTTTTGTCATCTCATTTTCTTTTCAGCTTTCCTATAGATGAAACTCCTTGACCATCTTGACAATCACGACCTCGTAATGGTGACTAGGATAAAGCTGTTTATGCTTGATTTGAAGTGATAGCATGTTCTGTGACGCCATCAATACAATGCACCTTGGTTTCTGTTAGGAAATTTAGTTCTTTCTTTCATTCTTTAGTTTCCTTTGTTGGTTTCCCTCCCCCTCTCTCTGTATATATCTCTTTCCATCTTATTATTTAGCATCTTATAACTCTGACAAGGATTATGCTGTTTGAAGATAAACAGAAAACTCTTCTATTTTATTAGATGATCGAAAAATCTGATTCAATACAAAGATACTTACAGCCTTATATAGGCTAGGACTTTAAGTTAGATAAGTAGTCCTACTAGGTTTAGTCTTCTTACTCTATCTAAAAGACTTAGAGTACTACTACAACAATTAAACTAATAAATTAACTCCTATACGGATTAGGATTACTATGCGTATTCTTACACTCCCCCTCAAACTGGTGAATATACGTTGTATAATCCCAGTTTGGACAAAAATTTGCTGAAAAGAGCTTTTGGCAGAGGCTTTGTGAGAGTGTCTGCCACTTGTTCTTCTGTAGGAATGTAGTTGAGAGAGACTGTCCCTTTAGCCAACTTCTCAGCAATGAAGTGCCTGTCGATTTCAATGTGCTTTGTCTTGTCATGTTGTACAGGATTCTTGGCTATCTGAATAGTGGATTGGTTATCACAAAAAATTTCAAAACTTTCATCTTGTGCCATTCCCAACTCTCTAAGAAATTTCAATAGCCAAATTCCTTCGCATATTCCCAAGGCTAGGGCCTTGAATTCGGCCTCAACACTGCTTCTTGAAACCACTGTTTGTTTCTTACTCTTCAAAGTCACCAAATTTCCCCAAACAAAGGAACAATATCCACTGGTTGACCTCCTGTCAGTGAGCTCTCCTGCCCAGCTTGCATCAGTGTAGATTTTCACAGTTCTGTCTTGATTTTTCTTAAAAAATAGGCCATGTCCTGGTGTCCTTTTTAAATACCTCAAGATCCTCTTTGTTGCATCCATGTGTTCTTTTCTAGGGTCTGTCATATATTGACTTATGACATTTACTGGAAAGGAGATGTCGGGTCTGGTGAGGGACAGGTAAATCAATTTACCTACTAATCTTTGGTAGAGTCCTTTGTCAGCCGCAAGACCAGTTCCTGGTTTGTTGAATTTTAGGCCTGCCTCCATTGGTGTGTTTGCAGGTTTGCAACCCAGTTAACCTGTTTCTTTAAGAAGATCCAGGATATACTTTCGTTGGTGGATAATTAACCCTTTGTTGGTTCTTGCTACCTCCATACCTAGGAAGTATCTCAAACTCCCAAGATCTTTGATTTCAAATTCTCTACTTAAGAAGTTCTTCAATTTGCTAACTTCTTCATCATCTTCTATCATAATTATGTCATCCACGTACACAATTAAGATTACTCTTTTATTGGAAGAAGTTACCTTACTGAACAAGGTGTGATCGGTCGAGGATTGCTTGAACCCATTATTCAATATAACCTTGGTGAATCTCTCAAACCAGGCTCTAGGAGATTGTTTAAGTCCATAGAGTGATTTTGCTAGTTTGCAAACTTTCTGAGGCTGTCCTGCACCTTTTACCCCTGAAGGAATTTCCATGTAAACTTCCTCCTCAAGATTTCCATTTAGGAATGCATTCTTGATATCTAGTTGGTGTAGTTTCCAGTCACAGTTTACTGCCAAACTAAGAAGAATTCGAATTGAATTCAATTTTGCCACTGGAGCAAAAGTTTCTTTGAAGTCAATCTCATAGGTTTGGTAAACCCTTTTGCGACCAACCTTGCCTTGTGCCTTTGAATAGTCCCATCAGAATTATATTTGATGGTAAATACCCATTTACAGCCGACAGTCCTCTTGCCCTGGGGTAGGTCTGTAATAGTCCAAGTTCCATTCTTTTGAAGTGCTTCAATTTCTTCCTCTATAGCCTTCTTCCATTTAGGATTCTAAACTGCTTCTTCATAGCTCTTTGGAATATGTTCCTTGTCTAAACAAGCTGTAAAAGTTTTGAATGAAGGCATTAAACTTCCATAGGCAGCATACCTTTGGATAGGGTACTTGGTACATTGTCTCACCCCTTTTCTCTTAGCAATAGGTTCAGAATCATAAAGAAGATGAGAAGGTATATTAACAGATTCATTACCTTCACTTTCTTCATAGGCAACTGGACTGAAATTTAATTCTTGACGAGTGCTAGATTGCATAACAGTTTCTGGAATAGTCTTCCTTTTCCGGGTATAGACCTGCAATTGTTTTGAAGGCTGTGAAGAAGTTTGAGTTGATTGTTTTGATGCAGGAGAAGTAACAAGAGAAAGGTATGAGTTAGGTGATGAGTTAGGAGGAGTATGGGAAGAAGTTTGAGACGCAAGTAAGGCGGGATAATGAGAAGGGGAAGAGAGAGGAACTTGTGTAGGAACAAGCTGAAAATTATTACCAAATGTCTCCCCTTAATTTCAGTCTTGGAGAAATAAGGTTCCTGCTCAAAAAGGTTAGATCCATAGTAACAAAGAATTTTTTAGAAGGGGGATGGTAACATTTGTAGCTTTCTTGAGTGAAGAATATCCAACTAAGACACATTTCAAAGACTTAGGATCAAATTTAGATCTCGTAGGACTGAAATTCTGTACAAACACAATGCAGCCAAAGATACGCAAGGGAAGGTTAGAGTTCATAGGTTTGAAGGATGGAAAGAAAGACAAGAATACATCCCTGGGTGTTTGAAAATTCAATACTTTACTAGGCATACGATTAATAAGATAAGTAGAGGTTAATAATGCCTCACCCCACAAGTAATGAGGAACATTGTTGGAAAGCATTAGAGCTCGGGTTACTTATAAAAGATGTCTATTTTTTCTTTCCGCAATCCCATTTTCTTGTGGAGTATCAACACATGAACTTATATGAACAATGCCTTTATCTTTGAAGAATTCACCTAAGAACTTGGTGAAAAATTCCCCCCTTTGTCAGACTTAAAGATTTGAATTTTAGTCTTAAATTGGGTTTCAACCATACTATAGAATTGTTCAAAAACTTGACTAACCTCTGATTTTTCTTTTAACAAGTATGTCCAAGTAAGCCTACTATTATCATCAATAAATGTGACAAACCAACGACACCCAGTAATATTCTTCACACGAGAAGGACCCCAAACATCACTGTGAACAAGGGAAAAAGGATGTGAGGGTTTATAGGTAGAGGGTAAATATGAATTTCTTGTTTGTTTTGCAAGAGGACAAACATGGCATTTAAAAGATGAAGGTTTTTTATTAATAAATAACTTGGGAAACAATTTGGAAAGATAGAAAAAACTTGGATGACCTAACCTAAAATGCCACAACATGATATCATCTTGTCCTAAGGAAGAAATACAAGCTGTAGAAGAAGGGTTTTGAGGGAATTGAATACTGGAGAAGACATATAAACCATTCTGCAAGCTAGCACTGCCAATCGTCTTCTTCCTGTCCAGTTCCTGTAAAACACAATCAGAACCCTTAAATTTCAGGACAGTTAAAATCCTTGGATAATTTACTCACTGACAATAAGTTGCACTTTAGATCAGGCACAAATAACACATCTTTAAGAAGTAAATCTTGAGTAAGAAAGACAACCTTTTCCTTGGATTTTTATAGTGAGACCCATCGGCTATCTTAATGGAGATTTTAAAGGAAGAGGTATGAAGATCAAAAAACAGTTCCTTATTACCAGTCATATGGTCAGTGGCTCCAATATCAATAATCCAAGTAGATATATTTGAAGTTGAAAGAAAAGCAGTAGGGAAGGATTGTAATCCATACCTTCAGGTTCTGTACTGGCCAAATTACCTTCAATATTGCCAGTTAGTTTACTAAACATTTTTTGTAACTGAGCCATTTGTTGTTTAATAAAACCACCTGAAGTAGTAGTTTGACCATCATCATCAGAGGAGGCAGATTTGTTTTTATTATTGTCAGGCTTCCAGTCAGAGGGCTTCCCATGTAATTTCCAACAATTTTCCTTTAAATGGCCTTGTTTTTTGCAGCAATTACATGTAGCCCGTCCCTTCTTTGTTCTAGGGGTGGAAGTAGACTGTGTGACCATGGCAGAGCTGTCAGGAACATGGGGCGGCTTTCCTCTCTTTGAATCTCAGAAAAGACCTCTCTCAGTGAAGGAAGGGGATTAAGGCCAAGGATCCTGGATTTGACTGGATCAAAATCCCTATTTAAGCCATTGAGAAACTGGAAAATTCTTCTTTGTTCGTTAATCTTTCGAAACAATGCAGCATCAGTTGGGGCCTCCCATTCATGGGCTTCATACATGTCAATTTGCTGCCACAAATTGGTGAGAGTTGTGTAGTATTGAGTGGCAGTCATCCCATCTTGTTTCAGTGCAGCAACAATGCTTTCGATCCCAAACAACTCTGAGTTGTTGTTTGTGCTGGAGTAAGTATCTCGAGCAGCATCCCAAATCTCCTTGACAGTCTCATAGAGAAGAAACTGAGAACCAGCTTCAGGGACCATGGTATTGATGAGCCAAGACATGATCTGACCATTCTCTTGGATCTACTTTTCTAGCCCTTCATCAGTTGCAGCAGGTTTTGAAGTTTTCCCAGTGACATATCCTAGAGTTCCTCTCCCGATAAGGAAGAGTTTAACGGATTGGGACCATTGAACATAATTTGTGCCTGTGAACCTATGGCACAAAGAAGTCGAACCAGAAGGTTCCAACAAATCTGCCATCGAGGAAGCAGATGTAGAGGATAAAGAGTGCAGGTCACATTAACCAGAATTTACCATCAGAGAAAGAAAAGAAAAAAAATTGATTGGATCGAATTTAGGCTGATACCATGAAGATAAACAGAAAACTCTTCTGTTTTATTAGATGATCGAAAAATTTGATTCAATACAAAGATACTTACAGCCTTATATAGGCTAGGACTTTAAGTTAGATAAGGAGTCCTACTAGGTTTAGTCTTCCTACTCTATCTAAAAGACTTAGAGTACTACTACAGCAATTAAACTAATAAATTAACTCCTATACAGATTAGGATTACTATGCGTATTCTTACACTGTTTGTACTTGCTTTGAAATAATAGAATATTCAGTTAGACATATAACTCATTGGGATGATGTTCACCACTTTTGTATGAAATGTAATCTTTTTCATCCTTCAGTCCAATTTTCTGTAGTCTCTCTCTCTCTCTCTCTCTCTTGATGACCTGAATATGAAAACACAAAATCCTGCTGAATGGTGCATATTTTTGTTTTTCTTTCTTTTCAAGTATTAAAGAACTTGATGCATTCCACATATTAAATGCTTCTCCTTAAATTATTTGTTCAAGCTGGTAAAGCCTCATTAGTACAAAGTGCTGCAGCACCAACCCAATCAGTTACTGCCGGGAAATCTATAGATGGTGTAGCTATAAAATCCAAAGGACCTGGAATAAGTAACATATTTTCTTCAACAAACAGCTCTCTATGTGACAATGTGAAAGCTGAATCCAGAGAGCAGAAGTCTGATGCTGGCATGCTTCAGAGAAATGCTGGTATGAGCATGTTTGTGGGGATAAGCATGGAAATAAAAACCGCACATTTTCATGAAAATTTAAAGTTGTCCAATAGTCTGTGAGCCATGTTTTTTTAGAGATAATTTTACTGCTAATCCATCCTAATATTTGCTTTTTTTCAGAAATGTCACTGATAATTAACACCTATAAATTACTTCTTTGCATCGGACTAAGTGTTAATCACTTGATATAACCTGCTGTTTCTCAACAGATGAAACAGATGTTTTTAAGCTCAATACTCGATAGTTATTGATAACCCTCTATATCTTTTAAATTCGTATTAAGTCTCTTTTGAGGTGGTTAATCTTGTTAAAAGCATGTTCCCTTGTTCTTATAGTGGTACCGATTACTCAATGTCTGCGACCTTTAATTGAATGTTTAACTTTAAGTTTCTTTCTTTAAAACGGGAAAACAAATCTGTCACATTGTTTGACTCATTACTTGGTTGTTGTAATGCAATCAATTGCATGTTGAATTTGTAAATATAGTGACTTTTCTGCATCTGCTCCATTGCAATTTGATTCAGGGTACAATGAGATAGAGGATCTTGAAGCTGGGCTAGTTGAGCCAACATTATACCGAAGTACAGAAGTGGCACCTTCGTCTCAAAGTGGAACCCAAAATGAAAGTATAGGCACTGATTCTGGTGAAGCTCATGAATGGGAAATTCTGAAAAGCATTGTCTATGGTGGATTAATTGAATCAATCACTAGTTTAGGTGTTGTGTCTTCTGCAGCAGGTGCCGGAGTTGATACATGTAAGTTTTCCCCTTTTTTCCCCTCTTTCCAGATTAGTGCAAATGGATTTTGATTTGATGCATATGTCGCCTGTTCTCTCATACCTTATTATTATCTAGATTAACTTGGAATATTTCTCACTTCCAGTAAATGATTTATAAGGGCTACACCTGCATTTCCTTACATATAGAAGAAAGAACAATTTGAGTTTGAAACTTTATAATGGCTCAACTTCCTTGCATGCAATCTACTATATCTGACCTTTTCAAGGAGCCATGCTTTCTTTCAGATTCATAGACCAAGCAATGCATCCCCTATGAGAACAGAAGACTACTTTATTCTTCTGTCGTTTACACCAGATTTTGCTTATTATTGCAGTGAAAGCTTTGGCTTTGGGGTTGGCAAATGTGATTGGAGGGCTTGTCATCCTTAGTCATAATGTAAGGGTTTTCTCTTGTAGAATATGTGATCATATTAAAAGTTGTCTATATTATGTGTTCTTCATTTGTCTTTAAGTACCTGCGTATTAGCATTTGTGAGCGTCAAATATTTTGATGAGTACGGGGTGCTTCTCTAGAGATGACGTTTTATCTCATTTCTGATTTCCGGTAACTATACTTACAATTAAACTTCACAGATTAGAGAGCTGAAAAATGACCGACCTCAAGGAGCTTTCACCGAAATTGACATTGAGGAAGATCGGTACCGAGCAGTGTTAGGACGGAGAGAGAACATTGTATTGCATGTGATTGTAGCTATTGTGTCATTCTTTGTTTTTGGCATAGTTCCTGCTGTTGTCTATGGCTTCTCATTTCGTAAGAGTGATGACAAAGGCCTCAAGCTTGCAGCAACGACGAGTGCTTCTCTGGTATGCATCATTTTGCTTGCCCTTGGGAAAGCTCATGTTAGAAAACCACAAAGAAGATATTTCCGAACTGTATTATACTATGTTTGCCTCGGGATTTTGGCTTCCGGCATCTCATACCTTATTGGTGAACTAATCAAGAAACTTGCTGAGCAGTTTGGTTTGTTTGAGTCAATTTCAGCTCTCAAGGTACCATTTTTGGACCACAATAGCATTGGAGGTGGGACGGCATCCTATTGATGCCATGAGGTTGAATTGCAAGGCATTTTGAAGGAAATAACTTGATCTAAGCATCAATTTTCAATATGTTTTATAGCTCGATTTTTACCATACATTTTGGGCTTTTTAACTTGTTTAATAAGGTACGCATCGTCTTCAATTGTGTTTGATATTAAGAGTCGTTACTATTTGTTTTTTATTAAAGGAAAGAACGAGCAGTTAGCTACTAGAAAGCTTAATAACTAAGAAAAGCCGTCCTCATGCAAGAGGGGTACTATTTCAGTTGGTGGAGAAAGGAAATGAACTGTATCCATGTCACCGGAGCGGACAAGCTTTGCTATACCATCTGCGACTATATTGCTAGCCCTCGGTATGTATCGAAACATAAACCACCCAATTACGATTGCGAATTTCCTTAATATGTGCAGCAACAAAGACAAAGCCCCAAGTCAAGCACTCCCATGTTGAATTAGAGGAATAGCATCCATATCGTCAGTCTCGACCACAATGCGTTGATAGGCAAGCTCCCAGGCCATAAGCAACCCAGTATACAGCCCCCATAATTCGGCCTTCACAATAGAGTAAACACCGATGAATTTCATGAACCCTCTTTGCCATCGGCCTTCACAATAGAGTAAACACCGATGAATTTCACAAACCCTCTTTGCCGGTCGCGGATCACACCCCACAGGACGTAAAACCATCTGTTCATCTTCTAGCTCCATCCTCATTAAGTTTGAACCACCGAGGGCACCAAGCAATAGATATGTTCTGTGGGTTTGCAGTATCTGTTCCAGTACTGTCAGACCTCTCAATTGCATGAGATGATGTCGCTTGCAAACACGACTTCGTTCAAGAACAGATCTCCAATATTCTAATGGATTATCAAACCCTATTGCATTCCTCTGAAGCTAAAGATTCCATTCCTCTTTACCCATAGTGAAATAACCTGGATTAGAGAAATCATTGCAATTCATAGAGAAGAATTCGTCTAACCGCTCTCGTTTATCCAATGCGGACCAAACTTATACTTCTCTCACGTTTGGTTATGGTTTGTCTTAAATATTATCAAATCTATTACAACTTAAGATTGGGTACTGTAATCATTTGACAATTAGTAAATGCAATGCATTCACTGTACACCATTCAACTAACAGAAGTCGTGTCTATATATAAATATATAAAACCATGGTCATTGAATAAATATAATGCATAAATAAAGTTAAATGTAAGTGGAACCTAATAATCATTTTTTTTTCAAGTCCGTCATTCATTTCATCCCTCCAATCTAAAATCACACGCGCACACATATATGTGAAGATTATTACTTGGAAAAAAATAAAATCTCAGTCTTCTATTTCACTTATCCAATGATCTCAGTTTTAAAAAGCGCGCCTAAACGCGCTGGGCGCATGGAGGCGCTGAGGAAAACGCCTCTGCCTGTAAAGGCGCAGCGAGGTACCGAAGGCGCCGATAGGCGCGCTTTTTTTCGAAGGCGCTGGGCGCTGCGCTTTTTACACCTTTGGGGAAGAAGAAGAAAAAACCCGAGCATTCTTTTGTCTTTTTACTCATTCTTGTGTTCTTTAGTTTCTGTTCTCTTCTTCGTGTTGAAGAAGAAGAAGCAAATTTTTTAATAATTTTTAATTTGTTTTGATTCCCTAGGTATTCAATTGTGGTACAGCTGGCCATTAAGTAGTACTTTTTCATTTCTCTGTTTTCCTATAAATGACTTTAACTTAAAAAAAGTAAAGCTTTTTATTTTATTTTCTTTAATTGTTATTTATGGCTCTTGTGGGCCTAGTAAAATGTTTTAATTATAGTTTTTTGGCATGGTTCATTGAACCATTGCCTTTTTCTTCTTCTTTATTTTATTACATTTTTTTAAAATAGGATTTTTTACTACTTAACTTTTTTTGTTAGAATTTATTATTATTAATATTATTATTCTTATTGTGATTTAAAGACTTAATCTAGATTGAGAAGAACATTTTAATACTAATCTTGAAGTCAATTAATATAATAAAATAAATTTATTTTTAATTATTAATTTAAATAAAATATTAAAATTACATATTTAAGTAATATAAATTTATTAATATTAAAATATTCATATTTAATAGTTTTTAAAACTACATTTAATTAAAGTATTTTTGATTTAAGCATCTAAAATCATTACAATTATATACTTGGCTATTTTCATCATCACTTAATAAAGAATATACTTTTTACATTTTTATTTTATTTTTTTATTTATATTTAAATTAATATAAACAATATTTATACTATTTAATATAAAGGGCGCCTCGCCTACGAAAGGCGCACTCCTTCGCTTAGCGCCTAGCGCCTCGGCTCCAGAGATCTTTTGCGTCTCGGAACGCCTAGCGCCTCTTAAAACTAAGCCAATGATCCAAAAAACTTATAAAATTCATAGTTTTATATTGTGTGTAAGTAGATCCAAACTATATATATATATATATATATATAATATGCTATAGATTATAAATAAAAGGCTTAAACGCTAGAAATGTACCTAAAATATACATTTTTTTTTAAATTTGGTGTCTAACGTTTCATTTCGTAACTCAAATCAAGTTTTCTTGTGACAGACGTTAAAAGATTTCTGTTATCCAATAAAACATGACATGTGGCATATTTCTGTCATTGTCTTTAATTTT
Source organism: Hibiscus trionum (assembly GCA_030270665.1). NCBI lineage: Eukaryota > Viridiplantae > Streptophyta > Magnoliopsida > Malvales > Malvaceae > Hibiscus > Hibiscus trionum. The sequence continues at coordinate 23,979,663 of BSYR01000011.1, forward strand.
TATTTTTTTAAAATTAAAAAATCTTTAATTTTATAAAAAAAGCTTAAAATCTTTAATTTCTCTAAAACCCTCAAAACTAAACCTTTAATCTCTAAATTCCTCTACACTGGCCACCATTGTATTCATCAAACCTCAATTGCACTGTCAAAAATCGACAAATAATTCGTCAATATACACCCAATAAAAAAAAGAGGACGAATTAATTTTGATCGGCGACTAAAAAGTGAGAGATGCAGAATGGTGAGGTACCTGAGATTTGGATGGTGAACGGTGAACTACGGACGTATAGAGATGTTGAATGATAAGAAAGATGTGATTCGAAGGTTTAATGAAATTAAAATTTGGGGGCTTTAAAAAATTTATATTTTTAAAGAAATTTAAAAAATACAGAATGTTCGGTCATGTTATAATTAAATGGTGGTAAATTTTTTTGAATTGAATTAAGAATAAATGTTAGGCACTAATTTAACTTGAAATAAATGTTAAGCACTAAACTAAAAATAAATGATTTAGTCGTCTTTCTGACGTTTAAGCCTAGAAATAAATTATCTGACTACTAGCGACTAACCGTTTACCTTGAGTGATCGTGAGTATGCTTACCGGTTGAGTAGATGTAGAAAGTCAAGCAATGCTGCAGCCAAAATTGAAAATGGAAAATTTCAATTTTGGCAGGTGCAGCCAAGATTGAAAAATGGCATGGGAAAATCACAATTTTGGTCCCTAAACTTTAGGTTATTTATAAGTTAGTCCCTAAAGCTCAACTATAAATAGCCTAGCCATTTGCCATTCTTACACATCCCAAATCATTCTAACATCCTCCCAATACTAGAGAAATTAGAGAGTTTTCATAGAGTTGTTTTCTCCTTTCTTATCAAGAGAGAATTGTCATTGTTTTCTCCTTGTTAGACTGAGAGAAGTTGTAATTCCTATTTTCTCATAGTGAAATTCTTCTACCTTTGTCCGTGGTTTTTACCCTATATTATTTAGGGGTTTTCCACGTAAAATCTGTGTCTCCTTTATCTTCATTGTTATTTTCTCAAATTATCAGTTGCGTTTTTGCTCTATCCGACGATCGTATTCCGCAACAATTGGCATCAGAGCCAGATTTGGGTGCGTATATCTACTTACCGTATTCTCTGTTGGTTGCCACTGAAAAGTGGATCCTCCATCATAAGAAAGTAAGTTAGATATTACTCATTCATTGAAGGTGGTGGGCACTATTCACATCAAAAAGGTGAAATAGTGGGAGCTATCTGAAATAGAAGCTATGGCAACGAAATTTGATATTGAAAAGTTCAATGGGAGAAATTTCTCACTGTGGAAATTGAAGATAAAGGCCATCCTAAGAAAAAACGGATGTCTAGCGGCTATCAGCGAAAGGCCGGCAGATTTTACGGATAACAAGAAATGGAATGAGATGGACGAGAATGCTATTGCAGACCTTCATTTAGCATTAGCAGATGAAGTACTATCAAGCATCGAGGAGAAGAAGACGGCCAAGGAGATTTGGGATCACCTCGCAAAATTATACGAGGTCAAATCGTTGCACAATAAAATTTTCCTTAAGAGGAAATTGTACACTCTTCGGATGTCAGAATCTACTTCAGTGACAGAGCACTTAAACACGTTGAATACTCTATTTTCTCAGCTTACATCCCTAAGCTATAAAATAGAGTCACAAGAACGTGCTGAACTTCTGCTTCAAAGTCTACCTGATTCGTATGATCAACTCATCATCAACTTGACAAACAACAATCTTACAAGTGATCTAGTCTTCGATGACGTTGCAGCTGCTGTTCTGGAAGAAGAAAATCGGCGCAAGAACAAGGAAGACAGACAAGGAAATCTGCAACAAGCAGAGGCCTTAACGGTGATGAGAGGAAGATCAACAGAACGTGGCCAAAGTAGCAGTCACAATCATGGTAGATCAAAGTCAAGGAGTAAGAAAAATTTAAAGTGCTACAACTGCGGAAAGAAGGGTCACTTGAAGAAGGATTGTTGGAGTTTACCTAAAAACTCCAATCCTCAAGGAAATATGGCAAACACTTCAGATGATGGAGATGCTCTCTGTTGTGAAGCAACAACAGCCATGGAAGGCAGAAAAAGATTTGCAGACATATGGCTTATTGACTCGGGAGCCACATATCACATGACCTCAAGAAGAGAATGGTTCTATAATTATGAACCTATCTCAGGAGGATCTGTGTACAGCTGCAATGATCATGCCTTGGAGATTGTTGGCGTTGGAACCATCAAATTGAAGATGTATGACGGGACAACCAAAGTTGTTCGAGATGTGCGACACGTGAAAGGCTTGAAGAAAAACTTATTATCCTACGGATTGTTGGATAATAATGCAAGCAAAATTGAAACACAGAAAGGAATCATGAAGGTGTTCCATGGAGCGCTTGTGGTAATGAAAGGTGAAAAGATAGCTGCAAATTTGTACATGCTGAAGGGAGAGACTTTGCTAGAGGCTGAAGCCTCTGTTGCCTCATGTAGTTCAGATTCTACCATGTTATGGCATCGGAAACTTGGACACATGTCAGAACAGGGAATGAAAGTCCTTGTGGAGCAAAAGCTACTTCCGGGTTTAACAAAGGTATCACTTCCTTTGTGTGAACATTGTATTACAAGTAAGCAGCATCGATTAAAATTCAACACATCAAATTCTAGAGGCAAGGCTGTTCTAGAATTGGTTCACTCTGATGTATGGCAAGCACCGGTTACATCCCTAGGTGGAGCAAAGTATTTTGTCTCCTTCATTGATGACTACTCTAGGAGATGTTGGGTGTATCCTATCAAGAGGAAGGCAGATGTGTTTTCAACCTTCAAAGTTTTCAAAGCGCGGGTGGAACTTGATTCTGGAAATAAGATCAAGTGTTTCAGATCAGATAATGGAGGTGAATATACAAGTGATGAATTTGATGACTTCTGCAGAAAAGAAGGCATCAAAAGACAGTTCACAACAATATACACTCCTCAACAAAATGGAGTGGCAGAGCGGATGAACAGAACTCTGTTAGAAAGAACACGAGCAATGTTGAAAGCTGCAGGGCTAGAAAAAGCTTTCTGGGCAGAAGCAGTCAATACCGCCTGTTATTTGGTGAATCGGGCTCCATCAACTGCAATTGAGTTGAAGACACCGATGGAAATGTGGACTGGTAAACCAGTTGATTATTCAAACCTCCATATATTTGGAAGTATTGTGTACGTGATGTACAATGCCCAAGAAATTTCAAAGTTGGATCCAAAATCCAGAAAATGTAAATTCTTGGGGTATGCTGATGGAGTAAAGGGGTATCGCTTGTGGGATCCCACTGCCCGCAAAGTGATTATCAGCAGGGATGTTATCTTTGTAGAAGATAAGCTACAAAGAAAAGAAGAAGATGATAGCACTGATAAAGAAAAGCCAGAGACTACACAGATACATGTTGAAAATGAGTCTGAACAGAGAGATTGTTCTGAAGCAGAACCAGAGCTCGAAGAACCAGAACCAGAGAATTCTGAAGCTCCAACAACTCGTCAATCAGATCGTGTGAGAAGACGCCCCAATTGGCACTCAGATTATGTTATAGAAGGTAATGTTGCATACTGCCTTTTAACGGAGGACGGTGAGCCATCATCATTCGAGGAGGCAATGAACAACTCAGATGCTTCGCAGTGGATGGCGGCAATGCAAGAAGAAATCGAAGCCCTTCATAAAAATAATACATGGGAACTTGTGCCACTACCACAAGGAAGGAAGCCAATTGGTAACAAATGGGTCTTCAAAATCAAGAGAAATGGTGACGATCAAGTGGAGAGGTATCGTGCAAGACTGGTGGTCAAAGGATATGCTCAGAAAGAAGGTATTGATTTCAATGAAATCTTTTCTCCTGTGGTTAGACTAACAACGGTTTGAGTTGTCCTGGCAATGTGTGCTACATTGAATTTACATCTAGAGCAGCTAGATGTTAAAACAGCTTTTCTTCATGGAGATCTTGAAGAAGAGATTTACATGCTCCAGCCTAAAGGTTTTGAAGAAAAAGAAAAGAAGAACTTGGTTTGTAGGTTGAACAAATCTCTGTACGGTTTAAAGCAGGCGCCGAGGTGTTGGTACAAGAGATTTGACTCCTTCATCATGAGCCTTGGATACAACAGACTTAATGCAGACCCTTGTGCTTACTTCAAGAGGTTTGGTGAAAACGACTTTGTTATATTGCTGTTGTATGTAGATGACATGTTGGTTGCAGGCCCCAACAAAGATCATATTGAAGAATTAAAGGCACGACTGGCTAGGGAATTTGAAATGAAGGACTTGGGACCAGCAAACAAGATTCTAGGGATGCAAATTCATCGAGACAGAAGTAATAGGAAGATTTGGCTTTCACAAAAGAATTACTTGAAAAAGATCTTGTCACGATTCAGCATGCAAGATTGTAAGCCAATTCATACCCCTATTCCTATTAACTTTAAATTATCCTCCAGTATGAGTCCTAGCAGTGAAGAAGAGAGGATGGAGATGTCTCGAGTACCGTATGCATCAGCAGTGGGAAGTTTAATGTTCGCTATGATTTGTACAAGACCAGACATTGCACAAGCAGTGGGAGTGGTTAGTCGGTACATGGCGAATCCAGGCAGAGAGCATTGGAATGCTGTGAAAAGGATCCTGAGATACATCAAAGGGACCTTAAATGTTGCATTATGTTACGGGGGATCAGACTTTCTTATCAGCGGGTATGTCGATTCTGACTATGCAGAAGATTTGGATAAAAGCAAATCTACAACAGGATATGTGTTTACAATTGCTGGTGGAGCTGTAAGCTGGGTTTCAAAACTGCAATCGGTTGTGGCTACGTCAACAACGGAGGCAGAATATGTAGCAGCTACACAAGCCAGTAAAGAAGCAATATGGTTGAAAATGCTATTGGAGGAGCTCGGGCACAAACAAGAGAATGTCTCTTTGTTTTGTGACAGTCAGAGCGCCTTGCATCTTGCAAGGAATCCTGCTTTTCACTCAAGAACAAAACACATTCGGGTCCAATACCACTTCATTCGTGAGAAAGTGGAAGAAGGGACGATAGATATGCAGAAGATCCATACCGATGACAACATAGCAGATTTCATGACAAAAGCAATCAACACTGATAAGTTTACTTGGTGTCGATCCTCTTGTGGCTTGTTAGAGACATAAGCAACATGGAAAGTACGAGGTAGAAAGAATGGTGTGAAGATATGATTGTTCCAATCAAATCTTCAAGTGGGAGATTGTAGAAAGTCAAGCAATGCTGCAGCCAAAATTGAAAATGGAAAATTTCAATTTTGGCAGGTGCAGCCAAGATTGAAAAATGGCATGGGAAAATCACAATTTTGGTCCCTAAACTTTAGGTTATTTATAAGTTAGTCCCTAAAGCTCAACTATAAATAGCCTAGCCATTTGCCATTCTTACACATCCCAAATCATTCTAACATCCTCCCAATACTAGAGAAATTAGAGAGTTTTCATAGAGTTGTTTTCTCCTTTCTTATCAAGAGAGAATTGTCATTGTTTTCTCCTTGTTAGACTGAGAGAAGTTGTAATTCCTATTTTCTCATAGTGAAATTCTTCTACCTTTGTCCGTGGTTTTTACCCTATATTATTTAGGGGTTTTCCACGTAAAATCTGTGTCTCCTTTATCTTCATTGTTATTTTCTCAAATTATCAGTTGCGTTTTTGCTCTATCCGACGATCGTATTCCGCAACAGTAGAACCTAGACAACAAAGGCTCCAAGGAGGCCAGTAACCCTAGTTGGAAAGTTGGAATTGCAGGCAACGAGAAACACCAAAAATGGAGGGTGAGGCCGCGCATTTGGACTAACAGTGGGTCTATCAAACGGGAAATATTTGACGGTTAGAGACACCTATAGGTATTTCGAGATTGACAGTGACGATAGAGGAAATATCAAAGGTGCCATCGAACCATATCACAACCTTTTCTGGACCGAGTAGTAAGGATTCATTGGGAAGGAAGCTGAACTTAAGAACCTAGTTATCTAAGGTCTGTCAAAGGAAAAGCAGTGGCCCAGACCATTAAACGGTAAAAACTGATTAGCCTGCAAAAAGGAAATAAATCAAAAATATAAAAACAAAAGAGAAAAACAGAGGAAGAGAAGACGGAAGAGGCAAAAAAACCTTCATCACCCAAGTTAACAGAGAGGATTCATTTTTCTCATCGTTAAAAAGTACTAAAGCTTTGACCATGGTGGCCGAAGAAAAGACTTCTCATCAAGCCAACTAAAGAAAACCATCGAAACTGTTACGACTTTAAGAATAAGCAGAATGCAAGAGAAAAAAAAGATTTGGATTCAGATGAAGAATCCTAGAAGAATTGGGAATATACGAGAGTAAAATGAATTATAAAAACTAAGAAAATAGAGAAAAGACTTATATTCATTAAGGGTAATCTTCAGCAATGGTCCCTTTCGTTTAGGGTATGTTTTATTTTGATCACTAAAATTTAAAAAAAAAGTATTCTGGTCCCTTACGTTACCAAACGTTTATATTTTGGTCACCCGACCGTTAGTCTCTGTTACTTGGCTAACGGGTAGCTGACATGGCTCGTTTTTAAAATTAAAAAAAATCCATGTGTGTAGCCCACGTGTAATGGACGACAGATTCCTGCCTATATAATCCCCTTTACATCAATTAAAACTCTAACTCAATCCCTCTTTTTTACCTCTGTAGAAATTTTAAAGTGAAAAAGAGAAGACACAAGAAATGAAAGCAGGCGTTCTTATTTGTGATTGTGGCCTCGAAGCAAAGATTTCAACTTCTTGGATTGATGCCAATCCTGGTAAGAGATTTTTTAGTTGTAAAAAATATGAGAATGAGAGTCATTGTCGGCTCTTTTCTTGGTACGATGCACGTTTGTCACCACGTGCAAGAGTGGTCATTGTTGGGCTGTTAAAAAAGTGAAGAAAATGGAGTCGACAAAAAAGATTGAGCGAATTTGTTGGTTATGCTTGCTGATTTTCTCCATGACAATGGTGTGGGTTATGAAGTAAATGATTGGGTGAGGTTTATTTTTAGAGAATTTTAGGGTTTGGGCTATAGAGATGATGCTGTTATTCCATAGAATATTTTGTGTGAAGTGGCTTAATATGTAGGTTTTATTTCCATGAGTTATAATTTTGTATGATTTGTATGAATAACTTTTAAATTGTTCTGTGGAATGGTTTCAGTTAAGTAATGAATATAGTTTGGTAAAAAATTAGAATTATTTAATTTTATGTTTTATTCAATTGAATAACTAGTAATAAAGATATAAATTATTGCCAAAAAAGTGAAGAATTTAAGGAATCAAAGGTAAATTTGCATAACTTGCCAGCTAATACAAAATAACAGTTTCTCAGTTGATAAACCTCATATATCAGCTGCAAAAATGATATCTACTACTAGACATCCTGTAGCAGTGACAAAATAATGACCTAAAAATGTTAAGTTTGTAAAACAAAATTGTCCCAACTTAACCAACAAAATATGGCATCAACTACTGAACCTCCTATAGCAGTTACAAAATGTGACCCCAAACATTTCAAATCACAAAAATTAAAAAAGTTTGTCCTAACTTTACTCCCTAATTGCTGGTTGTGTTTCCTGAGTTGGAGGGTTAGATACAGTAAATTCTTGACTTGGCATTCATCTCACAGTTGTTGGTTGAGGAAGAGATTGTTTTCTCCTAATTGAAAATTTTTCCCTTCGACGCACATGAGGTAGTTGTTGCTGCTGCCGAGATTGTTGATTATGTGGAGGTTGTTGTGGATGTTGAAGTTCTTGAGGTTGTGTAGGTTTTAGTCTCCTGAATGCGGGTCTTTGAATAGGTTGATTTGCACCCACTTCTCCTCTACAAGTCCTCTTATTGTGGCTTTTTTTTCCACATTTTGTGCAGTTGGCTTGCTGCCCTCTTTTGCTTAGCTTAGGGTTACTGATTTCATCATATTCCAATCTTCTCTTCTTAGTTGGTCTTCCTGGTGGCCTCCTTATGGTTGGTGGCAATATAGGTTCTATGTCAGTTATTGGAGGCCACTGGTACGGACCTGAAAACAAAATAATGAAATAAACTGTTTAGTTAGTCATCAATTGAGTATAAGGTACAAGCTAGCTTAGATTGTTACCTTTGATTGGTTTAATTATGTTGGAGTAAATAACTAGCTGTGTATTGTTATGATAGCATTCATTAACAAAATCTCCAGGCTTTAAATTATTCAGTCGAAAGAGTGATGCTGCATGGGAACATGGGATCCAAGTAAGGTCCCATTTTCTACATGAACATGATCTTTCCTCAAGGTCCACAACATACTGATGAGATGGGCCAGCTTCAACTTGATATTTATGCAAACCATCATAAGTTGGCCAGAACCTAAAACAATAAAAAAATAACATTAGAACTATCATATAACCAAGGCAGATTGCAACAATGTGTAATGAACTATTATAGGTTCAAAAAACATATTGCAAGTATCATATAACCAAGGCAGAATGCAACAATAAGTAATGAACAATTCTTAATTCATAAAACAGATTGCAAATATCATATAACCAAGGCAGATTGCAACAATATGTAATGAACCATTATAGGTTCAAAAAACAGATTGCAAGTATCATATAACCAAGGTAGATTGCAACAATATGTAATGAACATTTTTTAATTCAAAAAAAAATTAAAAACACAAGAAATCTAATTTTAAAATGAAATGTAACACAATAACCTGATGGATGCTTCAATATTGATGTCCAATTTTTTTTTGAATTTTTGCACACAATAATCCTTTACACTTTTCAGCAGCCTTTCTTTTGGATACAATTCGAGTCATAATTTTAGTTCGAATTGTCTCCATCATAGTCAATATAGGCTTATCTCTTGCCTCCAAAATAGAGTACATAAAACATAGTGACAATAAAAGAGTTAAATATATATGAAATACAAAATTATTAGCTTAATTAGTAAATAATAGAAACATTCTGATTACCTTGTTAAAAGATTCACAGTGGTTATTAAGAAGCATATCACACTTGCTCTTAGTGGAGAAGTGTGATCTAAACCACTGAGCAGGGTCTTTCTCTTTAAGCCAAGTATAAGCAGGATCTGACAATGCCTTCAACTGGTTCATAGCATTTTCAAACTCCCTCAAATAGATAGCTCTAGCAGCCTTCCAAAGAGCATCTTTTAGAGCTTGGCCTTTGTGTTTTTCCTTAAAATTTGTGTACATGTGTCTAACACATTTTCTATTCTATGTATGTGGGAATACATCTTCAATAACTTCTTTAAGGCCATATAATATAACATTTGAAGTTAATATCAGAAATAAATGAAACATATGTAAAATAGATTAAGGAGAGAGCTAACCTTCTGTCTATCAGACATGAAACATATGTTGAAAGAGTTATCAATCTCCAAATCAGTTTTCAAAATTTCCATAAACCAATACCAAGAGGACATATTCTCACTCTCAATAGCTGCATATGCAATAGGATATATGCAATCATTTGCATCAATCCCTACAGCCGTCAACAAATATCCTTGATAATAACCCTTTAAGAAACAACCATCAACACTAATTATCCTCCTATAACCTACTTTCCACCATTCTTTACATGCCTGTGGACAAACATACATCCTCTGGAACAACCTTAAATCTAGATAACAGATTGTAGTTGTTCTAAGAGTTGTAATCCTCAACTCTTGTAAGTAGTCATAAATTCTCCCATATTCAGCCTTATGATTCCCATCAATCATTTCTAATGCACTATCTCTAGCCCTACCACACTTCCCATACGATGCAAGTGTACTAAATTCAGGCAACACATCGTGCCGTAATGATCTCATGCTATAATTAGGCTCAGACATAAATTTCCCAATATAGTACTTTGCCATCCACTTAGATGCAATATTAGTACTGCTCACAGACTTGGAACATGTATGGGAATTTACCATGGTTTTAATTTTCCAAGTCTTGTCCATATTGTCCTTAGGATCCATAGGGGATGCCCACAATTTCCAAGGACATCCTTCCTTGCATATTGCTTGAATCTTTCGATTTTCATTCTTCTTCAGTTTTACTTCCACCCTATCCACCCTTCCATACTGTTTGATTGCTTCTTTCAACGTTGTTCTATTAGGGAATATTAAACCCTTAACAAACTTTAGTTTCACCATGTCAGTTTTAGAATTGAATGAAGGGTACCTAGGCCTATCTGAGTCTGAACCATGCTCACTATATAGGTCTTCAGAATGGTCAGTTTCTGATTCTGACCCATGAACATTGTTATTCACTTGCACACCATTAGGTTCAAAGCCATCCATATTTCTCCGAACCCTAATTCCTATTCCATCCTCTTATCTGCATGTTTCATCTCTTCCCCAATCATATTCATTGTCACTGACATCAAATTCTTCTGCAGCTTCAGATTCTTCTTCAGCAACAACATGGTTATCTTCTTCTTCTTCAGTAGGATGCACATCTTCAGCAACATGGTTATCTTCTTTTTCAGCAGCATGAATATCTTCTTCAACATCAGTATGCACATCTTCTTCAATATCAGTATGCACATCTTCTTCAACAACATGACTTTCTTCTTCTTCAATATGATAAACATCAACTTCAGATTCTTCTTTAACAATAACATTTTCTTCTTCAATATGCACACCTTCTTCAGTAGGAACATCTTCTTCTTCAACAACATGATCTTCTTCTTCATGGACTTCTTTTTCAACAGGCTTCAGATATATATGCATGTATCTTAAGTTGGACACACTGTTCAACATAGCCATACAATCTTCATCGACCTTCAGTGGCCTAACAGAAGTAATACACAATGCAGCATCTGGCACTCTCCAGTAAACAACAAAAGGTCCAACTACATCTAGCTTCTCAACCATGTCACATAATGAAAATATTGAGAATGTACCAGCATCAACAAAATCGAAACAGGCTTCAGACTTGGAGGTGTACTTCATCATTTGTGAAAACACAAAGTCTCCTCCATAGTGAACTACTAAAGTTAACATGTCTGACCCATGCACTGCACAGTACACAATTTCATTAGTAAAAAACCATAAAATAGTTACTGTAAAATAATCCACCACACTTTACTAAAATAGAATTGCCTTGAGTAAGTGAACTACATAAATGATCAACATATTTAATCAATACTCCACCAACAAAAGACAACAAAGACATATATATATATACATACATATAATTACATGTCATCAAAGCATAATAATAAACTATTACCAATACAGACAACAAAGAAAGAATCTTGGCATAAAAGGAATAAAGAAATGTGGACCAATTTTTTTTAATGCAATATAAAATGAATCTTAGCATAAAAGACGTAAAGTAGGAAATATTCCTTTAAACTAAAAGACAAAACACTTTTTCAGTTTTCATGCAGTAAACAAACTTAAATCTATGTAACTAATCTATGTAACTAAAGTCAAGTATTTGTTAAAGTCTATCAAATCCAAGTATTTGTTAAAGAAATATTCTACTATAAAGTAAACCAAATTCAAGTATATTCTACTACAAAGTAAACTGAAGTTAACTAAATATTCTGACTCATGTGTAAAGCAAAGTCAACTCAATCTGAAACAACCTTAAATAATCCCATTAAACCCTAAAATTTCAATGTCAAGATAAAATCTAAAATAATCCCATAAAATTTCAATTTAATCAAACTGAAACAAGATGGATTAACCATTTAACACACCTATACCATAAACCCTCAATAAAACCCTAAACCCACTTTGCAATGCATGAAACAGTTCAGAAAACGAATAAAAAGTGCGAACCATTTTTCGCAATCTTACCATACACAGTGAAACGAATAAGAGATAACTATTACTAAACCCTCAATAAAACCCTAAACCCACTTTGCAATACACAAAACATTTCAAAAAAAGAAATAAAAAGTGCAAAAAAATCATACCATACACCACTTTCTTCTCCCATGATTTTCGAAGTCGCCATCGAACCATTTTTTAAAGTCTTACAAAAAAACAAAAAGATAAAGTTACAAGTGATAACTATTACTAAAACCAATTCAAAATAGGAGATAAAATCCATCCCCTTCATTACTTACCTTGAGTTTTCAAAGATTACTTCTCTAAGCCCTAAAACCACTCAGATTTCACAAAGAAACGAAAGAAAAGAAAGTGACTTTTGGTGTTTTAGTTTTTCTTTAATCGGGATTGCACAGAGAAACGAAAGATATTACTTCTCTAACCCTTCATTTCCTTTTTACTCATTTTCAAAATAATCATTAATTAACATATTACACGTGGACTACACACATGGATTTTTTTAATTTTTTAACGAGCCATATCAGCTACCCGTTAGCTAAGTAACATAGACTAACGGTTGTGTGACCAAAATATAAACGTTTGGTAACGTAAGGGACCAGAATACTCTTTTTTGAATTTGATGACCAAAATAAAACACACCCTAAACGAAAGGGACCACTGATGAAGATAACCCATTGATTAATTGACAAATGGCTTACATTAATCAATTAGACTTTGGGCTTTTATAGATGCCCAAGACCATATCTGCTCAACAGCCATAACAGAATACAACCTGTAAGTAACTATTGGGCCTTAGCTCAATATCTCGAATATTCAGGTACAACACATTAAGATATATATTACTCTATCATTTTTCTAATTTTCTCATTCCATTGAATTTCTAAAAAAAAGAGTACACCAAGCCTACTCCTCATGCTGGGAAACAAGGATGATGGTATCGGCTTTATAAGTATGTTGGCAATCTGCTCTTTTTTAATTTACCACCAATTACCTAGCTAAGACCTTCTCTCTAACAAAATGCAAGTCTATCTCCACATGCTTTATTTTTGCATGATGAGTTGGATTATTAGACATGAACATTGTAGAGGAGTTATCACACTACACAACAAGTTTTGCTTCACATTGAACACCAATCTCCTTTAACAATCGTTCAACTCAGATGAGTTCAGACACAAAGTTTATCACACTTTTCAGCCTCAGAGAAAGATCAAGATACCATTGCTTGTTTCTTGGAGCTTCATGTAACAGGATTGGAGCCTAAAAATACAACAACCTGTCGTGGACCTTCTGTCCTCTACAGAAGAAGTCCAACCATCATCAACATAACAAACAAGTTGTAAACTCTGAGCAGGCTGGAGATACAATTCATAATCAATTGTTCCACAAAAATATCCCAGAATGCATTTTACTGCCTTCCAATGAACAAAAAAAGAATTGTTTATATGCCGACTCACCCTATTGATAGTAAATGCTATGTCAGGCCTGTGACACACACATACTAAAAGCCACCAATAATACTTCTGTAAAAATGAGCATCATCGAACATTTGCTCATTATCCTGGCCAGACTTAGTGGTAACAGTCATAAGTGTATATGTGGGTGTACACCCAAGCATCTCTATTTTGACAAGCAAATTTATGACATACTTCTTCTGGTTAACAACAATCCTTTATCAAATTATAAGATTTTCATACCCAAAAAACAACCAAGCTCCCATATATCCTTGAGAGAGAAGGTTTTAATACAAATTATCTTATCAACTTCAGCAAGCTGCCTGCAGTGATGATGATATCATCTATATATACGAAAAAATAAAGGGGAAAAAAGATGGTTGAAAGCATAGGGAGTAGAGGAAGCAAGGGGAAGAGACCAACCGTCGAGTAAAATAAAATTTTGGATTTTTTATAAAAATATAGGGGTAAATTATATTATTTATCACTCAACTTTCTTTTTATTTATATTTTTGCCAATAAAATTAAAAAATTAATTTAATCATTCAATTTTCGAATTGCTCTTATTTTGATCACTATGGGATGATATAGCTTATTTTATTAATATTTTTATATGGCATTCCAAATTTTATTAATATTATAATTAATGTCATATTTAGCATAAAAAATCAAAAGAAAATAAAATCTTTAAACCCTAATTCCAATCTCAAACCCTAGTCTATGAACCATAATCCCTAATCTTCAAACTCCAAACCCTTATCTTTTCCCTAAAACCATATAAGACACCTAGGGTACTGTCAAGGAACAAGATCCCAAAGTGACATCTAATAAATCGTTCTTGCCCCAAATTGACATTGATTATACAGTAATATAGAGGCTACAAGATGTGGCATTTCGTGTTGTCTAAGACGCTTTGATATGAAGAATGGAAGTGGACAAATGAAAAATAGAGCTGTAACCGGTTCAATTTTTCAAAGGGAGACTCGACTACGTATTTCCCTGACAGTCGACTCATCCCAACCAGCCTATTGAAGAAAATGAGCTAATTAAACGAGAAAAGCCTTATCTTGCTATAATAAATATAAATAAAAACATAAATTAAAAATAGTTAAACTTACCTGCAAATTACGCTATTGTGAGTTTTTTCCCCTAAGAAAGAACAAACAAATGACTAGCTCGCAACAAAGGTTTGCTGCCAGTCCTTCAGCTACGGGTGTAAACGAGCTGAGTAGAGTTCGAGTAGTGCTGAGTTCGATTCAGCTCGTTAAAAATTCGAGTTGAGTTCAAGTTTGAGTAATTGTTAACGAGCTTGAATAATATGAGCTCGACTAAACTCATTAAATACTCGAGACAAGTTCGAGCTTGAGTTGAGTTCAATCGAGTCAAATATTGACCAAGTTTTGATCGAGTCAGACTTGAGTAGCTCACGATCTATCTCGTCTCATTTAAAGCCATATTAGGAAGAAACTTTGATATACAAGTTGTCTAAAGTTTACATAAGCTTGTTAATTTTAGGGTTTAGAGGTTTAGGTTACTGAGTTTAGAATTTATGATTTAGATTTTAGGGTTTAAGACTTATGTTTAGGGTTTATGTTTTAGGTTTATGAATTTGGATTTTAAATTTAAAACATTAAAGAATTTAGTATATAATATTTTTGAGTAGCTCGCGAGCTTTTCAAGTCGGGTATCGAGTAGCTCGACTCAGCTCGTTAAAAATTTGAGCCGAGTTTGAGCTCGAGTTGAGTGTTGACCGAGATTTAACCAATTCGAACTCGAGTAGCTCGCAATTTGTCTCGTCTCATTTACAGCCCTACCTTCAATAGCAGGTCGTGCACTTGCGATGAAGGAGTATCGAAATAGACCTAATGCATGCCCCTTCATTTGCGATCCAAGCTTGTCCGCAACAAAATTCGCCGATCTATCCACATGTGGCAATTTCACCTCCTAATCTCGACCTGATAGCTCCATTATTGCATCACATAGACCTAGTGCATTGCCCATCATGTTTGAGTTTGTCGAGATCAGAAAATGGACAGCTTCCTTGCAATCTGACTCAACTTCAAGTCTTCACCAACCAAGGGCCCAGGCATCAATATTATTGATTCCCATAATTGTGCCTATATACCTGAATGGGGAATACTTAGTTGATTGGAATAAAATATATGTATCTGAATGTGCCTCATGCGCTGAGAAAAATCCCAAATCTCCTTCGATCCCTAGCCCTAGCTGGCTTTCTTATTTGGGTCTGAATTGTTGCTCGTGTTTCTGGATCTGAGCGCTGGACTTCCCTTCAGGTCAGGCCGACAGTCATCAATTTCTCGAATGGTTTCTCCGTTGTGTATGGTTTCGGCTTCAAAGATCGGGTTGGTGGGGTTTTAACTTGGTGGTGTTTACTCTAATCTGGCTGATGGTCATTGGGTTCAGGCGTTTTTACTCTGACGACTTTCCTCTCAGGTTCGTTTTTTTCCTTTGTTCTTTAGATTTGTGCTTGTTGGTATTTTTGCTCATGTGACCTTCACGACATTGGTGGTCGGGTTTAAAATAGTTTCTTTTCAAGTTTTGCCTCTGGGTTGGTCTCCTCATCTGTCATTTTTTGCCCTTGCTCTGCCTTGTCTTTGTTGCCTCGGCTTCTTTAGTTTGTTTGATGCTGAATTTGCTGTTGTGTTTTTTCTTTGTCTTTGTGTTGCCTTTTGTTTTGCGTTGAGTGTGGCCTGAAAGATTGCTGGTCTTTTTGGGTGTGATTGCAGCTTTGGTCAGTTGTTCTGGTTTTGCCTTGGGGTGGTAGTGTTGATACTGTTTGGCTGATTGTTTGTTGGTATATTACCTTCTAGCTTCTGGATGGCCTTGCTTGCCTGGAATGTTAGAGGCCTTGGTAACAAGGAAACAGTTCGCACCCTTAAGAATGCGAACTTCAAGTTTCACCCAAGTATCATTTTTCTCGGTGAAACGAAACAAAAAGGAAGGTTTCTAGAGAATATCAGAATGAAGATGAAATTTGATAAGTCATTTTATGTTGACCCCATAGGAACTGCCATATGTATTGCTCTATGGTGGAAGAATGAAACCAACATTTATATCCTCAAGTTTAACAAAAACTTTATTGATACAAAGGTTTCCATGAATGGTGAAGAAGAATGGTTTGACACATTTATCTATGACCCCCATACCAAGAGGAAAAGCAAGTTTTTGGGGACATGCTTGCCAATCTAAGAGATGACTTGTATGCGAAATGGTGTGTAATTGGGGACTCTAACATTGTGGCTTGCCTGGAAGACAAGGAAGGAGGCGCTCCTTTTGATCACAACATGGCGAAATGGTATTTTGACTTCATTAATAAGTCGCGTCTTCTTGATATCCCCTCTAAAGAAGGCACCTTCACTTGGTCAAATCAAAGAAGCAACGATGAGGCTATTCTTGAAAAACTTGATCGAGTCCTCTCTTCTACCGAATAGAGTATTCAATTTCCTAAAGCCATTGCTCTGTTGGATGTTGTCATTGCTTATGACCACGTTCCTATTATAGTGCTTCTTAACGGAGTACACAAAAAAAGGTAAGAGAGAGTTCAAGTTTGAATCTAAATGGCTTTTTGAGGAGGATTGCCATCGAAAAGTCAAAGATGAATTGGTGAAAAGGAGTTGTTCCACCAACAACACAAGTTTCGGGAAAAACTTAAAGAAAACTAGAATTAATATAAGCAAATGGATTATAGAGAAATACAGAAAGAACAAAAGAACAACGGAAGACATTTTAAGCATGATCAAAGAATTGCAAGAGAAACCGTTATCAAGTAGTGAACTCCTAGAGGTTAAAGAGCTTAAGTCACAGCTTGATAAGGTGTGGGAGAGCGAAGAGAGACATTGACATCAGCGAGATCGAGTCGATTGGCTCAAAATCAGGGATCGTAACACTAAATTCTTCCATGCCACTATAATACAGAATCGAAGAACTAACTTCATTTGTTGGGTGAAAAACTGTAGTGGTGAATGGCTCGAGGATTTACACCCGGCCGATTAGTCTCTGCAATTGATTTTGACGCTATCTCTAGCTATATTCCTTCAGTCATAACAAATGAGATGAAATCCAGGCTTTGTCAAAACGTGTCTAAGGAAGAGATCAGAGATACATACTTTAATATTGAGGCTTTGAAATCTCCAGGTCCGGATGGTTTCCCAGGCATCTTTTACCACACGTTCTGAGAGACGATCAAAGAGGATCTGATTAAAATCTTTCTTCCAGACATTATCCCACCTTCTCAATTAGCCTTTGTGAATGAAAGACTTATTATTGATGTTGTGTGGATCAATTGAAATGAAAATAGCCAAGAGGGGGTGAATTGGCTTTTAAAAATGAAAGAGAGCAAATTGAAAAATGTAAAAATGAAGACAAGACAATTTATAGTGGTTCAAGCTTCGAACAAGCTCTACATCTACTACCCTTGCTCCCACTAAGGATTTTGAAATAATATCCACTAGATATTCTTCCCATTTTTTTAGGTTTTGGATGTAACCTTTACAAATTAGTTAATCTTTCTACCCAAAGATTAACCAAGAATCTCTCAATACAAAGAAAAATGGCAAACTTAAAATTATCTCTCACAAGATTGATTTGTTGCCCAAATTACAAACAAACTCTCCCCAAACTTGAAAAAATGTATACAATGAAAGATTACAACAAGTGGGGTGCAAGAATTTGACTTTTTAAGCTCAAGGGTTTGAATATATGCTTGGATGTTGCAAAGAGGTTCAATAGTTGTTGCTGAGGCTTTTGAGGCATGCTTTTATACCCTTGCATTGATTTCTAGCTGTTTGGGTTGTTGAGATCATCATTGTAGCCATTGGGCTGCATTTTCCCCGCAATAAATGCACTTCTGCAACCTACCATTTTGGTACACGAACAACCATATCAATACCTGTCTCAAGATAGAAAGATCTGTTGTGTACAAATAATAGGGGCATATCGGTACGCGAGATAGCGTATTGGTACAATTCTAGTGTAAAACAAGGGGCGTATCGATACAGATTGACTGTATCGGTATAGATTTTGCTTACTAGAATCCTTGGTGAAAGTTTGGCAAAAAAGGTATCGGCTATAAGGGCGTATCGATACGGTTCAATGATCGTTTGAAAATGTTGATTCCAATAACTGACAAGCAACGATCGAAAAATTAAATGCAAATATTTTTCGAATCTAACCAAACCGTATCGATACGTGGATAACCATATCGATATGCTAAAGCAAAAAGGAGGCCTAATATGAATTCCGTATCGATACGAGTATAACCGTATCGATACACTTTTGTCAATAAAAATCCAGTGCTTAAAAACCGTATCGATACGACTAAGGCATATCGATACGCCTGGTCGTAAATGTATGGTTTGGCTTAGAAAATTTTATTTGAAACGTTTATTAAACTTAGAAACAGTTTTGGTTCAAATACTTGTCAAATTTGTAAGACTTTTAAAATTTACATTTGCAAATAGGTCCTTAGACAATTTGTTATATCAAAATCAAATTAGGTTTTACAATCTCCCCTTTTTGATATAACAAAACTAAAGTAAATTTTTAAGTATTTTAAAAACTTTGAAAATTTTACTCCCCTTTAATTTAAGATTGATTTTCAAAAGTTTGTAAAAATTTAGGTTTTTACACTTCTCCCCCTTTTCGTTAGATCAAAATCAATGCATATAACAAAGGATATAGACAAGATATAGAGCAATAAAGCACATGTAAAGGATAATAAAAGTAACATAATATCATTAAACTTCAAAAATTATCCCAAGCAATATAAGTTCAAAATAAATCCAAACATAAACTTAAAACAAACTAAACACAATCAAAGCGTAAGGTTCTTAAAACAAAATAACACATGTGCATAAAATATTAAAAACCTAATATGAAATGAGATATGCCATGAGATGCACTAGAAACCGTCTCCATCATCGTTGCCATCATCCTCATCCTCTTCATCATCTTCATCTTGGTTTGCTTAAGAAGCACAAGATTAAAGCCTAGCACCATGGAAGACGGTGAAGGAGACATTTATGGAGGCTTGTTGTTGCTCAATGGAAGAAGCTCGCTTCTCGAAGGTAGCCATTCTTTCATCCAAGCAGGTGAGGTGTGTATCAATGGCGACAAACCCCGAATTCACGGTGTTATCTAAAGAGGTAAGACGAGTATCTAAAGAGGTAAACTTCTCATTTAGAAAAGCCATGAGGGCATCCACGGAAGGTTGGGCAAGAGGAGCTTGTGGAGCCACTGGATGTTGAGCTTGTGGAGGTGGTTGCTCAATACGAACCCATTGATTGTCAATGAAGTGGAATTTGACACGAGAAAGAGATCGCTCATCAATAGGTTTACCAAGAGGCTCGGCGGCATCATGAGAGCAATCAATCTCTAAGGCATGAAATAGGTAACTCAAGGCCGTGCCGTAAGTAAAGGATTGGACTTGATCGGTATGACGATGTTGGACAAGGTACACCAATTCCGTAAACATAATTTGACAAAGGTTTGGGCGCTTACCCTCATGAAAGCATCGAAGCCAAAAATCATCCACTTGCCGGATTGTAGAGAATTTTCCATCGGAAGGATGGATCCACCAAGAGATGATGAGATGAAGGATGCGATCATGGGCGTCAAGAACAGTTACGAAGCCAAGTTGGGAATGTCTCAAGGAGTGTTCATCATCAATCCCCACATTTTCAAAACCAAAAAATTTGTATAAAACAATTTGGTCAATTCAAAATTTCTTGCCCATGAGATAGGAATCAATAGCAATAACCGTTTTTCTTTCATTATCATAGATACATCGGGCATTAGCCTAGAAAATCAAAACATGGTTACGATATAAAACCCCGTTTATCCCAAAAAATTTGATAAATTTCCATTGATGCATCAACACGAGGTATTTGAATTTAAAACGCTCGAAGTTTAAAAAGGGATGGAAACGACTCACTCGAGTTGAATAATAAAATCTTGTTATTGTTCATAATGAGCCATAGCCGATGGGGTTAGAAAACTCTTTTGGATAATATAGGAAAGATTTGGTTTAGTAATACCCCCGTTTTCCGAATTGGGATTGAAAGAACTCTATAGTAAATCCTTTCTCGCTCTCTTTCTGGGAGCCATGAAAAACATCAAAACAATTCGAAAACAATATATACAATTATCATCACATTCGATCTAATAAATATTCCAATAATTCAAGGTATTGTGAAAAACACTATATTTTAAGGTTTTAAAATATATACAAGTATATAAATAAATTTTGGTAAAAAGATTTGTGAAAAAACAGATTAGAAAATATATGGTATAATTTTATATTCGAATAAGAAATTTTCAGATTTCAAAGAATTTTTGCAAAATCTTTAAAACCCATACTTTAAGTATACTTTTTACACAAAAAGCAATTTGAAAATAGTAAAGAAAAACAAACGAAAATTAAAAAGAAAAGAAAAGGGTTTTATACCTTGAGTTATGAAATTGGATAAATGAGGAGATGTGAATGCACCAATTTGATAGCAAATTGATAACCCTTAAAGAGTATTAGGTTTGATGTGCAAAATCAAAGGGTTTGGAGGTTTTTATAACCAAATTCGACTAGGGTTTTGAGAGAAAAAGGAATATGTGTTTAAATTAAAGTAAAACACTATTTTAATGCATATTTAAAGTCCCACCGGCTGTCCGTATCGATACGTTGATGAGGCGTATCGATCCATCGTATCAGTACAATTTTCAAATCGTATCGATACACGTGAACGTATCGATACAGTGCTAACTGTATCTGTAGAGCGTTTAAGTGTCCTCCTTTTATGAGCACAATTGCACACTCTTGTGAAGTTATAGTATAAAAGATATCGTCTCCCACAGGGATTGGAGCAGCTCCTATGAATGGTTTTGAGAAACCGATAAACTAATTTTGATATAACTAAAGAATTAAGGACTAATTTGAAAAAGATAAAACAAATTTTTAAGTCCTAAAACCTCTCTATATATTTCAAGGAAAATGGTTAAGTTAAAACCTCAAGTTGTCAAAACTTTTCTAAGTGTTTTTGAAGCCAAAACAGTAATTTTCAAGTCACCGTTTCGGAACGGCCTTGGGCGTTTCGGAACACTTTTGAAACTGCGAACCCTTGTTTCAGAACAGGTTTCGAAACGGGTGAAGAACATCAGAATGGTTTGACCCGTTTCGATACGGTAGTATCGAAACGACTTCAAATGTTTCAAAACGGCTTTCAAACTGTGTTTTAAAAATATGACCGTTGAAGTTTTTAACCGTTTTTATATTGGTCGTTAAGGCGTATCGAAACACCTTCAATCTGTTTCGATACGGGCTTTAAAAGTAGCTAAGTGTTTCGAAGCGTGTTTCGAAATGACTCTTAATCATATCGAAACGATCGTGC
Organism: Hibiscus trionum; assembly: GCA_030270665.1. Taxonomy (NCBI): domain Eukaryota; kingdom Viridiplantae; phylum Streptophyta; class Magnoliopsida; order Malvales; family Malvaceae; genus Hibiscus; species Hibiscus trionum. Next base: position 24,001,341 of record BSYR01000011.1, read on the forward strand.
CCGTTTTGGTACGGTCTATTTAATACACCCCAACGGCTCTTTCTTTTTTGGTCTGTTTCGAAACAGGATCGGGCGTTTCGAAATAGGTGGTTGCAGACTGCATTTATGGAGGGAAGATAACATCCCAACGGCTCTATTGATGAATGCAACAACCCCAACGGCTAGAATTCAATGAGAAGGTATAAAAGAGACCTTTAAAAGCTTCAACAACAACTATTGAGAGATACTTGTTTAGCCATCATCTTCTTTGTAATTCTTGTGTGAGGATTGGGTCAAATTTTGGGTAGAAAATTTGACCGATATTGTAACAGTTACCTCCTTAGCCTAGAAAATGGGAAGAGGAATTAGTGGAATTGTTGGAAAATCCTTAGTGAAGCTAAGGTAGTGGATGTAGAGTTCGATTGGAACTTGAACCACTTGAAATCCTCTTGTCTATCCTTTTATTTTTCAATTCCACTACCAAAAAGTCTAAAAATCCAATTCACCCCTCTTGGTTTATATCGATCATTTGATCCACTCAACAATTGGTATCAGAGCCTACCTCTTTGAAGGATTAACAACCACAAGAGAAGTTCCTAGGAAGAGTGTGATCATCCAAAAATCAAGCCATGGCATCTACCTCCGGATCAAGGATGTACGAGTCTCAATCCACCACAAAACCACCATTCTTCAATCGTGACAACTATCCTTTTTGGAAGAACCAGATGCGCCTCTTCATCAAATCCAATGATTACCTTGTTTGAGATGTCATTGAAGATGGTCCCTATATTTCTTTGAACAGGGATGATGAAGGAAAATTGGTTCTAAAGAAGAAGATTGAGATGAGTGAAGATGATAGAAAGAAGATCCAAATTAATGACAAAGCTCTTCACATGCTCTTTTGTTCTTTCAGTCCCGACATATACTCCAAAGTCTCCTCCATTGAAAGTGCCAAGGAAGTGTATGATACACTAGAGAACACCTATGAAGGAACTAGTGATGTGAAGGAGACCAAGATTGGAATTCTCAATCTTAGTTATGAGAATTTCAAGATGGAGCCCGACGAAACCGTGTCCAAGATGTTCGATCGCTTCTCAACTATCATCAACGGGCTTAAGGGTTTTGGAGAGATAATCCCGGAAGACAAACTTGTCCAGAAGCTACTCTACTCACTTCTTGAATCTTGGGATGGGAAGAGAACCGCCATCATCGAGGCCAAAAACTTGAAGACACTCAAACTTGATGAGCTAGTGGGTTCTCTCCTTACTCATGAGATAATGAAGAAAGGAAGGGAAGATGAAAAGAAAAAGGAAGAGAAAAGAGTGGAGAAGCTAGAAGTAGAAAAGAAGAAGAAGATAGGAGTGGCTCTCAAAGCTTCATTACATGAGGAGAGCACTTCTAGTGAGGAGGATGATCTAGAAGAATTGGTTATGATAGCCAAAATATTCTCACGATTCATGAGGTCCAACCGAGAAAGGAAGATTCAAAGAAAAATGGACTTCAAGGGTAAAAACAAAGAAGACGAGAGGGATCAAATCATTTGCTACGAGTGAAAAAAGCCCGGTCACATTCGTTCGGAGTGCCCTCAACTCAAGAAGAAGGGCTTTGAGAAGAAGAAGAAGCTCAAAGCCAAGCTTGCTACTTGGAGTGACGAGGAGTCATCCGAGGATGACAAACACGAAGTGGCCAACCTTTGCCTCATGGCACTTGAGGAGGACTCCTCCATGGTAACCTCTAACTCATCATCTTTTGACTTTACATTTGATGAATTACATGATGCATATGATGAGTTGCAAGAGGTTTATGACGAGTTAGTTTAGAAGTACAAAGAGTCGGTCATTAGAAATAAGAAAATTATTTCGGAATTAAATGATAAAAATGACTCACTTTCTCAAGCTAACTTAAAATGTGAGAAAACGATTTTAGGTTTGAAAGATGAACTTAAATTCTTCCAAGATGAAAATGTAGACCTAAATAATCTTCTTTCTCAATGCAATAGTGAACACCAAAAGGTGTTAGACGAGCTTAACAAGCTCAAAGAATCTTTCAAAAATGTTGGTAATGTGAAGCATGAAAAAGGTGAATCATCTAAAACAAACCAACCTAGGAGAAAGACTAATAACTACAAACAAAGTAGCCTCCCTAGACATAATAGACCTAAAAGGATTAGAAGTGTATGGGTTCCTAAGGAACTTGTCAAGTCTAATGATATTGTTGCTATGTCACCTTGGATTCCTAAGGGAACCAAGCTTTTGGGAGCTAACACACGTGGACCCAAAATGATTTGGGTACCAAAAACAAAATTTTAATATCTTTGTTTGTAGGGGGAGCATTGCTACAAGGCCAAAGCACAAAGTCAAAATTCATGGTACCTTGATAGTGGATGCTCGAGGCATATGACCGGAGACAAGAGTAGATTCATGGACTTAAAGCCAACAAGTGGAGGAGTAGTGACATTTGGTGACAACTCCAAAGGCCACATTAAAGGTATTTGCTCCATAGGTAATCACTCTACCATTCTTATTGAAAATGTTTTATATGTCGATGGTCTTAAACATAATTTGTTGAGCATAAGCCAATTATGTGATAAAGGGTTTAATGTCTTATTTGATAAAAATGGGTGTAAAATTGTTGACATTAAATCAAATAATATTATGCTCATAGGTCATCGCATAGGTAACATTTACATGGTGCATTTAGATGACATACATACATCCCATGCATGTTTGGTAGCTCAAAATGAAAATGATGCATGGCTATGGCATAGGAAACTAGGACATGCTAGCATTAGTGTTTTAGAAAAACTAGTTTCCCTAGATCTAGTTAGAGGCTTACCGAAAATTAAGTTCTCAAATGATAAAATTTGTGATGCATGCTCTAAGGGTAAACAACATAAGTCGTCATTTAAATCCATTAATGATGTTTCTACAAGTAGGTTTTTACAACTTATTCACATGGATTTATTTGGGCCTATTAGTACTATGAGCTTGGGTGGTAAATCTTATGCATTTGTACTTGTTGATGGTTTTTCTAGATTTACTTGGGTTCTATTTTTAAGTACTAAAGATGATGCTTTAGAAAAATTCATCACATTTTCAAAATTAACCCAAAATGATCTTGAACTTAGAATTTCTCATTAGAAGTGATCATGAAACCGAATTTCAAAATCTAGGGTTTGAAGAGTTTTTAAATAAAAATGATATTAGCCACAATTTTCGGCTCCTCGAACTCCTCAACAAAATGGGGGTAGTTGAGAGGAAAAATAGAACTTTACAAGAAATGGCTAGAACCATGCTTTGTGAAAACAATTTACCTAAATATTTTTGGGCGAAAGCCACAAATACCGCTTGCTACATTGTAAACCGAGTAATGATTAGGCCATTTTTAAAGAAAACACCATATGAGATTTTAAAATCTAAAAAGTCTAACATTAGCTATTTTCATTCATTTGGTTGCAAGTGTTTTATTTTAAATAATGGAAAAGACAACTTAGGTAAATTTGATGCAAAAAGTGATGAAGCTATTTTCATAAAATATTCCTTAAAATCTAAAGACTATCGTGTATTTAACAAGAGAACTTTAGTAGTAGAAGAATCTATACATGTTGTATTCGATGATAACCTCCTTCCAATGAAGGATTCTTGTGATGATGATGATGTAGGAATCATTAATGCCTTTGATGGAGGACAAACTTCAAAGGAGGATGAGATTCCAACAAAAGAAGAGGATACACAAGATCCACCTCTTGAAGCCTTGAAGGACTTGGCTCTTGAGGAAAAGGAAGTGAGCTATCCAAGGGAGTTCAACTATGTAAAAGGTGGTGAAATCTTGGGTGATCCATCTAAGGGGGTAACCACTAGATCTTCTCTTAAACTTATGAACCATGTTGCATTTATATCATGCATAGAGCCTAAGAATATAAAAAAGCATTAAAAGATGACTTTTGGATTATGGCTAGGAAAGAAGAGTTAAATCAATTTGAGAGAAGTAATGTTTGGACATTAGTTGATAGGCCTAGTAATCAATCTACTATAGGAACTAAATGGATCTTTAGGAACAAACTAGATGAGAGTGGTAACATTGTGAGAAATAAAGCTAGATTAGTAGCACAAGGTTACACTCAAGAAGAGGGAATAGATTTTGATGAAACCTATGCACTCGTAGCTAGAATGGAGGCTATTAGGATGTTGCTTGTATATGCACGTTATCATGATTTCAAGCTTTTTCAAATGGATGTTAAAAGCGCATTTTTAAATAGTTTTATGAATGAGGAAGTGTATGTGGAACAACCACCGGGTTTTGAAGACTCAAAATTTCCAAATCATGTTTTCAAACTTACTAAAGCACTTTATGGTATAAAACAAGCTCCTAGAGCTTGGTATGAAAGACTTTCAAATTTTTTGATTGAAAAAGGTTTTGAAAAAGGTAAGGTGGACACTACACTTTTCATAAAAAGGTATAAAAATGACATCTTAGTAGTACAAATATATGTTGATGATATTATTTTTGGATCTACTAATGAGTGTCATTGCAAGAAGTTTGCTAAGTTAATGCAAGGTGAATTCGAGATGAGCATGATGGGGGAGCTCTCATTCTTTTTGGAACTCCAAATCAAGCAAAGGAAGGATGACACCTTCATCAATCAAGCAAAGTACATCAAGGATATGCTCAAGAAGTTTGGCTTGGAGAATGCAAAGCCTCAAGCCACACCAATGAGCTCATCTACAAAGCTTGACAAAGATGAAGGAGGTAAGTGTGTTGACTCTAAGCTTTACCGTTCTATGATTGGGTCTTTGCTTTACCTTACCGCAAGTAGACCTGATATTTTTTTTAGTGTTTGCTTGTGTGCTAGGTTTCAAGCTAGTCCTAGAGAGTCTCACCTTATAACCGTTAAGAGAATCTTTAGGTACTTTAGAGATACCCCTTATTTAGGTCTTTGGTACCCTAGAGACTCAACCTTCAACCTTCATGCTTATTCGGATGCGGATTATGGGGGGTGTAAAATCGATAGGAAGAGTACTTCAGGAACATGTCAATTCTTAGGTAGTATGCTCATATCTTGGTTCTCTAAGAAACAAAATATTGTAGCTCTTTCTACCACCGAAGCCGAGTACATATCCTTAGGGAGTTGTTGTGCTCAAGTCCTTTTGATGAAACAACAACTCTTAGATTATGGTATTAAAGTCGAAACCATACCCCTTAAGTGTGATAACACTAGTGCCATATGCTTAACAAAAAATTCCATCCAACACTCTAGAACCAAACATATAGAGATAAGGCATCATTTCATTAGAGATCATGTCCTTAAGGAAGATGTTGTTATAGAGTACATTGACACCTTAAACCAACTAGCGAACATCTTTACAAAGCCTTTAGATAAAGAGCGTTTTTGGTCCCTTAGGAGAGAGTTAGGTCTAACTAGCCTTTCTTGACCTTTTAGGACCCTTTTTGTGCTTAAATTGCTTGATTTCTTGAAAATGCCATGTTTATGTGTTTTTACTCCTAATTTCATCCATACTAATAGTTAGGGGGAGTATGTTTTTGTTTATACATGTCTTTCCTGCTCATTCATGTCATTCATGCATATTAGGACTTCATAAAGTCCATTTTTATGCAAAATTAGAGCCTCATATGCACTTCCAGGCCTAGGTGTATCGAAACAGGTCCAACTGTTTCGATACGGGTGCCTTAAAAGATCTATCTATGAGAAGGGTGTTTTGAAACGCCTTAAAAAGGTTTCGAAACGATTTTGCCACACCCAAGGGGTGTATCGAAACGAGTTTCGATACAGGTCAACGAGGATTCGATACGGTCAAAGCCGTATCGGAATGGTCAGCTGGACTTGAAACGTCAGTCAATGTTTCGATACCCGCATTCCGGAACGATCGAGCATGTTCCGAAACGGGTATGCGGACAGCTTTAAAAAGGGCTTTTAATGTTAAAATTTCACTTTAATTAAAACTCCTTCAAAACCCTAAAAACCCTAGATCGATTTTTCCCTATAAAAACCCTCTAAACCTCATTGTTTTTCACCAAATCTTGAGGGCTTTTACACTCAAACACAAGTCTAAGCAAGCCTCATCAATATTGTGCAAGAGTTTCCACTCATTCATCCAAAATCCCCTTTTTAAGGTATATTTTCTATTTTTTTTCTTTTTCTTTTGATTTAATTCGAGCCTCATCCAAAATCTTTTTCTAAAATCTTTTTTAAACCAAAATGGGATTTGTTATTGGATTGAATTGAGGATATTCATGCATACACTTTAATTTCTAAATTGGTTTGTTTTTTAGGAGTTTTTCAATGGAGAACGTTAACAAGAAGCGTAAGACGGGTCAAGCAAGTGATGACGGTATCCGTCCTAATCTCACTCAGCTATTTCTCAAAAGTTTTCGGACTACAGAGATGAGGGAACGTTTCACTTATGTCAAGGAGATTGCCGTTTGTCGTGAACGTGTGGTTGATGTTCCGTTCCTTGATTCAGAGCGTTTCGCCTTCCGTTATCTAGAGCGTATACGAGAATGGAACTTCATGGCTCTCTTGAACATACCAGATGTGGTCTACAAGCATATGGTTCTCATCTTCTACTCGAATGCTCAGCTTGTTGATAATGAGGATCACTCCGAAGTTGTTGGCATTGAGTCCTATCTCTTGGGGAAGAGTTATGTCATTTACATACCCTTTTTAGAGACTACTCTTGGCCTTAAGAACGAAGGCATCGAGAATGAGACTCATTTTGGTTCTCACACCGGTTCCGTGCTTGCCTTGGATGCTCATGATAGGTTCCTCCACTTGATGATCTCGTGGTTTATTCGCCCCTCCGGAGGTAAATTCTCTCACGTTCATCAAGTTGATTATTTTTGGCTTGAGTGTTTTTGCCGTGGAGAGCGCCCAAATCTTGTTAAGATTATGTTCGCCAAGATGGTCAACAATGTTAAGCTTCGTGAAACCGATGCTCTCAAATCCTTCACATATGAGACTGTTTTGAGCTATATCTTTGGGATGCTCAATTTTGATTGCACTTATGACTCTCCGGAAACCCGTAAGCAAAAGATTGGTGAAGCTTCTCTCCACAAGTCAGGGTTCCATTACAACATTAATGGCCAATGGGAAATAGTTGATAGGCATGCTCCTCCACCACAAGTTGAACCACTCCTCAAGCTCCGGGTCCCAACAATGAAGCTCTTATGGCTTTTCTCACCGAGCGGTTCAACACAATGGAGGCGGGTCTTGGTACTATTAATAATCGCTTGAAATCCATGGAAAATCGTCTCACCTCCCTTGAGAATCAACATCAATCAATGGACTTGTCATTCTCCACCTTTTATGGTCAATGGATGACCTTTCGTCGCTCTCAAGCTATGGACAATGATGACTCCTCCGATGTTGATGGTGACGATGACAAGGCTTAAGATCTTTTTTATTGCATCGCATATTAGACTATCATACTAGGATTAAGCTTGCACATTTATTTCTTTATGTTTCATGAACCTATGCTTTGATTATTTTGTTTGGGATTAAACTTTGAACCTTATTGTTTAAGTTTTATGTTTGGATTTGAATTATCTGAATCTATATTATGTTGCTTATTTCTTTTAACCTTGTTTTTTCTCTTTGAGTCTTTCTTATTATTCTTTTTGATCTAACAAAAAGGGAGAGAAAATATAAGAGCCAAAAATTTGTTTTAAGTGGTTTTGAGTTTTAAAACTTAAATTTTAAATCTTTTCAAACTTTAAAACCCATCTTAATTGAGGGGGAGTTAGAATGTATTCAAAAGTTCAAAACACTTAAAAATTCTTACTTTAGTATTGTTATATCAAAAAGGGGGAGATTGTGAAACCGATAAACTAATTTTGATATAACTAAAGAATTAAGGACTAATTTGAAAAAGATAAAACAAAATTTCAAGTCCTAAAATCTCTCTATATATTTCAAGGAAATGGTTAAGTTAAAACCTCAAGTTGTCAAAACTTTTCTAAGTGTTTTTGAAGCCAAAACAGTGATTTTCGAGTCACCGTTTCGGAACGGCCTTGGGCATTCCGAAACACTTTTGAAACTGTGAACCCTTGTTTCGGAATGGGTTTCAAAACGGTTTTGAAACTGTGAACCATTGTTTCAGAACGAGTTTAGAAACAGGTGAAGAAGATCGGAACGATTTGACTCGTTTCGATACGGTAGTATCGAAACGACTTCAAACGTTTTGAAACGGCTTTCAAACTGTGTTTTAAAAATATGACCGTTGAAGTTTTAAACCGTTTTTATACTGGTCGTTAAGGCGTATCGAAACACCTTCAATCCGTTTCGATACAGGCTTTGACAGTAGCTAAGTGTTTCGAAGCGTGTTTCGAAACGGCTCTTAATCGTATCGAAACAATCGTGCCTGTTTCGGTACAGTCTATTTAATACACCCCAACGACTCTTTCTTTTTTGGTCTGTTTCGAAACAGGATCGGGCGTTTCGAAACGGGTGGTTGCAGACTGCATTTATGGAGGGAAGATAACATCCAACGGCTCTATTGATGAATGCAACAACCCCAACGGCTAGAATTCAATGAGAAGGTATAAAAGGGACCTCTAAAAGCTTCATCAACAACTATTGATCTCAAAGCAAACATCCAAACATCAAATCCAAGCAATTGAGCCTAAATACCATTATTTCTTGTAAACCTCAATTGTGAAATTGTAATTTCCATACTTATCCTTTCAATTGGGTTGAGTGCTTGTAATTGGGCTACATTTTTGTATTGAGAGATACTTGTTTAGCCATCATCTTCTTTGTAATTCTTGTGTGAGGATTGGGTCAAATTTTGGGTAGAAAATTTGACCGATATTGTAACGGTTACTTCCTTAGCCTAGAAAAGGGGAAGAGCAATTAGTGGAATTGTTGGAAAATCCTTAGTGAAGCTAAGGTAGTGGATGTAGAGTTCGATTGGAACTTGAACCACTCTAAATCCTCTTGTCTATCCTTTTATTTTTCAATTCCACTACCAAAAAGTCTAAAAATCCAATTCACCCCTCTTGGTTTATATCGATCATTTGATCCACTCAACAGGTTTCCTGCACACAGATTTAGCAAATGCGACATTAAACCTCATGATGTGGAAATATAAAAACACAAGTAAAGATAAAGATAGTAATGAGAGGAATGATAGGGAGAGAATGGGCGATAAGCTGAGTAAGACATGTGCAGCTTAGTAGCTTGTGGACTGCATTGCAAAGTTTTGAGTATGTTTTGCGCTGCCATAAATTGCTGCCTCGGCAGGTAAGGTGGGCGGCAAACTACGATATTGTCACATGATAGCAGCAGGTTACTGCCATAGCAGGGGTGTGTACTGCCTCGGCAGGTGGAACGGAAAGAAGTCTTGGTGGCAAGTCTGGCAGACATTCTAAGTTCGGCAGGATAGTCGACAGTGATCCCTTCTATTTCAAGGTTAAGATGCACGGGATTGCTTAACTTGAGGACTAGTGTGGAACCAAATTAGACAACTCGATTGATAATCCCTTTTAGCCGCTGAAACTTGTGGACTAGTGTGGAAGCAAGTTAGTCACGCCTTTGTGAGTTGTGACCGTGCTTAACCCTTTCGTGAGCCTTGCAGTTTCGTGCCCAAAAAATAGATTTTCTCTTCAATTGACTGGTGTAGACTAATTGAACGAACAAGAAGCATGGATTAAGCAAACTCGGAACTTTATTGAAAACAACTCAAAACTATACAATTGTTTCCCTCAAATTACTTTACATACACGCGCCTAAACCCTAGGAGAGTTGGGTCGCGACCCCCAACACTCCAACTTATCTAGCTAACCCCCCATCCCCACTCTCATCGACAGATGTCGTTGATGCACTGATCCCTCTACGAGATATTATGCTATGCCCCTATACCCTTACATACATTGGGTATATATAGGGCTCTTGACCTAAGTTGAGTCCTCCTTGAAGTAGGAGTTCTAAAAGTAAATTGCATTAAATACAGACTCCTTTATGCTTTAAATACAGACTCTTTGGACGTTGCCTTCTTCAGCAAGTAAGGATAAGTGCTCCCACTTATCGATCTTGAATTAACTCTACCGGCCGCTGCAGGCTTCAAGAAATTGCAAGACTGAGCTCATTGGGCTTAGGAAATTGTCCTCTTGAAATCGCAACCCATCTTGGCTAAGTCGGTGTAACTCCTGCCCAGACGGCTTTTGGCGGCACTGCTGCTTTGGCAGCATCCTTGGCGGCATCTTGAGCTGCTTCAGTACAGCTTCTTTGGTTCCAGCTTTCTTGTCTTGTCCTGTCTTCTCCTCTACTTTCCTAGCTATAGCACCTGAAAACATAAACTAAACTAAAACAATAACTTTTCTTCACCAATCATAAGATATTCAATAAAAGCATGGTACAAGAGAAGATATTGTTATAATGCATGCAATGCACCTAAATATGCCTAAATGGGCTTAAGAACAACAATAATAAGGACATAAATGTGTACAAAAATATAGAACTTATGGACACTCTACACTCCCCCAAACTCGAACTATTGCTTGTCCTCAAGCAATGCAACCTAACTAGTAAATCTGCCCTTAGCACGAAATTAATAGAATGTTAGCCTTTAACTTGATTCTTGCCTCAAGGCCGTGGCACCTATATAATGTTAGTGACAGGAAATGACATGAAATAACTTAGATTAATTTTTGCCAGTGCAGTGTGTGCAGGTCTGTGTTCATGCTAAACATGCTGAAGTTACCAAGTTAACAAAGTATGCCTATAATAATTAAGTTACTGGAAAGGATACGAGTTGCTGCCTTGGCAGCACAGTTGGGCAGTTTTGTTTTCTTTTTCTGATCATAGCTGTTGAGTTGTAAGGTGCTCGATTCATTCAACCGATGTTGCTCACCAACTGGTGGAGAGGTGGATTTTTGGGTGGAGGTGGTGTGGAAGCTTAAATGTAAATGACACAATGATTTTAGAGTGGTTCAACCTTCTAACCAAGGTCTACATCCACTACCTTAGCTTTCCACTAAGGATTTTCAATCAATCCACTATTGATTCGTCCCCTTTTCTAGGCTTAAGAGGAAACCCTTATACACCGATCAAGCTTTCAACCCAAAGCCTTGATCAAACCCTCTTTTACAAAGAGATAAGAAAAGCAAACGCAAATCCCTCTAATAGGTGTTTGTTTGCACAATTAAAGCACTCACCCAAAACCTAAAACACTTGAGCAAATTTGACAATTTTGGCTCACTAGTGTTTGTCTATACAAGAATTGATAATTCAAGCACTAAGACAATATTTGATCATTTGTTGATTGACAATATGAGCATTAACCATATATTGATGCTTGGAGGTCCCTTTTATACTCATTGATGAGTTTGTAGCCGTTACTAGCCATTGGGGTTGATTTGGAGCCGTTGGAGACTTAATTTCCCACCATAAATGCAGTTCTGCAGCTCACTGTTTCGAAACACTCGTGAGCGTTTCGAAACACCCTTTAAGTAGAAAGAGCTGTTGTAGTCTGATGAGCACCCGTATCGAAATGCCCTTGGCCATTTCGAAACACCCGTATCGAAACGCCTGCCTCCGTATCGAAACGGTCTGCATTTAAATGTTAGTTGGGAAATAGTCGTTGGGGGTTATGACCATTGAGGTCGATGCCACGTAGGCGTATCAAAACGGAATAGCCCGTTTCGAAACACTGGGCAAAAGTCACATCCAGGGAAGGCCCGTTTCGATACTCGTATCGAAACGTTTTTGCTACTAGAATCCCCCGTATCGAAACACCCTAAGGTGTTTCGAAACGCCTGGAAGGTTTTGTAAAGTTTGGCTTTGAAAAACATGTTAAACCCTTTTAAAAACATCCCTAAACATAGTTTCAAGTTATTTGGACTTTGGAAATAGTTTTGAATTCTTTTTAAATTAGTCCAAATCATTTTTCAATTATTATATCAAAATATTAGTTCTACAATCTCCCCCTTTTTTATATAATAAAACTATCTTAAAAAATTGTTTGGGATTCTCCCCCTTTAACTTTAAAGATGTGAATAAGAGATTTAAGATATGAAATCAAATAAAGCTCCCCCTTATTCATTTGAAAATTCAATTTTTCAAACCATTTCTCCCCCTTTTTGTTATATCAAAAAGAATTTAAAACGGTAAGTTCAAAATAACTATAGAGGAAAATTTTGACAAAAATAAGAATTTGGTTTTAAAATGGCTCCCCCTTACTCAAAGCATCATTAAAAATGTTAGTCCAACATATATGATCATCTAGTTGACATAAATGAAAATAAATCAAATAAAAGCAAAAGCAACTAGATTTTACCACACTTGAACTAAATGGAGGATGTGAATCCTTCCTTCTTCAAGTGTTCTTCCTTAGTGTGCATGGAGCTCCCCCTCATTAATTGGACTTGTTGATCAATTTCCATCACACCTAGCAAAAGACAATCAAGTGATTTTTGGTATCCAAATTGCTTTGGATCCATAGATGTTAGTAGCACAAATCATTTTCAATTTTTATTTTTGAAATCAACTTTTTGTTCTTGGAAAATGATGCCTTGAATTCCAAAAGCAAATCATCATAGGCATCTTGCTACTCATCAAATGTATATGAATTTGAAATAGATGAGTTAGAAGTTACCTCCCCCTCATTGAGGGCCATCAAGCATAGGTGGGCTACTTCATCATCGGTGGAGTCTTCATCACTCCATGTGGCCACATATGCTTGTTTTGAAGATGATCCCCTCTTTTTGGATTTGTGGGAGTCCTTCATCTTCTTCCTCGATTCATGCTTGGATTTATCCATTTCGCTCTTCATGAACCGGGTGAATTTGGTGAAGAGATAGGTCATCTCTTCATCTTCACTTTCCTCCTCACTTGAATCTACATTATGGCATGTGGAGGATTTGAGAGCAACGACACTTGCATTGATGCCTGGCTCCATGATCTTCTTCTTCCCCATCGCTTTAATCTCTTCCTTCTTCTTCTCCTCTTCTTTGTTTTTCTTCATTATTTGGTGAGTGAGAAGTGACCCCATGAGTTCATCAAGCTTCAAGGTTTTGAGATTCTTGGCTTCGATGATGGCGGTCCTCTTTGAGTCCTATGACTCGAGAAGGGAGTAGATGAGCTTTCGGACAAGTTTCTCTTCCGAGATGGCTTCTCCATAACCTTTGAGTCCATTTGTGATAGTGGAGAACCTATCAAACATCTTCTCGATGTTCTCTTTCGGATCCATCTTGAAGTTCTCATACTCTAAGGTGAGGAGCCCAATCTTGGTCTCCTTGACTTCATCGGTTCCCTCGTATGTGACTTCAAGCTTGTCCCATACCTCCTTGGCACTCTCACAAGAAGACATCTTCTCATAGATGGACGGGCCAAATGCACAAAAGAGAATGTGCAAGGCTTTGCAATTTAGCTCCATGTTCTTGCGATCGTCGGCACTCTACTCCGCTTTGCTTCGTTGAGGCACGAACAGACCATCTTCAACTATATCCCATAGCTTGTAGTCTCTAGACTTGATGAAGAACTTCATCTTTATCTTCCAATGGGTATAGTAGGTTCCGTCGAAGAAAGGCGGTTTGTCTATGGATTGCGCCATTTGAGCCGGTTGGTGAAATAATGATCGAGCTTGCTGGATCTTCTCAATAGGATGTGAATCCTCTTCGATTGAGCCAAGCTATGATACAAATTGTTGAGTTGTAAGGTGCTCGATTCGTTCAACCGATGTTGCTCACCAAGTGGTGGAGAGGTGGATTTTTCGGTGGAGGTGGTGTGGAAGCTTAAATGTAAATGACACAATGATTTTAGAGTGGTTCAACCTTCTAACCAAGGTCTACATCCACTACCTTAGCTTCCCATTAAGGATTTCCAATCAATCCACTATTGATTCGTCCCCTTTTCTAGGCTTAGGAGGAAACTCTTATACACCGATCAAGCTTTCTACCCAAAGCCTTGATCAAACCCTCTTTTACAAAGAGATAAGAAAAGCAAACACAAATCCCTCTAATAGGTGTTTGTTCGCACAATTAAAGCACTCACCCAAAACCTAAAACACTTGAGCAAATTTGACAATTTTGGCTCACTAGTGTTTGTCTATACAAGAATTGACAATTCAAGCACTAAGACAATATTTGATCATTTGTTGATTGACAATATGAGCTTTAACCATATATTGATGCTTGGAGGTCCCTTTTATACTCCTTGATGAGTTTGTAGCCGTTACTAGCCGTTGGGGTTGATTTGGAGCCGTTGGAGACTTAATTTCCCACCATAAATGCAGTTTTGCAGCTCACCGTTTCGAAACACTCGTGACCGTTTCGAAACACCCTTTAAGTAGAAAGAGTCGTTGCAGTCTGATGAGCACCCGTATTGAAACGCCCTTGGCCGTTTCGAAACACCCGTATCGAAACGCTTGCCTCCATATCGAAACGATCTGCATTTAAATGTTAGTCGGGAAATAGCCGTTGGGGGTTATGACCGTTGAGGTCGATGCCACGTAGGCGTATCGAAACGGCATAGCCCGTTTCGAAACGCTGGGCAAAAATCACATCCAGGGAAGGTCCGTTTCGATACCCGTATCGAAACGTTTTTGCTACTGGAATCCCCCGTATCGAAATGCCCTAAGGTGTTTCGAAACGCCTGGAAGGTTTTGTAAAGTTTGGCTTTGAAAAACATGTTAAACCCTTTTAAAAACATCCCTAAACATAGTTTCAAGTTATTTGGACTTTGGAAATAGTTTTGAATTCTTTTTAAATTAGTCCAAAACATTTTTCAATTATTATATCAAAACATTAGTTCTACAATAGCTTTAAGGGCTTCAGCTCATCACAACTATTCTTTGGGTTTGAAGCTAAGGTAGGTGCATTCTACTTGAACTCTTTGAATAGAGTCATTCCGTGAAGACTTTCATTCACTCTTGCTAATTTTTCCGTCACTTAGCTTAGATTCATGGACTTAGATAGCAGCGGAGTGTCCTTACTCGTGATCCTTCCTAGAGCCTGTTTCGGCAGCGCTAGTGTCCTGATCGGACGGGAGAGGCGATCGGAAAACATAAGAAGCTAAGGGGAGACTTTTTATTTTTCGCCGGGCTTTCAACCTCGATTTCACGGCAACTGACGGGGCCTCGCCGCGAGTGAAGGCTATGGGCATGCTTGGTGTGAGACGATGGTGACGTTGACGGCCACGACACGACAATTGAGGTAGATTGGCGGTCGGTCGAGGTTGGGTAGTTGAAACGTTTAAGGAGGAGAAAAAAACAGATCTCTGGATATTTCCAGATCCAATAGGGGGCATTAATTGGGGTAGATGGGTTAGTTGGCTATAATCATTATTGATACATGTATGTATGTAATTGTGTAATTGTATGTATATGTATATATATATATATGTATGTATGATATGTATGTATGTTATGTGTGTACGCCCCTAAACTATACTCATAAACCTCAAACCTTAACCCCTAAATTATATATATATATATGTATATGTATATGTATGTATTAATATATATATATAAACATTAATATATATATATATATATTAATATATATATATATATATTCATTAATAAATATATATATGATATGTATGTATGCCCCTAAATTATACCCATAAACCTCAAACCATAACCCCAAATAATCAAGTTGACACATTTACCCCTAAACCCCAAACATTAATCTCTAAATCTCACAAGCACAATTCAATAATAAATAAAGTGCAAGCCCAATCACATAATCCCTAAACTAATCTCATAACCCCAAACAATCAACTTGACACATTTACCCATAAACCCCAAACATGAACTCATAAATCTAACAAATGAAATAAATCAAAACATCAAATGGAAAAATTCGAAAATAAATTAAAACTAAATTATTAATTAGAACCCAATTCACAAATTAATCAAATTATTAAAGTCAATTAATTACCAAATCTTTATACCAGGACCAAATTAAATTTAAAGCAAATCAAAAGGCTTGATAATTAATCAATTTATGAAGCATGACCTAATTGAATGAAATCTAAAGAAACTAAACCAAATGTTAGGACTAAAAAGAAACAAACTAAAACTTAAAAAACCTAAATCTGAAGAATCTAATTAAGGAAGGACCTAAAGGGTGATTAACCCCTAAACAATAAAAACCCGCCAATTCCCCGCCCCTAATTCGTTTGGCAGCTTGCTCGCCTCCCAATCAATTATAAAAAATTTCCCCCTCCCAATTCAAAAAAAAATCCCTCATAAACTAAAAATATATTCTATTAATTTAATTGTTATAATTAATTTTTTTAATAAAATAAACTTTTAACGTTAAACTAGAAAGTATTTTTTATTAGTTTAATGGTTATAATTAATTTTAATAATAAAATAACTTTTTTTAATTTAATAATCAGAATTAATAAATTGATTTAAATTTTAAACAATTTGTTTTAAATTCATCCATCGCAATTAATTAATTTAATAAAACTTTTAAATTTTAAATATTTTTTTAATAAAATAAATTTAAGTATGTTAATTCTTATTAACTTCATAAATAATTTATATTGAATGGGTTAGAACTAAGCATATTGAATTATTTAACAAAATTTAAAACTTAGTAGCGTGAAATGAATATTTAAATATAATCTTTCTTTATATATATATATATATATTAAATTATTATATATGTATATATAATAAAAAAATTATTTAACACTTTAAATTAATTTAATAAATTAATAGTTTACATTTATCAACACTTAATATTTTACATTTATGAACATTCAACACTTTAAATTCATCAAATCATAGATTTCCTCAACTATATGTCAGGTCAATATCAGTTCAGGTTAAAAACAGGTCGGCTTCAAAACATGTCGGGTTCAAAACAAGTCGGGTAATATTGGTTATCTGCTAGGTCGGTCTCAGGTTCGGGTTCGTTTCAGTCGGCTGTAGGTCGGGTTTCGGGTTCACAGTAACAAGTCCAATTCGGGTTCGGGTCGTTCTCGGTCGGATGCAGCTCGGGTTCGGTTGCTACAGTAACAAGTCCAACTCATGTTCGGGTCAACAACAGTCGGTTACAGATCAAGTTTGGGTCATTGAATCCTCGAGTCAAACCAGGTTCTGACTCGAGTAGATTTCAGTCGGATTTTTGGGTCGGATCAACTTTTTACATCCCGGGATAGAATAGAGCCTCAGATTGAGAATGGACAAATACAATGTTTATAGCACAGCTTAATTCCCAACTAAATTAGGCCTTAAACAAGAAGTAGGAGACCCGACCATACCCGAAACCGGATTGTTTGGATCGAATCCACCAGTGCTAATACCAACAATGTAGTGCACTGCTGCTAGTGATGACAGTACCTGATAGGCAACCGTTGGGAGAAAAACAAATAAAAAGGAGGTGTAGATTTTGAGAATTGATATAGTTTGTGGCATTGAATTAAAGCAATTGAATAAAAACAACAGTATTCAACCACCATTAAATAATCCCAGCTGCTTGTCCAGAGATTATGATGGGTGTCTTAATATATTGATGCCTGCTTTCATTCATTGATTTTCAACCATCAATGTCTTGAAGGAGGGTGTTGAAGTAAAGAATGTGGTTGAGTGGTTGAAGCTATTGGCTAACTCACAATTTATTGTGTTAACATAAAGATTGTCGGATTCCACTAGCAAATGAGCTTTGAGACAGTGTTCTTTACCGCTCCGCCGGTTAGCATTCTTGGATTGCTACATTAGGATCTGCACCATACTGTTTAGTTTTATCTTGTTTTTGTTTTATGGGATTTTTAACAGAGAAATCTGATAATATTTCTAGGGTATGATCTTTTAGTCTATAAAATCATAGCCTTTTTCAACAAAAAAATAAATAAATTGTGAACTAAATAAAAGTGAATATTGAATTCAGTAATCTAAAATATAAGTTACATAATTAAGTCGGATTGAAACGACACCATTTTTATAAATAATTTAAGTAATAAATTTTCAAAACTTAATATTCATTTTATTTGAGGGACATGTTTTTAATCCGACTTCCTAGATTCGGCCTATAACCTTGGGTCAGGTTTAGGGGTTATAGCTTTAGTAACTAAAATGCTTGAATTTGGAATATATGAACTGGAATTTGAAAATAAGTTCATTGAATCTCCAATTGATCTTGTATACGGTTCGTGTTTGTTGGGAGTTTTCATCTTCCCTAATTCAGGCAAATGAAATGAAGATTATACAAGTTGATAAACATCCAATTCTCTTTTGCAATGACCAGACTTTAACTTCTAATTTCACTTTTTTTATTAATCAAATTCAGAGAACAGAAGCAAACTGTTTTTAGAAATCATCATCTGATTCACTAGAAGTTGTCGTAGACATCTCCGAGGACATGAATTGTGTACGGAAATTTATTAATTTAAGGGGATTCCTCCTAGGGGGTGTTGGTGGTGGCGATGATCCAGCACTGTGTGTGCCATTCGTAAGCTGCAGTTTTCTTGTAATGTCTGCACGTACTCGGTCAACCATGTCCAGAAAATCTTTAACAATAACAAAGAGTTGAAGCGGATTTGCTCCTCTTAATTTGGATGCTCCCGCTTGGTAATAATCTGTCGTCTTCTTCACCAGTTCCATGACTCTTTTCTGTTCCTCTCGAACCACCTTCAGCTCATCTTCACATTCCTCTAAGAACCCTTTCATTTCCATTTCAAAACCAGTTTCCTGACTGTTACCGCAGGCGCAGAGTGGTAGAAGTTGCTTGCTTTCTGCAACACGGCTTGTCAGGTTGGAGCAAAGGTTGATGAAACTCTCGTATTCTATGGTGGCTGCTGTCTTTACATTGGAAAATTCAGACCCTAAGGCTGCTAATGCTGGTAAACCTAGCATCAAATATTCCCGGTCTTTCTCTTCTGGCATCAGGTTGTCTGATTTCACATCACCATTAGTGCAGAAAATCATGTTCATGGTATGTCGCCTACCCTCGGACCGAGCAACTTGTTCGACGACAAAGTGAAGAAGTGTGGTCTTTCCGTCGGTGCTTTTGACATCAGAGAGCTTTTGAAGGGCAGTAAGGTTGAAACCCAATGCATTTCCTCTTGCTGTTCCAGCATTCATCCTGTTCCCAGCTTTCAGGATAGCCTCCAGGAGTTTTAAGAACAGTCCCCGGTTTCTCAGCTCCTTGCAGGCCGACTCAAGTGTTTGCAAGGATTCCTTGAGGTTCAGCAATTCCGAATCATAATTTGATCTGAAAAGCATCACCTTGATACGTATAAACGCTGAAGGAACAGCTTTCAGGACATGATAAAAGAATGATTCGGCATCTGGAAGTCTCCGAGGGTTGCCATTGAAATGAAGGATTTTAGCTTCTTCTTCACGGGTGGGAGCAATCTTGGTTAGTTTCTCGAGGACCTCAGCGCTGAGTCCTTGGCCTTCGCTGAGGGCACCGATAATTTCCGCCCGAGATATCCCAAGAGATTTCAACACTATTGCACTGTTCTGCGACTTCCGTGGCTCAACGATGAAAATCTGAGCCGTCGGGGTGTTACCGGAACTACCTGAAGTTGACGATATGTTATTACGGTCCGGCGATTTGCGATTGGCAGTAGTGTATCCGAACAATGTTTCTATTAGCTCATCATCAAATCTGAAGATAGAGTAACAGTCCGTAAGAAGACAATAAAACAATAATTAGAAGCATGTACTTAACTCTTATATGTTTTTTTATAAGACGATATAATTACCTTAGAGACCCATCTTTGATCTGATCCCAAACCATGGAATGGTCAGAATCAGCTATAACCTTATCCCAGTGCAGAGGCCTCAGCTTCAGCTGGCCAAAGCCAGCCCCTCTCCGGTTCTCAGGCGACGTGTTCGGCCGATCCCTGTTGTTTGCTGTACCTCTTGGTGCTGTTGGGGGTTTTAGTACTGGAACAGAGATGCCTGCTGCTGGTGGCAGGGGTGGCGCTGCAGAATTTGTTCTGGCCTGGTTTAGTGGTGCAGGTGGCGTTATTGATGGAGGTGGAGGAGGAGGGTTGGGTGTTGTTTTCTTCATCGAAACCATTGCCGGCGATGGCTCTGGTGGCAGTGTTGTTGAAACTGGAGGCAGAATCACATCAGATGGCTGATCGAGGAACTGAAAATCCTCTCGAGATTTTGAATTTTTTGATCTCTGAATTTCAACCGTAGTATCCATCCTCTTTTCTCCTTCATCTTCTTCATAGCTGGGATTGAACATGACCTTTGGGAATTCATTCTTTAGTCGTCGATCATCAAGTTTTTTCATACAAAGGACATCTCTCCGGTTTTCTTCAACCACCAATCCTTTCACTTTTTCACCATACTTCAAGAACTCATCGGGGATCACCACTGCTTCTCGAC
Organism: Hibiscus trionum; assembly: GCA_030270665.1. NCBI lineage: Eukaryota > Viridiplantae > Streptophyta > Magnoliopsida > Malvales > Malvaceae > Hibiscus > Hibiscus trionum. The sequence continues at coordinate 24,021,635 of BSYR01000011.1, forward strand.
GGAAGCTTGATTCATATTTACCTCTCTTCCACCATCTCCATCTTCCAATCTTTCTGAAAAAGAAGAAGAAGAAGAAGAAGAAGAAGACCATCAAAGCAATAACTAGTGTAGTTGCAGCAGTTGCAACAATGGCCTTCACAACTTTCGCTTTCGAAGATGCTGATAAATGAGAATGCGACATTTCCATGGGAGAAGGTGAAGGTTCAGATAAAGCCAAAACATAAGAGGAGGAAAACAAGAAGAAGAAGAATAGAGTGCATGGAAAAAACCATGGCTGAACCATGATATCCCTAGGGAAAACTATAGATCAAGATGCTAAAGTAGTAGAGAAGTGATCTGTTTTATGCCCAAGGTAATGTGAGTAATTCCAGTCCTGCTAACTGGTAGTCTTTTGCAGACAGTTTCAATGAAGGTAGTTGCTTGCTGGTCGATTTGTTTTTACTCTCCAGATTGCCTTTATATTTGATACACAGTGCGCGAAATGCACTTTTTTTTAACAATTCCTTTATAGGGAGGAAATAATGGGTAATGAGCCCAAAATCTATTATGTTAAAAAAAAACCCTCAAAATTTACCGGAGGTGTGGATTACTTTTATGTTTTAACACTAAAAAATATTTAAAAAAATTAAATTTTAAGTTTTAACTTTAAATTTTAAATCCTAAATCTTGCATTATATACTCTAAAAATTCACCTACCCCAAATTTCTTAAACCCTAACCACAAACCCTAATCTTAAACCTTAAACCTATTTTTTTATTGTGAGACATAAATAAGGGCACCGAAAAGGAGAAGAGTATTTTTATTCGTCAACTAAGAGTTTTTAACCACCTGCTTAAATTGTTGATGTCATATGTTCATTTTTAAATTTGCATTTATGTGATTTTTTATGTGAAAATATAAAGATAATAAAAGTTATTAAAATCTCCCCTTATAAAAATATAGTTAATTGCATCACATGTGCTCAAATAAATGACTCTCATTTTAAATTAGTTTTTAAACTTTTGAATGTTTCAATTTCATTCACAAATTATAGCTTTCATTCTAAATTGGTCTCCAAACTTTTTAAAGTTCAAGTTTCATCACCAAATTATGACCCTCATTTTAAATTAGTCTCAAAACTTTTGAACTTTTCAATTTCATCCATAAATTAAACATGACAAGCATATATTGATAATTTGGGGTGAAGGTAGAACATTCAGAAGGTTGGGGCATCGAATAAGGGTCATATTTTAGGGATGAAATTGAAATGTTCAAAAGTTTAGGGACTAATTTATAATAAGGGTCACAGTTTTGAGGATGAAATTGAATGTTAAAATTTTAGAGATCAATTTAGATTGGGGTTATAGTTTGAAGATGTGTATTGCAATTAACTCTAAGGAATACTAAAATGTTAAATATTAAACCCTAAATCATAAACCATAAACTCTATCTTTAACCCTAAACCATAAACCATAAACTCTATCTTTAACCCTAAACTTATTTATTGTTGGGCATACATAAGGCACCAAAAAGAGGTAGAAGATTTCTATTCAAATTGAACAAAAATTTGATGTCCCTTTTTGGTGCCCTATGTATGTCCCAACACTAAAAAAACTAAACCATATACTCAAACCTAAATTATAAATCCTAAACCCTAACCCTAACAACTAAACCCTACAACATAAACTCTAAACTCTAACTATAATCTTAAACCTCAACCCTAAATCATAAAACCTAATTATTTTTAGTGTTGGGGCATACATAGGGGCACCAAAAAGGAGAAGATAATTTTTATTCAAATTGAACAAAAATCCTTCCCCTTTTTGTTGCCTATATGTATGCCCCAACACTAAAAAACTAAATCCTACATTTTAACCATAAATTTATATTTTTAGTGTTAAAACATATACATGAACATCAAAAAAGGACAAAAATTTTTTATTCTTTAAAATTCGGTATACATGTAGATTAATTGGTAAAATAATAACAAGTTAGGTACAAATTAGAAATATTAAAAATTGTTATAAAAAATAAAGGTAAACAATTGTGACAGGATAATTGGTTTTAGTACGTGAAGTAAATGTTTAATTTAGTTTGTGGAAGAGTATAATGTTTAGTAAAAATTAAGGATTTGAGAATGTTTTTTATTTTTATTTTCAGAAAACAATTTTATTTTTAATTTTTTAAGAATAGAAAACATGTTTGGTTAATATAGATGAAAACTTGTTTTTAAAAATGAAAACAATGAAAATGAGTTTGGTATCTATTTTTTTAAAATAATATAAACAAATAACTAAATTAAAATATAATTATTTAAAAATTATTATTATAATAAATAAATAAATATAATTAATCATATCAAAGTTTTAAATTCAATAAAAATAACGTTTATTCCTTATAAAAAACAATATAAAATGTGTTTCACAAGAAATAACTATTACTCGTTCCTAATGACTACTTTTTAATTTTTAACTCTGCTTATAATTAATCCATAATGATGTAGCAATTTCATCTCTAACTTGAGCCATTTTAGCAGTTTATGACATATCAAATGTGGTATGCTCCTCATTTGAACCAGAAGAAGTTGTTTCTGTGTCATTAAATTCTTGTTCATTTTCTCTTTCACTCTCTTCAAATAATTCATCCTTTTCAGCTTCCAACCTAATAAAATTATGTACAGTACAACACGCTTTCAATATGTATCTTTGTTTTTTAAGATGATAATTGGGCATATCTCTTAGTCTAGCAAATCTTTTTTTCAACACACCATTACTTCGTTCAATCATATTACCAACAGAAGAGTGCCTCATATCAAATAATTCTTCTTTCCACCTTGATTGATGTCTACTTATAAAGTCACGTGCATGATATCTTTGTCCCCGAAATGGTGCTAAAAATCTTGGTATATTTAGATATCCAGCATCTATCACATAATATTTACCTACAATTTCAACATGAAACACTAATAAATAAAATTATATATAATACACAATATTAATCAATGCACTAATATAAAAATAACAAAGCTATTAAAATATACCAATACTTGGCAATGTAAAAGAAAGTTGTTCGACACAATTACTTAATATCACATTAACAAAAACTCTAGTATCATGAGCCTTTCTTACCCATCCAACACACACAAATGTAAATAACATGTTATGGGAACAAGCTACCAACACATTTTGAGAAAGGTTTTGCTTTTTATTTCGGAATAGTATATGCTATCACTACAAGAAAAATAGATTTTTAGTGACATCAAAAATAGTCATTAAAAATATTAAATTTAGTCACTAAAATTTACAGTGACTATTTTTCTGAGTCGTCACCTGTCGTCACTAATAATTCCGTCACTATTATATAAGTGACAACTTTTTTGCATTTTGTCACAATAAGTTATATTTTTTATGACTATATTTTTTCACTTTCACGTCTCATAATCCGTCAAGCAACACGCACACTGAATATCACTCTCGCGGGGGCGTAGCAAATGTGCTAAATACAATTTTTAATAAATAAATACAATGTGCATGGTTTCGTGGGGGATCGAACCTGTGAAACCTTTAGGAGGAGAGTGCAATGTCTATCCACTAGGCTAGGCAAGAAATTTAATATTATTTTGAAAGTAAAATATTATTTATGTTAAATTCTAATTGAAATTAATTTTATTTATTTTAAAAGTATGTATTAATTATAACAATAATTAATATAATAATAATTTAATTAATTTTTATATGGTTTCTTATACGAAATACGTTTGTTGAAGAAAATATATAAAAATAATTGAGTTTGTTTTAAAATATAAACATATAAATATTAAGATTTACACCTAAAATATTAAATATTAGATATTATATTTTAATTAATTACATAAATTAATTTAATTTAATTTAAATTATTGATAGAATTATCCTTTATGTGATTATTATTTACTATACGGGCAATGTAAATTTTACCTCCACAAGAAAAGTTAAAAAAAATATCAAGTGTAAAATTTTTCTCAAGGTAAAATTTTGCTATCACATATTATGTCAAGATTACATATTAGCCGTTTTACTTTAATTTGTTCACTTTAAGTTTATGTATTTTCTATTAAAAAATATGTACTTTTTAAATTTTGAAATTTCGATCTTGACATGAATGATAGTCTTTAAATATGTTAAGTAAAATTTTGTATTTTAATTCTTTTGTTCAATCATTTTTAGCCATTGTAATTTAATCATATTGTCGTTGTCCCGTTTGGATTAGGATTGAAGTTTTAAAATTTCAAAAACATAGGGACTAAAATTGATCAAAATAGAATGACTAAAACAACAACTAATAGAATTATTTTACCTTTTGATAAACTAGTTTTATGCCTTTATGGTAACTTCAATTTTTTATAATAGTTATTATTACTATAATTATAAAAATAAATTTATTATTGTGACAATATATAACTTGACATTAAGTTTATTTTTTTATTGGTGACAAAATTTATCACAACAAAAGTAAAGTTTTAAGTGACAAATAATTGCATTGTCACAACAAATATCAAATTATAGCGACCACTTTATATATCGTTACTATCACGTGTTAAAGTTTTGGTGGCAATAAAATTTGTGTCACAGTCATAGACTCACAGTGAGAATTTAATTGTGAAAAATATAATCGTCACAATTACTACTATAATAGTGACCAAATAAAAATACATCACAATTACTTATGCTAATAGTGTCGCACAAAAAATCTGTCACAAAAATTTAATATTTGTGACAAAATTACTGCTAGTTACTGTCAATTTGTCACTACAAGCCTATATTCTTAATTTATAAAAGTATATAAAATTAGAAAACACATTTAAAGTACAAATAAAATATACTAAAAATATATATGACCTACCTTGAAATACGGAAACCAATTAGAATTTCTAGTAAGTTCTGGTTGAACATCACCTCGATCTCTAGGAGAAATAATTTTAATTCTCAATTTACAGACAACTATCAAAACTTTTTGAAACCATACTGATATAATTTTAGTAGAATGTTGAAATCGGTCAGCTATAAATCTTTGTGTTGCATTTGACCAATTATAAATAAAAACATTCCAACTCTTTTTACTGAAACCTTTTTCTCATCTTCTAAAAATTTATCCACCTTCAACCTATCATAAAAATATAAAAAGACATATTTTTTCATGCGAAAGATTTTATAACACACTGTCAAATTACCAGATAAAATCTCCATGACATATGCTTTGTCATCCAGTATAGAAGTTCTACATGACATCTTAGGTATGAATATATTGTAATAATCATGGACATATTTTAAAAGTCCCATCTCATCATCCAAATCGGACGATTATTTCTAAACTAGAGCTTATACTCATAATTTTCTACATAATGTAACCATAAAACATCGTTAATAATGTCTCATATTTTTAATAATAATATAAGAATACTTCAAATAACCAAATGATAGTTTAAAACATTATTATACCACATAAAATAAAAATCAAATGACTAAAAATATTTAAAACTAATCAAGACTATCCACCTAATCCTTTTTCACGTTGCATCAGACATTCTAACAAAAAATTGCCTTCATTCTGTTGATGTGAACTTTTCAATTACTTTATTATAAAAACACAAAGAAACTCATTTTCTCCAAAAGTTCTATACATATTTTTATAGAATAAGGGTTGGGAGTCAATAATTTGTATCTCTCAGCTTTTGCTTTAGCAGCTTCTTCTTGGCACTTAATTTTGATGTCCACTTATTCAAAAATTCTTTCATATTATTCATTTTATTCACTTTGCTAGATCGACGCACCCCAAGAATCGAATCAATTTTATGTTTTTACCTTTTTCACTCCCTTCACCTTCTAAAGTGTTACCTTCCAAGTTAACATGTATAGAATCAGATAAAAATTCTTCTTTTAAGTGCCTTTCTTCATTAGTAGATAGTGGATCTTCAATAGATAGTTGTTGAAGTTTTCTAGTTGCAGTTGTTGTATTGAATATTTCACCAAGTAATTCATAATCTTCACCACCATGTTTTTAAACTTTTGAACTCTTTATTTTTCTGTAATATATGAAAAATATGCATTAAAACAATATTATTAATTTTATTCTAAAATATTAAGGGAAAATAAAAATATGTTATCTTAAAAAATGCTTCCCAAATGTCTTGTGATGCATGAACAATATTTGGCGTCACTTCGCATTTAACCCCAGTATGTTCAATCAACTCAGAAAAATGACGATACTTTGTCCGTAAACGATTAAACTTACCCTTCAATCTGTCAATACCATAATCTACTCCAATTGCATCACACATCTCATTATTAATTTCAGCCCATACTTCTTTTTTAAAGGTAGACGATTGTAACTTTTCTTCTCTAACTTTTCCAACTAAAAGTTAATCAATGCTACCTCATTCGCTTTCGGCCAATTTTTCGTATCATCAATATTTTTGCTCTTTTCTCCCATCCAAATTATTATTTAACAGACAAGTTAAATATATAAATAAAACTATAAAATTATTCAAGACAAATTTTATTTTAGAGAACTATAATAAAATTTTATATACATATAAACTAATTATTTAAAGTGGAAATATTGCTGATTTGAGAAAAGGGATTAATGGGATATGAAAGTTCGAGACCTTAACTTTTGGCAATGGGCGAACACAAGCACAAGAGGAAGAGTTGATATTTAACGGTAATTTAAAAAAAATAAGTCATTAAAGTTTATGCCGGTATCTAAAAGTTCAAAGTTGGAGTTCTAAATTATAATATATTTTGCTTGAATTTATAATGGTTCTAAAAAAGAGTTGACATTGAAGATTTTTTTTATAAATGTTTATGATTTTATAACAAACGAAAATCGTACAAGAATTTCAACTTGTGCGTACCTCGTTAAAAAAACTTCTTATGTCTAAATAGAAGAAAAAAATGTAGCGTATGAGTGGTAGAACGAACACAACACCAAACAACCACGATCAAAAGACCACAAACTAAACAAGACTCAAAGCTAAAGAACAATACCCCTCATTAAGAATTCACGCACAATACAACAGTAGACCATATATACAAATGAAGAACGCAACATCAAGACATGCACTAAAATGCAAACCAACTCTGGGTGAATAGATTAACGATTTAGGAACTGTTCTAAAAAGAACAGTCGGACTTTTGACCAAGCTTGATTCCATTTATGTAAATAAAATCACAACTTACTAGAGAAAGTGATAGATAATGCTTTCATTTTCAATCGACCATTACTGCTTTCAATAAGTTTTCTACAACCTTCTTTCTCAATTGTCAAACAATCTTAAACCTAATTTATTTTATTTATTTTTTTGAACCGTAAATTATTTAAGCCAACAAAAAATGACAACACAAACTAAATGACAACAATGATTCAAGCGTAAATTTTCTTGAAAATGCAATACAAAACTGAATTAGGTATGAATTACATCAAAATACATGACAAATATCCTTAAACAATCACATCCAAACATATGAATTAAGTTTTAAAAAATAACTAACCTAAACAATGAATACATATATTTGCAAATACTAATTATAAATTTAAAAAATAAAATTACATTCAGTTGTTTACCTGGCAAAGGAAAACAAAGAATTCAAAATTTTGATGAGATAGGAAATCAGAGAGTTGATGTTGAAGACTAAAAAAGAATTGATATTTAAAGAATGAAATAGGTTAATAATATGTCAAAAAATATCATTAGTAGGATTTGAACCCGAGTTAAATAAAGTAAAATTAAAAAATCCATTGTTTTCGTATTTTCCACTTTTCCAAAATATTTTCAATGAAAATAGTGAAAACATCTTTTTTATGTTTTTCAAATGTTCACTCATTTTTGTTTTCATTTTTTAAAAATCATTTTCTATTTTAAAAACCAAACGCATTTTCTTCATTGTTTTCTATTTTCCAAGAAAATGAAAACAAAAACACCCTATATTCTCTAGAACCAAACACACCCTAATATTTTAAAATGAGGAACATTTTGATATTGTTAAATTTTGGCTTATGGGATTAGTTCAGGGTTTAAGATTTTAGGTGGTGTGTAATTTATGTACACATGTTGTGTATCAAAATATTATACCTTTTAAATAGAATATAAAATATGGTAAAGTGGGAGAAAATTGTGTATTAAAATGTTGTGTTAATATTTTGGAAAAGTTGATATCCATAGATTGGCCTAGTGGCTAAGGATGTTTATATTACCCCATTTTGTATGTGTTTAGATCCTGGTATAAGAATGTAACCTATATTTAATCAAAAAATATTTTGGTAAAGTTAATAATAATAGTTATATTGTTATAAAATTTGGTAATAAAAATAAAATATAAATAACTTTAATAGTTAAATGTATGAAAAATACAATATTAAACAAATGAAAATATGTATAAAAATAAATTGATTTTAGTTATGAAATTGTTTAAATAATAAAATGTAAATTTTGTACAAGTTTAATGAAGATGGGTGAAAAGACAAGAACAAATGTCACTTTAGAAAATTCAATAAATAATATTTTTGACTTTTGTATCAGTATGCTATTGTCACAGATCGCAAGCCCATGACCAAGACAAGTGCATTAAAGGTAGCCCAAGATCATCTTTGCCATGTTTTGGACCTTTCAGTTAACCCAGGAAAGTTGACCCATCCACATTAGAGAATGGATAAGGCATGATAATTATCTTTTATTTAATTAAAGATAATTCTCGCATTATCTCTTACTTGAATTTCAAATAGAGTTGTATATAAGATAAGCTTTCATCGTAACGGTTTATGTATTACAATCTGAACCGATGATTGTAGGTGACTCTAACTATAAAAAGAGGCTCACCCCACCTCATGTACACACTTCATACTTCAGATTGTACTTCTTCATTCAGAGTAATACAAGTCATCATTCACTCAACTCTCTCCTTTTTACTTTTGCAAGCCATCACCTTTGTTTCCATTGTTTTCGCATCTTGCTAAGCTATTTTGCTTAGAGTTTTAAGGTGACTTAGCCGCATTTTCGATTGAGAAAGCAACTAAGGCCGCACGAGTTTCCTAGCAGTAGTTTAGTTCCGTGACAAGTGGTATCAGATCGTGTGTTTGCTAAGAATTTCGCTGATTTGAGATCGTACCACTAAATGGGTTCGAGAAGAAGATAGAGGTCAAAGGATGCGATCACATGCATCCAGGGAAAGGTTACCAAACTCGAGGACGTTAAGGAGGTGTTGGAACTGTTAGAGTTCATAGACCTTGAGAAGCTGGGTTCGTTGGATCTTGAGAAGCTCGAGTCCTTGAAGGAGATCTAGGAGGAGGTGCAAGCGGTTGTTAATGGGATGGATACGAAGATGGTTGAACGAGGCGATGTCTTAGAGGCTGCGGTGGTAGCTCTAAGAAAAGAGGTCGAAGAGCTCTAGAGAAAGGGTTCCGAGGATGAGATTGTTGATTTAAAGAGGGAAGTAGAGCTATTCAAGATCAAGTTGCTTGTGTTCAAAGTTATGTTTGGGAATAGTGTGGCAACTGTAGCACCCAAAGCCTTGGTTTATATCCCCAAACCTAAAAAGTTTAAGGGAACAAGGTTCGCCCAAGATGTGGAGAATTTCCTTTAAGGGATGGACCAATATTTCTGAGCCATGAGCATCGAGAAGGATGCCAAAAAGGTAAGCATTGCTAGTGCTTACTTAACTGAGATTGCACTAATGTGGGGGAGACGTACGTGCAATGATGTGGAGCGTGGGAACGCATCCATCGAGACCTATAAGAAATTCAAGATGAGTTCATGAAACAATTCTACCCAGAGTGTGCTGAAGATGATGCACGGTCAAAGCTGAGTCATCTCAATCATGAAGGGACATTGAGGGACCATGCCCAAAAAATTTTCGAACTTAGTTTGCAAGTCCTGAATTTGAGTGAAGATGATGGGTTCTTCACCTTCATGGATGGGATTGAAGCCATGGGCGAAGAATGATCTGAGGCGATAGAATGTGACAAAACTCCCCACTACCATGACAGATGCCGAGTCAATCATTGAGATTGGGGTCTAGAAGCCTGACTCTTCCAGATCAAAATTGAAGTTCAAAGGTAATGGTGGAGACAAGTAGAAGTTATTCAGATATGACAGAGATTCGAGTGGCACAGGCAAGCCATCGAATGTGCAGTATGCAGATAGGAAGGACAAGCAGTCCATTTAATGCTACAACTGCAAAGGACAAGGGCACATAGCGAGGGAGTGTCCGCAGAAGAACAACCTCTATGCCATCAAAGAGGCCACAGATGGAGATGAGAGTGAGGCTCTCAAGTAGGGATGTCAATGGATCGGATTTGGATCGGATTGTATAAAATCCAAGTCCGAATCCGTTACAATCGGATTCGGATATTTTGTTCGGATTTTTTTTTTCAAACGGATTTGGATCGGATTGTTTTTGGATCGGATTTTTTCGGATCAGATTCAGATTTGTTTCAACCGCATTTAGATCAGAGTTTTTGGATTCTGATTAAATTGTCATCCCTAGTCTTGACCCAAGTCTGAGGGGTAGATTCGCGAATTTTAGCGTCTTTAGGGTATATTGTGTTTTGACCCTCTAATAATTTTATTTTAGTGCAAATCAGTCCATAATTTTGTATATTTAATTTCTTACGCATTTAATTTATGCTATTTAATTCTACACTTGTTCATTTTTATCTCTTATTTGTTGACTACATTTAATTTTTTGTGTTTATTGTTTATGCTTTTAATTTGCTTTCTATTTTAATTCATAATTTTAGCATAATATATCATAACTTTATCTATCGATTGCACATTACTTACTATTTCATTCACTAACTTTCTTAATTTTTAGTAATTCATTGATATTTACATTTATTTGTTTCTCCATTGTATTTATTTTATTGTTTGTTTGTCTATGACTTGATCTTGCATTTGTTTTTTTTTTCATATTTATTTATACATACATATGGTATAAATAGATATATTACACTATATTAAGGTTAATTAATATATATAAATCATAATAAATATTATTATTATTTAACTTACATTCTTAAGATATTTATATTTTTATTATCACTTTTAATATATATATATATATTAATTTTATTTTTACTATTATTCCAAATTACCTAATATATACATTTATGTTTTCGTTTTAAAAATATATGTAGTTATGTTCCTTTTAATGTATTTAGTTTAACTTTTTACTTTATTTATGTTGTCTTCTTGTTTTAATGTAAATATTAGACATGATATTTTGTTTTAAGGAGTTAAAAGTCTTAAATATTTCGATTCGGACTCGAATATGGATCGGATCTTGGCATGATCCATATCCAACCCATCTCCTATTAGGACTCAGACATTTTACTCGGATTCGGATTCGGATTTTTTTCAATCGAATATGGATCGGATAAATTCCTTCGGATCGAATCGGATTCGGATCAAATTGACATCCCTACTCTCAAGCTTGGCTCCATAATCAGCACTATGAAGGTAAAAAAAGGGTTGATGTTCGTGGACATCATTGTTGCTGGCTAGCAATTCGGTGCACTAGTTGACACCAGTGCCTTTGAGTTGTTCATGTCCGAGCAGATTGCTAAGAAACTTGGTCTTCATGTTAAGAAGGAAAATGGTTCCATCAAGACAGTAAATGCCAAGAAAGTGTCGATTGCGGGAGTCGCAAAGGGAATTCAACCTAACATTGGAGGTTGGACCGGTAAGGAGGCCATCAAGGTAATTCCACTTGATGACTTTGATTTTGTGCTTGGGTTGAGTTTCCTAGACCAGATCAACATTTTTCCTATTCCTTTTGTCGATTGTTTATGCATCATAGATCCAATGCATCAGTGATTTGTTCCAGTAAGCCGAGGGTATGGAGTAGGGGCCAAAGTTTTGTCTGCAATCCAGTTTTCCAAGGCGGTGCGCAAGGACGGGCCGACCTTCTTGGCAGCCTTGGTGTGCGATGGGCCAATTGCAACCGAGAAAGTTCCTAGCGATGTGGGATGAGTGTTGGCAGAATTTCAAGATGTGATGCCTGTCGAGTTATCGAAGAAGTTGCCTTCGAAGAGTGAGGTTGATCATAAGATTGAACTTGTGCCGAATGTGGAGCCACACGCTTGAGCCCCTTACCAGTTGGCCCTGCCCGAATTAGAGGAGATGCGCAGACAATTGAAAGATCTCCTTGATTTTGGATACATTCGACCATCCAAGGCACCCTATGGTGCACTAGTGTTGTTTCAGAAGAAGCATGACGGGTCTCTTCGGATGTGCATCGACTATCGAGCTTTGAATAAGATCACAGTGAAGAACAAGTATCTAATTCCACTCATTGCAGACTTGTTTGATCATCTTGGTGGTGCAAGGTGGTTTACCAAGTTGGATTTACAATCGGGCTATGACCAAGTCAGGATAGTTGAAGAGGATGAACCGAAGACAACTTTTGTGACGCGCTACAGTTCTTTTGAATATCTTGTGATGCCTTTCGACCTCACGAATGCTCCTGCCACTTTATGTACCCTAATGAACAAGGTGTTACAACTGTTTTTGGGCCGGATTGTTGTAGTCTACCTCAACGACATTGTAATTTATAGCAAGACGATGGAGGAGCATGTCAAACACTTAATAGAGGTGTTCAAGGTCTTACGAGATAACGAGCTCTATTTTAAAAGGGAAAGTGTTTGTTTGCCAAGAAGGAGGTTCATTTCTGTGGCCACATTATTGAATGTGGCATGTTTCGGATGGACATGAACTAAATTAGAGCCATTGATGAGTGGCGGGTGCCAACCAAGGTGACTGAGCTGAGGTTTTTCCTAGGATTGGCCAATTACTATCGGAGGTTTGTCAAAAGTTACTCTAGAATCACCACACTGTTGGCTGAGTTACTAAAGAAGGACAAGGCGTGGGATTGGGGGAATGGAGTGTTAGAAGGCCTTTGATGAGATCAAGCTCGCTATGGTGAGTGAGCTAGTGTTGGTGTTGCCATATTACACCAAGCCTTTCGAAGTTCACACCGATGCATGTGATGTTGCCATTGGTGAGGTCCTTATGCAAGAAGGACATTTGGTTTCTTATGGGAGTCGAAAGCTCAATGAGACTGAGCAGAGACACACGATTCATGAGAAGGATATGAACGCGGTGGTGCACTGTTTATGCACATGACGACATTATGTGCTTGGGTCCAAGTTCGTGGTGTACACAAACAATGTTGCCAACAGTTACTTCTTGACTCAAAAGAAGTTATCACCGAAGCATGCTCGTTGGCAAGAATTTCTTACCGAGTTCAATTCTTCCTTGGAGCACAAACCATGGAAGGTGAATTTCGTGGCTGATGCCCTAAGCCAGAGGTATACCATGGAGTTTATGAGTTTGCCAAAGGGACCAATGCTGGAGCGCATCAAGGAGGGCTTTTCACATGACCCAATGGCCAAGTCATTGATCGAACTTGCCAAGGAGGATAAAACCCGGAGGTTTTGGCTTGAGGGGGATTTGTTGTATGCTCGAGGACATTACCTCTATGTGCCTCAGCTCGAAGGACTACGTAAGGAGCTCATGAATGAATACCACGATTCCAAGTGGGCGGGACATCTAGGGATGCACTGGACATTGGCCTTGATAGCTAAGCACTATTATTGGCCGCACATGGGCAATGATGTTGAGACTTATGTGAAGACTTGCCTTGTGTGCCAGCAAGACAAGATAGAGCAGAAGAGACCAGTGGGGTTGTTGCAGCCTTTGCCATATCACGAGAGACCATGGGAAAGTGTTTTCATGGATTTTATTATCGATTTACCAATTGTTGATGGATTATCTAACATCATGGTCGTGGTTGATAGATTTTCCAAGTATGCAGCATTTATTCCAGCATCCAAAGTGTACCAACCGAGGAAGCAGGTCGTCTTTTTCTCAAGTATGTGGTGAAGTACTAAGTTTTCCAAAGACAATTATCAATGAACAGAACACGAGGTTTATTGGGAGGTTTTAAACAGAGTTGTTCAAGATGATGGGATCAGACTTGAACTTTTTGACGAGTGTCCATCCGGAGACCGATGAAAAAAGAGAGAGAGTGAATGCACTCGTTGAGATCTACTTGAGGCACTAAGTGAGTGCAACGCAACGTGACTGGCCAAAGTTGTTAGATGTGACCTAGTTTTCTTACAATTTACAACAGAGGGAGGCAACAAATCAAAGTCCGTTTGAGATTGTAACTAGGCAGCAACCGCTTACACCAAACACAGTTGTGACCGAGTATCGAAGGCCAAGTCCATCAGCATTTCAATTTGCCAAAAAGTGGCATGAACTTCATGACTTAGCCCATTCTTGTTTGCACAAGGTGGGGAAGCGGACCAAGAAGTGGGCAGAACGAAAGCGTCGAGACGTGAATTTTAAAGTTGGTGATCTAGTCATTGTCAAATTGACTGGAATCTTGCACAACCCAAATCACAAGGGGCTTGTGCGACTATATGAGGGGTTGTTCAAAGTTGTGAAGAGTGTAGGCACCATGGCCTACAGAATGGAGTTATCGTCGACCATTCGAGTTCATCATGTGTTCCATGTGAGTTTGTTGAAGCCATATCACCAAGATGAGGAGGATCCAGATCAGGGCAAGTCACACCGAGCGCCAGTCGGAGTGAGGGTCTCATACGAGAAAGAAGTAGAAGTCATCCAGGCAGAGAGAGTCGTTCATCAAGTGGGACATCGACCAATACATGAATACCTTGTTTGGTGGAATGGACTTCTGATTAGTGTTTATTCTATGTTATGTTTTGTGTTTAAATACTCATTGGTTGTTCTTTATTGTTATTGATTTGGGCGTTTTTACATGATTTCTGTGCAGGACAATAGATTCTAGAAACTGTGCTAAAAAGGACGATTTCTGTAAGTTTTTATTTTCCTAGATTCATGGCTGGATTAGTGGGCATGAATTGGGGCATGAAAGTGGCGACTGGATGACACATCAAAAGATGACATCAGCATTGACAAAGGATGACGTTAGCAACAGCAGAGTGGGAGAATGACGTCAGCGAAGGCGATGATAGCTTATCAAGTCCATTCCAATAGCTTATCAACAAGATTTAAATTTTAAACTTGGGATTTATCTTTTGTATTTATTTTGAATATTTTATCTTTTATCATTTTAGGTTAATTTTAGGATTTTTAGATTGGCAAAATGATAAAAGATGCCCCCAACATTTGCATGTTTTGTCATTTGGCCCCCTATTCTTTTTTTGGTCCAAATATGCCCCCAACGTTTGCTTGTTTTGTCATTTGCCCCCTATTCTTTCTTTTGGTCCAAATATGCCCCCGTTAGATGGAAACTGTTAGTCAGCTGACATTCAACAGCTGATGCTGACTGGACTTGCCACGTATTAAGATCTGTTGATGCCACGTCAAAAAAAATTTATAAGTCGTTGACCGTCAATTGATTGACGGTTTACATCCAACATGGGCATATTTGGACTATGAATGAAACGTTGGGGGCATATTTGGACCAAAAGAAAGAATAGGGGGCAAATGACAAAATAAGCAAACGTTGGGGGCATATTTGGACTAAAAAAAGAATAGGGGGCAAAATGACAAAACATGCAAACGTTGGGGCATCTTTTTTCAGTTTGCCTTTTAGATTAGTATAAATACCCCTTTCGGGTGAACTTAAAAATCATCTCTTGTTCATTGTTTCTTTTTTACTTTGAATTTATAAATCTTCTTTCTCTTCTTCGTTCTTATTTTCTTTTTAAAGTTTTCCTTTTTTATTTTAAATATGCTAAGAATGATTTCTTCCATAATCATGCTTAGCTAATTTTCTTTAAAGCTAAGGGCTACAGTAATGACTCAATTCCAACGGGAGGATTGAAAAGCGCTTTCAAAATTTCGGGAATCTCTTTCAGTTTTCTAATGTTTGATTTCTAAACCAAAATGATTTCAAAACCAAAGATTGATGTTGGTCAGGATGTTGTTTCGGTTAAATATGAGGGTGGAAGGATTGGCTATTGAAGCACATTCAAATTCCTGGGAACACACTTAGTAAATTGATTACTAAGAAGAAAACTGAGATCGGAATCAATATTATTGAAACAACATAATCCGAGTCGGTTTTTACTGAACTTAAACAATTTTGATCTGCAACATTGTTGTTGACTAGATCAACTTCGTAAATCGATATCAAAGATAGAACTTGGGTATTCGGTTACAAAAGCATAGTCTCAAGAATTGACCCTTATAGGCAATTAACCGACATGAATCCTGAAGTAAAAATTCTTTTTCGATGATCCGAAGAAACCGAGTCAGAGCCAATGCCTAAGGCTTATTCATAAATACTGAATCTATTTCTTTTAAAACCTCGCTTTAATTTCTTTGTGTTCTTGCTATTTTGCAAACCCCTTTTTTTAACTGAAATATTATTCAACTTTCTTCTTGGCTCACCGATTGAACAAACATTAATTAGGAAGTTTTCCGAGTCCCTGTGGGATCGACCCTTACTTCTCTTTTACTATGTATTATTTCCTTTATTTATTATGAGGGAAGAAGGAATTATTTTTGACGCGAAAACGGCGCATGTCAAATTGGCGTCGTTATCGGGGACTTTAGCAAATTTACTGATTATTTTGTTTGATTTATGACCAGGAAGAATCTGGGAGAACAAGCAGATTATATCCCGAAAATTGAAGCATACGCCCGAAGATTGCACGCCCAGACACTTCAGAAAAAGAAGCAAAGACATCGACTAGAACATGATCTAGAAATATCATCTGAAGCAGAATCACATTTCGACCACACAAGCGAAGAACAAGTTACGATGGGAGACGGTGACAGAACCATCCAACAACTCACTGCGACACCAGATGATCACCATCCAATGTGCATAACATTCCCGAATGGCGAGACGCCATTCCCTCTCAAGACAGGCCACCTCTTACTAACTTTTCACGGCCTGCCTAGTGAGAACCCTCATAAATACCTCAAGAAGTTCCATATAGTTTGTCTGAGTACAAAACCGCATGGAGTTTCTGAAGATCAAATAAAATTCATGTCTTTCCTTTTTATCTAGCTAATATTGCCAAAGATTGGCTATTTGATCTGCCTTCTAACTATGTTACAACCTGGACTGAAATGGCTATTTGAAAGACATGTTCTTTCTAGCAGCCAAGGCAAGCGAGCTAAGGCGAAGTATCCTGAGTATCCGACAAAAAGATACTGAATCGCTATACGACTACTAGGAGCGCTTCAAAAAGCTATGCGCTAACTGTCCTCAACACAGTTTGTCTGAACAAACGCTACTCCTGTACTTCTACGAGGGGTTGACACCTATGGACATTAAGGTAGTTGACGCAGGAAGTGGAGGAGCACTCGTTAACATGACCCAACTACAGCAAGGACCCTGATAACAACTATGGCAGCCAACTCGCAACGGTTTCACCATTCTAGTGAACCTTCTCGATGAGTTAATGAGGTAAGTACCTTGGAAAATAAGATTGACAAATTAGCTGATATTGTTCAATCTCTCGTTGCAGATAAAAAAATTGCAGCCAGGCTTTGTGGGATATGTACGAGCCCAGAGCATCCGACAGACTGTTGTTCGATGGTACAAGAGGAGGACAATGCACAAGTGAATGCCATATGGAACTTTCCAAGACATGCTCAAAGACAATACAACCCCAATGCCAACTCGTATAATCCAGGATGGAGAGATCATCCGAACTTCAGCTATGCGCAGAATCAAATGCAAAATCAACCTTACCAGCATAAACAACCTTATCAACAACAGAAGTCATCGTTAGAATCCATTGTCGAGCAGTTGGCGATATCTCAAGAGAAATTCTAAAACCGAACCGAAACCCATCTACAGGAATTGGACAAGAAAATGAGCCAACTAGCTCAAACCGTGAGGAGACTAGAATTACAGGGAAGACTTCCTTCTCAAACGGAATCAAATCCGAGAGAGAATGTTAGTGATATCATCCTCCGAAGTGGAACCGTTATTGCACCTAAAGCCCAGAAGAGAATGTCGCACACTCCACGAAGAAGACGGAAACGCCACCTTCCTGTAATCAAGGTACATCTTTACCAACTTTCAGCGAGTGAGAGAAGTTGGGAACCTGCCGAAGCCTTATGCAATTCTAAGATCAGATTGACCAGTTCCATTCTAGTTGTGCGACGAGGGTGTCGCTATAACTAGTGGGGGAGAATGTCATGAACCGCAAGCCCATGACCGAGACAAGTGCATTGAAGGCAGCCTAAGATCATATTTGCCATGTTTTGGACCTTGTAGTTGACCTAAGAGAGCTAGCCCATCCACCTTGGAGAATGTATAATACATGATAATTATCTTTTATTTAATTTAAGATAATTCCCACATTATCTCTTATTTGAATTTCAAATAGAGTTGTAGATAAGATAAGCTCTCATCTTAACCGTTGATGTATTGTAATATGAACGGTTGATTGTAGGGGGCTCCAACTATAAAATGAGGCTCACCCCCTCCTCATTTACACACTTCATACTTCAGATTGTACTTCTTCGTTCAGAGTAATACAAGTTAATATTCCCTCAATTATCTCATTTTTACTTTTGCAAGCCATCACCTTTGTTTCCATTGTTTTCGTAATAGAGTTCTAGGGTGACTTAGCCGTACTTTCAACTGAGAAAGCGACTAAGGCCGCACGAGTTTACTAGCAGCAGTCTAGCCCCGTGACACATTGTTCAAAATAAAAACAACACTATCATTTTTCCGTTAATGATTTAACCGTTCAATAGCTAAAAGATTTAATTTAAATTTTTTAATAAAAAATTAAATTTTAAAAGTTAATAGTCAAAATTAGCGAGACCTTAAAAATTCAATGTCTAACAGTACAATACATATTATTATTTTAAAAATAAATGCCAAAAAAGAAATTGCAAATAAATAATGAAGTGTTAAGAGCTCGATGAAATAAATTAGAAATACAATCTGTGAATGATCCATCCACCCGCCACCCGCCGGCTTACACAGAATTCGGACAGTGTAGCCATTGTTACCTTTAGACACCGGTAGTCGCCGGCTCGCCGCATGATGGAACAAGAACGGAAATAACTGCCTCTCCTTTTTTTTGGCCGGTTTGTTTTTTTTTCCTTTTTTTCTAAACGCCTTACCGCACAGCAATAGAGCTTATTCCGTTCCCTGGCATTTTTGCTTAAAATTACATTGAAATAGCTTCATGTTCCCCAAACTTCATGTATTACTCAAGTTCAAGTTTCTCGCATCTGCTTCGAACTGCAACTTTACAATTACAAACTCTGCTTTTCGGATTACTGCCACCTGTTCGACAATATGCCAAAACCAAGTTGAAAGCCCGAGGGAAAACGCTATAGAGCATCCGAGAGACTCCATTGAAGTTTTCAGGAAATGGGGTTGCGGGGAAGATAATTTGTTGAAGATCTTTTCGCGTCAGCCTTCTTTGCGCCACGCTCAAGTTACTCCTCTTTTATCCAAACTCAACTTGCTGAGTACCTTGGGACTTACCAGTTCTGATATTGTCAAGATAATCAATTGTCGCCCTCGTTTCTTTTGTTCTCGTATCAGTAGTTGCTTCGACGAGCGGATCGATTTTCTCATTACGCTGTTTGGATCAAGAGAAATGCTGCGTAAAGCAATTATTAGGAACCCTTCACTCTTGACGTATGATTTCCACAATAAGATGAAACCAGTCATTTCATTGTATGAAGAGATTGGGATTGGCGGAAATGATTTGATTGCTATGCTCATCTCCCGGCCTACATTGATTCCAAGGACTTCTTTTAACGAGGAGAAGATGGAATATGTACAGAAAACAGGGGTTTCAAATGGTTCCAAAATGTACAAGTATGTGGTTTCACTCATTGGCATATCACGGATCGAGACTATACGTGAGAAGGTGACAAACTTGGAGAAATTTGGTTGCTCAGAGGAGGAGATTTGGAGTCTCTTTGGACGTTCTCCCCTTATTTTGACACTCTCAGTTGATAAGGTTCAAAGGAACATGACTTTTGTCTTGGGCACGATGAAATTGTCTTCGAAAGTGGTGCTTGAGCACCCATTTTTGTTGTTCTGCAATCTGGAAGCTATATTGAGGCCGCGGGTACTATTGGATCGGAAGATAAAGGAAATGGACCTTCATCCCCAGGTTAATGGATCAATCATGTTGAGGGCACTGAGGATGACCGAAAATCGATTCTTGAATGTGTTTGTTAGATGTCATCCACAAGATGTGGCCACTGAACTGTTGGAGTTCTACAACAATGCCAAAGGTCTCAAGCCATTGGCCAAATCCTCAAAGAAAATACTGCGTAAAGGATTTCCATTCTAAGCATTTTCGTTTCTTCGGTGATGTCTTCATTTCTTTTGTTCCTTGAAAGTTTCATGACTTCAAATGTCAAGATTATTCTCTTTTCAGAAACATGGATATTTCCCAAGCCGATATTTTCCCTGTTTAAATTTTCAAAGTTACTGTTATTCTCAGTCGGTAATGTGAGACACATTTTGGCATATAATTGGGATGCCTCTCCGTGTTTTCATTGTTGTTTTCCCTTGTCTGATATGTACGTTTTCATTTATGTTTTTCGGATTCTACTCTCGTTTTTCTTAAAAACATCTGTATTGGACTTTATTCATCACATATTTAAAGTTTGAACATGAATACAAGGAAAGGGAACATGGAGCACATCAGCGTTGTGTTGGACACGTCACATATTTGATTCCAGTGCTTGGAATCAGTAACAAATGCTCTTGGTGATGCAATAAACGCAGTGGCACTGGCATTATCGGACATCAGAATTGTTTATACAGGACCAACTGGCAAGAAAATCAAGGTGTGTGAGGAAAATCCCAGGAGACAAAGGCCATTCTCCAGTCGCTATACTTGAACAACATAATTCTGAGATCAATGCTTCTGCTACAAGTCTTAATGACTCTACTTTATACTCAGGTGCAAGCGACATGGCAGTGGCTGGTGCGCTTGGGGGGCATACAAAGTCTATATTGTGCTTGGCTGTCGTGTCGGACTTAGTTTGCAGCGGTTCAGCAGATAAAACAATCAGAATCTGGAGGAGGGGTGGATGGAAATTACTCATGTTTGGCAGTCCTGGAAGGGCATAAAGGCCAGGTTAAATGCTTGGCCAATTTTTCGTGTCTAAAAGGAAACCTACTTCTCCTGATCGAGGAATCGTCTTTTCGTACCTGTATGCCACATCAACGGCTTAACCTGAAACTGATGTTTTTAACACTCTATACATACATACATGGATGGATGGATGGATGGAGATGAGAATATTATTATCTTCTACATACCAACAAACACCATCATGATTCCCTTCGCTGATATAACCGCAACATGACAAGACAGCTTTGACTTCATATTCACATGAATCAACAAATTTGGGCCGATAGTGTATCATAAACATACACAGACACTGCCTATGCTGTTATTAGATGCCATACTTGGCAGTGTTGAATACAATAGGACCTCACATCAGGAAATAGAAAAGAAAAACTAAAAATGCAATACGAAGTGTGACATGACACGATGGAAAGAATGAACATCAACCTTCAGTAGAATACACGTACTTACCAAAACCTATATAATACATATTATACTGTATTAGCAAGGCAACTTGATGCAGCATATTCTGGAATTCGTATCATCGATAAATTTAAGAACAATTCATGCAAGAGCCAAAAGGAAATGCTGATTTAAAATCTTGTCATCCAAGTTAGAAAAGTCACTCCCAGGGATCCGAATTAAAAAGCCAAATATATTGAGGAAAAAAAACATCAACTGTATAGGAGCATGATAGTACTCTCCAGACTGCAGATGATAAAATCCTAAGCTTCTTGTGAAGCCATAACCATGTTGACAATTTAAAAGGGAAAAAAAGGGAATAATTTAAGAACAGAAGTCGTATACATTTGGAGGTGCAGGAAGCATAACAATATTAAAGCAGACGGCAGAACATATACCCTACTTATCAGAGTGGTACTTTTGTTGGTGTACCTGGATCACGTGGATATTTTCTTGGCGTGGAGCCATTTTTTAAGCAAATGATAGCAGTTCTCTGTCCATGTGGGCTGTGTGATTCCACTAGATGAATTGGCAAAGAAACATACGAAAGGTTAATATCACTTCATAAAGGCAGCACATAAATGCAAGGTCGGCTTCAAAGTTGAACTGAACAATTTAATGAATGAAAAGAGCAAATGACTATAAAGATAAAACAGATCCTATTAAAACCCCAACCCAAATGAAAAATGTCATTTTGGAAACCAGGAAAAAGGAATAGGAATTCACAAAGAGAACATTTCTATAATGGGGAAATCCAAAATTTGAAAACACTGACCAAACCTTTCAAGCCTTTCTTTCCAACAATGGCTCAATATGAACAGCTCTTACGATTCAGTTGACTTCCTAGATAAATCGA
The DNA here is from genome assembly GCA_030270665.1 of Hibiscus trionum. Lineage (NCBI taxonomy): Eukaryota > Viridiplantae > Streptophyta > Magnoliopsida > Malvales > Malvaceae > Hibiscus > Hibiscus trionum. The sequence goes on from BSYR01000011.1 coordinate 24,044,037, forward strand.
AAAGCCTGATCTTGTGTCCAAGGCAAATCTGTAAAATTCAAATGGAAATTTAGCTGACCATTTGGTACCTGCTACTGCATTCACTATGCATGTGCGTATGCGGACATGCAAATCTGCCTATGCACCTGTAGAGTTGGATATAACCAGGCAGTCTTTACATAGCCCAAATCCCAATCACTCTTTCAGCAAAGCAATCTGTATCATTTCCGTTATATCATAAACAGCCATCCTTATAATCCCTCATATCCAATCTGCTTACTCCACCAAAATCCTTTGATGCAAATGCCCAAAATTTTGCATCTCCTAAAAGAAGAATTGATTTCATAGAAGTATGAAGTTAACCACCCATGTTCACATTAGATGATCACCCACAATAGTATCATTTTATTCAAAGTCTCAGCAAGTTTCTCCATATTTTACAGAAGGAAAAGTAGGCAACAAAAAGAAATGATTTTTTTACTTGAATCACAATAGCAGGGCCCATTACTCTAATTACCAATCACAGATTAAGATCTTGACCTGAACGCAATGAACGATATTGGTCCTGCACTAAATCGAGTAGAAGTGTCTGGTGTACCTGGTTCTTACATTGAAAGAGAGTAATGAAGCCAGTAGTATCTAACTTACTTACTGATGAAAACAATGAGGCTCAATGGAAACTTGCAAAGCAATAATGCCATAGTTATTGGGCAAACAACGGCCTGCTTATTTTCATCTATTATGCATCACATGCCACCTATGTTACTCGGACTCTTCATAACATAAATATCCATCCTCATGGATCCCTTGGATCCCATCTGCTTACTCATCCGGAATCCTTTGATACAAGCATCCAAAATTTTGCATCTCCTAAAAACAAATCAACTTCATAGAAGTATGAAGTTAATCACACATGTTCACATTAGATGATCAACCACAACAGTACCATTTTCTTCAAAGTCTTGGCACAGTTTCTCCATATTTTTGGCAGGAAAAGTAGACAACAAGAAGAAATGGTTTTCTTTTTACTTGAATCACAATAGCCGTACTCTATTTATCCATCAGAGATAATGATCTTGACCTGAAAACAATGAATGACTTTGTTCCTGTACTAAATCTAAAGTAAAAGATGTACATGTACTTTACATCGAAAGAGAGTAACTTTGCCAAAAGTATTTAAGTTAGAAGAAACTCATGAGGCTAAATGGAAACTATGCAAAGCAATCATGCCATAGTTGTAGGCCAAACACTGACCTGCTTATTTTTATCTATTATGTGTTACATGCCACCTATGTTACTCGGACTATTTATGTACTCATGTTTGATACATATTTGGACATAGCCAAATCAAGTATGATCCTTCTAGTACATGAAAAACTTATAAATATTAATAGAGTATATCAGTGGCAAACACATAGACATGCCCTACACCCGAGTCCAAATATCATAGCATACCATTCACAAATCTCAAAAACTGAAATACGATAAACATTTTTGTAGGAAATATGAAAAAAGATACCTGAGCAGAGTTGCAATAGTGAAGCGCCCATTGACTTGATTGCTCTTTCTGCACTTTTAACTTCTTCCTGTTAAAATGCACCACATGCTAAAAAGTGGTTGGTAGTTTACATTTTTCAGGAAATATGAAGAATAAATAACCAGAGACCTATAATCAAGAGAAATTTCAAAATACAAAACAACAACAGGTACATTAAAACTAAATCTCTTTCACAAAATTTTACTTCAAGTTGACTGGAGAAATATCATCTTACAAGGTTTTAGAGAGAGAATCACAACCCCAAATGGGATAAGTATACAAGTTAAAAGACAAACAGCTCATAATGAAATGTTAGAACTTCAAAATTTGGGCCAAATCAGAACATGGAGGAAAGTTGTTTGGGATTTCTCTAAAAGCAATGCATACCTTTTTCTTATCCTAACAGTCAAAATAGTATCTAAAGTATTAGTTTAAATAAAGCCAAGAACAATTACACGTCTGTCAATGTCATTTCCAAGGTGAAATCCAAATACATACTTAAGGATCATGACCTTTTGCAGCAACAAACAACCCACCAACACGAACAAGAGGAAGACAGTATTCAGCTGAAAAACAAAAGAAACAAAATAACTCGTATAAGCAGTGCTCAAGCTTGCAGTCTAGGATAGATAAAAAATGATTTCAATATAAGAAGTTAGCATATCATAATTACCTAGAACTTTCATTTCTGCAACTGCCCTGGCCACTGCTACATCAAATCTCTCCCTAAAGTTGGAATCCTGCCCCAAATTCTGTCCCATACCAATGGTTGAACCACTCATATTAGCCATGAGAAGGTAAAGCTGAACAGTGCACTCAAATTCTAGCCCGTTTACAAAGATATTCAATCTCAAATAATTAAAAAAACATATTAGGAGTGTTGAAACAATACCTCTGCTCTTTCTCTAACAACCTGAGCATTGGATAGCCCGATAAGACTCACTGCATGCTCCAAGAAAAGACATCGCTTGTTCATAGATTCAACCAATGTTACTTCCCAACCTACACATTTTTTGTAATATTTATATACCCAAAATATGGAATCCACAAGTATATTTACTTAAAATTAGAAACCAATTCGAAGACTATATAAATTATAACGCAAACATGTGAACATGCAAAATGATGTGCGGAAGTCAACCTGGACAGGCAACAGCTAAAACCAAGCCAGGAAGCCCCGCACCACTTCCAACGTCAACAATTCTGATGTTGTCAAATGAATTGCGACAGCTTGAGATGTAAGAGTTTTGTATTGGAGGAATAATTGCTAGGGAATCTTCAATGTGCCTTTCCATTACTTCATTAACTTCTTTGACAGCGGTAAGATTCATCTTCTGCAAAGAAACAACAAACCCATCAAAGGAAAAAGAGACGCACACAAAATTCAAAAGTTTGACAGTTTTACATTGTGTTACCTGGTTCCATTGAAGTAAAGCATCTACGTAGAGATGAATCTGGTCCTTTTGGCAGGAGTTTAAGGTTTCAAAATAAGAAGAGCTGTGTGTTACGTCGGTGGTGTTGGTGGTTAAAGCTTTAACGGTGAGTCTTTGAGGAGGAAATGAGGTTTTAGGTTTGGAGAGTGGAAGGTGTTTGACAAAAGTTCCCAGAGACAAAGATGATGGGAAGTTAATGTTGAGGATTTTGCAACGGAAAACCAACATCTTTTAGCGCTCGTGCGTTGCCTTGACCTTGAGTACACTCTACAGTCTACAATCTATACGTAGGACTCGCCTTCGGTTTTGTAAGCATTAGCCATTAAGCATGCATTTGTTGTGATAACTGGGAATCATAAGTTTCCATTCCCCCCCCCCCCCCCCCCCCCGGGACTAAAAGGGAGGTGCTCATCATTTAGAAAATTTTAATAAAAGTATGGATTATTAGTAAGTGGAATTATTTTTTCGTACTCTAAATAACTACTCTAAAGATAAATACAAATAAATCTAAGGGAAACTATATGTTTAATCATCCAAGTTGTAATATATTTCTCTTTTGGTCATCCAACTATAAAAGACTTTCAATTAAATTATTAAACTTTGGAATGATGCTCATTTAAGTCAATCAACGTTAAATTTTTTATCGCCTACACCAAAACGTTGTGTTTTGGAGACTTTTATTTATAAAATGACATAAGATTTTAACCTTCTTTTCCCTTATGATCGATATTATTTTTTATTGTCAGTCGTCGTTTTGCGATGTAACTGGTATTAGAGTGTTCTTTTTCTTCTCGATTTGGTTGTCCTTAAAATCGACATAACTCAAACCAAAGGCTTGACCTTTACTTGGCCCGATTTACAATCTATACCATCTAATTAACATGTAATTGAAATATATTATTTTTCCTATCCTTCTCGACCTCCACATGGATTAGATTTGGAAGAAAATATCATGGCGTTGTTGAACCAAAGAGGGTCCAAAGTTTGAGAGGAAAGTTTTCATGGTGATTTTGCAGAAATATACCAAAAAATTTTAAATGATAGTAAATAATTAAAAATATGTAAATAAATATTACTATTTTTTTTTATGTTTTAAAGAATTAAAGGTAAACTACTCAAATTACCACTTAATTATGAGGTTGGTCTCGATTTGACCACTATACTTTTAATTGTGGAAATATGGCCACTTTGCTATATAAGTAGTCTCAATCTGACCATCTACCATTAAAACATAACAGGGAGGCTAATGTGGCTGTTAAATAGAATTGATATAATTACATATTTGGTCCTCGTTATTTACAGAATCTATCAATTTGGTCTTAATTTTAATTTAATAAAATAAATTAAGTATTCAATTAGGTCACCACCTTATTGGAGGACATTAGCTGTTTTATTTAATTTAATAAAATTCATTTTCCTCCTCTAATTAGGTGATGACACGTGTCACCATGGTATACGTTTGTTATTAGGCCAAGCATACTTTTGTGGTATGGAGTACAAACTTTAATACATGTGTTATATGGTTGTTGATGCTAGGAAAAATGAAGTAAATGTGGTTTTAAGGGACTCAAACATGACACACTTATGATGTATAAAAACATCTAACTTAATTAAATAAATCTAATAATTAAATTAAAGTTAACAATATTTTTTATATATTTTAAATTATAGTTAGTGCACAATTTAAAATAAAAATGATTTTAATATTTTTTTGTATTTTTAAACTAAATTTAATATATTTTTCATTTTCAGATTTATTTTTATAATTTCAAGTATAATTGAATTGATTTTTTAACTTAATTAATAATTTTAATATTTATTAAAATATTTAATTAAATTATTAAACATGTAATTATATTGAAATCATATTAAAAATACAAAAATCTTAAAACTATTTTTATTTTGAATCGTACACTAACTATAATTTAAAATATATACAAAATATTGTTATTTTAATTTAATTATTGAATTTATTTAATTGAGTTAGATGTTTTTATGCATCATAAGTATGTCACGTTGAAGTCCCCTAAAACCACATTTACTTCTTGGCATTAACAACTATATAACACATATATTAAATTTTGTACTTCATATTGCAAAACTATACTTGGACTGCCCAGAGGCAAACTCATAGCCTAGGCACCAGGGGAATGTTGGTTTGAATCCACCTAGGGTCATTTTGAATGCTTTCAATTTTTTCTTTCCAATCAGGTGATTCATGTCCACGTAATTGAATAATTAATTTGTTTTATTAAATTAAAATTGAGATCAAATTGATAGATTGTGTAAATAATGAGGACTAAATGTGTAATTATACTAATTTTATTTAACAACCACTTCAACCTCTCTGTTATATTTTTCACGACAGATGATCACATTGAAACTACTTACATAGTTAAATAGTCATATTACCACAATTGAAAGTATAGTGGTCAAATCAATACCAACCATAAGCGGTCATTTGAGTAGTTTACCCAATAAGGCAAGAATTAAATGAGGATTTTGAGTCTAATGAACCAAAGCAAGCCGAGTTTCAGATAACATTTGTTTTCTATTTAAATATGACCTGGCCCAACCATATACAACTAAAAAGGGGAAACCCCCAAATGCCTCGGCACTATAGTTCAAACGAAGAAGGAACTTGGATTTGGATCCCTTCCCTTATGTAATTTAAACACCAATTGTAGAAGTTGATTTAATTCGGGTGGAACATGCATGGGAGCTAAGATTAAATATTAAGAGGGGCTAAAAGTTGATTAATTATTTAAATATAAAAATTAAGATGAAAAATATTTTATTCAATTAATATTTAAACAAAAAATATTAGTATACCAAAAAATTAGAAGAAAACACATTCCCTTCCGTCCTTACATGAGAAAAGGAAAATTGGGTGTTATTTTCTTTAATATAATTAATTAATCCGACAGGCACAAGAGAAGAAGTCATTCTTTCTTGATAGCATAGCATATTAGCATGTAGCAGTGGTCTTTAGACAAATAATATATATTTGATGAAGTACGAAATTTTGATAGTCAAAAGTAGAGGTGGCAATCGGGTCATTCGGTTCGGGTTCGGTTCGGGTCGTTTCGGTTCGGGTCATTTCGGGTCTATCTAGAATCGGTTTAGATTCGGTTCGGGTCGGTTCGGTTCGGGTTCGGGTCTAATTCGGGTCTGTGATGAGTCGGATTCGGTTCGGGTATTGGATCGGGTCAATATCGGATCGGTTGTTTTCGGGTCGGGTCAATATCGGATCGGTCGCTTTCGGTTCGGGTCAAAATCGGGTCGTTCGGGTCGCTTTCGGTTCGGGTTAAAATCGGGTCAATTTCGGGTCAATTTCGGGTCGGGTCAACATTTAAATTTTTGGGTTAATTCGATTTGAGTTGGGTTAAAGGTTTGAGGTTTAGTATTTATGGTTTAGTTTAGAGTTATTGGTGTATGAGATTAATTCTGATTCAACTTGTTAATCTATGCATTTGAATTTGATTAAATATTTAAATCAAAGCTTCATGTATCCATATAATTTTTTTGTATAATTATATTAAATCAAAGTTTATAATAATAATAATAATAATAATAATAATAATAATAATAATAATAATAATAATAATGTCGGAAATGAATTAATTTATTAAACTTAGGATCTAATTGAACTAACTAAAATCTAAAAGCATAAATCACGGACATAATTAAAATAATTTTAAAACTAAATGTGAAATTTCAATTAAATTAATCTAAATTGAAACTCAATTAAATTAATAAAAATAGAAAGACAATTGGTAAAAATAGAGAGGGAAAAAACAAAATTTTGGAGGGAAATAAGCCACCAATTTTTTAAGCTATATTGAAAAGAAAAAAAAGAAAAAGACAATTGGAAAAAATAGAGAGAGAAAAGACAAAATTTTGGAGGGAAATAAGCCACCAATTTTTTAAGCTAGAGATTAATTACTTTTTAGGTCATGTTGCATTTAAAATGTTACATTTTAGTCAACTTTAAGTTTTAGTTTAATTTAATTTAGTCACAAGTATTCCCACGGTTTAGACTTCGGATATAGAAATCCCCTCCCAGTAGTGATATTTAGTCTCTAAAAATTTACTTTTAGTTGAAATTAACTAATCTTTGTAATTTAGTCTATTAATTTAATATATTGATATTTTCGTTCATTTTAATTTCAAAGATTTAATTTTTAGCCAAAATTGACCCCTATTTATTTATATGGTATAATTACAAAATTGGTCATTGGACTCTCAAATTTCTCCACTTCCAAATTGTCAATTTAGTCTACAATTTCAATTTTATGCTATATTTTATGATGAAATTATAAAATTGGTCACCAAGATCTCAAATTTCTATACTTCATTTTATTATTTATTATATTGTTAAAAATAGATATTCGGGTCAAAATCGGGTTAAAATCGGGTCGATATTCGGTTCAGCTTTCGGTTCGGGTAGCATTCGGTTCGAGTCCATTCGGTTCGGGTCCATTTCGGTTCGGGTCCATTTCGGTTCAACAAAAAATTTCGGTTCGGTTCGGATCGGTTCGGTTCGGTTCGGATTTCGGGTCAACTCTGAATCATCATTTCGGGTCAAAATCGGGTTTCGGTTCGGGTTTCAGGTCTCGGGTCAAGTTTGCCAGGTCTAGTCAAAAGGCTTATAAAAATCTGCCAATCCACGAGGACAACAATGTTAAGTTTGTACCTGGTCTCCCTCCCTCCCTACCCAACCAACAACCAATATATAATATATTATCATAATCATCAACTTAAAACGAAATACAACTATTAGGCATTAGGTAATACAGCTTAATATGTATTTGCTTAGTAGTTAGTATAGTACAGCGAGTGCAGATAGGTCTCATGTGCAGTGTGCTGCATCACTCACAATATTTCCACTTAGGTTGGTTTTGAAACTGTTAAGGCTGTTAGATGGTTTCTTAACCTATTCTTTCAGTAACTCTCCTTGTATATAATCTATTGTTCTTCGATTGAAGATATTACAATCTTATCAATAATAATTAGAGAGTACGGCCTCTTTGTTAAATTTATGTTTTTGATTTTGACATAACAAGGACTATTATGTAAATAAATAAAATTTTAAACTATTTGAAATTGCTTACAAAGGACAAGCATTCGAACAGACTTAACTTATTTTAAAGAAAATATTTTATATAAGTTAGATTTTTCAAAAGAAAATATTTTCTAAGTATTTTGGTACTCTTGTAGATCATTTCGCCAGTGAGTACCGGTAGAGCCCTTCAACACTAGAATTAATTATGGTCAGTGAGTATCGGTACAACTCTATGCGTACCGGTACGAGATTTTTAACATTATAATTCAAAATGGTAAGTGAGTAACGGTACGACTCTTAGTGTATCGGTACGTATTTTAAAATGCAATTTTACAAATACTTGTCAGTACCGGTACGATGATACGCACTGGAGCGGAAAATATTTTGAACACATTAAGTACTGGTACAACCACGAGTGTACCGATACCCAAGCTCCACTAAGCTCTCCAAAGAGTAATTTCAGTACTGGTACGGCCTTTAGTGTACCAGTACCCCTTACTTTGTACCGACACGCAAGCCCACGAATCGATACGCCTAGTCTTTGTAACGACTATTTTTACTTTAAGCAACTATCGATACGAGCTCTTGCGTACCGGTACTCACAGTTATCAGACAACATTTAATGCGGGAAAAATGCAACTCAACAAATGAGGGGTATAAAAATAAGTCTTCAAAGCTTTTTCAACAACAAAACAACCATTCTAAAGCATCCAAGCAAAAATTCAAAGTTTTTGAGAGCTTCTCATTATAATATCTTGTTCACACTTGAGTAAGCTTTTGTAATTTTATTTTTCATCAAGTGTTGGAGTTTTAGTGAGCTAAAATTTTGTGCAAACAATCTCCTTTGGAGAATCTTTAAAGTTTGCTTCTTTGTATTCATTTTTAGGAAATGGGTCATTAGATTTTGGGGGTATAAGCCTAGTTGATTCGCAAGGTTATCTCTTTTAGCCTAAAAGAAAAGACAAATTAGTATTTGTGAAATTCTTAGTGTGTAAGTTAAAATAGTGAAGCTAGACCTTGTTTAAAAGATTGAACCACTATAAATTATTTTGTAATTTATTTTTACAATTTGCTCCTACCAAAATTTTAATTTCCAATTCAGCCCCTTTTGACCATTCTTATCGATTGATCAACTCAACACTCTCTTTCTCATTCTTCTCTCTTATGGTTTTCAACTCATTCATTCATTTACCTTCCTCTAACGGTCTAAAAAATGTGTAATATATATATATATATATATATATATATATATATATATATATATATATATATATATATGGGATATGATCAAATTACACTGTGTAAAACTCTTTAAGTTTTACACTTTTTTTGGATCGTTGGATGAGTGAAACGGATGGTTGAGATTAACAGTAAAATATGTGAAGATTATCACTTGGGAATTAAAAACAAGGAGTTAATCTCAACCATCCGTTTCACTCATCCAACGATCCAAAAAAGGTGTAAAACTTAAAGTGTTTTACACAGTGTAAGTTGATCCTAACCCTATATCTTTTTTTCCCAAGTGATAATCTTCACATTTTTTACTGTTAATCTCATCCATCCATTTCACTCATCCAATGGTCCTAAATTAGTGTAAAACTCAATGAGTTTTACATAGTGTAATTGGATCCCAAGTAAGGAGTTAATCTCATCCATTCATTTAACTAATCTAATGGCCATAAATTAGTGTAAAACTAGTTGAGTTTTACATAGTGTAACTTGATCCTAACCCATATATATATATATATATATATATATATATATATATATATATATAGGAAAATACTTTGATGCACAAGCTTGTGTAAACTTTAGTTTACACAACCCCTTTAATTTTAGGGTTTAGGGTTTAAGATTTTAGGTTAGGGTTTAGGGGTTTAGTATGTAGGGTATATAATTTAAGGTTTATGGTTAGAATTTAGAGTTTAGGGTTTAGGGCTTAGGGTTTAGGTTTTAGGTTGCTAGGGTTTGTGATTTAAATTTTAAATTTTATAAAAGGGTTGTGTAAAAAAAAATTACACAGCTTGTGCATCAAAATAAAACCCATATATATATATATATATATATATATATAATCGATGAAATCTTTAACTTTTTCGGAAAGAATTTATGAAATGTAGCTTGTTAAATAATCAATCGAATCTTTAACAATAGGTAGGTAGCTAGTTCGCTTATCATCCGAACAGCTAGCAATACGTAATAAACTATCTTAATCATTAATTGAAAATGCAATAGTATATATATTGTCGAGGGAATTTTCAATTCCATCGCGAGATGTTTATGGAATGTCATCTTTCAACCAATCCTCAATTCTCTAAAAATTGATATTGTATGTAAATCTGATAAAAGCATATATTTTGTATAATTCACGTGCATACAAAAAGGACATGTGTGCAGTTTTCATAAAAAAAATAAGAGCCAACAAAAAAGGAAAACTTGAAGATTTTATCAAAAAGCCAAATAAACTTTTTCAGATTTGGACTCTAAAATCTCAATTGAAACTGACTTAAAAATTCTACGTTATTCTGCAGATTTCATAAAAAATTCCTAATCTTCCTTTCAACCCATTTGTCTCCTCCATTATTCCCACACTCATGGACTACATGATGAGTGGATATCGTTCTAAAATCGAACACAAGTAATTAATTTTTAGGTAAATTTCATCGGATGTCACTTTTATTTGGGTTGTATTTTATTTCAGTCATTTGATTTGAAAAAGGCTATAATGACCACTTATGTTTTCGATCTGTTTTATTTTGGTCATTGTGCCATTAATGTGATGATGTGGCATGTTAGTCAAAAAGGTTACTTTCTAATTTGACCCTTGAACTTTAGACAAAATATTAATTTAACTCCTAAATTCTCTCAACCTCACTTCTAGCTCACAACATTTATATCTATCCTCTCAAAGAGACCTGAACCTTTTAGTTCCTATCAAATAATCACAAATCTCAGTTTCTAAGTACAGTTTGAATTTAATAGGAGTATTCAAAAGATTAAATATCCACCGGTTACTAAGCTATATGTCACGGACTTATTTCTTTAAGCTCAAATCCGTGCGGCACTAGCACTCTCGGCACGATGCTAGTCAGCATTACTCACGCAACGATATGGCAAAACACGAGGAGCAAGAGAGTTTACAAGGAATGAACCTTGTATTAAGAGACGAAAGCTTACAAGAGAGAGCTTTACAAGTGTTTGAGTACACAACTCTTAGGTGATTTACAAATGAGAGGGGTGGCCCTATTTATAGGCATCCACCTCCTCAACGGACGGCTAGGATCGTTTTGATCCAACTGTTACAATGTTGCCTCCAAAAATATCTAAGGTGCCTAGATTTCTCTAGATAAGCCCCTACTTATCTATATACATCTATAGCATTCTAAGGTATTCTAGAATGTTCTAGAGTTGCTCCTATAGATCTACATTTATCTATAGCCTTCTAGAATGTTCTGGAGATGTCCGGAGTTGTCTCGAGCCTTCCGGACTTGTCTTGAGCCTTCCCGAGCCTTCCCGGGTCTTCTAGGTTCCTCCGGGTGAGCCTAGATGGTTGTGGAAGCTTTTGGAACCCCTCGGAATAGTGTGGAGACGTTTGGGGCTCTCTGGGTCGTTCTAGATCCTTCATTGGACCAACCTTGGCCTTAAAAGGATCATTGCATCTCATTTCTCCCTTGTTGGCCCGTGAGCACCTAGGTGGGGCTCTTCGGGCGCGCTTAGCGCACATGGGTGGGGCACCTCGGTGCTGCTCAATGCACCCTTGCGGGGGTGCCCCTCGGTTGGCTGGGTCGCGACCTGGTGGGGCGTGACATCCTCCCCCACCCGATCTCGCGACGCCCTCGTCGCGTCTTCGTGGAACATGGGTGTTGTTGGAGTGCTTCCCTTGACTCCTAGCTCGCCTCGCCTTTGCCCTTGGCTTGTCGGCATTGTTGGAAGACCTTCCCTTCGAACCTTGACCCTCGGTGGTCTTAGAAGCTATGTTCTCCCCTCGAACATGCTTGGTGGCCTTCCAAGACACGGACACCCCTTTGTCTTGGTTCAATCTTTTGCACGGCTTGGCCCCTCGGATGACCTTCTTGAGTTGAAGTGTGGAGAGTACTCTTGACCCTTGCTTGGTGGCCCTTAGCGTTGGTACCACACATGATGGTGCACCCTCCGTGATGCACAGGCTGTTAGCAAATGGCATTGGGATTGCCTTGGCTTGTTCGAAGAACTCGATCCCTAGGATGATCGGGTAGTCGTCTAATGGCACAATCGAGAAGTCCATGCGGCCTGACCATGTCCCAATAATGGTCTTGACTCCTCGAACGAACCCATGGATGGGTTGAGCGACAGAGTTTACGGCCTTGACGGATCCTCCCCCTTTCACGACACTAAGACCTAGCCTATTTTCTTCTTCCAAAGAAACAAAGTTATGGGACGCACATGTGTCAAGCATAGCCCTTGATGCTTTTCCATTGATAGTGACGTCCACGAATAGCAACCCCTTGGCTTGGGTCTTTGGGGCGGACTGGATTCTATTCAAGAGCTGTAGTGATCCCATTTGTGCACCTTGGTCCCTTTTGACATCGCTACCTTCGTCGGCATCATTTCCCTCTTGATGCCTTGCTAGGATTGCACTAAGGGCTCGGCGTTGTGGGCACTCTCGAACCCAATGGTCGCCATCGCAGATGTAGCAACTACTAGGCGGTGATTTCTTGGCACCTTGAGAGTCTTTAGACCTACCTCGGTCTTTGTCCCTCCATGAGGACGAGCCTTTGTGCTTCAGTGTGTCCTCGTCCTTGCGACTCTCTTTGTGATGGCTCCTCTCTCCCCCACCTCTGGCATGACCCTCCTTGTCATCCTTTGGCCTGGGGTGGACTTCTTGTGGCTTGAGTAATCAATGAGGCTCTCGGCCACGGCGATGGCATCGGCAAGGTTTTGCACCCCACGACGCCTTAACTCGGTCTTGGCCCACAGTTGGAGTACATCGACAAAGTTAAAGAGTGAGTCTTTGTCGGAGAGGTCGGGTATCTCGAGCACCAAGCTAGTGAACTCCTTGACATAGTCTTGGATGTTCCCCGATTGCTTGAGCCTTCGTAGTCGTGCCCTTGCTTCTTCCTCGGCATTCTCCGGATAGAATTGTCGTTTAAGCTCCTTTTTGAAATCGAAAAAGGTAGAGATGGTACACGTACCTCGCTCGACATCGAGACGTCTTCTCCTCCACCAAAGCATGGCGGTGTCGGTGAGGTATAAGGTCGCGGTTTGAACCTTGGAGGCATCGTCCCTGATGCCAACGACTTCTAGGTATTGCTCCAAGCCATACAAGAAGTTGTCCACTTCTTTGGCGTTGCGTGATCCCGAAAATGTCTTAGGTTTAGGCACCTCGACCCTCCTGGTCTCGTATGAGGTGCTTGGCCCGGTGGCCATGGCGCACTTGCACAACGCAAGGTCGCCTTGCAATGACTCTAGTTGAGCATACACGTTGGAAAGTTCACGTTGGAAAGACTCACGTACCTTTGTGAGCTCTCCCAAGAGTGCGTCGCGTACTTCGCCCATTTCCGCGCGCAGGGTCTCCTCTAGCTTGATCTTCATAGCCCTCACGGCCGTGTGGATCTCGGCATCCTCCGCCTCAAGGCCTTCAATCCGCTCATGAAGGTCGTCCACTTTGGCACCCATGCCCGAGACGCTTTCCTCCACCCGAGTCAAGCACAATTCAAAGCTAGAGAGTTGGTCCTTGGATTTGGCACGAGGCCTTGTCTCCACAAGGTCGGTCTTTACTTGATGCCCACCTTGGTCATGCGTGACCTCAGTCTCGGACGGGCTAGCAACTTGGTTCTTGGCGGACTTGGCCATGCTCCCGAATGATCGGAAATTGCTCTGATACCAACTGTCACAGACTTATTTCTTCAAGCTCAAATCCGTGCGGCACTAGCACTCTCGGCACGATGCTAGTCAGCCTTACTCACGCAACGATATGGCAAAACACGAGGAGCAAGAGAGTTTACAAGGAATGAACCTTGTATTAAGCAACGGAAGCTTACAAGAGAGAGCTTTACAAGTGTTTGAGTACACAACTCTTAGGTGATTTACAAATGAGAGGGGTGGCCCTATTTATAGGCATCCACCTCCTCAACGGACGGCTAGGATCGTTTTGATCCAACGGTTACAATGTTGCCTCCAAAAATATCTAAGGTCCCTAGATTTCTCTAGATAAGTCCCTACTTATCTATATACATCTATAGCATTCTAAGGTATTCTAGAATGTTCTAGAGTTGCTCCTATAGATCTACACTTATCTATAGCCTTCTAGAATGTTCTGGAGATGTCCGGACTTGTCTTGAGCCTTCCCGGGTCTTCTAGGTTCCTCCGGGTGAGCCTAGATGGTTGTGGAAGCTTCTGGAACCCCTCATAATAGTGTGGAGACGTTTGGGGCTCTCTGGGTCGTTCTAGATCCTTCCTTGGACCAACCTTGGCCTTAAAAGGATCATTGTATCTCATTTCTCCCTTGTTGGCCCGTGAGCACCTAGGTGGGGCTCTTCGGGCACGCGTAGCGCACATGGGTGGGGCACCTCGGTGCTGCTCGGTGCACCCTTGCGGGGGTGCCCCTCGGTTGGCTGGGTCGCGACCTGGTGGGGCGTGACATATATCTTCCATAGAAGCACCATACACTCCTAACTCCTAAGTCATTTAACTCAACATAACCTACTTTCTAATTGTCTTGTTCACTAGTAAGTTTTCCATAATAGAACCTTTCATATTAGAAATAAACCACCAACAAGTAAACCCCAGAATCTGGAAAATACAGCTCTCTCTAATGCCCGCCATACAAATGGTAAACCCATGCCACATCTGTTTGCCCTAAAATATGGAAGAACAAGCCAGCTTTTTGAAACATCTTTCATAAGAAATGAAAATTTTCTAAAAATGAAATTTTAAGTGTTTCGAGATGGGAAGCGGATTGAAGAAGATGCCTCTGTTCTTGTGTAGAAATATATATTTTGATATAATAATTAAAAAATGTTTTGGACTAAATTGAAAAGAATTTAAAACATGCTTTTAGTCAAAACAACTTGAAAATAAGTTTGAGGTGTTTTCTAAAGTTTTTGGCAATGTTTGAAACGTTTTTAAGTAGCCAAACCAGTGCTTATAATGTACCCGTTTCGATACAGGCATTATCTGTATCGATACGTTTTGAAACTACCAAAACCCGTTTCGATACAAGGCTTACCTGTTTCGAAACGGACATGTGTTGTTTCGAAACACCCTTTGATGTTTCGATACGCCTACGTGGCAGACACCCCAACGGCTAAAACCCCCAACAGTTATTTAAATTACAGGCTATTTCGATACGACACTAGATGTTTCGATATGGACATTCTGATACAACCTTGATGTGTTTCAATACGGCACACTGCATCATACTTTAACGGCTAGTTCTGAAGTAGGGTGTTTCGATACAGCTACCCGTGTACGGAAACAAACATCACAAGAACTGTATTTATGGTGGGAAATAAAGTCTCCAACGGCTCTAATTCAATCCCAACGGTTCTCAACGGCTGCAAACTCAATTATGAGTATAAAAGGGACCTCCAAGCATCAAGGGAAGACTAATGCTTCAATTTTCAACAACCATATGATGAGAAATTTGTCCTAGGGCTTTAATTATTCATTCTTTGTATAGACAACACTTGTGAGCCTAAATTGTCAACTTTTGCTCAAGTGTTTAGTTTGGGTGAGTGCTTTAGTGTGCAAACAGCAACCTTGTAAGGTGGATTTTAGTTTGCTTACCTTTATCTCTTGTAGAGAGGGTTTGATCAAGCTTTGGGCTAGAAAGCTTTGATCGTTGTAAGGGTTTCCTTCTAAGCCTAGAAAAGCGGACGAATCAATTAGTGAATTGGTTGTGAAATCCTTAGTGGGAAGCTAAGATAGTGGATGTAGGTGCTTGTTAGAAGGCCGAACCACTCAAAATTATCGTGTCTTTTATCTCTTGTAGGTGCTTGTTAGAAGGCTGAAACACTTAAAGAATGAATGCTTCACATCCTCCCTTGAAGTTCAAGTGTTGGTAAAATTTCTAGTTGTTTTTGTTTTTAATTAGATTATTTTTTTTACAACAAGATTATAATATTGTTGGACTAACAATATTTGATGCTTAGAGTAAGGGGAGCCAATTTTAAAACCAAAGTTTTTTATTGTGTCAAAATTTTTAAACCTCATATGTTATTTTTGAGCTTAATGTCTTTTAAATTCTTTTTTATATAAAAAAGGGGAGAAATGGTTTGAAATAAGAAAGAGCTTTAACTTCATTTAATTTTTAAAATCTCTTATTCAAATTTTTAAATATTAAAGGGGAAGAATCCCAAACAATTTTTCAAGTTGGTTTTATTATATCAAAAAGGGGGAGATTGTAGAAATATATGTTTTGATATAATAATTGAAAAATGTTTTAGACTAAATTTAAAAGAATTTAAAACATGCTTTTAGTCAAAAAAAACTTGAAAATAAGTTTGAGGTGTTTTCTAAAGGTTTTGACGATGTTTGAAACGTTTTTAAGTAGCCAAACCAGTGCTTTTAATGTACCCGTTTCGATACAGGCATTATCTGTACCGATACATTTTGAAACTGCCAAAACTCGTTTCGATACAGGGCTTACCTGTTTCGAAACGGACATGTGTTGTTTTAAAACACTCTTTGGTGTTTCGATACACCTACGTGTCAGACATCCCAACGGCTAAAACCCCCAACGGCTATTTCCCAACGACTATTTAAATTGCAAGCTGTTTGGATACGACACTAGACGTTTCGATACGGGCGTTCCGATACGTCTTTGACGTATTTCGATACGGCACACTGCATCATACTCTAACAGCTAGTTCTAAAGCAGGGTGTTTCGATATAGCTACCCGTGTACGGAAACAGACACCACCATAACTGCATTTATGGTGGGAAATAAAGTCTCCAACGACTCTAATTCAACCCCAACGGTCCTCAACGACTACAAACTCAATTAGTAGTATAAAAGGGACCTCCAAGCATCAAGGGAAGACTAATGCTTCAATTTTCAATAGCCATATGATGAGAAATTTGTCTTAGGGCTTTAATTATTCATTCTTTGTATAGACAACACTTGTGAGCCTAAATTGTCAAATTTTGCTCAAGTGTTTAGGTTTGGGTGAGTGCTTTGGTGTGCAAACATCAACCTTGTAAGGTGAATTTTAGTTTGCTTACCTTTATCTCTTGTATAAAGGGTTTGATCAAGCTTTGGGCTAGAAAGCTTTGATTGTTGTAAGGGTTTCCTCCTAAGCCTAGAAAAAGGGACGAATCAATTAGTGAATTGGTTGTGAAATCCTTAGTGGGAAGCTAAAGTAGTGAATGTAGGTGCTTGTTAGAAGGCCGAACCACTCTAAATTATCGTGTCTTTTATCTTTTAGCTTCCACACCTCAATCACCCAAAAATCCAACTTCTCCACCACTTGGCTAACTAAATCGGTTGAAGAAAATCGAGCCTATCAAGCTTAACAATTGGTATTAGAGCGAGGCTCAATCGAAGGGGATTAACATCCTATTGAGGTAATCTGGGAAGCTCGATACATCAATTCAATCAACCGGCCAAATGGCACAATCCATTGACACGCCACCATTCTTCGACGGGACCAACTACGCTCATTGGAAGATTAGAATAAAGTTCTTCATCAAATCCAAAGACTACAAGCTTTGGGATGTTGTTGAAGAGGGTCCTTATGTGCCACAAAGAGTAAAGGTGGAATGGAATGCGGATGATCGCAAGAAGATGGAGCTAAATTGCAAGGCTCTGCACATCCTCTTTTTTGCATTTAGCCCAACATCTATGAGAAATTGTCCTCTTGCGAAGATGCTAAGGAAGTATGGAACAAGCTTGAAGTTACATACGAGGGACTAAACGAAGTATAGGAGACCAAGATCGGCCTCCTTAACTACGAGTAGGAGAACTTCAAGATGGAACATGATGAAAACATCACAAAGATGTTCGATAGATTCTCCACCATCAAAAATGGACTCAAAGGTTATGAAGAAATCATTCCGGAAGACAAGCTTGTATGAAAGCTTCTCTATTCTCTTCCCGAGTCATGGGACTAATAGAAGATCATCATCATTGAAACCAAAAATCTCAAAACCTTAAAGTTAGATGAACTCATGAGGTCTCTTCTCACTCATGAAATAATGAAGAAAGAAAATGAAGAGGAGAAGAAGAAGAAATAGATAAAGAAGATGGGGAAGAAGAAAATAATGGAGCTAGGCATCAACGTGAGTGTCGTTGCTCTCAAATCCTCCACATGTCCACATGTAGATTCAAGTGAGAAGGAAAGTGAAGAATAAGAGATGGCATATCTCTTTGAAAAGTTCGCCCGATTCATGAAGAGCGAGATGGCTAAATCCAAGCATGAATTGAAGAAGAAGATGATGAAGGATTCCCACAAGTTAAACAAAAAGGGATCATCTTCAAAGAAAGCATATGTGGCGACATAGAGGGATGAAGACTCCACCGATGATGAGGCAGTCGACATATGCTTCATGGCCCTTAATGAGAGGGAGGTAACTTTTAACTCATCTAGTTCAAATTCATATATTTTTTATGAGCTGCAAGATGCCTATGACGAATTGATTTTTGAATTCAAGGCATCATTTTCCAAAAACAATAAATTAATCTCAAATTTGAAAAACGAAAATGAAATTCTTTCTAAAACCAATTTGGATTTTGAGGCAAAATTAAAAGATTTTGAGCAAAAAGTTCTTCATTTACAGAATTTGCTTCAAAAGAATGAAAAAAATCATCACAACGCCTTGGATGATCTTAAGAAAGAAAAAGATTTGATTTCCAAAGAGCTTGAAAAGAAAAATAGTTTTGGAAAATCAAACTTTTATGTTAGACAATCTAGTGCCCCTAGATTTGTAAATGGAAAATGTTTTAGAAGTGTTTGGGTTCCAAAAGAACTAATCACTTCACATAAAAGGATGAAATTGTAAAATGGATTCCTAAGGAAACTAAATTTTGTGCCACTAACGTTTATGGATCCAAAGCAATTTGGATATAAAAAATTATATGATTGTCTTATTTAGGTGTGATGGAGAGTGATCAACAAGTCCAAATTTTAGGGGGAGCTCCATACACACAAAAAATAACACTTAAAGAAGGAAGGCTTCACATCCTCCCTTGAAGTTCAAGTGTTGGTAAAATTTCTAGTTGTTTTTGTTTTTAATTAGATTTTTTTACAACTAGATTATCATATTGTTGGAATAACAATATTTGATGCTTAGAGTAAGAGAAAGCCAATTTTAAAACCAAAGTTTTTTATTGTGTCAAAATTTTTAAACCTCCTATGTTATTTTTGAGCTTAATGTCTTTTAAATTTTTTGATATAACAAAAAGGGAGAGAAATGGTTTGAAAAATTGATTTTTTTTTTCAAATGAATAAGAGGGAGCTTTAACTTCATTTAATTTTCAAAATCTCTTATTCAAATTTTTAAATACTAAAGGGAAAGAATCCCAAACAACTATTCAAGTTGGTTTTGTTATATCAAAAAGGGGGAGATTGTAGAAATGTATATTTTGATATAATAATTGAAAAATATTTTGGACTAAATTTAAAAGAATTTAAAACATACTTTTAGTCAAAAATAACTTGAAAATAAGTTTGAGGTGTTTTCTAATGGTTTTGACGATGTTTGAAACGTTTTTAAGTAGCCAAACTAGTGCTTTTACTGTACCCGTTTCGATACATGCATTATCTGCACCGATACGTTTTGAAACTGCCAAAACCCGTTTCGATACATGGCTTACATGTTTTGAAACGGACATGTGTTGTTTCGATATGCCTACGTGGTAGACATCCCAACGGATAAAACCCCCAACGACTATTTCCCAACGACTATTTAAATTGCAGGCTGTTTGGATACGACACTAGACGTTTTCATACGGGCGTTCCGATACGGCCTTGACGTGTTTCGATACGGCACACTACATCAGACTCTAACAGCTAGTTCTAAAGCAGGGTGTTTCGATACAGCTACCCGTGTACGGAAACAGACATCACCAGAACTGCATTTATGGTGGGAAATAAAGTCTCCAACGGCTCTAATTCAATCCCAATGGTCCTCAACGACTACAAACTCAATTAGTAGTATAAAAGGAACCTCCAAGCATCAAGGGAAGACTAATGCTTCAATTGTCAACAAGCATATGATGTGTAACCCCATTAGCCTGGCCTAGACGGTTGACCCGAACTATGAAGATTACACGGGGAAAACCAAAGTCAACCCGAAAGTCAACCTTGATTCACGACCCTTTTTTTCTTTTTAATCTTGTCTAGATACATATTAATCTTGAGTGAGTACTCACGAGATACGATAGAGAAAGGCACAACAATCGGACTTCAAAAAGGGACTCAATTGCACAATATACAAATTTAGGGACCAAAATGTAATTTCCGCAAATTAGATGGTCTTTACTGATTTTTAAGTTACCAATATGAAATTAGTCATGTTATATGCTTCTCTACCAAAATTCAACTTAATTGAACATTCCAAGCTCAAGCAATTGCACTCTCAACATTTAGGACTAAAATGTAAAACATGCAACTTCAAATCAATTCAAATCTGTGACCAACGGTCACCTGTTTCGAAACAGCCACCAGCTGTATCGAAATGGTAGGACAAAACTCACTCCCGTTTCGAAACTTGTTCTGAAACACGGCTCTCTAGTAGCCAAAACGTTTCGAAACAGCCTCCAGCCGTTTTGAAACACGAAGGCCATTACAGGCCCCCGTTTCGAAACGCCAGAGAGTGTTTCGATACGGTTTGCCCAGAAACTGCAGATCTTGCTGGTTTTTCATGCATAAACCCATTCAAACTCATCCTAAAGACTTCCCAATCATGCCAACAAGTCAACATACATACAAGGTACACATTTATAGCCCATAAACACCTTCTTAGCATCAAACAAGAAAATTCATAAGTCTAGAGGCTTGCATCCTAATATCCAAACCAAATATGGAAAACAAACCTCCAGGTAAGCAATAAATGCCATTTACAAATCAAAACAATCAAGGCACACGTGCCACAATCTTAGGGAGTTTAATACATCTCCCAAAACAAAACTTAGGTTCCCATTGCCAAATTATCAAAACTAATAGTGTACGAAAACTTCACCATACATGAGCTTGGATTCCCTTGGACACACTTAGCTTCCTTGATGCCCTTAAACACCTCAATTATCTGCATTATTGGTAAAAGAGAGCGTAAGCAAAAATTCTTAGTGAGGCAAGCTCTAACCAAAACCAATACAACAATGCATTTTTAGAAAACACTTTCAACAAAGCTTTTAAACCACATGCTCATCTCTTTTCTCATGCTACCATGCATCATTTTCAAGCATCTCATGCTTCTTTACATTTAAATACATTACATTGGATTTCAAGTGATAGTTCACAACCATTTACACAAAACACAATCGGATACGCGGATTACAAGCGTTGTCCCACACGCTTCATACACACTACCAGACTACACAAGGTTCACACTCAAGAGCAATTCCTTCATTGATGTGACACCCGTGGTGGAGTATAACGGTACAATCACAACCCCTCAACACCACTCATCGGTAGTTGTATAATTCCTCTAACGAGAGTAAGGGACACATAACACAAGATCCACACACGGAATTTCAACCACCGTTGTGATCTTACCTCAATCGTTAGAGTACTTGGATGGAGTTTACGGTACAATCATAACCCCTCAACATCCAAGGCGACTTTACTTACGGTGCACCCAATCCTATAGCCGGCTAACTATATCCGATTCAAGTACTTTAAAACCATTTCATCACTTGCCAATATACATCAAATACCATCATCAATTCACCGTTTTAAAGCATTAATCAAGGCCACTTAACATCATGCACCTCCATGCATCATAACCAAATTAATAACATGTCAAACCAAGGATCTCTTACCTTGAGCATCCTTTAATACATGACTTTCAAAACCAGCATTAATCATGCTACAACATGCTTCCAAAACAGAAATTAAACATGCATTTCATAACTAGTGCATCAAACCACATCTTAGCACATCCGAGGGAGTTTTTCCGAAAACTTACACTTGAGCTTAGCTAAGTTGTTTAGACTTAAACTAAGCTCCCAAAACCTTCAAATAATCGTTTCAGAGCTGGAAAATCACTTCCACTCACCAATCTCGTTTCGCTTGCTTGCCGAACCGCCGATTAAGCCTCTGGATCAACTCCGAAAGTGTCCGAAGATGTCTCCTCTGTTTTAGACACATCAAAGCAGAGGATTAATGTATCATGATGCATTGAAATCTTCAGCCAACACTCCAAAACTCGCTGCTCTACCTAAACCCAACATTTCGGCTACCAAACACAACCGAAATCACCTCCAAACTTTTCCAAAACTTAACACAGACAATATCCATCACTTCTAATCATTTCTAAACATCAATTAACATCAAAAACAACTCTCAACTCGTCCTTATACCTCCAGCTATAACAGAACACCAAAAACACCTCAAAAACCATCATTTTCATAAGCAAAAACTTAGGAAACACAACCTATTCGGGATTGAATTGATAAAACCTCATTTCTAACATCATTTAACATCCAAAATACATTAGAGAACCATCTCAAAATAGAGCCCAGTCAATTACAACGAAAATCTTCAAGATCTCTTCCAAAATCTTGAGTTTTAAGCCAAAATCTTGTTTCTAACACTAAAACCATTTATAAAACTTGAATAAAGGATTGACAACTTGGGAATTTCAGTAAAGAACTGAGTATTTAGAGGAGAAGAACAATCTTACCTCTAAATGATGATTTCTCCTTGATTTGGGCCAAATTCCATGAAAATCAATGTGGAAAATCAAAAGGATTTGATGCAAGATTTATTAGGAACCAATAGATGATGAAAATCTCATCAATTGAAGTGAAAATCTATGTGAAAGTTGCTGGAGAAAAAGTGTTTGGATGATGGGATTTTGAGAGAAAAAGGAATGAGAGAAAATTAGGAAAAGGTAGTTATGAAAATCAAAAGGTAGTTTTCTTTTTCTTTTATTTAATTAAAACATTAATTAAATCACCCAAATTAAGGAAAAATCCGGAGAAAAACATTTTGGGTAATTAGCTCCTTAAAGATTCAAAGTTTCAATCCTTTACAAAACAGTCACTACTAAACTTTGCAAAAATCGCATTTTGGTCACTACACCGAAATGTAGTATCTCCAAACCTTATTTTGTAAAATTTATTTCACCATTATCTTATATATATTAAATGAGGATTTTTAGATATTTTTCTATATTTTTAAAGCATCCTGAACTAGGCTTTCCCTAAAACCTCCTTTTATATTCGAACCGTTTCTCAGACCGGTCTGACCAGACCCTAAACTTCTAAGCCCAAAATTGGGGTGTTACATGATGAGAAATTTGTCTTAGAGCTTTAATTATTCATTCTTTGTATAGACAACACTTGTGAGCCTAAATTTTCAATTTTGCTCAAGTGTTTAGGTTTGGGTGAGTGCTTTAGTGTGCAAACATCAACCTTGTAAGAGGGATTTTAGTTTTCTTATCTTTATCTCTTGTAGAGAGGGTTTGGTCAAGCTTTGGGCTAGAAAGCTTTGATCGTTATATGGGTTTCCTCCTAAGCCTAGAAAAGGGGACAAATCAATTAGTGAATTGGTTGTGAAATTCTTAGTGGGAAGCTAAGGTAGTGGATCTAGGTGCTTGTTAGAAGGCCGAACCATTCTAAATTATCCTGTCTTTTATCTTTTAGCTTCCACACCTCAATCACTCAAAAATTCAACTTCTCCACCACTTGGCTAACTAAATCGGTTGAAGGAAATCGATCCTATCAAGCCTAACATCTTGTTCCTAGTGATATCATCAGCATTTAACTCAGCAACATTATTCCTGCAGATACTAGACTCGATGGTGATCCGTTGAAAATCGGCCAGGTTCTTTTGAGACCTTAGTTGATTAGTTTTTACCCTCATAAAAGAAACAAAAACAGACTTGTTTCATTGTCAGATGAAAAGGGGTGGAAAGAAGGATAAAGAGATAAAGGTGGTCGAGCCATCACCCACCAAAGAAGGTAACCGAAGCAACGATGTTATGGGCTAAAAGTGAGGTTGATAAAGTTTATGGGTTAAATTAATATTTTATCTAAAGTTCAAGGGTCAAATTAGAAATTAACTCTTTTGACTAACGTGCCACGCCATCACACTAACAGGTGTTAACGACACAATGACCAAAATAAAACAGATAAAAAACGTAAGTGGTCATTATAGTCGTTTTTTCAAATCGAGCAACCAAAATTGAACACAACCTAAACAAAAAGGGACCTCCGGTGAAGTTTACCTATAATTTTTTGAACAATTTCTACCCAAGGGAAGAAGAAGGAAAATTTGCTCCTAAAAACGAACACATAATGAGTGGATATCATAGTGGATATTGATCGCAAAAAAGCGGATATGGATCATAGCAAAAAATTTAAGGCTTAAATATACATTTGGTGCCTGAACTATACACCTTCTTCCAAGTTGGTACCTAAAGAAATTTTGCTCCCAAGTTGGTACCTGAATTAAGCATATTCTCCCAAATTGGTACTTAAAGAATTTTTACTCCCAAGTTGGTACTTGAACTAGGCAATTTCTCCCACGTTGATACCAAACTTATACATTCTATCAATTTGGTCCTAATTCAAATTAATTCAATAAATTTAACCCTTTATATTTAGAAATCTTATCAATTTACTCTTTGTTATGTTCTTAAATTGTTTTTTTTCTCATGTAAATGTTTATATCACTTTCCTAGTATAAATTTTTTTAAGAGTAACTTTATGTTATTTTATGGTAGAATACAATTATCTCATTGTTGTTTTGATCCGTTAGGCTTGTTTAATTTGAAAGTATCGTAAAAAATGAGTAAATTGATGGTATTTTTAAATACACATGGTTAAATTTATTGGATTATTTCGAATTAGGACCAAATTGATAGAATGTATAAGTTTTGGGACTAAGTTTGTTAATAAAAGTATTAGAATAGTTGATGGAATTAAAGTTTGTGTATCAAAATGTGAGGAAAAATTCTTTAGGTGTCAACTTGGGAGAAAATGTTTAGTTCAAGTATCAGTTTGGGAGTAAAAATTCTTTAGGTACCAACTTAGGAGAAAAAATATAATTCAAGTACCAAATGTATATTTAAGCCAAATTTTAATTCTATTAAAATTTAGACAATTTTATCCTATTAGAATATGTGTTTGATTATGATTTGTTTTTAAATCCATAATAGTTAACGATAATGATGTTATAATTTAATTTATTTATTAGATTCAATTATTTAATTTATTCATTAGATTCAATTAATAATAATCTAAAACAACTAAATTAAACTTAGATAATTTCTTCCTTATTTTTTTTTTAAATTTTATTTCTTCCTTATCTTAAGAAAGCACAATTACTATAATGAGATATCCATGCGATTTATTTCTCCATGCTCGATCATTTATGGTTCGTACAAATGTTTATATTAAGTTTAATAATCATTAAAAGAGTTATAATTAGGTAGTGGAGGGCCTGATTGGATGTATATAAGTTGGAGTACGATAACATGTAATTAAGTTCCAACTTTATGCCTATGAATCATATTGTTGTTAGTCAAAGAGTCATTTCACAAAAAGGACAAAAAAGAGAGTTTTGAGCCAATGCTCAGATTGTATTCCTCAAGAATAAATCCTACAATTAAGGTGGGGGGTTGTTGTGTCCCAAACTCGGTTTCTATTTATTTGATGATTCACTCGGATCCTCTAAATTGGAGTAATAATTCCAAGGGGGTGATGTGAACCCTTTGGACGTTGCTCTCGGGCGCCCCCCGTGACACAACTCACAAGCATATGCATGATAATGTTGAATACGCTCTTTTTTGGGGGGCCAAGAATACGCTGTCAATTGAAGCCTTCACATCTTTAGAAGTTAGAACAACCATCATGGACTTTTCTCAAGTAGTGAAAAACTAAAGAAAAGCAATTGACTCTCTCATTAATTATTATTATTATTATTATTATTATTGTACCAAAGAGACATGCAATATAATTCCATCTCCAACAACATCCTTTCAATTGTTTAAAAGAAGCCGTCAAACTTTAGTATAGCTTTACCAGAAATAAAAATTATAATACCCTGCGGTCTGCAGACCCAGCCTAATCTTTCCAACAACAGCAATCCAAACCCAAACAAAAGAAGGGCCAATTATGTAATTAACACCCAGCCTAATCTTTCCAAGACATAGTGCAAGTGTTAGCCTTACCAGGTTTATCTGCTACTGCTTCCCAGCTCACATTTTCTCTCCCTCCAGAAAAACCAAACCAAACAAAATTTAGATATGGGAGGAAATGGAAAGCACAGATGGAAGTTTTCATTCTATCATCGCTCCACTTCATCGTCTCCAAAGCATCCCAAAACCCAACCCCCGCCTGAATTCCTTTGCCCTATTTCTGGGTCTCTCATGTCCGACCCCGTTGTGATACCCTCGGGTCAATCATTTGATCGAATCTCCATCCAAGTCTGCCGCGACCTCGGCTTCACCCCTACTCTTCACGACGGCTCAACCCCGGACTTCTCCACCATCATCCCAAACCTCGCCATCAAAACCACCATCCTTACCTGGTGTCGCGACCACGGGGCTCAGGACCCCGCCCCGCCTGATTACGCCTCCGTCGAGAGCATCGTTCGCTCCAAGATTCAGCACCCGTCTCCTTCAGGACTTTCTTCGGCTCCCGATATTCGAGTCTCCGAACGGGAACTTTTGAAAGCCGTCGCTGAAAATCCTCCGGTTTTGTTCTCCCACGCGGTCACAGAAATAGGTCCACGTGCCAACAATAGCTTATTGTGCTCCACCTCCTCCTCGTCTTCTTCCGATGAATCTGTTATCGTAACCGCGAGTAGTCCTCACACGCCCTTGCCACTAGCCACCCGGCCCGCGTGTTTCTCGGTTTCCGGCTCTTCGTCTTCTTCCACTGAAATAACCGAATCTGAAGCCCTTAACCCTAAATCCCAGTCTTCGTCGTCGGAAGAACAAGAGCTCTTTTTAAAGCTTAAAAGTTCTGATATTTTCGAGCAAGAAACAGGTTTGATTTCGTTAAGGAAAATCACAAGGACTAAAGAGGAGGCTAGGGTTTCATTTTGTTCCCCTCGGCTACTATCAAATCTCCGATCTTTAATCACTTCCAGATATAGCGTTGTTCAAATCAACGCCATCGCTTCACTCGTTAATCTTTCCTTGGAGAAATCGAACAAGGTCGTGATTGTACGGTCAGGATTTGTTCCTCTTTTGATTGATGCGTTGAGGGCGGGATCCAGTGAGGCGCAGGAACATGCTGCCGGGGCGCTCTTCAGTTTGGCTTTAGAAGATGAAAATAAGATGGCGATTGGGGTATTAGGCGCATTGCAACCCTTGCTTCATGCTCTGAGATCGGACTCCGAGCGTACTCAGCATGATTCGGCCCTTGCTCTTTACCATCTTTCTTTGATTCAATCAAACCGAGTTAAACTGGTAAAGCTCGGTGCTGTTTCAACTCTGTTGTCAATGGTGAAATTGGGGGATTCCGCCAGTCGAGTGTTACTGGTACTGTGTAATTTAGCTGCGTGTGCGGAGGGGAAATCGGCAATGCTGGACGCCAATGCGGTAGCGATATTGGTGGGAATGTTAAGGGAAAGCGAGTTGGTTTCAACGGCAACTAGGGAGAACTGTGTTGCGGCTTTGTTTGCGCTAAGTCACGGTAGCTTGAGGTTCAAGGGACTGGCAAAAGAAGCAAGAGCTATGGAGGTTTTAAGGGAAGTGGAAGAGAGAGGGAGTGGAAGGGCGAAAGAGAAAGCGAAAAGGATCTTGCAGGTGATGAGAGAAAGGAAGGAGGATGAAGATGAAGAGATTGATTGGGAAGCAGCTTTGGATTCGGGTGGAGTCAGTCGGACTCGGTTCCGAGTTGGTAAAGGTGATTTTGGTGCAAACTCCACTGATTTCTAGTAGCTTTTTCTTGTTTATAATTTGGGACTTTAATGTGTATAGGTAAAGTTCCTGGTTATTGGGTTCTTTTTGTATGTACAAGGAAATTTGATTATGTTATGAAGTAGTGAAATTGGGAATTGTTGTCCTTTCTTTTTCACCCTTGAAATCATAGATAGGAATGGATATAGATTTGTTCTGAAATTTGCATGTGAGATGATTTCTCATTATTCTGCTGCACATTGCTGAAATGAATATTAGTTGCATTGGTTTGTAAACCTATTGTGTGTTTCTCTTTGTTTTTTCTGAAATAATTAATTTTGGCCCTTTTGAGGGTAATTATTTGTTATCACGTGCCAATTGCCAAATGGGTGGGGAAAACATGTTTATAAATGTAATCATTTTTGTGTTTCCCTCAGTTAGTGGTAACTGGTAAGAAAGAAAGCACAGTATGCTTCCTTTGGACAAACGAGGCTTGGCATGGTGTTTGGCGATGACACAATTGAACCATTTAGTTTTAATGACTCCTTCACAAATTGGTGGGTATCCGTATCATACCAAAACCTTTATCCCTTGCATTGGATCCTTCTTAGGCCTTAGCCTCATCAGTTGGATATGTGGAGCCTCCTCGTGTACACAATTCAGTTCGATTCGAATCTTGATTTTTAAATAATATTCCTAAACTTTCACTGTTCTGAGTATAAGTATGTATCTTTAAATTATAAAGAAATTAGAATTAAATAAAAAAATAAAATTTGATTTAGTTCATATAACTGTGATTTTTGAATTTTGTATTTCATAAATTCTCCAAACACGGCGAATTCAATCAATTTACTCTCACCCCTAGTCTGTTGAACCCTTTTAAGCATGATAGCATATTTCTTTAGCACTAGCGCTTTCCTTTGCTTTTCTTCTTCTTCTCTAATTTACTTGCTTTTACTCTTTTCTTTTTGATTTTGTGTTCACTTTTGAGCAAGCTATTTTTCATGCTTTACTTTGGATCCACCTTTTCCACCTCAACACTAATCTTCTACCCCATGATATCTTAAGCTCCACAAGTTTATTTGTGAGATCAGTTAGGACAAGGCTCAAATATATGATTATTGGGTTGGCTACAAGGCCCAGCCCATCTAAGGAAGCCCTAAATCATTTCCTACCCAACATTTGGAACTTCTTAACCCGCCTCCACAAAATAATCACTATGGGTAGGAGTATTCATTATTCCGCTAAAATCAAATTACTCTATCGAATTAATTTTTTTTTAAGTTTTACACGTTTTTTGGATCGTTTGATGGGTGAAGCGGTTGTCTGAGATTAACAGTAAAATATGTGGAGATTATCACTTGGAAAAAAGTAAGGAGTTATTCTCAATCATCCACTTGTCCCATCCAACGATCCAAAAAACGTGTAAAACTTAAAAAGATTTACACTATGTAAGTGGATCCTAACCCTATATATATATATATAGAGAGAGAGAGAGAGAGAGAGAGAGAGAGTTAGGATCCACTTACATTGTGTAAAATTCAATTACTTTTACACCTTTTTTGAACCGTTGGATGATGGTAATAAATGACTAAGATTATTTTCTTATTTGTTTCTTCCAAGTGATAATCTTCACATTTTCTACTGTTAATCTCATCCATGCATTTACCTCTAACGGTCCAGAAAAGGTGTAAGAACTTTCAAGTTATATATATATATGGATAGGATCCAGTTATACTATGTAAAACTCAACTAGTTTTACACTAATCCGTTTTACCCATCTAATGGTCATGGATTAGCGTAAAACTAGTTGAGTTTTACATAGTGTAAGTGGATCATAACCCATATATATAAACCTTCTTTCGACTTATAAGTAGGGTCGAATCTGATAGTTAGGTGTTGCATAAAAAAAATATGAATAGAGCAAACACATTTAACTAGTTGGCTAAGCTAGTCATCTTTCCTCCCTCGTACTCCCTTAGGTCATGGGTTCTAGACCCATTAGGAACACTCCGTTTCTTCCCCTAAAATTCTCTTCCCCTCCTCTCTAGATAGGATTACAATTAGAATTAAAATTTATCAAAATAATAAATATGAACATTTTCTCATTTCATTTAAGTTTTATAACATTATTCTCAATTATAATTTTTATACTCTCATTACTTTTTAATTGTCGATATTTAATTTACTAACAGATTAATTCAAATGAAATATCGTTGTGTTACAAATAAACTCACAAATATCCTTGTGTTACATAAACACACGCAAGAGAGAGTAAAACCAGGCCGGTCCTAACATTTTCTGGGAAAATTATAAAATTGAAGTCTTTATTTAGTTATAATATAAAAATATAGTTTAATCGTTGGTAAATTGGTTTGAATATTCCTTTTTGGGAATTTATTGGGGAAAATAACCCCCAAAGTTTGATATTGGGAAAAATACCCCCTTTCATGCCATGTAGGACGAATTCGCGTCCTGGGGAAAGCGAATTCAAGATTCGCGTCCTGCAGGATGCGAATTCCTGCGCCGTTTCAGTGAAAAGGGAATTCGCGTCCTGCAAAACGCGAATTCCTCGAGATTTACCCCAAATTATCGCAGTAAATTGGGAGTAAATTCGGACGGTTGGGGAAATAGAATTCGCGTCCTGCAGGACACGAATTCTATTTATTATATTGAATTCGCGTTCTGCAGGACGCGAATTCGGTTTGAATTCACTGCCTCTAGAGAGCATTTTGTCTATAAATTCGGTGAAGTTGGGAGAGAATTTTCATTCTCTCCCAAGGTTTTGAAGAGGTTTGAAGATTTGTTAGAGAGAATTTACCCCATATTTGAAGCGAGTGTGATAATGGCGGGTTTGCTGAGATTAGATGAAGGCCACATATGCAATTATCGTCGAAATAATGTAAGTTTTTTTTTTTTTTAATTCGAATATGTAAATTTAATTTAGTGTTGCCGGCATGATTTGAATATGTTAATAGTATTTATTTTTAGAGTAAGAAAATTAGTTAAATTCGAATATGTTAATAGTATTTATTTTTAGACTAAGAAAATTAGTTAAATTCGAATATGTCTTTAGATTATATTTTTAGACTAAGAAAATTAGTTAAATTCGAATATGTTAATAGTATTTATTTTTAGACTAAGAATGTTAGTTAAATTCGAATATGTCTTTAGATTTTATTTTTAGACTAAGAAAATTAGTTAAATTCGAATATGTTAATAATATTTATTTTTAGACTAAGAATGTTAGTTAAAATCGAATATGTCTTTAGATTTTATATTTAGAGTAACAAAATTAGTTAAATTCGAATATGTCTTTAGATTTTATTTTTAGACTAAGAAAATTAGTTAAATTCGAATATGTTAATATTATTTATTTTTAGACTAAGAAAATTAGTTAAATTCGAATATGTCTTTAGATTTTATTTTTAGACTAAGAAAATTAGTTAAATTCGAATATGTTAATAGTATTTATTTTTAGACTAAGAAAATTAGTTAAATTCGAATATGTTTTTAGATTTTATTTTTAGACTAAGAAAATTAGTTAAATTCGAATATGTTAATAGTATTTATTTTTAGACTAAGAAAATTAGTTAAATTCGAATATATCTTTGGTATTGACTTATAGAATAAAAATTAGTAAAATTAGAATATGTTTAGTATTTTATTGTACACTATAAAAAATTGTGACATAATATGTGATTGTTAATATGTGTGTGTCTTTAATTATTTGTAGAATGGAGTAGAACGTCGGTTGGAGGTTTATATCACTCGGATGAGGGTGCCCCCGGATCCTGATCTAGCCGAGTACATAGCCGAAGCCGGATTTGGGCATGTGGCGAAGATTAATGGAGGAGGTGCGAAATTAGACGTTGATTTAATCAACGCGCTTGTGGAGAGGTGGAGGCCAGAGACACATACCTTTCACTTACCATGTGGTGAGGCGACCATCACATTAGAAGATGTGTCGTATATTCTTGGCCTGCCTGTAGATGGGGAGGCTATCACTGGTGCCGCCAGTGACGATTGGGAGGGCTTGTGTATGGACTTGTTAGGGGATAAGCCAGAAAAACTACAGGGCGGATGTGTGACTCTGAAGTGGTTGCGTACGCAATTCGCTAATTTGCCTGCTGGAGCCAATGAAGATGTGAAGAAGGTAAAATTTTTTTTTTTTATTAGTAGTAATGAAATTATAAAATTATTATATTTTAATATTTTTTTCTTTATATTTTAGGCATATCCTCGGGCGTATATCTTACAGATCCTCGGGGGAATTTTGGTGGCCGACAAAACTCGCAACAAAGTTCACATGTTGTGGTTGCGGCACTTGCGGGATTTTGAAGAGGCTGGTAAATTAAGTTGGGGTTCGACAGTACTTGCATTTCTGTATAGGGAGTTGTGCAAGGCTGTGAGTGCTGATCGACACGACATCGGAGGATGTCTTTTGCTACTTCAGTCTTGGGCGTGGTTTAGAATGCCATTTTTACGCCCTGACTTGTCCGCGCCAGCTGACTATTCTTATCCACTATGTTTGCGGCAAGGAAAATAATCTTAACTAAATTTTATTTATAAATTGGTTATTTTCCTAATATATATTTTTTAAATATTAAAATTATATTTTGATGTTATGTAGGTGGTTCCATGCTCTAAGTCATGTTGGGATTCCGACTATGATGCATTCTATTAGGCAAAATATTGACACGAAATCTGCAAATAGGTAAATATTTTAATTTTTATATTAAGTTGAAGTTTAATATGAATATAGTTTAGTTTACCTTTTTTTAATTATTTCTATATTTAATTTACAGTTTTTGTGGACCCCGTACTCTAATTCGGATATCAACGACTGTCTGCCTAATTTTGAGCCTGAGACGGTTTCCGCTTGGACGGTCGTGGTACCTCTCAGCTGGTACGCTGTAGTTGAGTGGCATCTGGTCGATCGCGTCCAACGCCAGTTCGGTCGTCTGCAAACAATTCCGATAGATCCTCCTGATTTGGACGACTTACATAGGATCACCCGACAAGGAAAACTTGAGGTATAATAATTAAATTTGATTTAATAGTTATCGATTTATACTTACTTTACAATTTATAAACAATAATTTTGTTGATGTTTTGTGGTAGGTGGACTGGTCGGTGAAACATGTGCAGTGGATTGCACAGTGGCAGGATAGGCATCAACGGCAGGCACTGAATGAGTACCGGATGTTTGATGAGCCTATGGTGAGCAGTGATTACTTTGCATGGTTCTTTGGTAGTGGGAAACCATATCTCCTCACTTCGGAGGAACAAGCAGCTGTGTTTGAGCCTGTTCAGCGCAACCGCCCCCGGACTCATCGTACGAGCGGAGCAGGTGGATCGCAACGTCGAAGGGGAGCAGGTGCTTCATCCTCCAGAGCTACCGATCCGATTCGCCCCCAGGGCCCCACCCAGTTGATGATTCAGCCGAGGCCCCCGAGTCCGACGGAAGGCTTTTTCACTCATATTGTGGGAATGATGGGTGGATCTTCGATGCCGACTACGTACGGGTTATTTCCTGGCATGACTGGAGGATCTTCGAGTTCCACTGTTCCCTCTGCTTCTGCCCCCTACCCGTTTCATGCTCGGCCTTATGATATTTCGGGCCCCGGGTTCGTTCAGCACACACCTCCACAGTCGTTGTTCTTTTCTGGTGGGCCTGTCGGACCAAGTGGTACTGCTGGAGACGACAGCGACAACGAGCCCGATCATGGTCCTCAATAGGTTCCGGTTCAACGTGGACAACGCAATCCGGATCGAATTCGATGTCCACCAGATTGTGGTACCGGCGGACATAGGCAATAGTTATATTTTTTTCTATGTTTTTCGAAATTAGTTCGTGCAAACTATTATGTTTTTTTAATGTTAGTTGTTTATAAGTAATGTTAATTTATATTTTCTTAATTGAAGTATTATATATTCGGAATTATTAATTGATACTTTTATATTTAAAAACTTACATCGAAAGCACTACATCGAAAGCACCGAGTTCACAAAATACAAGTACGCAAGATAAATAACTTACATAACTTAATCAAAATTACATTACTAATCGTAGTCGGTACTTATGTCAGACGTTAAGTTTAGTTCCTCAATTATTTGTTCTTTCTCCTGCTGTCTCTGATAAATTTTTAAGAACACGTCATTCTCGTCTGGACTAGCTAACTCATTCTCGTCTTCGCCAGCTAACGCATTCTCGTCTTGGACAGCTACCACATTTGTTGAAGAACTTGATCCGTCATCAAATTTCACGCTAAGCTCGATGTTTGTTCCCCCAGCACGTTTGTATGCTCGAAACATCTTTCGCATATCTTCCTTATCTGACAGTGTGAGCATATAATGCTCCTCGGGCCCGGGCTCATTGACTGGTACTTTCACTTGCAAGGCCTCTATTTTTGCGCTGGTCGACTCTTTAACTCGTTTCGAGATCAACT